>OY751329.1:3673929-5103929 GCA_963564715.1 Catocala sponsa
CCTGCGATGGCGGGTGCAATTTAAAAAAAAAACTAATAATCCAGTATTAAAACCCTAATCCATAGTGATTGTAAGCAAAAATGAAGTCACCCTACCTATTAAGTATTCGTCACCGATATTTCATCGGTACACTATTGTAATGAAGAGGAAGATTTCTCCTCATTATACCCGCGTATGAATTGCTGATTTATATGTTTGAGAACTAAACAAATTTTTATGAAACTTGTACTCTTGGGGTTTTTTTATTGCTAGTTAGTTATAGGAATAAAATTGCAGCAGCAACTTGTTGCTATTAAGATTTTCATCCCATAATTTGTGTGACATTATGATTTACTAGATGAGCCCGCGGTGTCACACGCGTTAGTATAGTTATATGGTTACTGCGCCACTCCCATGGATCATAGCGTGATGTTATAGCCTATAGCCTTCCTCGATAAATAGGCTATCAAACACTAAAAGAATTTTTCAATTTGAACCAGTAGTTCCTGAGATAAGCGCGTTCAAACAAACAAACTCTTCAGCTTTATAATATTAGTATAGATATGATATTTTAAAATTGATAATCTTTTTAATTCATTATTGTTAATTAATAAATATTAATTTATTGTTAATTAAAGTAAGTACTTATTATTATTATAATAGAGATAAAAATTTGGTTAAAATATTATTGTTTTGAGCTAGACCATATTGTTACGATATCCAATTTATACGCTTCAATGCAAGACATAGATGGACATATTCATTCATTGTAACATCTATATACCTTTGTTTACAAATAAATATTTCTGATCTCTGATTTGTCTGAACCAGGAATTGATCCTGCTACTTCAATCAATGCCTATATAATGCCTTCTACAACAAAATTTGACCCACAAATGTTATCATGAGCGTTATAAAATAAGGAATGGGCAAAGGAAATTCTTTGACGTCCTCGTTTAACCACAAGCTGACCCTTTGTGACATTCTTCCGTTGAAGCTTGAAGCTACGACGTGGTCAAACAAACCGTAATAATTTAAAAATCCTGTCGAGTATTCGTCGTCAAGAGTCTTAGATCACATTCTTGTTTAAAGATGACCTTTGTATAAAAATGTTGGTTGATTGATATGATGATACGACCTAATCTGTTTATCAAGCTTACTTAAGGAAAACTTCCGTTAAATACCATCTAGTTTCAGCATAAGGCATGCCCGATTAATATTAGACACGGATGGCATTGTGGTTTAAATGGTCGCCTCACCGCTGCCGCTGCGCCGAGTAATATGGGTTCGAATCCCATACGGGGCAAAAATTTGTGTGATCCACAAATGGTTGCTCCGAATCTGGTGTTTTTTGTGCCCGTTGTTTGAATTTTTGTAAAGGAATTATTCCTAAGGGTCAATTCAGATCAGGCGGAAAATGCTCGTGCATCTTTTAAGTGGTAATTCAATATCAACCTTATTCCATTTAAATAACGCTTAAATTAGTATGCAACATTAAAATCTTATCCAATAAACAGTTGCATACTATTTTAAGCATTATCTAAATGGAATAAGGTTGATATTTATTACCACTTGAAAAATGCTCGAGCATTTTTCCGCCTATTCTAAATTGACCCTGACGCGGGAGATGTCGTTAAAAAAATCTTGTACAGCAAACGAGTAGAAATCCATACAGTTCCATCTTTTTTCTTTAACTTTACATGCCTAGCTTGTATACGCTTAATAAATTACGCTTACTAAGGCCGTATGAAGTGAATACGAAGTCTGGTGATTTCTGTATCGAGCAAAATGTTATTAGTATTTTTTGTCAAGAACTTCTTAGTAGTAGCTCAAAGGATGGCAAAATACCCGGTAGATGGCAAAAGGCTCAGCTTTATCACTTGTCGTACTTAAAACCAAACCATAGCTGGCGAAAGAACAATGGCAGATTTCATGTCTTTTGGGACCCAATCTCGTCAATCACGTCGGCCTCGATGGCGTAGGCATGGCATGGCAGTCGGTTAGTGTAACCGACTGCCATGCATGAGGTCGCGGGTTCGATTCCCGCACAAGCCAAACATTTGTGTGCATGAACATGGATGTTTGTCTTGGTCTGGGTGTTTCTATGTATAATATGTATGTATTTAAAAAAGAAAGTATATATATATATATATATATATATATATATATATATATATATATATAGAACGTAATTTATAGAAGTCGGGATAAAAAAGATACAATAATATAGTAATATGATAATATAAAATAAGATAGATCACAGATTATGATTGACAACAGTGACAACTATTATTTATTTATTTATTTAATAAAGGTACATAGTAGTTCTTACAATTTAACACTAAGTCCAACAAAACTATATGTACATAGTTTGTCTGTTGGATCGATTTACAATCATAGTTTAATATAATTTATGAAAGTGTATAGTAATATTAATATATAAAAACAAAATAGTAATAGAAAAACAACTGTTAGGTATATATATATATATATATATACATACATACATACACACACCCATATACATATATACACACATACACACATATATATACATATAGACAAGTTATGGCAGTGTACTGAGTAGATATTTTTTTAGTTTATTCTTAAATTTATATTTTATTTCTTCGTCCCTGACAGACAGTATTGCCAGCTAAACGTTCCGTTTTATGTTATACCATGAGTATAGTACCTAATAGTTTATAATTTTATATTTTTGTAGACGCTTTACTCGTACAATACATATTTAGATATGTAATATTCATGTTTTTACTGTCGAAAGTGAGTTTTTTTATTAAAATAAAAAAAAAACAATTATTCAAGATCAAATAATAAAAACAAATATAAAGTATTGTAGATTGGAACGTAATACCGCACAAGTTGCGTTTTGCTAGTGCACAATGACTAATTTTTAAAATCAATCTTAATTCCCTTCTTATAATTACACAATATTTTTTATATAACAATATTATAAACCTGTAGCTATAACTAACGTATATTTGAACTTGAACGGTACTTCGTTTACATTTTGTGTGTCCAACCTCGCCATCGTTCAGAATTACACTTCTGCCTATGCCTTGTCGAATATACCACATAAAAATCTCAAAATAATATGATAGCAGCATCTAAATATTATTGAAGTAAAAAAATATATGTATTTTACAATACATGCTCATAAAACATCAATCGTAACTAATATAAATGCGAATATGAGTTTGTTTGTTTGTTTATTACACTTTCACGTCTTAACTACTCAACCGATCATCTTGAAATTTCGCATTAACGTTGTCAGTTACAGAATAGGACACCTTTCATCCAGAAAAAAGTACTGGTACTAACAAAACCTAACCTAACTTTTATTTACGCGAGCGAAGCTGTAGGCAAAGCTAGTAAGTACCAATAAAATCAAAAATAAATCAAAAATAAATTTATTCAAGTTAGGTTACAAGGTAACACTTATGAATGTCAAAGTTACACTATTTTTTTTTTGTGAATTTACATTTACTGCCACGTTCAGCAAAGCAAAGGTGTAGGGCTCGTGAGAAGAACGGGCAATAAACTCATGGCCACTCTTTTTACAATAGTAACTCAATACAAAATGTAAGACCAAATTAATTATATGTATTACGCAATAAATCTTCGAATCATATTTTCATTCACGAAATGGCATTAAGCGTACTACAGATTTTAACATCCCATTTAATTTATTAGTTGCTTTTCACGGCGATGCATAATGAGTATGGCGAAATGTGCAATGTTAATTATTTTCAATTATCTTGTACCGCCATATTTCTCGGAAATAAATATTATTCATTAGTTCATTCACGCATTCGTGACACGCATGAGGATTTATTCGTGAGGAGATTTATTTCAGCGCCAACAGCACAGTTTCATTTAAATTATTTATTGTATTACATTAAAAATGGGATTTTAAATTGTTAATGATGAATCTGCTTTTACAATATTTTTTATTTATTTTACGAAGAAGCAGTCGTTATTGGGAATTCAGTGCCCTCTAATATCCTAACACTGGTCTAGCCTTAGGGTATCGTTAGCCTTCGGGTTGCGGAGGCCAGATGGTAGTCGCTCCGTGTAAAAACTGATATCCAGTCAAATCCGGTTAAACTAGAAAGCCGACCCAAGTGACTTGGGAATAATAAAGGCTAGGGAGAAGGAAGATCGAAGGAGCACAACTGTACAAAAAATTACCAGATGAAATAAGAAACACTAAAACCCTAGCATTATATAAAAAACGTTTACTAGATTATGACATACGGACATATGACATAGGTCATGACATATGGAGCCGAGACGTGGAACCTGACAGTGAAACTAGCCCACCGATTGCATGTCACTCAGCGAGCTATGGAAAGGTGTATGCTCGGAATCTCGTTAAGGGACAAAGTCCGGAACGAGATTATCCGACAAAAAACCAAAGTCACTGACGTAGTTCAGAAGTGTAGCAGGCTGAAGTGGCAGTGGGCTGGTCACATCTGTCGCAGAACCGATGATCGTTGGAGCAGACGGGTTCTCGAGTGGAGACCACGACTCGGCAAGCGTAGTGTAGGACGCCCTCCGGCCAGATGGACCGATGACCTGAAAAAGGTGGCTGGAGGTGACTGGATGGCGAAAACGGGAGATCGGGCCTTGTGGCGTCCCTGGAGGAGGCTTATGTCCAGCAGTGGACTGCAATAGGCTGAAATGATGACTAGATTATGTCACAAAACATTATTAATCTATCATCTTTTTACCTTCTTTTTTCTTTTTTGTTACGTGGGGGAATGCTTCGGCGCATACGTCTCCGCGGGGCGACGGAAAGGTTATGTCGGGCTCACCGGGAATATAAGATAGATACCCCGGTAATACCGACTAAACCTACCACGGTGTTCCTCGACATAACCATAGACAGCGGGGCCGCGCGAATCACTTTCACATGCAATCGCAACCCCGCCGAGGTTTCGGTCCGCCGCGACGTGTGAAACAGCAGGCCACTACATAAAAAATTTCCTCTACTGTCCCCTTGTGAGGGGACGAAGATACGACACAGAGGCGCGCGTGAGAATCATCTCTTACCTTAACGTAACTCAGACTATATTTTATAAAACATACTTAAATTACCTAGAACCTGTTCTTTTTGAGAATAAATAAATCTTTAACCCGATAATACGTATGACTTCATTAATTTTAATAAAAGTATGAACTCAAATAATAACATCGTGTTTTTAGTTACTATTTTCTGTCTGTCACGCTTACGTTTTCGGCATGTCGAGAGGTTTTCGGCTTCGATTTTGTGAGATTTCCCAGGTTGGGCAGTGTTATAAGGCTTTCTTGTTAGGAAATTCTCAATAGCAACAGTCTAGAAATGTGTCCTAACGGCTATAGGTTTCATGATATTACGTGGCTAAGATTTTGTTCTTCAAAGCAGAGCAGAGAGCAATAGCAGTAAAAGCACGGAGTCTGAGTCTTTTCCTAGACTTCAGTTTAGGAAAAGACTCAGCCTCCGTACTTTTGATAAGCTATTAGCTTGATTTTGTAGATTTCAGTAATTAATGGTTACTAATTAAAATATTAATAATAAAGGCGTCGTTGTTTTTATTGTTTCATGTTTACGTAAGTAGTTGCTTCTAATTTACTATACCTGCGGTTACAAACTAATATGAACATAATGCGTTTTTGAAGTGAAAACTTCTTTAGGCGCGTTGAGCACTTCTTGGGTGAACAAAAATCATAGAACTCGCGTCATCGTCATGCTTCCACGCTTTCCATTTTTGAATTATTTTGGAATATTAACAATATCTCAGAAATGGTGCGTCATACGCAAAAAATAACGAAATTTTGACCCCCTTAATAGCCATAAGAGAGTATCAGGAACTAGCATACGAGCCGCTGCTTTTTTTTTAAGTGAAATTTGTTTTAGGCGCGTTGAGCACTTCTTGGGTGAACAAAAATCATGGAACTCGTGTTATCGTCACCGAACGCTTACCATATTTGAATTATTTTTGGTTTATAATTTGATTTATAAATAAGTGTTTAGGTTCAAGGATTAAAGTTTTCACTTCTATCGGCAGTCTCTAAAGACATAGCTTCTAATGTGTGTTCTGTATTATAAATGGCTTAATAGATTAAGCACCTTACAGACTAAATTTGTTGTTGCTTTATGCAAAATCAAAATATTTTTATTCATTTACGTCACAAAGTAGCACTTATAAACGTCAAAGTTACACTAATTAAAACGATAATATGAATTTACATTTACGTGTTGCCACGTTCAGCAAAGCAAAGGCGTAGAACCAATGAGAAGAACGGGCAAGAAACTCACGGCCACTCTTTATAAAATTGGCAATTAATAAAGGTGGCCGTGCGTTTCTTGCAAGTTCTTATTGGTTCTACGCCCTTGCTTTTCTGAATTCAACAGCAGTTAAAGTAAATTCATATTATAGTTTACTTTGTAAGTGGTACTTTTTGACCTAAAGGAATGAAGTTGAAGTCTATGGCGTAGTGGTTAGTGTAACCGACTGTCACGCCTGAAGTCGCGGGTTCGATTCCAAGGCACAAGTCAAACATTTGTGTGCAATGTGTGTGTGGATGTTAGTCTTGGTCTGGGTGTTTCTATGTATAATATATATGTATTTACAAAAAAGAAAGTATATATGTATGTATGTTTATCCATTGTCTAGTACCTATAGTACAAGCTCTGCTTAGTTTGGGCTAGATGGTGTTGTGTGTATGTGATAGAATATTATATTATATTATAGAATATTATATTAAGTTTGATTTTTATGTAAATTGCTTAAGAGAAAACCCAATACCAATATTTCTGACCAATCAGCCAAACTGTAGCCCAGAATCGATATTAATCGAACACTAACAATTCTCGATTCAAATGAGTACAAATCGACGTCGGTACAATGTCACCGCGCGCTCCCAACTACAATTATTACTAACAGAATGGCACTTAAGTGGCGGTTCAACCACTAATAGCACGAAGATTTGTTTAATGTGCCACTACATCTTTGTAAGTAGTATGAATTCGATTTATGTTTATGCTAAACGGTTTTAGTGGAATTGCTTACAGTGGATGAGGTTTCAGTTCACAATTATTTTGGAACGTAATTATTATGGTAGAAGTTAAGTTTTGAATCTAAGAATGAATTGAAATTTAAAAAATGATACAGTTTTTATTTTGTCTTGGAACTGGTAAAACTGTTGTTTTTCAGCAGACATGGGCGCGGTGACCCCGGAGTGATAGTGCCTAGTAAATAGCAAGCAACGGCAATGCTCTTCAGCGACTGCAACTGCTGAAGACTCTGACGTGACTAAGGCGGCCAAAAACAAACATAAGGCCTCCCACATTGAGCGTGCGCGTTCTTCAAGCGTGTGAACGAGGCGAACGCCGCCGCGCCGTCTGTAAGCCGCGACAACGCGTGTCGGCGTGCGTCCGGCGTGCGCGCGTAGGTAACGCTTTACACACGCCGCAGGCTGGTAAAACGCGACGCTCACGCCGTGTTGTCACGCACGGCTCACACGTGGTGCTTGCCTAGTTCACACGCTTGAGGAACGCGCACGCTCAATGTGTGGTAGGCCTAAATGCTCTTAGGGAGCCATAGTCATGGAGTCCTTGTAACTATTATGATTGCTGTGAGGTAACCCAAATGTTGATTAATTGTAAACGTAAAATTCGTAATTTTATAATAGTTAAAAGTACTATTTTTATACCGTAATAAACAACCGAGCTACCATGCTCGGGTTGGATAGAGTTTTATTGGATTGGTGTGTTCAGAAATTCTCAGAAACACTGAGTCTGGAACTAAAGTTAAAGGTTACGTGCGTGCCTTGTTTTACATGGGCCCGAAAATCAATGCCGGCAAAATTTGCTTGCAATACACCTCTGCTCAACCCTTCGCGTATAAAGGTGTGAGGCTGTATATGTAAACAACACCATTGTTCTTCCTTATCTAAATACTGTATATTATGTGAATTTATTGCGTGTGCAGCGTAAATAAATAAACGGCTGTCGGCTACGAAACCTAAGTTCTAAATGCTTTTTAAATTTATTGCCGAGCTGTTAGTAGTTTTTGTCAAGTGGCCAATACTTGTATCAGTAGGAGCAGAACGCGCCAAAATTATAATTTGAACATGGAATACTGTAATTTTACTGAAATGAATTTTTAAATTGAAAGGGCATAATGAACAGTTTGAAAATGGAAAGCTACTAAAAGCATCGCTAAGATTTTTTAAATAAAATATACACGGTTAAAGATATTCGTGGGATAAAATATTAAAAAGATATTGTATATTGACTACCTAGCTTTTACCCATGGTTTCGCTGCCGTAGATTTGAGAGAAATAACGGCAAACAATTTTTTAAGCAGAATGGGCATAATCAGTTCGATGAAATAATATATTTTTATGACAGACTAGCTTTTATGCTCGAATTAAATGCCATAGTTCAAAGGAAAAGAGAATAAATGCTGCACTATTCATGCATAATGTCCGGGATGTGGAATAGACTATCTAGTGACAGACTGCTATAATAATGTAATAAAAGAAATACGAATCCAACAAAAAGAAGTTAATAATGTGGAAAAATAAAGATATGTACACCTATAATAGGTAATGTAAGCACCCATAGGGCACGAAAACCCTCTTATCAACAGTGAACCTATGACAAGCGGTCACTTCCTTGGTTGTATACTAAAAATAAAGGCCAATGACCGCTGAATTCGATGCAATTAACTTCGGTGCTAAAATCAAAAGGCTCGACGTTAAAATTGCACTAATTGCCCTATTGACGGGTATGCTTTTGTAGAGAAGTCTTTATCTTAGTTGACAAACCTAACAGGAATACTAATAAGAATCGTTTAAAAAGACGTGCAGCACTATTTCGGAGAACATTGTCATTTAAACATCGGGATATTTTAAAGACATCTTTAGTACTAAAATGTTTTCTATTTCACGGCTTATCTTATTTTATCTTATGTGGGGGCCAGTCAGTGCAGACCGGCGACACTTCGACCCAGTGGGATCTTTTGTGTCGACACTCTCCCAATAACTACTGCCAATGTTCATGGCAGCCGGGACCGACGGCTTAACGTGCTCTGCGAGGCACGGAGCAGGCGATAATTGGCAATCAATACGCACATAATTTCGAAAAGTCATATAACTTCCGAAAATCAGAGGTGCGCGACGTGGGTTCGAACCCGAGACCCTCTGCATTGCAGACCATATTTCACGGCTTACTTTTAAAACATACAATAACCAACACAAAATACACCCAGATTAAGAACGTTTATTAGAGATTCATACAAATAATTGTTCCATATTCAAATTCCACCGGGCGTGGTGGTAATGACGAAGCGACCGCTTGCTTGCTTTGCCATCCGTGAAATCTGTATAGGGAATAACCATGAGATTGGTAAATGTTCTCCAAGCAGATTAGAGAAACTTTGTAGAAAATCCAGATTCATATTGCACTAAATCGACAAGCGAATATGAAGAATAAATGCAAATGAATGAAGCAAAAGATGCTATGCCAGAATTGTGGCAAATGTAAATCCACAGTCTTTGCCTACCCCTCCAGGGAACAAGCGTGAGTCTCTGTATATAATATTTATTTTCAAGGATGTCAAAAACAATTTCGTATAGCGTTTAAGGTGATTCACCTAACGACTAAACCAATTTTACTTGTAAGGGTGACGGCCCCGTATTTATCTATCCTAGTGAAAATGTTCCCAGCGACGAGCTGGCCGAAAGCATATGAATTTATAATAAATTGGATACTAAGCCGACCACTCCAGGCCTTAAGCCACTGAATTTATTCAGGAATACAGCCCCAGGACAAAGGGACAACAAGATGTTAAGTGGATGGAAGTGACCTGAATTTTAAACGACAAAATAAAAATGCCTTGGAGCCGCTGCGGAAGTGAATGCGACAGCTGTGTATTTGAGTTTTGTTTTCAGATATTTTCGTTATGAGCTAGCCCACTGCTGGGCACAGGTTGTATGAGAAATATAAGGTCATTGACCTCCACGCTGACACTGACACTGATTTTTACAACTTAGAAAACATTATTTCGAACTCTCAGACATGCAGGTTATAAGGATAATATATTTTTTATTCGCATATTACTTCAAAGAATTATTATCATGCTTTGGGATGAAACACGAGATGACTACGTAGCAATCTTATCTGCCATGTACCGCAAAAACTATTAAAAAATTCACATCACAAGATGTCCTAAGAAAATCTTACATATCAAATTACTTTATACAATTTAGTTTAAAATTTTACTTTTAAAAGATTAAACATTCTTAGTGAAGTATTATGACTTACTGCTCTGCATACACAGCGTCACTAAATAAACAAGTTTGTACCCATTTGAATAGTGGCTATTAAAGTCCTCTAGCTGCCGACGTGCCTAATTAGTAAACTGCAAACAACTTAGTGTATTTAAATCATGAATTCGCTTTGAACAAATTATTAACAATTCTCATAAATGAAAACTTCTTGCAGCATAATAGACATAAAATGAAATTCCTAGAAATATTGTATTCACAAGCTAATGCACTCACAAGATTGTCAGAGCAACTAAGAAATATCAACTGTCGGGCAATTTACTGCAATATTTCATTGTACAGTCTGTAGATTCTCTCGTAGCTATTTATTTTAAGAGAAATTATAGACAATCGTACTAAGGTAAAGTTATATAATTATCAATTCCAGTGGTAATCAAATAAAACGCGTATTCAAAACAGCGTGGCTCAATCTAAACAAAGCCGATATTTTGTATTAAGTCATAATTTGTTTTACCAAATACTGAGGCAATGCTCCATACATATGTAATTTTGACGTACAACGTTGACATTTCGTACATCGTTTGATAAAAAACAGCTATGATGATCCTAGCATTTCATTATAAACAAGGTGGATCAACGATCTGCTTCGGAGGCGCAACCCTAGTGAACGCGACAGCAGTGCATGAGGTCTCGGGTTTGATTTCCGGGTCGAGCAATACTGTCTGTCAAAAATTTTCAGTAACAGCAAGGACTCTAAAATTAAGCCCGGTAGATGTCAATAACCTCGTCCCCTATAACATGACATTTAAAATAATATCAGTTAAAATATGGTTGTGATAACCCTCTAACTACCCTTTCAGAGATATAGATGTGTGAGGTGTATCTATCTATACCATTAAAGTGCATTTACCTAAACAAATACAGCCAGTCACTTCCAGTCAACCTTATGTCTACTGACCCCTAACACATCATTAACGAGAAAACAATGGGTCGTGTCGGCCGTCAAGTGACCGTCGCGTCGGTTACGCGGTAAAAACTTGCCGCTCTTTACCACTCGTTACCACATGTTACGTAACGCGATAATACTGTGTTGTTCCGCTACTTTACCGTCTCGGGCTTCTTGTTTTAAATATCGAAACGTAATGTGTTAATTCAATCGCTGGACTCATAAAGAGGACTTCTAAAGAGTATTTAGCTACGGCGTAGCAGCTGCGTAGCGGTTTACGAAATTTCATTATGGTTTGTTTTAGATTCCAGATATAAGAATTGACAATTATAGTTTCTGCTGTATGCATCTTAGGCTCGATGACCAGGTTAAGCCAGCATTGGTTATTGGGCTTTTCTGACAATAAATTTATGTTAAAGAAGAAGTTTGAAAGCTGACGTTACACACCTCGGTTCCTTGGAAAATCGTTAGGCCTGCCCTGGATCTTTATCCGGTAATATTAGCTAGCTATTCCGTTGGACTATGAGAGTGTGGGAATAGAGAGTTCACTTGTGATTGCGCACATACTTGCGGACTATAGTATTATCTTCTAAATTAACTATTAACTAATGAACACCGTATCCAGAATTCGGTCTAAAGACCTTTGAAGCTTAGTAAAGGCAAAAAATAATTATTAGTTCTGGTTCATTATTTAATTAACCACAATTGTATGCATTATCTCAATCGGTCTCTCGGTGGTCAATTGACCACCCATGAGATAATTCATGACATCCCAGCTATCGTCGTTAGGTCATCGGCCCTGAGGCCATAATTTCAAGCGCACTATTTTAGTCATTCAGCAAAAATGCCCAGGCCATTACCCCTTTAGCTCGCTTATCTAGAAGCTATGTGAAAGAGTGCAAATACGACATGCAAAACCACCATTGAAGTTATAATCCGGAGATTAATAGCGAATTCATATTATTCTTTGTTTAACTTACTGAAAAGTCTGTGACATTAAGCTGAACTAAGTACCTTTTCAAATGAAATCAAAACAAACAAAAGCTTAGAGAATATTATATGTCACTATGTTAGTATAAAATATACGGTGCGCGTCATTTGAGCCCTTTCTGTCGGTGTCTTAATGTTGCCGTGACAAATGACAGGCCAAATGAACGGGTATAAAGCCGGGAGTTACTATTGCAACTCGATAGTAAATTGAAAATGTGATTGCGGTGAGATGTGTGTGAGAACTATTAGGAATAAAATGAGGTTACTTAGTAATCATATTATTATGTTTACCTATCGTGGCAAATGCTTCATCCTCGATCAGGTAGCTAGATGTGTGTAAGTAAGTTTCGAGAACTCCCGTATCGGATATATTTTTGAAATTTTGGATTGTATTGTCATGGCGTTTATATGGTATGGTATGGTATGGTCAGGTTATGGCAGAAAACCCAGACGCCACCCATCAAGATCTTTGTTTAATATAGATATAATAAAGAACTAAATAAATATCTGTCTAGTTCTTAACTAAAACAAAAATAGTAAATATTTACTAGTTCTTTACCATGCCATTCAAACCATATTTAATTTCCTTAGAGTAAACAACGTCTTTATGACACCCTTGGTGTTACAACCGGACATAGCATACGGTAAGATACAGTTACTAGCTTAACTATAGCGGGCAGGCCGTATACTCATTTGCCACTTTTAATTCGATCGAGTTCACATAGTATGAGTCGGAGGCTTTTACCGTTCTGTGCCGTTGAGCGCGTAATACATTCGGGTATTTGGTCGAGACAAGAGCACACGTTTATTTTGAATAAAACTGTATCATATGTTATAATTATGATGTTTGTATTTTTAAGTTGGGTAAAGAGCAGCGATAGCTCAGTGGGGAGACCTACAGACTGGAATGCAGAGGGTCTCGGGTGCGAACCCACGTCGCGCACCTCTGACGTTCGGAAGTTATATGACTTTTCGAAATTATGTGCGTATTGATTGACAATTATCGCCTGCTCCGTGCATTGGAGAGCACGTTAAGCCGTCGGTCCCGGCTGCCATGAACATCTATGGCAGTCGTTAATGGGAGAGTATCGACACAAAAGATCCCACCGGGTCGAAGTGTCGCCGGTCTATACTGACTGGCCCCCACATAAGATAAGATGAGTAAGTAAGATGGGTGAGTTATTTGCATTTAGATCTGCAAAAGAAGAACTGACTGATTGAATGACTGACGTACAGCTTGAACCGTAGAGTTTGTAAACTTGATATTTTGGCTCTACACATAGTCTCCTTATAAAATGTTGGCATACAATAAAGAACGAAATATTTTCTCTAAAGGGTAGGTAGAGATGTATTGGACTCTAACTCTCTACTAATCACTATGGCGCCATCAAGGTAAGGATTCTAATCCTAACTAATATTATAAATGTGAATGTGAGTACGTTTGTTTGTTACGCATTTACGCCTTAACTGCTCAACCGATCATCATGAAACTTTGCTTACAAAGTTTCAGGGGTGCAGTACAGAACATGGATATATTTTATCTGGAAATAGTACTATACCCGAAGGATAGAGAAGGTATTTATTAACAAAATCTATATTAACGCAAGCAAAGCCGCATGCAAAATCTAGTAAGTGATGAGTGAACAATTATAACTCTTGGCAACATGTTGGCCACTAAACACACGAAAAAAAGAAAAAAAACAATTATAACTTCAAAAATCGTTTATCGTAGATTACAAAAGGTCGTTGCTTGAACATATGTATATACCTCATCTGCTATAATTAGAGAGTCTACTTTTAAAATTGTGCTCTTGTGTATATTCAGCAGTAAGTAGTGTAATGGCTTTTCCTTAGAGAAATGTTCAATACAACTTTATAAAGGAACTTGTCGATTAAAAAGAGTGGCTATCTATTATATAGCATGACCCTGCTAGTGACTCTCATGGAGTCTACAATGCAACAAGAAAATGCTAGTTCATATATAAAACTTAGTACTAACTAAGTTTTATCTGTGAGCTTGAAACTTGTATGTTTGACGTTCGTAAGTATTATTTAATAATTTTTTTATACAATTAAGGTGGCAAACAAGCATACGGCCTACCCTATAGCAAGCGGTTACCGCAGCCCATTAACGCCTGCAACACCAGAGGCATCACTTGCGCGTTGCCGACCCTTTACGAAAGGAAGTGGGAAGGAGAAGGAGCGCGAATGGGGAAAACGGGGTGATTGAGCCTCCGGCACTCTCACTCACTGAGCAAAACACAACAGTAGGAATACTGGTATTTCACGTTGATATTCTGTGAGAGGGTAGTCCTTCCCCGGTCGAGCCGGCCCACTCATGCTGATATCAGCGAGGCTCTACTACTCTCAAAACTTTTAATATTGATTATAATGTTTGCGTTCACTGTTCTAACATCATGTATGAAAGCTTGACACTTTATGACATATACATGGCCATCTGAAAAGATGAAATGATAAAATCTCAAATAGTTTTAACTAGCAGACCGCGCCGCGGTTTCAACCATGTTTATAACTGCGCCGCTATTGTGACTCATACCGTGATTTGATATATCCTATATCCTTTCACAACAATGGGTTGCACTCCGGGAGTGCCGGCAGAAGTGAAAACTTGAATATTAACGTTGTACAGTTTTGATATCTTGGAATTGTTAGGGAATAATTTTGCACGAATTGCTTTAATTATCAGTATAAAAGTACTATCACTTATGTGGTAAAATACAATATTCATTTATTGCGCTATCGTACACAAACATGACAATTCTCCCTCCGTCTTACGAATTTTCGATCAGGTCACGTGTCCTGACGCGAATTTAACATTTTTTACTCATCACAAAAAGTGCACAACGCTGCTAAAGGAGTTTTCACTTCAATAAACGGATTATTACCCAACACGAAATTAAATACTCTCTATGACCACGAGTCATCAATGTAAACCGCTATTTGGTTTATACGTGGTTATCGCATTTGTATCTTTAATAAATAGTTATTAATAGCGACACATCAATGACGACTAAAATGGCCATGATCGTTTATTGCTGAGTCAATATTCACACATTTAGCTGTATCAAATATTAAAAAAAGATTCTTACTAACATTGGTTTCAATTAGTCCAAACTCTGTTACCCAACAAACTAAAACGAAATACAAAGTTGATCCTTCTCAACAACCTCTAAACGACGCAATATGATTATACCACACACCCACACTCACGATCACTTACTTATAACACCATAGTAATTATACGGCTAATGTTTAATTAAGATGAAATCCTTACTCCATGAGCGTATTAATTTTCATAGCCACATCTCACTTGGGACGAAAGATAAGTGGGACTAACACTTACAAATGAGAAGTTATTAAAGGCCTCACTATACCCGAATACCATGATAAAATAATCCGATATGATAACATGTACTTCATATTGCTTATATGGACTATTATAGCCTGATGATGATGATGATGATGATATGTATATCTATGCTATTATAAGATTGTAAGCATGCTGTGTTTGTACATGCATTAAAGATACTATTTGAAAACTCATATATATGGGACCGATAATTTTATTTCTAAACTAGCTTTTGCCCGCGGCTTCGTTCGCGTTAATTTAGAATTTGACAATCAATTCGGGTTGTACTCTGCTTGTAATAATATAATTTAATCATGATTCGAAAGACACGTGGTGCTATCTATTATTATAAGAACGTTATTGTTGTTTTCCTGGGGAACAGTAATTTTTTTCGGGATGAAAGGTAGCCTATGTCCGTTTCTGTACACCTGACAACGTATATGCAAAATTTAAGGATGATCGGTTCAGTGGTTTAGGCGTGAAAAGGTAACAAACAAACAAAATCATTTTAGCTTTTATAATATTAGTTAGGATAGGATTAGGATAGTTAGGATTCAAAACTGTATTATTTCAAAAAGACCTTACCCGCATAGCGATCAAGCTCTTTGTCGCGGAGCACTTTAAAATATACAAATTAAAGACACAAAGAACATTCAGATTCAGTTCAGTTATTTGTGGATTCCAACCTATTTGACACGGAGACAGCAACAAGCATAATTTCATAATTTCATAACTTGTTTAAATTTAAAATATTTAATTATTAATTATTTATTATGTAAAATAATATATATAAGAATCCTAACTTAATATTATAAAAGCGAAAATGAGTTTGTTTGTGTGTTTATTTGTTACTTTTACACGCCTAAACCACTGAACCGATCATCCTGAAATTTTTCATATACGTTGACAGGTGTACAGAAACGGACATAGGCTACCTTTCATCCCGAGAAAAATTACTGTTCCCGAGGAAAACAATAATAACGTTCTTATGATAATATATGACGCCACGTGTGTTTCGAATCATGATTGAATTATATTATTACAAGCTGAGTACAACCCAAATTGATTGTCAAATTCTAAATTAACGCGAGCAAAGCTGCGGGCAAAAGCTAGTAGAATATAAAACTTTTTATCTAATTCCGTTCAATAGAACAGGAGATGTATAAGTATTATCTATATATCGAATATCGTAGACAGACTGACCTTATCTATAATTTATTGCATAAAATTGTTGACGTTTATTTTAATTTATGTAAATTACTTCTAACCCCTGATGCTGCAAGAGTTCCGAGGCAACAGAGTGTAAACACTTTTGCATCGGGCGGACAAAAACTTCTTAGGCACTTTAGTAAAATAAATAATTTAATTATTAAGCTATATACATCGTCAATATCTAGAATGAGTTATAAATATCACTGATATTAACATCAATTTGACTAAGTAACAACCGTTCACGAGAATGACGGTTGGTTCCAATATCATCTTTTACATCATCAAATTCTACCTAGTTTTAGATCCTTGTGCCAGAAGGCTTTCAAAGCCAGCTAAGAGTCAATCTGGCCAAGTAACGATGGTTCACGAGGATGATGCATGAATATCTCATCGTCTTTCTATCTTTAATTTTTAAGTAGTTTTAGATTTTAACACACAATAAAAAAGTAATAAAACAATATTACCAATTGCGGTCTAAAAAAGTATCAAGCGTAAGCGAGCATGATGCATGACGACCTTCCATCGTTATGCCATTCAAATTCCATTACACTAAAAAGCCGATATTACTCGAGCAACTAAGAATAGTCTTTAACAAAATGAGTCGCCTCCTTGATTCACAATATTCATAAGGTTTTCGATATAAATTGCCATTTAGTGTTGTAATTACTATTATGCTAAATCGACTATTCGTTTAATCGGTAGTCGAGAATCGTTTAGCTGGTAAATGTGAAATTAATGATGGTTAAATTGCTATTGTTATTGCTTAATATTAAACGAGTGATTCTAGATTACTTTGCGAAATGTATTTTAGTCGTTTCGTTGAACGGTTAAGGGATTCTTAGTTTGTAAATATTCTGTAAATAAGGGTAGTATTTTTAATTGGCAATATTTTATATTTTAGACTTACAAGTAATTCGACTGCACGGATGGTTGAGTGGTTTAATTGGTCACCTCGCCACTGCTACTACGCCGAGTGTTGTGGGTACGAATCCTACACGGGACAAATTTTGTGTGACTCACAAATGGTTGTTCCGAGTCTGGATTTTCCTTGTGTCCGTTTTTTGAATGTTTGTAAAGACCCACACGATACAGGATAAATTCCGAGTGAGGGACTTGTCTAATTAAAAACAAAAAGTTACTAGTGTTCTTGTTAACTCATCCAGGCAAGATAAGTTTATAAAAATAATAAAATATTTTTTTGAGATAAGTTTAAAAAAAAAATTTGTTTAACATTTTAAAATGCTTCTGCCCATGACTCACCAAATCGTTGAGAGGTGGTAATTTATTTTTCTTTAATAACACAGCATAACGTAACTTAGTGGGGAGCCGTTGAACTACCAAGCAAAGGTCTCGAGTTCGTTATCAAAGCAAGAAGGAAAACATCACTCGTGAATGAAAACATCGTGACACAACCTGCATGTCTGAGAATTCTCCATAATGTTTACGAAGATGTGCGAAGTCTGCGAACCCGTATTGTGATAGTGTGGTGTTACAAATGGAATATAGCCTTACACTGAAAAGGGCCCGTGACCAGCAGTAATCTCTCTAGTAGTATATTATTATAAGTTAGCATTATGCATTACGTGCACATATTATGCATATAATTATTATATAGGGGACATCAACTTTATTTTGCTTATATTTTACTTATATCTCACTACCATCATTCTAACGAAAAATAACTATCACAAATCTGTACCTTCAGTAAAAAGTGATACATCTCGACTTATATCAGTTTTAATATTTTTACACTATGTTAATCTGTAAAAAATAGCTATTTTTTGGTCTAATTGACGTCTCTCTAAGGAGGAAAATGAGCAAGATAATTTTAGTGTAAAATGCTTTAACTAAGGTTTTTTTACATTAAATGAAGCTAGCTATTTTCCAGACCAAAAATTATCTCTGCAAAAAACCATGTAGAGTCGGTCCGTTGCTGCATGAAAAAACATGTCATCAAACACAATTTCGCATTAGTAATGTTGCTGGAACATAGGACTAGTATTTAAAATCTATATTAATATTATTATAAGAAATATATGTATTTTGTTTGAAATTAATAAAAATTATTTCACCATTAAAAAACATTTTTATCCTGAATTAATATAGGCTATAATTATAACATCACGCTACGAGTCAGAGGAGCGTAGCAGTAATTATAAACTTGGGTGAAACCGCAAGGGACATATTTTATTAATATAGTCGTAATTGAGAATCTGCGTTAAACGGGTTATAATGTAAATATAATTCTTATTATTGAATTTGTCATTGAATATCAAACTCTGTCATTGATTTTCTTGGTCCCATATAAGTACCTATTCATTTTTATATGCAGCGATAGAAATCACCTGACTTTTTAAAGTTATTTTTTTATTGTTGTACGATGAAGGAAAACAACGTAGAAAGAACATTATTCACAGAGAAGAATGAAAATTATCATAAATATTATAAAGAAAATTCTCAGGAAAACCTGCATATCTGCGAATTTTCTAAATTATATTTTCGAATATATGTAGAGTCTGCTAACCCGTACTGTGCCAAAAAAGAAAACTAGGTCCGTGTCCAGCAGTTGGGCAGTTAATAAGCAGAGGTACTAATAAAAAGGTTTTATAAAAAAGAAAAAGGGTAGGGCAATATTTCTGTATTATGTGGCTCCAATATTTTCAACCTGGCAAGCTGAAAACTCATTAAAATGCATCGGCCATCCCAAACACGAATTGTTTGGAGAGCCATATACAAAATATTGGCCTGAGATTTAAGACAAACACACAATTCGTAAGAATAACAGTAAAATACTGGCAAACCAATTAAATCACAACGTAATAATAATAATAATAATAATAACAAATACATACATAACCATGCAAAAAGCCGCCATACTAAACACGTGTAGAATAGTTCGCAAATTTTTACAAGAAGATGCAAATATTGAACCAAACCCCCGAAATGAATCTCACTTGGCCTAGGCCCGTGGTTTCATTAGACTACCGGCATTCCTAAAATGCTGAGAAAAACAAAAAATCGATCTTAATAATAATAATAATATTCTACCACATACACACAACACCATCTAGCCCAAACTAAGCAGAGCTTGTACTATGGGTACTAGTCAATGGATAAACATACATATATACTTTTTTTTTGTAAATACATACATATTATACATAGAAACACCCAGACCAAGACAAACACCCATGTTCATGCACACAAATGTTTGACTTGTGCGGGAATCAACCCCGCGACCTCAGGCGTGGCAGTCGGTTACAATAACCGCTACGCCATCGAGGCCGACAAAATAAGTTTGCAAACATATCGACTTACGTGGCGTTCATGTATGAACCACGCACGAACTATCACGAAAACACATAATTCCTTTTAAATGCTTTATCGGTACACCGATGCCTCCTATCTTGGATAAATAAATTATACTAAACAAAAATGTATTTAAAGGGTATGTTTTCTTTTAAGTACTTGTCACTACCAGCATGAAGTCTGAAAATGTTCGTAGTAGATGGTACAGTCAGCCAAAAATGTGGCCTACCACCCTACGTTTGAGGTTCACAAAAACGTCATGAAACAACAATCGGTCGATTGCCCCTTGCAATAATACAAAAACACTTGACACTTAAAAAATAATTAATAATAATTTTGAATTTTTGTAAAAGAAGTAGGTATCACTCGTGTCAGTGATACTTTCTTTTTCATTTGCATAAAGCTTTTCTCGAAAATATTATTTCAAAATAAAAGCATTGATAATAAAGGTCAAAATAACATAATTAACCCATGAATTCAAATGTCAGCCATCTCGTAGAAGACGTAGAACAGTCAACCTTAGCGATAAATAATTAGATCTGACAGAAACTTTTGTCAAAACTGGTAGACCACTTTCTTGGCCGGCTGTACTACGTCCATTACTTGGGACTTTAAATACAGCTAGCAAAATGTAGGTATATATATCAACAGACGTTTCGTCAGTTATATCTTTAGGTCCCATCTATTGCCTTTTACTAGGTCCGTTTTTAGATTCCTTACGACTAATCAATGTCTAATAGTCAATGAAATGTCAAGCGTCATTTAACTGCAGCTGGTTTGTCATCTGATATATGGGAAAATCTAGCCACAGAAAGATCTAAGTGGCGCAAAGCTGTCAACGATGGCATAAAAACTTTTGAATGCAGCCGTATCGGAGACCTTAAAGACAAACGCCAGCTAAAAAAAATCCTCCGAAGCCCTCTTATATTTACACCTACAATGCGCAAGGAGAGCTCCACTGCCCAATTTGTAACCTCGTCTTTAAAGCTAAAATTGGTTTCGCAAGTCACGTAAGGACACATGCGCGACAACAGAGTGCCGACAATTGACAATGTGTCGCCATCGACGGACACGTGTAGGAGAACATCATCATCAACATCCCACTGAGTTTTGAAACCAGGGACCTTATAGCTAGCATATATAAGAGCATACATAGTATGTACATTTATGCCTCGGGATTAACGACGCATAAATATCCCAACTTTATTTTATCATTTACGTGCAGCTTCGGTCCTACAAAAACCTATAAAAGTATTCTCGACCAGATCGGAGGCGTCCTGGACAAAGGCCAGGTTAAGAGCTACTTGAACCGACGGGCGTGTATGAGGAATGTGATGAAAGTGAATGAAGCCAGAGAAGTGTGTCAGGATCGTAGCAAATGGAAATCCGTAGTCTCTGCCTACCCCTCTGGGAAACAGGCGTGAATCTATGTATGTATGTATAAAAGTATTATGTGTGTAAATTCAACATCAATCTATTAATGTGCCCAGTTTTATCCAAATCTGTTCAACGGTTTACACGTGATTGCGTTACAAACATCCAAACCACCAAACATCACAAACGTTTAATTAAATTTATAATATTAGTAATACTGTCTAAGTATACCTACCGATATTAAAATCGATGATACGCTAGCGTGATATAATGTTATACGACCTCCCAATTATTAAATTCATATTTATATTCATCGCAAGTTCGTTCAAGAATTTTTCTTTTCGTTCTGAACTAATGAATTACGAGTAAACACTTATTAAAATATTCTGTAAACCATTTAAATAATTCCGTTCGAGCTATTTCTGTAATTGGATACAACTTTGTATAATAACCATACCTATGTATATTATATACCTGGTATATATAATATATATATATTCTACCACATACACACAACACCATCTAGCCCAAACTAAGCAGAGCTTGTACTATGGGTACTAGACAATGGATAAACATACATATATACTTCTTTTTTTTTTGTAAATACATACATATTATACATAGAAACACCCAGAACAAGACAAACATCCATGTTCATGCACACAAATGTTTGACTTGTGCGGGAATCGAACCCGCGACCTCAGGCGTGGCAGTCGGTTACACTAACCACTACGCCACCGAGGCCGGCAAATATGGTTTTAGATATGTTTTTTTATACAACTAAGGTGGCAAACAAGCATACCTGAAGTGGTTACCGTAGCCTATGGATGTCTACAATACTAGAAGTATCTACCTGATGGTAAGTAATTACCGTAGCCTATGGATGCCTACAATACTAGAAGTATCACTTGCGCGTTGCCGACCCTTTAGGAATAAAATAAAGTGGGAAGGAGAAGGAGCGGGAAGGGGGAAAGAGGATGATTGGGCATCCGTTACTCTCACTCACCGAACGAAACACAACAGTGGAATACTGCTATTTCACGTCGATATTCTGTTAGAGGGTAGTCCTTCCCCGGTCGAGCCGGCCCATTCATGCTGCAATCAGCGAGGCTCTACTACTCATAAATCAGCGAGGCTCTACTATTTATGTATTTATGTTTTTACAATGGTATTGCTGTGCTATGTATTTGACTGCATGGATGGCGTAGTGGTTTAAGTGTTCGTCTTGCTGCTTGCTACGCGTTAGGTGTTCGATCGAACAGGGTAGTTACCTTCGTTTAATTTTGTACATTATTTTACGTATAAGAGCAAATAGCAATAAAAATAAATCTTTTTGTGCAAACAGTATCAAAATCGTTGCAAAATAAGGAAGTAATTAATATTTTATATTTATATAAGTATATATAAGAAAAAGTGTGGCTGGTGCTAAACTTTTTCCTTTATATACTTATATAAACTAGCGGTTGCCTAGTTAAGTGCTCGAAATTCGTCCAAAGTTTGCCTGTAAGATATTGCTGATATATATTGTCATTATATATTGATTTAATATGTAACCATAGTTACGCGCTTCGACTGCGTGTGTGATGAGTCAAATGCATGGTTGTGTGCGTGTAGTATTTTTTCATTAATTTAATGTATTTCTAATGCATATTTTATATAAATAATAAGATACGCCCCTCCTTCTCCATATAAACTGTAACTGTGCCAAATTTCATACTCCTCCGTCCGCGCAATTTTCGTAAAAAGGGATACAAAGTTCTTGCTTCACGTATTAATATATAGATTGATGATATCTCGCTATCGTCCTGAACAGCTGCGTTTAAATAGTGGTTACGTCATAGTTGCTACCGTGCAAAGTAAAAAAAAAGTACAAAGAGGAACTTCGTCATTTGACATTTACTCCTTCTACCATTTAAAATTATTTGAATCGTTTTAAATGGTATAGTCTATCCCAATAGAATTCGAGAAAAAGCTAAACAACTTTAAGTGACGTTTATTATAAAATATTATTCTGTAAAATAAATTTAAGATATTTATCAAAAGAAGGACTTTCATTCGGCTTTTTGTATTCATTAACTATTTAATTAGGCATGAAACGATTGTTTACATAAAATATTAAATCTATTGGGACAGAAGGAGTAAATATAGCAGGTACATCTATAAGAGCCAAGCTCTTATTTATTTTGGACAACAATTTTAAAATTCTTACCGTTTTAGAGTTTGGTTAGTGTAACTATTTGATATTAATAATAAAAAAATGTAACGTAACCCTATCGAAAAATAGTTGTTCCAAGGTTGAAAGTCCTTGTTTCGTTGTTTAAATGTTTGTAGTCATCGATCAAATATACCATAGATGGCACGATCGTTGCTCGAAAAACGGCCCCAACAAAACTGTGCATAAATCAGTCGTATGCGCTATATTATGCACTTGTCCCACTCACTCCTGCGTGCGCTGCCCGTAAGCGAGAGCGAATCGACACCACTACTACGGTGGATACCGTACCATATACTTAGTACGCTTGCGTATCGCGAGTAACACACTTAGGTCGCTTTACATTGACGCGTTTTAACTAAACTATTACAAAATGTTTCTCAGTGGGCGTTCAATGGTTATACCGGTTTATTTCCTGGATTGCATAATAAATGTAGACACTTATAAGTAAGTAGTATTGGTCAGTGCCACATATTAACGCGGTTTTTGTATGAGAATGTGCATCTATGGTATATTTGATCGAAGTTTGCAATAGTCCCCGCGACATATGATTGAAACCTAGTATGAGAGTTACCTTAAAAATTACTAAACGGCTCTTGCATAGTAACGAGATTACTTCTACATACATAACAGTTGATATCAGATTAGTTCTAATATCATGGTATAGTAAACAGCATTAATAACGGATATAGAATCAGGTCATCTAAATTAATCGTATGACAATTACTATATACTAGCGGTCGCCTAGTGCTCGAAATTCGACCAAAGTTTGCCTGTAAAATATTGCTGATATATGTCAATACATATTGATATTTGTAACCATAGTTACGCGCTTCGACTACGTGTGTCAAATGCATGGTTGTGTGTGTAGTGTTTTTTCATTAATTTAATGTATTTTATGCATAGTTTTAAAAAAATATTAGCACTCGTCACTTCTTCTCTGTAGAAACTACAAGTGTGTGAAATTTCATACTCCTCCGTCCGCCCGATTTTCGTAAAAAAAGGATCCAAAGTTTTCACTAGATTTATAGATACTGAATAGTGTACACAGCGGAATGGTTTAGATTGCAGTAACTGTATATAATAATATAGTAATATTCTACCACATACACACAATACCATCTAGCCCAAACTAAGCAGAGCTTGTACTATGGATACTAGACAATGGATAAACATACATAAATACTTTTTTTTTGTAAATACATACATATTATACATAGAAGCACCCAGACTAAGACAAACATCAATGTCCATGCACACGGGAATCGAACTCGCGATCTCAGGCGTGGCAGTCGGTTACACTAACCACTACGCCATCGAGGTCGTTAATAATTATGATTACTGATACAATATTACTCATCTTATTCGATTCCTTCTGGTTTCTCATAGGCACAATTTCCATATGAGACTATGATTTGAATATCAACTAGTAACAGTTCCACGTTATAATTATAATTTTTCTAGCTTTTAGGCAAAGTCTAGTAATATTATAATTTAAACTTAGGCTTTTCCTAAACATGGTTGTGTTTCCTGTTACCTTGTAAGCGTGAAACAAATAAAATTATTTCCTTTCTTTTTTTCTTTTCTTTCTTAGTCGGGAACAGTATCTTATTCGGGATGAAAGGTACCTTTTTTTTCTTTTATGTACCCATTATAATATCGCATATACGTTGTATACGATATTTCATGATTATCAGTGGAATAGATTTATTTCTAATGATTTTTCTTAAAAGAAGACGGTAAACAAACGATTAAACTCACATTGGCATTTATAATATTAGTATGGATATTACACTCTGCCCACGGTTTTATCCGTTAAAATCTTACGGGAACATATTATAATCCTGGCATAAAATGTATACTTACTTCGCTGGCTCAGCGACCCAAAGTGGATCTTTGCGTCCGACATTACAGTGCGGCATGTTTTCCTATTTTGTGCCAAGTCAGACCAATTGAGCACATTCATAATAAAAATTGGGGCAATCTTTGGGGACTGCCGATAGAAGTGAAAACTTTAATCCTTGATCATAAACACTTCTTTATAAACAAAAAAAGGGGCTGGTCGGATTCTTGATACTCTCGGGGTCAAAATTTCGTTTTTTGCGTAGGACGCACCATTTCTGAGATATTGTTAATATTCAAAAATAATTCAAAAATGGAAAGCGTGGAAGCGTGACGATGACGTGAGTTCTATGATTTTTGTTCACCCAAGAAGTGCTCAACGCGCCTAAAGAAGTTTTCACTTCAATAAAAACTATTCTATATGTTAATTCAGGATATGGTCCTATATCTTATATGTGCAAAGTTTAATCTAAATCATTTGCACGATATAAGCGTGTTTGAGAAACATTCAAATACTGTATTATAAATTAAAGCAGGAACAATATAACACCATACTAACGAGCATTACACCGCAAGTACATAAGACAGCCTCAGTGGCTGCGTAGTGGTAGTTAAAGTCTTTGTTGTGCATGGGATCTCAATTCTCGGAACGAGAAAAGTATTGTTCCTACATAAAATTAGGTCACTACGTATTGTCATAAGCTACCCTTAGGCCATTTTTATGTTTTAAATAAGACAACTATGAGAAAATGATCTATATCTGCATATTTTATTCAGAAGAAAGAGCCTATTAATATTATATCAATGGCGTACCCCAAGTACCCATACCTTTGTCTGTCCTATCATTACAATCCCTATAAACAGATTTTACGAGGTTAATCGTTAACCACACGAAAGTAGAGCTATTTAACTTGGTCACACACTTCTAAGGACTACGCAAACACTACTGTCTCACAAAATACACAGAATCACAAAATACCTAGTTCTTTTGCTCACAGTTTTATTCAAACTCTCCGCAAACAGCCGAGGGCGGCACGAAGCACATTTACAAGCTGCTCGCGAGAATATACCTGGTCTAGAGCTGTGAGAAACTTTATGCGATGCGAGCTAGTGTACCTGCGATTTAATCCTCATTAGTATGGTTTTATTTAGTTCCTGTTACTGCTTTTCGTTTGCATTTAATGATATAGTATATTGCAGGTATAAGATCTACATTCTTAGACTCACGTCTATATTTCCGAGGGGGTATCTGAGGTGTACATAAACCCATATTTTCGCAAATAAGGTTTTAGGTCCCAAGTAGGTAATAGGCAAGCTTACTGTCTAGAGGACATTTTCAGACTGCGTGTTGCTACTGAAAATATATACTAATTCAAAAAAAATCCAATTTGGTAACGGAATTCGAGGCCTCACGATCGCGGAAAATCTTATGGCGCGAGACCAGCGGGAAGTAAAAGCCAACACATGCGAAGAAAACGCATCTGTCATTCGAGTATTGTATTTTTTTTGTAACTTTACCCAATGAATAAAACATTTCTGACCCCAATATCTTCGGAGATATTGAATGTAATGCAGATGCCGGAAAACGAATGATATGACAATATTTTCCCTCTTGTCATGTGAAGATACAGTCCTAACCATATTTTTCGTATTGTTTTTTATTCGCTGGTTTGTATATTTTTACGAGAAAAAGGAATCGTATTTTAATGCAAATTGTGAAAGAAATAAGAAGCGGTATATTTGAGTTAGAGTTAGATAATTATTGACGATATCCATGTAATATCGGGATATCGTCAATAATTTTCTTTTGTAATTAATGTCTGTTTAATATTGTATTTTTTTAAACAGCTTATACCATCCAATAAAAAAATGGCAAAAACATGAATATTGGTTGCAAAATGATGCAGCAATTAATATTGAAAAGTTCGGTATATAAAAACATAAAGTGCGTTGTAAGCTATCTCATTATTTCTCTTACACAAATTGCGGTTATATCATAATAGCACAGAAAATATATAAGAGGTTCTGTGCATAAAGGTATCGTACGTCCTTTTTCTTATTTTTTATCATCATTTGACAATTACTTCTTCTACCTGCTTTATAAGGCTATTTGTGGATTATTTATTTTTTAATAAATTTATAAATCCTTTGTATTTTCAAATACCGTATTGTTATTCGATTTTAACTGGAATAATGTATCCTCGAGGGCGCAGATAGAGGTGTATTTATTATATTTTAGTTCCTTGTATCAACGAAAGATTCTATTGTCGTCTACCAGGCAAACTGCCAAATATTTTTCTGCTACTCCAAATTTATTAACAGAATAACACAATCCTGACCCGAACCGACTCTAGATATACGCATGAGTGAAGTCTACGTGAGTCAAATGTAAGTCAAACTGAAACAAAGTAGTACATTATAAAACAAGAGTATCTATAAGATGAAACACGTACGGTACAATAAAGTTTTATTACAAGTAGTCGCCGTAAAACTAAACTCTATAGTTCTAAATGCGAAATTATAGAGTCTCCGGTGAGCGTAAACGCGGCAAAGCAGAGGAAATAGTATGTAAACGCAGTGCTCGCATTTCATAGTCCGTTTAGTATGGATAGTTTGCTTGCCTGTCGTTTTGGTACCGTAGTCTAAGGTTGCGCTATGCTAACTATCATGAAAGTCCAGATTTGGTATCCAGAGCAGACGAAGTTTATTTTTGTTTAACTGTTCAATATTAGATCGAGGTGTTCCGAGATGTGATAAAAAAGAGATAATCGTCTTACCCCACTATTATTGGATTGAAATATAATAGGGGAAATGTGGGAGCTCTATAGTAAATGGGGTATGTACTTAAGTATTTAAAAACGAATTTTAATTCTTAACTCGGCGAACGTTCTGTGATCACAACAGAGAAAATCATCATAAAAAATATCATAATAATCTTAAAATAAATGAATCAAGAGTGGAGTACCTGAATCATATCAAATGATTTCAATTTGCTATGCCGTAATCTTTGCCAGCCCTTCGGGAAACAGGCGTAAGTCTATACATTTGTTTCTAGGATGAGAAGAATTTCTATGCTTCTTAAATACTGTGTTTGAGAGACCAATGGTTAGCCTGTCCTGTGTTTGCAGTACAACTCCTGTTTTATAGGGTTAGCAACACACAAGTCTACCTTACAAATCAGATGCTTATATGCCATTGCGCATACTTGTATTCTTAATACATGCTTGTCAATTTAAGGTTTCAACCTTAGGCCTTGTTTAATGCTGTCTTACGTTTACGCGAATATACATAAATACATTGAAATTAAACTACTTTATACGGATTTTGGCGCGTTAAGACTAGCTGTTACCTGCGACTTCGCGTAGATTTTAACTAAAAAGTGTTTGTCTCCGCGGAAACCTATTTTTTTCTAAAATTTAAGTAGCCTTAGTTACTCATTATAACATCAGCTATCTGCCAGTGAAAGTCCCGCCAAAATCGGTTCAGCCGTTTCGGAGATTAGCCGGCACAAACAGACAGACTGACAAAAATTTTAAAAATAGATGTTTTCGTATAGGTATCTTATATACTTTCATAGGCAATAGATAAAAAGCTGTTATTTTGACATTACAAACAGACACTTCAATTTTATTTATTCATATAGATTAGACTTTTCTCCGACGTTTCGGTTGCTTTACAGCAGCCATGTTCACGGTAAGACTATCTCTTGCTCCTCTCTACTCAAAATCTTCAGTCAGTTATAATAATGGCATTAAGAAAAATATCTGAAATGTTGTAAAGCGTTATTACTTTTGATACCATAATACAATTCAGTAACAGTATACAAAATATTACGAAGAATACATCAAAGATTGAATACAAAAATTATTTGGTAAACTTACTTAAAAAATCTTTGAGACAGTTACGAAAATTGAATACGTCACAGTGATGGATAACGATACAAAGTGTACAAAATAAGATAATATTATGTTTCTCAGAAGCTCTCAGAACATCTATTTTAAACCAATATCGCATCATGTTGTCTAAATCTTGAAAGGGGTGGACAGAGATGTATCACATGTCGATTTTGTCATCTATATTGAAGTCCTACTTAATAAAATAGGTAAAGCCAATTATCA
Organism: Catocala sponsa; assembly: GCA_963564715.1. Lineage (NCBI taxonomy): Eukaryota > Metazoa > Arthropoda > Insecta > Lepidoptera > Erebidae > Catocala > Catocala sponsa. The sequence goes on from OY751329.1 coordinate 3,703,578, forward strand.
TCTATTGAACACAGTAAGTACCAGACTTGTTGGTTTTTTTTTAACGGTTTTCTGTAACATATTTACAGAAACCCGTTACAAAAAAATCTTAAAGTAAATCCTAGTACTGTCTACTAAGATTTTCTATAAGATTTTATGTACGATTTTTCTCTAGGCCAGAACCTAGAAACCGCACTGAACGTCATGATCAACTATAACTGTTATTGTTTAACACAAGGCTATTTTTAACCGACTTCAAAAAAGGAGGAGGTATTCAATTCAACTGTTTTTTTATGTTTGTTACCTCATTACTTTCGACTGGGTGAACCGATTTTGATAATTCTTTTTTTATTTGAAAGCTGGTGCTTCCCATGTTTCACTAACAAGGTGTCAAACAAGTATACAACTCGCCTGATAGTAAGTTGTTAAAGTTAGGAGCTTGCTTTAGATATCACTTACCCATTATCAACTCATGGACAAATAAAATAAAAAAACGAAATAGAGAGAAAAATAGGAGAGTTACCGCATAGGCATGCAAGCATCTATAATTCTAAATCGCTGATCAAAATACAGTCGCAATGCTACTTCCTCACGCCGTTGTTCTGTAAAGGAGTGGTATCCAACAAACGAAGAAGCAGAACGAGAGAATTCTTGTCGTAGCAAATAGTTTTAAGTAAGTAAACGTGAAGGAAGCACAACGGTTCAAAAGTGAGGGAACTTATAGCTCGAAGTCACCGAGTTTATTCCTCTTGGTATAGCGAGATCGTGCCAAATGAGTATTGTAGTCCGTGTCTTGGGTTTGTCTACTTGTCAGATAATGTGGGACTGTTTTCTGTAGACCCTTTATATGCTCGTAGGATGACGTAGTAGTAGAATATAAGACTATTATTGTTTCTCTTTCACGGGTATATTCCTAATACGTTAGGAAAATACCCGGCCCTTTGGGAGGCTTACACGGAGACATGGGTCCAACGTGAAGAGGCCCTTCGAGAGTTTTAATCAAAGGTGAGATGGAACACCTACAGCGGCACTAGCCGCAGCAGGCGTAGGACTATTGCTACGTATGGATTCTAATATATGGGCTATGGGTATGGGTGTTTGATGGACTGGTATATTGGTTACTATGGATGATAAAACGGCGTCTGCCCTGAATACTCTAATAGCGTCAATCGAATGGACAGACGGTGACTCGCCAACTCACTAGATGGGCCCCCTAAATAGCCACTATAGACATACAAGCCAGCAGCAGAAGGCAACACCGGTGCGAGCGGCTAGGGGTGTCGAGCGGTGCGGCGCCCGTTTCACCATCACGGGTCTCGTGAAAACAGAGACCCGGAGCGGGTTTCCCCGTAGTTATGCCCTTGAAAATGACACTTCCACCCCCAAGCATGCAGCTCTAGCGGCCCCCCTCAGACCGGCCGATCAAAGCAAGCCAGAGTTGAGAGTCCTACGGGCGCTCTTGAAGTTCCACCCCAGCCAACCAGTAACGGCAAGCTGGGGACGAGGCCCTCACCGACTCTCTAAGGCATTCAGGACCGCAGTGTCGCCACTCACATTCAGCTCGCCACAAGCTGCCCTGCGGTTTGTGCGCTTTTATTTAACCTGGTGATACATTTTTTGTTTATAACACAAGGCGAAGGTGGTAGTTTAAAAGCTAGTATACTATGCCCTCAGGTATCGCGTTAGTCTCATGAGGAGATAACGGGCTAAGCGTTATTAGATTTTTCCTGAATCCTGAATGAATCCTGGGTTTTTACAGCAATCTCGATTCATTTGAACATTCATAAGAACAGATCTGATTACCCCGACACCCACAATCTCAATTCAGTAAAGAGGTAGAGAAACATTTATTATAACCACATTTCGCGAGATATAGTTTTTAATCACCCACGTAATTAAGTATTCGTTCATGCTGCTCCAGAAAATTGCCATAAAAATCCTATAAGTAACGCTTTACACGATCCGGGAATCGAAATAGATTTAACTGGGGTGCAAATATAAATATTGTATTGTTGTCATATTGCTACCGTAAACGCTATTATTATTATTATTATTTTATATCGTTTGTCATCTGTGTGTTGTGTTAAGTATATTATTTACAAACATGGTCGCAGCGGAAGACCAACGCTAGTTTTTTTCAAAACTAGCAATTTGCTGAGTTGCGACCAATTTGCAGTAAGATTTGCTTTTTTCTTTTTTTTTGTAATTAACTGTGTCTGAAGTATGTATGTAGTGCATAATCTGCTGCAAATAAATGTATTTTCTTTCTTTCTTTCTTCTTTCTTTCTTCTTTCTTTCAAAAACCGGGATCCCATACACAGCAATCGCATACATATGTTAATCAGGTTAATAATAACAATAATGTAAATCAGGTTTAAATAAATAATATCTACATCTTAAATCTCATTATCTATTATTTCATGGGCTCTCGTATCTCAAATTGTAACATCTGCTGAATAAATTAAGTACAAAAACAAACAAATTATAATTAATTATGCAATTAATTTACAACTGGTCCAGTTAAGGGCTTTTAAATTTTAAAACAGCTATTATGAGTGGCGATAAATTTATTGTATGCAACGTACAAAGATGTAAAGATAAAGGAAAAGATACTATATATTAATGATTATTAGACTAGATAAGCTGTGACTATAACTGCGTCATGACACAGCAGTATTAAATACGCTTGTATGTATAAACTAAGCACTAGTGAGTTGCACCATTTAAAAATAAATATTTATATTAAAATGAGCGGAATACGAACGGACAAATTAGACGCAACTTATCTTAGATTAGATGTGCCCGCGGTTTCACCCACGTTTATGATTACTACGCCTGCCCCTTGGGCCGTAGCATGATGTTATATAGCCTATAGCCTTCCTCGATAAATAAGCTATCCATCACTAAAAGAATTTTTCAATTCGGACCTGTAGTTCCTGAGATTAGCGCGTTCAAACAAACAAATAAACAAACTCAATTCTTTAGCTTTATTATATTAGTATAGAATTTAAGTGGAACCCTAAACTATCAAACTGCAACGCCCTATCAAAATCTGTTCAGCAAGTTTGTTTGTGATGTCTGTACTAATAGTAGGATAGACCGCTATATGACTGAACCAATTTATTAGTTAAAAATATCTCCAAAATATAGATACAGCCTTGTTACAGTTTTACAGCTTTTATATAAGAGATATTTAAGAATAACTAGCGGTCGCCTAGTGCTCGAAATTTGACCAAAGTTTGCCTGTAAGATATTGCTGACATATTATGTCATTATATATTGATATATGTAACCATAGTTACGCGCTTCGACTGCGTGTATCAAATGCATGGTTGTGTGCGTGTAGTGGTTTTTCATTAATTTAATGTATTTATTATGTATATTTTATATAAATATTAGCATTCGTCACTTCTTCTCTGTATAAACTATAAGTGTGCGAAATTTCATACTACTCCGTCCGCCCAATTTTCGTAAAAAGGGATCCAAAGTTTTCGCTTCACGTATTAATATATAGATAATTCATGAAAGAGTCTTTATAAAAGCTACAGAAGCCAAAATAATTATTTTTGGAATTATTGTCTTTCTGTCCGTCTGTATGGTTGTATGAGCATTTTGCAAACCTACTACATAAAATTTAATGCGATTTAAATAAATATTAAATTTATAGTTTTCTTCTGCATCTTAGCGGTTATCCCGGTTGCATCCGCGACGTTGGCGTTGGAACCCCGGGTTCGCTTTACCGCTAAGTCTCCTAAATTTCGCACGATCTTCAGCATTATGTAGTGAGAGGTTGTCCGCACACATGTCATCTCTTACGACGTCAAGCCAGCATTTCTTGGGTCTGCCCCGTTTACTCGGGCCAAGCGGAGGTGGCATGGCAAGACATTTGTTCCCCACGTAACATGCCGCTTTTCGTAAAACGTTGCCGTACCAGCGTAGAACTCTCTTGCAGCTTATCTGCTATGTCACGGACATGAAGACCTCCACAGATGCGGGAGTCCGCCGTTCTCAAGCGATGCCGAGCTGAAGAAAAGAAGAAATTTCTAGTTATTATTATAATGTTATTATTTCTACTATGTCGCATTAGGTTTTCTTGTATATTTTCATATTATGTGAATTGTTTAATAAATAAATAAAATTATGTATGTACCTTCTTCTTAAATGCAAAGAAAGAAACATATAGATAGCTACTTGCTTCCAAATTCCCTGCATATGAATTGTATTTTTTTTTATTTATTTGGTTCACCAACAACTGTATACACAATTACTTACACTTAATACAAACTTATAGAAAATAACATTGTGTAACAATTACTTTAGGTAAACACCACATGAGTTATTAAAATGTTAACAAAATAAACTTATAATCTAAAGATTATAATTATTAAATAAACTTATAATCTAACCTTATAATAAATAAACTTATAATCTAACTTAAGAATAAGAATAAGAAAACTATGCATGGTAAAAACAAAATATACAAAAATTACAAAAAAGATACAAAGATAGAGCCAGCTTGTTGTTATTTTAAATTTTAAATTATTATGACAAGGATGATGACAATAATTTCGACTAATTCGACGAAAATAAAAAGATAAAAATATTAAATATCCGGCAAACATTTGAGGATCTTAGATTTTTGATTTGCAACAGAGTCATGGTCTAGGTCAATTTGATCGCTGCAGCCATTTATAACTTTACAAAGTCTGGCATATGGTGAATTAGTGCCTAGAACTGTTCGTCTAAGCGGAGGACATAGTGGAGTGATAGAGGTTCGCGGGAGTCGGAATTCACGGACAAACGCTACTTTAGTTTATATATCTATCTTCCCATGGGTGTCATAGGTGGTGACAAATGGCTGACAGGATAGGTAGTAGCGCCGACCAAACTACTTTATCAGCTAGCTAAAATTGCTCAAATCAAGTCGCTTGTGGTGATTACCCCGCCTTCTTACGCCAAGCTTGATGATATATGACCTTACGAAATGATATTATAGTCTCTTCATTGTCTAATTGCTACAAGTTTTAAGGTATTAATACGATTTAAATTTAGCCTGTTTTGTAAAGTAAGGTCATGGTAATGATGGAAAATGGATTGACCGTGACTTGGTTCCAATCTCGGAGTGCGTAAGATGTAATTATTTATTTCAATTGAATTGCCTTCACGGATGGTGTGTTGGTTTAAGTAGTCACCTCGCAACATTCACTACACTGAAGGCTGTGGGTTCAATTTCTATACGAGATAAAATATAAAATTCGAAATAGCTAATTGTGTCATCCACAATTAGCTGTTTCGAGTTTACGTATTCTTTTAATTCAATGTTTATAAAGTATCTAGGTATACTGTATACGGCGGGCGCAGCAGAAAATATTTTATTTTTAAAGAATCACTTTCGCAATTTTGTTTTAGGGATAATCCCTGTGTCACGGAGAACCTACTTAATAAACATTCATAAAACGGATCTAAGTTTGGAACAACTTACTATTTCGTGGATAGCACAAATTTTCGACCTGTATGTGTATAAAACATATTACTACGCCCATTTGTATCCCATTGGTTGCTTATATCCAAACCCAACATTTCCAGTAACGGCCGAAGTTATGACTTTCGCGATGTTTCATCACAGTGTCCGTAAAACCACGTAACGCTGTTTACCCTAAGTTTGATCTCCCTGCGTTTGTGTCGGATTGCCGTCCAATCGGACTTTCAAAGTGACAGAATAGAGAGTGTACTTGTATTTGCGCGACACTTGTGCACCATAATATTGTTTGCGCAGATGGGTTGTGTTCGTTAATAATGGCTGCTGCGAAAAAAATTAAAGAGAGAATTGATTTGGTAGGTATTATGTTTATCAATAATTTTATTCTATCTAGAATATTATAATTTTATTGATAATAATATCAGCCCTGTATAAAATTGTCCCACTGCTGGGCACTCTTTCCACCTTGAGAAGGATTATGTCATAGCCACAGCACGCTGGTCCCCTGCGGGTTGGCAGACTTCACATATTGTTAAAAACATTATGGAGAACTCTCAGGCACGCAGATTTCCTCACGATGTTTTCCTTCAATGTTCCGATAACTAATTATTACGTACATAACTTCAAAAAGTCAGAGATACGCTCCTTGAGGTCGGACTCGAGAAGACGTCTCGAGTCTGACCTCAAGGCGCGTATCTCTGACTTTTGCCGTGGCAGTCCGACGGTATCCCATTAGGCTATTGCTGGTATTTTAGAATAATAGCAAGTGAAGTCAAAGTCAAAGTCAAAATCATGTATTCACTTAGGTCACAAAGTAACACTTATGAACGTCAAAGGGGTTAGTGAATTTGTTACATTTACTTAATTTACATTTATGTTAGTTGCAAGGTTCAGGCAAAAGGTTGAGCCTATGAGAAGATACCTGCAAGAAACTCAAGGCCAATCTTAAATCACTATCAAATTATAATTTCAGTATTTTACAACTCGTTTATGTACCAGGTGTTGCAGTCATTATGCCATATGTCACTGTCCATATAAAAACTTATAGTCTCTGCTTATCCCACTGGGAAACATGTATGTATGTATGATAAGTGCTATTAGGTATTAGGCAATCGCTGCTCTAAAGACTAAGGTACTGTGTTTGAATTTACACATTCTATTGGATACTTTAAGTGCAAGTTTTTAGAAGCGCATCCAAATTCATTTACATCGCCCACTCGGCATACATCGTGAACATTCGGAGCTCGTTTATCACCACGTTCGACCATTTACGTTTCACACGAAATTGTAAAATATTATGAACATTTTAATCTGTTAGAGTGGTGGGTTTTTATATCACTTTTTGCCAATTTTGTTCTAGCTTCAAGTCGGATGTTAACGTTTGTTTTTCACTTGTTAAGTGAGAAAATAATTATGATATATATGTTATATTGCAGTTTTCCTGCGCTGGTGGTCATTAATTTGATGTAGTGCTTCTTTTTGTGACGTAACTTACGTTGCATTTTCGTATCCTAACTAATATTATAAAAGCGAAAATGAATTTGTTTGTTTGTTACCTTTTCACGCCTAAACCACTGAACCGATCATTCTGAAATTTTGCATATACGTGAACTAGCTGTTGCCCGCGGCTTCGCTCGCGTTAATTTAGAATTTGACAATCAGTTCGGGTCGTATTCTGCTTGTAATAATATAATTCAATCATGATTCGAAAGACACGTGGCGCCATCTATTATCATAAGAACTTTATTGTTGTTTTCCTCGGGAACAGTAATTTTTTTTCGGGATGAAAGGCTAGAAAGTGATATAAATTCTTTAACTAGGAGAATTTTGCTCAAACTGCAGCAGTCTGGCTAGGGATGTAGTTCCAACTTACAGAAGATCTTAGCCAAAATACTGTATTTTGTTACCATGGTAAATACGTTTTTAGTTTCGTAAGATGACGTTGTGCTTTTTGCAGTTACACCGTTTTTATTTTAAAAACATTTGGCATCGAGTAATCCTTTATGTGTATCCATACATGATGCATAAAAGAATATCTTAGTATCCAATATCATTAGTGCTATCTAAGAGTCGGTAATGATGGCTAAGCCAAGTTTTTATTATACTATTAGTAGATATGAATATTGACATTATATTGATTAAATAAAATCTTGTTAACCTATGAGTCGCAGCGGCACACCGGCGGCCAGACACAATAGATTTTTAATGTCTGATATTCTAAGACTTGACAGATTAATCTATATTAGTCTATACTAATATAATAATGGAGTGGTAATAGAAAGAGAATGGACGAGAGAACGAAAAGAAAGAGGGAGAAAGAGAAACTCGCTTGTGTATGCGACTGTCGCGCCTGCGCACGTCTCATTTAACGGTTTTATTCCACGCACTTTTTTCCACGGATTTTTTCTTACGGTTTTACTATCACATTTTTTTCAGTTCGGTCACGCAGCAAAATCCCTATCCCCTCCAAGCCTGCCGTAAGGAACTTCCTTCCAAAAGGGAAAGATTTGATGTCATGTTTGTTTGTAAGGATTTAACTCAAAAACTAAACGACTAATTTAAAAAATTCTTTCACCATTAGAAAGCTACATTATCACCGAATAACATAGGATACATTTTTTTTAATACTGTTGCTATCATAACCTAAGCTACTTCTACGCGACCGAAGCCGCAGGCATAAGCTAGTTTTTAATAAACCAGGCTAAAACGCATGTGACGCAATGTTTTCACGTCAGTATTCTATAAACTGTATAACTTAACCTCAAAGTATACAATGAAAATCATATCAAAACAAAGGCACGAATCCGCGGGAGCCACGAAAATAAAAAACATAGTAATCCTCCAGTACATAACATACACATCGCGGCGCAAATCTGCGGCTTATTCCCAACCGCCAGTCCATAACAAGTTCTGCAGCTTGCCTATTTACTGAACAAACACAGAGCTATCAACACACCGTTAACTTTACACAAATATTTGCTATCAATACATGTACGCCTACGACAATATCGCTAAACAAACACTGTGTTTCATATTGGAAAACCTACGAGTGCACGGTTCGGAGATATTCTTTTTACAAGGTTTAACATATGATTTTGTTATCTTAAAGGTATTGTGTGGTTTTATTTGTTTTATGTATTAGCACAGTGGGGAGACCAACAGACTGCAATGCAGAGGGTGTCGGGTTCGAACCCACATCGCGCACCTCTGACTTTCGGAAGTTATATGACTTTTCGAAATTATGTGCGTATTGATTGACAATTTTATTATCGCCTGCTCCGTGCCTCGGAGAGCACGTTAAACCGTCGGTCCCAGCTGCTATGAACATCTATGGCAGTCGTTATTGAAGAGTCAGTGCCGTCTAATATCCTGACACTGGTCTAGCCTTAAGGTATCGTTAGCCTTTGGGTTACGGAGGTCAGATGGCAGTTGCTCCGTATAAAAACTGATATTTAGTCAAATCCCGTTAGACTAAGTAGAAAGTCAACCCCAAATGACTTGGGAATAATAAAGGCTAGGAAGAAGAAGAATGTATTAGATATTTGATTAATATATTTTGCATATAGGCTTTATTTATCTTTAAAGAGTTTATTGTGACATTCATACGATCTTTTATTTACAAATCGTCTCAGCTGGAAGACGTCCAGTGTTGGATATAGGCCGCCCTCTTAGTTCCCATTCAGACCAGTCCTGGGCCGCCCACATCCAACCACTTACCGTGACCCTTACCAGGTCGTTACCCTGTTGCGTTATCCTCCAAACTAATGTGTTCTGTCTTACTAATACTAACATTACATACCCTGTCTCACGTATATAACTCTGAAAGGGTAATAATGTCCTCCAGACAGAATTTCAGTCACGGTGGCCAGTCTTAACGGAGACTGGGCATCTGCGCAGGAGATGTTATAGTGCACAAGTGTGTGAGCAAACACAAGTGCACTCTCTGTTCCTTAACTCTCATGATCCGATGGGACGGTAATCCGACACGACCGGAGAGAGATCGGGCGCAGGACCAACGGCGGGAGTGTCTAACAACCGCCAACTTCCTAACTTCGGGCTATTATTGAGATTTCTTAACAGAAAAACCCATTAACTTTTTCTTGGCCCGACCCGTGATTCGAACCCGAGACCTCATGCACAGCAGTCGCATTCACTACTGCTGCGCCGCAGAGGCAAAGGTCCAAAAGGGTAGGCAAAGGTTAATACATCTATAATTGACCGGCTATGGTTTTTATTCCTACAGGTGGAAAACACAAATAATTTTTTTCCTGGCCCGGGTATCGAACCCATGACCTCATGCACAGTAACACAATATACTGTACGTCTCTTGTCACATATCGCGCGAACTTAGACACAAAGCCGAGAATTAAAATAATATCTCTATCACTTAAAGTACCTACAAGTAGGAACCGACTCTCGATTCAAAATCTCACTAGAAACTGGTATAAAAACTGCGTTTTACTCGATAGGAGAAAGGGAGAGATATCCTAATCCTAATCCTATCCTAATCCTAACTAATATTATACAAGCGAAAATGAGTTTGTTTGTTTGTTTGTTACCTTTTCACGCCTAAACCACTGAACCGATCATCCTAAAATTTTGCATATACGTTATCAAGTGTACAGAAACGGACATAGGCTACCTTTCATCCCGAAAAAAAGTTACTGTTCCCAAGGAAAACAACAATAACGTTCTTATGATAATAGATGGCGCCACGTGTCTTTCGAATCATGATTGAATTATATTATTACAAGCAGAGTACAACCCGAATTGATTGTCAAATTCTAAATTAACGCGAGCGAAGCCGCGGGCAAAAGCTAGTTTAAATATAATCCCATTACTGTCCTTTCTTCCCATCTTTAATACTACCAATTCCTACATCCTAACTTATATTAAAAATGCAAAAATGAGTTTGTTTGTTTGTTTGTTACACTTTCACGCCTTAACTACTCAACCGATCAACACGAAATTTTGCATACACGTTGTCAGGCGTACAGAATAGGACATACGGTACCTTTCATCCAGGAAAAAGAACTGTTGCAAACCTAACCTAACCTAACCTACATTTATGCGAGTGAAGCCGCGGGTGAAAACTAGTACACAATAAAAGATCAATTGCCTTACCTGTCTAATTGACACGCAACTCACTACAAAGCCCCAAACACTTCAAACTTCACGTGTACATATTTGATCTACACACGTAGACTGAGCAATAAGATTGGCTCTAGGTGTGTAGTATCCGTTGCATTACATCATACCAACTTCAGACCTAAGTGTTCCTATTACACTTTCCATCAACTTTTCACGGAATGGAGCCGTCTAGCCGCGGCACTATTCTGGACAGAACAATATGAAATAACATGTGTTGGCTTGGTGTTTAAATGAGTTTATTTGGTAAACGATCCGAGAGCAGTGAATGAACCCTGTCGGACACAGCTTAATAGCTATATTAAATTTCATTTTTTTTATATTTAGTTACTTTAATAAAAATAATAAACACTATAAGCATACATACATACATATGTAGATTCACGCCTGTTTCCCAGAGGGGTAGGCAGAGACCACGGATTTCCATTTGCTACGATCCTGACACACTTCTCTGGCTTCATTCACTATAAGCAATATTCTTTAAATATATATAGTAGTAAATCTGAACCTTTATGTAATACAGCCTACGTTATAGCTTTAATTCTATATACCTACCTATATTGTTTTCGTGACTATTTGTAACGGACAAGCTTATACGCAATGCCTATCAGCTGTAAAACAAAAATAAAAAACAATATTGGCTCACTTTCAGTATAGTAAGTACACCTACGTTATTTATCAACATTTTACAAATACTTTGTAAACAATACAGCTTTTTTAAAATGACGTAAAGTCAGATGAGGCCTTGGCCAAACATGGCTAAGATCAAGTGGACCAAATTTTATCACATAGTTGGTCCATTCTTGGTGGACCAAGTTGTGGTAATTTCCGTTACGAATTTTGGACCCATTATATTATTGATAATAATGGGTCCAAAATTCGTAACTGAAATTACCACGATCTTGGTCCACCAACAGTGGCCCAACTACGTGGTAAAATTTGATAAATAAATAGTATTATCAGTCCAGTAGATATTATATAAATTGTCCCACGGCTGGCTACTGGCCTCTCCTCAGTGTGACAAGTCTAAGGCCTACTACACTGGCCTAGTGTGAAATGGCAGACTTTACTTATCTTCGAGAACATTGCAACTCTCAAACATGCAGGTTTCCTTATGAAATTTACCGTAATCGTTGCAGCGAATGATATTTATATATTTAATATGCCTTTAACTTCGAAAAACTAAACGTGCTTATGCTCGTGGCCTTGAGATCGAACTCGAGACCTGCCGTCATAAGGAAAAAAGACGTATCTTTTTCTCGAAATTAGATTTTTATCCATTTGGAATCAGCAAAAAGACGCATCTGCCAGAATATCTACGATTTTTTGTAGATACGTATTTGTCCTTACGATGGCAAAGGTCTGTGAATAGCAGTCCTACGGTCACCTAAAAAAAACTAAAAGAATAACAAAACACGGTAAATTTCTAATTTCTACGTCACGTATCCAGAATAAGTGCGTTGAGGAAACATCGCTAAAGTGCATTCTCATCGTTCCCATCTTTTGTCTTAAGCGGTAGCAACACTAACAACTGTCGGTTCACGCACACAAGCACACCGGCTTTTTAGTATCGCCGGCGAGCAACTGAAATAACGTTGGAGTTGCGAAGGGAATATTCTACTTGGTCTTATGTAAGTATGTTATTTTATTCTTGCTCGTATAGCAGTGACGTCGGAATTCTCTGGCTACTCGACGCTCGATTTGAAGCATATATACTTGAAATATAAGTCATACACTCGAGTTTGGAGCAGCAGTTGCCTAATGGATAAGGAATTGGACTTGTCATGAGAAGTCGTGGTACGAAAATTTCCTAACAGAAGAATCTAACAACTATTGTACTATCCCAAATTCTAAACTTGGCTGCAAAAATAAACGTAAAATTATGTTATTGTGCTAGATAGGCGATATATATATCCAATAAAAAATCATCTTAATTTGTGCATGCATAAAAACATATACATAAGTACAACGTGTAGATATGCTTTACCGCAAACATTTTGGTTTCGTTGCGTATAAGTTGATTTGGGTAAGGTGCAAGCACGGTTTGATATTTGTTATTTATCAATATGAAATAATAATTACGTAAATATGACAAGGATGAAGATCGACATCTTGTGGTCAAGTTAATAAACGAGTGCTAACACTGTAATAACTACACTGGAACATTGAGACAACTGCCACCTTAGTCTCCCCGTGACCATGGCATGACCATGGCATGAAAAGCAAACGTCGAAACGTCGGAGAAAGTGTAAACACAAATATAAATTGTATAGTAATAGTATAAATAATGTAATAGTTTCAATAATTTATTTAGCTTAAAAATTAGTAAAGTTAAATAGTAATAGTAGTGTAACAGTTTTCAAATTTTTTTAATAAAGTGTCAAATAAACAACGCGATAAAATCCGTATATAGTAGTTTAATTTCAATGAATAACATTCGTGTAAACAGAAGACAATATTATGAGTACTAACAACACAAGATCAATTTGTTTGAATACTTCTGCTTATTTATTGGCAAGTTGGTATGATTCGATGGTACAAAAACATAACCTCAAATAACCTATGTCATTCTAAAAATGAAATCACGTTGGATTCAGTGGCACCTTTCAATCGTCACGCTTCGTACTCTCGATTTGACGAGACTGTTCCATGTCACGTCCAGGACTACGCTTCAGCTCCGTGAAAAACGTCACTGCGATGTCCGTCCGACAAAGAGAAGCCTTCGTATGAACGGTAATTTATAGACCCTGTATTTAGGACACATGTGAAAGATATTTCAGTGAAGTATTTTCACGCTTACGCGAATATTACACATTGAAATTACACTGTTATACATCGGTTTTAACGCGGCTTATTTATCAAAATAGTATATTAAACAACAAAAAAATTAAAACTGAAACTTTCTTCGATATTTTGGTTGCTTTCCTTGCACTAATTTTCAAATATTATTACACGTTTATACCAATATTAACCTGTGGTAAAATTCGTCTTCAATTTAATTTGATTCTGTTATTTCATTTAGATGTACACAAATTCTCTCAAGATTTTGTCCTGTTTTGGAATTGAGTTTGACATCAATCGAATTGACAATAGTAAAAACGAATAATACATATAAGTACTACGTACTATGAAGCAAAATACACCACATTAGGCGAAGAATCCTCCCGAAACTTAACTAAAATAGCAACTAGTTTTCCAGTTAAAACCGTATTGAACAAATACCACGCACAGATTGGACACGTACCTAAGTTAAACAAAAAATATTACAGTACTTTTGTAAAACATTCCAAATTGTCATATGAATCTAAATAAATATAAAGGTGTATCGCTGCTATGTGCCAATTTCAGTGTCCAAATATTGGCAGTAAACACGAACTAACAAACTAAATTGTCGGGAGTATATCGCTGAGCATTTCAATATGTATGGCGTCGTGATTTCACCATTACACCGTTGCATCTCCAAATTGTTTATACATAGTCTAGTCATACAATAGTCTAGTAGGATACCGTTGGACTGACACGCAGACGTTTCGATTTCAATCCCAAGACACCCTTGACTTTTCGAAGTAATGTGCTTATTAAATAGTTAATTATCGCTCGCTTTAACAGTGAAGGAAAACATCGTGAGGAAACGTGCACTTCTGAGAGTTCTATATAACTCTACCTTCCTAATGAAACCCTAATCATCTGAAATATACAGAACGTAACACAAACGCATACTCACACATACACACATAAATACAGTCACATACACATCCATTCACACACATACACTCACTCACGCACGCAGACAGTTATACACACACAGCCCGTACATTTAAGTCTTGTTTTTATTTTCTCTTTTATAAATATAAATTTTCTTTTCTAGTAGATTATCTATATATTAATACGTGAAGCAAAAACTTTGTACCCCTTTTTACGAAAATTGCGCAGACGGAGGAGTATGAAATTTGGCGCAGTTAAAGTTTATATGGGGAAGGAGGGGCGAATCCTAATATTTATATAAAATATGCATTAGAAATACATAAAATTAATGAAAAAGCACTACACGCACACAACCATGCATTTGACACACGCAGTTGAAGTGCTTAACTATGGTTACATATAGGTATCAATATATAGTGACATATATCAGCAATATCTTACAGGCAAACTTTGGTCGAATTTCGAGCACTAGGCGGCCGCTAATATTTTATAATTATTCGAATGACTACATTTTGCATTATATATAGTCGTACCTACAGTTCTGAGTGAGGGCCTGGTGATCCGTAACACAGGGTTTCTCTAGTATGGACTCCAGTCTCTCAAAAAAATTCTATTAATATTTATTTTGTATCAACTGTGTCTTATGTATATTGTTGTGAACCTTTATGAAGAGAGAAATAAAATAAATTATTATTAATTATTATTATTACTCTCGAACATAATATACACATACCTCTCGAACATATATATAAATCTCGAACACGTGTGAATTCTGCCTGCCAGCGTAATGGACTATGGCCTAACCTATCTCATACTGAGAAGAAACCCGTGCACAGTAATGGGACAGTGTATAAACATGGCCTTGAATTACGTCGATATATTACCGATGACTGAAATGGCGTAATGTATTTGTAGTCACTTCGTCCCTGCCCTGCCGAGTGTTATGGGTTCAATCTCCACACGAGACAAAATATTGTGTTGACCACATATAGTTGTTTCGAGTCTGATTGTTTTTTTGTGTCCGTTGTTTGAAGTTTTCTAAAGTTCCCTGCAATACAGGAATTGTAGTTTTCTCGTTGTTATTGTTATTTGTAAATCTGGGGTGGGGACCTGTTGATTTGTATTACAGGTATATTTATGCCTATCTCAGACACCAGCTTCTCTCATAAATGAATTTGTACAAAATGTAAAGAAATTTGTTGAATTTTATCAATGTACACGCACATTATGTAACAACATTTGTAGTGTTTATGTGAGAAGAAATAAAGCAATATTATTATTATATATTTTTGTTTTATATTTGGTTTCCGTTTCATTTAAAAGGGGTAAAAACCTGACACACGGGCCTTAGCCATGTGTGCCATAGGGGGAAAGAGTTAACAAGTAGATGATGCAAGAAATTTACGTGTGAGGCGACATGTGTTAAGAAGAACGGCTTTTTGTATGACTGTGATTGTAGATTTCGTCATGTCAAGTATGCTCAGGCTATGTAGAAGTGTCTTAGGGACTACGCCGGTTGTAGATATGACAATAGGTATGATTTTAACGGTGTCTACCCGCCATTGCCTTTTTATTTCGGTAGCTAAATCAACATACTTCGACATTTTTTCCGCATGCGTAGTGAGGAGATTATGTGTGTTACATACTGCGATGTCTATTATGAAAACAGTTTTTTTTGTTTTGTCTAGTATAGTTATGTCTGGTCTATTATAGTGTATGGTTTTGTCGGTAATAATGGTCCTATGTCAGTACATTTTAAAGGAATTATTCTCTAAAACAGTACTGGGCTTATTATTTGTAATAGGCAGTTTTTTTTTCAATAAAGGAATATTTGTGGGTTAGGTTCTGATGGACTATTGCTGCCACTTGATCGTGTCTATGCTTATAATCAGTTTGTACTATTATTATTATTATTATACAGGAATTATTATTAGTTCCTTGTATTTTTAAAAGGAATAAAAGTAAGATATTTCGCCAATTACGAGCAAGTCCGACTTAATGAGAAAACCTATTGGTATCCTCCGGGCACAGTTCCAGACTTTGAGGTACTACAAAGAATTAGATGACAGAAAAACCTAAGAACAATGCAACCTGAGAATCAAACCTCAGATCTCATAAACTTTGTCGATCTTACCACCAGACGATATTTAACAAGTTCCCTGTCCGATGAATCACATATGATACATAACAATAGATTTTCTATTGTGTCTATCACGGGACAGCGAATGGGTTAATGTAACCATTAGCTTAAAATTTTCTGTCCGTAATTAACATAAATATCCAAAAATAGGAAATTGATCCATGTTTGGTAGCAATAAGGTTCAAATTTAAACGACTATTTTATTTTGCTTAAATACATTAATGAATTACCCGATGATACTAAAACATGAATCATTAGGTCCGCAGTACAATTGAGTCCACAGGCCGCAGACCACAAAGCACTTCGGCATTATTCCATGCTGTGGTTTTGCATATAATAATAATGCCAATATTTGTAAGCGAATTATTTAGTGTCACCATCAAAACAAATGAAGCTGAAGTTTGTTTCCTTTTTTGTTTAAACGAGGCAAAAAATATGTTTGCTTTTAATGTCCCAATTCTTGTTAAAGTTTGTTTGTGAGATAAGCTTTCACACTTTACCTACTCGATCGATTATCATATAATTCCACCTTTTGGTGGTATATGTCCTTTTCTGTACCCCTGATAACGTGTAAACGGCATTACATGATAATCAATCGAGTAGGTAAAATGTGAAAGCTTATCTCACAAACAAACTTTACCAAAAATTGGGACATTAACAGTACTTTTTTTCTAGGTAAAAACCTAGAAAAAAATTACTGTTTCCGTGAAATAGATAGTATTAGTCGTAATATAACTATATGAGCCAGAAGAGCGTAGCAGTAACCATAAGCATGGATAAAACCACGGGGCATATCTAGTTAAACTAGCGGTCGCCTAGTGTTCAAAATTCGACCAAACTTCCTAGGCTTGTTACTTTGTTTTCTGTTTTTCTCTATTACATATAAATAAGGTATAGGTAACCATAGGTACAAAGAATTGTACGACGTCAAACGAACAATATCAAAATACTACGAACGCGATTCGACTGCGTGTGTCAAATGCATGGTTGTGTGCGTGTAGTGTTTTTTTATTAATTTAATGTATTTCTAATGCATATTTTATAAAAATATTAGGATTTGCTCCTCCTTCTCCATATAAACTTTAACTGTGCCAAATTTCATACTCCTCCGTCCGCGCAATATTCGTAAAAAGGGGTGTACAAAGTTTTTCTTCACGTATTAATATATAGATAATAAATTTTACTTAAAAAAATAAAACACCCGTACTAGGATTAATTCCTGTGTCTGGGTGATTTACAAACATTCAAACAACGGACACAAAGAACACCCAGACTCGAAACAACAATCTGTGCACACACAAAGTTTTGTCCCGTGTGGGATTCGAACCCACAACACTCGGCGCAGTGGCAGCGGCGAGGCGACCACTTAAACCACTATACTATCCGTGAAGTCTAAGTATATTTAGTTGACTTTAAATTACTAACCATGAACATACATATTACATCCATATTTAAAATACACACACCGACGGCTTTAAATTAAAATATTGATGAAATGAATGATGAATATCCACGATGGGGATTGAAAAGAATGAATAAATGAAAATATGTGGCACTCCCACCAGAGTGATAAACTACTGTAGGGTGTAAGTTGAAAATTGAAACGCCGCAGCTACTCGGTAACGTAATATATTGAAAAATGCCTGCGAGTTGAGTTCGATAATATATATTCACAATTCGATTTGTTGTGTAAATTTGATTCTACGTTAATAAAATTGACATGCAGATCAAATAGTTTTTATAACAATACAGGCTGATTGGTAAAATACTGGACATATTGAAGGAGGGTATTCAGTACTCGATTCTAGCCCCGAATATCTAAAAAAATAGGTACTTAAAATGTTACCTAGTTATCCAATAAAAACTTAATGTACAACACTTAACACTCTTGCGCATATACCAAAGCTAAACAAAACCTCCGCCCCCGGTCTAGTTACCGCAGCCCGCATTCTCTCAAATTTGCACCCCCGTCCGTTCTTTTCTTATCAAAGGTCATTAGCCTCGACAGCTGTGTGCGCAGTGTCCACATTTTATGAATATTTCATACAAATCATAAAGGTTTTCTTTGCAGGTTATACAGATTTCATTTTTATTTCTATTTTATACGTTAGATCTGACCATAAATTATCATGTCCTTAAGTATGTACAATGTTTAACCAGTCCCAGTCACCCTGAGGCGCCTTAAGTCCTACTAGTCAATCAATATAATTATCTATACTAGAGTTGATAAGTGCCGTTGAGTGTGGTTGTTTTGATCCATCGTGGTGAGAGGATTAGTCACCTAGACTCTGCGTTACCGAGTGCTAAGTGTCCAGAGTGCGCCGGACGTTGGGACTCTTGATCGCTTTTCTACGTCGCTCAGGGAGGCTCCTCTCATGCCGAAAACTGGTTCAAAATTATATAAAATGTGTTGCCATCGACACGATAAGTAAGTATGTAAGTAAGTCTATACTAGATATTTTTATATTGACTTATTAAAAAAACATTGTTTCTGGACGACTTAGGAAACTAACAGTATTTATTATAAAAGTTTAGGATTAAGTTTGGATTGAATGACAATTCAATCATGCGTGAATATTTGTGCGTATTTGGATAAAACGTGGAACATCGATAGACTAATGGTCGACTATTGAAAAGAGATTATAGATAATATAATCCGTTTACCAGTCTATTTTATTTATTATATTTATTTTGGATACTTACAATTGAGTTCAGGTAACAGTTAATTTATCCACGACATTGAAGTTAACACTACATACATTTAAAAACCACTTTCGGCAACGAAGAGGTTATATCGAGGGGTTTCTCGGGGATTGATCCTACTGACAAAAACCACCACGGAGTGCCTGCTTGCAGCTTTTGCTGGTGGATGGATTACTAGAACTGTAACTGCATCAGCGACCCATGCGTTCTGTGGGCGTTTTAAGTGGTTGCCTTGCCACTGCCACGGCGGCCAGTGGTGAGGGTTCGAGTCCCACACGGTACAACTTTATGTGATACCAACTGTTATTCCGAGCCTGGGTGTTCTTTGTATGCCTCGTTTGAATGTCTGTAAAGATCCCCACGAGGTAGAAATTATTATTGAACGGGAGTTGCCATTTAAAAAAAAATTGGGACAGTCTTTGCGGACTGCCGATAGAAGTGAAAACTTAAATCCTTGATCATAAACACTTCTGTATGAACCAAAAAAAAAAGAAAAAGGTGTGGTTCGGATTCCTGATACTCTCTGGGGTTATTAAGGGCGTCAAAATTTCGTTATTTTTGCGTAAGTTATTTCTGAGATATTGTTAGTATTCTAAAATAGTTCAAAAATGTAAAGCGTGGAAGCGTGACGATGACGAAGCGTGACGATGACGAAGCGTGACGATGACGCGAGTTCTATTATTTTTGTTCACCCAAGAAGTGCTCAACGCGCCTAAAGAAGTTTTCACTTCAAAAAACATTCTTTCGAAAATTATCTATAACTCTACCAGGCTAAAAATTCTGGATACTTACAATTTTATTGATCAGCTAACTTATCGAGAACATCGACATTAATACTAAATCTAGAACCACCTAACCCAGCGTACACTACAAAACTCGTATTATACAAAATAAAACTTTACAATCCAGCTCAATCAAAACTAACCAAAGTAAAACATACATAAAATACTGAAGCGAACGAGTACGTAACATGCCAATAAACGCGTGCAATGTATCACAGCGAGCAATAAAGAGAGAAAGCCGTTAGTGTCTAAATAACGAAATAAAATATTCAATGGCTTGGAAACGGGCACATTATGGGCCTAACGTTCCCTGTAACTTAAACTTCGGGAAAAATCTACACACACACACGGGTTGTAAGATGACTAGTTTGTAGGATGAAAATAAGATTTAAGACTTAAAAACCTTCTAATTATAAAAATACATAGGTAGTTAGAATCTAGCCTAAGAGCAGCGATAGCTCAGTGGGGAGACCAACAGACTGCAATGTAGAGGGTCTCGGGTTCGAACCCACGTCGCGCACCTCTGACTTTCGGAAGTTATATGACTTTTTCGAAATTATGTGCGTATTGATTGAAAATTATCGCCTGCTCCGTGCCTCGGAAAGCACGTTAAGCCGTCGGTCCCGGCTGCCATGAACATCTATGGTAGTCGTTATTGGGATAGTGTCGACACAAAAGAGCCCACTGGGTCGAAGTGTCGCCGGTCTGCACTGACTGACCCCCACATAAGATAAGATAAGATAGAATCTAGCCTATATCGCCAAGAGGTAGGCAGATGTATTGCATCAGCCAAGGTTGTGACCTTGACCGATGTAAGGCAGGCGGTCGCATGCATGGTCGCGTAATTCCACTTATATTTCACTAACTAAGAAGGAAATAAGTTAAGCACTGAAACCCAAAACTATCGTTGCCTATAATTTTATGTATGTATTCAGAAAATATATAAAATTATTATATTTCCTAACATTACAAAGATGAACAGCTAGTATGTTTAAGTGCGCTAATCCAGGGCTTCGTCCGCTAGTAGAATCCAGGGAAAAAATATTTAATAAATAAAATACCAAGTGCGAGTCGGACTCGCGCACCGAGGGTTCCGTACAAACCTGTAGGTATATAAGTAAAAGTTATGGCATTTTTATTACTAAATGAAATCGAAAAGTTTATAATTATTTAAAAAAAATGTATAATGTGATGTTACTAAAAATTTAAGGTTTTCGAAATTTTTCTTTATGTGTGCTATAAAACGTTGCTTCATGCCAAATTTCAAGATTCTAGGTCGACTGGAAGTAACCTTTAGCTTTTGATTCCCTTGCGAGTAGTTGCGAGTTTCAAAATATGCGGCTTAAATTGCTTTTTCTTTTGATTGCGTTGACATAGAAGTTTGATTTTGTTACAGCTTAAAGGTATTATAGATTTGAGTATTTCATATGAATTTCAATTTAATACCTCTACGCGTTAATAAGGAAAGGGGTAGTAAGTTTAAAATTATTAAAAATATTTTTATTATATGATGTAAATAAAAATGTATGCTTTTCGCAATTTTTCCTTTATCTGTGCTATAAGACGTTGCATTGTATCAAATTTCAATATTCTGAGTTCACGGGAAGTACCCTGTAGGTTTTGATTCCCTTGCGAGTGTCGAAAATTTGCAGCATAAACGGCTGTATCTTTTGATTGTGTTGGCTTAGAAGTTTGATTTTTCACAGCTCCGAGGGACAGTAGACTTGAGTATTTGATATGAATTTCAGCTTGATACCTCCACGCGTTCCTGAGAAAAAGGGTCTTGACAGACAGACAGATGGACAACAAAGTGATCCTATAAGGTTTCCGTTTTTTCCTTTTGAAGTACGGCACCCTAAAGTTACCGGTATGTACTCCTGGAACTATCAATTCCTTTTTGCTTTTTATAGCTTATTTATTTAAAAAATGTTATAAAGCTAATATCACGCCACTACTCATAAGAGCGGAGCGGATAAAACAGCGAGCACAGCTAGTGACTACATAAAATAATTTCAAATATTACCAAACGATACAGTTACCTGAATTTTTTTTCAGTTTTACCTACGGAACTGTTCAGTACATTTATATGTAGCGACAACACACTAATAGCCCTATAGTTCGGCTAACATTATCGAGGCATGTAGGCGTAGTAAGGCGTACGAAACAACAAGAGTATGGTCGTTAGCAGCGGCCGCGGTCCAAACGAGACTACTTTTTTCATTACCTACGCAACTGCGGCGTGGCTACGAAATAAGCGTTTATGGACTGCACGAGGAGCTCTGCCGAACGACCAAGGCATGGAATTCTCTGCCAAGGCACGTGTTTCCTTCTTACTTCAATCCTGGGTCCTTTAAGCGGGGCATGAAAAAGCACCTTCTCAGGCCGTCAAAGTAGAGACCTCAACATCACCTCGGCTGCTATGAGGGCGGTGTGGAGGCCACTGCTCTTAAACCACACGACTGCTTACCATCAGGTGGAGTGTGGTCATTTTGACGAGCAAAATAAAAAAAAAGGAGCGTAGCGGGCGGTCGCTAGGCGCTGTCGCTGCGCCTAGTGATGTAGGCTCGAATGCTACATCTATTTTAATGTCTTTGGCTACACGGGACAATTATTTGTGTGATCCAAAAATAATTGTCTTAACTTCATTTTTGACTCATAAGTCATGCTATAGTTTGTGTCTGTACCTTGTATATAATATGCATAAACAAAGTACCCTATAATATAAAGATTGACAAGAATTTAAAAAATGAAATGTTATGCAATTATCATTGATTGCAATAAATACTTATTTTGTAAAGATTGCCTTGGTTAGGCAATTGGGGACTGCTATACACTGTACATGAGATCACGGCTTTGATTCCCAGTTCGGGCAAAGAGTTATTGTTAAGTAGTTCACACTGGAATTATACCCAGTAAACGGTAACAGGCTCGCCACCTATGGCGTGGAGATCTAAATATGCTTAGCTAAACATACATAATATCTTATACCAGTAATAATAATAAAAGCATTATCCACAAATTCAAAAAAAAATAGTTGCAACCATTGATAAATAGGTAGTTACCGCAATTGCAATTTAGAATTTTTTGAAGTGAAAAGTCAAGTCCCACCCATTGCCCTACCTGTGTAAATCCACTCCGAATAGGAAGCGAAAAGCATTTATGTTATCGAAAAAGCTTGACAAAAATACTAGTCATTTGCAACTGGCCCCCAAAATACATGCACTTGCCTAGTTTGGGGGACCAGTATCAGTACTTTTTAGAAAATACAAAAACAATGTCTAAACTGTATCGGAATTGAAACGTGTAATATGTTTGTATTATTTGAGAAAATAAAGATTATTATATTATAAAATATTTAAAAAACGTTATAAGTACCATACTCAATTACATTGTCATCCGTCTATCACAAGTTTAGTGGCTCCACAGTAAGTGCTAAACTGTCGCAGCTATTTTATTGTGGTACTACAAAAGCTTAACGCCCTTGTTTGCAAGTAACACTTCGACTTTTTTTTCGGGAACGATTTGTAGCTTCCTCCTGTAATTTGTAAAGTCGATATTGGTAAAGTTTGTTAGGCAAGTATGTGTGTAATGGGCAATTTGGCTAATAATTTTACACTACAATCTAGCGGATATTTTGTGATCAATGTTGCCAGTTTTTATGCCACTTTTCGTATTAAATACAAAGTTTTGCAGTTTGTTACTAATAAGCTTAGTTTTACTGTTTTTTTTTTTTGCAGGAGCCTTATTGCCTGAGATCTCAAGAAGGCATATGGGTACGTTGGCCGTGTCCTTGAAAGCATCTGTGAATATGTCCGGCGTTGTGTACAATCGTATTCACTTATCATTCTAACGCAATTGTACTCATCGTTACTTAATGTGTACTATGAAGTGCATTATTTTTGAAGTGAAAATTTCTTTAGGCGCGTTGAGCACTTTTTGGGTGAACGAAAATCATAGAACTCGCGTCATCGTCACGCTTCGTCATCGTCACACTTCCACGCTTTCCATTTTTGAATTATTTTAGAATATTAACAATATCTCAGAAATGGTGCGTCCTACGCAAAAAATAACGAAATTTTGACCCCCTTAATAACCGCGAAGAGAGTATCAGGTATTCGACCCGCCCCCTTTTTTCTGTTTTGTTTATAAATAAGTGTTTATGATCAAGGATTAAAGTTTTCACTTCTATCGGCAGTCCCCAAAGACCGCCCCAATTTTTTTTTGTTGAGAAAGGACTTTTTGTTGTATGATGAACTTGACAAAACTAACGTGGCTGTATAACATTACTCACATAGGGTAGGCACAGGTGTGTGATACCCATATTTCAACAGCTACATATGTTTCTATGTTCTATTTGATGGGGACGAGACCAGGGACATTTACAGGCCAGTACAACAAATTATTTACAATAAACAATTCTTAATATTTACTTATTTATTTAGTTTTAAGACAGCTTACAGACTAATACAGAGGAAAAATATATAATTAGACATGTTGCTAATTACAAGCTTCCACATATAAGTACTAATATCCTTACTATCCTAAACTAATATTATAAATTCGAAAGTAACTCTGTCTATCTATCTATCTGTCTGTCTGTTACCTTTTTACGGCTAAACCACTCATCCGATTTAGACGAAATTTGGTACAGATATAGTTTAAAACTTGGGGAAGGAGATAGGCTACTTTTTATTGATGTAGATACCACGCGGGCGGTGCCGCGTGCAAAAGCTAGTAGTTAATAAGTTATATAAATACTAACACAAAATTGTATGTATGTTAGTCCATAAAGTATTTATCTATGCGTCTATGCCACGCGAAATAAAATGGCTATTATTAATAATATAATAATAAATTTTATTGTTTCAAAAATAGCCACAATACAATGACATAAATACAATAAAAACAATTTCTATATATTACTGTTTCATTGAACTCTGGTACCCAAGATAAGATTAAACTTGTGTTATGGGTACCAGCGCCCTCATAAAGAATATTATCATAAGTAAAAAATATATGCTAGCAATACAGGTTGGTGTTGTCGTCTAATAATACGATAGCAATGTAGTAAAAGAATACAAAAAGAAAGTATTGTGCAGAGTCGTGCAATGTAATCTCAGTGGTTGTTAACTGTCTAAGCAAAATGTTCGTCCAAACTAATATTATAAAAGCGAAAATGAGTGTGTTTGTTTGTTACCTTTTCACGCCTAAACCACTGAACCGATAATTCTGAAATTTTGCATATACGTTGTCAGGTATACAGAAACGGACATAGGCTACCTTTCATCTCGAAAAAAATTACTATTTCCAAGGAAAACAATAATAACGTTCTTATGATAATAGATGGCGCCACGTGTCTTTCGAATCGTGATTGAATTATATTATTACAAGCAGAGTAATACCCGAATTGATTGTCAAATTCTAAATTAACGCGAGCGTAGCCGCGGGCAAAAGCTAGTTAGTCAATATTTTTTGAATTGTGCTGGTATTGAATAGATCGATCTCTAAGTGTGAAGGTAGATTATTAAAAGCTATTACACTGCGTATGCAGAAAGCGTTCCACCTGTAATTTGTTGTGACTAAGGGTGCATGTAAAATTGGACGTTTCCTGAATCTACGTTTACATTACATCACTTTTTAAGTTAGAGACAGTATCCAACTATTTGATGAGCTTATAAGTGATGAAAGTAAATATTGTGTTCTGTTCTTATACAAATTGATTATATGTTTAATATTTAATACAGTAACAATAATTTAAATAATTATTTAGTTAAGTATCTAATTTCAGTGCTCATTTCCAGTCTACAATTACATGCTACTGAATCTTTTCTAGCAGAAGAACTCAACATTACGTCCGACAATCATGGAACAAAAGACTATGGTTTTCACATGACTAACACTGTGGTCACACAATGGTATATTATCGCACAATACTATAAGATACATTCATAAACAAGACGTCACCCAAAACAAAGAGCCTAAATATTACATACTAGCTTTTGCCCGCGGCTTCGCTCACGTTAATTTAGAATTTCACAATCAATTCGGGTTGTACTCTGCTTGTAATAATATAATTCAATCATGATTCGAAAGACAGGTGGCGCCATCTATTATCATAAGAACGTTATTATTGTTTTCCTCGGGAACAGTATTTTTTCTCGGGACGGTAGATAGTCTATGTCCGTTTCTGTACACCTGTCAACGTATATGCAAAATTTCAGAATGATCGGTTCAGTGGTTTAGGCGTGAAAAGGTAACAAACAAACAAACTCATTTTCGCTTTTATAATATTAGTTAGGATTACAAACATAATAGGTATTTGCTTTTCAAAAAATCATGTTTCATTTTTAATATGTAAATAACTAAGTAACTTGGCATGTTAAAAAAACTGACGCGCGAAGCAATGTTTTCTCCCAACATGATTGATAGTGAAGAAAATATATTCTAGACAAGGTATATGAAACCCTACGGGTAATATTTTGCTTACATTATGAAAATTCATTCCACTTAGTTCGAAATACTTGGCTTGGAAAAATGGTTGGATTTTGTATTTGGTAATGATTTATGTTCTTATACTTTGTTGAACTCAAGATTGATTTGATGTGTCATTCTCGATAACATATTTAGGATCTGTTTTGATCGTATTCATTTCTTTTTATTTTTTTACTTATAATATTCTACACATACACACAACACCATCTAGCCCAAACTAAGCAGAGCTTGTACTATGGGTACTAGACAATGGATAAACATACATATATAATTTATTTTTGTAAATACATACATATTATACATAGAAACACCCAGACCAAGTCAAACATCCATGTTCATGCACACAAATGTTTGATTTGTGCGGGAATCGAACCCGCGACCTCAGGCGTGGCAGTCAGTTACACTAACTACACCTACACCATTGAGGCCGTAATCTAGAGTCAATAATTGTTCTTAAGTAACGCGCGCTTAATATTTTGCGCGCTTTTAAGAATAGGTAGATCCATTTTAGAAAAGGAATTTTGATGAAACTGAATCAGTCTGGGTAATACCTGCCTGGCAAAGAAGATCGTAGCTATCTTCCTGCGGTAAAGAGCTTTCAGGTTCTTTTGGAGACAATTACCACTTTAGCTTTCCCATAACTAAGACTATTGTGCTTTACAGCCGATATGTCGGGCAAGAGTAAATATACATAATTCTAAAACTGGTGAACAAATAAAATCGCCATGTTCGTCTAACCTGTCAATTGTTGAAATGGCAAACATAATAGAAATACCTATAGCATCTGGCTGCCAGTGTGCCACTGCCAATTAATAGATAATGTTATTGAATTTGAACTACAGGATTTCATATAGGTAATTATGTGACTACTGCCAGTGCAACCTGGCCAAAACAATGACAAAACATTTAAAAAAGGTTTAAAAATTACCAAGCATTTTTATATCCCTTTTCTGTTACATCATTTTATTCATGCATCTCAAAAGTATAAAAGCGATTAGTTTTAATACATTCATTACTAACACATTTCCTTTTCAAATTGTATTACACGTAATTAATTCTTTGCATTATTTTCAAATCCTCTTTAAAAGCTAGAAATTGAAAACGCCGACAAGATTGTAAGTTTCCTTCGTGACATTTATTTCTATT
Source organism: Catocala sponsa (assembly GCA_963564715.1). Lineage (NCBI taxonomy): Eukaryota > Metazoa > Arthropoda > Insecta > Lepidoptera > Erebidae > Catocala > Catocala sponsa. The sequence continues at coordinate 3,731,152 of OY751329.1, forward strand.
TTATTGACAACAGGAATTTCACATCCTGTGTTGGTATTTCCCGATTTAGTTTCTGAACAGGACGTGAGAAGTGATTGTTATTTGCTTCAACAAAATCAACGTTAAATAATGTAAAACAAGTTTTTGTTCTGGTTGAACTTAATAGACCGGTGAGGTTATGGAACTTTTAAGATGACGCTGGTTTCATAGCAAATTAATAACGCAAGTGGTTCATCATAAATATAAAGCCATTAATAATAACTATCAGTCGCCTAGTGCTCTAAATTCGACCAAAGTTTGCCTGTAAGATATTGCTGATGTATATGTCATTATATATTGATATATGTAACCATAGTTATGCGCTTCGACTGCGTGTGTCAAATGCATGGTTGTGTGCGTGTAGTGTTTTTCATTAATTTAATGTATTTCTAATGCATATTTATAATATTCGGATTCGTCACTTCTTCTCTGTATAAACTAGAAGTGTGCGAAATTTCACACTCCTCCGTCGGCCCAATTTTCGTAAAAAGGGATCCAAAGTTTTCGCTTCACGTATTAATATATAGATTATAATAATAAACCCCTCTGGGACAGTCGTTATCTCCTCATGAGACTAACGCGATACCGGAGGGCATAGTATACTAGCTTTTAAACTAACACCTTTGCCTTGTGATATAAACAAGAAATGTATCACCAGGTTAAATAACAGCGCACAAACCGCAGGGCAGCTTGTGGTGAGCTGAATGTGAGTGGCGACACTGCGTTCCTGAATGCCTCAGAGAGTCGGTGAAGGCCTCGTCCCCAGCTTGCCGTTACTGGTTGGCTGGGGTGGAACTTCAAGAGCGCCCGTAGGATTCTCAACTCTGGCTTGCCTTGATCGGCCGATCAGAGGGGGGTCGCTAGAGCTACATGCTTGAGGGTGGAAGTGTCATTTTCAAGGGCATAACTACGGGGAAACCCGCTCCGGGTCTCCGTTTTCACGAGACCCGTTATGGTGAATCTGGCGCCGCACCGCTCGACACCCCTAGCCGCTCGCACCGGTGTTGCCCTCTGCTGCTGGCTTGTATGCCTATCGTGGCTATTCAGGGGGGCCATCTAGTGAGTTGGCGAGTCACCGTCTGTCCATTCGATTGATGCTATTAGAGTATTCAGGGCAGACGTCGTTTTATCATCCAAAGTTACCAATATACCAGTGTAGTAAACACCCATACCCATAGCCCATATATTAGAATCCATACGTAGCAATAGTCCTACGCCTGCTGCGGCTAGTGCCGCGCTGTAGGTGTTCCATCCCACCTTTGATTAAAACTCTCGAAGGGCCTCTTCACGTTGGACCCATGTCTCCGTGTAAGCCTCCCAAACGGCCGGGTATCATCCCAACGTATTAGGGTAATACCCGTGAAAGAGAAACAAATAATAATAACATTATAACATTGATCTTATTATGTTCAAATCAGGTAATCCTATATAGGAGGAAGCTTTGGTGTTGGTGAAATATTGGGAGAGCTACATTTATGACATCTTTAGTCGTACAGATAATTGTTATGTTTAAAAGTTATTAGGCTGCTTCGTCCTAGATGCAGAGGATTGCCCAAAAAATTGCTGGGCAGATATTGTGAGAGCTGATATGAGAGTGAATTTCAAATATTTGTTGCCTTCATGCGCATATTATAGTTGTTACAATATTAAAAGTTTTATCAACATGAACCCTAGTAGAGCGCAGCAAATAATTTAATTTTATTAACTTGTTAACTAATCCATTATATTTCTGCAATTTGATTATATTGTTGTACATTAAAAATGTCATGGAAATTAAACTACTCTATACGGATTTTATCGCGTTGTTTACTTGACACTTTATTACAAAATTTTGAAAAACTGTTGCACTATTATTACTAATTAAACTTTACTAATTTTTAAGGTAATTAAATTATTGAAACTATTAAAACTATTTATACTATTACTATACTATTATACTATTTATATTTATGTTTACACTTTCTCCGACGTTTCGGTTGCTTTTCAGCAGCCATTGTCACGGGGAGACTAAGATGGTAGTTGTCTCAATGTTCCAGTGTAGTTATTTCAATGTACCCGAACATAATTTAATCATGGGTGTTTCTATTTACGCAGAATGAGCTCAAAGTATCATGAAGTCTAGCTGTGGTTTGCTTCTTCTTGGGTTTGACTATTTGAATAACTGGATCCCAAGCTGGTGGTCCGTATATAGTAGTATAATTTTAATGAATAACATTCGCGTAAACAGAAGACAATATTATATTAAAAAATGTTAACATAAGAATTTGTTATTTATTATCAAATAATTATTACTGATTCATATTGGGTGTATGTAATTGGAATATAATTTTTACATCAGTTACTATATTTGACCTTATCTTCAAAAATCTACAGATTGTAGTGACATTATTCTCAACCTGGCGATAAAAACTCGTGTCATCATTATAGCAAACAGGTTTCGTACTCATTACCGAAGCCAAACGCGAACGCCAAATCATCGAAGAGCTATTTAAACCGATGCGTTATTTGATCGATGGGCCATTTCGCCGAATAGCAACATATACAAACTGCCATAGGTATCACCGATAACACATTTCTTCAAGCGCCAAATCATCGAAAAGCTATTTAATAAGCAAATGCAATAAGCAAATATTATTCAGAGCAATCCGACTTCGATAGGTTAGGTTAGAAGGTAAGTAAAAATGTCTTTCGGTAATAAATACGAAACCCACGGTAAACTAGTGTTTGCTGTGGGTTTCGTATTTATGGTTAGCGGGCTAGTGTCCGCTAACCACGAGACCAGCGAGCAGCATGGTAATTACACTACACAGTACTGAAAATTACGTAATCATTGAAACAATAACCCAATGACCTCTCTCCTCTCGACGTTCCTAGAAATCCTACCGCACAATACACGAAGTCACACACACATACACATTAAATGTACAGTTGCTTGTATTATTTCATAGATACCTTAAGGTCTAAAATCCTGTGAACATTCTAAAAAATGAATATGAATGAATGGGCGTTGTTTTATAAATTACGGCTGTATTAAGTATCGGCGGTATACCTCTAGTCAAATGTAGGTAATTCTTATCTACTTATTTATTTTGTCTATATATTAATACGTGAAGCAAAAACTTTGTACCCATTTTTACGAAAATTGCGCGGACGGAGGAATTTGAAATTTGGCACAGTTAAAGTTTATATGGAGAAGGAGGGGCGAATTCTAATATTTATATAAAATATGCATTAGAAATACATTAAATTAATGAAAAATACTGCAGGCACACAACCATGTATTTGACACACACTGTCGAAGCGCATAACTACGGTTTCATATATCAATATATAATGACATATATCAGCAATATCTTACAGGCAAACTTTGGTCGAATTTCGAGCACTAGGCGACTGCTAGTATTTCTAAATAAGTAATGTTAAAGAAAATTTAACAAAATTGGTTATTATAGAACTCTACTTTTTATTTTATAGTAGTGCACCGCCATCTTTTACGATATATCTAAACTACTTAACAGTTCTTGTGTAGATTGCCGTTAGATGGTGTCAAATATCGGCTTATACCATTTTAGTTTTGACATGGGTATGCATTTTTGCAGCTCACTGTACATACATACACACATAGACAGAGTGGCGGCTGCACAATAATTTCCCGTCACTATCGCAATTATCATTAGACCGTGACGGCATTGCTAAGGGAAGCGGGTGGGCGACGTTATGTTGGCATAGTAGTCTCATTGTTTATGGGAATCGTGTACCTATTATTGCAATTTAGTTTCTGTATCTATTCCATTAGTAATGTATGTATTTCTTTGATCCCAGAGCCGCGAGCCCATTTTAGCACACCTGAATTTTGCACAAAATATAATATAGTAAGTAACTTGTGTATGGAGCAGCGATAGCTCAGTGGGGAGACCACCAGACTACAATGCAGAGGGTCTCGGTTTCGAACCCACATCGCGCACCTCTGACTTTCGGAAGTTATATAACTTTTCGAAATTATGTGCGTATTAATTGACAATTATCGCCTGCTCCGTGCCTCGGAATGCACGTTAAGCCGTTGGTCCCGGCTGCCATGAAAATATATGGCAGTCGTTATTGGGAGAGTGTCGACACAAAAGATCCCATTGGGTCGAAGTGTCGCCGGTCTGCACTGACTGGCCCCCACATAAGATAAGATAAGATAAACGTGTGTATAGATTGACATCTCAGAAACGATATCTTTAAAAAATTAATAATTTCTTTATTGATACCAAATAGATGACAATACATACAACTTCTTAACCTATAAATACAATAACTGGATGTATACAATATATACTTTGTTTATATGAGGCTTAAAATATTCACCGAAATATCTATATATAAGTATATATAAAAATTAGAGATGTTAGGGATATGATATTTCGGATCTGGATACAGATATGGATATAGGAATAAAATTATATCGGTTTCGGATACGGTTACGGATATGTAATTATTTCGGATTATCCGTTAGTTTCGGATAGTTTCGGTTACGGATATTAGATTGAAGTAAAATTATAAAATATAAATTATAAACACAAATAGTATGTAATAATTTGATTTTATTTATAGGTTTTATCTAGTTTAGGTTATCATTTGGTATTATAAACAGTCATATAGGTAAGTAATTATTATATACCTACTCAATTTTAAGTTTTATCTATTAAATTAATTTTTTAGACTCCGCCCTTACGGTACGGACGGTACGGATACGGTTACGGTTACGGATATATTTTTATTTCGGATATCCGATAGTTTCGGTTACGGTTACGGAGCTCCATAACATCCCTGATAAAAATGAGAAAAACGTGAGAACGACTTTATTAATTTTTTCATCTTTTTTTAATTTTTTTTAATACTTTGTAGAAGATTCTTACGGGCAAAAAGTTAAGGATAATTTCAAAAAACTTAACCATTATTTTAACTTTGCGAGTTTGACAGCTCGTCTGAGACAGGACAACGTCTGTCGGGACAGCTAGTGTGATCCCGCCCTCCCCTTTCCTATCCAGAACAACGCGTGCTGGGCTCAGATGCCATCCTTACACGGTAGAGTCGATTAGAGCGCGTACCAACAAGTTTGGGTCCTCATATCTCTGCCGAACGACCAAGGCATGGAATTATCTGCCAAGGCACGTGTTTCCTTCTTCCTTCAATCCTGGGTTCTTTAAGCGGGGCGTGAAAAAGCATCTTCTCAGGCCGTCAAAGTAGAGACCTCAACATCGCATCGGCTACTGTGGGGGCGATGTGGAGGCCACTGCTCTTAGACCACACGACTGCTTACCATCAGGTGGAGTGTGGTCATTTTGAAGAGCAAAAAAAATATATATTAATGCTAACCTATAATATTATAAATGCGAATGTGAGTTTGTTTGTTTGTTACGCTTTCACGCCCTAATGACTGAACCGATCATCATGAAATTTTACATTCACGTTGTCAGGGATACAGAAAAGGACATCGAATATATTTCATTCAGAAAAATATACTGTTACTAACCTAACCTAATTTAAACGCGTGAAACCGCGGGCGAAATCTAGTAAATCATATAATGTCTCTTCTCTCAATCTTTAAGGTACCTTAGTAGCATTCCATTTTGACCCTAACACGACGAGACTTCGCTTGCCCTAACTTCCTAATCCTAACTATCCTAATCCGAATCCTAACTAATATTATAAAAGCGAAAATGAGTTTGTTTGTTTGTTTGTTACCTTTTCACGCCTAAACCACTGAACCGATCATCCTGAAATTTTGCATATACGTTGACAGGTGTACAAAAACGGACATAGGCTAACTTTCGTCCCGAAAAAAATTACTGTTCCCGAGAAAAACAATAATAATGTTCTTATGATAATAGATGGCGCCACGTGTCTTTCGAATCATGATTGAATTATATTATTACAAACAGAGTACAACCCGAATTGATTGTCAAATTCTAGATTAACGCGAGCGAAGCCGCGGGCAAAAGCTAGTATTAAAATAAAACTGAAAACTAATCACAGAGAACTCGACATAAAAATGCTCGCATTCAAACCCACAAAGGCTTCAAACTATTTGTTTAATGCACTCAAAACATTAATTCCTCGGCAAACGCTAGATAACAATGAGGTGAACAAAGTGACGTGAATAGGGTGAACTAATTCATACATAGCCTGGTCTATTCTAACCATTTCATAGCGATATCAACGGAAACTTAATATCCACTAGAGATCGGGGGCCTATTGTTGAAAGCTCATCATGGCGATATTGCGCTTCGTTGGCGTTTCGAAGATTAAATGCATTCAGATAGTGTCATTCGAGCTATCATTAATGTGTGTGTGATTAAAGTCTATGATAGCATAGTGTGTATGTGTGTGCAATGCATGGATGGCGTAATGGTTTAAGTGATTGTTTCGCCAGTGCGCTCTGCGCCGAGTGTTGTGGGTTCCACTCTCGGTACAACAATTTATGAGATCCACAAAAAGGTGTTCAGGATAACAATTTATGTTATCTACAAATAGTTGTTGATAGTGTAGATGTTCTTTGTGTCCGTTGTTTGAATTTTTGTAAAGTTTCCCACGATGTGTCGTGGGAGACTTTACAAAAATTACAAAAACAGGATTTATTACAAGTGCCAGAGTTTGGAATCCGCTTTCCTCTACAGACATGATCCCATTTTATACACAAGAAATTTAGCTTAGCTGGAAGAATTAACAAGAATATTAGTAATTTGTAACGCAAACACCGATAATAATACATCATTTATTCGCACATCGTCGATAGATTACATTTTAAATTGGTTTTACGAAAACTACATTATTTATTGAGTACACTATACATTTTAAATATCATCATGGCCACACATTTCTGTGGTAATAAATTTGCAAAAGTTTCACAATATTTCTATAAAAATGTGTTACAATTTCAGCAATATAAATCTGCGGCGTATAATTGAAACTGAAATCCAATCGAAAGTATACATATAATAATACATATGTATGTTTGCAGGAACCGCTGAGTTAAGTGGAACGATGCAATTTTTATCCTCAAGTATATGTAGCGATGAGTGTGAGATGCACTATGGTGGCAAACAAGCATACGGCCCACCTGATGATAAGTGGTTACCGTAGCCTATGGACGCCCGCAACACCAGAGGCATCACTTGCGCGTTGTCGACCCTTTAGGAGAAAAAGGAATTGGGAGGGAGAAGGAGCGGGAAGGGGGGCAGAGGGTGACTGGGCCTCCGGCACTCTTATTCACCGAACAAAACACAACAGTAGGAATACTGCTGTTTCATGTCGATATTCTGTGAGATGTGTCGATATTGTGTCGATATTCCTTTCCCGGCCGAACCGTCCCATTCATGCTGAAATCAGCGAGGCTCTACTACTCACAAATGAATATGTATGAAAGGAAATAATAAAATAATATCAGCCTCACTGCTGGGCACGTGCCTTTTGTCTGTGTGAGATGGGCTAGACCGCAGTCTGCCACGCTGGCTCTGTGCTAGTTGGCAGACTTAAGATACCTGAAAGAACATTATGGAGACCTCTCAGACATGCAGATTTTCTCAAGAAGTATTCCTTCATAAAGGATAGTTGGCAAAATATGAGTGTTACGTGGGATACTCAGAAAATTTCGCGAAAATAAAAAGTTTTCTTTAGGTAAATATTTTATTATTAAATACTTTCAAAGTACTCTCCATCAGCCTCTATACAAAGTGTCATGCGTCTGAACCAGTTTTCGAAACACTTTTTTCCAATCCGGCGCAGATATTTCGTTTACAGCATGCTCGAATGCTAAATAGCGCATCATCCGGCGACTAAAATTGTATCCCTTTGAGCAGATTTTTTATTTTCGGGAATAAAAGGTAGTCATACGTTATTAGGTCAGGTCTGTAAGGAGGGTGACCCAGGAGTTTGACCGGCATGCTGTCCAGGAAGTCCCCCGTTTCGAGCGCAGTGTGCGCGGGCGCATTGTCGTGGTGGAGCAGTAGCCCGCGGTGTCCTGTGTTTGGTCGCTTGTTGCTCACAGCAGAGAAAACTTCTGTCAAGCATTTGGTAGTATACCATTCGGCGTTGAAGCTTCTTTGGTTCCGTAAAGGAATTGACACCAAGTAGCCAGCCAAATTTAATAAGCTCGTGATCAAAATCTTCCCCCGCTTCTAGATCGCTTCACTTTGGTATGTGTTCATTCGTTTTGAAACACTGAAATCGTCGACTGACGCTTCGTTTCTGGATCGTATTGATAAATCCAGGACTCATCACCTGTAGTGTGTCGTGAACACGCCGAGATAAGCCTGCTTCAAATTTGTTTATCATATCACGGCACCATTTCACCCGGGCCTGCTTCTGAGCATCGGTGAGGTTGTGCGGCACCCAGCATGAAACTATCCTCCTTACGCAAAGATGCACGTGTAGAATCTCGTGAAAGCTTCCCAATCAAATCTGCAGTTTATGCTGCATCTCCTGATATGTAACTCGCTTATTGTCTTGAATTACATTTTTCACTGCCAGCACGTTTGCTTCCGTAACAGCCGTCAAAGGGCGACCACTTCTTTCTTCATCCCCCCAAAGTTAGTCAACCGCGCTTGGATTCGTTATACTAACGATACACGGTTGCCTTGGAAGGGCCTTCATCCATAAATGCCATTTGAAGTCTGTCATAAGACTCGTCTGGTTTCAGGCGACACTTGAAATCGTGAACAATCATACCGCAATAATGCTATATTCGGCACAGATGTATTTTTCAATGAGACACGATAATTTAAATTAGCTCGCAACATACGTGGAGGGCAATTTTGAAATTGGAACGTACCTAGTTTCACTTATAAATACTCATATTTTCAAAATAGATTATAACTGGTCAGTCTCTCATACATAAAATCTTTTTTTCGCAATACTTTCTGAGTGGCTTGGTATACAACTTTGCCTAGGATATAAGCGTAAGACTATGCATATAATATCGAATTGATACGTATGTACGTCACTGTACGAGCCAGGGTAGCGGAGCAGTCATAGACGTGGTTAAAACTGCGGGGGACAGTTCGTAATTTATGAAAGAAGAAACTAAGTAGGTATTTTTCTCCATAATACTATTTCATGTATACCTATTCTATTTAACCTTTCAAACCGCGGCGGCACACTTCTGGCTAGAGACAATAGATTTTTAATTATTTGTCTGGTATTCTAAGACTTGACTTGATTAAAAATCGAAACATGTTTCTCGGAAATAATCACATATCTATAAAAAATATTAAAAACACCACATTATAAAAGTATACAACAAACACAATCTATTTCTAGCTGAAGTAAAATCGACCTACGGTCACTGGCTCCAAATCAATAGACCTAACACACAAGAGTCCATAAGCCTCTTTCGTACAAGGGCGCACTAGAACTAATTGCAAAAAGCTGGTGTATAAAATGCAGTGATACTCCTAGCGCCGGTGTCAGTGGTCAGAGCCGGCTATTGTCCGCAGCGGTGAGTGCTTTGTGCTCCGTGCTTCCGTCGGCATTCAATACAGACGAGGGATGGTGTGACAAGCAAGAGATAGCGGAGAATGACCGAGTATTATTGTTGGAGAAGATGTAGGTTATAAGAAGAGTATCTGAATTGAGTACTAGAGAATGAAATAGAGTCAAGGGTGTTTCTTTTCTTCAGCCTCTGTTATGTCCCATTGCTGGGAAAAACCCCTTTCCTTCAACTTCCAAACCACTCTGTTCGAAGATATGCCCTGCTAGTCCCTTTTGAAGACGTCTAAGTCGTTTCGCCATCTCCGTTTAGGTCTGCCACGTCGCCATCACCTGCTTTTTGGTATTAATTTGGGCCCACCTCTCTCGTCAGTTATGCATGTTGTGGAGCTCAGAGTACTGTTTCGGATGTGGTCTATCCTTTTGACTCCGAGTTTCCAAAGTGAAATAGATGAGGATTTTTGAAAGTCGGTTTTTGGCGCAAATATTTTTTTAAATTAACGCCTGTTTTTTCAGTCAAAGTCAAAAATCTTTATTTCTATAAAAATGTGCAAACAATTCTTGGACACGTCAATTCACTATAATATTAATAAAAGAAAAAAAAAATAGAACTAATTTCGTGACTAAGATATTGTTTTTATGTATTAAAGTAAGAAGACGTTAAAGTATGTATGCCACGTAAATTTTCGGAATATGTCGAAAATAATTTCCTATTTGTTTGGATGTAAGTTCAGATTATATAGAAAATATTTTTGCTCTCCTTATTTATATTACAACTCATTATTTTGTGTTGTAAATTTTACTAACAATAGAATTTGGTATACTACATTTAAGCACTAACTATCAGCTATTAACCGATAGCTGTATCTCGAGCATATTGCCACACTCCATGATGCAGCTAAAATTGGCTAGTAAAACTTAAGATTTTTACTTGAAACTTGCACCCGTGTCTTAGCAATCTGCCGCGATAACAGCGCAGACTAATACCACTTAACAGAACGAAGGTATATATATAATATGTAACGGGTATTAACGCGATCATGCATAATTTTTACCTTTTTTAGGCTTGACGTTGACGGTAAACATTATGCATGATCGCGTTAATACCCGTTACATATTATATATATATATCATGCAACGCGAAAGTTTAAAAGTTATTAAAAACAAGGTAGTCTTACAAGTAAATATTTAATGGAATTTTTATTATTAAATTACTCGACTTTCAAATATAATTAATCTTAGCGGGTAAAATAAATGTCTTGTCTTCAACTGTAAAATCATTTATTTTATATGTCAAACGCTGAAGTTCCTAAGTGTTTTTTTTTTTTGTGATCTGTATGAATAAACGCATTTTTGATGAAGGTTTTATTTAACAACTGTTGTACAATTCTCCTGAATTCCACTACTAAACTCACATACGAGTCGGCTGTTATAATTTGACTTAATACAGTAACCATGACAAGAACAATTCGTTAATATGGGTGAGGCGAGAAAAGAGTACGAAGTGAAATTTTACAGAATTGCGATTCTGCTATCTGCTGCTGCTGCTTGCAAATTGGACCAAGCTCTCATGTTTCACACGATAGTCTGATATCCCTTTATACATGAAATATGTTCGGCTAACGTGCTGTAAGACTATACGAAGTAAATACATAATACCGTTTTATTCTCTGCACTACCTCGGACCACTGTTTCTCAGTTTGTATGGATATATGACGTCTTTTGTTGCTGGCTGCGACAGCAGTGTGATCATTTGCAATAGCTTCCAGAATGGGACATTCGTGGAATAGAGTGACTTATATACCTACTCTTAAAATTATAAATGAATAATTTATGTTTTAATAAAACATTTTTGACTGACTAGAACGACGTCTAAAGGGATACCTTTAGACGTCGCTCTGACCACGTCGCTTCCAAAATTCTAGAATTAACTTTATAGTTTTATTTTGTGCAATAATGTGCAGCGTGCATTAGTGGATTGTAATTTAAACGGGGACATTACGAGTCATATTTTTGTTGACATAAAATCTTTGACAAGACATGTAACGAAATTGAGTAATTGGAAAATAATGGTATTTGTGAATATTTAAATTGAATTAATTTATTTTAAGGCCGATCGATGTTATTCGTAAGCGACAACACTGTTTTAAATAAATTAAATAAAAATAAACATTTTGCTAATATTCATTTTCGGTGTTAATCAGACAGACAAGTATTGTAAGTTGTTTGTCAATATTTTCAGGATCCGTTAGTCTGTCTGACATACATCTCTGAAAACGTAACTGTCTACTATATATTTTTTTAAATATGTGTTATCAAAGAGGATATTCTGAAAAGTTACAAACAAAAAATGCCAATCCCTATACAATAAATTCATTTTTATCGATTTCTATTTTGTAATATAGATCTTCTCCCTAGCCTTTATTATTCCCATGTCACTTGGCGTCGACTTTCTAGTCTAACCGGATTTGACCGGATATCAAATCCGGTATTTATTTTTACACGAAGCGACTGCCATCTGACCTCCGCAACCCGAAGACTAACGATGCCCTAAAACAGAAAACTATAAAAATGCATTTTCGTAAAAACGTGATCTCTAAATTAATAGTGTAAATACATTTTGATTTTCGATTCCATAGTCTTCAGAATAATTCTGGTGGAGGCGAAATATAAGTGCAAGCAATGTTTAAAGTGTATTGCTTCAGACTTGGTAACTTATGACACGGACACGTATTACAATAATTTGAAAATAATTCTAATGATATTCGCTTCTATTGAATTTTGATATTCGGACATTAAAACCTTTTAGTTAACCCATAAAGACTATGAATTTGTATACTGCTAAGACTACAATAGGTTCAAAAAACCCGGATTTAATCATTGAAATAAGTAATATAATTAAGAGATAATACTATATTTTATTAAATGTAAAATTATGGCTCGTGTACCACTATACCCATGAATTCCTTCTTGACCTGGTGGCATAATTGTGTTACGTCCGACCGTAATGATTCCCAGGTCATTCAGTGTTATTGGGTTTTTCGTGTAAGATAATTCTCGTTAGTAGTAGTGTCTGAAAAAATGCACGTTCTATCTATGTAGAGACTCAATCTGATATAAGCAAGTTAATGTAATGTGAGTATTACATACTTCTGTAATATGTTGAGGATTATATATGTAAATCTATTTAGGTACTTATGTATGTTCGTCTAGCGGATTAAAGATACAATAATTTAGGACTTGGGGCACCCATCATGCTGAATCTGGATATCTGTGGATGTAATTTAAAAAGAGAATAACTTACTGAATGCTTTATGCAATTTCGGCACCAGTGATGTGATAAAACTCTTGTTCTTAAATTATTTAAATCAGAAAATTCTAATTGCCGAATTATTAGATATTGATATTTTTATTTAAATAATGGAACTATGACATAGATCGACTTCAATCATGGCATTGTAGCATTACGGCGCAAGGAAGCTGAAATTACAAAAAAGAGAAAGTCTCTGGTCTAAAGAAGATCGTCAATGGAATAAACGTGTAAACAAACGAATAAAGTTGACAAAATACTATTCAAAAATGGATTGTACATAAAGTACCTACTACTGTTTATACTATCAACAGCTATTCGCACTAAGCTCCACAAATGTACTTGAATATCTCGAAATAGTGCAGAAGTAACATACGTCCGATACAAAGGCTAAGCTTCATGTCATCCGTTCGTCCGTCTGTCTGTCCAGTGCAGTCTCAGAAATTTTGACGTAGACATGCAATATTCACCATACTGCCAAATTTAGTTTGGTTTTAGAACTACCATTGCAACTATTGTTTTTAAATTGCTGCAGTTTGACTAAAAGTAATTGCATTATAAGGAGGACAGATTGGTAGATATTAAAACTAAAAAGTTGATTATACATATCTTTCGCTTTTCTAGTTCTTCTTTTGTTGGTTTAATTTTTATTCAATCTTGGTAATAAAAATTTTGCATTCAACATGCCTAAAGGTTTGTTTTTTTATGTTAGTTTATTTTAAAACTGTTACTAACATAACCTAACCTATTTTTAGCAAAAGCTAAAATATAGATAAAAATACTAGTACAAAATTATCTTTATACAAAAATTACACACACTATGTATTAAAAGTTTATACGAATAAAACCTCAATTATTCACTTGAAATCCAAACGACGAATAACGTAAAACTAAATCGTAAAGACCAGGCGTTTGCCAATCGGGCTTGACAAATAATTTATCAGAAAACTAATTCTTTAAAACAAAACATATAATTAAAAACGGAACACATATAAAATCAAATTTTTTTTACACACACAATAAATTTAAGCGCCGGATATTGTAAAGCCAGATCCACACAGGCTTAAATTACGTAGCTTCGGCTCCTACGTATCTTATAGTCCCGTTCGCTGTTCACAGCGATAATCACTGGCATGAATTTTAATCGGAACCAAACCAATTCTTATGAAAAGAACCATATAATGAAAAGAGGAACACAAATAAAACTTCAATTCCTCGCACACGCAATAAATTTGAATGCTGAGTATAGTAAAGCCAGGTACGCACAGGCTTAAATTACGTGGCTTCGGTTTCTACGTCTCTTATCGTCACGTTTGCTGTTTACAGTGTATAAGACCTGATACACCTGATCCCTGACACGAATATTAAGAAAAATCATATCATTTTAAAAATGACACCTTTTATAACGACAGCTTCTGTAGTACATAATTATTCAGGATAAATCAAACTTAATAAATATATATATATATATATATATATATATATATATATATATATATATATATATATATATATATATATATATATATATATATATATATATATATATATATATATATATATATATATATATATATATATATGTCGCAGACAGCTCGGCCACCGGACTCAGTGGGCGCGTATTTTCGTCGGATGCCGACATGACGGGTGGCTACCCGTCATGTCGAGTCATGTCGAGCACTAACAGTCACGAAGAAACGATTTAATAACGTTTATTTAAATCAATTCACAATAAACAAACGCGTCCGAACAAACAAGTCCGCTCGGTGCAAACTCCGATTATAGAATGCCCGCCCGCTCCAACGGTCGCGTCCAAGCACGACTCGGTAGTGACGTCAAGCTTGCGTCCGGAAACGAATCTTGACTCGTCGACATATATATATTGTGTATGAAGAACACACAATATAAAATCAAATTTAGACCAATTCTTAATAAGAAAACATTTCATTAAAAAGGAACACAAATAATACCTCAAATCTTCGTATACGCTGTAATTTCGGACAAATATCGTAAAGCCTGGTCCACACAGGCCTAAATAACGTGGTTTCGGCTTCTACCTCTCTCTATCATCCCTTTCAATGTTCACAGTGTATAAATGAATGGCACGAATTTTAATCAAATAAGACCAACTCTTAAAAATAAACATATAATTAAAAAAGGAACACATAATACCTCAAATCTCCACACATGCTATAAATTTAAGCGTTGAATATCGTAAAGCCCAGTCCACACAGGCTTAAATTACGTGGCTTCGGCTTCTACGTCCCTTATCGTCCCGTTCGCTGTTCACAGTGTATAAATCACTGGCACGCCACCATACCGGCGAGTGTGCACACTGCTTAACATCTTGTGTGACGTCACGGCGTTCGTCTTACGTTACCTCGTCTTAGAAGCTGATTAGATAGAATGTGCTTTGTTTTAGAACTGCATTTTATTTTGTATCATATTATTGAAGAATATCTTAGTATAGATCTATATATTAATACGTGAAGCAAAAACTTTGTACCCCTTTTTACGAAAATCGCGCGATCGGAGGCATATCAAATTTGGCACAGTTAAAGTTTATATAGAGAAGGAGGGGCGAATCCTAATATTTATATAAAATATTATGCATTAGAAATACATTAATATATCAGCAATATCTAACAGGCAAACTTTGGTCAAATTTCGAGTACTAGGCGACCACTAGTAATAGTTATTTGACGTGTGTTTCTTTAATTCAAACTTATTTGATTGCAAGGATGGCGTAGTGGTTTAAGTAATTGCAACGCCATTGACACTACGCAGAATGTTGCGAGTTCGAATCTCACGTGGGGCAAAACGTAACGAAAAATTACTGCTCTGACGTCACACTAGTTGTAAAGGTATAATAATTAATGTATTAATTATTTTTAGAACACTCATATCCAGTTGCACTCACTGATCGGTAAACGATTAGCGAGATTAAGTAACGTTGGGTGCGGTCAGTCTATAGATGGGTGACCGCTTAGTGGTATTTAATCTGAGCGTCTCCGTGCTTCGAAGGATACGTAAAAAGTCGGTCCCGGTTGTTGTCAAATTGACAGCAGTCGTTAAGCCATGTCAGGGGCCTACAGGCAGCTTGAACAACTCTTGACTATAGGTTGGCCACTAACCACACGAAAAGAAGAAAACAAGAAGAAGAGCAATGATTATGATTTAAGCTTTGTTTTTAAATTTTTAGTGCTTCGGTGAGTTCAGTTAAGTAGTAATATATTGCTGGCAGCTTCTTACAAACATAATTAGTAAAATAAGCAGCATTTTAAATTGCCGATAAAAAGAGTGGTCGTGAATTTGCTCGTTCTTCTCAATGGTTAAATGGCCCTTGCTTTGCTGAATGCGGCAACAAGTTAATCTAAATGTAAAATTCATAATTAAAGATTAGTTAGTTGGAACCTTGCCGTTCATAAGCGTTACCTTGTGACCTAAATGAATAGAGATATTTTGCTTTTGATTTCATCACCTGCTATCATATATCAGTACTGTGTAGTTCGAGGTGGCTCAAGAAGACGCAAATAAAATGCGCACCTAATCCTATAGTACCTGTGCCTCTTGACCATATGTGAGCTACAATATTCATAACCAACTGACCCACGCAACTTTGTCTGCTTCATATAAGAGAATTTTCCTCGTTTTTGCAACACTTTCCATTGCTTCTTTCTTTCTTTTCGTGTGGTTAGTGGCCAACCTGTTGTCAAGAGTTGCTCAAGCCGCCTGTAGGCCTCTGACATGGCTTAACAACTGCTGTCAATTTGAAAACAACCGGGATCGACTTTTTACGTGCCCTCCGAAGCACGGAGATGCTCAGATGAAATACCACTAAGCGGTCACCCATCTATAGACTGACCGCACGCAACGTTGCTCAACCTCGCTAATCGTTTACCGATCAATGAGTGCTACTTGCTGCTCCGCTCCTATTGGATATATAGCCTATAGCTTTCCTTGATAAATGGGCTATCCAACACTAAAATAATTTTTCAATTTGAACCAGTAGTTCCTGAGATTAGCGCGTTCAAACAAACAAACAAACAAATTCTTCAGCTTTATAATATAAGTATATTATAAATAATAATAATAATGCCTTCGTGGCGCAGCGGTAGTGTATGCGACTGCTGTGCATGTGGTCTCGGGTTCGAATCCCGGGTCGGGCCAACAAAAAGTTATTGGGTTTTCCTGTTAAGAAATCTCAATAGCAGCCCGGAGTTAGGAAGTTGGTGGTGTTAGACACACCCGTGCCTCGGAAAGCACGTAAAGCCGTTGGTCCTGCGCCTGATTTCTCTCCGGTCGTGTCGGATTACCGTCCCATCGGATCATGAGAGTTAGGGAACAGAGAGTGCACTTGTGTTTGTGCACATACTTGTGCACTATAATATCTCCTGCGCAGATGGCCAGTCTCCGTTAAGACTGGCCGCCGTGACCGTAATTCGGTCTGGAGGACATTATTATTATTATCATTATAGATAAGC
The DNA here is from genome assembly GCA_963564715.1 of Catocala sponsa. NCBI lineage: Eukaryota > Metazoa > Arthropoda > Insecta > Lepidoptera > Erebidae > Catocala > Catocala sponsa. Next base: position 3,748,435 of record OY751329.1, read on the forward strand.
ACGAGTCGTCACCGGCACATTATCAAGATCGATTGCGTATTATAAAATTAAGATACTTTTTTGCCGGTATCAGTTACTTTAAAAAGTGATTAATACTTTTAAAGTAAAACTATTCTCCTTAATAAACACAACATATTATTTACAGCTTACTGGTGGTTAAAGCAATTCTATTTTCATTGTTCACTGACCAACGTTTATAATTTTCAACCCAAATTTGCATATGCATAACTTTAATTGACATTTGCACATACTGTGATTGACATTTTTACTAACGGGTTGGTAGTCTAATTTTACATACAAATTGGACGAACCGACGCCGGTCTGACAATTTTATTTGTTAATAGACTGAACCCGTCCAATGCGTTTGTTTCATATTGCGTCAAGCGCCATGAATGAACGTCAAACTAGCAGAAAAGCCTTCGGTTCTCTATAAAAATAAAAGATTTTGGGATACATTCTGCATGTTCACACTCGTACAGCTATAAAATACTAGATGTTCCCGCGGTTTCACCCGCGTTTATCGTTACTGCGCCTCCCCCGTGGGTCGTAGCGTGATGTTATATAGCCTATAGCTTTCCTCGATAAATAGGCTATCCAACACTAAAATAATGTTTCAAATCGAACCAGTAGTTTCTGAGATTAGCGCGTTCAAACAAACAAACTCCTTAGCTTTATAATATTAGTATAGATTTTAATCTTTATACAATTTGTTTTCAAAGACAGTGTCATTTAGTCTCTTCCTGGATTCCATGAAAACACGTCGTTATTTCGAAAATTTTACAATACTTGGTTTAATGTCAGGTCAATAATAGTTATAATTACAACTAAATGATCATCGAATTCGCTTCATAAAAAAATATATATTATAGTTTGTATCAAAGATGTTGTATGTAATAAAACTTAACTTTATCGATTTCCTCTGTATACAATGACAGTTTCGTAGTATTTTTTTTTTATTGCCATTGGTGGCAGACGAGCAAGTGGCCCACCTGATAGAAAGTGGTAACCGCTGCTCATGGACTTCAGCAATGTCAGGACACAGCAAAGCCGCTGCCTACCGTGAAAGAAGAACTCTCTTTAAACCTCGTTTGAAGAAGGACATATCATAGCGCTCGGGAAACACCGAAGCTGGCAGTTCATTCCAGAGCTTGCACATACGTGGGAGAAATGATCGCTGAACACCCAATATAGGTTTTCTTTGTATGCGACGTCAATATCTGAAGAACATGATATGACTGCGTGTTTGATCTTGAGGCGTAAGAATCCATCTATTTTCTCAGGTTCAATTCTCAGGCTGAGAGAGGACTCTTTGTGTAGGGATGTAATTCATAGAAAAAGAAACAAAGAAAAATAATACACCCACGGCGTATTGGCTTAAGTAGTCGCCTCTTCAATACACAGATTGTTGGTTCAAATACCACACTGAACAATAATATGTATTTTCATTTTTTTTGCTTTTCAAAATGCCCACACTCCGCCTGATGGTAACCGATCATATTGTGGTCTAAGAGCAGTGGCCTCCACACCATCCTTATAGCAGCTGTTGAGATCCCTACCTTGACGGCCTAAGAAGGTGCCTTTTCACGCCCCGCTTAAAGGACCCAGGATTGAAGGAAGAAGGAAACACGTGCCTTGGCAGAGAATTCCATGCCTTCATCGTTCGGCAGAGGTCCCAAACTTATTGGTACGTGGTCTGGGATCTGAGCCCAGCACGAATGCCATCCTTACACGGTATAGTCGATTAGACCACGATCACGACCCCTTTCCTATCCAGAACAATAGTTTTGGATAGAAAAGCGTAGGGCGGGATAAGGTGGAATAACTCTTCAGAGCACTCCCCGTGGTATATTCTGTAAAAACATGCCAAAGAGGCAATGTCCCTACGGAGTTGCAGAAGTTGATGATACGCCGATTATCCCAAAACGGTTGTTCCATGTCTGAGTGTTCTTTGTGTCCGTTGTTTGGACGTTTATAATCCTTTACAAACTGTATCGCAGTCCTCATAGAAATTATTGCTGGTGCAAGAGATGTCATATATAAAGAAAAAGATTTTCCAGAGACCGCACGAATACCGACTATAATTTGTAGTAACCTCTTTGAAAATAATAGAATGAGATCCTTCACGTTATAAAACGCCTGAAACTACTATAACAGAGTGTTATAGTGAACTTTGATCAAATATTAAGACGCTATGACAAACTGGAGCCGGACTCGCGCGGTGCACTCAAAGCGAATTTTATATGTCCCCGGACGAATGTTAAAAATTCACGGAGTACCGTGCCCTGACGATCAGCTTACATATTTGAAAACATTTTGAAATTAATGCCAGTATTGTGTTGTTTTATGTTTGAGACAAAAATGTTATTAATAACTACTCAGCTAGTTCTTGTTTTTGGTAGTTGCTATTAACTTGGACTGCTATGCAAACGCCTCGATCTAGATTTTATTGCACGCACCTTTTTACTTATCTTATTTTATGTGGGGGCCAGTCAGTGCAGACCGGCGACACTTCGACCCAGTGGGATCTTTTGTGTCGACACTCTCCCAATAACGACTGCCATAGATGTTCTTGACAGCCGGGACCGACGGCTTAACGTGCTCTCCGTGGCATGGAGCAGGCGATAATTTGTTAATCAATACGCACATAATTTCGAAAAGTCATATAACTTCCGAAAGTCAGAGGTGCGCGACGTGGGCTCGAACCCGAGACCCTCTGCATTGCAATCTGTTGGTCTGCCCACTGAGCTATCGCTGCTCTAACTAATTTATACATAGTCGCCCGCATTTGTCATTGAAAAGGTAGGCTTAGCTATATATAAAATATTCCATAGCTGTTATTCAAATAAACCGCGATAAAATCCGTATCAAGTAGTTTAATTTTAATGTAAATGTAAGACAATAGAATTTATATGTTCATATAAATTCCACTGTCTAACGTTTACAAGGACTTCTAAATTAGCAATATTTTACTACAATATGTGACGGCGACGTCATCTATAGCCCGGGCAGCTCACAAACATTTGAATGCTTCTGTTATTTCAAACATAATTCTTCAAATAGCCATATGCAAAATATTAGCGTGTATTCTATAAATATAGGTATTATTGTCGGCATTGTTGTATATATTGCAGCAATAAATATCTAAGGTTTGAGATAATAGTATATTTATTTCTCACTAGATGTTCCCGCGGTTTCACCCGCGTCCATTGTTACTGCGTCGCCCCCGTGGGTCGTAGCGTGATGTTATATAGCTTATAGCCTTCCTCGATAAATAGGGTATCCAATACTAAAGGAATTTTTCAAATCGAACCAGTAGTTCCTGAGATTAGCGCGTTTAAACAAACAAACAAACTCGTCAGCTTTATAATATTATAGTATCTTCGATCAAATATACCATAGATGCACATTCTCATACAAAAACCGCGTCAATATGTGGCACTGACCAGTACTACTTACTTATAAGTGTCTGCATTTATTATGCAATCCAGGAGAAAAACCGGAATAACCATTGAACGCCCACTGAGAAACATTTTGTAATAGTTTAGTTAAAACGCGTCAATGTAAAGCGTCCTAAGTGTGTTACTCGCGATACGCAAGCGTACTAAGTATATGGTACGGTCTCCACCGTAGTAGTGGCGTCGATTCGCTCTCGCTTACGGGCAGCGCACGCAAGAGTGAGTGGGACAGGTGCATAATATAGCGCATACGACTGATTTATGCACAGTTTTGTTGGGGCCGTTTTTCAAGCGATGATCGTGCATCTATGGTATATTTGATCGACGTATAGTATAGATTAGAATTTACAATAATTCACTTACATAAACAAGTTTAAACACACAAAAAAGAACTGATCCTAGGCGTAGACTAAGATATTAAATCCCCTCACTCAACATTTTCAACCGAAACTATACATCTTAAGCTATTTTTAGTTGATAGATAATAATAATACAATATACAAGGTACTAAATATCGGTAAAAAAAAATTTGGAGCAGTCTTTGGGGACTGCCGATAGAAGTGAAAACTTTAATCCTTGATCATAAACACTTCTGTATAAACCAAAAAAAAGGGGCGGTTCGGATGCTAGTTCCTGATACTCTCCTAGAGGTTATTAAGGGGGTCAAAACATCGTTATTTTTTGTATAGGACCCACCATTTCTGAAATATTGTTAATATTCTAAAAAAAATTATATAGCGTGGAAGCGTGACGATGACGCGAGTTCCATGATTTTTGTTTACCCAAGAAGTGTTCAACGCGCCTAAAGAAGTTTTCAATTCAATAATGACCATTTAGAAGCCTCTTACGTACAAATCACAACTAAAACAACATCAATATGGTAAGAAAGAACAACCTTAATCATACACTATTACAACGTAATTATGTCGTATCATGATACACATTACAAAACGCTCAATCGAATACAGACTTAACATTATCCCCTATAAGGAGTCATTCGCGCAGTAAATTAGGTACTACTAAGCTCCGTAATTAATTGTATAATTCGATCTTATATAGTTATCTTGCGTTTAACAATGGTTAGACTTGAGCTAATGAATTATATCAGCACTTATGTAAAGTCATGCCTGATTTCAGAAGGGGTAGGAATAGATTACAGTTTTTCAGTTGTTACATGCCGAATTTTCTAATTTTTCGATTAATTCTTTTATTATTCTATTACTAGATTTTGCCCGCGGCTTCGCTCTCGTTAATTTAGAATTTGACAATCAATTCGAGTTGTACTCTGCTTGTAATAATATAATTCAATCATGATTCGAAAGACACGTGGCGCCATCTATTATCATAAGAACATTATTATTGTTTTCCTCGGGAACAGTAATTTTTTTCGGGATGAAAGGTAGCCTATGTCCGTTTCGGTACACTTGTCAACGTATATGCAAAATTTCAGGATGATCGGTTCAGTGGTTTAGGCGTGAAAAGGTAACAAACAAACAAACAAACTCATTTTCGCTTTTATAATATTAGTTAGGATTAGGATTACTACTGAGAATTTCCTAACGAAAATCGAATATCACGATCACACACAAAGACTAGATCAACAAGGTAGGGTACTAAAAAGTCTCTACAGTTACATTCTATTTTAAGACTACTTTGCATTATAAGTTTAGTTTACCTGAGTACATTTACCTGTAAATGTCCGGTTCTAAAGTGCCTATCCATACGGATTGACTTTGCGTATAGAAACAAAGAGAACTGAAAATATTCTCAGTCTGCATTTCTATCTCGTCATTCATAATTACCGGCCGGTACTTTAAACTATTAACGTGTATTGAGGAAGAGGAACATTTTTAAATTGTAACATTAACGGTATATTGTAAGATTGTGTGATTATCGATAAAAATCGGATTGTTCAAATTAAATTTTAGCAGACGAAACGCACACGGGCGCATCGTCACCTCACCTCTCACGGCTCACTTCACTCGCTGACTGGCCTAGCTACGCGCATCACGCAGTTTAAGCAAACAATATATCTGTATCATTAGTTTTGTAATAAACAGTATTATAAGTTATTTGGTGTGAGTTATTGAAGAAACTATCGCGCGTCACATTAGCGTCTTCCTTAATAATACAGTACCATGATCTAATATGGTGCTACTAAGATATTTTTTGCCCAAATTATTCAATATCACTTTGCCCGACTTTTTAATCAAACCCCAGACCACATTCGTTGTAGCGCAGCAATCGTGTTTAATACTGCCGCGACCCCAAACCATGCAGAAATGCATAATATCAACCCTGTTTTAAACTGTCCCACTGCTGGGCACGGGCCTCTTCTCAATGTAAGAAAGGTTAGGTCATAGTCTACCAAGCTGGTCCAGGGCGCGTTGGCAGGTTTCACATATCTTAGAGAACATTATGTAGAACTTTTAGACATGCAGGTTTCATCACGATGTTTTTCTTCTCCGTTAAAGCGAGCGATAATAAACTATTCCAATAGGCACATAATTTTGTAAAGTCAGAGATGCGCGCCTTGGGATCGATATCAGACCTCTGCGTGGCAGTCCAACGGCTACGCACTAGACTATCATATGAATTTTAGTAATGTCGACCAGAGTCGCTCCAACGAGCTTTTAAACATTATTAAATAAATATGTAATTTAATTATATTATTCTGGTGGAACACCGTATTGTCCACATTAAACCTTTATCATAGCGCATTAGGCAATTTCTTTAGTAAATTTTGGTTCAAGTGTAAAGAACAAGTTTAAATACTGCCAAAAAGCATTGCACAAACAATACAAACATCGTAAGTAAACACGTCTAACACGCTTAGCTTTGCCCCCACCTCCGTACTCAGACATGCTAATAAATTCAGTTATAACACGTCTTTTCCCTCGACATATTCTTTCCCCCCATTTGACAATAATACAAGCAATAAAGAAGGTAATGTTCGCGCCGAACGTTACAATCAGATCAGCGAAGATCCTTACGCGCCCAAATCGCTAACATTTGCTAACAGCTAGAATATACGTTCACGAGATAGTATTCAGAGCATTAACTGGATCACAAGCTAAATATTTCGATATAGTCAAGCAAATTTGAACCTTATGTGTTCATAGGCAGGTAGGAACGTGTTTTTGGAAATGCAAATACACGTTTGTCAGAAATTTCGGTGGTGTCTTGAGTTAAAGATTCTGGATGAGTTTTTTTTTTAAGGTAAGGGAATATTTTTGTGTATAGATTATGGTATCGCTCTACAATTTATTAAATACGTTTAGGTCTTGATGAGTTTATCATTAACAACAACATTGGTGTCCCAGTCATTTATTTGAATATGACTGAGATGGTATGATGCTATAAATCTGTTTAGTGCTAAACTCAACTCAGTCTTAGTAAAATATCCATAGATTAGGCTAAGAAATTAAAGATAAAACCAAAATAAACCATACGATCGTGTGTAAGAAATATTCTTACAAGTTTTTGCAGTTTTTGCTTTTGGTCAATGTTAACTTTGTGATCATAAAATATATGTAATCTATCTATAAAAAATACTAGGTACAAAATATTGTAAATAAATTAATATCAAAGTGTAAAACGCTGTCTAAATATGTTACGCTATAAGTAGATATTAAACTGAAGCCTTTACAGTTTTAGAACTGCCAGCCATTTCAAATGGGTTATAAAATATACTCTTTCACAAGTTTTAAAGAAAATATTACATATGTACGTCTATATTATTATATTAATACGTGAAGCAAAAACTTTGGCAGAGTTAAAGTTTATATGGAGAAGGAGGGACAAATCCTAATATTTTTATAAAAAATGCATTAGAAATACATTAAATTAATGAATAAACACTACACGCACATATCCATGCATTTGACACACGCAGTCGAATCGCATTCGTAGTATTTCGGCATTGTTCGTATGACGTCGTACAATTCTTTGTAACTATGGTAACCTATACCTTATTTATATGTAATAAAGAAACAAAGTAGCAAGCTTAGGCATTTTGGTCGAATTTTGACCACTAGGCGACCGCTAGTATATATAATATGATGTTTATGAATATCGCATGTTCATCGTATGAATGGACTAATATCACATACAAGTTGCAAAATTTTGACAACCTATTTACACTTGGTCTCGTTAAATAATTAAAGTCGTCAATAAATGGATAATTTACCACATAATTATATAGAGCATTGTATACCCGAGCGAGTAGTATGTGCTCTTATAATGGTATCAATTTTATAATCATGAGAGTAAGATATTCCGTATTCCGAGCGTTAGAAAAATAATCATCGTTACATTGGAAAACGTCTTCCTCATTTGGTGGTTTTAAATTACGATACAAAAGCACAACAATCCAAATCATATGCATAGATAAAAATGTTTTATGAGAGCGTAAAAATCAAAATAGTGGTCAACAAAAATACCGACATGGGTAGATTTGTAGCATCCATTTTTTCACGTTAACAAGCAAATGGCGGTGTCCGATTGTGTATGGAATGCGGCATTCATTCACCTTTTGTTTTCAACAATGCAATTTTACAACAGCCAATAATTACAGATTTTATCTCCATAATATATTGGCCATTCAAATTTAGTGTGACACGAAATATGGAACAAAGGGCCAAGCCCGCATCATCAATGATGGATATACCTAAGTGTTCAGAAACAAATAAATTTAAATGTAGGAAATACACAGACTAAAGACTTTAGATAACATTGACACTTTAATAGCAATTGTAATAAACTATTGAAAATATTTAGAGCTAGAATAAGTAACAAAGAAAGCACGAATCTCGCAGTCTTTCGAGTCTTTTGAACATCCTAAAAAAACATTTTCCAGGCAGGCTTTGTAATATATTAAAAATATCGTTTACTAAAATTCGAATTTTAAGTACCTAACGCTGATAAATATTGACAAAAATACTATTTGGCTCCATATTTAGCATAAATAGAGTGGCTCACTTACCCTGTAGCTTATTTAGCTCTAGGAATATGGTACAAAATCTTTTTTGAAATTTAGCCACATCTAGAACATCAACATCATTGAATGGAAGACGTCCAAGTAACGCCTTTGATAATGTATGACGCGGGCGCTGGCGTAGTCAGAATTGATTGATACGCTTTTAAGTGCTTCATATAGGGAACATTTTTTTTATTCATTCATAAGCTGTGTGTTTCATCAACCTTATGCCAGCATACGTGGGCGTCGACATCGTACTTGGGCTCGATATGTTTGATTGATACTTTCCAAGAAATCTGCTGACTATGCATAATTTGTTGTTTCTCTAAAAATCCCTTATGTTTGCCTTCTTTCTAGTTTTATTTAGCTGGAACATATAAAGGTAACGTTCAACTAAATAAGTTAGCGTCTTTTTCTGATACTTCAGCAAAAGTTCTTCGAACGTTATATGTATAAATAAGACAACATTTTCTAAGATCTGTAGAGACTCACTCTTAATAGCTTCCTTAGTCAAAAGAAAGTGATGATTGTAACTTTTTTATATGAAATGTACTGGTCGGATCTTTAATCTCTGCTTATATCTTTTAGTGATATATGTGGCTGTAAGAAACTATCACAATTGATCCAGCTTATCCCACGTATCCTAATGCCAATTTATGAAACTGTGAAGTACCTGTTTATAATGAATAGGCACTAAGCCATTTAATCCCTTGTGTCGTGAGGAGATAAAATTCCTAAATCTTAGTTACAAAAATGCGTTCAGAGATTATAGTGATCGTGTCAAGAATTTAAAGTTACAGGACTTTGACATATAATATGGGTTTTCCTTCTAGTATTACATAGGTCAGGTAGCTGTCCTAATTTTTTTTACATAGGGCAAATTTCTTTAAGGAAGTTTAGCTCTGTATCTTTGTTTTACTTGGTGAAAAAACCAGGGATGGAATGTCATTTGCTTCAAGAAACTTGCCACGTGTAAATGGACCCTTAGTCACTAGTGCCACACGCACGAGGGCGTGATTGACGATCAACTATTTTCTCGTATAAGAAACGTACAAATCATATAAGATTCCGTGTCGCTCACTATTATAGCCAGCCAAAATTCTCTTTTTGATATTTCCCGTGTGAATTATCAAAGACAATATTTTACAGCGACGCTGGCTTTTCGGTCAAATCACACGCTTAGTTACGCTTACTAGTACTTTGGTAATTTATAATTGGTACAAGTAATTATGCGATGCAATGTAGCAATCATTATTATTTCAGTGACTAAATGTATATCTTGGCCACTACTAAGTGTGGTGTCACTTAGCCACTACCATTACGCCTTGTCGCGTCCTATCTAAGGAGGGTTAGACCATAATACCACGCTGGACCAGTGTGGGTTGGCAGACTTCAACCGGCGTGCATTGGGATCTAAATCGAGACCTGCGAATGCGAGGACGGCCAACGCCCTCCGACTAGGTTATTGCTGCTACATTTTTTACTGAAGCATCAGTGCTTCAGTGTACTAATAATAGATGGTAAAAAAACATTGGTTGTCTGTAAAGTCGGTTTACGGACGATAGTTTAACGTGACAACGTCATAACGTGCTTTTCGCTTGCTCGTGTAGCGCTCTAGCTCCGATCGTAACGGGACAATTAGCGTAACGGGACAATGAGCGTAACGGGACAATGAGTCATCCTTTATCGTGCATGCAGCCGGCGTTCATCGATTTATTAGACGTTGTCACGTCAAAATTTGGACGTAGTTATGCAAAAAGGATCCAACCCACAAAACACTTTGGTTACCAAATGGTATTAAAATATATATATATATATATATATATATATATATATATATATATATATTTTAATACCATCAATAACTATACCTACAAACAAAGTGTTTTGTGGGTTGGATCCTTTTTGCATAACTACGTCCAATTATGTGTGTGATGTGGATTACACTCAGATTTACATAATACAAAACTTATCTTAACACTTCCCTTATATACCTAAATATCGTAAGTATATATCTCACATGGGACAGTTCATTGCGTGATCCACCAGTCGCTCGATTCTAGGTAGAATTTTGTTCGTTGTTTGTATGTTTATAAAGTCCTCCACGATACAAAATTAATTCTTCTGCAGGATTTTAATTATACACAAAAAACACATATGTTTTATTTTTCGTTGCTGGTCAACTTGACACTAGCCTCTAACCTAGTTTGCTAATAGCTAATTGTCACCGGTGGATAAGGTAGTTTATAGCAGGAGTATTTCAATAATATTTTGGTCTTAATCCTTTCAAGTAACTTAAGTAATAAAATCAATAGTCGAGGCAGTCATTGTCACAATACCCTAGTCTTCCTCGTAAAACTTACAGGACCTCTAGCTTTATTGGATTAAAGGAACCTATTAATAAGAATAACATTTGGGTACCAGTTAAAAACTGTCTTCTTCCTAATCGACGAAGACGACTGAGTACATCATTGATTATAGTAGCTTATCTTAAAAGTACAGTACAGCTGCTCTCGAGATAAGATGACTCAAAGCCCATAATTATGAGGGTATCTAATTTACTGAGGGTAGATGTTGTAGGTTATTTAGCCAATAAATATCCGCCATAGCCAATTGGGTTACGCCGGCTATTTATCGAGTAAAATAGGCTCCTGGGTGTCTTAAGAGCTTTTGGAAGATTTTCCCTTCGGAGAAAGGCTATAACACCCATGAACACATAGAAGAAGTCGAAAAGCCATTTATATATAATATGGGTGTGAATCGTCGAATTCGGGACAACAGTATTGTCGTTAGCGATAACTTTGCTTATTTTCGGAACCTTTTACCAGAACTCCGTGTCAGTTTTATTGACAATATTTTCTTCTTACTTTATTTTGTAACGAACCAATTTTGGCAAGAATATGTAACTTTTATTTTGTACGTATGGTGAATAGTAATATATAAATTTGTTAGGTTTAACGATAATATGACAAAAAATTTACAATAATTTATCATAGAAAAGTAGCAATCAGCAGTTTAAATAAAAATGTCGTCAGTGCTTGTTAGTTGAACCCAAGACTTTGATAGTGGAATAGAATACAGTCACGTAGACTTACGCATATGTAGTAGTCAGATAAGTTGAGGTAGGTTACATAGACATGATAGGAGGGGTCCGCATCGGTGTCGAGTCAACCCTAAAGTATAAAGGTCTCTTGCTCGACAGCCGATGGGACTTTACAGCTCATTTTAGTCGTTTGGCCCCCATTCCTTAGGACGCTTGCGCGCCTGCTAACCTTGGGGGACCAAACACCTCCTGCCAGAGGCTCTACGACGGGGTCATGGGGTTCATAGCCCTCTACGGAGCCCTAGTTTAGGCAGATCACCTGACGGCCCGTAACATTTTAGCGCTTCGTGCGCCACAGCGCGCCTTGGTCGTCAGGTTGATAAGAGGATACCGCACGATCTCGTTCGAGGCAGCGAGCCTCCTCGATGAATGATCTGGGACCTAGAAGCGGCGCTTTTGGCGTCACTCTACCACTGGTGCCGTAAGGCGCTGTCTCGAGGCGAAGGACCTGCTTTTCCCGCTCTCGAGGCAGCAAAGTTCGAGTTCCGCCAGGTCCTAGTGGACAAATGGAAGGAACGGCTTGTGCACTCTAGTGCCGGGCACGCCACAATCGTGGCGGTAAGTCCCGTTTTTGAGGAGTGGCTGAAGAGGCGACATAGCACCCTCACCTTCCGGCTGACACAGGTTATGACGGGCCACGGTTGCTTTGGCTAGTTACTGTGTCACATAGGCCGACAAGAGGCGTCCGTTGTTGAGGACACGACGCTGCACACTTTGGCGGTTTACCCCACCTGGGCATCGCGTCGCCGTGAGTTGATTGCGGCAGTCGGTATAGTTGCCCTCTCGCTCCCGGCCGTGGTTCAATCTATGGTCCGGAGCGAGAGGTCATGGAACGCCGTCGTCTCCTTCTGCGGGGAAGTCATGTCCATCAAGGAGGCGGCGGAGCGGGAGAGAGAGCGCTTAAACCCTCTCCCCAACCGCAGAACCGGGCGGCGGCGGGCGCGAGATGACCTCCAGCCACCCTGAGGTTTGACCTGGAGGTGGTGGGCTTCGTGGGTAAGCCCGCCACCTGATCAGCACCAGGTCCGAGAGGGCTTGCGTGTTCCCACGCCCGTCTCTGTGTCGTGTTTCCATACCCCCGTACTGTTCAAGGGGGGACAATAGGGCTTAAATGTAGTGGTGTTCAATGGGTAGTCTATTTGTGTAGTGGCCTGCCGTTTTATGTGGCGGGTCGAAACCTCGGCGGGGTCGCAACTGCATATGAAAATGATTCGCGCGAACCCGCCGATTGCGATTTTGTCGAGAAAGACCGTGGCGTGGTAGGTGTAGTCGGTGTTACCGAGAGGTGCATTATCATCATTACCATCTTTCTCTTACCCCGATGAGTCCAATATAATTCCTTCGCCCGCCCTCGTGGGCATAATTTTCGTTAACAAATTCTTCTAGTGTGTTTAGGTACCACATTATCACATAGCACATAAAAATTGCTCCACTACCTAATAATTAATTAAATATTTGACTCTTTGACTGTTTTGTCTCGGATCACCATGGCATAGGTTTGAGTTTACGACCAACAACGAGTTTGATGCCTAGGCCTGTAAGTTTTTGTTGAGAATTTCTTAGTTAGCACGAACTCCTGAAATGTGCTTAAAATATGGAATATTCGCTCCTAATTATAAAGAACTTTAAATATTATTAGTGAAATGTAAGTGCCTCTTCTGAGATTTGCAAACTATGAACCTAATTATATATATACGCGTTTTTTATTTGTACAACTAAGGTGGCAAACAAGCATACGGCCCGGCCCACCTGATGGTAAGTGGTCACCGTAGCCTATCAACGCCTGTAATACCTGAAGCATCTCGTGCGCGTTGTCGACCATTTAGGAAAGGAAGTGGAAAGGAGAAGGAGCGGGAAGGGAGAAAGAGGGTGATTGGGTTATTTTTATTTTTATAACGAGCAATGCTAATCACATATCGAAACCAACGCGATTTTCAGACGTGCAGTCAAAATCCACCAAAATGCCAACTAAACACCATCCAATAGAAAAAACATTTAAATGTTTAACTCAGTATCATTTCTATTGTTTTACAATAATGTTTATAATCAAAATATTTATATATTGGCACGTAATGAGCATTATATTTCTAACACCTCCAATGAAGTATACTTGCATCAAGGGGACTCAAAAATTTGAACAAGTCTGTCCATGTGAAGAACCGATATGGGATACCTCTGTGTTTCAAAAGACTATGCAAACTAAATTTAATATAAAATGTGACGAAACCTGGTTGATCAGCTTTTCACAAAGTATCTTGTATGTGGGAACGTTGTTTGGATCTTTACTGTTCGGATTTATGTCTGATAGGTAAGGTTATTCTACAATATTTAGCCAAAAATTAATAGTGGTCACATTTCGAGAGCTGTACTTAGTTACCTTGTTAAGGTGGGTGGAGTTGAAGAGTGTACTTTTATCTACCTATAGAAAATCAAGTAATAGTTTGTTCTAGCCAAACATATCGTAAGATTGAATTGTTGCAAGAACTATACTTATGATATTGAACGTACACTGAAGTTTATTGGTAAGCTTTGTATTATGTTTTTAATCTGAGTGTAATCTACACCTGTCAGGACAAATAATAAAGTGTACAAATAATAGATAGAAAATATTATAGCAGCGACAGCCTAGTAGTAAATCGTTGGACTGCCACGGAGAGGCATCAAGGTCGATCCCAAGGCACGCAACTCCGACTTTTTGAAATAATGTGCGTGTTAATTAGTGAACTATCGCTTGCATCAACGGTGAAGGTAAATATCGTGAGGAAACCTGCATATCTGAGAGTTCTTCATAATATTTCAGAAGATATATGAAGTCTAGCAAGCCGTACTGGTGGTAAACTGTGGCCTAACTTTTCTCACACTGCGAAGAGGTCGGTGCTCAGCAGTGGAACAGTTTAAATACAGGCCTGATATAATTATTAAATAGTATAATGGTACATGTTCTTATACCCAGAAGGGTACACAAGACTACGGGTTTTCACTTATTAAAATCTTTCTTGACTTATTTGCTTTCATTAAATTTGTCGTGTTGGCTCGCCGGTAAAATATAACCGTTTACATTAGCCTTTTACACTATTTGGGACAATGTTTCCTCCATTCTATACACATGTCCAAATTATAGATCTTAGGACACCTTTACCAGGTTTTATTACTGTTTCTTCTTTCAACTACATTTTCATATTACTAAAACATTATGTAAGGTTACCGTGCATAACTTTATTCACATGTTCGCACTACATTTTAATCAATAAAACCGTAATTTAATTAACATCGATATACTGAATCGCGTGGGGTCTCTCACTAAAGTCCATTCAAAATATTCATGAACGCTGACACACGTTTTCAATTAATTAAGTACTTACCTGAAAGTTTGCTTTGTGTGGTAAATAATTTTCAACTGAGTCATCGCATCAGTCCTGTTTAAAGTGGTTCTTTGTTACAATTCTACTAGTGAAATGAAAGAGATAACTTTACAAAACAATAACATCGGGTATACTGAAGATTTATATAATAGATGATCACCATAATTGCTTGAAAAAGTGTCCGCACTAAGTTGAAAGAGTTCACGCATTAGATAGAGAAATATAGTGTACAATTTAATTTTCAAATAATATTAAAATAATACTATAATATAAATGCGACTGTGAGTTTGATTGTTTATATGTTTGTTTGTTTCACTTTTATGCCTTAACTACTCAACCGATCATCATGACACTATCAGGAGCACGCATACATATACGTTATCAGGGGTATAGAAAAGGTCTTTTATCCAGATAAAAAATACGTAAGATTGAAATTTATTGGCAAAATCTAGATTAACGCGAGCGAAGCCGTGTAGTAACACTAAATCTATAATTTCTTGTGAGCATTGTGTGTCAGATGATAACGTCTATAAAAGTGAAATATTTAAACGTAGTAGGGTGCACATACGATTTAAATCTTTCGGTTGTACGCCATATTCCATTCTACCATACCACGTTAGCTGAAATCACGTTGGCAAAATTTACAGATTTGTGATAGCTTTATAAAAAGTTTCAGATAGCTTTTAGATAACTCACAATATTTAACTTCAAAGACTAGTGTGAATTCGTACTAATATTATAAATGTATGTAATGTATATAAATGCGAAAGTAATCCTGTCTGCATAATACTTGTTTACGGCTAAACTACTAAAGTCTATGTTTATGAATTTTGGTACTGTATAGTTTAACCTTGAGTAGTATGTTTTACTTTAACATAACACAAAGAAAGTCGCGCATTTATACATATTTAAAAAACGGCTTCGATAATAAAGATATTAAGTTATTATTTTATCATCTTCATCAGGTATGGCCGCTTATCCATGTATACGATTTGCTGTTTTTGCATAAGCATAGCAGGATGCCTTGTCAGCACAATGCCCACTGCCGCCGCTTATACCTTCATGCGATGTTTCGAAGGCGTCGGTATTGGAGGAGCCATTATCACTGGTTACGTATACGTCGTAGAGTACTGCAGTGCTCGATACAGGGACACTGTGACAGCTTTGTACCATATACCGCTGAACATCGGCCATATTAGTTTATCAGGGATATCGTACTTGGTAAGGGATTGTGATTGGTTGCAAGTGGTTCTCTCAGTGCCGGTGTTCTTCTGTGGGTTCACGTGGTGGCTGTTACACGAGTCTCCAAAGTGGTTGATGGACAGTGACCAGATTGAAAGAGCAGCTAAGGTTATGCTGAAGATAGCGCAATTGTTAGTATGTCCTACATTTTTATGGTTTATGGTATAATCCGTGGCGGTAACTTTGTTTAAGGGAAAAAGCTTGCTTTTATTTACTAAAATTGCTGCTCCAGAAAGGCTTGACCTTTCTGAAGCGGTTACACATTTATGTGCTAGTCTAAATATAATATGTATTATATAAAATCTAGCACTGGCTTTCCTTAATTATGGTATGGCAAGCTCATTCTTCCAGAGACTAGATTGGATTTCACTTTTATTGGTAATAGATTGCAAAAGTCTCTCATGTTAGTGATGATATATACGAGTATAATATCGAATATTGTAGAATCGTATGATGAACTAGACCCTAGTAATAAAGTCGTAGGAAATCGTACAAATAATAAAAAAAACATTTATCAGTATAAACAATCCGATATTTTAATGTACAATTTCCAAGTCAGGCATAAACTGGTTGGGTGAAATATTACATACCTATCCAGTATACTATTCATATTACATTCTATATCAATTATACATCAGAATTAATGCTATAACGAATAAGTGCCTAGCAGACAGCCATAAACTTACCCGCTATTAAATGGAACCTTTGCATTGTTGGCAAAATTTGTAATTCCTATCCAGAGATTTTAAAGGTCGTATGTTATGTCTTTTTAATATCATTTGTATGTCCAAATTTATTTATTAAACTTTTGATTTTTGCTTCCAGCAACAGAGACACATCAACATCTTTAGACGCAATACAAGCAGAACTGCAAGAACATCACACAATTAAATCATCAAATGTGCATGTAAAGATAAATTTCAGAGAGATATTTCGTCATAAAAATCTACGCAATAATTTATTATGCGTGGCCTATATATTTTTTGTAAGCGGCATGGGTTATTATGGCGTTTCCCAATATATAGGCAATATGAGTGGTAATATTCACCTAAATGTAGCAATATCAGGGTTTTTGCTTGTACCAGGAACAATCGCTACAGTATTTTTGTTGAAATTGTTGAGTAGAAGAATATTTTTAATGGCAACAAACCTTCTATCAGGTATTTTTATGATATGTGTAATAAGCATACCTCCAGATTTGAAATTCGCTAGAATGGTAACCGCATCTATTGGTAATACATTTTTCTTTATGTCTTTTATAATTGTATTTTTGTATAGCGTGGAATTATTTCCAACTGCAGTAAGGAATTCTGTTGTAGGGTTTTTGTCTATATTTTCTAGAGTAGGTCAAATTATTGCTCCGCCAGTAAACGCGTTAGACAGTACGGTGGCAGGTTGGATTTTTGGAATATCAGCTATTTTAGGAGCAGTCTCATGTTATCCTTTACCAGAGACTAAGAATGTAGAACTACCGTCAACTCTAGAGGAAATTGAAAAATTGCAAAGACGATCTGTTTTGCCTCATCGAGCAAATGAACCTATACGAATAAAGTAGTAACTTGAAGTCTTTAGTAACTGTATAAGCAATCCTATTTAGTTTCGAAAAATAACACATTTTATAAATGCATGTCTGTATCAGATTTGAGGATATTTATAAACTAAATAATAAAAACAATAAATTGAAATAATTGTTCTTATTTAAATTTTATTATTAACTAGCTTTTGCCCATGGCTTCGCTCGCGTAAAAGTACTGTAGATTATGTTAGTGACAGTACTTTCTTTTTAACATAGTATCATAGTCTATGTTACTCGGTGATAATAATTCAGCTTTCTAGTGGTAAAAAAAAATCGTTTCAGTAGTGTTTGAGTTCAATCCTTATAAACAAACAAACAAAAAATCTAATCTTTCCTCTTTATAATATTAGTACCTATATAATTCTACTAACATTTTTGGTCAGAGAAGGGCTTCAAAGAGTCTTGTTTTAAGTTGTTGTATGTTGTTGTATCCATATAGTACGATAATAATTAAAACGAATTTTGAACTTGATGCACAGATAAATTATGCCCTAGAATAAAACACTATAAATAGGATTCAAGCGGGTAAAGCAGAGGTATACCTAAGCTATTTTTCAATTATGGCTTTTTAATATATAAGCATAAACTTACAATAACCGAGGATAAATCGTTGCGGCGCTAATGACACAATACAGCTAAATTAACTATGAAAATGTAGGAGAGAAGAAAGTAGATCTCAGTAAGTAAATATAGTATAAAACAATGCTGCATTTTTTATAATTACTTTCACGCCCATTAGCCAGAGAGATAAACCTACGAATTAGTATTAGAACGAATTAGTACTAGAACGTCATGGCTCTGGTGAGAAAACAAAAAATGTTTCTATCTTCCATTCTTTTGATCAATATATTCTTCTTCGAATTAGCTATTTTATTCTCAAACGTATTGGCGTTTATTATCTAGCCAAACTAATTTAAAATTAATTTTAATCTATTTATGGTATGCCATAAAAGTATGGCATACCCAAATTATCTAAAAGTTTAATCATCGCGAAGTCTGCTCCAAAACCACATGTTTTCATATCTTCAAAATGCACCACAAAAATGTTTCTGTAAACGTGCAATCTTAAAACAGCGGCACAAACACTCTCCTACAACGGGACAAGCAATTTACAATAAAACAAAACCGCCACAGCGACACTGTTATTTTCAATAAGCTGCCTATATACAGGATAATGAAAAAAGTTTTTATAACCGACAATGCACGAACTAAGTACAGTAAAGTATGATGTTTTTAACTTGGCCAATATGTAAGAATATTGTTTTATAGCGCGGATGTGAGCGGATTTTGTATTTTGTTTTTTATTTTCTTTTAAAGGTTTTGGTAGTTTTGTAAATGCGGTCAGTATTGTACTTCCCAAGAATATAAGTAGGAGTTCTGATCGTTGATATGCTTTTAGTGTAGCCCATAGGCCACAGTCATTCGTTTATTAATTTTTTCATACAATTATGTTTTTATGTTAGGTAGCAAGTAAGCTATTCTGATACTGCTAGACCCACTGCTAGGCATAATTGGACGTACTTTCTGAAAAACGTTCCAACCCAAAAAGTTAACATTTTGAGATAATCGTGATTGAAGTTTAATCCCGTATTGCTTCTTCATACATGTGGGTTGGGCTACTAAGTCATGATTTCATATTTATTTAGAGTGATAGTAGAGCTACCAAATTTTTCCAGCTAGTAAATAGTAACCTCGTGACTAATTTGCTAATAATAACTCGATTTTGACCCGAGTGTGGGTTGGAACGTTTTTCAAAAAGTACGTCCAATTATGCCTGACAGTAGGTCTAGTATAATGTGAGATTCCGGTGCAGTCGTTTCTTTGGATATTCCGAGGTTCTTTATCGTGGTTTAGGTGTTTTTAGTGGATATACATTTAATAGTAGGTATGTCATTTTGTCTTTGTATATGTAAGTGCTCATAGTCAATCTATATTATTAAGAAAAGTAGTAATAAGGTAGGATAAGGAAAATAGCATGTAAGAAATGTAAATAATAAATAAAAAATGAATACACCCAAATCCTTATTATCCTCCAAATATGAAAGGAATAGAATGAAATTACGAGAGGCATAAAAGCGAGAACTGGAATGGTACTAGAGGACTGGAATGAGAGCGAGAATAGGTTTTTAGTATAATAATAGCCCTTTCAAGGCGTATGTAAAAATAGATTGAAAGAGTACGAGGAACAGCTGCCCCTTCGATGGGACAACTGCCTCGATTTGCTACGATTAGGCTCTGTCTATGACAGAAGAGCTAGAATAAAAAAATAAAATAAAAAAAAATAAGTGCTCATACTCATAATGGCAAAAGCACTTGTAATTAAAAACACAGATAATGATATGCACTGAAGTAGATTACTCATACAGAAAGATAAACAAATGAATGGACATAAATTAACAAGTATAATTACGTTATTTAAAAAATTGTGAAGTAATATGTATTTATTTCAATATGACTGTAGTGTACAGATGACGTAGCGGCACAGCGGTTGCATCGCCACTGTCGCCGACGCGCCGAGGGTTGTGGTTTTGAATCCTACACGGTACAATTATTTGAGTGAGTCACAAGTAATTTTATTTCGTTATTATATAAATTAAGATTTAATTTCATTTTCAAGTAAACTTTACGTCCGAGCAAACATGTAAACGCATTGTAAATCGTCAAACTTGGACAGGCTTGCGTAGTGTGGGGCGAAAGGATACTACGTAAATGTAATGTTTTATTCTGGTAATAAAAGTATTTTGATTTTGATTTGATTTTGAATTGTCAGTCTGGGTGAACTTTCTATCCCTAAAGTGTATGTTTAGTGTACAGAGCTTGACTATCTACAGAATAAAGTATCTCTTTAAAAATAAAAATATCACAGACATTTTGATTTTGTCGGCCTCGATGGCGTAGTGGTTAGTGTAACCGACTGCCACGCCTGAGGTCGCGAGTTCGATTCCCGCACAAGTCAAACATTTGTGTGCATGAACATGGATGTTTGTCTTGGTCTGGGTGTTTCTATGATTAATATGTATGTATTTACAAACAAAAAGTATATATGTATGTTTATCCATTGTCTAGTATCCATAGTACAAGCTCTGCTTAGTTTGGGCTAGATGGTGTTGTGTGTATGTGGTAGAATATTATATTATTTACAAAAAAAAGTATATAATATATGTATAATATTATCTTCTGTTTACGCGAATGTTATTCATTGAAATTAAACTACTATACACGGATTTTATAGCGTTATTTATTTGACACTTTATTACAAAATTTTTAAAACTGTTACACTACTATTACTATTAAACTTTACTAATTTTTAAGCTAATTAAATTATTAAAACTATTTATACTTATACTATTTATATTTATGTTTACACTTTCCCCGACGTCACGGTCACGGGGAGATGTCCATTGTCTAGTACCCATAGTACAAGCTCTGCTTAGTTTGGGCTAGATGGTGTTGTGTGTATGTGATAGAATATTATTATTATTTTAATTACCTATAGTTCAAACAATGGAGTCTATATTTAACTACACTTAGAAGTTATATCTTACATATCTAGCATTTGTACTACAACATAATCACACAGTATACGACGTAATCCCCTGTATCACATTACAATTGAATACCTACAATCCAATTTCAATTGTCCAATACATATTATCTAAATCACTGCTCTTTGAGCTTTGGCTTAACACTTAAGCTTAGTAAATCTTAGTACTGGCTATTGTAAATCAATTTGGTCCGTTATAATGCTGGTGGATGAGTCATAATCCTATATGAGAGGGTAACCGCTAGCCTAAGGGTATGGCTGTAAATTAAACGGGTGACCCAGAGTGGTAATGTATGACTGGGCAGCCCCGCCTTCCGAACATTAGCTGCAGTGAAATTGTGAGCGATTGGATAGTTCGAGTATCTTTTTGAATGTGGAATAGCTTTTGTGTGGTGGTAGGTTCTGTATTTGTTTTATAATAATATCAGTCATTTATATTAACTGTCCCACTGGGCATGGGCCTCTTCTCAGTGTGACAAGGCTTAGACTAGAGGCACACGACTGACCAATGCGGATTGGCAGACTTCAATTATCTTCAAAAACATTGTGGAGAACACTCAGACATGCAGGTTTCCTCATGATGGTTTTTTACGTCGTTCAAGCAAGCCATAATTGTCTAATTAATGTTCCTATAGGTTTAATAAGTCGCAGGCCTTGAGCGTTAGTGCCTTGGGATCGAACGTGAGACCTTTGCGTAATAGTCCAAAAGCCTCCTATTAGGCTATCGCTGCTACTGTACCTTTATTAAACACTAGCTGACCGACGCAACGTCGTCTGTTTTACATAAGAGAATTTCTCCCGTTTTTACATTTTTCATTGCTGCTCCGCTCCTATTGGTTGTAGCGTGATATTATATAGCCTATAGCCTTCCTCGATAAATGGGCTATCCAACACTAAAATAATTTTTCAATTCGAACCAATAGTTCCTGAGATTAGCGTGTTCAAACAAACAAACAAACTCTTCAGCTTTATAATATTAGTATAGTATAGACTAGATGTTCCTGCGGTTTCACCCGCATTTATAGTTACTGCACCATCCCCGTAGGTCGTACCGTGATGTTATATAGCCTATAGCCTTCCTCGATAAATAGGCTATCCAACATTAAAAGAATTTTTCAAATCGAACCAGTAGTTCCTGAGATTAGCGCGGTCAAACAAACAAACAAACAAACTCTTCAGCTTTTTATTATTAGTATAGATTTATTGTATAAAAAATAAATAGTAATTATAATCACAATTTTGTTCGTGTAAGCAATAACAATTTACGATGGTCGGTGCCTCCCTACTAGTGTATTTAGGTCACGTATCGTTTACGAAATTTATTTATTTTTTAGGGAACCACTTCAGCAATAATTACTAAGTCGTTAGGAGATTCTAGCGCGAGACTGGAATTCTAAATCATATTGCGTCTTTCTGTTCAAAGTTAATGCTTTATATTGTGTTTAAAATACGCTAATAGCTATGAGAAGACATTACAGTGTGATGAATTAAATCTGTTGAAATACAAGTGTTTTGTATGAGATTACTGCTCATAGGGTTACCACCTTTATTTCAATTGAATATATACTATTTACTATCCTAGGTCAGAAAAATAAAGTACAAGATCTAAATATAAAGTACTATTGAAATTAAACTACTATATACGGATTTTATCGCGTTGTTTATTTGACACTTTATTACAAAATTTTGAAAAACTGTTATACTACTATAATACTATTAAACTTTACAAATTTTTAAGCTAATTAAATTATTGAAACTATTAAAACTATTTATACTATTACTATACTATTATACTATTTAATAATATAATATTCTACCACATACACACAACACCATCTAGCCCAAACTAAGCAGAGCTTGTATTATGGGTACTAGACAATGGATAAACATACATATATACTTTTTTTTTGTAAATACATACATATTATACATAGAAACACCCAGACCAAGACAAACATCCATCCATATTTATATTTATGTTTACACTTTCCCCGACGTTTCGGTTGCTTTTCAGCAGCCATGGTCACGGGGAGACTAAGATGGTAGTTGTCTCAACGTTCCAGTGTAGTTATTTCAAAGTACCCGAACATAATTTAATCATGGGTGTTTCTATTTATGCAGAATGAGCTCAAAGTATCATACATACGGCAAATAGTTGCACCACGACAGTTTTTCCGGTTCCGATGTGTCAATGTTTGTAAAGTCTTTCGCGATACAGGAATTATTGCTAAAGTGATTGTGGTTTTTTAAATAAGATAAGTTATCAGGCTCGTTTAATTGTTGCCACAGAAAATTTACCTACAGCGAGAAATAACCTTTTATAAAATCAAAACAAAAATATTGGCATCTCTTTAATATGACCACTGGTTTTTTAGCCTTCCTCGATAAATGAATTATTCAACACAAAAATTAATTTTCAATTCGGACCAGTAGTTTCTGAGATTAGCGCGTTCAAACAAACAAACAAACTCTTCAGCTTTATAATATTAGTATAGTATATCTATACTAATATTATAAAGCTGAAGAGTTTGTTTGTTTATTTGAACGCGCTAATCTCAGGAACTGGTCCGAATTGAAAATTAATTTTTGTGTTGGATAACTCATTTATCGAGGAAGGCTATAGGCTATATAACATAACGCTATAACCCGCGGGGGCGGCGCAGTAATCATAAACCCGGGTGAAACCGCAGGCACATCTAGTAATTGAATAACGCGTTAAAAATTATTTGTAAAACTTTTAAATCTATAAAAAGTTGGTGCACTAGGGGAACGGTGATAAAGTGCTAAGTACTTGTAACTCCTTTGTTGTAAAGTTTGGCATGTATATGGGAAGCTTAGAGTAAACAAAGTTCCACTTAGTTAGTTCTAGCATAAAGTATGCTTTATAATATGGCATTTAAGGGAAAAGTCACGGTATTATCTTTACTTATAGTATGATTATTTTATAATAGAATTATCTTTATCCGCTGCTACAATTGCTTAGAAATATAGTACTTTTTTCTGGATAATAGGTACCCTATGTACTTTTTTGTAACCTGACAACGTTTATGCGAAATGTTATGACGACCGGTCAAGTAATTATGGCATGAAAGCTAAACATACAAACTCACATTCGCATTTATATTATTAGGACTACTTTACGAAGTACGATCTAACAGTATATAGCTCTGTCTAGTTAAAGAAATAAAGAAGAAAGAAAGAAAATACATTTATTTGCAGCAGATTATGCACTACATACATCATATACAGTTAATTACAAAAAAAAGAAAAAGCAAATCTTACTGCAAATTGGTCGCAACTCAGCAAAATGCTAGTTTTGAAAAATCTAGCGCTGGTGTTCCGTTGCGTATACCTAATAAACTTAACACAACTAATACAACAAACGATATAAAATAATAATAATAATAATACTTACAGATAAAACTATACACAACAATAGGCCTGACATAACTATGATAGATAAATTAAATAAACATACATATTTAATAGACATAGCGGTACCCAATACACACAATTTACAGAAAACCATAACAGAAAAAATACATAAATATACAGAATTAAAAGAAGAAATAAGTAGAATATGGAAAATGAACAAAGTATACATTGTGCCCCTGGTGCTCTCCAGCACAGGCGTCATACCCAAACACCTTCTTCACTATTTACGACAGATAGAGCTACCCACCAATCTTTACATCACTATGCAGAAGGCCGCTATACTCAATACTTGCCGTATAGTTCGTAAGTTTTTGCAGGACGAGCCCCTTTTAATAAATAATGCCCCAAATGAACCCCACTTGGCCTAGACCCGTGGTTTTCATTAAATACCGAATTTTATTTCGAGAAAAAACAAATTAAACCAACCAAAATAATAATAATAATAACGCGGTAGCAATATGTTAACAATACAATATTTATTTTTGCACCCCAGTTAAATCTAACAACTTAATTATCTCAAAAATAGACATTAATGTTAGCGATTGTAACTTCTAAAGCTCTTGATACGCCTATTTTTAATAGTCGGGCATGGGTACTTAGTCGTTTCGCACCGCGAGTTATTCAAACCACGGTGCGACTCGCCCAAGTACTATTTCTGTGTGTGTGTAACACCGCAGTGGTTGGAGTGGTGCGAATAGCCCAAGTTATCTTTGGTATGGGTCGATTCGGAGCACGGAGCGAAATTACCCAATACTCATATCGTACATTCGATATGAACTCATATCAAAAATTTTAGGATTCTGTTATGTATGTTAGTTACCCAATAGACTGTTGCGAAACATTCCCCGCGTCGATTATAAACAGTTTATGTAATTTTCTTGTGTAGTAATTTTATTGGATATGGGGAGGAATTGTTATGATGTGCTTGTGTACGCGAGCTGCGTCCCCCCACCAGTGTTATCCTACGTTACTAAAGCAGTGTGCTAATAGCCGTCGTTGGTTTTACTTCGCTCCCGTAAAGTACCTAACAGATTCCAATTGGAATCCGATTTTTTTTTTTAATTTTTAAATAATTATTATTTATTCGTGCAGACGATAATGGCATGCGTGTTGGTAGTGATGGTGTAAGCGATTGTCGTGCTTGAGACCTCTAGTTAGATACTTTGATTCGATTTTCCGATTCCATTGTTACTGGGGCTTCGTTCAAATTTTTAATAGCAGCACGGAGTTTGAAATGGCAGCCGACAATAGCCTACTTTCATGTCTGTATATTTTGAGGGTAAAGACGAGAAGAAAATATAGAACTAAAATAAAAAGTGAGCATACACATCTGTCAATCGTGAGGACTAGTATTTGATTCGTTGGATTTTCTGTATCTATGCTGTTTTCTCATGTAGTTCCTATTAACTAAACTATCAGTAAACGTGTGGACGTACGCCGAAAGCTAACAACCACAACCAAAAAATCTCTACGTACGACATTTTACTCGAATCCACAAAATACCGAGCAATTTACAAAACATTAACACCTATTATACGTAATCTTCGAAGAGCAGCGATAGCTCAGTGGGGAGACCAACAGACTGCAATGCAGAGCGTCTCGGGTTCGAACCCACGTCGTACACATCTGACTTTCGGAAGTTATATGACTTTTCGAAATTATGTGCGTATTAATTGACAATTATCGCCTGCTCCGTGCCTCGGAAAGCATGTTAAGCCGTTGGTCCTGGTTGCCATGAACATCTATGACAGTCGTTATTGGGAGAGTGTCGACACAAAAGATCCCACTGGGTCGAAGTGTCGCCGATGTGCACTGACTGGCCCCCACATAAGATAAGATAATATACGTAATCTTCACCTCGTATTTCCTTTAGAACATAATAAGATATTCACAAGTCCAAGTTATGCTATACATAAGTTAACCATAGCACAAGGACAGGCCTGTACAGTGACATCGCCGAGACGGGGTTTACCGCATTGTGACCGCCATTTGAACACTAAACAGTTGCATTTGCAGAAGAACAACACGGACATTCAATGAAATTAAACTACTATATAAAGATTTTATTGCGTTGTTTATTTGACACTTTATTACAAAATTTTGAAAAACTGTTACACTACTATTACTATTAAACTTTACAAATTTTTAAGCTAATTAAATTATTGAAACTATTAAAACTATTTATACTATTACTATACTATTATACTATTTATGTTTACACTTTCCCCGACGTAGTAGTTTAATTTCAATGAATAACATTCGCGTAAACAGAAGACAATATTACGGGACATTCAATGTTTTCGATGATGTGCCAGCGTGTAGACTGTGGCATAACCCTTACATATACCTCAACATAGGCTTCTGCTCAGCAGTAAGACAGTTTATATACAATCCATAGTCCACCATGCTAGCAAAGTACGAGTTGGACGACTACATCTTTGAACATTATGGAGAACTCTCAGATATAGTTTTCCTTTACCATCAAGGCAAACGATAAACTAATTAAAACGCACATAACTTCAAAAATGGGTTGTCCAAGGTACCTCTGGAAAGACGAACTAGCTAAAGACCTGAAAGAGATGAATGTGCTCGATTGGTCTGACTTGGCACAAAATAGGAAAGAATGGCGCACTTTAATGTTGGAGGCCAAGATCCACTTTGGATTACTGAGCCAGCGAAGTGAGTAAGTATAACTTCGAAAAGTCGGCAGTATTTACCTTAGAATCAAACTAGAGATCTCTATGTGGTAGTACAACGGTGATCCACTAGGCTATTACTGCGAATAAAAGAAATAATAGCGTGCAAAAATAGTATAAATACAATAAAAGGCATTACATGCAAATCTTTACCTCTCAAAGAAATGTTTTAGATAGACGTGTTAACACTGCATCAAACTATACACATATTATATACAACATTTTAATACATTAGTGACCCTTATAAATGAGTACTTTAGTTTCAAAATCCTCTAAAATACATTTCACCAAATAATGGTTTAAGTTTTGAGATTTATCTCAAATAACCATTTAAAGACATAATATAAATGGACTCTTTTAGCCGTGTTTGCTACAAACTGCTACTTTTGTGAGCTGATTTAATAGAATTTTAGTGGGTTTTATTGAAAACTATCAGTGCAATGCGATAGAAGCAACGAAGGAGCTTCATATTCAATCGGACCATTATTTTTGTTCTGATATCGTTTTGGCGGGTTTTGAAACTATACTCCCCAAATAACCAAATGACATTTGTAACTGGGACTACGTAATATAAAACTTGAATGTGGCAGAGATTAACGCACTATGTAGCCCTGACGTACTATTATTATAAAACCGCGACACATCACTGTCGCCTCGTCACACGGCCCAGGAATGTAATATTCAAATACACCTTTGTACGCAGTACATTCATGACGATATTACACGTTCAACCTATGACCAAAGCCCAGGATATATGTAAACGCGCTCTTCTTCTCCCTAGCCTTTATTATTCCTAAGTCACTTGGAGTCGGCTTTCTAGTCTAACCGGATTTGGCTGGATATCAGTTTTTCCACGGAGCGACTGCCATCTGCTCCGCAACCCAAAGGCTAGACTAATGTCAGGATATTAGAGGGCACTGACTTCCCAATAACGACTGCCATAGATGTTCATGGCCGCCGGGACCGACGGCTTAAAGTGCTCTCCGAGGCACGGAGCAGGCGATAATTGTCAATCAATACGCACATAATTTCGAAAAGTCATATAAACGCGCACTAGTAGATAATGCCCGATGTATTTCAAATGCAAACGATACAAGCGACAGCAGAAATAACAATGATTTTATTATTATAGACTAGATTTTGCCAGCGGCTTTGCTCGCGTAAATATAAGTTAGGCTAGGTTAGTAACAGTACTTTTTTTCTAGATGAAAACCCTATGTCCTTTAATGTTCCATTGGCAACGTGTATGCAAAATTTAATGATGATCGATCAAGTAGATAAGATGTGAAAGCGTAACAAACAAACAAACTCAACTATAATATTAATTAGAATTTGGAAGTAGGTACCTACCTATCTACAGTTTTATTACTTCGTATGTAAGGATAAGCTGATCTAAACATATAATTTTTTTTATACAGCTATGGTGGCTAACAAGCATACGGCCCACCTGATGGTAAGTGGTCACCGTAGCCTATAGACGCCTGCAACACCAGAGGCATCACTTGCGCGTTGCTAATCCTTTAGGAAAGGAAGTGGGAAGGAGAAGGAGCGGGAAGGGGGAAAGAGGGTGATTGGGCCTCCGGCACTCTCACTCACCGAACGAAACACAACAGTAAGAATACTGCTATTTCACGTCAATATTCTGTGAGAGGGTAGTCCTTCCCCGGTCGAGCCGGCCCATTCAAGCTAAAATCAGCGGCCTCTATATAAGGCAGCATGTCAAGATGAAATATGCATCAGCTTTTCAATGTGAAACAAAAAACTTGCGTGATGCGCGTACATACATACAGCCGTTGGCTTCTATTGCTCTCATAAATATGCCTGACATCATTTTTCTTAAACATCTCCTATGAAGAGACAGTGACCAGTAACAATTTCATTATACGTTTAGATTCTGAATTGTGCTTTAAAACACATAGAGGTACAGAAGCTTGCTTCAATATAAACTACGGCAGCAGACTTGCTTATGCAATGTATAGCTTTTTTATACCACAAAAGTAGCAACTAATCAGTTGGTGATGAGCGGTTATTTTACATAAGATCGCAACAACAAGGGTATAATATACATCTTATCTTATCTGGGGGCCAGTCAGTGCAGACCGGCGACACTTCGAACCAGTGGGATCTTTTGTGTCGACACTCTCCCAATAACGACTGCCATAGATGTCCATGGCAGCCGGGACCGACGGCTTAACGTGCTCTCCGAGGCACGGAGCAGGCGATAATTGTAAATCAATACGCACATAATTTCGAAAAGTCATATAACTTCCGAAAGTCAGAGGTGCGCGACGTGGGTTTGAACCCGAGACCCTCTGCATTGCAGTCTGTTGCTCTCCCCACTGAGCTATCGCTGCTCTTATAATATACATAGTCTCATGCTTAAATCCTTAAAGGGGTAGTCAAAAGTATCTTACACCTATATATCATTGGGCACGATGTTAGGGATCACGTGCGGTACTAGTAATAGAGGCAGAGCCTATTGCCTTTTACCGGCATTATACATATTGCTATCACTGCGTATTATAAAACAAGTCCCCCGCCGCGTCTATCTGTCTGTTCGTAATAAACTCAAAAACTACTAAACAGATTTTCATGCGGTTTTCACCAATAGACAAAGTGATTTATGAGGAAGGTTTAGGTGTATAACTTGTTAAGGTTTTATACTACCCGTGCGAATCCGGGGCTGGTCGCTAGTTTATCAAATATAGTTTTTACTGACTTTGACATTTCAAAGCAAGTCTAAAATCATTAATTATTTAGGTCACGAAGGAACGCTTTTAAACAAAAGTTTTGTGGATAGTGAGGTTACTGAAGCTACATTTAGGTTACATAGTTGCTAGACTCAAGCAAACGGTCAATCGTTTGCTTGAACCTAAACCTTACCCAATCTTATTAAATAAAAAGATGGTTATTGTATCTATAACACATGAATAAAACTACAGGTTATTAAAGTTGAAACAATAGCTTGGTGTTTTAAAATTATTTATTTATTAAAACCAATTACTATCAAATACATCGCCTTACAATAGTCACTATCTGTATGAGATCGTCAAATTAATCTAAATTTGTATTTCATTGTATATTAATACTAAGTAATTATATTTAACAAATATTCCAGTTATTATGTTGATGATGTATTGTGCAGAAATACTAAAATATTTAAATGCAAACGATATGTATATATATCGCTGAGAATGTCTGAAAGATAGATTTCAATAAATGATTGTTTCTTTAAATGGTGTGACTATCGCATCCCACATGTGACAAGCACGAATAATAAAATGGCAAGGACTCCACGTCACACATTGCAAGGAAAGTTACCTAATAATATCGATTTGGAGTCTTACTAATTAGCTATCTCTCAAAGTATTATAATTGCATGCGCATGCATAGTTTTTTCTTTTTATTGTGTATGGAAAGACAACATTTTAAGATATAGTGCTAACAAGCCTTTGGGACTGTTTTAGCTTGTGTATATAGATATACTTTACAGAATGCAGGCGATTTCTATTTAGGTCAAATCAGAAATACAAATAATGCCAGACTTTGTAGTGAAATGGCGCTACATCTTTAAAATTAACATGGTATTACATCATAAAATTATCACAAATAAGACGAAGATGAATCTGTCACTTTTACTATATTTTTTTGATAAATCTGCTGTCTGGAATGACAAGAATATTTTCATAATTCAACTCAAATTTTATAGTGCGAGCTTACTCTTTGCTATTAAAAGGTGGATTCCCGACGCGCAACACTCGAATCAAGGCTTCTTTTCAAGTACACTAGTCTTAACCTAGTTTACTGTTTTCTAATGAAATCTACAAATATTGCTTTATAATGTTCTTTTCAATATATTTTTAAGAATATGATAATATATTATGGCAAAATATTTAAACAACTAACGTAGCAATAGAAGCCATTTAATTTAATGTAAACTACGAATATAACTCTACTAATAATGTTTTAAAAATGTTACGCTTTAAAATATTTTCAATATTGTTACGATTTTTCCGGAAACATTTTTTTGTAATTTCAGCGATACATACTAGAATCCGAACGAATGATTACGCAAAATTCAACAGCAGTGACGCGGGCTTCATACTTTTTTATTTAGATTTTATTTTCCGTTTGATTTTTAGATCAGCCATGACAACTTGAAATACTTTTAACATTTCAACTAACTATTTTTATCAAACATGCACAAGTTACAAAACTATGAATACCCTGTGTTACAGAGTCATGCACAACGTAATCTTAATTTAAAAATAAACGATATCAACAATATCACATTAACAAAGTGCGTAGTTTTGTTTTGGTTAACAGAAAAGTGTCTAATAAATCTGGTTTTCAATCTTTTAGATTTGGGTAGGATTAAGAAAACTGACTGTCTCTTTCGTGAACATTTTAGATATCATGCTATACATTGGCCAACTGCAACTAAAACAATCCTTTTGGATGTCTGCGATAGCAATGATATTAGCGGTGCGTTTGATGAAATGAATATATACCACCAAGTCTCTCGCTTATTTTAAAATCTACATACCTATACGTCAAAAAAAAACATTAACCGAACAAGATATCTATCTACATTCAGCAATGAATTGTCACAAGATATTAAGATACATGTAGAAGAAGCGATAACTGAAAACGCACACATACATTTTCAGATAGTGCGAATGAATTCAACTGCTCTACCCTTTTTGCCACAATAAAAACTGTGTTAGAGATAATTCGCATTTTATATAAGGTAAAAAAGCTGGCTCAAATATTGATAAGTATACATCAAACATCAACATAATAACTAGAAGTGATAATAATAAGACTAAATTGACACAAACGTTTATCATCTAATCCACGGTGATGAGACCGCTCTCCCTTACAATTTGCTCTGTCGATACTGGATTTAAGAACACTGAAAAGGAGAAAAAAATACCGTTAAGTAAGTTATTTTTTTGGTGGCAGACGAGCCAGGAACCAACTCCTGGTATCCACTGCTCATGATTATGTATTCTTGGCATTAGAGAAGCGATTTCAAGCATAACCAAGCCTCTGCCTACTTTAAACCAACCAAGCACTTAGTTTGCTATTCGATGTGAAGCAGTTATCGCAGCCGGAATGGAGCGAAACGTTTA
Organism: Catocala sponsa; assembly: GCA_963564715.1. Lineage (NCBI taxonomy): Eukaryota > Metazoa > Arthropoda > Insecta > Lepidoptera > Erebidae > Catocala > Catocala sponsa. The sequence continues at coordinate 3,780,961 of OY751329.1, forward strand.
GGAGATCGAAAAGACTAAGGAATGATTAGTTCTCTCTCGCCCAACGAAAAGTAACAGCATGTAAACTGCTACGTTATATCGATATTCTGTGAGAGAGTAGTTCTTCCCTGGTCGTGAATATTATCTGTAATGTATTTTACACAGCTCTAGAGATGGATATCTGTGCCAACTATTTAATTGATGCTATTTTAATTTTTTACATAGGTGGTCTTATAAGGCTCGTTTCACAGTCGCGCCGTCGAACAGCGCGTTTCAACAGCACGCGCTTGACGTAAGGCGGACCTATGAGAATCGCGGCGCGCTTCAACAGCGTGACTATAAAACGCTACTAGTGAATTTACAAGCGCGCGCGTATGGACGGCGCTACTCGACGGCGCGACTGTGAAACCAGTCTAAGATTATTGACTAACGCCAGAAACTTTTACGATACTATATAAACATAGTTTGCAATTAGTTGCAGGCCGCTACCTTATTACAAAGGTGTATCAATAGGTTGCCACTTATGTACTTGCCATTCGAATTTACATATTGTAAAAAAAAATATAATTTCACTTTAGAGTTACACGTTAGATAGTGATATAAATAAATACCTAAATAAAACTTAAATAGATAATTTACGTAGCATAAAATTTAATTATGCTGCTATCGAAACCTACCTTTGAAGAAGTATACAACAAAGAATAAAGTATTGAGGTGGACAGTGACAATATCAAAAACATTACCCAACTTAGTTGATTGAAGTGATTTTAAGAACATGTGATGACCTTCGATATTGTAAAAAGACTCGTTTTATACACTTATTTGATACAGAAGATATAAACGTATACTTTTTATGGCCGAAATTAATATTCGATCTTATCGAAAATTTAGGTTGAAAATATAATTACTGTCTTTAAAAGGTAATGATTGGGAATATTTAGATCATTATTAGTATTAATTTTTAGGTTAAATTAAATATTAATTTCAGCTTAAAATATTGTATTTAAATGATTGAAAAAAAACTCAATCATTATAATACTATGAGGTAAAATGCCAGCCTTCTGAACACGTTACCAGTTGACAGCGATGGTGAAGCCGCGGTACCTAAACCAAATATTTAGGATTAATATGAATCCTTATTGTAGACAACTGTTTAATTACATTCCGAACTAAAAAATAATGGTTGATTTAATATTATATTGTTTTAATTGAATAACCTTTTAAATACTTTACTGAAACCTCGTTATTTCAATTACGTTTTTTACAATACTGCTATGGTGATCAAAAGTCCTTAAGTCCGATTCTCGAAGAAATATACTTATACTGTTAAGTAATGTGACTAACACTATTTCTTTCCTATGTTTCTGCATACTCTATTAGCTCTTTATATGAAAATGTATAAACTATATCTGAATTAACTACAAATATGTGAGATAACTACGGTGAAGCTTCTTAGAAATTATCTCACACAGGGTAATCAATCGAAATAGTATAAATTATTATTTTGCCCTTATTTAAATTAAAAATATCTTTCTTCGATCAAGAGCAGTATGAAACCTAATCGCCTTACTGTTTACACAAAGGTTGTGAGGGCAGCCTCACAATATTTGTGTCGAATAAATAAATAATGAAATATATTAATAGGTAACTTACTTGTACTGCCAGTAAATAAGTCTTGGTCTGGAATGATGCTGGCCGCTGCGATGGCTGCCTCGTCGAGAACGATCACCTGGAATGTCCATACAATATTTATTACATCGTAGAAAATATTTTAGAAACACTACTCTGTGCTCCAAAACACGCATAGCTGATGTAGGTCTACCGTATGCATCCAGAGAGATGGACACTAATCGTCACCAATTTGATGCCACAAGATAGTGTGCGGCGGCGGGGCATCGAATCAAACGAAGCTCGGGGGTCATCTCACCAGCTTCGTTAAGGTCTGCCCCGCCGCCGAGAAAACAGATGCTTTTGCCCAGCAGCCAGATATCAAAAGGCTAAAGAAAAATAAAATATTTTATTTTTAAATTTAACTAAGTATTTAGTACTACTAAGTAATTGGGTAAGCAGGTTTATATATTCGATCCCCACACTTCACAACACTATAACTGGTCCTGTCAACTTTACTCAAAAGTAACACAAATTCTCAACGGTCCATCCATTCCTAGGTAATTTGTGCAAATATCAGCAAGGCAGAAGTAAATTGGATTGCCATACCGGTATATACAAAGCAATGCAATGGTACGCTTATCTATCTTCTCGGAGTTAAGTTATAGGTGAAGGAAAACATCAACAACATTAGCTATGATTATTATTTTGGTTTTATATTAGTTACTTTAGGCATTAAGTTAACTGTCCTGCCCAAAACCCAACAGCTCCAGATCCGAGAGGTGTGGTGAGCGTGTTTCTACGCGAGTCTTTTAGTCGTTTTGTCTTCGTCTCCCTACAAGGGGGCAAGTAGGCACAAGGGGGCATAACATAGATCCTCGGCGGGGTCGTGATTCGCATGTTAGAACGACTTACGCGACCCCGCCGACTCTGGTAACGGTAGGATCGGTTGGACCGGAACGTCGTCATCTTTCCCCGGGTGAGTCCGACATAACCTCTCCGCCGACTCGCGGGGAGGTATGCGTCTATGCATTCTACCAGTTTAAAAAAAAACGATTATGTTAATTGATATTTAAGATTTAATTTAAACTTGTATCAATGCCAATACAGTTACCGATTTTTTGCTCAATATGTTTTTAATACTATTGATTTATCTGATCCTGTTTATTAAGAACGCAATTTAATTTTCATAGTGTGATTGTAGAAATGACGTTGCAAACAAACTAAAAACCTCATGGGTGAAGTTGTGGGCGTAGTCAAATTTCAAATCAGTTGAATAATAATCAAAGCAACAATGGGCCTATATCTAATTACGCTAACAAAAGAGATAGTTCCGATGTTACTCGGCAAAACGCCGCGAGGGTCGTCTATTCCATTTGTCTATATTATACGTTATTCCTAACCATTGTATGCCATTATGAAAAGCGTTCTGTCACTTGAATTTGAGTCATTGTCATCAAGTTAAATAATTTAAAAAACCTATGCTAATGATTTTATCGTGTTTTGGAATGTTAATCATATACTTAGTAGTAGAAGAATGTATTGCTGCTATCAGTTCTCTGAGTATTATTAGTCCAATCTACACATGGTATTTAATGTTTTTTGAGTTCACGAATAACTGACATCCCAAAAAAATATAAATTATGTCCCGAATCTGAGTATTCCTTGTGCTTGTAGAACAAAATAATGTTTGTAATGTTTCCACGACACAGGGATTATCCTTAGAACGGCAATCGTCTTCTAATATAATATTATGTAGCATTAAATAGATATGTTATTATTACGAGGAACAAAAATAATAATGAAGCATTTTGTTAAGCATTTTGTTTTGTTTAAGCGTTTTATTTAATTAGTTATGTAAGGTATTTGTAATTTTGTAAATTTAAACTTAAATTGGGTGAATCTAACATGCTCTAATTAGCCAGTGGTGTGTACCTGTAATGATTGTGCAGTTAGTATGAAGGATTTTATTTTTGTAAATTATGCATGTATTACTGTAACAATAGCTGGTAAACATAAATAAATAAATAAAATAAATAAATAAAAATAAATATTATTTTATTTATTGAGTGCCTTGTTAGTCCTGTAGGCGAGGACTCGATTGAGCAAATTGTTGAAGGTGTTCTTAGGCAATTTACAGTAGAATCTGGATATCGGATCGTTGATAAAAATAATCTCTCCTCCTTGTAGGACTTTATGATATAGTGCCCTAAATATAGAATACCCCTTTGCCTACCATTTGAAGATATACAATATTTGTAGGTAGTAGAGCTTCGCTGATTTCAGCATGAATGGGCCGGCTTGACCGGGGAAGTACTACCCTCTCATAGAATATCGACGTGAAATAGCAGTGTCCCTACTGTTGTGTTTCGTTTGGTGAGTGAGAGTGCCGGAGGCCCAATCACCCTCTTTCCCCCTTCCCGCTCCTTCTCCTTCGCACTTACTTTTTTTCCTAAAGGGTCGGCAACGCACAAGTGATGCCTCTGGTATTGCAGGCGTCTATAGGCTACGGTGACCACTTACCATCAGGTGGGCCGTATGCTTGTTTGCCAACATAGTCGTATAAAAAAAAAATATCACTGTACTTCATAAGCTTTCGTGTAATAGATTTGGAAAATTTAATGATTTCTTGTAACCGTTTGACTTAGAGGCTTCAATTAATTTCATACAAAGTAATATTAGAATTATTTCTGTTAGAAAATCTCCTAAAATCTTTGTAAGACTATGTGGTTAAAATATGAACGTAATTAATAAGAACTTCAGAGTAATTTTGAACAGAAACTAGAAATATTTAATATCTTGGCTTTGTTTATGTTCAAGGTGTAGTCAAAGGTGAACTGTAGGTGTCATTATTATCACCTGAGAACTCCAATCTTCTGTTATAATGTCAAAAGTAACGAGCTATTATGTTATTAGGTTGGTTATAATGAGACATTGTACTGACTGTTGCACGAATTATCTTAGTCGTATTTTGGGACTTGATTTTGATACGTTATTGAAATCAACATTTGGTCTGGACAATAAAAAAGGATGTAAATTTTTTCACATAGTCTCACTGATCCTGACACTGGTCTAGCCTTAGGGTATCGTTAGCCTTCGGGTTGCGGAGGTCAGGTGGCAGTCGCTCTGTGTAAAAACTGATATCCAGTCAAATCCGGTTAGACTAGAAAGCCGACCCCAAGTAACTTGGGAATAATAAACGCTAGGGAAAAGAAGAGTCTCACTGTGAAATATTATCACATGCAGTTTTTTCTGTATCCTCCTACCAGAGACCAAAAGTTTCGAACGGTAATTAATATTTAATCGGCAAGATCAAAAATCCCTTTGTGTGCAATGGATTACCAATTAGAATATTAATTCTAAGACTTACAGTCAAAATATTGACAAAAAATGTATGTAAGACAAATACGTATGAAGTGAAAAATCGACAAGAAAATTCTCTGATTATGTAATTAGAGATTTTCTAGAGTAAGAGCGGTGCTCTAAACAAACAATGTAAAATATAATGCAAGTTAAAAAGCAAGAGAGATGCACAAGATTAATGACAAGTGAGAGTCTCTAGTTTCTACTTGTCCTTCCGGTTAATTATATGTATATGTACATTTCGTCGTGATTGCCATTATAAAATTAGCAGGCATTCCAATTTATTATTTTTATTTTCATACTTAATTTTAAACCTTTTGCCGCATCTGAATTTAGTTTTGGTACGTTCGAGCACATTGCCGGAACATTGCTACGCTAATGTTTTCGTACTTAGATACTAAGTAATTTGCTCAGATTCAAAATACATCCGTCATTCTGATATCAGACTGGCGGCTCACAAACTTTTTGAAATAACTCTAGTTTTATGAAAGCACTTTGCTTAATATTTTACGCACATTCCTTACATTGCTAGAAATTGCTTTCATGTCTATAGGATCACTTTTTTTTATGTACACTCGTCATCCTGATGTTCACTATTTAAAGAGATCAAAATAAGTCGACGGAGCCCCGCGTAGCGGGGCTCCTATTTTTGGGTGGGTTTAAGAAGGAACATAACCTAACCCTTCCGAGACGGAATGCAGTGATTTGAGGCGTATAGGTGCTCGTTATGATAATTATATTTTAGTAAGCATATTTTGCTGCGCAATTACTATTTTTGGTGGTCATTATATTTAATCCCTAATATAAATAATGACACAAAAGCTTCATATAATTCTACATAGTCTCACGTGTATATCTCCAAAGAGGTACGCAGCGATGTTTTACACCCACATTATACCACATTTTACACAATGTTTAGGTCCCACGTAATATCGAACCTGAGATCTCATACAGTCGCATTCACGAACGCTGCCTCATTGAGTCAGTAGTCCCAAAACATGTTTCCCATAAACCAATCTCAAACCATCAATACTCACTTTAGGGAATCCAATAACTCTGGTCTTTTCAGTTCCAGCGGCAGTCTTCTTGTCGTCGAACACGATACGGTCTCTGAGCGGCAGCAGATCTATTGCGTTGGCTGCCAGAGACCAGAGGTGTCCAGCTCCTTGGGGGGCGCGCGCACCCTTGCGAAAATGGGGGTTGATGGACAAGTTGTGTCGGACAGAGTTCTTCCAGCGTTCATCATTCGCTTTGTAGAAAGGAAACCGATCACTGAAACAGGTCAAATATTGAATTTAAAATTGGACCGAATAAATGAGTCATAGGGCAGTCCTAACCGGTAATGGCGGGGTGGCTTGGATGTTTTCAAAAGGGAGTGGCAGGGATTTGGAAGTTCAAGCGAGAGACTGTTGCCCAGCAGTAGGATATAACATAACACAAAAAACAGTTTTAGTAGTCACTTTGGGCGGTTACTAATGTCCCAAATTATGCAGTTGTCAGACACAGATCAAGGCACGAAAATAAAAATAATTTAGTGCAATAAGACTGCGCCGAGCGTAAGACAGATAATGAGAGAGCTCGTGCGGCACATATTCAAATCGGCGCGCGGCCGCTATAATAAAATTGTATAGAGGATTTGAAGTGCTTTTTTGATAAATATGTATCTTTATTGTCAACCAATAATAAATATTTGGGACGGATAAATTGTAATATAACTATTTACGTTTCGTTTAAGCTGTAAAATAGGATAGATTTCTACTGTTATAATCTAAAAATCACGTAACACGAGTGTGCGTTTTTGCATTTTTCGTGCAAATTTACGTAATTTTTTGGCGAAAATATTAATCATTTTAAGTTTTTTACACGAAGTAATTGTAAATACATTCATTGTTATGGTAAATGTATATTTTATATTTGTATTAAACAAGAAGTGTTAATTTTATTCACTTAACTGTGACCTCGTCTTTTGGCACATTTCGCTCGGCGCAGTCTTAAATATGCATTTATTTTTGTATACCAACAGGACGATATCAGATTTAAAAGGAGAATGTGTTCATGTCAGGCAAACGAGCGGTTTTTAGGTACGTATACAGTTACCTAATATTATATTAGGCGACAAGTCTTAATTGAGTCGCTAATTATTTAAGGCAAATAAATACTTATTTATTGCCTGAACTATACAGATAGTGAATCTAAAGATTATTTGCTTACGTTAGAATGAAGACACAAAAATTACCCCAAGTGAAAAAACTGATTGCTTTTGAACGATGCATAGCAATACTTATAGCGTAAGAAGTTTTGTTGGTCATTCTCAGTACTAGAATTGCAGTAGTAATATTTTTGCTATCGGATCCACGGTTCAAACCACGGTCAACGCAAGGAATGGAGAGGATACTTAATATGGTTAATTCCTAAATATATTTGTTGGGCTAACAAAAAGTTCTTGGGTTTTTCAGTAACTAAATCTCAATAGCAGTCTGGAGTTAGGAAGTTGGCGGTGTAAGACACCCCCGTGCCTCGGAAAGCACGTAAAGCCGTAGGTCCTGCGCCTAATCCCTGTCCGGTCGTGTCGGATTACCGTCCCATCGGATCATGAGAGTTACGGAATAGAGAGTGCACTTGTGTTTGCGCACACTGCACTTGTGCACTGTAATATCTGTTGCGTAGTTAGTCAGTCTCCGTTAAGACTGGCCGCCGTGGCCGAAATCGGTCTGAGGATATATATATAATTATATATACCTTAATACAAACTATCTGCATTCATCAGCCGGCAATCTGTATTCATCTAATTTCTGACTTCATTTACAATTTCATAATTTATTTAAGCTTACAATATCCTCTACATTTTTTGCCTATACTTTCATAAAACTAAATGATTAGACTAATAAAATAAACAAGTATAAATTCTACAACATTACTTTAAGTATCATTAAACCTGAATATAGTTTCTCGAGAATCAATAGAATCGTCGCTAGCAACCCTAATTACCTTAGATAAATAATACAATTTATTCCTAAAGCTTTTGTTGTAGTTTTATTTGTGTTATTGTATTATTCTGCTAAAGAACTAAGAAAATTAAAATCCTTCAGCATAATATGGCTGCCTCGCAAAATTATCTTAAAATAACTGCAGAGATGTAGTACTGTGTTTGACTAATGATTTCAAAATTAGCAGTGCACCGAGATTTGTGAGTTCTAGCCCACAGAACAAATAATCGTGAGAAATTGCCAGCGATTATAGTATTTAAAAAGAATAAGGATGAGGTCAATTTTTTTTAAATTATATATGCAGCTGACTAGCTAAATCAAAGCTTGATATTCTTTGTGTCAGTCTACAGTCACATAAAGCACATGACGTAATAATTTTACTTTAACACACAGTCCTATTACGAATGAATAATACACGCATTAACCCAACCGTATAAAAGACACAAACATCCCCAATCTGATACAAAAAATATTTAATTCCTACCACCTGTATAGCAGTTAACCCCATAATGTTCACGGGTGACATAGTGGCACACGCGACCCGTTGTGGCACGGGCCGCACGGGCCTCGTGGGCCTACGGAGCTGGGGCGCGTCCCGGTACGACCTGGTACCGTGATCGATTGCTCTGTGAACCGCGACCGATGCACGCTTACTATTCTGTTTACTGAAGGATTTTATATGCACCTGCTTTATAATATTTGGGTTCTGTGAGACCGTGGAGCTAAAAATAAGCAACAAATTCCAACATGCCAACCTTCGAGCAAACGATAAACTCAGTGAAGAGACAGTTTTTCAGGCATGTCGCACTGCTGTTTAACGAATAAATAGGTACGTTGCGTCACAAACATAATGAATAGAAAAATAATTGTAATGGAATACAACTACTACGACATGAAACTACTACAATAAACATAAATATGTTTTCCTTACATAAGTTAACTATAGTTAATATGCACCGAATCTTGCTAAGAGACAATGCATTAGCATTTCTCAATATTACACAATAGTGTAAAACACCGAGGGCCCCAACCGTTGGCTTGTCGTGCCGACTCTCGAGCCTACCAAATGTGAATCCTTTGACTGTCAGCGCAAAACAACTAAGAATTCAAGTTCCGTTAGTGCAAGACAGCACAGTAATTATTCTCTAGTTCAAAGGAAAAAAGTATAGTAGTTATTTTAAGTTGTATTACAAGGACGACATGGTCGCTTTTTTATTGTTACTTCTTCCTTCCTTAAATAAAGATTTAAAAAAGCTGTTATATGGTATCCTATTTTTTGACAAATCAAGACTATCATTGTAATGTTTTTACAAATGTAGGTACTGAACATCGCACTAAAAATGTAGTATCCAGAAACTATGATGCAAAATATTAATCAACATAAAAAATTGTAAAATATAACAAAGCACGAAATAATTAATAAAAATATATTGTTAATTTATATCATTGGCGTAGCAATTCGATCAGTATTAGTATGAAATACAATTATTTTACATCAAAAAGTGGCATAAGTGTTATCAAATGACAACCTACCGAACATTTTACAATTTATACATTAGGCTTTCGACGTAAAATAAACTGGCAGCATTTGTATGGGCAAACCATTATGACGCATAAATATTTAAATTTGGAAACGGGTGCTTATATTGTACTGTGGGCATTACGGCATCATTTTTAAATGAGATTAAAAACGAAAACCTTTATGATTGTAAACCAAAAGAAGGGACATTAGGTGTATACCTAATGTACTTATTTTTGGTTTTTGTATAAAAACTGCTTCAATCTTATAGCTCACACAAACAAAACTGTGACGGATAAGCGACTTATAGTTAGTAAATCTATACAAACAAAATTGAACTGTCTGTTTGTAATGTCAACATAACAGCATATACTTAATTCATATGAAAGTACATACGGTACCTAAAACAAAACAAAAATATTATTTCCGTATATTATACTCTATTAAAAATATATTTATAAAATTTTTGTCTTTTTGTCTGTTTGTTCCGACTAATCTCTGAAACGGCTCGACCAATTTTGACGGGACTTTCACAGACAGGTAGCTGATGTTATTAGGAGTAACTTAAAACTACTTTTATTTTAGATTTTTTTTATTAAATTCCACGCGGACGAAGTCACAGGTAACAGCTAGTTAAATACATATATACAAATTGCAAAAGCGCGGTACAAAATCACAATGTCAAACACTATCAATCCATAATCCCATTGGAGCATAAACTTGAGTAATCAGTAACAATTACACTATCAGCGCACTCCTGTCGACACGGTGGGATTGCGATGGTTATCGCACCGTGACCGAGGGGTAACTTGCCACGTTATTAATTTATTATCGCGTTTATGTTTACAATGAGCCGTTTAGGGTTATCAAGGGGACTTTTGCTGGAAATCAACCTGTTTAATTGGTTTATATGTAAATAAGGAAAACTAGTGCAATGCTACTTATTTGTAATTTTGAGTGCTTTTACAACTAACAGATGTATGGTCTCATTGTATCCCGGGTCCTATTGCCCTATAGCGAGTCTTGTACTCCCGCTGCGAGTTCACAACAATAATACTTTCAAACATCGCTTTCAAAGACAGCTTTCGTCATCAGAATAATAAGCCTAATCTGTTTCATTGACAGCCGGCTTCTGAAAGGCTAATTAATGGCGTTAGAACCAAACTCATATCAAGTAATTTGATTGACTATTGATAATTCAGTCAGCCAATCAAAATAATATAATAATAATATTCTACCACATACACACAACACCATCTAGCCCAAACTAAGCAGAGCTTGTACTATGGGTACCTACTAGACAATGGATAAACATACTTACATACTTTTTTTTTGTAAATACATACATATTATACATAGAAACCCCCAGACCAAGACAAACATCCATGTTCTTGCACAGAAATGTTTGACTTGTGCGGGAATCTAAGCCGCGACCTCAGGCGTGGCAGTCGGTTACACTAACCACTACGCCATCGCGGCCGACATGATAATCAAAGCACTTAAAATGCGCTTGACCCTTTGTTCAGCAAACTTTTTATGTTAATTTGCCTTTTAGATATCGGGGTTTAAGGTAGGTAAGTTAAAGAAGTGAATGTGTAGTATATAACACACTTGTCACTTCATTACTCCGATACCTCATCTTAGATAAGATTAATTAAACTTAAAATATGACTTATTAATACAAACTAGCGGTCGCCTAGTGCTCGAAATTCGACTAAAGTTTGTATGTAAGATATTGCTGATATATGTCATTATATGTATATTGATATATGTAACCATAGTTACACGCTTCGACTGCGTGTGTCAAATGCGTGGTTGTGTGCGTGTACTGCTTTTTCATTAATTTAATGTCTTTCAAATGCATATTTTATATAAATATTAGGATTCGCCCCTCCTTCTCCATATAAACTTTAACTATGCCAAATTTCATACTCCTCCGTTCGCGCAAGTTTCGTAAAAAGGGGTACAAAGTTTTTGCTTCACGTATTAATATATAGATATTCTTACCGCAAAGATAAAATATTTTTAAAAATCCTACTCCAAAATAATTTTGAAGACGTTTGGAGATTTGTGTGTTTCATACTTAATTATTATTTTAACGCCTACCCCTCTGGGAAACAGGCGTGAATCTATGTATGTATACTTAATTATTTTATATTGGGTGTTTCCTTCAAGAACATTATGGAGAACTCCCAGACATGCAGGTTTCCTCACGATAACACGCGTTAACTGTTAGACGGTTTCGGATAATAGACAAAGTAATAAATAACCACACACATATTTAATCATTAACATTTTTATCCCGAATTGTAAACCAAATAGGCAGAAGACCGGTCGTTGTGACGTTAAATGGGAGAGGCTTATGTTCAGCAGTGGACTGTGGTAGACTGATTGATTTATTCATAGATGCTAACTCGTGGGATACAATGACATGTATAAAAGGTAAGAGCAAAAATCTTAATACACAATTGAAATTAAAAGTTTTAGTCTCCTTTTGACCAAGGCCGCTAAAAAACAACTGAAACGTCGGAGAAAGTATCTAAATAGTTTAACAGTCTTTATCTTTATATATATAATTCTAATGTACGTATGTATGTCACTGAACTCCTCCTAAACGGCTGGATCTATTTTGATGATATTTTTTGTGTGTTCAAGTGGATTCGAGAATGGTTTAGATTTGGTTTCCTTTTTTTTCGTGTGTACAGGACACCGTCTGTCGGGACAGCTAGTAATTATATAAAATTATTATTTTCACGATCAAATTCGTGTAAAGTAGTTTAACTTGTGTAAAGTTCGCGTAAACCTAAGACAACAATATCTAAATAACACAAATTCCATTTCATACAATCATTATATTATTCATGAGATTGTTTATTATTTTGATATCATAAATAGTAATAACAACATTTATTTAATACAAATAGCAATATAAATAAATATGTATGTTGGGGATGCGTTCGGGAATGTTTAAAATACTAGATGTTAAAGTAAGAAATATCCGTTTATTGGTATATAAAAATTTACACTAAAACGATCACTGTTCATAAAACTGTTCTAAACTAAATGTTCTAAATGTTAATGTCAAAATGTTAGGTAATGTGGGAATGCACCCGATCGCGACGGTTCCGAAAAGTACACTAATTGATGTTAATGAATTAAGTAATACAATGCGTTGCCGGCCGGGCACAGCTCACGTGTTCGATGTCAGTATTAAAACGAACAATGTATGATGTGAATAAATTACTTTTTATTCGAGCATTATTTTGGATGTTTTAGACACACTATTTTACTTGACCGCTTCGATGGTTATGGAATGACACTGCCCTTAGCATTTTCTTAAACTTTAGGTGATTTCTGGGCACGTGCCCTGTTGACACCTATCTTCTCCCTAGCGTTTATTATTCCCAAGTCACTTTGGGTCGGCTTTCAAGTCTAACCGGATTTGACTGGATATCAGTTTTTACACAGAGCGACTGCCATCTGACCACCGCAACCCGAAAGCTAACGATACCCTAAGGTTAGACTAGTGTCAGGATATTAGAGGGCACTGACTTCCCAATAACGACTGCCATAGATGTTCATGGCAGCCGGGACCGACGGCTTAACGTGCTCTCCAAGGCACGGAGCAGGCGATAATTGTCAATCAATACGCACATAATTTCGAAGTCATATAACTTACGAAAGTCAGAGGTGCGCGACGTTGGTTCGAACCCGAGACCCTCTGCATTGCAGTCTGTTGGTCTCCCCACTGCCCAGTTGACACCGATGCTGTCAAATTCTACGGTGCCTATACCAATTATGTAAATATTAAGTTTTTATAATTTTTAGTTAAATATAATTATGTGTATTTCATTGAAGCTAATTTACGAGTAGTTTAATAATAATATAATAATAACTAAATAAATTTTCATTAAAAGGTATATTTGACTTTCTAAGTACGCAAAGACATTTTATATTTTGTTCTTTTTAAACTTACATTACGTAATAAACCAATGAAACGAAATTAAGAATTAACAGTTTAAATGATAGCTTCAGAAATAGCAAAGTCTAAAGTATTTCATGAAAAGATTTAAATATTTATAGAAACGTCCTGAGTTAAAATAGGGAACTCATTCTAATAGTAAATATAATTATATAAATCTTCTGTACGTGTGTTTGTAATTAAACTTCTCCTAAACGGCTGAACCGATTTTGATGACATTTTTTTTGTGTGTTCAAGTAGATTCGAGAATGGTTTAGATTTGTTTTTTTTTCGTGTGTACAGGACAACGTCTGTCAGGACAGCTAGTAGTAAATAAGAAGTATCAAGCAAAAAAATCCACAGCACAGTTTTATACATTACTCATACCTCACGTTTTTATAAGTTTTTATTTGTCTCGCTTTCTTTGTTTGTTAGTACTTGCGACCATTGTTAGAATAACTGCTTCCCCAAGTTACAAGCTTGTTCCAAAACAAAGGTTACCTAAATGCATTTAATAGGAAGCAATTGACTAGCAAACACTAAACCTTACTATAAAATTTATAATATTTAAATTTAAACTGTTATTAAATATTTATTGTACAGTACACTTGCCCGCGGCTTCGCTCGCGTTAACGTAGATGTAGTTAATCAATTTCTATCAAGGAACAGTACTTTTTTTTCTGGTTGAAAGGTACCCAATGTCCTTTTTTGTACCGCTAACAATGTGTATCTGAAACGTACATCACGTTGATGAGAAAAGGACATTTTGAGAAAAGGATATTTTGAAAAAAGGACATTTTGAGAAAGGACATTTCGAGAAAAGGACCATATGAGAAAGGACTTTTGGAGAAAAGCACATTATGCGCTGAGACGGATCGGCCGAGTAGTTAAGTCGCGAAAGCGTATCAAACAAAGAAACTCACTTTCGTATTTCTAATATCATCCATCGATTTACGCAGTCAAACCGACGCGCGGCGGCGGGTAGAGTCTACTTTCCTTGTAAAGCTTACTATTTTTATTGAAATTATATTTATGTAGCACGTCGCAATAAATGTAAGGTTTATATTTACAAACAAATTAATCGCACGTCTATTCGGTACATAAAGGTCTCTTTCAGATAGACCGATACGCTGAGTCGCCCGGGGGGATATTGCGACGCCAACAGTTATGAGGCCTGACAGGCGATACCGACATCCCAATACAACGCAACGCTATTTGTTTACAACATGTGACAGAATGCTGTGGTCATATGAAAAGATCAATTTGAAACGCTGTTATACTATATTTCATTTTAAGCTCTTCACTTAAAAGAAACTTCACTTTATATATATATTTTCCTTTTATACAACTACGGTGGCAAACAAGCATACGGCCCACGCCCACCTGATGGTAAGTGGTCACCGTAGCCTATGGATGCCACTTCACTTACGCGTTGCCGACCGTTTAGGAAAGGAAGTGGGAAGGATAAGGAGCGAAAAGGGGGAAAGGGGATGATTGGGCCTCCGGCACTCTCACTCACCGATCGAAACACAACAGTAGGAATACTGCTATTTCACGTCGATATTCTGTGAGAGAGTAGTCCTTCCCCGGTCGAGCCGGGCCCATTCATGCTAGAATCAGCGACAACACAGATTGAACCCACCTATATATAGTTGGGTTCAATCTATGTTTATGAATTTTATAAATATTTCAAAAACAAACACAAAGTATATTTAGACCCGTGTCAACTATTTATAAATCACTTTTTTTTGTCCTGTGTGTGAACCCATAAAAATCGACACTGTGGCAGTGGACTACTTAAGAGGAAACACTAAGGGCGAGAGGATTGAAAAATAGGTATTTGTAAAATCTATTGCTGTCGCGCAGTGCCCGCAGAGTGCGATAGAGACAACTACAGCTTGGACCGAAAATACCTATTAAAAGTACATAAAATCAACGTTTCGTAATCCCCTGATTCCTTCACCAAAACTTGACCGATTTAACTACTTTTTCCATTAAAAATTAAAGAAAGGCTTTGGCCGTGTTCCCATGTTTTCCTTTTTTTATATAATCTAGTCAAATTCATTTTCTGGATGTTTGAACACAGCGGAAAATCTGGTAAACTTTTGAGGTGTTTGAAGGCTCATGTCTCATAATTAATTTATGAAAAAAAAGGAAAACATAGGGACGTCAATAGAGGCCAAAAAATGTATGGCCTATAGAGCACCTACCTTGACTACTACTACCTACTGACCCTATGACACGTCTGTGGGTACTGCGCAACAGCAATAGATTTTACAAATACTTATTTTTCAATTCTCTCGCCCTTAATGTTTCCTCTTAACTACTCAACTGATCATCATAAAATTTGTATATTGTATAGTATAGTAGTATACTGCAGGCAGATGCTGGATGCGGCAAGCTGAAGACAGGGCGCTATGGTGCTCTTTGGGGGAGGGCTATGTCCAGCAGTGGACTATTATAGCCTGATGATGATGATGATGATGATGATAGTATGCAAGTTGTCGGAACGAAAAATTACATAGGGTACTTTTCATCCAGGAAAAGATACAGCTTCCGAGGAATAAAAAATTATTTACAAAGACTATATTAACGCGAACAAAGCCACAAGGAAACTAAACTAATAAAACCACAATTACTGCAAACAAAATGTCAAGAAAAGCTTCTTCACACAATGGTTTGAAATGGCGTATAATACTGACAAATGAAATAGACACCCTCCGCGGCGTACTGCTGAGTGACATCGGAACTATCTCTTTTGTTAGCGTTATTAGATATTGGTCTATTGTTGTTGTAATTTGATATTAAAATTACTTACATCGATTTTCGCCTGTTTCTCTAGTTTGTTGAACGAGTAAGTATGTATGCGACCGTTTTGGGTATAATTTCCAAGTCAGCTAAAGTTATTTTTAAAATGTTTCTAATATTATACAACACTTTTTTTTGTATGTTCGTCCATATGAATCCCAAAGCAATGCATTCTCAGAATAAAAAGTTTCCTATCTGTTTAAAACATTCTGTCTACGTGCCAATTTCATCCAAATAAGTTCATCAGTTTTCGCGTGAACGATGACATCTGAATTTCTACACAAATTTTTACATGTAAAAAATGTTGTAATTTATAAAATTATTTTACATATATCTAGTCAATTTTATATATTATGTAATAATCTTAAAGATATATTAATTACACAAAGAACAGTATATTAAAACTCAGACTAGACTACACGGATAGCAACGACCAAACGGTAGCAAAACTCCTGCTACCGTGCCTTTATGGGTTCGAATACCACACGGGACAAGAAATTATTTGTGTAAATGATATTGGTAAAATCCCCTAGGCGCAGAGCGTTATAACAGCAGAAGAAATCTTTGAAAAACAATAAATATAGACACGCTAATGTAGATAGGCTGCAAGCGATTGCAATAAATCCACCATACGTTAACAATAATACTATATAGTTATTTGCAACACATGTTACAAGGTCTTTTAGGGTTCCTTATATATAAGAAGATATATATATTGCCTGTATTTTAATATATTGTATATATAATATATATTAAGATATTGCCTGTATTTTGTAAAAGTGTATTTCTTAATCGTATTATATAATTATGATAAAAAATAAGACTTATATTTTTACATATTTATATTGACGGTGAGTCAATATCCTGATTCACTAGCAAAATAAACTTTGCCTAGATATTTTTCGAAATGCCCATGGGATTGGTAATAAAGAGATTTTCTCTTAAAATTACTTTGTTCTGATATTGTGTTATGTTATATATCATTATTAGAGAATTCAATTTTGGCAATTATTAAATACAATAATTTATATTTTCACGACTTTTCGGAGGGCCGTAATAGAAAGAAATCACTTAACAACAAAGTATATGCGGATGGAATCGCGGGTACTACCTTATGATTTCATATGCGTTGTAAATAGAGAGACGAATAAAAATAACTAGTTGAGCCGTTAATGCTTAGAAAAAGCAACAAAAAATCTACGTATAAGAGCATCAAGTAGATTAAACTATATTTCATTATTACTGACTATAGCAAAACCAGGTCTGTGCTCATTATATACTCGTGAAAATCAAGACAAAAACCATCTAGCGTTTAAAATATACTTAAAGAACCATGACCTACCGGTTTTGCTATAACTTATACACTAATGAACAACTATAAAACCAATGATAACATCAACAATAAAATTATAACAACAAAATTTTAGAAATGACCAATTGTTATGTAAAAATGAGACACTCACGATATCCATTGATATATCGCTGACACTGTCAACTCTCCATTTTCCCTCAAAGCTTTCTCAATCAATTCTGGATACGTGTATGGGGGCTTTTTTAGCGCCGGGGGCGTGTCAGGAATTTCAACCTTCGGCTCTTTCACAACTGGCTCGTCATCCGGCACTTTTATATTCACGAAATCGTCCAATCTGAAGTTCAATAACCATGCAAGGCTCGCGCAATCGTTGTCGTCTTCTGAAGGACTTTTTGAGCATTTTCTTCGTCTCCATTTCGACCTGTCACCTGTTCTAGCCGCCATTTTGGTTGAACACGATTGGTAGCCACGACCGCACTGATGCCGTTCGAAATTCAAACGTCAGTATGGTGTTCGGTGCCAGTCCGCGCTATCTCCGCTTCGTTTGTAATCTTATTAGGGTGTATGGAGGTGGTATATCAGTATTTATTTGAAAAAGTTTTTATTACAAACAATTTTAAACTGCATAGAATGAGTTCCTTCAAATTTTATTGCGTTTTAATTTGTGATTAAGATCTTTTTGCTTTAAGTTCAAGATGCTTAATAACAACGATTAATAAAAAAGGTTTTATATGTACAGTACAGTTTTATTAAAGTAATAATAAAATAAAAGTAGAAAATATGTTTTCTTTGTTAAGGTGAGTATAGTAAAGAACATATCAAGAAAGTTCCTACAGTAATAATTCCCACTTTAAAATAAAGGAAATAAAAGCGCTCATAATGCTTTTCAGTAGAACAAGAGCTATCTAGTTTCGCCAGTTACACATATAAACGTAATTCATTATGACGACTTCATCTTCTGGTTCGGAAAACTTATATTGAGATATCATTTGATTTCTCAGTAGTAACATCTATCTCGACAAGATTGGAAAGCAAGTTAAGCTCGATCAGGCAATCCTAAATACTTATGATAGTTGATGTTTATCCGAAGCTCCGCAATATTGCTATGATGTATATGTATATAGTCATATCCTAACGTGAATTTGTTTGTTTGTTAGGCTTTCACTCCTCAACAACTCAAACGATCATCATGAAATTTCACATACACGTTGTTAGGGAAACAAATAAACTATAGTATATATATATATACACAAATATTATAAAGAGGAAAGATTTTTTGTTTGTTTGTTTGTATTGAAAAGGCTCCAAAACTATTGAACTGATTTCCAAAATTCTTTCACTATTAGAAAGCTACATCTTCACTGAGTAACATAGGCTATATAATATTTTCCAAAAAATTAGGGATCCCTACTAAAATTGAAATAATGTAACCCAAGGTGTGAAAAACTGAGTCATAAAATGTCTGTCATCGCATGCGCTGCGGCAACTATAGATGATAGAACAAAAAATTTGCTACGACCTCAGGGTCGTAGCAAATGGAAATCCGTAGTTTTTGCCTACCTTTCTGGGAAACAGGCGTAAATCTATGTATGTATGTATGTATTAACAGTGAAGGAAAACATCGTGAGGAAACCTGCATGTCTGAGTGTTCTCCATAATGTTCTCGAAGATATGTGAAGTCTGCCAACCCACGCTAGGCCAGCATGGTGGACTACTAACGCTTCTCACACTGAGGAGAGGCCCGTGCCCAGCAGTGGGACAGTTTAATACGGGGCTGATATTATTATATGACACGTGACAATATACTGATAAGGGAGAAAGCGCCCAGAAAAGAGTTCGTAATCAAAGTAGTGCTATATTTAAATATTGTTTAGCATACTCTGCAATATCAGACAGTTTGAATATTTAACAAGCTACCAATTGAATTAAAAAGCATACTAAACACAGGCTTATTTAAAGCGAAGCTCAAGGCACTCCTATTGAAAAGGAGACTCTCTTTTATAGCCGGCTACACGAAATAAATTTATGTTGTGTATATAAACAACATAATTTTATTTGAAAATGTTTACATTTATTGTTAATGTAATTCGTATTGAGAAAACAGTTATTCTTAAATTTCAAATTTTATTGGAATGAGTCTTAATTTTCACTTCTTTTTTTATTTATTTCATTATTGTTTTGTGGTACTATGCTTTCAAATACAATGTAAATTGTAACAAAATACCTACTATGTATATATGTATGTAGCGTCTACCTGTTAAAATAAGTTGAATAACCAGAAACTGACATCAATGTTATAATACTCTTTGGTTGTTTTCATGATCGTAAATTTAAAAAATATTTAGTCAAGTATGTTTTTGCATAAAGTTGTAAGGTTCTCTATTACCTGTCTCCCGTATATATTTTCCTTAAACGATAGGTAGAAAAGTATTTCTACATTTCGCCAGGAATTGTTTTAGGGACCACATAATAGTCGGCAAGCCTAATTGTGTTCCATCGATCACAATTCTTGGATCCATGCTGCTATCTGGAAACGGAGTTAACGAATATAAGCGCAAATATAATGTAATTACGTAGTAAACCGAATTCAGAAACTGCGCTTGGTAGCTAACAATAGACTCACTCCGTATTACGTCGCATTTTAAACCATAGCCGATGAAACGTTGGTAATACACTTATGCATATACTATTTAGCAAGAAGCGCGAATCTATGACTATATCAGCTTAAAATATAAATGGCCAGAAAACGAATAGACAACAATTTATAGTCTCAATACGGAACCCTAAAAATGCATAAAGAAATAACAATCCACAACAACCTCATTATTTTCCATGAATAGAATTCATTGGACTTACATTTCAAGTAACTTATAATAAAAAATTGCTGTACCGAAATCTACTGTATCAATAGCTCCTTAGAAATATCGTAAGTATTATAGACTGCTCTCCAATTATTCGTAAGCATCATCAATAAATTAATTGAAATAGAACAAACCTTGTTTTATTTGTAGCATGAATCAACAGCGGTGGATGTTAAACAGAACGAATATCTTGTGCAGAAACCACGAGTTTGTATTGGAAAGACGGGACAGTCTTGAATTGAAATTTACATAATGATATGCCGTCTACTGACTAAAAGGACTTAAGGTGGAATGCATATAGCTTAAAAGGTTTTTTGGTTGGCGGACGGCAGATATTTGAATTGAGATACAAAACTTTAAGCACTTCGTTATAAAACATATTATGTACATACATAGTCTCACACATATATCTAGTTATTCTGTATTTTTTTATTAGTAATACGGCTTGAGCTATGCTCTGTAGACGGCACTATGCTATATAACGACCTAAAAATTATAGCTTCTTTTTCGGGAAAATAGACGTGAGATCTTATCTTCCAAGGAGTAGTTATAGAGAGGTGTATGTATGTATATTTAGATGCAAGAGCGGTTCCATCACCACCGATTTATGTGTCTCGCCAAAAAATGTGTTATCTACTGTTAGTTGTTTCAAGCCCAAATAGTATTTGTTATTTGTAAATGATTGTAAAATCGAAGAAAATGTCAAGAGGAAATAGTTGAGAGTAAAATCAAAGTAAAGAATAGATCAGGTATAAATGGCTTCTCATTTTCAATTAATCCTATGTCATTCAAAATGAGAAGCCATTTAAACCTGATCTATTCATAAATCACCTTGACAATTCTTACATATGAGTTATACTTTTAAGAGAGCGTGCTATACCTAGCGTTAAGCAACCCGACTGCATAAACACCTAATACATACAGAAATAACTGCTCAGAAACCTGATTTTAACTAATAATATAATATAATATTCTATCACATACACACAACACCATCTAGCCCAAACTAAGCAGAGCTTGTACTATGGGTACTAGACAATGGATAAACATTTTTTTGTAAATACATACATATTATACATAGAAACACCCAGACCAAGACAAACATCCATGTTCACGCACACAAATGTTTGACTTGTGCGAGAATCAAACCCGCGACCTCAGGCGTGGCAGTCGGTTACACTAACCACTATGCCATCGAGGCCGACAAACTGACATATTTGCTTGGTTTATATCCCATCAAATCTCAAAACAAGGTGCTCCTACAACTAAACAATACGTGGCCTCTCGTCATGTTTTCCTAAAATAATTGTTTTCTGGTTCAATGCAATGTTTGCGCAGTCCCGTGTTGTCGCCAACTTTGTTTACAATATATCTTTTGTTAGTATACTGTTATACTTTTTCGCGCGATACGGTTTTGTTTGCGCAAGGAAATAGACTATTTGTTGAAGATTGAATTCTGTTTGAAGTTGTTGTGTTAATGTGCTTTTAATTGATTTGTTATTTATTTGTATACAGGAGTATTTATAGACGCGTGAATATTATTATTTTACTAGCTGTTACCTGCGACTTCGTCCGCGTAGATTTTAACTAAAAAGTGTTTGTCGCCGCGGAACCCAACTATATTTCTCTGCTCAAGTTACTTAAATGGCGTAGTTTTTATAGTGTAAAGCTAGATAATAGCATGGCTTACTCAAAAACAACATTTAAATATGCGTCGTTAGATTACACGCTGTCACAGAATGCGTAAGAAAAATAAAGATTCACAGCTCCTACCCCGTAGGTGATAGCGTGATAATATGTAGCCTATATGTTGACCCGACCTGTTAGTAATATTCATGCAAAATTTAAAGTAAATCCATGCAGTACTTTTTGAGTTTAGCCCGGACATACATACAGACAAACAGACAAAAATTCTAAAAACTATATTTTTGGCTTCGATATCGATTGTAGATCACGCCCTAGGTATTCTTTAAAAAAAATATTCAATGGACAGTTTTGACTTTCCTACGATTTTATTAGACATACATACATACATACATAGATTCACGCCTGTTTCCCAGAGGGGTAGGCAGAGACTACGGATTTCCATTTGCTACGATCCTGACACACTTCTCTGGCTTCATTCACTTTCATCACATTCCTCATACACGCCCGTCGGTTCAAGGAGCTCTTAACCTGGCCTTTGTCCAGAACGCCTCCGATCTGGTCGAGAAACGTTCGCCTAGGTTTTCCTCTTGCGACTGTTCCATTCACACTAGCCTTATAAACTTTCTTAGTCAGTCTTTCCTCGTCCATTCTTTCTACATGTCCAAACCAGATTTTATTATATGTATAGATAAATGAGTGGAGGGCCGTACTACGATTTATACTAAACTAGACTTTTCTTGCGGCGACTTCGTTCGGGCTAATGTAGCCTATCCCTTCGGAACAGTACTTATATCTGGATGAAAGGTACCCTATGTCTATTTCTGTACTCCTGACAACGTGTTTGCAAAATTTTACGATGATTGATCGAGTAGTTAAGGTGTGAAAGCTTAACAAACAAACAAACTCACATTTGCATTTATAATATACTAAATTTCACCCGCGGCTTCGCTCGCGTAAATGTAGGTTAGGTTAAGTTAGGTTTGCAACAGTTCTTTTTTCTGGATGAAAGGTACCCTATGTCCTATTCTGTACCCCTGACAACGTGTATGCAAAAGTTCATGTTGATCGGTTGAGTAGTTAAGGCGTGAAAGCGTAACAAACAAACAAACAAACTCATTTTCGCAATTATAATGCATGTATATGTACACTTAAGTACCTCGATGGCGTAGTGGTTAGTGTAACCGACTGCTACGCCTGAGGTCGAGGGTTCGATTCCCGCACAAGTCAAACATTTGTGTGCACAAACATGGATGTTTGTCTTGGTCTGGGTGTTTCTATGTATAATATGTATGTACTATATATTACCTACTGTGTAATTGTTTGTTGTTCCAAATAAAGAAAAAAAAATGATTTGCGTGGCCCCGCCGACTCTGGTAATGTTCAGAAACACCATGGTAGGTTTAGTCGGTATGACCGGTACGTCGTCATCTTTCCCCGGGTAAATCCAAAATAACCCCAATGTTGGGTACACGTCCCCACGTATCCATTCCCCACGTATCCATTCCCCACGTAAAACGATAAATAAAACCGCTTATCAGTTTGCTTGTTCACCGCTTACGAAGAATAAAAATTGTATTGCCTTATTATAATTATAATATAATAATATTCTATCACATACACACAACACCATCTAGCCCAAACTAAGCAGAGCTTGTACTATGGGTACTAGACAATGGATAACCATACATATATACTTTTTTTTTGTAAATACATACATATTATACATAGAAACACCCAGACCAAGACAAACATCCATGTTTTTGCACACAAATGTTTGACTTGTGCGGGAATCGAACCCGCGACCTCAGGCGTGGGAGTCGGTTACACTAACCACTACGCCAATCAATCATACAGAGATACACCCGCACCCACATTTAGCTGATTCTATTTTTGTCCTCGAATAAAAGAAGTTGAGTTATAAATTAGTCAAAATTCTGCACGAGCCTAACTAACATGAACTTTTAACCGTGAGCTTTTAACGTACCAACGTTCATTACCTCGCCAGTAAATAACTGACAAACGAAGTTCCCCTTAGCTTTCACACGGATATCAGGTCACTATTAAATTATCACCATGGCCCGGTGTCATGGACGCTTTTATCCATGCGTGAACAATTTTAAATTCAATTACTTTGCCAATTTGCTCGGGTACCGCGGATTCCTCGCAATACGCCGGCAAATTGATTGGTTACATGCACTGAATGATTTTGCTTTGTTTTTCATTATGTACTGATGAATTTTAAAAGTATGAGATTTATGTTATTTTGACATCAAATTAATCGAATGCCTCATTAGTCGGTATGCAAATAATTAATTAAGCACAAAATTATGCCAATCGTGACATAAGTTTGGATTAATTAGTAAATTGATATGCTCTTGCTTACTATAGTAAGGGTTTGATTCTTATGACTCGATATGACTCAGTATAAGCACAAAATTTTAGAATTTGCTCACAGTTGGTAATAGTCTCGGGTAATGCTGGGGCCACACTATCGCGATAACCCGAAGATTTGCGTTGTCGCGACACGTCTGGCCAAAGTTTTCGTCCTATCGCCAACCATCTTCGCGAATACGAATGCCCTTCGCGCCGCTGTCAGTAAATTGCCGCACATCAAAGGGTTTTGTCGCAACAAAGTTCGTGCGGTAGGCTACACATCGCGCGTTTTAGTTGACTGTTTGACTGCTTCCATGTTTCCCGCGAAATGAATTATCGTGACGTCCTTGATTATCGCGACGTAGCGAAGTTATTTTTTTGATGTGGCCAAGCACATCGTTATGGAACGAACTCGAACTTATATCGTGATAACGCGAACACGAATCTTCGCCATCAAGTATGGCCGTAGCATTAGAAGGCAACTGGCCTCTGGGCCGCGGCCTAACACACTATGGTAACAGTAGGAGGAAACTGGTCCAAGTAAGCGTCCCAGATTTCCACACCAAAATGAATAGATGGTAAACTGAGGCTATTTTTTTTAAATCGAGTGGAAGGATAAAATTAAAATTATTTTGTCGACCTCTATTAAGTAGAATTTGAACACTACCTCTGTTCTCTTGCTTTGAAAAAATACAGGCGTAGGGTTAAGTATAGTAATTTTAGGGCTAATGTATTCCATATAAAATTATTATTTTCATGTATTCTATTAAAGGAAGCGTTTCCACTACCCTACCGCACGGTTATTTTGTTCAGATCATAAGTTTTATTATTCTGCTAGTAATTGCTAAAACCAGAAAATGACTTTTAATACAATATAACAACGAACACGTGTGCCGAAGAAAATTTATTTATTTCATAGAAGGAGGCCACTGTTCTTAGACCACACGACTGGTTACCATCAGGTGGAGTGTGGTCATTTTGACGAGCACGACAAAAACAAAAAAAAAATGTACCTAACCGTGTAAATACAACGTCGAGCGTAGGCCTTAGGTGTATAGGACTTGAGATTTAAGTCGACAGATAAGTATTACTAATACATAATCAAGCAACGGGTCAATTAAGCATAAGCATTCGAATATCAATATGATATAATATGTAACATATGGCGAGGCGACTGCTAAAATCACTAGGCTATCATTGATATTAAATTATTATATTTACTATTGTGACTTATAATATATATAAGTAGCGATAGCTCAGTGGGGAGACCAACAGACTTCAATACAGAAAGTCTCGGGTTCGAACCCACGTCGCGCACGTCTGACTTTCGGAAGCTATATGACTTTTCGAAATTATGTGCGTATTGATTGACAATTATCGCCTGCTCCGTGCCTCGGAGAGTACGTTAAGTCGTTGGTCCCGGCTGCCATGAACATCTATGGCAGTCGTTCTTGGGAGGGTGTCGACACAAAAGATCCCATTGGGTCGAAGTGTCGCCGGTCTGCACTGACTGGCCCCCCTCATAGGATAAGATAAGATAAGTATTACTAATACATAATCAAGCAACGGGTCGATTAAGCATAAGCATTCGAATATCAATATGATCATGTTATAATTCGAAACACCCACATGAGGTAGCAAACAATTTTCGTTACAATCAATAATCGTAGTTCGCCACTAATATTAGAAACGTGAACATTTGTAATGTATTTTTGATGTTTGTGACTCAATCACGCGTAAGATAAAACTTGGAACTCAGGGAGAACATAGGATCCCTATATATTCTTGGGATTCAGACGGGTGAAACCGTATTTAGAAGTCAGTTCCAAATAATTCCTAAAACACGCCAGTTAAGCTAATCACTTAAAACTTAATTCATTTATAATCTCTCAAAAACAAAACTAAGTACGTCCTCAAACAACTTGCCACCACAATGGCTCTCCACCCCTTTGCGACAGCTCAAACACAAACCCTTTCTTAAGATGACCTTGTGCTAGTTTCGAAGCTTTGTTTGCAAGACCCTCAGGCCTCCCCTTCAGATGACGCCTTTAAATCCATCTGTGACCAATATCAATGGTGTTTTGGTGACAAAACTTTTATGACACTTCTATAGAAATATTATTAATGTAACGTTACTCTGTTTGTTTATTATGTTTTCGTGGTTGAACTCCTACACTAATATACGTTATACAGGCTGATTGATAAAAGACTGGGCATATTGAAAGACAGTATTCAGTACTCGATTCTGGATCCGAATATCTAAAAAGAATAGGTACTTAAAATTTGACCTACTTATCCAATAAAAACTTAATGTGCGCATCACTCTTGCGCATATATATACCAAAGCTAAACAAAATCTCCGCCCCCGCCCCCAGCTACCGCACCCCGCACTCTCCCGAATTTGCACCCCCGCCCGTTCTTTTCTTATCAAAGGTCATTAGCCTCGACAGCTGTGTGCGCAGTGTCCACATTTTATGGATATTTCATACTTTTCAAAGGTTTTCTAGAAAAGGTAAGGTAAAAAGGTTTTCTTTGCAGGTTATACAGATTTTATTTTTATTTCTTTTTTATACGTTACGTCTGACCATAAATTATCATATCCTTAAGTATGTACAATGTTTAACCAGTCAACCTGTATAATACATTTACATACGAATATACATACATAGTCTCACAAACCAAAAACAGTACAGTCAAACGAAAAAATGTTCAAAGTAATACTTAAAGAAAAACTCCTTGATTCAAAAATATCATTTTATAATTTACTTATCCTAGACATGAAATAACAAGAACGGTAATTAAAGTTATATTCTATTAATAAATTATATTTTTGAATTAAGGAGTTTTCTCTAATTATTACTTTAAACATTTTTTCGTTTGACTGTACTGTTTTTGGCTTGAACAATAGATTTTTGTATTTATTTATGAGTGGTCCCAGTTTCCGGAAGAAAATATTAAAATTAAATGGATTCGGCAACTGGGACCGCCGTCCGAGTCAATTGCGGTCCCAGTCGCCGGAATCCTCTTCTATTGCGCCACATACATCACAATTGTTTTAAACCATACTACATTTTTTAAACCATATTCCTATTTCTTTACTTCGTTCATCAAAATATTCTTTATCTGTCAAATTTACATTTGCTTCATATACCAACTTATTTAATCTTTTGTCGTTCATTCTTATCATATGCCCAAATCATGTTCAACAGCAGTCACGGTTTCTGTTAGTATATTTCACGCCTTAACACAGTGCCTCACATTTTCTATCATGTTTGATTGTTTTCAATAAAATGTACTCATGGCCTATCTATTCTATTTATGATTATACAGAATATATCCTACTTTCATTACACCACGCTTTTGACAATAACAAACAATAATTATACAATCTATATAAGCTCGAAACGATAATTGAAAATTCAACAACATTACAGACCAAACAGTCTCACTTCAAATGGAATGAATTAAACCGAATACGATCCAAGGGAAACAATAAAAACAGTTTTATGTTACATTCTATTTCGAGATACAAAACAAATTTGAATCCAATTAGATATATAATTACAAATGCCGCATCGGGAAAAGCAGCAGCTAGGAAAAATAAAACATAGAACGATACCGAGTGCGATCAGTTTTTAATTCGATTACGAGTATCGCATTGAAACGTTTCGAATTGAATCGATTTCCTAAGTGTTTCGATTTAATTGAAGCTCATGCTGTTCGCGTATCCGAATGCAATTATTTACCATTTACCGGCCGATGCCCGCAAATCGTTATAATCAATTATGCTTCGTTTGAACTGTTTTATTACGAGGCGAGTAACTTTTGTGACGTCATTGTATTTAGGGACAAGATAAATGTAATTGAAGTGAAACTTCTTTATCGACGTATGGGAGAAATTTTGTAGCAGTGTAAAAAAAAATCGTCACGTTTTTCGGTTACGCGCCATGTTGCTTTTTTATCAAAGTTTAGTATAGTGACGTAAAGAATATAATGTAATATATTTATAATAATAACAACAATATATTAGTTTTGAAGTTTGGTTTGAAATAAGAATAACAATATATTAATTTGAAAGTGATAAAATAAAAAGACTTATTCAAATTTAAGTGAATTTACAAGAAAAGTGAGAGTGATTATATATTTCGTTTTATAAATTCAACACGTATGAGCATGATTTTAATATTTATTTGAGGTTAACCTCACTTTTTGATTGTAAGTATCAGTGAATGTATATAAATCTGTTAAAATTAGCAAGTATTAATAAATATGACTGTAAATCTAGTGAACATTATTAATTCTAAAAACAATAAAAAATATAAATTAAATAATAATTTAAAAATAAAACAAAACACGATTAGAAAATAAAAATATGTATACGTACATCTTTTTTAATTATTCGTTTTTAATGATTTATTTATTCATTTTTAATTTTATAAAATCGTTGCATTTCTACAAGATTAACTGTCATCATATAATTGTATTACTTTGAAAAGATAATTCCAATTATTTATTCATAACTTGTGTAATTGATTAAGTCATTAAATATCTGCTTTGAATTATTTTTATTAAGTTATGAAATAAATATTAATATTAAAGTTAGTTAAATAATTTTTGTTAACTAATTAATGTCGTAAAGAAGTTTCACTTCTTACCTGTGTACTCTGGTACACACACACATTTTTTTTATAGTTACAAACGGCGAAAGCGATGAATGGTGCGAATACACGATTACAGACTTAATTTTCTTTTCGGGGTAGAAATTAATCGATGTTTTTAGGTTATATGTTAGGAAGTTCTTAGTAGCGATACGAAGCAAGAAATGTGCCTGATATCGGTCACTATAGTAAAAATGTATAATGTGCTTATTCATTATACTCAACAGAAATTACCTATATTGTTATCGTTTAATGATTATGTGTAAGAAATATTGTCTGCTATGCACTCATGCTGTTTATTTTATTATATTTACACTGATGGATTTTTTGATAAAATATTCGCCAATTTCGACAAATCCCCATTGATGAGATAAGTCAATAGGGATTAGTGAACTTGTATATCCACAACTCCCCATTAAAAGATGATGATCGGTCAATGGGGATTTGTGAACAAAACAACCCATTGATGGGGCAAGTTAATGGTGATATATGGAATTAACCGAAATTTTCCAAAATGCAATCAATTCAACTCAAATTCAAAATTCAAATTCAAGTATTTATCTCTGTAGGCAATTTCGGGAAAATATAAGCGTAATTTCATTTGTGAATAAGAATAAGAAACTAGACGTACCTATTTACTAGAGAACCTCGTTCCTGAAATAGTAATATTTTCATGCACAATGATATTGTCACCCTAACCGTGTGTAGAATAATATTTTTACTATTTATTGCTTCTTTTTGCTACGCTAGCACATATTCTTTCAGGTTTTAAATATTAATATTACAGGAAGTGTAACTTCAAAAATTTCAAGACGATTGCCTTAAATTTAAACTTGAGAGCCCAAGTTCTTATCCTAACGGTCCTAGCACACGGCAATCATATGCCAATGCTCAACATGAACTCATCTGAAGTTATTTGAAACTCATTGGGCAACTTATTTTCCACAGCAACGTGGAATTTCTAATAAATAAGTACTTACGTTGATGGACTACGTCGTTAGCACTTGTCACGATGTCACATACAAAAATACACTGAAGTAAGTATGTACTTTTGATACTCCGATGGCTGAAGATTTGTAACGTCACATTGACACGTCATTACAGTACCTCAACGTACAATACAGATACAGTAACGTAGTATTGGAATTATTTAAAAAAACCGTACACTTACTTTAAAAAAAATGAATTATATTTTAGTATAATTAGAATAAATCAAATACTACGTAGAGGAAACCAACATGACGAAATTTTTATATCCTCAAAAAAAATCAATATATTTTATTCTATTTTTCGAATATTTCAATTGTATATTCGAATAATTAGCTACTACACTACTGAATTAAACCTGAGCACATTTTCTTTGTACCATTTAAATACTAAATAAAAGATAATTACTCTGATGAAATGTTTTATTGTTATTATAAAAGACGATTGCCGCACTAGGCATAATGCAAGTATCGCGGGGGACTTAACAAATATTTCAACAAACAAAAAGAACTGTGTTCTTTAAATGTATTGACCAATACGTGTATCTATATATTGTCTAAATTGGCAAAAACAAATCAGTTTAGTAACTTTTTCTTTGTTTGCCAACCGTATTCTTTTTTGTAATGTCAAGTAGCTATTGACAAGCTTAATTGTCATCAAGGGGAGTGCTCTGAAGAATTATTCCACGTTATCCCGCCCTCCCCTTTCCTATCCAGAACAACGCGTGCTGGGCTCAGATGCCATCCTTACACGGTAGAGTCGATTAGAGCGCGTACCAAAAAGTTTGGGTCCTCATATCTCTGTTTGGGTCCTCATATCAAGGCATGGAATTCTCTGCCAAGGCACGTGTTTCCTTCGTTCTTCAATCCTGGGTTCTTTAAGCGAGGCGTGAAAAAGCATCTTCTAAAACTTTTTCTTAAATATCCTTATTTCACCAACTGAACGACCACTGAAACACCAGTTATATTAAATATGTACTCTATCATAAAACATATTGTTAGTACAAACGCAGCATAAGTCTCTATCCAGTA
Source organism: Catocala sponsa (assembly GCA_963564715.1). Lineage (NCBI taxonomy): Eukaryota > Metazoa > Arthropoda > Insecta > Lepidoptera > Erebidae > Catocala > Catocala sponsa. Next base: position 3,812,055 of record OY751329.1, read on the forward strand.
CTCATTGTCATCAAGTGGCTTTAGATTGCAGGAATCCATTAGGGGCAGATACTGAGAATTAATCGCGAAAGATTCGCAAATCGTTCTCGCCTCACTAGAGCTCCCTACAGTACTTCTTAAACTGTTGTGTTTAGTGTTTTGTACATAAGATATTTCGTTTTTCGCAGAATCAATTACTATGTGTATTTTACAAGTGAAAACGTGCGATGATTTAATGAAATCTGTCAACGTTAATTTACTTTGATGAAGCGTGTGATTTTCAACGGTATGAATTAAGTTTTTGGAGTACATTGTAATAGAATGGTATAGGTAGACGTGATATCTCGATGTAGACTACTAGTAACTTGTAATAATTTTTGAAACAGAAAGAAATATAAAATAAATAAATGTTATTATTTATTTATTTATTTAGGGATAACAAACAGCAGCGTATTAAACATTACTATGATAGTACTTAGTAACTAAATGTACAAAATACGCCACCCACGATAGATATTATAGATAGTATCAAGTAGCGATTTCGTCTCAAATGTGATTAATATGATTCTAATAGTACGAACCTACATTCAAATGTCGATTTAATGCAACTGATTTAAGTAGGTATAACGGAGCAGCGATAGCTCAGTGGGGAGACCAACAGAGTGCAATGCAGAGGGTCTCGGGTTCGAACCCACGTCGCGCACCTCTGACTTTCGGAAGTTATATGACTTTTCGAAATTATGTGCGTATTGATTGACAATTATTGCCTGCTTCGTTCCTCGGAGAGCACGTTAAGCCGTTGGTCCCGGCTGCCATGAACATCTATGGCAGTCGTTATTGGGAGAGTGTCGACACAAAAGATCCCACTGGGTCTGCACTGACTGGCCCCCATATAAGATAAGATAAGATAAGTAGGTATAACAAACCATTATTATTATTATTTTTCTTATCAACGAATTTGTATGAACTTGGTACACAGATATATACAAAATGTCCTGGATTACAACATATTTCCCACGCGCACGTAATTTTTATAGTTCCTTCTTATTAATCCCATTATTTGTTCCTCCATACTACCAAATGTTTTTACTTACTAAGTTAACAAGTTATTTACTCAGCAAAAAAAGAAACGGAAATCTTAGGAAAATTAGAAAATATTATAAAATCAATTCACGTTTTGAATTAAAATAGAACTAATTATACAAGAAAAACATATACGTTAATCTGTAACTTAATTTTACACTTCGTTTTTCAACATTACTTCTACACTAGAAGTAATTTTTGTGTCAAGACACAGTAACCAGACTCACACGTAACATATATTATTATTTGTGGATCACACAATCGGCTATTTGTCTAGTGTCAGGAAACCCATCAGTGTTTATAAAACGTACAAACATTTTTGTTTATAAATATTTTAAATAAATTTTAAAAATAACATTACAAAGTTTACTGACTGTCAAAACATTTGTTCCAACGACATGGCGTCTAGACAAGCGACGTAACACGTTTGTAAATCAATATTGGAAGGCAATGACAGCCAGCGTTTACAAATGTGTGACGTCAAAATATATGTAGCCAATCAAAACCGTTTACGATCACGTGGTTCCAACTTAAAATCAAATTAGGTGTATTGTGTGTTTTTTGGTAAAAATAATGTTTATTTTTATATTCATGTAAAATGCATTTAATATTCACAATTTAAGCGGATTTATTTATTCTTCTTCTTTTCGTGTGGTTAGTGGTCAACCTGTTATCAAGAGTTGTTCAAGCCACCCGTAGGCCTCTGACATGGCTTAACGACTGCTATCAATTTGACAACAACCGGGACCGACTTTATTTATTTATTTATTTTATTGGACCATCTACAAAGATACACACAACTTAAAGTTAAATACAAAAGTGTTAGGTCAATAGATTGATTGTGTACCCTCACTTACAGTAGGCTACAGCATGCAAAGTACAAACATACATACAGTTGGCGAAATTGAGTTAAAAATAAACATGTAATTATATGTATTTCATACTGTCAAATGGCCTATTATTTAATATTGTCTTCTGTTTACGCGAATGTTATTCATTGAAATTAAACTACTATATACGGATTTTATCGCGTTGTTTATTTGACACTTTATCACAAAATTTTGAAAAACTGTTACACTACTATAATACTATTAAACTTTACTAATTTTTAAGCTAATTAAATTATTGAAACTATTAAAACTATTTATACTATTACTATACTATTATACTGTTTATATTTACGTTTACACTTTCCCCGACGTTTCGGTTGCTTTTCAGCAGCCATGGTCACGGGGAGACTAAGATGGTAGTTGTCTCAATGTTAACCTACAATCTCATTTCTGTAAATAAATAAATTATTATTATTATTATTAATGTTCCAGTGTAGTTATTTCAAAGTACCCGAACATAATTTAATCATGGGTGATTCTATTTACGCAGAATGAGCTCAAAGTATCATGAAGTCTAGCTGTGGTTTGCTTCTTCTTGGGTTTGACTATTTGAATTACTGGATCCCAAGCTGGTGGTACATTCCAACCATCTTCTCTATTGAAATTAGGATGTTTCTTGATTCCAATAGCCTCGCGAAGCATCCTTGGTAGGAATCGGTGTTCTTTAGCGAGCATCTGTGGTTTGTCAAATCTCAGGTAGTGGTTGGTCCCCTGTTGCACATGTTCACATACAGCAGACTTCAACGAGCGTTGGTGTTTTACATCAGCTATGTGTTCTTTTATGGGGGTGCCTATGCTTCTCTTGGTTTGACCAATGTATGAGAGTCCGCAGTCACAATCTATTTTATAGACCCCTGCATCTTGTAAAGGTAGTTGGCACTTGACGGATGGTAAAAATTGACTTATCTTCGTTGGCGGCTTGAAGTATGTATTGATTGAAGCTCGCTTCAAGATGTAGCCAATCTTGTCAGTGACACCCTTCACATAAGGTAGTATAGCAGGCTGGTGCTCGACTGTGGCTGGCTTTTCTCGGGATCTGTGACAGCGGCGCGGCTGTTGGAGCTTGTTGTCTTGCAGTACTTGCTTGACATGTTGAAGCTCGGCGTCCAGGTGTTTCTTGTCACAGATCCCGTGGGCTCTCTGAAACAAAGACATTCCCACGGTAGCTAACTGTTTAGGATGGTGGTGAGATTCACCGTTTAAGTACCTATTTGTATGGGTCTTTTTCCTATATACAGTGTGGCTCAAACTATGATCAGAATTCCTGATGACAAGGACATCTAAGAAAGCTAATGAATTATTTGCCTCTAATTCCATAGTAAATTGTATGTTGTTATTAATGGAATTAAGATGTTCTAGGAATACACTTACACTATCTGTTGGTAATATTGGAAAAGTATCATCTACAAACCTCTTATAAATCCTGGGTGTGATGGGGGCAGTCTGCAAAGCTCGAGCCTCAAAGTCTTCCATATATATGTCGGCAACAACAGGCGATCCTGGGGAGCCCATTGCCACACCATCGACTTGTATGTAGAATTTATTGTCCCACAACAGATAACCAGTTGTTAAGCAATGCTTAAGTAGTTCTGCATATTCCTCAGGCATATTGTACTCTATTAGCTTCCTTTTAGTTATTTCAATACAGACATGTACAGGTATGCATGTAAATAATGACTGTACATCAAAACTAACTATAGTTTCATTGTTTGTGAGACGTAGGTGTTTAATCTCACTCACAAAATGGTATGAATCCTTCACATGTGCTCTCGAGTTGCCTCTGAGTGGTGAGAGTATCTTCGCTACGTGCTGAGCCAGTCTGTAAGTTGGTGTGTCGATCTGGCTCACAATAGGACGTAGGGGAGCGTTTTCCTTGTGTATTTTTGGTAACCCATACAGCTTTGGAGGTTTTACGCAAGCTGGTATTAATTGTTTAACGTCTAGATCTAGTTTTTCGGAGTATTTATGTATGATGTCTTTGGTTTTCTTCAATATTTTGTTTGTAGGGTCTGTCTTAACCTGTATGTATGTTGTTTCGTCCGAAAGTAAATTTTGAATTTTATGTTTATAATCTGACGTATCCATTATGACCGTAGCGTTTCCTTTATCTGCACAAGTACTGTAATATCTGGCCTAGACCGCAAGTTCTTCAGTGCGACGAATTCATCTTTGGGAAGATTCGGTCTGGGCACTTTAGTTCGACGCAAGACCGATGAAATATCCTGACGTATAGCCTCCAAATCTTCCTTTCTTATGTTATTCTTGACTAGGCAGTCCTCGACGTTGCAAATAATGGCCTCATACGGTATCCTAGCCGGTGTTATTGCATAATTTAAACCTCTACATAATACTTTTTCGGTTGTTTTGTTTAAAGTTTGTTTTGACAGATTAATAACTGTTTGTCTTTGCGTTGACGGCGGGGTGTCATTGGTCCGTGCATTGACGTTTCGTTTCTTGCTGTTGGCATTTGATTTCGTTAATAATTTTTCATATTTTTGAATTTTGTTTGTTTTACACGCATTATATTTTGATCTTTCTCTGTGATTTATAGCATTGATGCATTGTTTAAAATCAAATGGAGTTATTATATCTCTGTATTTCATTAGACAAAATCTCAACGTTCCTATTTATGCTGCGTAAGTCAGCGCGATGTTCTCTGATAACTTGTATTAATAACTTTTGACTAGCACTTCCTCGTATGTCTTTTTTGGCTGATATCTTAACACACGTAGGAATGAGACTGTGATTACGACATCTCTTCATGAAATTTAACGATGTTACATATGTATCTTGCGCGTTTAGTTTGTAGATCTTCCGGCGTATTTTTGTTGCTGTTTCCAGTCCGTACTGATTTACATAATATTGTCTTCTGTTTACGCGAATGTTATTCATTGAAATTAAACTACTATATACGGATTTTATCGCGTTGTTTATTTGACACTTTATTACAAAATTTTGAAAAACTGTTACACTACTATAATACTATTAAACTTTGCTAATTTTTAAGCTAATTATTGAAACTATTTATACTATTACTATACTATTATACTGTTTATATTTACGTTTACACTTTAGCTTAAAAATTAGTAAAGTTTAATAGTATTATAGTAGTGTAACAGTTTATCAAAATTTTGTAATAAAGTGTCAAATAAACAACGCGATAAAATCCGTACCTATATAGTAGTTTAATTTCAATGGCCTATTATTTGTTAGGTATTGTCTTCTGTTTACGCGAATGTTATTCATTGAAATTAAACTACTATATACGGATTTTATCACGTTGCTTATTTCACACTTTATTACAAAATTTTTGAAAACTGTTACACTACTATTACTATTAAACTTTACTAATTTTTAACCTAATTAAATTATTGAAACTATTAAAACTATTTATACTATTACTATACTATTATACTATTTATATTTGTGTTTACACTTTCTCCGACGTTTCGGTTGCTTTTCAGCAGCCATGGTCACGGGGAGACTATTATTAGATATTATTTGTTCCCAAAACTTGACTCGTAGTAGTGGAGTAATTATTTTAGCCTATGCACTAGCTGCGCAGTGATAATAATAATTAATACATACATACATACATAGATTCACGCCTGTTTCCCAGAGGGGTAGGCAGAGACTACGGATTTCCAATCCTAATCCTAACTAATATTATAAATGCGAAAATGAGTTTGTTTGTTTGTAACGCTTTCACGCCTTAACTACTCAACCGATCAAAATAAAATTTTGCATACACGTTGTCAGGGGTACATAATAGGACATAGGGTACCTTTCATCCAGAAAAAATAACTGTTGCAAACCTAACTTAACCTAACACGAGCGAAGCCGCGGGTGAAAACTAGTTAATAATATGTCTATTTTTTGGTTTACATTAGTGAGGCCTAGCAAAGTCATAATTCAACTCGTGGTTTGTTTAATATATCTTATCATTAGTCGAATACGTAATATTAGTTATTAGTTGAACATGCAATACCTATTAATTATTTTGATACGATGTTATATGAGCATGAAAATGATGTGTACTATCAACAGTAAAGTTAGGTAAGTAAGAATAACAAAATTACGTAGAATCATGAGACATCAGGTTTGACTGTACTAATAACACTTTTCTCGAGCCAGATATTTCGATATTTTTATTTTTTGAAATTATAATTAGCACAGAGAAGCCTAAAAATGTACCTGGTAAAAGATTCCTCTCAATATTTCCATATTACGTCGAACTAAAAACGTAGCTGGTAAAATGTGAGTGTTACACATCTCTGCCTACCCCTTAAAGGACAGAGTCGTAAGTCTAAGGTATTCATAACAATATTATAAATGCGGTTATAAGTTTGTTTGTTACGCTTCCACGCCATAACTACTCGACCAATCATCATGAAATTTCGCCCACATGTTGACGAGTTATAGAAAAGGATACAGGTTACGTTCCACCCAGAAAAAATACTATTCCTGAGGGATAGAAACTTAATGACACAACCTATTTTAACGTGATCAAAGCCACGAGCAAGAATGGATTTTGCTCGCGACTTTGAAATTGATAACGAATAAAAAGCGACACGTTTTACAATGTAAAAAGTGTAATATATGTCATATATTTTAGCTTACACAATATTCTGAATTGGAATTCTACCGCTATCAATTACTAAAATCAAATTGAGTGCCATTTCACTTTGTGATTGCAAGGAAGTCCGTCGCAGGAAGACGCTGAGTGCATATTAATTCGATTGACCGTTGACCTCGAGTGATACACCTCTATAATTGAATAGCGTGGCTCTACTGTTGTGAGATCGAGACGCGATCTTATATCTGACTATAGAAACCTAAAGTGCAATGATAGCCTAGTGGGAAACCGTTGGACTGCCACGCAGAGTTCTCAAGTGCGATCCTGAAACAGGCATTCCGGAGGCCCAATCACTCCCTTAACCCCTTCCCGCTCCTTCTCCTTCCCATTTCCTTTCCTAAAGGGTCGGCTACGCGCTAGTGATGGCTCTGGTGTTGCAGGCGCCCATAGGCTACGGTGACCACTTACCATAAGGTATGCTTGTTTGCCACCTAAGATGTATAAAAAAAAAAAGCATCTCTGACGTTTCAAAGTTTTGTGCGGTAATTAACGCTAGTTCTAACGTTGAAGGAAACAATCGCGAAACCTGCATGTCTGGAGTATTCCATAATGTTCTCGAAGATATGGTCAGTGTGGTGGACTATGGCTTATCTCTTCTTCAGATTGAGAAGAGGCCCGTGCCTAGCAGTGGGACAGTTTAAATACAGGGCTGATGTTATATAGAAAACTAATGAGCAGCGATAGCTACTAGGCTATCTACATATCGCTGGTCTAATATTACAAGGTTTTATGTTACATTTTTGAAAAAAATGAGTTATGAATATTGCATGGTTCTATATGACATTCCTTTTTGTTTTGACTAATATAGTAATAGATGGAAGCACTTACCACCTCACAATATTAAATCGCAAATAGTTCTAAGTTACTTTTTAAGTTATTTTTACTGATATGCAAATTTTAAAACTCATTTCCCCAAAGTTAAAAAAATAACATAGAACCTTGTAATAGTGAGCAAGCGATATACTAGCGGTCGCCTTTATTTGTAATTCATTATAGAAAACTTAATAAAATTGAATATTTTTCAAACATTACCTGCATAATATAATTTTCTTTTACATAAGTAAATAAATGACCGGGATTTTTATTTTTGATACGGACTCATTTTTAATTTTTGGTAAATACTCATTTTTTGTAATTCTATAGAGCATAGACAAATTGATTTCTTATTTGAAAATGAATATTTTGTTATGTTTCTTTAATTTTAAAACTAACCAACAATTACAATTTTTTCGGAGTATTATAAAATCGTTCCAACTATTGTTTAAGCTTTTGGTTGAGAACACCTGCTTCTGACGCGTGCGCACTGGCTTTAAAATTACGTAAAGCTAGCAATCGCCATCCTTGTCTGACGACCGATGAAACGCCATAACTCTTTCACTTTAATCTATCTTTAACAGCTGGCAAAGAGCAGCGATAGCTCAGTGGGGAGACCAACAGACTGCAATGCAGAGGGTCTCGGGTTCGAACCCACGTCGCGCACCTCTGATTTTCGGAAGTTATATGACTTTTCGAAATGATGTGCGTATTGATTGACAATTATCGCCTGCCTCGGAGAGCACGTTAAGCCGTCGGTCCCGGCTGCCATGAACATCTATGGCAGTCGTTATTGGGAGAGTGTCGACACAAAAGATCCCACTGGGTCGAAATGTCGCCGGTCTGCACTGACTGGCCCCCACATAAGATAAGATAAGAACATATACAACCTTGCAGACTGCCCCCATTACATCCAAGATTTATAAGAGGTTTGTAGATGATACTTTTACAATATTACCAACATATAGTGTAAGTGTATTCATAGAACATCTTAATTCCATTAATAACAACATACAATTTACTATGGAATTAGAGGCAAATAATTCATTAGCTTTCTTAGATGTCCTTGTCATCAGGAATTCTGATCATACTTTGAGCCACACTGTATATAGAAAAAAGACCCATACAAATAGGTACTTAAACGGTGAATCTCACCACCATCCTAAACAGTTAGCTACCGTGAGAATGACTTTGTTTCAGAGAGCCCACGGGATCTGTGACAAGAAACATCTGGACGCCGAGCTTCAACATGACAAGCAAGTACTGCAAGACAACAAGCTCCAACAGCCGCGCCGCTGTCACAGATCCCGAGAAAAGCCAGCCACAGTCGAGCGCCAGCCTGCTATACTACCTTATGTGAAGGGTGTCACTGACAAGATTGGCTACATCTTGAAGTGAGCTTCAATCAACACATACTTCAAGCCGCCAACGAAGATAAGTCAATTTTTACCATCCGTCAAGTGCCAGCTACCTTTACAAGATGCAGGGGTCTATAAAATAGATTGTGACTGCGGACTCTCATACATTGGTCATACCAAGAGAAGCATAGGCACCCGCATAAAAGAATACATAGCTGATGTAAAACACCAACGCTCGTTGAAGTCTGCTGTGTGTGAACATGTGCAACAGGGGACCAACCACTACCTGAGATTTGACAAACCACAGGTGCTCGCTAAAGAACACCGATTCCTACCAAGGATGCTTCGCGAGGCTATTGAAATCAAGAAATATCCTAATTTCAATAGAGAAGATGGTTGGAATGTACCACCAGCTTGGGATCCAGTAATTCAAATAGTCAAACCCAAGAAGAGGCAAACCACAGCTAGACTTCATGATACTTTGAGCTCTTTCTGCGTAAATAGAATCACCCATGATTAAATTATGTTCGGGTACTTTGAAATAACTACACTGGAACATTGAGACAACTACCATCTTAATCTCCCCGTGACCATGGCTGCTGAAAAGCAACCGAAACGTCGGGGAAAGTGTAAACATATATATAAATAGTTTAATAGTATAGTAATAGTATAAATAGTTTTAATAGTTTCAATAAATTAATTAGCTTAAAAATTAGTAAAGTTTAATAGTATTATAGTAGTGTAACAGTTTTTCAAAATTTTGTAATAAAGTGTCAAATAAACAACGCGATAAAATCCGTATATAGTAGTTTAATTTCAATGAATAACATTCGCGTAAACAGAAGACAATATATGAGAGCTAATTCGTTAAATTAAAATATTTAAGTACATAAAAGTAACATTTTAATGATCATATTATTATAACGATTTAATAATCTAATTGGGGTGTTTGAGGTTGTGCGTTATATCTGTGACATTTTGTATATACCGATTAATCCAACGTATCTGGATACAGCAGCTGCATTTAAATAATAGTGAACCAATCAAATGCAATGTATTAAAGTTCCAAACGCGACAACGTGACTTAACCACACAAATTTCCGACCAAAAGCTAGACATTTTACGGCCTCCAGACACACGTTTCTAGGCTATACTGCCGGTTCAAATTTATGCCAATCTGACTATTGAAGTATAGGTTACGTGTACCATAGAATAAATAACTACTTGTGCTAGAACATGTTTACCTACATACTATACAGTTTACAATACCGCTGACGTTAACACTTCCATGTCATATGTTATTGTCTATACAAATAAATAGAATTGAAGTGTCTGTTCTTAATGTCAAAATAGCAAAAACAGCTTTTTATCTAATGCATATGATAAGATACCTATATGAAAACATCTATTTTTTTAATTTTTGTCTGTCTGTCTGTTTGTTCCGGGTAATCTCCGAAACGGCTGAACCGATTTTGACGGGACTTTCACTGGCATTTAGCTGATGTTATAAGGAGTAACATACTAGGCTACTTTGATTTTAGAAAAAAAATAGGGTTCCGCGGAGACAAACACTTTTTAGTTAAAATCTACGCGGACGAAGTCGCAGGTAACAGCTAGTTGTTAAATAAGTTCCATGATAATAATTATAATATTGGCCTATTTTTGCATATAATATATATATAATAAGTATGGCTAATTGTATGTAACTTAGTTCCTAGTAGTATATTGTAAGCGCCCTTAACGCGTGTGGCACAGGGTTACCCTAGCACAGGCACCCATATTATATTACCTATATTAAGTACTTTATGGACTGAATTCATGTTTTACCACTGTAATCAATAAATAAATTATTATTATTATTATTTGTTTCTCTTTCACGGGTATTTCCCTAATATGTTAGGAAAATACTCGCCCCTTTGGGAGACTTACACGGGGCATGGGACATTTATTATTATTATTATTTGATTTATCTGTTTTAAGATTAAGATTAAGATTATATAATACATACACACAACACCATCTAGCCCAAACTAAGCAGAGCTTGTACTATGGGTACTAGACAATGGATAAACATACATATATACTTTTTTTTTGTAAATACATGCATATTATACATAGAAACACCCAAACCAAGACAAACATCAATGTTCATGCACACAAATGTTTGACTTGTGCGGGAATCGAACCCGCGACCTCAGGCGTGGCATTCGGTTACACTAACCACTACGCCATCGAGGCCGTCAAAAGTCAAAAGGCCGTTTTAGTAATGTATATTTTTTCTGAGCAATAAAGATTATTAATTATGATGAGGTAACTATAGAAAGAGTTCTCTTTGTTCCGATATATCTTTTTTGTCCTAATTTAATTTGGCATAACAAGTTAGAAATATTTTTTTGTCATAATAATACTTTGACATAATTGTTTTTTGGCATACTATTTCAGTAGGCATAAATATCATTTAGACATTTTATTTTATATACGAAAAGAATCTATATATTAATACGTGAAGCAAAAACTTTGTACCCCTTTTTACGAAAATTGCGCGGACGGAGGAGTATGAAATTTGGCACAGTTAAAGTTTATATGGAGAAGGAGTGGCGAATCCTAATATTTATATAAAATATGCATTAGAAATACATTAAATTAATGAAAAAACACTACACTTTGTGTACTATGCATTTGACACACGCAGTTGAAGCGCGTAACTATGGTTACATATATCAATATAATTAATGACATATAATATCAGCAATATCTTACAGGCAAACTTTGGTCGAATTTCAAGCACTAGGCGACCGCTAGTTTTATTAAATGCAAACACAAAATTTACAAAACTTCAAATTTATGCTCTAGAATAATACGATTAACAATTATTATGCTTATAGTAATAATGCTTAAAAACATTATGCCTAAGCAGTTATGCCAATTTAATATTATGCGTAACTATTATTAGGATAAGTAAAAGTATGCCATGTTAAAAGAAGACGTATAATTTTATGCGAATAAATAGGGAACCGAATATATCAATAATAATTGGTAATGAAAATGTTATTATAAACTAATATTATAAAGCTGAAGAGTTTGTTTGTTTGTTTGAACGCGTTAATCTCAGGAACTACTGGTTCGATTTGAAAAATTATTTTAGTGTTGGATAGCCTATTTATCGAGGAAGGCTTATAGGCTATATAACATCACGCTACGACCCACGGGGATGGCGCAGTAACTATAAACGCGGGTGAAACCGCTGGCGTATCTAGTGTTGTATAAAACAATGTATGTAAAACGGATTGGATTCTACATTTTTTGCAACTGCGTTCTTGGCGTAGAGATAGTGTATGTGCCTGCAGTGCATGAAATCTAGAACTCTATTTACAGATCGGGCAAAGTGAGTATGACCGTCAAGAAATACTCAGTGGCAATATGGCGTCTGCAACGTTGCCTGGAAAACGGCAATTAGCTCGCTCTCTATAGAGATACTCTAAAACTATACCTGGAAAAATGTGAGTCTAATATATCTTATGTACTCCTTCGAGAAAATAAGCGTGAGACTACGTATATGTATTACACTGGGGAACAGTCATTTTGCGGCATGGTAAGTTGAAGTCAATTTTGTGTAAGTTTAGTATGATACGAGAAAATATCAGATTTGTTAAATTGACTCTAGTTTATGAGATAAGATTTTATAACTATATGACTGAACGAAGGTCGAAATAAAAATATAATTACATATTAAATATATATTTTAGAAGTGGATATATAATAACGACAAGAAAACTTAATACATATGCTATTAAAAAAAAACATGAAAAAATATTAAAAAAAACTTTATCTGTAAGCTTTTCTATTGTGTTTATATTCAGGACCATCCCTTACTAAAATCAAGCAATAGTCTGCCATCATAATATGGCTGTCCCATTCGGCCTTGGTATCTTTCTTTCATTATTCTAATGTCCTGATAATACGAATAATCGTGCGTGCTCGCCCTTGGGTTTCGGCTGAAAAACAGCGCTGCGGTCATCCGTAGCAAAGGCTGAGCTGGACCTTTTAGACACACTGCACAATTTTTTTTTTTTTAATTTTTATTCTTCTTGTTTGTATGATAATATGTTGTGTTTTTAGTGTGTTTAATAAATTATTTTAAACTATTGCATAGCTTCTATCGCGGGCCTTGAGCGTGGAGACCGAATCCAGAAATTCCGTAACGAAAATAACCTAACACCCCCCACTCCGACCGGCACAGCGGTGATACTTTTTGAAGTTATACTTCTTTAGGCGCGTTATTAAAAAATGATGAAAGTGAAATTTTAAGATGCGCGCGCATCACTGTGACACAAATGGTACATGTTGAAGTTGGCCACAGAATAGAATTAAAAGTATATTTTTTTTAAATGACTATAAGTTAACTCATATACAGGCTAGTTGCAAAGTATTCAACGAAACGTTGTTATTTTCAAATTCGATAGAAATACCATTTAATATGAAATATATTATTCATATTAATAATCAATTCTAAAAAATGGTCAATTAAATATTTTAGTTTTTATTAAACTTGATAATAATTTTCTTTTAATCAATATTTTTTCAAAAATAATAGTAATTTCATGAATTAAAATATTTAAACTAAAATAAAACAAAGGAAATAAAATACTGCATAAATAAAATAAATAAATAATTATAATTGCATAAGTTGATAAAAAATGCTATGCAATAGCTTTACCGCGGCAGTCTCCGAGTGTTTCTTTCTTTCTTACTTTCTGATGAAACCGTTTTTTATGTTGAATATCTCAAGAACCAGAGTCAATCAAAGTAGATACATTTCGGGTATGACTGATGAATGTGTTTATTAATAATAATAATAATAATAATAAAGTTTATTTCACCACACATAAAATAACAGTACATAGTTTTAAAATTAAAATCAATGCAGCCGACATTTTTTTTCCCCAGTGTTCATATTGGCTTTGGTAGCAATCGTAGTATTCTCAGTCTTAATAAATACAATGTACGTATATATCCAAATGCCAGTTGTCCTCGGTGACGAACCTTATATAACATAAGGTACATCACCGAGGGTCCTATTCGATGTACTGAGTTAGTATTCAGAACAGATTTCACAGTCCGACATATTGTATTGAGTTCTGCGATGCCCTAATCTCTCGGTATGAAGGCTTTCTATAGCGTGTAACTATTGTGCCTATTCTCGGAACGTAGGTATTATGCAGAGCTTGTAATTCTAAGAAATCGATATTGCGGTAGTGGACTTGATTATATTGAAGTTAGTGCTGGAAAATGTTCTATTTGTTTTTCTATCGTTATCCTAATCCTAACTAATATTATAAAAGCGACAATGAGTTTGTTTGTTTGTTACCTTTTCACGCCTAAACCACTGCACCGATCATCCTGAAATGTTGCATATACGTTGTCAGGTGTACAAAAACGGACATAGGTTACCTTTCATTCCGAAAAAAATTACTGTTCCCGCGGAAAACAACAATAACGTTCTTATGATAATAGATGGCGCCACGTGTGTTTCGAATCATGATTGAATTATATTATTACAAGCAGAGTACAACCCGAATTGATTGTTAAATTCTAAATTAACGCGAGCGAAGTCGCGAGCTAAAGCTAGTAACTAATAACGGCACGGAATAGTTTACTTACTCGTACATCTAAGTTCTATTCAGTAATTCTAACTAATATTATAAACGCGAATGTGGGTTGGTTTTTGTTATAATTTCACGCCTTAACTACTTTTTTTTATTGCCACTGCCCGACGAGCAAGTCGCCCACCTGATGGAAAGTGGTAACCGCTGCTCATGGACTTCAGCAATGTCAGGACACAACAAAGCCGCTGCCTACCGTGAAAGAAGAATTCTCTTTAAACCTCGTTTGAAGAAGGACATATCATAGCGCTCGGGAAACACCGAAGCATGCAGTTCATTCCATTCCATTGACCGATCATCATGAAATTTCGCATGAATGGGTACAGTATCCAGTAAAAAGTACTATTCCCGAGGTTTTGAAACGGCGGATAAAAGATAGTACTAGATATTTTATCTTTTTTAAATGAGGCATACACATCGCCACTCAAGCCTTGTATCGCGGTGGAATTTACAATTTACAGACGCAGTGTTCAACTAGACTCACAAACGCACAAGGAATTGTGTAACGATATAAACGAGATGGGTGTAAGAACCTAGGATTTGACCTCTTCGTCTTGAATGTAAAAGTAATGAAAAGAAATGACCCCTTTAGCTCGGGGGTCTTTTGACCCACAGGGCCCATATTCAAACTCCACCGAGGTATGACCTCAAGGTGTCTGTACACCAAGTTACAAGTCAATATCATGCCCTTTAAAATATATGTGACCTTGTGACCCCTATATCTCAGGGGTCTTTTGACCCACAGGGCCCATATTCAAACTCGACTGAGGTATGACCCCAAAGTATCTGCACATCAAGTTACAAGTCAATATTTTTCCATTTAAAATATGTGACCCCTATGTCTCAAGCGTCTTTTGACCCACAGAGCCCATATTCAAACTCAACCGAGGTATGACCTCAAAGTGTCTGCACACCAAGTTACAAGTCAATCGGTCTAGTGATTCCGGAGTCATGCCTGTCACTAACAAACTGTCACTAACAGACAGACACACAGACCCCCATAGTGTTTTTATTAACCTCTTCGAAGAAGACTCAGAGGTTAATAAGGCACGTCTCACAATAGGGGTCAAGTCCCGTGTCACAGAACACTTTAAAATCATGGACACAAAGTATACTTAGATAGCATTGGAACAATCATTTGTAAATCACACGTATAATTGTCCCATATGGGATTCGTATCTGGTAACATCAAGAGCGGTAGCAGCGGTTAGGTGACCAATAACCCAATGGTTTGTTGTCCATAAGTACTGTAGCGACACATGCATGTACATTGCGTTTCGCTGACGTTAGAGAATGCAATTCATAATGTAAGCGAGCTACACCAGTCGTCACCCGCCGCGCGCCAGGCACGATAGGTAGACCGATAGCTAGGCAGTCTGTATGTTAGACATTTGTAAATTGTAATGTTGGTGTGAAATTAATAAACCAAACTATTTCGGTGATTAACCAGAACTCTTTCATTTAACTATCCCAAAGACATCACATAGAAGCATAATAATAATAATAATAATAATAATAATTTATTTAGCATAAAGGTATTTTACAATAGTTGACATTATACAGTTCCATTCATTACAGGTTTTTATAAATAGTTATGATTAGCAATTACCATAACTACCCGCACTAGGCTGAGCCTGTCCCGCGGGTAGTTCACAATTATTATGAAAGTTGACAATTTATTTTTGAATTTGCTATTAAATACTGAGGCAATGAACGAGCGGACGGTATAGGTATATATTAAATAATTAACTATATGTATTTATCTATCAAAATTATTACAATTATCAAATATAATTTATGGTATGTGTATTTTAAATTCTAGGTAAGAAGACAGAAAAACAAACATAATATTAAAGTAAACATCTGAACAGTTCAAAAAACATAAAAGTGTTGTAGAATAATTATAAACGTAATATATTATTATAACAATGTTTTCAAAAAGCCTTCCGTTTTATCGTAGTCCCAATTTAAAAGTTCCTTATTAATAATGGTCTTTACTTTGCGCAAGGGTAGAGTGTGTATGTTACATATTTTATTAATTTTATTATAAACAAATGGTTTTAGAAAACTGCAGAACCTTTTAGCGAATTCTGTTTTTACTGGGAAGGATGGGATATGAAAGACGCGTTTCTCGATCATTTCATCGTAGTAATCTGAGATGAGTACCTCTTTGTGGGTAAGGAGTGTGATTTTCTTTATGAATAGTCTCCTCACACTCAGAACTTGAGTGTCCTTGAATACATGTACCGTAGGATACCGATAGGGTTTATGCAGAATTGTTTTTAATACTGCGCGTTGAGCCCTTTCTAGGTTAATCAGGTGCGATTTTGCAGTGCCACCCCAAGCCAGAATACAGTACTCAAGCAGGGATTGACCCAGTGTTATATAAACCAGTCTCAGTAAGCACGTTGGAGCCACGTCGCGTAACTGTTTCATTGCGTATATGAGTTTCCTGATTCTTGCTGACGTGGCTACGACGTGCTCTCTGAAACTAAGTTTTTCATCAATAGTTATTCCTAGATATCTTACTTTAGTTACACGCTGGATAGTATTGCAGTAGCAGTTTGACAATGGTGCATTCCCGGAGGAACATGTGTGAATGACAAGTTTCAGATCAGAGGGAGGGGCTGACGCAGCCGTTTTGTGGAAACATAAATAATTGGTTTTAGAAGTATTTAGAGTTAAAAGGTTGCTTTCCAACCATTCCCATACTCGGGTAAGTCCCTCCTCTGCAATCGTTGTCAATTTTCTCCATGATCTCTCGTGGAAAAGCAAAACTGTATCATCTGCATAATTGATGATGTCAACGTTAGATACACAAATAGAAGAGGATAGCTCGTTTATGTATATAAGAAAGAGCGTAGGGCCCAAGATACTCCCTTGTGGGACCCCGAAATCTACCTCTTGTTCCTCACTTATGAATGTACCTATTTTTGTAAGTTGTGATCTACCTGTAAGGTAACTGTGAAACCATTTCAAGCACATGCCTCTGATTCCAACAATTTCAAGCTTTTTTAGAAGAATGGGGATCGAGACAGTGTCAAAGGCTTTCGCTAGGTCGAGAAAGACACCTAAACATGCCGATCCATTATCAAGATGCTTAGCGGTAATGTTAGTCAAAAGTGTCACGGCACTTTCGGTGGATCTGCCCCGGCGAAAGCCAAATTGACGGTCTGAAAGAAGTTTCTCTTTTTCCAAAAAGTCAACCAATTGATTATTTATTATTTTTTCAAGAAGTTTAGAGAAGGTACAAAGCAGAGAAATAGGCCTGAAATTGTTGGGATCATTGCTAGCGCCTCCCTTATAAATGGGTGTTACAGCTGCGACTTTCCAAATCTTAGGAAATGTGCCCGTTTCTATACTCAGATTGTATATGTAACTTAAGGGTTCAATTATATGATTTTTGATTGACTTAATGAGCCGGTTTGTAACACCATCTATTCCTGGGGCACTGTTGTCCTTAAGTTGGAGGATCAGTTTTTCTATTTCCATAGCACTGGTAGGGTTAAAAAATAGGGAATTTTTTGGAGAAACTGATGATGGAACATTGGAGACTAGTGTACTCTGTGATTGGTGCCGTCGGTTTAATATTTGACTGGCAAGCCGTTGCCCTACAGTAGCAAAGAAATTATTACAATAATCTATCGACTCTTTTTGATTCTCTTTAATGTCAAGTAAGTTAAGGGATGAGTTTTTCTGGGTAGTCGATTGGGTAATTGTTTTTATTGCTTTCCATAATTTGTTTGGCTGATTATAACTATTTTCTAACTCTTCTCTGTTGTATTTATTTTTTATTTTCCTCACAAGGTCTTGAAAGAAGTTTCTATAGCGCCTATAAATGTGGTTTTTAATCGGATCATCGGGATTTTTTCGTGCGTCTAAGTGTAGCCTGTCTTTGTGAATTGAACACCTTACTAGTCCAGGCGTCATCCAGGGTTTAAGTGTAGTGTGGCGTCGGCTAACTCGAACGGTGGTTGTGTTTTGGTTTATTATTGATGATAAAACATTGTTAAAAACACTTGCAGCTTCGGAAGGGCACGTCTTGCCAGTCACCATTGACCAATCTACGTTCTGGAGATCAGAATGAATAGCCTCTAAGTTGAATTTAGCTAGATGTTTTCTTTGTTGCAGTGGTTTTGGGGCATCGGAGCTGATTCCCACCATAACTAAGTCGTGATCGGAAACAGCTGATGTGCATACGATCGATTCGATCTTCTTTGAAGTCTTAACGAAGACATGATCGAGACACGTATCCTTTCGGGTAGGCTTGTCTATAGCGGCTTTGAAGCCCATATGGGCCATAAGACATAAGTAGTCTGAGCACAGCTCAGCATTCAGAATATTTATATTTATATCACCAGCGATTACACGGCAGGGGCTGTTGGTCATATCTGTAACGACATTTTCGAGAGAACTAAGGAAATTATCTATGTTATGGAATGAAGGTGATCGATAAATGCCTAGTATCGTGACTAGATTGGGTATGTGGACTAGAAGTCCATTCGCATCACTCAAATTAGGCTCAGTAACTTTTGGCGACCAACAATTTTTCACATATACAACTACCCCACTCGCCTTATTTATGACTTTAGATGTTGCGAACGATAAGTATCCGTCGATTTGTCCGATCACTGTTCCTGCTTCTATCCAACACTCGGTTAGGATAATTATGTCAATGTTTAGGTTTAGTCTTTTAAATGTTATCAGAAAGCTGTCAAGGTTTCGCTGCAGACTCCTAATGTTCAATGTCAATATTCTTAGCTTGTAATTAAGAAGAATTGTTTTACATTGTTCAGCATTATCCATCTTGTGGCAAGTAACATTAAGAGAATTATCAATTTCATCTAAAAGCTGTGTGGTAGTCATTTTTATAAAATTTTAAATTTATGCATCTTTCTAAATTTATGCAGCATTAATTGGTAAAGTACGTAACGGCCTCATAGTAATGTGGTGCAACGGAAAATAAAAATACATTTATATGGAATTGATTTATATCACACTTAAGCAGCGATAGCTCATTGGGGAGACCAACATACTGCAATGCAGAGGGTCTCGGGTTCGAACCCACGTCGCGCACCTTTGACTTTCGGAAGTTATATGACTTTTCGAAATTATGTTCGTATTGATTAACAATTATCGCCTGCTCCGTGCCTCGGAGAGCACGTTAAGTCATCGGTTCCGGCTGCCATGAACATCTACGGCAGTCGTTATTGGGAAGTCAGTGCCCTCTAATATCCTGACATTGGTCTAGCCTTAGGGTATCATTAGCCTTCGGGTTGTGGAGATCAGATGGCAGTCGCTCCGTGTAAAAACTGATATCCAGTCAAATCCGGTTAGACTAGACAGCCGACCCCAAGTGACTTGGGAATAATAAAGGCTAGGGAGAAGAGATATGGAAGCGATTTATGTATATAGGTGATCTAATATTTCTGCTAGGTTCTCTTCATTAATCTATAAGCCTAATTGAAATTTAATTACTTTATACGGATTCTATCGCATTGTTTAGTTGAAAAGTGTTTTTTTATCTTGTTTTATTTATTCTTACACAATGTTGAAACTATTAAACTACTACTGGTAAACTTTACTGCTTTTAAATTATTAAACTACTAGATGTTCCCTGAGGTTACACCAGCGTTTACCGTTACTGCGCCGCCCCAGTGGGTCGTAGCGTGACGTTATATTATAGCCTATAGCCTTCCTCAATAAATAGGCTATCCGACACTAAAATAATTTTTTATTCGAACCAGTAGTTCCTGAGATTAGCGCGTTCAAACAAACAAACTCTTCAGCTTTATAATATTAGTATAGATTTAAATTTAGCTATACACTTTCCCCGGCGTTTCTGTTGCTTTTCAGGAGCCATGGTCACTGGGAGACTAAGATGGTAGTTGTCTCAATATCTTGAAGTGTAATTATTTCAAAGTACCCAAATATAATTTTGTTATTGGTATAAGCGTAATGCTGTGCCATGTCAATACCATTAGATTCTTCAGCGTATAACGCACGAAGATTGTGACGTATTAAATTCAATCCGCACAGTCTGTTCTTCTGAGAAGTTAATATTTGGCGAGAGTCCGCTTCGAATATTGATAGCTGGTGGCTGTGACAAGGGTTCGCCACTATCCGAGGGTGCAAAGCTTTTAGCGATCACACAGTATTCTGTAAGCCCTTTATTTAGTTAGTTTAAAGTACCAAAACCACTCAATGATGCTCTGTTTGATTCATACCACATTGGGATGCTGTCAAATGGGTCATATCCTTATTTTATAGTTGGCTAGCCGCAGCCTACGACGTTGCCCGCGTAAATCCCGCGGTATACCAGGATGTTGCATCCTACGCTTCCAAATATTTACTTGTAACTTGGTGTGCAGAATTGCAGACACCTTGGGGTCATATTTCGGTCGACTTTGAATATGGGTCAAAAGACCTCCGAGATATAGGGGTCACAAGGTCAAAGATAAGGTATATTTTTATTTTATTTATTTACTAGCTGTTACCTGCGACTTCGTCCGCGTAGATTTTAACTAAAAAGTGTTTGGCTCCGCGTAACCCAATTTTTTTATAAAATCAAAGTAGCCTAAGTTACTCCTTATAACATCAGCTATCTGCCAGTGAAAGTCTCGTCAAAATTGTTTCAGCCGTTTCGGAGATTAGCCGTAACAAACAGACAGACAGACAAAAATTTTAACATTGATGTTTTCGTATAGGTACCTTATATATTTTCATGTGCATTAGATAAAAAGCTGTTATTTTGACATTACAAACAGACACTTCAATTTTATTTATTTGTATGTAGTATGTATTGTATGTATGTATGTATAGATGTATAGGTTCAGGCACATTTACAGAGTAAACACAGACAAACCTACACATATAATTGACAATTATCAAAGTGCACGTGCTACCCCAATTACAAATATACACAGCACTGGCAATATATCTGTGTGTCATATTTTTATCAGTTGAACTTTGGGGCCGACACAAAAGATCCCACTGGGTCGAAGTGTCGCCGGTCTGCACTGACCCCCGTATATAAAATAAGATAAGATATTATCAGCTGAACAGTTTACGCATGACGGTTTAGCAAACATTTTATTTATTCAAATATTCATCATTAAATAGACCAATTTGTGTCATTTACACTATTTAATCCTTACTTCCTTACTATATAATATTATAAATTCGAAAGTAACTCTATCTGTCTGTTACCTTTTCACGGCTAAACCACTCAACCGATTTAGATGAAATTTGGTACAGATATAGTTTAAGACCTGGGGAAGGACATAGGCTACTTTTTATTGATGTAGGTACCACGCGGGCGGAGCCGCGCGCAAAACCTAGTTACATATATGGTGTAAACTTAAAATATAACATTCACACATTCACCTCACAATTTCTCATACATATATAGGTCCACGCCTGTTTCCCAGAGGGGTAGGCAGAGACTACGGATTTCCATTTGCTACGATCCTGACACACTTCTTTGGCTTCATTCACTTTCATACTTCTCCTACATTCTAATAATACATTCATCCGCAAAAATATCATATTTCTTTTGTAACAGAAAACAATAATTAACGCAATCCAGCTTGGTATTTACATAGATTTTTATTATATAAATTATGGAATGTTATAGAATAAAAGTGATTATATTATACTAACATCTTCTCATGTTTATACTATCTAATATGAGTAGGATTAGTTGAATAAACTTCGATACAATACAATAATCCTTACCTCCTTACTAATATTATAAATTCGAAAGTAGCTCTGTCTGTCTGTCTGTCTGTTACCTTTTCACGGCTAAACCTCTTAAGCGATTTAGATGAAAATTGGTACAGATATACTTTAAAACCTGGGGAAGGACATAGGCTATTATTGATGAAGGTACCACGCGGACGGAGCCACGCGCAAAAGCTAGTATTCCTATGTAGTATATAACCTAGCTTGATTGCGTTAAATTATTGTTTTCTGTTAGAAAAGAAGTTCATTTTTTTGCGGATGAATGGATTATTAGAATGTATGAGAAGTTTATTAGTAAGGATAATTAGACTAGGATTCAAAAGTTTTTGTTACTTTAAAATATACAAAAAATGAAAAGTAAGAGTGACTTCTTTCATCTCTCTAATATCTGAACAATATAACGAGACGAAACTGTAAGCACTTTATTAATCTGTATCAAGTGTTAGAATACCAGACATAGTTATAAATCTATTATATCTGGCCACCGGTGTATAGCTGCGACTCAACAGATTAAATTACACGCTGCATAGAAACTACATCGAATATCGTAACACAGAATACACCCGTAGCGGACGATTCTCGGAATTTCAGTGGTTACGAAGGTGTTGTTTGCTCTCGGCTAAGATTAAATTTGTTGGTACATCCTCTGAGTAAGGCTTGACATGTTGTTCAGAGCCCGAACTATTCTCGTATTGTTCCATTTCAGCACGTATTGCATGCAATGTGTGGACGAAATCTATTTGTGAAAATTAATATACGTGGAGTGTGCTCGATTCGTCCGGATTTATCGATATTGGATGCGATTCTAATCGAGAACGTATGATATTAATTTATGTAATCGAAATTTAGTGGAACAAGGAAATAAGATCAGTGCACACTTTAAAGCTGAATTGGTTCAGTGTTTCATCGAATGCACGGAGTTATGGACGTAGTTGACTATTTATGTGGTCACCTCGCCTCTGCCTCCGTTGAGTCTTGTAGAGGTCAAGATTTCGTTATTTTTTGCGTAGGACGTACCATTTCTGAGATATTGTTAATATTCTAAAATAATTCAAAAATGGAAAGCGTGGAAGCGTGACGATGGGGAAGCATGACGATGACGTGAGTTCTATGATTTTTGTTCACCCAAGAAGTGCTCAACGCGCCTAAAGAAGTTTTCACTTCAAAAATAATATCAATCCTTTATACAAACTGCGGCCCTCTTCTAAGTATGAAAAGGACTAGGCCATAGTCCACCACGCTGGCCCAATATGCACTAATGTATATCAATTATTTGTTGTTTATTTATGCTGAGTAGTCGAAACATATCTATAGGGGAGCACGGATGGCGAAGAGGACTAAGTGCTCGTCTGACCACTAAACTTGCGATGATTTATGTTGGTGCAATCTTTACACGGCACAATCTGAGTAATTCAGAAATATGTAGATGTGCCGAGTTTACGTATTATTGACCTTTGCTTCAATGTTTGTAAAGTCCGCCACGACGCAGAGTCAGCACCACCAGTCAGTCAGTCTAGTCCACCACTAGACTGACTGACTGGTGGTGCTGACTAAAAACTTAAAAGTAAAACTAAATAGCTTTTTTTTATACAACTAGAGTGGCAAACAAGCATACGGCCCACCTGATGGTAAGTGGTCACCGTAGCCTATAGACGCCTGCAACACCAGAGCCAGAGGCATCACTTGCGCGTTGCCGACTCTTTAGGAAAGGAAGTGGGAAGGAGAAGGAGCGGGATGGGGGAAAAGGGATGATTGGGCCTCCGGCACTCTCACTCACCGAACGAAACAGTAGAAATATTGATATTTCACGTCGATATTCTGTGAGAGGGTAGTCCTTCCCCGGTCGAGCCGGCACATTCATGCTGAAATCAGAGAAACTCTACTACTCTGAAAATAATACTACCAATATATAAAAAAGTAGCTATTTATTTATACCTATATAATGACTTTAGCAGCATAGCACTCTCTTACGTCAGACCTATATTCAGAAATGTATTGTGACCGTTCATTGTCGGGAAAAATAAACGACCTTTTCTGAACACAAAGGACCTTCGGCATAAGAAAAGCGAAAACGAAACCTCTAATTTCCCAAATTACTCACCGTTTTGCTTCCATTAACACGGTGTAACTAAAAAACTTGAGGTGTCAAAACGCACCATCTATCAAACGGCCCTTAAACTATTATAAAGGAATACATACATTAGAGTCCTGGGCTGGTTTAGCCGCCGGTTTTGTGAAACTAGCTGTTTCAGCATGTATGAGCCGATTCAATCAGAGACATTTTTTTTAAACTCAACTTTTCTAGGTCTCATGCCTCCTGCAGTCCAATCCATTTAAAAGGCTAAAGAGAACCGATGTGCTGCTTTACTAAGGGGAGATGGAGCAGTGGCTCTACCTCTCCAAACTCTTACCTCTTGCAACACACCTCATTATAGTCTAGGCGACTGATAGCAGGTATAAATATAGGAAAAACAAAAAAAAAAAACTTTTCTAGATATAATTCCTGTGTCTTAGAGGACTTTACAGACAATCAAAGAACGGACACAGAACGCCCGGGCTCGGAAAACTATTTTCGGATTACACACATTTTTGTTTCGTGTGGGAATTGAGGCCATATCATTAGCGCAGCGGCGAGGCGATTGCTTAAACCACTACGCCATCTATGTAGTCAAACCTCTCTCATTAACATGAGAGGAATTTGACTACATAGATGTATGCTTTAGGAAGTAAATAATGATAGCAATAGTTTTGATACAACTAAGGCCAAAGTGGTATATTATTCGATCTGTTTGATAACGAGATGGGTGTAAAAACCCAGGATTCAACCTCTTCGTCTTAAATACAAAAGTAATGAAAAGAAATGACCCTTATATCTCGAGGGTCTTTAGACCCACAGGGCCCATATTAAGCTCGACGGAGGTATGACCCCAAGGTATCTGCACATCAAATTACAAGTCAATATTTACCATTTAAAATATGTGACCCCTATATCTCGGGGGTCTTTTGACCCACAGGGCCCATATTCAAACTTCACCAAGGTATGAACCCAAGGTGTCTGCATACCAAGTAACAAGTCAATCGGTCCAGTGGTTCCGGAGTTATGCCTGTCACTAACATCAATCTGTCATTAACACAGACCGTCACAAAGTGCTATCATTAACTTCTTCGGAGAAGATACAGAGGTTTTAAATGATAATTTAATACCAAAGAAGATTTAAAGTATTGTAATTTAATGTAAACTAATTATTTAATTCAATTAAAAAGCATTATAAAGCATTAACTAAACAAGTACGCCTACATCCTAACATTTTATTTTATTTTATTAGTCTTATTTACAATGTCAACATTTATAAAATATGTTTATTACAACTATTCAATGATATTAATTTTCTATGTTACAAAATTGTAAGGTATATATTATCGTATTGTGGTATTGACTGCCATAAACTAATACATATTACACTGGATCAATTACTTTATCTGGTAAATTACAAATTACATAACATATTCTTAAAGCAAATATTACTATTATATTATTTTAATTGTACGCTTAATATTATCTATCCTGTGCTCATTGGTGTCATAATTGCATTTCATAAAATTTTATTTTATGACCTCTGTAGAACTTATAGATGATATAGATAATTCGCTGAACTCAATATGCCACAGGGTAGAGATTATTGAGCACTGTGAAAGCTTTATGTCTAAGTACAAATTCAAAATGCTAACATGTAACATAAGAAGTATATCACGTAATTTGGAAAGCCTTATAGTGACTATGAAAAGAATGAACTTAGTGTTTGACCTAATACTACTTACTGAATGTTGGATTAACGATAATACAGTAATTCCGAAAATGGATGGCTATTTGAACTTTAATTCCACTAAATTCATAAATCAAGCAGGAGGAGTAGTTGTCTATGTAAGGGATTTCTGGGATCCCGTGGTATGCGAACCTGATCTCATTGATGCAAACTGCCTGCAAGTACATATACCAAATTGTATTACCCTACTGGGCATATATAGATCACCATCATTTAAGATGACAGAAAATTTCTTAAGTTCCCTTGAAACTATTACCCAAAATTTGACCAAGAGTCCTTGTCACATTACAGCTGGGGATATTAACATAAATATTAGTGCCCCTGAATCTTGTGCAGAATATTTGACTTTAATGGCACTTTTGGGCTTCCAAGCTACTGTAAACAAGCCCACAAGGGGTGAAGCGTGTCTTGACCATGTCTTTACTAAGACGGATTTCTTTTTGGAATCGTTGATATGTGCTTCTTCAATTACTGATCATGATCTAGTTCTGACAGGCTTTAACATTAAACCTCTAAAACAGCGGACGAATCTATGTAGAATGCAGTCTAGAATTGAACTCGAAGCAATTGTATTAAAGCTGAAAGAGACTAACTGGCAATCAGTCTACGATAAGTCGGGTTCATCTGAAGCTGCTCAAGAATTTATGACCAAATTATCCTCTATAATAGATTCAAATTTTAAACTGGTTAAAGTCAGTCGCTCCAAAGTAACTCTCAAGCCCTGGATGACACTTGGTCTAATAAGATGCTCCGCTCAAAAAGATAAATTACATTTAGAGGTGCGAAAGCATCCAGATGACCCAATGAAATTACTTATATATAAAAGGTACAGAAACTTCTACCAAGATCTTTTACGGAAGTTAAAAACACAACACTATGAAAAAGAAATAAAGCAGAATTCTAATAACTCGCGTAAACTGGAGTGTTTTAAAAAGAATTACTCATTCTGTACCTATTAGAAATGATGCATTGCAACTCTGTAAAGCGAAAGCCTCTCCCGTTGACTCTTTGAACTACTGCAACGATTTCTTTGTTAAAACTGGAGATCGTATAACTAGGCCCATTTTAAAACAGGTAAATGAAACAGAAATTACATTAGCTTCCAAAATCAAAACCTCATCTTTCTCTTTAAATTCTTTATTTTTACATCTACAACTGAAGTTGAAAGCCTCATTCTTCAACTAAATAATAACTGCGCTCCAGGTTTTGATAAGATTACAAATCGTTTAGTTAAACTGATTAGAAACCATATAATCGAACCATTGACACATATTTATAACTTAGCAATCTCAACCGGCGAGTTCCCTGACGTATGGAAATTGGCTTCTGTGATCTCTATTCACAAATCAGGGCCCACAGATGACCCAAATAACTATAGACCCATTTCGCTTTTGAGCGTATTTACCAAAATGCTGGAGAAAGTTATCAACAAACAACTGGTTTCGTTTTTAGAAAGTAATAAATTACTTTCATCCCACCAATTTGGTTTTCGACGAGGGAAGTCAACGGAAGAGGCAGTTGTTTTACTGACTGATACTGTTAGCAAGTATATCGATGAGGGAAGGAGCTGTCTAGGAATATTTCTAGATCTGTCAAAGGCTTTTGACACGGTGTCAACGCCTATCTTGTTAAGAAAATTGGAAAGATTTGGCATTAGGGGAGTTGCTTTAGAATTATTACAAAGTTATCTCACTTCCCGTGAGCAGCATGTAAAGGTCGGTAACTACATCAGTAACCCTCAAAATATATCATTTGGAATACCGCAGGGCAGCATATTGGGACCTACGCTTTTCCTATTATACATGAATGACCTGTCATCAAGGAACCACTTCGATAATTCTAAAATTATTAATTATGCAGATGACACGGTCATATTATTTAGTGAAAAATCATGGGAAAATACGTTTGAAGTTGCGCAGGTTGGCTTTAATAAAATTTTAAATTGGTTAAATAACAACCTATTATCCCTTAACGCAACTAAAACAAATCTAGTATGTTTTCACAAAACGGCTGTTTCAGCACCACCTGCGCGGTTAAATATTACAGCTCATTCATGCACAGCTATTGCCGGTGTGGATACTCTCCCAGGCTGTCAGTGTCCTAATTTAAACAAGAAAAGCTCAGTCAAATATCTGGGCGTTGTCACAGACGAGAAATTGACCTTTAGTGAGCACGTCGTGGCCATGGCTGCAAGAGTCAGAAAGATCATACACATTATGAAACTACTACGTGACGTGGCCCCGATGAGCTTACTAAAGACTGTATACATAACACTTTGCGAATCAATATTAATGTATTGCATTGCAGCCTGGGGGGGTACTGCTACATCTCATCTTATGGGTTTAGAAAGAGCCCAACGCGCAGTGCTGAAAACTATGTTTAAAAAGCCATATCGATTTCCAACCACTCAGCTGTTTAATGAAACTCAAGTACTGAGTGTTAGAAGACTGTACATACATAAAATCTTACTGGCAACTCACAAGATAGTGCTCAACTCTTCTGACTATGAAGACATGATTAAGAGACGAGTCTTCAAACTTCCAATTCCAAAAATAAATACTACTTTTGCCAGGCGTTTTAGTAGTTTCATGAAGCCTTATGTTTATAATAAGATAAATAAAATTTGCCAAATAGACACAGCATCACTTCGTGAAACGAAAATAATTACCAAAAAGGAATTACTTACATGGACTTACGATGACACTGAGCGTTTTTTGAGGCCTTTAATGTGATTTCTTATGTTTTTCATTGCTTTGTTCAACTGGATGTAATCAATTTCTCATGTGTGTTTTTATACTTCCATACAAATTCTATTGTTATCATTTTAATTCAATTTGTTTTTATTTTATTGTAACCATATTAATATTAATGTATTGTTAACTACCTATCATTTACATTTCAAAATAATTTTATATATTGCATGCAAATGTATTATTACATTATTCATTTAAATGAACACTGGCAAAACTTCAAAATTAAGAAATCCATTTTGTAAAGTTTTCCTACGTGACAGGCTACGCCTAGTGTAGGAGACTTTGATAATTCTGCCTATAACAGGTTCTTACATTGTATTTACTCCATAATCGGAAACTTGCAGTTTTGTATTTATAAGGACTTGTGTAATATTTTGGTAAATAAAAAGTTATTATTATTATTATTTTTATTAATTCCAATATGTTAATAATTTCTTATAATATAAAGTTCAAAACTACGCATCCATGCATATTTGTTCTATAAATATTTGTATGTCAATATTGACAAGACATAGCGCACTATTTAGTTCTTAAGATCCATCTAAAATGTTAATAATACCTATGTTTCACAAATAAATTGATTTGATTTGATTAATAAGTAGTAACTGTCGCTCTTGTATATGGCTGTGTTTTCTTGATACAGCCGAAACGATCTTATTTTCTTATTTTCGATCCCTTCTGATAAAAAGTGCGTCATCCATAAATACTTGTTTCGAGTCTGGGTATGCTTTGTGTCCGTTTTTTGTATTTTTGTAATGTCTCCTGCAACACATGACACATACCTAGTATTTTTATTGGAGTTGATCCTTAAAAAGAGAAATGTGTACAGCTTTCCAGCGTGTAAACCGGAACCCGTCGGAAGGCCTCAGTGCGTAGTCACCTTTACAATACATTTAGTGAAAGCTGGCGTGAGTCTGAACAAAACGCTAATGGAAACGGATCCTAATTATCTACGCCATCAACGCAGACAATGCAGTGGGCAGTTTAGTTATTTGTAGATTCATATTTTATATACCTAGTAGTTTATTGTTTTAACGCCACTTTTGAGCTCACAATACTAAACAGATTTTGACGATAACTTTTGTCTATGTAGTTCTTTGTAGGTACAAAGAGCTACGTAGACAAAAGTGTCTAGAGGTCTGTGCCAAACATAATGGTTTATTTGTTTTGTTACTTTATCCTTGTGTCATAGATAGCTTTATGAACTATGAAATAACTGAAACAAGTCACCCAGGCTTGGCATAATAGTTTAATGAGTTCTTGAATTAAACCTGGACATAGCCAATCATTATGCTTTTTAATTGACTGCGATTTTCACAGTTTTATTGCTTGGTTTCTTATTTGTAAATATTATGTGTGTAAATCAGCTTATTCTCAAAATGCAATCAAAAATATAGATAGGTACGTACTTCCAAATTCCACCTACGGAATCCCGGGCAAAGGCTGGTTTATAACATTAGTAGGATGCCCGGATATGACATCTTTACAGTTTTATTATACTAGCATAGAACCTAATTTTGTTACATATCATACATATTATAAATTATCAAGATACATTCAAGATATGAAATGTGGAACATGTTGAATAAGCTGACCTTTCGTTTACAAACAAATACATGTGCTGACAGATCTACTAACACTGGATATAATCATATTACATATTCCTCAAAGATCAGCTTTGTACAATCAGCAACATAATTCGATACATAATTATGAGATTTTATTATTGATTTTATTAATAATTGTTTTATAACTAACTAGATGTTCCTGCGGTTTCACCCGCGTTTATCATTACTGCGCCGCTCCCGTGTGTCGTAGCTGTGTCGTAGCGTGATATTATATAGCCTATAGCCTTCCTCGATAAATAGGCTATCCAACACCAAAATAATTTTTCAAATCGAACCAGTAGTTCTTCAGATTAGCGCCTTCAAACAAACAAACAAATTCTTCAGCTTTATAATATTAGTGTAGATAAAATTACAGTTTTTACAGAAGACATCTCTCGCACTAGGAATGCCTCATGTGTCGCAACAAAACAACTATTTGTGAATCACACAAATTTTTTGTTCCGTATGGGGATCGGATCCACATCATTCGTCG
Source organism: Catocala sponsa (assembly GCA_963564715.1). Taxonomy (NCBI): domain Eukaryota; kingdom Metazoa; phylum Arthropoda; class Insecta; order Lepidoptera; family Erebidae; genus Catocala; species Catocala sponsa. The sequence goes on from OY751329.1 coordinate 3,842,897, forward strand.
CAGTGGCAGAGGCAAGGCGATTGCTTAATCCATAACGCCTTCCGTGCACTTGATTTAATTAGGTACATTTCCAAAAAAGAAAGTATGACTTAGGATCAATAAAATCCTTATACTAATTTATTTTAAGTAGAGCCAAATAGGAAGTACTAGCGGTCGCCTAGTGCTCGAAATTCGACCAATGTTTGCCTGTAAGATATTGCTGATATATGTCATTATATATTGATATTATGTAACCATAGTTACGCGCTTCGACTGCGTGTGTCAAACGCATTTTTGAGCGTGTAGTGTTTTTTCATTAATTTAATGTATTTCTAATGCATATTTTATATAAACATCAGGATTCGCCTCTCCTACTCCATATAAACTCTAACTGTGTCAAATTTCATACTCCTCCGTCCGCGCAATTTTCGTAAAAAAGGGTAAGAAGTTTTTGCTTCACGTATTAATATATAGATAATTTAATTAATTTAATAATTTCACAGTTTTCCAATGTCGCTGCTTATGTAGCTAACTATACCTAGCAATATATTTACTTTGGCAAGTACATTCGTTTTCTTGAGAGAAAATCAAAACTACCCATCCAGTATATCACCTTGTCTAGACAGCTGCGATATAGTGATGTAATATCTTCGACAATTGGTAGAATTCCTTAAGATAAGGGAGGTTCGGCGCGTATTACCATAACTACCACCTCGACAGACAGACGGATTTACGAACAACGCTATATGTAGGCGACAAATCCTAATATTAACTTATTGTATAAATAATATGTAAGGACATTTCTTTGTTTATCTATACGTAAATATGGAGCACATTGTTCCATAAGGGAATTTTCCCTTATGGAGCAATGTGCTCCAGTTGTCTGTATAGAAAAAATAAATTAAGTCAAAGCTACTACAAGTTTTTTTCATCTTGTACTAGATTTTACCTTTGACTTTGTCCGCGTGATTCCTACGGAATGCATACCGGGATAAGCTATATAAGTAAGGTATCGTTTTAATCTAAATCCCCTCCAATAAACGGTTTATGCGCGATAGAGTAACAAACTATTATTATTATATGAACATTAAACGTCCTTACAAATTTTAGATTTATAATATTATCAGGTATTCTTATAAATACAATAAGTTAAATTGCATTAAGTAGTAGAATCTCCTCTTAACACAAAGGAGACGTGGTTCGATAGGTTTGAACATAATATAAATACCAAATAGTGGTTCCGGAGACATACTAGAGCCTCGCTGATTTCAGCATGAATGGGCCGGCTCGACCGGGGAAAGACTACCCTCTCACAGAATATCGACGTGAAATAGCAGTATTCCTACTATTGTGGTTCGTTCGGTGAGTGAAAGTCCCGGAGGCCCAATCGCCCCCTTACCCCCTTCCCGCTCCTTCTCCTTCCCACTTCCTTTTCTAAAGGGTCGGCAACGCGCAAGTGATGCCTCTGGTATTGCAGGCGTCTATAGGCTACGGTGACAGGTGTATGCTTGTTTGCCACCATAGTTGCAGGTATAAAAAAAAAACTCACAAACTCGGATTTGCACTCTCTCTTTATTGTATTAGTAGCTAAACGCGATAGTAGAGTTCGACAACTTTTTGAGTTTTTCGGTCACAAAAATACGGCAGCTACTTTTTATGTGTCGTTTTTATATGTCGAGTATTTTTGGAATTTATTAATTACAAACAAAATACAAACATGTCGTCTTTATAATATTATATTTAAGGTACTAATGATTAATAGTTATTAATATAGCTTTTGCCGTCAGCTTTAATAATAATAATAATATTCTACCACATACACACAACACCATCTAGCCCAAACTAAGCAGAGCTTGTACTATGGGTACTAGACAATGGATAAACATACATATATACTTTTTTTTTGTAAATACATACATATTATTCATAGAAACACCCAGACCAAGACAAACATCCATGTCCATGCACACAAATATTTGACTTGTGCAGGAATCGAACCCGCGACCTCAGGCGTGGCAGTCGGTTACACTAACCACTACGCCATCGAGGCCGCACAGTAAAATTACTTTTCTCTGGATGAAAGGTATCCTATGTCCTTTTCTATACCTTTGACAACGTGCTTGCAAAATTTCATGATAATCGGTTGAGTAGTTAAGGAACAAATTTACTTCCACATTTATTTATAACAAATGAACAAATTTACTTCCACATTTATTTAGAATCGTATAGACAACGAAACAAAACAGTGTTACCACTCCCTTAGCGTCGAGTCGTGTCTAAGTAGCACCTACCTCAAAGTATTTTCCATATGATTTCATACAAAGTGCTCAACGGAGTGTAATAAGAACATTCCCAATAAATGCCTATAAGGTTTAATACGAAAATCCTAAGTATGATCGGTGGATTAGGCGGAAAATCCCAGAGTTAGCATGTTAGTTCGGAGCTACAGTTGTAACGAGTACATTCAGAGATATAAAATAAATGTAAGGTGAAACTAGGAAGGGTGAATAGGCCCCATGTGTGTGATGGTCCATTCCAAATGCTTGCTTATGTTGTGTTTTTTATTCTGCTTTCTTACCATAGTTGTAGTGTTAGGTAATAACAAATACAAAGCCATAAAAGGAATATGTTTTCACAATGTTGATACGTAATTCTAAAAAGGTTGGTAATAATTTAATGCATACGTTTATAAATAAAGAATAGGATAAGAATAAAACAAGAATAATTTATTTGCAAAATAATTTGGTATATTTAGGGTTGTTATGTATAATATTTGATCGCACATTTCACCAATGTTGGCATGCAAATTTAAATATATATAGGCATAAACCTCTGGATTAATTTTTTTTTTCTTTTTTTTTTTTATATTTATTAATCAAAGGTAAGTTACATTTTATCTTATGACTAGTGAACTCGCCAAACGTATTCGTTTAACGGCGAGAAGCGCTCTTAAATTAATAACCCACCAAGATAGGATACATAATTATCAAAATTATCCGATATATAAAATGTGCAAAATATACATGTGAGTAAGTTTATAAAATCTATGTTAAATGTGTTACTTTACTGCTCGACACAGTCATCGAGCAAAGAATCTTCAATTCTTTTTTTTAACAAGTATATGCTTAATTTAGGGTTTTGTCTTAATATATCTAAACTATTAAATACTAGTGGTACTATATACTTATTTGTTCTCTCTCCATAATAATTTATTATTTTTGGTTTAACTAGATTATCATCTCTCACTCTTTTAGTATTGTATCTATTTGTAACAAACACATTGTACTGGTCACTATAATAATATTCCAAACCTATTAAATACTTTATTTGTTTATGTATTGGTAATATTTTACAGATGCTAAATAACTTTTCATAATCTTTCTTACACATATCCTTCTCCTTCTTTGTTACAATATATTTAAGCAGTCTTATTTGTAATGTTTTTATATCATTTAAATAAGTAGTAAATGTTCTACCATACACAATAAGTCCGTAGTTTATTAATGCGTGAGCAAGTGCGTAATATACTATTAATAGTGTGTGCTTATTTACTACTCTATTTAATTGATAGAACTTTCCTAAGACAGACCTTAACCTATTACAAATATCAGATACATGTATTCTCCAGTTGAAATGCTTATCTATATTCAGACCTAAATATTTAAATTGTTCTACATACTCTAGCGATACACAAGTACAATCAGCCTTATTATTATGCAAACAATCATATGAATGTCCTTTTATTGCTATATCCGACATATTTACAAATTTCGCCAGTCTATTGTAAGGCGAGTATATATGCGTGCATTTTGTTTTTTTCAAATTTAGAATTATGCCATTATCATGGGCCCATTTTGTGATGTTTTCAAAATCTTCTTGAACGGAGTTTTGTACTTCTATGATGTCTTTTGAAGCGTAGACTAGACACATATCATCTGCATACATATATACTCGGCACTTACTTACAACATTAGACACGCTGTTGACGTGCATTACATACCCTACAGGTCCAAAAACTGAGCCGGTTGGCACCCCCATACTCATCACCGCCTCTTCACCTGACACACCGTTAATTACTGTGCAGATTTTCCGATTAGATAAATAAGTTTTAAACCAACTATTCATAGGACCGCGTATTCCGCATTCATCCATTGACTGTAAAAGTATACTATGATCGAGGGTATCGAAGGCTTTTTTATAATCAATAAATAAAGCTATAATTTGTTTTCCACAATCTAGGCTCTCATTAATGTAATCGGAGAAAGACGTCAGAGCTGACACGGTACTCCTACCCTTCCTGAACCCGTGCTGTGTGTCTGAGAGCACGTTATGGCATTCTAGGAACTTACTTATTTTTCCAACAATAATTTTTTCTACGATTTTATCTATAACTGACAATATGGCTATAGGTCTATAGTTTACATATTCTAGATAACTTCCAGATTTATAAATTGGACGAATCATTGCATATTTTAATTGATCAGGATATATATTTTTAGATATACACATATTAATAAAGTTGGCCATTACTGGACTAATTTCTTTCCGTAAGTATTTAATGTCTTTAACTCGTATTTTATCCAAGCCTGGTGCTTTTTCACAAGACAATATGTTGATAGTTTTTTCAACTTCCGTGGAACACACTTTTACGTACCTAAAGCTTACATCACATGGTTTCACATAGTTCTCCCTTTGCAAAAAGTTAGTGTTACATATATGCTTAATATTTAAAATCTCCTGAGTAAAAGTTTTTGTGAAGTTTGTACATATTTGCTCAATACTCTCAACTTTGCCTAAATATTTTAATATAGTACCATCCAAACTATTTTTATTTTTACCTATCCAAGAGTTTATGTTTTCCCAAATTTTTCTAAGATTCCCATCACATTTTTTAATTTCTGATTGTCTATAGTTATTTTTAGCATTAATTATTAATTTGTTCACTTTATTTCTGAATGTAGTATATTCCAAACGCTTATTCATACTGCTTGGTTCTCCTTTCCATATCCTAAACAAATAATTTCTACGCAATAACATTGAATACAAACTATTGTCTATCCACGGTTGTCTTCTTCTTTTATTATATAATTTTACTTCTATAGTACTGTCCTTATAAAACTGATCAAACACTGCACATAAAGTTATAAATAATATTAAAGGACATGTTATATTAAGTAGCTGTTTCCAATCATATGAATCAAACTTTTGTTTAATAATTCTATCGCAAATAATTTTTCGCGTACTATTATTACCTGTGGCACTGTTGTCACCGGCGCGGCCGCATGCGCTGTCCCTGTCTCGCAGCTCGAGCGATATTCCAACGGCGTGATGGTCCGAAATATGCGTCTCCAGTACATACGCTGCCGCATTGTTTTCTCTGCGTCCCGCTCGCACCCACACGTGGTCCAAGCATGTTGTCTCTGTTTGCCCGTTCACTATCGCTTCGCGAGTAGCTTCTGTTCGCGGAATTGCACACTGGAGGCCGTATCCACACAGGGTGTTTTCATATTTCGTCGTTATCGGGTTTACCGTATTGTTTAGGGTATTTATGTTTGTGTCACCTATCACTATAATATTTTCGGATTTAGGGATTGATTTTATGATGGTCTCTAGTTCATGTATGAACAATAATTTATTTTTCTGTGGCGGTCGATATACTGCGATAATATGGGTGATATTTCTTTTTCCAAAACTCAGTTCACCATGTAGCATTTCTAGAGAATCTGTGATATTTCCACGAACATCAAAGCATAGTCCATCTTTGGCATATATTAATATACCTCCTCCTTTCTTTTTTTCCCTTGATAGTAAATATTCATTGTATCCATTTATATGGTAAAAGCATAGTTCTTCCTTCTTAATGTTTGTTTCACTTAAAATTAATATATCTGTTTGGTTCTTGTTTCCTTCTAACAGTACTAATAGCTCATTAAAATGACTCCGTATTGATCGAATATTCTGATATAAAATATTGGTATATCCTTTCTTCTTCATCAGATCTTCAGTTAACGTTGTTATATCGTAAAATCTTCTGTATTTAATAGTATCAAATATTATATTATTATTATCTGTAAAATCGAATGTTGATGTTTAAAAGCAAGTAGTGTGTACGCGCCGCACTATTTGCGCGTGTTTATGGAATGTTATTGGAATCATCGAACTTATCTAAATCTTTTTCTGACTTTATGTTAAATATTCTTTTTTCCTCATTGTTCTTTTTAACCAATATATTGCCGTTTTGAATCCATATATATTGAAAGCCCTTTGGTTTCAATTTATTTTTTACAATCCATAATAATTGGCGTTTAAACTTCGGCAGAGCTTCGTTTACATATATTTGTTTGTCGTTTCCGTTGTGGTATACTTTATTATTAGTAATTTTGCTGCCCTTTTTCGCCGCAAGCCATCTGTTCCGGCTAGTTTTCGAACGAAGAGTGACTAGCACGGTCTTGGGTCTCGAATCCTCAGAATTTTGTTGACCCACCCTCGTAGCGTCTTCGATATCGTCTGGATTTAAGCTGAGCTGCTGGGCCAAGTTCTGAACTACTCCTATTACATTCTCATTCCTTTGTTCTTCTAGTCCATGCACTTCAATATATCTTTCTTTTTCTTTCACCTCCAATTCTTGCACTCTTTCTTCCAAAGCTTTGTTGTATTTTTCTAGGTATACGTTTTTTTGTTCTAGGTTCTTAATTTTTTTCTCTGATTCTTGCTTATAATCTACGAGCTTTTGGTACATTTCCGCATAGAATTCCACATTCGTAGTAAGATCTTCTAGTTTCTTTTCGACGTTGTAAAGTACCTCAATTTTTTTGTTTATTTCCAGTAATATTTTTTCACACGATGTATCCATGGGGCTCATGTTTATCATTGGCGTTTGGTCTGACTGGACAGGGCTACTCCACTTATCTTGGCAGTCATCACACGTCGCAGTTTGTAAGAACTGCTTGTTGTTCTGCACACATTTTTTGTGATAAACAGTTCCGCATGTACCTTTACACTTTAGCACATCGTCTTTCGTCACTGACACGAAGAGTTTGCATTTTTTGCACTGCACCATTTTGAATAAAGAAAAAGTATCTATTGTAGGTTTAAAAATATTTTAATCGCACGAGTGTTTACAAGCGTCCGTTCGCAGAGCGCGCGCGCACGGAATGAATGGATGCTTATAAAGAAAATTAAAATAAATACAATATAATGTACAAAATACTTTTAATAGATAACTTGATACCTTACATAAATTAAAAAACATATTTAAAATATTCTGATTACCCTAGAATTAAAATAGAGCTATAATTTTAAACAAAGATATTTCTGCTTTAAAAACATTAATTAATTTTATAAAATGTAGATAATATTTCAAAACTTTTCATCTATTAACTATTTATAAATTCTCTTAACAACTTTAAAAACTTGTATCTTCATACTACTATTGCTCATTTATTATACTTTTGCTCATTAATAATTATTTCTCCGAGTATACTTCATTTCAAATAGATGTTCATATTTATTTTCTTGCAATATAATAAAACTGTCTGCCTGGTATTCGTCCCGTAGCATACAGTTGCATGTGATCGCAATATCCGAGGGTCCGAATTCTGAATCGGGACAATGTTATTGGGATTTTTGTCATAACATTTCAGTAGCAGCACAAAATTGTCAGGTAGACGGCAGTAAATCCATTCCCTAATAGCTTGATTAGATGTTCTATTGCCTCGATGGCGTAGCGGTAGTGTATAATGTATAGGTCTTAGGTACATTTTCCGAGTCGAGCCAACAAAAATTATTGCGATTGCTCCTCCAACCGTGACTACTGTATCGACTACCGTACAAATATATTTATAGGGGATCGGCATTGTACTCCTAAACACAGGCTACTCAGTAGCCTATCTAGGAGAACAGTACTCTACCCATAACTTATTGTAGATTACGCAAACTGTCAACTACGAGTATAAATGAATACTTGCAACACATAATAGCCTAAGTCAATGTTAACCTACAATCTCATTTCTGTAAATGAATATAAATTTATATATATTATATTATAAATATATTGGTAAATTACTGCGCCTGATGTCTCTCTGGTTGTGTCAGGTTCCATCGGACTATGGCAGATAATGACAGGGTATAGACAGAGCACTAGTGTTTGCGCCCACACATGTGCAATAATATAATATCTGCTGTGAATGTCTAGTCTCCAAGAAAATAAAATGTAATATTTTACAGTCTCCTACTAACTAGCTTTTGCGCGCGGCTCCGCGCGCGTGGTACCTACATGAATAAATATTAGCCTATGTCCTTCCCCAGATTTTAAACTATATCTGTACCAAATTTCATCTAAATCGGTTGAGTGGTTTAGCCGTGAAAAGGTAACAGACAGACAGACAGACAGAGTTACTTTCGAATTTATAATATTAGTAAGGAAGTAAGGATAATATGAGTATAGAAGACGTATCTATTTTCGCACGCGGGACGTTAGATTACGATTTACTGTTATGTCTTGGCTCATGAGCCTGGAATATACTTATTTCGTGTAATGCAGTGTTATAACCAATCTTATTGGAATTATTAATATTTTTATTATGCTACAGCTAATTGCGATAGACTAATAAAATGTTATTGTAGGCTGTAAGTGTGGTAATTGTTAGACGCCTAGAGATAATTGGTTAATACATAATATATTTATTAGATTCCCACGGTTTCTGAATTGAGGAAAGTGGTAAATCTTCTCTGCAATGAAATGATGAAATGATATTTATCCTTACTAATATTATAAATTCTAAAGTAACTCTGTCTGTCTATCTGTCTGTCTGTTACCTTTTCACGGCTAAAGCACTCAACCGATTTAGATGAAATTTGGTACAAATATAGTTTAAAACCTGGGAAAGGACATATGCTACTTTTTATTGATGTAGGTACCACGCGGGCGGAGCCCCGTGCAAAAGCTAGTTTCAAATAAAATAGAGTTCAATTAGGTGGTCAGTTTGGTACACGGTCCTACTATTGGTTGAAATCTTAGAGACAGAAAAGTATAGTTAAATATTTAATAAATCTATCAATTTGAGTATTCTTAAATGTTTTTCCGGAATCGAATTTTATCAAACCACTGACAACAGAGCATTTACATATAATGTTCAAATACCGACTCAAAATAAAATTACAGTCTTAATAAAATTCGTTACAGAAACATTTTTTTAAGTAATTTTTAAGGAGAGTTTGAGTCATTGGAATTAAACTACTATATACGGATTTTATCGCGTTGTTTATTTGACACTTTATTACAAAATTTTGAAAAACTGTTACACTACTATAATACTATTAAACTTTACTAATTTTTAAGCTAATTAAATTATTGAAACTATTAAAACTATTTATACTATTACTATACTATTATACTATTTATATTTATGTTTACACTTTCCCCGACGTTTCGGTTGCTTTTCAGCAGCCATGAAACCAACCAGAAGCAAACCACAGCTAGACTTCATGATACTTTGAGCTCATTCTGCGTAAATAGAAACACCCATGATTAAATTATGTTCGGGTACTTTGAAATAACTACACTGGAACACTGAGACAACTACCATCTTAGTCTCCCCGTGACCTTGGGTTCGAACTTGAGACATCTGCGTGGCAGTCCAACGGTTTCCCAATGCTAAATTGGGATATAGATGTGTATGCCAAATTATTGCAGTGGTTTAACAAACAAACAAAATAACAGTAGACTTACAATGGTCGGCCTCGATTGCGTAGTGGTTAGTGTAACCGACTGCCACGCCTGAGGTCGCGGGTTCGATTCCCGCACAAGTCAAACATTTGCGTGCATGAACATGGATGTTTGTCTTTGTCTGAGTATTTCTATGTATAATATGTATGTATTTACAAATAAAATACAACGGGTTGCACTCCAGGAGTGCCGGCAGAAGTGAAAACTTGAATATTAACGTTGTGCATTTTTGATATTTTGGAATGGTTAGGGAATAATTTTGCACGAATTGCTTTAATTATCAGTATAAAAGTACTATCATTTATGTGGTAAAATACAATATTCATTTATTGCGCTATCGTACACAAACATGACAATTCTCCCTCCGTCTTACGAATTTTCGATCAGGTCACGGGTCCTGACGCGAGTTTAACATTTTTTACCCATCACAAAAAAGTGCATTACGCCGCTAAAGAAGTTTTCACTTCAAAAAGTATATAATTATGTATATTTATCCATTGTCTAGTACCCATAGTACAAGCTCTGCTTAGTTTGGGCTAGATGGATTTGTATGTATGTGATAGAATATTATTATTATTATATTCGTAGTATTCATACGAAAGATGTTAAGTGTTTCATAATAGATACAATAATAATCCAGACCTATTTCATTATTCATTCATTTTAAGTAACCGTAAAATTACCAGAATAATTCTTTCCTTCCTCAAAGTATCTTACCCACTTATAGAATCAGTAATATAAATTAGATTTCATTTAGCCACCGCGGCCCATTGGCCTCTGGCGTTTATTTAATTGTCTGAGCCGCACAATTCAAGGGACATTATTTATACCATGAAGACGCATTTATATCGACATGCCCGTCTATTTGTTAATTGTACTGAATTAATTCCGATTCAAATTTATTTTGAGTGGCCTATTTATATAACTAGAAAGCGAAATTAATCGACATTAAAATGCGATGTTTGATTTCTTGCGATTAATAAATTTTGATGGTAAATTTATAGATATTGCGACTTGAGTTAATAATGATAATAACAGCCCTTTTTGGAAGCTGTCCCATTGTAGACGGCCCTCTAATCAGTATTTGGAAGATTGGACTATAGTACCATACTGGCATACTTCAGGCAGACTTAACATATCTTTGAGAACATTACCGAGATCCCTCTGGCATGCAGGTCTCCTTACATTTTTGATTTCAGCGTTAAAGCGAGCGATAATAACTTAGAAAACTACACTCATCACGGATGTAACTTCTTCTTTCACCGTTAAAGAGAGCGACGGTTGAAATCAAAAACTCAGAGATGCGTGCTGGAGGACTTATTTCGAGACCCCTTCGTGATGGTCTAATGGTCTCTCATTTAGCTCTCCCTGCTAATTTAATTTAATTTACGCACATTAAGCAAGTCCGTATTTAATGTATGTTAATAAATTAATTCAAACATGTCAAGACGAATGTAATCAAAGTGTAACCTTCCAACCAAAATAATAATGCATCAATTATTATGGAAATATTTTGATTACTCTATACTTTCCCCAAAGCTGTTTGGAATATGCAGATTTAACTTTATGTAACGTTTTATTGATCAAGCGATGAAAAGTGACACATTGCAATGTGATCACGTTCATTTCAGAAACAGGACAACAACAAGAAATAAATACGAATTGCGTTGCATCACGCACTTAGGCACTCAGCTCGTTAATGCGTCATACAGTGCGTAAGACTCATGCGGCAAACGCACTCCATTTACCGCGTCTAAGTCACTCAGGATGACATGAGTCTATCGACGCTGTATTCGACGCATATCAAAGCGTAGCAATTACTTTGTATATAACTAGCTCTTTTTGACGACTTTGCTTGCGTAAAAGTACGTTAGGTAAGGATATGTTAGTAATAGCACTTAAAAAAATGGCCTTTGTTACTCGGTGTTAATATAACTTTTAAAATCTGTTGTACTACACAGATTTTAGAGCTAAATCGTTACAAACATACAAAAAAATCAAATATATTCTCTTTATAATATTAGTATTTATAGATAAACGCACCGTAAGTCGCATAAATGAACCGAGTGCTTTACACACGTGACAAGGTAACCCGTAAATACCGACTGATTACACGTAATCATAAACACGTATCACCACGAACAATATGTAAAACGTACACAACACACAACCAAAAGCATTGAAACATCAACCCTCAGCGAAACATTCAACAAACTACACTCAACAGGTACAACTACAGAACAGTAGAATCGGGTTATTGGTACAACTAACCGACCAAAATACCCAATGCATTATAACAGGAAGTTTGCTGTAAACAGTTTCGTATAACAGTATTTATCAAGCTACCGTATACCGTACTAATTAGAGACTAGACTCTTGTTCATTAATTTATAATAGAGAGAAAAATGTGTAGTTACGAGTGTTTGCAACTCGCTTACGTCCAATGTTGGGAAAACTAAAGTACTGGTAGTCTACACTGACTTATCATAACTGTTGGAGCACCTCGAAACTTCTGGTCGTCAGCATATATTTCCATATATTTTCTAAAAGCACAGCTGGTGCGCGATAATCGATTAGAAATCAAATTATTCGATTCTTCGATAGAATTGAAATATTCGAAAACTATACTGAAACGTGACTAGATATTGAATGGTTAATCGATTACAATAATGATTATAATTCGTAAAAGCCAATATGAATGCGATACAGTAATTCGATTTTTAACAGGGCAAAAAGTATTAGACCTCATTTACGGAGACGCGGGGAGTCGCGCGTCGCGTGTGGCGTGGCGTCTCACAGCGCGTCGGACGTTTTTTCTGTTTACAGAGCGGCGGCCCGTGAAGCGGTATTCATCATCGCACGTAAACACAAACACAGGGCAATATATGATGTTGTTTATAGAGATGCGAGGTGGGCAGCGTGGCGGTGCCCTCTGCGCCCGCGGCGAATCCTCAAGCGTGTAGCGAAGCACGCGGCGGCTATCGCTGCGTCGTACACGGCACGAATCGCTGCGGCACATTTCTTATTTTGAAAAAGTCGTTCATGTCGCACTCCATTGTGACGGAGACTTACGTCTGGGTTATGCGATTTCCAAAGACTGGCAGAAGGTTCCGCCGCGGGCATCGCTTCATCGAGAATTGCCGCTGCGTGCGCCGCCGCGATAAACGCCGTGTAAGACGCGTCGATGCCATCCGCGGCATCCGTCAAAACCATAGACTAGTATATATTATTAGACAAAACGCTCCATTTCAAGCAAACGCGTGTAAAATCGGTTCTCCGTAAGGCGTAAACGCACTCATACAACGATTTATGTTTGAATTCAGTGCAGGCCGCGCCGCCCATCGCAACGCGCGACGCCCCACGTCACCATAAATGAGGCCTTAGATTACGATAGTGGTCCAAGAATGAGAAGGTCATTACGAAAGATCTAAAATAATATATTTGCTGTCGTCTGACGACATAGGACACGTCTTCTGTCATACACGATCTATGAACAACGCTAATTCGTCCCATCATTTCTAAAATTCGATTATGTTTCGAATGATAATCAGTGACAATATATTGACCAACATTCGAATGCGGATATAATTCACTAATAAGGAGTAAAGAAAAGGACGTAGGGGGCACCCTACGTGCCATACAATACAGGGACAATATTTTCCCCTGGATGAAAGGTATTTCATCCAGGAGAAAGTATTGTTTCTGAAAGTAGAAAATTAACATAACCTACATTAAAATCTAGTCATATATTTCAACGCAAACCATTTCATATAACAACTTGATTTATTAGTCATTCCATATTCTAATAAAAGTTAAGTCTTAGTGCTTTATATGGCATGCGCTCTGCGTGCAATATAGTTTATCTCTTTAGTGCAGTTCTGGTGGAGTTTATTGTAATCTAACGTATTATAAGTTCGTTGACCTTTGCTGTAGGGGTAAGGCCCTTTATATCTTTAAATGAAACTATAGCTCAGTGGGGAGACCGACAGACTGCAATGCAGAGTCTCGGGTTCGAACCCACGTCGCGCACCTCCGACTTTCGGAAGTTATATGACTTTTCGAAATGATGTGCGTATTGATTGACAATTATCGCCTGCTCCGTGCCTCGGAGAGCACGTTAAGCCGTCGGTCCCAGCTGCCATAAACATCTATGGCAGTCGTTATTGGGAAGTCAATGCCCTCTAATATCCTGACACTGGTCTAGCCTTAGGGTATCGTTCGCATTCGGGTTGTCAAGGTCAGGTGGCTCCACTCCGTGTAAAAACTGATATCCAGTCAAATCTGGTTAGACTAGGAAGCCGATCCTAAGTGACTTGGGAATAATAAAGGCTAGGGAGAAGAGAACCTAAAGGTCATCCAACAAAAGAAGGATCGATGTTTATTTTTGGAAACTATCTCGCAGATTATACATACTCTGACACTAACTGCACTTAAATAGCGGTTAAGTTACGCATAGTCTTATGCCTATACCTTCGAAGGGATAGGCAGAGATGAGCTATACCCACATTAATAATAATATTCTATCACATACACACAACACCATCTAGCCCAAGCTAAGCAGAGCTTGTACTATGTGTACTAAACAAAGGATAAACATACATATATACTTTTTTTTTATAGAAACACCCAGACTAAGACAAACATACATGTCCATGCACACAAATGTTTGACTTGTGCGGGAATTGAACCCGCGACCTCAGGCGTGGCAGTCGGTTACACTAACCACTACAACATCGAGGTCGTCACATACGGTACATTTCGCAAGCTATGTTATATAGTTTGCTCGTAATAAGGACATACTGCTGTAAGTATTTGTTGAAAATCCCAGTAACTTTGCGTAGTATCATGCATTTTGTTTTTTTTCTGTCCTATGAAAATTAGCTCTTCTATCAGATTTTGAAAGCTTCTATGTTTTTAAATACAATGTAGATTAAAAATACACTTTATTTGAATTTTTATAGTGTAAATCCAATAGGTAATTCATTATACGTTGCACAGACAAAAAGACCCCACTATCTCTCGACCACGTCGGAAATCTTAAGTTGGATTGTAGACCAATTTCAGATTTCCTATCGCATAAATAATACCAAATAAGTTTCTTTTTTTTCTAAACTATAGTGTGGTTTTTACTGGTATTCTTTCTTCTTGTTAACTCTTGCAGCTAAACCACTCCTAAAACAAGCATAATGCTTGTTTTAGGAGTGGTTTCACGGCGGTACTAAAATGGATATGATTCAAACCTACGCAATCGCAATTCCAATGTTTTATCTTACTTTAGCGCTTAAGCCTACACTGAACATCTTTATTTCCATTTATGATTTTATAAGCCGCGATAAAATCCATCTCATCTTTAGGTAGTTTAAATTAAATGCACATAAGCGTATAAACGTAAGACAATATTAACCATTTACTATAACTATTTTCAGAATATACCCTAGCTCAAACACTAAGCTTAATACTACAATTTAATTCTCTTACAATAAACCTTCCAATAACACTAAAACTCTAGTATTTAACTTTACCCTTTAATTAATAACCTGTTTAATACGCCAAGTTAAACAAGTCCCCTATTTTCCATGCAAACCTACCTTACACCGTTCAGAAGAACCTTCGGCTCAGTTCAAAGAGGGTATATTAATAAGTTATAATAGGAGCAAGGTACAGGTGTTCAAATACCCCAAACTCGCTCCAACAGTCATCTATTACAAGAGATTTTGGAGCTTATTGTCCCCTAACAAATTAATAAAAGCAGCACACTTTTTGTTTGTTTCTTATTAAGTACGAAACTCAAATTTACGTGTTTTGTTTTCTTTTAGTACCTATCGCAGTTTTGTGTATTACTGAATTTTCGTGTAAATAATTATGATAACGTCCTGTGTCTATTTCTATATTTTGTCGGATTGTGAGGCAGGTGATAGCTTCGGCGTTACCACGTTGAGTGTTGTGGGTTCAAATCCCACACAATTGTTTCCGTAATCTACAGCCTTGGTGGTGCAGCGATAATGTCTGCGATTGCTATGCATTACGTATGCATTTCGATGCCTTGACTGGAATTTTATTTAATTTTTCCTTCAAAAACGTTTTAAGGAAGTAGGCGTGCCGTCAACTATTCTAAATCTAGAGTCTTGTTCTCTAAATTATTTCTATAGTACTTCCACTGCCTCGGTGGTGCCGGACCAGAGCACGTGATTGCTGTGCATGATAATTATATTAGTGTTCAATTTCTTGGTCAGCATTTCATTTAATTTTTCTTTCTCAAAACGTTTTAAATAAATTGGCATGCCGTGTCAAGTGCTATTCAATATTTTAGGGCATTGAACTCTAAATAAATTCTATAGCACTCTCACTGCTTAGAGTTTTAGATATTAGTCATCAAAGCCTTGGTTATGACTAATATCTAAAACATTTCATTTCTTTTCCTCCTGAAAACGTTTTAATGTAGTTGGCTTGTATGTGTGCTTCAATATTCTAGAGCCTTAGTTCCCAAAGTGGTCCAGGTGGACCCCAGGGGTCCATGGGAGACTCGACGGGGGTCTACATTGCCGTGACAAAAAATGGGGGTTCACAATTCGTAAGCGGGAGTCCACGAAACTTTATTTGCTTTCGATAGTGAAGAACTAAAATGTTGGCTTGACTTTAAAGGTCAGCCCGTAGATATTTGATAAAATTTTTTTGGCATTCTTCACCAATATTAATACGAATGCCAAGGAATATGATAGAAATGAAGCTGCAGGGGGTCCACCGGAACAAGCAACATTTTTAAAGTGGTCTTTGAGAAAAAAGTCTGGGAACCTCTGTTCTAGTGTATTAATCTCTATATAAATACTGCCATATTTACATGTAAACATAATTGTTTAATTATTAAAGCAATAACAACAAGCATCAGCAATATCGTGAACATAAATCTGTTTGTTTGTTTGATATCCAGTTATTAATTCAATGAATTCAGTGCGGAGAGCGCTCGCTGTGGCAGACAAATGATGACAGCCCGACGCGCTTAGTGGACGATAACTGTTTAACACCTTATCATTGCATTCGTGTTTATTAACAGACATATTTACTGCAAATAAATATATCGTGTTTAATGTCGAATTTCAGGAACGCCGCATGAGTTTTGATATATCAAATGAAATTATCAAGAGGAGTGTAGTACCAGCCGAGCGCACTAGTATTAAGTGTAAGTGAAGTTTTACTAGCATAGTATTAAAGTGTATTTACTAACATCAAATCGGTCTCGATGGCGTAGTGGTTAATGTAACCGACTGCCATGCCTAAGGTCGCGGGTTCGATTCCCGCACAAGTCAAACATTTGTGTGCATGAATATATATGTTTGTCTTGGTCTGGGTATTTCTATGTAGGTATAATATGTATGTATTTATAAAACAAGAAAAAGTATATTATATTATGTATGGTTATCCATTGTCTAGTACCGATAGTACAAACTCTGCTTAGTTTGGGCTAGATGGTGTTGTGTGTATGTATTATAAAATTTCATAATATGTAAATTTAGGTTAAGGTATTTATCTATATGCAGCCCGAAATAAATGATTTGAAATGATTTTTGAAATAATATTGTCTTATGTTTACACGAATGTTAATAAATGGAAATCAAACAACTTTATACGGATTTTATAACGTTGTTTATTTTTTATAAAAGACTATTATTAGATAATTTTACAGGTTGGTTCGTTCGGTTGCTTTTCAAGAGCAACCAAAACGTCGGGGAAAGTGTAAAATTAAATCTAAATAGTAGCGTGGCGCAGCGGTGGTGAATGCGACTGCTGTGCATGAGGTCTTGGGTTCGAATCCCGAGTCGGGCCAACAAAAAGTTATTGGATTTTTTTGTTAAGAAATCTCAATAGCAGCCAGGAGTTAGGAAGTTGGCGGTGTTAGACACCCCCGTTGCTCGGAAAGCACGTAAAGCCGTTGGTCCTGCGTCCGATCTCTCTTCTGTCGTGTCGGATTATCGTCTCATCGGATCATGAGAGTTAGGGAACAGAGAGTGCACTTGTGTTTGCGCACATATTTGTGCACTATAATATCTCCTGCGCAGTTGGCCAGACTCCGTTAAGACTGGCCGCCGTGGCCGCAATTTGGTCTGGATGACATTATTAATTTAAATAGCTTAACTAGACTTATTCGCGGTAAACGGTAACTAGTAAAAGTGTTTCAAAATAGCAGTTTAGTTTCAAAATTATGTAATTTTAGTGATTTCTAAAAATAAAAACGTGTTAAAATCTGTATAAAGATGTTTAATTCAAGAAGTATTGCTCTTGATATTTTCGCAGAGTAACAAAAACTTCAGTCAGCGTGGCGGCAGTAGCGAAGTGACCATTTAAACCACTACATCATCCGTGCAGTCAATCACTTTTGGATGAACCCGTCTAGTCCTTAGAGTGCGATAGTAGCTGCCATTGCAGTAGGCCACAAATCTCGCGAATAACTTCTCCTTTTGAGGTCAAAACTTTTACTGCTTGGATGGTATACTGATTGCTTCACCACTGTACCGAGTATCGTGGATTAGATGGGGTTGGATTGTCTCGTATGTTCCCATACGGTTACATTTTAGAGTAGTAGAGCCTCGCTGATTTCAGCATGAATGGGCCGGCTCGACCGGGGAAGGACTACCCTCTCACAGAATATCGACGTGAAATAGCAGTATTCCTACTGTTGTGTTTCGTTCGGTGAGTGAGAGTAACGGAGGTCCAACCACCCCTTACCCCTTTCCCGTTCCTTCTCCTCCCCACTTCCTTTCCTAAAGGGTCGGCAACGCGCAAGTGATGCCTCTGGTGTTGCAGGTGATCATAGACTACGGTAACCATTTACCATCAGATAGGCCGTATGCTTGTTTGCCACCCTAGTTGTATAAAAAAAAGAATATCTTTTACTGTTTGGATGGCATAGTGGTTGCCTCACCACTGTGCCGAGTATTGTGGGTTACATGGGGTTGGATTTTCCCGTATGTTCCTATACGGGACAAAAAGTTGTGTGATCCACAAATAGTTGTTCCGTTTTGTTCCTGTGTCCGTCATTTGAATCTTTATTAAGTCCCCCACGACACAGGAATTGTTACTAGTGCGGGGTTAGTTAAAAAAAAAGGTAACAGTAAGAGGTAAAATAGTCAAACGTAAGGTAATCTTGGAGTTAGCCGCACTACGTATAAAGGTAATTTTATAATATTAGGTCATTACTTATGAATTTTTGCCAAACGTTACACCACGAATTATAGAATTTATGTGAAACAAGCAAATTCGCTTTACATCGTAACAGTTATTGAAACAAGTAACTATTATTTTTAACAACTAACTGTAATGCATAACATTGTATGAATTGTGTGTATCTTTCTATTTTATATGGCTGAGGTAGTTGTTAAAAACTTTAGTCGTCTCGCCACTACTTGTGTGCTGAGTCTTGGGTTCGAATCCAACTAGGACAAACATTTGTGTGATCCACTTATAGTAGATAAAAGTCCGAGTCTATTTATTCTTTGTATCCGTTGCTAACTTAAGATGAAACGTAGTTAACTCACTACCCTAGAAATGACAAGTTTAATGAAATTACATACATACATAGATTCACGCCTGTTTCCCAGAGGGGTAGGCAGAGACTACGGATTTACATTTGCATCCTGACACACTTCTCTGGCTTCATCCACTCGCCGGTTTAAGGTGCTCTTAACCTGGCCTTTGTCCAGAACGTGTCCGATCTGATCGAGAAACGTTCGCCTAGATCTTCCCCTTGCGGCTGTTTCATTCACACTAGCCTTATAAACATATTTCTTTATACTTTCATTAATCTTAACTATTATTATAATTGCGAATGTGCGTTTGTTTGTTACGACTGCACGCCTTAATTACTCGACCGACCATCATGAAATTACGCATACACGTTGTCAGAGGAACAGAAAAGGAGAAAGTGTACCTTTCATCCAAAGTACTGATCCCAAGGGATGGAAAATTATTGACATGACCTACATTAACACAAGCGAAGCCGCGGGCAAAATATAGTACTTTATAAAATAGAATGATTGCACGAACTGAAGTGTATTATTATATATTTATTATATCCGAATCGATCGAAAAAAACTTGCTCTGAGGCATGTTGAGCAACCCCTAACTGAATGAATGTCCTCCAGATAGAATTTCGGTCACGGTAGCCAATCTTAACGGAGACTGGCCATCTGCGCAGGAAATATTACAGTGCACAAGCGTGTGCGCAAACACAAGTGCACTCTCTGTTCCCTAACTCTCAAGATCCGATGAGACGGTAATCCGACACGACCGGAGAGAGATCAGGCGCAGGACCAACGGCTTTACGTGCTTTCCGAGGCACGGGGGTAACTAACACCGCCAAATTCCTAACTCCGGGCTGCTATTGAGATTTCTTAACAGAAAAATCGAATAACTTTTTGTTGGCCCGACCCGGGCTATTACTAATTTATTCAGACTTACTAATACTTTCAAGACCTAAAAAACGTTCTTTAGATATATTTCTATCCGTTTCACAGTCGAGGGATTTCAGAACCGAGGCTCGTGAATAATGAAAACTAATTATTCGCCGAGACATTATGAATATGAATCGCCCTCGGCCGGATATCTACTTATTTTTCTCGGACGACAAACTGCTCTCGAGCAAAATGATCTCGAACAATATCGTTCCCGGGTATAATGAAAATAGATCTTCTTTTGCGACGTTCTTATAATTATTTTCTTAGTAGTTGACCGAAAATAATTGTGTGTCAAGCTTGTTATGATCGTCTACAACAAATAGGCCCTAATTTATTTTATGCTTTTGGGAAACTTCCTTGCTGCTTCTATTTTTCTTTTGTTATTTCAATGAAGTTATTTGTCACTTTATATTAATAATTTCCTTTATTAGGTGTTATCGATAAAGCTATTTCTTTTCGACAAATTGTCTAAGAGTTGATAAATTAGAGGTGCGTGGTTGTGCTTCAATCAAACGAAAAAATAAACAAAACTTGTGCCAATTATGTATACCTTGTATATATAGAACTACATAAGTAATTATTATTTCGTGCATGTTGTGTGCATTCATATTAAATTGAAATGTTTATACTTATTGCGTAAGTATTTGCTTGATGTAGCTTTTTTATGGTTTAGGTGGCAAACGAGCAGACGGGTCGCCTGATGGTAAGCGATTACCGCCGCCCATGGACACCCGCAACACCAGAGGAGCCACAAGTGCGTTGCCAGCGTTTTAAATTTTCCTCCAACCCCAGGAAGGGGAAAGGTTGTGCCTCCGGTACCCTCACTCACTCGACGAAATAAAACGCAAGCGCTATTTTACGCCGGTTTTCTGTAAGGTCGTGGTATCACTCCGGTCAAGGCGGCCCATTCGTGCCAAAGTGTGATTTATTGAGAATGGACGAATTTAATAAATTGTTATAAATTAATTTGGATGTACATTACATATGCATAATTCTTGTTAGCAATCCGTATAAAAAATAAATTATAGACTTGGGAAGAATACATATTAATTACAAACAACAAAATGTACTTTATTTCATTCGTACACACACACTTTAGACTTTGTATCGTGATCAAACTATATTGTTCTATAGTAAATTAAAACCAAATCTCATCTTATGATATAATTGCACTCGTATACCTGGATTTGTCATGGATCTATAATTAGGAATATTATCATGAGATTTGAAACGCATATAAATTCTGATACTTACAGTGAGTTTTACACAACCTGTAAGGGAGAAACTCAATATAAGTACACGAAGGCTTCAATGACTTTATTAAACAATTACTTCCATATTAAAGGACCTTGATAATTTAACGATATCGGTATCCATGAAGACCAATTGAAATTGAAGATATACTAACATTATAAATGTCAAACTTCAGATGAATTAAACATTTCAAAATAATGATGGTATTCATTTGGATAACATTTTGAATGGATAAAACTTATTATTTCTACAACAAGACACGACAAAGAGTAGAATTTCAAAATAAGTTGCACGTAGCATGTTATTATGATTTATTGATTGTTATTATTGAGACGCATTGACACAAAAGATCCCACTGGGTCGAAGTGTCGCCGGTCTGTACTGACTGGCCCCCACACACAAGAATGAGACGCATAAGCAGTAAGCAAATCATTCATGTACTCAATATTGTTATATTTATCCCAAATTCTTATCCGTCAATTCTGATAGCTGCACACCTCGTAACTTCGATCTTATCTCCATGTCATACTTATCTACATCGCACAGCATCAATATGCAATAAATACTGTATTCAAACAGAAATAATTTCCAATCGGTTGACAGCTTCATCATGTTGAGTGAAGGGAAATTTTGTGCATTCATATTTTTGATCCACAATGTAATATGTTATACAAGAATAGATCCCTTAGTTGATACGAATTTAGGACTTATAAGAGGTCTGAGAGCTAGCGATGGTGCCTATTCCATGTTTATGGGAATACCTTATGCTAAGGTAGACGATGAAAATCCTTTTGGGGTGAGTATTTATTCAATAGTTATAAGTGTCCCTTATCTTTGATCCAAGATACCTATAAATGTAAAATTGTCTTGAGTTCTCCAGACATAAAAAAAATAGTATTATCAGTAGTAGCAGGAACTCTAGAAATGTCTGCAATCAGTACGATAATGCTGAAAAAAATTAAACGTAGTAAGCTATGATATTTCATTACCCCTAAGCATAACTCTTCAGAGACATAATAAATGTGATGGTATCTGAGACCACTCTATCCAGTCACAAACAGTAGAGAGCAAGAAATAATTATATAGATAAAGTATATGACAAACCATGACCTCTATGATTCTCATCAATTATCAAAGAATATCAGAGGCTATTTCTGTGTCTGGTATCCACGTGTTCATAATGTGACTAAAGTTTACCGCATATTTTTATTCTAGGATGCGACACCATATCCACCTTTCGAAGATACTTTTGAAGCTTATGATGACTCGGCAATGTGTCCACAAGATTACCCATCTAACAATACTATATTGGGTAGTCTTGATTGCTTACACCTGAATGTCTACGTGCCTACATCAGCGACATCTCAAAACCGCCTGCCAGTAATGGTTTACATTCACGGAGGCTCTTTTAGCCACGGTTCTGCTGGAACAATAAGTCTTTCTCCAAAATATTTGGTCCGACATGATGTTATTGTTGTCACTCTCAACTACCGCCTCGGTGTCTATGGGTTTATGTGTCTTGACACACCTGAAGCCTCAGGAAATCAAGGCCTTAAAGATCAATTTATTGCACTGAAGTGGATAAAAGATAACATACAATCATTTGGCGGTGACGCTGATAAGATAACTTTATTTGGCGAGAGTGCTGGCGGTCACTCGATAGATTTACAGCTGTTATCGCCAAAAGAAAAATTATATAATAAAATAATATTACAAAGTGGTAGCTCTCTAGCTGCTACAGTTCTTTATGAACCAGATAAATATGCTGCTTTGAAAATAGCAAAAATATTGGGTTTTGAAGCAAGTGACACTAACGAAGCATTAAAGTATCTATCAGCAACTGCAACAAATTTAGTTGTCGCTGCTGCCGCAGAGTTAAATATTGTTTTCAAACCATGCGTTGAAACTAAGTTTGATGGTATTGAACCATTTATTACAAGCCACTGGATTAATGCCAAAGCGCCAAAAGTTAAGAACATGCCAGTAATGTTAGGTTTTAGTGAACATGAAATGGCTATATTCCATATGTTTAAGGACTCTCAATATTACGAAAACTTAAATTTAGTATCCGATTATCTGAATCGAACTTTTACTTTCGACGAAGAAGAATTTGTTGAAATGAAAAATTTGGTTTTACACAATTATTTCGCTGATGAAGAAATGAGCGAAAGTGTTAAGTGGGGTATCATTCGGTTTGATTCAGATTTTACATACATTTATCCAATTCAAAGAACGATTAAGAAATATTTGGAGAGCGAAGCTGGACAAATATATTATTATATGTTTTCTTATATTGGTGGAAGAAATGCAATTGCAACTGAAGATGAGCATGAACCTACTGGCACTGCATGCTGTGCATCTCATAGTGATATACTACCATATATATTCGACAGAGCACTAACGTCAGAAGTTTACCCTACAGACCAAGTTGTAATGGATCGAATAACTACAATGTGGTCAAACTTTGCTAAATATAGGTAATTTGTTTATTCTGTTGTACAACTAATGATTATAAAAGCATGAAACTTAATTTTGTGTAGCTTCAACGACACTGCTGGGGAAACTTTTACTCTATTTGTTCTACGCAGACGTTCAATTATTGAAATCCGTTATGTTTTTACTAATATTTTAAAGAAATATTTTCTTAATAAGTAGGGATTGTGTATCTGGAATTTGGAATCTCCAATAATAAAAACGTACACTAGCCAATAACAACAAAACAACTTATATGTGCTGTGCACAATAACTTTTAGTTCATACTGACATACAACGTGAGCAAAGCCTCGAGCTGAACCCTGGTTTATCTTATCTTATGTGGGGGCCAGTCAGTGCAGACCGGCGACACTTCGGCCCAGTGGGATCTTTTGTGTCGTCACTCTCCCAATAACGACTGCCATACATGTTCATGGCAGCCGGGACCGACGGCTTAACGTGCTCTCCGAGGCACGGAGCAGGCGATAATTGTCAATCAATACGCACATAATTTCGAAAAGTCATTATAACTTCCGAAAGGCAGAGGTGCGCGACGTGGGTTCGAACCCGAGACCCTCTGCATTGCAGTCTGTTGGTCTCCCCACTGAGCTATCGCTGCTCGAACCCTGGTTTACTATAAGCGTATGTTTTTCATACAAACTTTATCAATGTAATTATCTTTATTATTTCAGTGACCCTACTCCGGAGACTTCAGAATTGCTGCCTGTCAAGTGGACACCTCTTACAAGCGAGAACTATTATTACATGCATATTGACGTTGAGCTTTCAATTCGTAGCCGACCTCATCCCAAAAGAATGGCCTTTTGGAATTTATTCTACAAATATAATAAGAAATCGCAAAAATGGTATGAAGAAGAATGAATGTAATCCAAAATCGCCAGACCGACGAACGCTATCGCGATTGTAATACAATGCTTATATATTTCTGGTATATTTAGACGATGTCATTTCAAGGTGAATGGATAGTATATATCAAGCATCTGCTTGAAATATGATCTATGATTTGGATCAATTACACTAATGTGTTACAATAAAAGATATTGAGTATATGAATTTTATGTATTTGTACATTTATCTAATATATAATCAGGTTTTATTATACATGGTGTTTGGTACATCGTTTGCCAAATTAATTAGCTGAAAGGGAGTATCACTTGCTATAGTTTGAGCAACCTAACCCACTTTTCACGCCACGAGATATCTTTTAAATAACGAACATTTATTTTTTGAAAAATTACTATACTCAGCTTTGTCAGCAAATAAAAATGAGAGTTAATGTTATTTGCAAGTAATTCTAAATTTTATTGATAAACATAACGGTAAACATACAAACTAGAACAAAATTTAAAGGCTATATAAGCAATTTTCTTTTAAATTTAGGTTTAAAAGCTGAATATAGTAATTTTAAAAATAAATAAATATTCGTTATTTAAAAAATATCTCGTGGCGTGAAAAGTGGGTTAGGGTGCAGTAATAATTCCTTTCAGCCAATTATCTGACGTCTATAACCGTAATCGGTAAGATAAAGAGCGGCTCTGTATAGTACAGTCCACGATCGCATTAATGCACAACAGCATGTTGTGCATGGCACCAGAGCTCTTCAATAAAATACCAAAACATATTATGGTATAAGTGAATTCCTATCCGATAATAATTAAATATTAATTATAGTCAATCAATTCTAGTTCTTTGTTGACCTTGATCATGGCATTCCTTTTCGTGTCTAATCACGTACTTACCTAATTAATCCACTCGACCTAAAGATTTATGAGCTAATTGAATATATTTATACATAATTGCGAAGAAATATATATTAATTTTAATTAACTAAGACATATTTTAAACTATTTTTAATGAAATGAAATGAAATGATATTTATTTCACATAAAATAGAGTACAATTGGGTGGTCAGATTGGTACACGGTGCTTCTATTTTGCCACAAGTGGCATGTGAAAGTTTACTACACATTAAATTCTTAAACATCGAAAAGTATAGTCAGTCTATTAAATACATTTTATAAAATGAAACAAAATAAAGAAAATACATAGATTATTGAAAAAGTCCAAAATTTTATACAATAATAATAATGAAGAAATGTCAATACCAACTTTATAAAATATTAAAATGGGCATGCAATGTCATAAAAATATGATTGATTTGATTACGTAGAAAGCATTTCATTTACAGCGTAATAACATTTGTCCAGCAGCCAATTTTTTAAATGGTTTTCAAAACTATTTAATGTAAGTAATTTAATATGTTCCGGTATTTTGTTAAATATACGTGCACACATTGCATAACAGTCTTTTTGGAACATTGTAGTTTTTGGCTTTGCCTCTAAAACTAATCTGATAGAGTTCCTCGTGTTTCTAAAAAATTTATCCTTCGCCGTTAAAAATAGATTTGGGTTAGTTTTAACAAAAATGCCTATCTCATATATGTACATACTTGGTAACGTTAATATACCCATTTTTTTTAAATGTGGCTTACAAGAAACATCGGGAGGTATGCCGACTATTGCTCTGATGCAACGTTTTTGAGCAAGGAAGGCTCTTGTTACATTGGTGGAGTTACCCCATAATATCAGGCCATATCTAAGTACAGAGCTTACATACCCGTGATAAGCTAACAAAATTGTCTCCAATGACGACGTTTTACTTAATCTACTTAGCACATAGACAAACTTATGAATTTTATTACATGTTACCATCACATGATGCTTCCAATCAATACATTTGTCTAGATTTATTCCTAAAAATGTTGTAGTGTCTGTTTCATTAATTATATTATTATTATAAACGATATTTCTGTGAGTATGTTTCGACTTATTACTTTGAAATTGGATAAAATTAGTTTTATTTAGATTTACATTTAAATTATTAGATTGTAACCATTGCATCACTGATTGAATTGTCTTATTTATTTCGTTGTCATAATTAGTGGAGTCATTACAAGTCAATATTATAGAAATGTCATCGGCAAATAAAATACATTTATAATTAGTTATGTTAGGAAGATCGTTTATATATAATAAAAATAATAGAGGTCCAAGTACGCTACCTTGCGCCACACCGCAGCTATTAATTTTATATGGAGATCTAATATGCGCTAAGGTAGAATTTTTACCCCCACTAGACAATTCTACGCATTGGAGTCTATTCGATAGATAAGAGTCCATCCAAGCTAAAGCGGGTCCTCTAACTCCATAATCCTGGAATTTTATTAAGAGCAATTTATGGGACACAAAATCAAATGCCTTGGACATATCGAAAAACAAGACTAATGTAGGCATATTTTTAACCACATTTGATAAAACTTATGCATCAGAGTGAAAGCGGCCAGTGTAGTTGATTTACCTCTTTGAAATCCATACTGTTCTTGTTTTATAAGATTGAATTTATTTAGATATCTGGTAATTTTGTCGTGCATTGCTTTCTCAAAAACTTTTGAAAAAATGGGGATCAATGTTATCGGCCGATAATTAGATAAATCAGTTTTTTCACCGGTTTTATGAATGGGTTTCACTAAAGACATTTATAAACGCTCTGGAAAAACTCCTTGCTCAAATGAGGCATTAATCAAGTGCGTTATTACTGTGGCTAAAATACATGAGCACTTTTTAAGAATAAATGTGCAAATTCCATCATATCCTACCGAGTTACTATTATTTAATGCCATGATTATTTTTTTAACTTCCAAGACACTCAGTGGTTCCAGGAAAAAACTATTTAGTACACAGGTTTTGTTAGTATTTTTAACATGACTAGCATTTTTTGTCAAGTCAATATAATAGTCATTAAACTTAGCAGCAATCTGAATTGGATCGACTACGGACTGACTGCCAATTCTTATTTCGTCTATACAGCCTACGTTCGTTCTACGACAATTATTTATAATACTCCAAGCTGCTTGACACCTATTTTGTGAGCTAGATATAAATTTGTGGTTAGATATCTTTTGCGAATTGGACATACAGCGTTTTAAGAGGTTTGCGTATTTTTTGTATATATTTTTGCTTGCTCTTGTTTTTTCTTTATAGAGTTTGTAGCGTAATGTTCTTTTCGTTTTACAGCTAAGTCTTAGCGAGTTGAGAACGCGCATGCCTGGGTCTTCTTGGCGTTGAACTCGACCAAGTTCTTGGCACCCCATTCATAGATGCGGTCCAAGGTCCGGTCAAGTTCAACGACAAGATTCTGCCTTTTCCCCTCAACCTCAGCCTGTTTGGCCCCAGGATGTCCGAGATAGCGCCCATGCACGGTACTGTCGTCCGCATAACAATGTATGTTGCCGAGATTCAACATATCATTGATATGCAGAAGAAAGAGAGTAGGGGATAAGACAGAACCCTGAGGCACTCCTGCATTGACCTGCATAAATTTGGAAGCGCGACCGTCGCAAAGGACCCGAATACGACGCTTCTGCAGGAAACTTGCAAAACAGGTGCACATAATCCAGGTGCACGTAAGCCATAGGCCGGAAGCTTGGAAAGAAGAGACCGGTGCCAGACTCTGTCGAAAGCTTTGGCTATGTCAAGGCTGATAGCCAAAGACTCGCCGTGCTTGTCCATAGCCTCACCCCAGAGGTGCGTGACGAACGCTAGAAGATCACCCGTTGATCGTT
Organism: Catocala sponsa; assembly: GCA_963564715.1. Taxonomy (NCBI): domain Eukaryota; kingdom Metazoa; phylum Arthropoda; class Insecta; order Lepidoptera; family Erebidae; genus Catocala; species Catocala sponsa. Next base: position 3,871,419 of record OY751329.1, read on the forward strand.
TAGACCGAAAGCCGTATTGGCGATCATTGATCAACGATCGATCCTCCAGGTAGCGGATAATTTGGGTGTTTATAATCCGCTCGAACACCTTGGAAACCACCGAGGTGATAGCTATGGGTCGATAGTTGCTTGGCTCGGAACGGTCCCCCTTTTTGGGAATCGGTTGAACGTTCGCTTCCTTCCAAGCCTCAGGCACAATGCCTGCGACGTAAGACGTCCGGTATAGGCGCGTAAGTGTGGGAGACAACTCTGCTGCACGTTTTTTAAGAACCACAGCTGGGATGCCGTCAGGTCCACTGGCTTTCCGAACATCGAGAGACTGCAGTATCGCACGAACGGTTCGTTGCCTGATACATATATCAGGCATAGTGTAGCCGCAGTTGGCAATGTTAGGCGGCTGCGAACCGCAGTCATCGATTCGGGAGTTGGCCGCAAAGAGATTTGCAAGCAGATCTGCTTTCTCCTGCGGCCGATGAGCCAGTGATCCATTCGGATACCTCAGAGGGGGCAGCATGGTCTGGCAGAAGTTGGACTGCACGGCTTTGGCCAGGCGCCAATAGCTACGACTGCCCGTAGGATGCGCCATTAGTTCCTGGCCGAACCGTGCGACGCGCTGGGCATCCGCTCTTAAGTATGCCCTCTTGCAGACCTTTGTGGCTTGGTTGAACGCTGCCTTCAGGTGATCCACGTTAGGGTCGTGGAGAGTGCGAGCCCTGGTCCAAGCGCGATACGCTGTCTGTTTGCGTTCAACAGCATCGGCGCATTCACGCCCGAACCAGGGCCTTTTCCTGCCGCCGCTCGTGACATCACTATATGGAATATAATATTCCATACCTAGGATGATTTCACCAGCGACAGCAGTAGCGCTCTCTGATGGATCCCTGTTCTCAAAGCAGCGTTGAGCCCAAGGGATGGATGCGAAGTATTCCCGCATTCCATCCCAGTCTGCTGACGAGTAGTGCCACAGTCGTCGTCTTGCCTCCTCGGGTCGTGGGGGCGTAACAACAACAGCTGTGGCACAAACCAGACAGTGGTCTGAGGTGCCCAAAGGAGCACGAATCGACATACTGTACCGGTTCGGGTTACTCGTCAGCAGCAGATCGAGCAGAGAGGGCGCCTGACCTGCAATTTCTGGTATCCGGGTGGGCTGGAGTACCAGTTGAGACAGGTCATGCGTGAGAGCGAACGCATGGGCAGTTCGTCCCGCGTGGTCTGTTTTGGGAGAACCCAACCAGGTCTCATGGTGGGCATTGAAATCTCCCAAGAACACCAACTCAGCGTTCGGAAACCGCTCCTGCGCGTCGTCTGCCGCCTGACTCAGGTAATTGAAGAGTCGAGTTGTCTCAGCGTCTCATGAATGGGATCGGTAGAGGCACATGTGTTCATATTTTTAAATTTATTATTAAATTTGCTTAGAGTTATTCGCTTCTTAATTTCATTTACACTTAAATACTTGTCATCATAGTCGCTACGTCAATTATATAATTAATATTTGTACAAATGTCATTCAATTCCAAGTAGTTACAATCGACATAATGACAATTTTTATATTCTGTACATATATTTTTAATAGAGTTGTTAAGTTTATTCACATCAATATAATAATTTTTTCGAACACTTAACACAAGGATCTTGTTACTGCTATATGCGCTTAATATTTTATTTAGATTTATAAGTACTGATTTTATATTATTGTCATTTTCACCTAGAGAAATAACTAGTTTGTCCTTTCTTGAGAGCTTCATGTTCTGGTAGCTTTGTGTTATCGCGTTACTCAATGCATTCGGTTTCGTTTCTCCGGTAACCATGTATTTTTCATATTTCGTTTGTTCTCTGGAATGTGAAAGAGCCGCACCAAGGCCCACACATTGTTGGGCACCGAGTATGAATATAGTTTTTCCAAATTGCTTTTTAATTTTGTATGCTGATGATGCTGCCGATGCTTTCGACGTGGTTTGAGCATGTTCAAGGTTTGTTGTATCTGGTATATACGTATTTTTTGACAAAGCTTCTATTTGTTTCATCAGGACTTTGATCTCTTGATTTGCCTCATACAGTTGCTGTTGTAATTCAGCTATTTTTCGTTGCAAGCACTTAAGTGAAGAATTGTTACTTTCTTTGGTAGCTGAGAATGGAGAAGAAGGAATTGAGCCATGATATAGCTCCAAATGTCTTGTCTTTTTCTTCAAGCTGTTGTTGATTTTACTTGTAACCGTTGGAGAGTGACAAAGCGACTTTAAGACGCTAATTTCAGTGTTAAGTTTTTTGTTTTGCGTACGTAGACTGTTATTCTCCAAGATTATGTTATCTAATTCATTTTGTGTAGTATTAAGCTTCTGCGTTAGTTGTGATATTGTTTCTTTCATTTCAGAGTATGTAATAAGTGTCGGTTGATGTGCCATCTACATAGTCTACACTCCTAGATAATTTGTTTATAGATAATTCTGATACATCTGATAACTCTGAATCAGTTAGTACGTCAGAGTCTAGAAGAGTATTTATATTAACTGTTTTAGATGCTTGCTGTTCTGTTACGTTGTTTCGATCGCTTTTAGAGCTAGTATATTCGAGTGTTGAAGGTGTAACAGGCGAATTTAGGTTTTTTCTCTTAGTTACATTAGGGACGTCACTGTTATATTCTTTTTTATTTTCGGTACACGTCTTACATTTCCATTTTTTTTGTAGGTCTTGGTCTATTAGACGGAACTCTTGTTCTGTGTATCCGGAACATTCAAAGTCGTATTTGCATTTGCATATTGCGCATAGTATTGTCGATTTTATATCAACTGTGTTTTTACATTTGTGACAAGTTACAAGTGGTGCCACCTTGCGTCCACTGGTTGTTAGTCGGCTTCCTATTTGATTTAGTCGACATGTTAGTAATTATTTATATTTTTATACTTAATTATATTCCAACACTGCTTGATGGTTAGTTAACGTAGAATGAATATTGGATAAACTTCAAAAATACGTAGGTGGTGCGACCGGGACTTGGCTACGACGTTCTTACGTGTAGAAACGAAATTGATATTCGCATTCGGCAAAATGTATTAAGAGTTCGTCGGGATGACTAATGCTAAAAGAATTTTTACAAACACTTTTACACTGTCACTTATATGTTTTGAATACAATATTTTAGTTATTTTAACAGGTTTTTAAAGCTTTTTCACGTTGTATTGTTTGTAAATAGTACGATTTAAATATAGTTCTGATTATTTATAGTCACTTTACATAGTTTTAGTACTCATTTTTGCACTTGTCAATGTTTACACATAGTTCAATTAGTTTTGAGTTATACTTTTACACATGCCATTATTAGTCTGAGAAAATATTAACAATACTGTTTAGCACTATACATATGTTATATTTTAAACACATAAATAGATCAGTTCATGCGTAATTATTATTTAAAAACAATTACGAATACGGAGCGCGATGTGAACACGACCAACGTAATGTGGGTAGTTTAATTTGCAATTTGTTTTGACATTTAGTATATCATATAACTATTTCTATTTTTAATATTTTATTACCTAAATCTTGTAATGTATTTATTGTTTCAATTAATACATACATACATACATAGATTCACGCCTGTTTCCCAGAGGGGTAGGCAGAGACTACGGATTTCCATTTGCTACGATCCTGACATACTTCTCTGGCTTCATTCACTTTCATCATATTCCTTATACACGCCCGTCGGTTCAAGAAGCTCTTAACCTGGCCTTTGTCCAGAACGCCTTCGATCTGGTCGAGAAACGTTCGCCTAGATAAAACTTTTTCTTTTTTTCTTTCAATTAATAACCTTTTATAATTTCGTATACCATTATGGTCAAACATGTAGTTACTTCTAATTATCTATAACATCTGTCATGCAATATATTGTATTTTCATTCATATTTTAACAAAATTAATTCTCTTTATCACTTACCATGGGCTAAAGTAACTGCCATGTGGTGAAAACAAAACATAGACATGAGCATGAGAGGCGTCTACTGCGTATTACATGAGCCCCTGGTTTATATGCAAATAGCAGAAATTAAAATATTATCGATATATGCTTTCGCTCGCTTAAATGTAGGTTAGGTTAGGTTACGTTAGCAACAGTACTTTTTTTTTAAATCGGTTACTTTTGAGTTACAATGTTACAAACAAACAAACAAAATATAAATTCTTTCCTCTATATATTAATTATTAGTTCAAATTCAAATTATTTTTATTTGTTAGACACAGGTTTATAAAAAAGATCTTACAAAAAACAAATGAAAGTACAAACTGTGTCTTGCCAATACAATCGGCGTACAAAAATATTATAAGAAAAACATAAACACAAAAACAAAATCTAAGTATAAAATTTAACAAAACGTGTCATTTAGAAAATCTTTGATAGAGTAGTAGCATTTATTATACATGTTTTAAATTTAATTGTTTATATTCCTCCGGTAGCTTATTATAGAGTTTTGGAGCTAAACAGAATATACTGTTCCACATGAGGGTAGTTTTAGCTCTTCTTATGCATACATTATTTTTGCGCCTATTACGTAGAACAACATCGGATAGACTAGGAAACAAATGAGGATTTGTTTTAACAAATATTGCGACTTCAAATATATATAAAGACGGAAGCGTTAGAATTTTATGTTTGATAAAGTGAGGTTTACAACTGTCAGTTACTTGAAGCCCAAACATAGCCCTTATGCATCTCTTTTGTAATTTAAATGCGATCTCCTTATGTGTAGAGTTGCCCCAAAAAATTATTCCGTATCTAAGTACGGATGCAACAATGCCATGATAAGCAGTTAGTAGAGATTCCATGTTGACTATATGTTTCAGTTTATGAAGAGCATAGGACGAACTACTGATTTTTTTGCAAAGAGCCTATAAATGATCTTTCCAATTTAGCTGGTTATCAATCGTCAATCCTAAGAATTTTGCATTATTTGTAGCACATATATTATTATTCTGATATTTAATATTAATTTTATAACAAGTAGGTTGTCTTTGACAAAAGTGCATTATTTGAGTTTTATTGAGATTTATTTTCAAATTATTATTATTTAACCATAAAATTATTGAGCTGAGTGTGTTATTAATATCAGATTCGTATGAGTCGGGTTTATTACAAGCTATAGTTACAGTACTGTCATCAGCGAATAGTGTTAAGGGATGTTTTATTGCTTTGGGTAAGTCGTTTATATATAATATAAACAACAAAGGCCCTAATACACTGCCTTGGGGCACACCGAATGATATTCTACGCTATCTAGATAGGTATATATCTTCCCTTTTTGTCTTGAGATTTAGCTTTTTTATTGCAATTACCTGTTTTCTATTTGATAAATAAGATTTTATCAAATTATAAACATTACCTCTTAGGCCATAGGCGTCAAGCTTTTTTAGTAAAATATTATGATCCACGTAATCAAATGCTTGTGTCATATCACAATAAATGGCACAGATAGGTATTTTCTTATCAATATTCATCATTACTATATTTAAAAAATCGTATATCGCTATATTTATGGTCTTTTCTTTACGAAAACCTTTTTGTTCTTTACATAAAATATTGTAGTTTTCAAGATATGAATAAATTCTATAATATATGAATTTTCAAATATTTTTGAAAAAATAGGCAAAAGTGAGATCGGTCTATAATTTGGCATATGCTCCTTATTATCTTTTTATGTAACGGCTTTACAATAGAAACTTTTAATTGTTCAGGAAATACACCATGGCCAATACATAGGTTTAAAATGTAACTGAGATGTTCAGATATTAAATCTCCCACTGATTTTATTATTTTTGTAGAAATTTCATCATACCCTACACTATTTTGGTTTTTTAAATCTTTAATAATATTTAAAATATCGTTTGATGTACTGGGATTTAAAAACATTGATTTTAAATTGTTTACTACATACTTAGTAGGTTTTTGTCCAGATTCTGGCATAGGTACAATTTTATCTATAAAATAATCATTAAATTTATTTACTACTATTTGTGGTTCAACAAAAGCTTTATCATTAATAACAAGTTTATTTATTGAATCACTGGGGATACGCATTTTAGAGGAATTTATTATTTGCCATGTGGTTTTATTTTTATTATTCGAATTTTTAATATTATTAATATTTTGAGATCGTTTAGTTAAGTTTATAATTCTTTTTAATAATTTCGAATATCTACTGTACTTTAATTTATTACTAGATGTAGGTTTAACTCTAGCCTGCCATAACAGTTCTCTTTTTTTTGAACTACACAATTTGATTCCACGTGATATCCATTTAGACTTTTTATTAACTTTTATAGTGCTATATCCAGAAGGAAAGCATAAATTATAAAATAACTTAAATGTTTCCAGGAAAGAATTACATGCTTCATTTGGGCTGTTTGTGTGATATATCTCAGAGAAAGATATTTTTTCTAAACAGGATCTAAATTTTCTAATATTCTCATTTGAATAATCTCTTTGCAGACAATACCAATAATCAAACATGCATTTTTGAACTATGGGACACTTAAGCAACTGTGCAGTATGATCAGACAAGGCTAATTCGATCACTTCCGTCTTACACCCTTTACTAAAATTATGAGCAATGTTGTCTAAACATGTTTGACTTTTTAACCTACTTGGCTGTTGTATAGATAAGGATAAATTAAAACTTTTCAGCAGAAATTTCAGTTCAAGTGTAACATTATTATTTTTTAAAACATCAATATTTATGTCTCCTGCTAAAATAATGTGTTCATATTTTCTTTTACTAATTTTTATTAACAATCCCTCTAATTTACAAAAAAATATTCTAATATTTCCTATGGGTACTCTATATTTACAAATAATAATTATTTTATAATGAATTAACTCAATTGCACAACGTTCAAAGTTATTAACTAATGAGATCATTGAGGCATCTGGGATCTCTTTTCAAACAAGTCCATTACGCACGAGTATGCAGGATCCACCTCTTTTACTATTTGGTCTACTGAAATTCGCAGCCAAAGTATAGTTTGGTACACATAAATAGGTCTCATGACCTGACATCATAAAATGTTCGGTGATACATAACACATCGACATTTTGCTTTTTTTCTGAAAGCTCATCTAGACAAATAGAAAGCAAGTCTGATTTGTTCACAAGACCTGCAATATTCTGATGGAGTACATATAGATATTTATTGTTGACGAAAACAATTTGTATCATTATAATATTCCATAGATTTATCTACAACACTACTATTACATATGGTTGTATATTTGGTCGCAATAGCTTCAGTATTGGTTAACTTCTGAAAATAATAGGGAATAGTACCAGGCTTAAGTAGACTATTCTTATTATATTTGTTACTTTGTATTGTTATATCATTGTTATTACTAATATCATTAATATAGTAACTGCTCAAATAAGTGATGTATTTTTGCAAGTGTTCAAATATATTAACTATAGCTACATTGTTTATTTTCCCTGTATATTTTGAGAACATTTTATAATTATACTGTAGATGTTTGTTAGTATCAAACATGTATGCATATTCATAATTCATATTACTTTGATATAGAAGTCTGTTGAAAGCTTCTACTCTCTTATTATATAAATTAGTATAATAACCTAGTTTAAAATTAGGAGAACACATAATTAGTATAGATTAAAAAGCTATGTAAGGTATAATACTGATGATAATTGTCACCATAACGCCTTACGATATTGGAACTGTGAGGCCTCGATGATCCGCTATTTGTATTATTATTACCGGTATTATTACTTCAAGGTGTAGAATGAGGAATAATGTAATAAGAGTCATTTGTTACCAAAAAGTATATACTTAAGACAAATGTGTGCGGGACAGCCATCGGAGACATTCTAAAGAAAGGCCAGGTAAAGAGCATACCAGCCATTAAGCACATGTGAAGTATAATTATAATGAAACTTAAGGAAACAAAAGAAATACCTATTACCCATATACCAGATAACAGGAGTCTATCTAGCAGTATGTATGTATCAATGCACCATTATGACAGTTAGCTACGAAGTTTTTATATGATCTTTTTAACACACAACACAGAATACGCTAGCTTTAAAATAAAGAAAAATAAAAAAGAAAAATAAAAAAGAAAAAAAAAGAAACATATAAAATACCCCTTCTTATATACTACGAGTAAACCCAAGCACGCCAGTGACGACTACACAAGCGGTACAAATATGACATTTATATCTTCAAACTGACAGTTCTGGCTGCGTGTGGCGCCGTCTATGACTCACACAAATACTTCATTAATAGGGACTTTTATCTCTAGAAGGGCGGCGTGCAGTATTGCATGTTTTGCACATCACCTTGGCCACCTATTAAAACTGTCATAAAGTGGCATCGCCGGTATTTATTCGACTTTAACTGTCAACAAAATGGGCGAACACGTCTGACTTGTTTGTTTTTATTCAAGTTAATAACATTGGCAATTTATTATCATCGACCTTGAACACCGAATACTGGATTTTCGCCAACGTTTCTCAAAGTGTGCCTTTTTATGTGTTGTGTTTTAAAATACCATTTTGAAACGAGATCCACCTTGTGTCGCAGAGAACTTTACAAACATAAAATGAATGGACACAAAATACACTCGTTTGTGGATTACTGAAATAATTGTCTTGCATAGAATTCGAATCTACAACACTTAGCGCGACGGCAATGGCGATGCAACCGCTTGCCTGATTCGCCTCATTCCTGTGTGGTATAGTTTGATTATATGATGGTTAAACAAATTTTGTCCCTGATAAGGCAAGTAAACAAAGTGAACAATTTTGCTGCCAGGATATCACTTACAGGTTGTGGATTCTATAAAACAAGAATTACTACTGACAATACAAGAAACAAATATGCCGTTAACAACACCGCGTCACTTTATTTTTTTTATGTATACTAATATTATAAAACTGAAGAGTTTGTTTGTTTGTTTGCTTGAACGCGCCAATCTCAGGAACTACTAGTCGGATTTGAAAAATTCTTTCAGTGTTAGATAGCCCATTTATTGAGGAAGGCTATAGGCTATATATCATCAAGCTAAGACTAATAGGAGCGGAGCACCAATGAAGAATCTTTCAAAATCGGAGGATTTTTTTTCCTTTTAAGAGCTTCCGCTGCGTGCGCTGCGTAAACAGTTAAAGTTTCGCACAAATCATGTATGAGACAATTGTTTCACTTAAAAAGTTCTAAAAAAAAATCCGCGACAGCATATGTCTATCTTTTAAGGTTGGCTCATTATAACCTTTTTTATGCTAACCAAATTTGTTCTAAAATAATGCATTATTTGCGAATTAAGTAATTATGCATTATTTTAATAAACATGATATTAATCCTTATCCAAATAAATACGTTATTCATCACAAGTATTTAATTTAAAACAAAATTGCCCTTTACATCATTCGATTTCAATGAATATCTTAGGAGTTTTAAAGTAACATCGCAGCAAAATAATTATCCATTACAGACATACAAACGATGTTTCTCCTGGTTTATTCTGCGTGATTTTAAATTAGCACTGTAGGTATATTTATAAAATTTTGTTCAATGTTTCTTATGTAGTTCGTGGATTTAACAAAGAAAGTTTCAGCTCCTTTAAAATTTTATTATAGGTGCCTACGACCCACTCTCTCTCTTATGTGACGCAGACGAACCTGCGCGGGTCAGCTATCTATACTAATATTATAAAGCTGAAAAGTTTGTTTGTTTATTTGTTCGTTTGAACGCGCTAATCTCAAGAACTACCGGTTCGATTTGAAAAGTTATTTTAGTGTTGAATAGCCTATTTATCGAGGAAGGCTATAGGCTATATAACATCACGCTACGACCCACGGGGGCGGCGCAGTAACGATAAACGCGGGTGAAACCGCGGGAACATCTAGTATAACATATCTCTCGCACTAGGAATAAATTCTGTGTTCCGGGAGACTTTACTAACATTTAAATTACAGACACATACAGCACACTTTTCTTCTTCTTCTTAAGGTTTTTATTTATAATTGTTATTGTTTATAAATATTTTAATTGTAGGTATAATTAACTACCTATATATGTTTGCAGTACATGTATAAATGTTTTCTGTAGACCCTTTCTTTATTAACAATAGAATAACAATGTAATATTAGAAACAGCCTGAAACACAGGTCTCTGACCTAGTTCAGGTAATAAAATGTAAAACTGACTTTATAAACAAGACTTTTTGTGTCCAATTTTTAAATTGTAAAATGTTTTCCTTTAGATTAAATATAGTTTTAATGTGAATTTAATACAATAAGTAGCCTGTAACATGTTTTGTAAAGACTTTTATTTATTTATTGAATAAAAGGTTGGCCGTCAGTTTTTTCTTTCTTATTTCTTTCTTCTTCCTTGTTCTTTCTTTCTTTCTTCTTCTTCTTTCAGCACACTTTAAAAGCTCTACAAACTCTATCCTCATTATTTTTTACATTGTCTATTAATCGTTGGCATCTGAGTGGAGAAGGTATTAGAATTGCGATTGAGAGATATCGTGAGGATCCTACTCAATGCACTTTTGACGTGAACTCTATCCTAATATATATTCTAAGTTAACTAAGGAGGTTAACAAGAATACAAGTAACATGTTATAATATTATCAGCCCTGTAATAAACTATCCCACTGCTGGAGCACGGGCCTCTTCTCACTGTGAGAAGGGTTAGGCCATAGTTCCTCACGTTGGCCCAGTACGGGTTAGCAGACTTCACATGGGTATTTTCGACATCATTATGGAGAACTCTCAGACATGCAGGTTTTCTCGGGGTATTATCGTTCACTGTTAATGCAAGCGATAATTAACTATTTAATACGTATCTGAAGAGTTATTCCACTTTATCCCGCCCTCCCCTTTCCTATCCAGAACAACGCGTGCTGGGCTCAGATGCCATCCTTACACAGTAGAGTCGACTAGAGCGCGTACCAACAAGTTTGGGTCCTCATACCTCTGCCGAACGAACAAGGCATTGAATTCTCCGCCAAGGCACGTGTTTCCTTCTTCCTTCAATCCTGGGTCCTTTAAGCGGGGCGTGAAAAAGTACCTTCTCAGGACATCAAAGTAGAGACCTCAACACCGCCTCGGCTGCTATGAGGGCGGTGTGTAGGCCACTGCTCTTAGACCACACGACTGCTTACCATCAGGTGGAGTGTGATCATTTAGACGCGAAAAGTATTAAAAAAAAACATAACTTCGAAAAGTCAGAGTCACACCTTGGGATCGACCTCGAGACCTCTGCGTGGTAGTCCAACCGTTTCCAACTAGACTATCACTGTTACTTAATTTAAAAAGTTGATAAGTTCTGTTATGTACTATATAACACCTTTAAAAACAATTTTACTATTAAGTAGAACTGTGTACTATATAAAAACAATGTTATAGTTATTTCGAACTGTTCAATAATATTTTCTTACTTTATAGATATCTGTCTATACATCTGTATAAATAGCTGTCATAAAGCCATGAACATCCGTCTGTCCACAAATAGATAAACACGTGTAACTTCAAGATAATCAAAGGTTGCTACTTCTTTATAGTCAGAGGGATTTCTTACCTGTTCGCTTGAAATACTCTGGCTGCTCGAGTCATATCCTAACTAATATGATAAATGCAAATGTGAGTTTATTTGTTTTAAAATTTCACATACACATTGACAGGGTTACGGAATAGAATATAGGGTACCTTTGACCCAGTAAAACGTACCACTCCCGAGGGATAGAAATTTATTCACAAAATCTAGATTAAAACGAGCGAAGTCACGGGCAGAAAGTAATAAATATAATCAAGAATATTAAGTGCATCACGGATGTTTGCAGAGACATATACTGACGGTTTCACCGTTATCATGAGAAAAAGGTGCGCATTCTTGATGGCGCGCCTCCGCGGCAGCACCAATACCATCCTGAGTGTGTTCACGGATCGGTGGGAGACCCCCATTTTGCGGAGATGGATGAAGCTACATGCTGTGATTTAATAATTCAAATTAGGTATCCATGTATTGTCTACTAACATTAGAATTTTAAGTAAATTGTTATTAACACGATAATGGACTTAGTCCGAAATAAACGTATATTATTATATTATTATTATTAAATCGGAAAGAGATCTGAGGTTTCTGTTAGACTCATATGTCTCTTTTACAACAATATAATTTCAATCAAAGCACTTCCAAATCTAGGATTGGTTATTCATACATGTGCTCCATTTGAAAATGCCATGATTTTATAAAGTTCTTTACGCCTGTGTCTGTTTCAGCATCTTGGGATATAGTGGTGATAGATGGTTCTCCTTAGTAGACAGTATATGTAGAAAAATTGAGCACGTACACAAATAACTTACCTGATTTTCAACACTGAAAAACACTTGGTTTTCATACTGAGAACAGTAGACACGATGGTGTCTACAGTTTCGATACCGATAGGTTGCTACCTTTTGCTGACAGCTGATGTAATGAGTCTTTAATTAGGTACTACTGTCTTTGACTTCTCCCACGTGGAAGTGGTTATGTCGATAGGCAGCGTTATCTATTAATAAGTTGGAATCTTAAGTGTTGGTAGTATAAATTTGAAATTTGAATTATTATCCTGTTGACCGAACGCATTACCGCGATCCCGATAACCTATGTACCTCCGATTTGGTAATTTTTTTGCCAAGTTCGGTACAAATCTATAATGAGTTCACAAATGATTGAGTAACAAATATTCAAAGCTCAAACATTGACACTAAGCTTCCGTTAATAATATAAGCAGCATGTAATTAATAATAATAATAATAATAATAATATTCTACCACATACACACAACACCATCTAGCCCAAACTAAGCAGAGCTTGTACTATGGCTACTAGACAATGGATAAACATACATATATACTTTTTTTTGTAAATACATACATATTATACATAGAAACACCCAGACCAAGACAAACATCCATGTTCATGCACACAAATGTTTGACTTGTGCGGGAATCGAACCCGCGACCTCAGGCGTGCCAGTCGGTTACAGTAACCACTACGCCATCGAGGCCGACTTTTTCTATTCTCCTTCTTTAAAATAAACATAAAAATTTACTTTGATTAGCTATAGAACCAGCATAAAATTGACTGTGTACTATGTACAATTGATAATAATTTTAATATCGTAAATGCAACCACTTTAGGCTGAAGACTTAGTACATGTATATTTTGCAGTACAGGAAGTCTCCATAATAAAAAAAAATTTGGAGCAGTCTTTGGGGACTGCCGATAGAAGTGAAAACTAATTCCTTGATCATAAACACTTCTTTATAAACCAAAAATAATTCAAAAATGGATTGAAAGCGTTCGATGACAATGACGCGAGTTCCATGATTTTTGTTCACCCAAGAAGTGCTCAACGCGCCTAAAGAAGTTTTCACTTCAAAAATACCTAATTCACTTCAAAGAAGGGTCTAAGGATACTAAATATAGTACCAAATAAAAAAAAAATAAAGAAAAGGTTGAGAACCACACTGAATACACCAAATGTAATATAATACATAGTTCTGTTTAACTATATGTACATAATAAAATAGCTTTGAAGCGTGTTTTGCCAGAGCTAGACGTATTTTGGTCCTCAGTGATGGCTCTGTTAGGTTTAGTTTATATAATTTTTTTGACAGTTCAAAATGCTTTATCATGTGACGTAGAACTATTGGTGAATACAGACGTGGGGACCATTAAGGGATTGAAGGCTGAAAATGGGGATTACTATATGTATATGGGAATACCTTATGCTCAAGTTGACTCTTGCAATCCTTTTGGTGTAAGTACTCTTTAAAGATTTTGGATATATTTTATTTAAATACTTGACCTAAGCATCAATAATGTTAACAATGTGTATTTATGTTTACTTTGTAAATGAGTCTTAAAATTATTTTGTGGATTATGTTTGTATGCGATCGCGAGGTTTAAACTTCGATTTCCGTATCGGGCAGTGTTTTTTGGATTTTATGTCAGAATTTACAATAGCTGTTTGGAGTTCATACTGTGCTCGTTAGACGTTCATTGACTCCCTCTTTATTAAATAGGAATCTAAACTACAAATGGCCAAAGGCCGGTGTAACATACTTCGGACTACCTTTTCGGCGATATATGTAGATACTTGGACTGAATTTTGCCTGCGGCTTCGCTCGCATAAATGTAGGTTATGCCAATTTTCTTCCACTCGGGATCAGTGTTTTTTCTGGATGAAAGGTAACCTATGTACTTGTACCGCTGCCAACGTTTATGCGAAATTTCATGATAATTGGTCGAGTAGTTAAGGCGCTAAATTGTAACAAACAAACTAAGACACATTCACATTTATAATATTAGTAAGGATTAGTTATAATATGCCCAAAGTAAGCTTTTAACCAATATCTGCTTCTTCTTAAATTTAAATTCTCTTATCAGTAAAGCTATAAACACATACTATCTCAGTCTTCTTTTTCTATTTAATACGACTTATCTTCAATCAACACACTTTGCTTATCACGATATATTCGAGTAGAAGCAAAATGGGAACAGAAATGTCAATAATATGCCGTTTTAGCTCCTGTGGTTTTATCGTCGTTGGTTTTTATTGCCAAGATAACTGCATCTGCAAGATGTCGGCCTCGGTGGCGTAGTGGTTAGTGTAACCGACTGCCACGCCTGAGGTCGCGGGTTCGATTCCCGCACAAGTCAAACATTTGTGTGCATGAACATGGATGTTTGTCTTGGTCTGGGTGTTTCTATGTATAATAAGTATGTATTTACAAAAAAAAAGTATATATGTATGTTTATCCATTGTCTAGTACCCATAGTACAAGCTCTGCTTAGTTTGGGCTAGATGGTGTTGTGTGTATGTGGTAGAATATTATTATTATTATTATTATCTTTTACGTAATATATAATTGTTTTTCCGTGACAATAGTTAACATAACAATGTTGTATTATTTGTCACTATGGTTTATTTTTTTAAGAACTAACAGCCTCGTAAAATTTATTTACATGGTCGATATCATATCTACATTAACTATCCTAACTAATTTTATAAATACGAAAGTGAATTTGTTTGATTGTTACGCTTTCACGCCATAACTACTCAACCGATCATCATGTAATTTCGCATACACATTGATAGCGGTATAGAATAGGACATAGGATACCTTTTATTGAGAAAATAGGCACTGTTCTCGAGATAGTATATTGCAGTATTAAAATCGCGGCCAGTCCTACGAATTGTATTACATTTAAAAGGCTTATGTTTAACTTATCACCAGATATAGTAAAATATAACAGTCAAAAATAGTAAATGATCACCAAAAATTGTAAATGATCACCAAAATTAAAACCGCATTTTAATACCAAAAATATTAATTGCACAGCAAAGAGATCAAAATAAGTCGACGGAGCCTCGCTTTGCGGGGCTCCTATTTTTAGGTGGGTTTAAGAAGGAACCTAACATAACCTAACCCTCCCGAGACGGTATGCAGTGATTTGAGGCGTATAGGTGCTCGTTATGATATATTTTAGTAAGCATATTTTGGTGTGCAATTACTATTTTTGGTGGTCATTATATTTAATCTCCATTTAAAATACACTCGGTGTTTGAGGTCATAATTACTGTGCTCATCTATGTAGATTCTAGACGTTCTCTATAAATATTTAGCGCATGTTATAAAATGTTTATAAATTTTTGCGTGTCCGTAAGATTGTAATAACCAGTATTTAAATAAAATCTTTATACATACATAGCTCTAAGTCAATATTCCTGAAGACGTAGGCAGCAGTGTACTACTAGGTACGGCTTAAAGTTCCGAGTGGCAAAAGATAAGGCTATTGCAATCGGCTATTTGCTAGAATTATTCAACTTAACTGCTATCTCTGTACCAACGAGGCAGTCATAAACATCTATTTATTAATACGTTGACTTCATACATAATATAATAATATAATATTGTATCACATACACGCAACACCAACTAGCCCAAACTAAGCAAAGCTTGTACTATGGGTACTAGACAATGGATAAACATACATATATACTTTTTTTTTGTAAATACGTACATATTATACATAGAAACACCCAGACCAAGACAAACATCCATGTTCATGCGCACAAATGTTTGACTTGTGCGGGAATCGAACCCGCGACCTCAGGCGTGGCTGTCGGTTACACTAACCACTACGCCATTGAGGCTGTTTCCTTTATATTTTTACGTGGCGGTATGCTATGACTCATACTCATCCGCGGGGGCGGGCGGAGGTGCTATGTCGGGCTCACCAGGGTAAAAGAGAGATGGTAATGATGATAAGAATGGACCTCCCGGTAATAACGACTAAACCTACCACGGTGTTCCTCGACAAAACCGCAATCGGCGGGGCCGCGCGAATCATTTTCACATGCAGTCGCGACCCCGCTGAGGTTTTGGCCCGCCGTATAAAACGGCAGGCCACAACACGATAAGACCTACCCTTTGGTCACCACTACTTTTAAAATTGTCTACTGTCTACTGTCCCCCCCCCCACCCATAGAGGGGAGACGGACACGACACAGAGGCGCGCGTGGGAATACGCACGCCGCCGCTCGGACCTGGTGCTGATCGGATGGCGGGCAGGCTCACGAAGCCCGCTACCCCCAGGTCAAACCTCAGGGTGGCTGGAAGTCATCTCGCGCCCTCCAGCGCCCGGTTATATGGTTGGGGAGATGGTTTGAGCGCTCCCTCTCCCGCTCCGCCACCTCCTTGATGGAAATTACTTCCTCACAGAAAGAGGCGACGACTTTCCACGACCTCTCACTCCGGACCATGGACTGAACCACGGTCGGGAGCGAGAGGGCAACCATGCCGACTGCCGCCATCAACTCACGGCGCTGCGATGCCGAGGTGGGGCAGTCCGCCAAAGTGTGCAACGCCGAGTCCTCAACAACGTCGCGGCAGTCGCCGCAGTGGTGACAACCGGGCGTCTCTGGCCAGCCTATGCGACACAGGAACTGGCCAAAGCAACCGTGGCCAGTCATTACCTGTGTCAGCCGGAAGGTGAGGGTGCCATGTCGTCTCTCCAGCCACTCCTTAAAAACGGGCCTTACCGCTACGATTGTAGCGTGCCCGATACAATATGTAAAATCCTATTTTAACATTTCTTTTAAAGTTGTATTTATTTTAACCCATACTACTTACCTTATTATTTACATGTAAAACTAGATATACAATAATTGTAAAAAAAACAATAATAATTACAAGACTGCCTCCGTTGCGCAGTGGTAATAAATAAGACTGCTGTGCATAAGGTCTTGGGTTCGTTTTCCATGTCAGAAAAGGTTTTAATGAATTTTACTATAAATAAATTCTTAGTATCAGCACGATGTCCGAAACTATGCCTGGTAGATGGCCAATAGCCTCCCTATTGCGTGATATAGATATTAGACTGTATATGTTTGTAATTAATAAGACTGTTGATTATATTATAAAGTATCAAATTATTCACAGGCTGCGTTGTCACAACCTCCATTCGAGGGAATCTTCGAAGCATACAATGACGCGACAATGTGCCCACAAGTCAATAATGATAACAACAACACTGTAATGGGTACACTTAACTGCTTACGCCTCAACGTCTATGTACCCAAGTCAGCAAACTTAGCAAAAATTCGCAAATTAAACCCAAGCCTGCCAGTAATGGTTTGGTTATATGGTGGAGCTTTTCAGTATGGCAATGCCGGTAAATTCGGACCTAGCTACTTAGTACAACATGACGTAATCGTAGTCACCCTAAACTATCGAACCGGGCCTTATGGCTTCATGTGCCTTGATATACCTGAAGTGCCAGGCAACCAGGGATTAAAAGATCAATATCTTGCATTAAAATGGGTGAAAGATAACATAGGAGCATTTGGCGGTGATCCTGATCTAGTAACTGCATTTGGTCAGAGCGCTGGAGGTCATTCAATAGATCTACATTTAATGTCAACAAAAGAAACACTGTTTAACAAAGCGATATTACAAACAGGAAGTGCGCAAGCATTGACAGTTTTATATGAGCCTGATAAATTAGCTCCAATCAGAATAGCTAGATACTTAGATTTTGAAACGGATGACATAAGAGAAGCCTTATCGTTTCTGTCAAACAAGACGACGAATCTAGTAATTGCTGCTGCTAGGATTTTGGAAATACAATTCAAGCCATGCGTAGAAACTGTTTTCGATGATATAGAGCCTTTTATAGCTGAATCCTGGATTAGTAATGAACGAGTACCCAAAGTTAGAAACATGCCTGTTTTGATGGGATTCAATGAACTTGAATTAGCGAGTAAAGATTTTCCAAAGAATATTGAATATTTTGTAAACTATACTATAGTAAATAATCATTTGAAGCAAGTCTTCAATTTCAACGATCAAGTATTGGATGAAATGAAAAATTTGGTCGATCACTTTTATTTTGGAGATGAAGAGATAAATGATAAAGTAAAATGGGACCTAATTCGCTTTGATTCTGATTTTACTTACATACATCCTGTTCATAGAACTATGCAAAGATATTTGAAGAATGGAGCTGGAAATATATACTTTTATATGTTTTCATACGTTGGAGAAAGAAATGGCCTCATCACGACATCCTACAACAAGGACCAATCGTATGGCCAAATATGTTGTGCTAGTCACTCTGACGAAATAGGCTATTTATTTAATAATCAAAACCAACCAGAGCTTACTGCTTCTGACCGAACAATTATGCAACGTATGACTACCATGTGGACTAATTTTGCAAAATACAGGTAAAGAACCAAACACATTAAGCCATTTTTTTCTTAGTTCTGTATTATATAGTTACAGCCGACCTTAAAGACGATACTGACATTGAACGGGAGCGGATGGTACGGTCAGTACGAGCGAACAAGACAGCACATAGATTTGCGGGCTGCTCTGTTGAAGCTAAAATTGCGCTATTCAAAGCTATTGCTATTGTACTTCGCTCTTTACTTGCAGCCTATGGACTAGCTTCACTTTGAAATCATACAGTGCTCTCCGCGTACAGTTCATCAATGCGTTCAGGTCTGTGTTGGGACTACCTCGCTACTGCAGTGCCTCAGCAATGTTCGCCAAAGCACGAACTAGTTGTTTACACAACAATGCGCAAGCGTTGCACTTCCTTAGCTCGCAGGGTGAGGGCTAGTTTCAACACAGTGCTGGCAATGATTGCGGACAGGTTAGACTGTCCTTATATGCGAAGGTACTGCGACATGCGTGTCACAGCGACAAAAATGAAATAAAAACTAACACTTAGGCTAAGTTTTACTAAAAACTATGAGTTTTGTGAACTTGCAATAAACGTTTTATTATTGAAGTGAAAACTTCTTTAGCGGCGTTGTGCACTTTTTTGTGATGGGTAAAAAATGTTAAGCTCGCGTCAGGAGACGTGACCTGATCGAAAATTCGTAAGATGGAGGGAAAATTGTCAAACTCGCGTCAGGACACGTGACATGATCGAAAATTCGTAAGACGTATGGAGAATTGTCATGTTTGTGTACGATAGCGCAATAAATGAATGTTGTATTTTACCACATAAATGATAGTACTTTATACTGATAATTAAAGCAATTCGTGCAAAATTTATTCCCTAACCATTCCAAAATATCAAAAATGCACAACGTTAATATTCAAGTTTTCACTTCTGTCGGCACTCCCGGAGTGCAACCCGTTCATTTTTTATATTATTATTTATTGTTATATTTGTTTCAGTGACCCGACTCCGCTGATATCTCAACTCCTGCCAGTTAAATGGGAACCTGTTACGAATAACACTTACTATTTTCTTGATATAAATAATAAACTAACACTTGGAAAACGGCCACTGCACTCAAAAATGGCCTTTTGGGACCTATTCTACAAACACTGTCAGAAATATCAGAAAGGATTTGAAGCTGAGTAGCGTCATGTCAAATGCTTAAGATATCATTTTGCTGAGTAAACTATAGAACTACAAGTCTAGCAAAATAGCAACGATTAAAATTAAATGACGTTAAATATGTTTTTGTCTTCATCTTTAAATAACATTTCTTTTTAACCTATTGAGTCGCAGCGACACACCGACGACCAGATACAATAGGTTTTAATTATGTACGGTTTTCTAAAACTTGACAGTAAAAATATATTTTTTATTCTTATTTAAGTCAGGCATTTACGGGCTTAATATCTTGGAAGGAGTACACAGAGTTTACACGGACATGTTTACTTCATATGTGTAATTCCACGTCCTATTGCTGTCAACACACAAGTCAAAAACTAAATAGACATTACGATTATTTTCAGTTCGCAAATACAATGATAAACGTAATATTATGAATTAAAAATAACACCAAATTTATAATAACTACAAATAAATAAAAATGTTTCTATAACATTTTTGAGATAAAACCTATTCAAATTTGAATTTTTACGTTTGATGCTTCATTTCGTTTTTACTTTGCTATACAATCATTACCTTATTTGATATCAAAATATTATGTTCAATGTTTATTTAAAAAAATATATTTGTATATGTTTAAATAAAAGCATTTCAGATGTTCCATTACGATATTTTTATTAGAAACAGATGGAGTAAAGCAATTTATCATATATTTGAATGATAACAACCACACAAGCATAAAATAAATATAAATAAAGCCTTCAATATGAAACAGTTTAAAGTCGTGTACTGATGTCTTAGTTTTGTCAATATTGAAACAGTTGTTAGCCATTGCTAAAACGAACAGATAGAGTAACATTTGAACAACATGGCATATTACATTGCTGTACTGCCAGTACATGAGGCAACAATAATATTGATAGTTTATTAACAACACAGCACAAAGCAGCGATAGCTCAGTGGGGAGAACAACAGACTGCAATGCAGAGGGTCTCGGGTTCGAACCCACGTCGCGCACCTCTGACATTCGAAAGTTATATGACTTTTCGAAATTATGTGCGTATTGATTGACAATATCGCCAGCTCCGTGCCTCGGAAAGCACGTTAAGCCGTCGGTCCCGACTGTCATGAACATCTATGGCAGTCGTTATTGGGAAGTCAGTGCCCTCTAATATCCTGACATTGGTCTAGTCTCAAGGTATCGTTAGCCTTCGGGTTGCGGAGGTCAGGTGGCAGCCGCTCCGTGTAAAGACTGATATCTAGTCAAATCCGGTTAGACTAGAAAGCCGAGCCCAAGTGACTTGGGAATAATAAAGGCTAGGGAGAAGACTAACAACACAGCACCCTTAGAAAATTGTAAATCTTACTCACCGTAGAAACAATACAATTTTATTTGGCTGCAACCTTTTGTATTGCCCTTCCTGGTTTTTGCGAAATCCTAGCATGTTCCTCGGCCAATTTATCACTAAGATACATAACAAAAAAAATCCTTTTGCACCTATCACGGGATAGCAAAAGGGCTAAGCTTGAGCGAAAATCTAGCAATGTTCAATACATTTAATGAAATAAAGTAGACAAAGAAATATATAGAAAAAAGAGCTTGGCTTGAATGATGATTTCTTATTTTTGATCGCAATAAAAACTTACTTTATATTAGACTTAGGGCCACTTGCACGACAACTCACAAAATATGTTTAGCACTAAATAGGTTTTAAACATCGTGCTGTCGCAGTCATCCGTGTGAAGGTGACTGAGATACCACGATGTTTTAAATCTATTTAATGCTAAACGTATTTTGTAAGTTGTCGTGTAAGTGGCCCTTAATATATTATTTATAATATAGTAAGGCTAATAATAAAGCGGTAGCTCAGTGGGGAGACCAACAGACTGCAATGCAGAGGCTCTCGGGTTCGAACCCACGTCGCACACTTCTGACTTTCGGAAGTTATATGACTTTTCGAAATTATGTGCGTATTGATTGACAATTATAGCCTGCTCCGTGCCTCGGAGAGCACGTTAAGCCGTCGGTCCTGGCTGCCTTGAACATCTATGGCAGTCGTTATTGGGAAGTCAGTGCCCTCTAATATCCTCAGGGTATAGTTAGCCTTCGGGTTGCGGAGGTCAGATGGCAGTCACTCCGTGTATAAACTCATATCCAGTCAAATCCGGTTAGACTAGAAAGCCGACCCCAAGTGACTTGGGAATAATAAAGGCTAGGGAGAAGAAGACTATATTATTTACAAAACATTATGTAGTAATCGTTAAACAATATTATTATATGACTGTGCTAAGACAATAACAACAATAAACAATTACTTTCGATTCGTAACAGAAGCTGAGGTTCTCAAAGTGCTTTTAGGATACGCAGATGTTACACATTGCAATTAAACTAATATACGGATGTATTAAATAATAAACTAATATACTATTTTGAATATAGTAGAGCCTCGCTGATTTCAGCATGAATGGGCCGGCTCGACCGGGGAAGGACTACCCTCTTACAGAATATCGACGTGAAATAGCAGTATTCCTACTGTTGTGTTGGTTCGGTGAGTGAGAGTGCCGGAGGCTCTTTCCCTCTTCCCGCTCCTTCTCCTTCCCACTTCCTTTTCCTTTTCTTAAGGGTGGGAAACGCGCAAGTGATACCTCTGGTGTTATAGGCGTCCATAGGCTACGGTAACCACTTACCATAAGGTGAGCCGTATGCTTGTTTGCCAACTCAGTAGTATAAAAAAAATAAAAAATTATAGTTTAATACACATAGTTAAGGGGAAAGTGTACATATAAATTGATTTAAATATGAATAAATAACACACCACGACACAAATCATATACTTAGTAGTTAAATTTGAACGTTTCCAATGTATATACATAATGACATTATCATTGAAATTTTTTTTTTGTTATAGGCGGCGAACGACTATACGGGTCGCCTGATGATAAGCGATTACCGCCGCCCATGGACACCCACAACACCATAGGAATCACAAGTGCGTTGCCAGTCTTTTAAAGTTGACCCGCCTCAGGAGGAGGGAGGTTGGGTCTCCGGTACCCTTACTGACTCGACGAAACACAACATCGCTATTTCACGCCGGTTTTCTGTAAGGCCATGGTATCACTCCGGTCGAGCCGGCCCATTCGTGCCGAAGCGTGGCTCTCCCACGGTATAAATTAAACTACTTTATACGGATTTTGTCGCGCTGTTCTTCTATTACAGAATTTTGAGACTCTAGCACTACTATTATTGAACTTTACTACAATTTAAGCTACATATTTAGATTCATTAAAAATATTTATTTTTACAGGTAACATACCTCACAAATGTTTGCGCTTCGTCGAAAGCTATGATACTTTAGAATTACATACATACATAGATTCACGCCTGTTTCCCAGAGAAGTCGGCAGAGACTACGGATTTCCATTTGCTACGATCCTGACACACTTCTCTGGCTTCATTCACTTTCATAACATTCCTCTTACACGCTCACCTGTTTAAGGTGCTTTAACCCGGCCTTTATCCAGAATGTCTCCGATCTGATCAAGAAACGTTAGCCTAGGTCTTCCCCTTGCGACCGTTCCATTCACACTAGCCTTATAAACTTTCTTAGTCAGTATTTCCTCGTCCATTCTTTCTACATGTCCAAACCAGCTTAACATACCCTATAAAGACCTCATTACTTTAATAAATAAAAGGAATCAGCTATGGCATAGTTTAAAACAAACACCTGAAGATGAAAATTTGAGAAGAGAATTCATAAACCAAAGAAATTACACTTTTATAAATATCCAATCAGCTAAAAATCAATTTTATCATAAGGCTTTCAAAAATTGTAAGAAATGTCCTTTAAAAATGTGGCAACTAATTAATAGACTGTCAAATAATAAATCGGAATTAGCGGAGCTAAAGTATTTAGAAATCAATACCTGCAATGGTCAAATTTTAGATACTAAAGAAATCTGTGAGTATTTTAACAGATTTTTCGCCACAATAGGTATTGAACTTGCAAATAAAATACCACAAAAATACCATAAAAACTTAACACAAACACTATCATATAACAAAACTACTACCAATACTGAATTATCAAAATTAAAACCAAAGACCGCAGACGAGGTACTGAAAATAATAAAAAACCTAGATTCTAACACTAGTTCCGGATTAGATGGCATAAACACAAAATCCTTAAAGTGTATTAAAGATAATATAGCAGAAAACCTAGCAATTTGTATTAATAAATGCTTAAGTGACGGTTATTTTCCAAACAGCCTAAAAACTGCAAAGGATAGTCCTATTTTTAAAGCCGGAAGCAAACAAGACCCGAACAATTATCGACCTATATCGGTACTTCCGGTAATGTCAAAAGTATTCGAAAAAATACTACATAAACAACTATATGAGTACCTGACTTCTATTGATTACCTCTATAAAAAGCAATATGGCTTCCGTCCAAAGTCTAACACTGTATCTGCAACTGTTGATTTAGTAACCAACATAAGACTTAATATTGATCAGAAAAAAATTGCATTAGGTATTTTTATTGACTTAAAAAAGGCTTTTGACACAGTCAGCCATGACATCCTGTTATTAAAACTAAAAGACATAGGTGTCACAGGCAAGGCAAATGATATTTTCAAATCGTACCTTTCAGATAGATTTCAAGTTGTTAAAATAAATGATCAGCAAAGTGGCCCGCAACCGGTTACTTGTGGCATCCCACAGGGATCAATATTGGGACCGCTGTTGTTCCTTATTTATGTAAACAACATATATGAAATTGGACTAAAGGGAGAGGTCACTTTATACGCTGACGACACCAGCCTCTTCTACTTTGGCCACTCATTAGAATCAGTACTAAGTGAAGCTCAACATGACCTACACATATTACATACCTGGCTACAGTCTAACTTATTAACAATCAATACCTCAACAACAAAATACATAATCTATTCAGCAAAAAATAAAAAAATTTAAAGTCACAATCCTCTTACTATTGATGGCGAAATACTAACAAAAGTTAATAACGAGAAATATTTAGGCCTTGTTCTTGACAGTAAGTTTACCTGGAAACAACATATTGACAAAATTCATAGTAAAATCTACTCATTAACTGGAGCTTTAAGAAGTATAGTTCGATGTCTACCGAGACATGTTAGATATACCATATATAATTCGTTAGTCAAGCCTCATTTAGATTATTTGATTGAGGTATGGGGCTCAGCTACTAAATCAAACTTGCAGAAACTACAAGTAACACAAAATAAAATCATAAAAATATTATTCCAATATCACTACTTAACACCTATAACTGTTCAAATATATAAAGAAACAAAGTTATTTAATCTAACCCAAACGTATAAATATAACACATGCATTTTTATTGGAAAAATAATCACAAAAGATACTCATTCTCAAATAACATTCACAAAAAAGATAAATTACCATAAGCGTGTGACACGACAGGCTAATAACCTATGTTTGAGAATACATAGAACAAACTATGGAAAAAGGAGTATCTTTTACGAGGGAGCGCAACACTACAACAAATTACCTAAAGATATTAAAGAAGCAAAATCTCTGTCCACATTTAAGAAAATATTAAAAAACCACTTTTTAAAGGATTATTCATGATAATAATTACATACCACTAAGCTAAATAATTATATATTAGAAATACGCAAGCAATGTAAATAATAATATCTACTATAAAAATAAAAAAAATTACTTATATATATGTAGGTACATAGAGAATAATAATTATAGGTGTGCAAAAAAAAAATATATATATATATATTATATATACATGTATTATCTAAATGTTTATTTAGTTGACTTGGTTTGTGATGGTAGATATAGGTATTTAGTGTTAACATGATACGTAATTCGCAAATAAGTTTTAGTGAAGTATTATAATTAGGTACCTACTCGCTACGCCAATCGGCTTAATGTATATTTAATTAGTGATTTGTAAATCTTTTGAGAAAATAAATGTCTTAAACCTTTTCTATTCTCGTCACTATATCCATTTTCATGCAATTACATAACTTGTCTTATGATAAACGTGAAGATAGAGATTCATATATTAGCGATGATATACTGAAATATCGTCGCTCCGGGCCTGATAGCGCAATTAAAGCCAATGAATCAGGGCGTTAATAAACATCTATGACTATCCATGTAGTACTTCAGATCTCTCTTAAATATTTACATAATATTCTAAGGCAACTGGACACAATATTCTAGAAGAAACTATATCCTACTATCTTAGCTTGAGAGAAAACCCTTTGTTTTCAGTGCAGTAATTTATAATAGAGCTGATATCGCAAATAATGTATTAGTCCTAATCCTAATCCTAACTAGTCCTAACTAATACTATAAATGCGAATGTGAGTTTGTTTGTTATGCTTTCACGCTTTAACTACTCGACCGATCACTATAAAATTTTGCATACCTGTTGTCAGGGCAACAGAAAAGGACGTCGGGTTCCTTTTATTCAGAAAAAATTAATGTTACTAACCTTTTTTTTTTTTTTACCTGGGGGAATGTTGTGACGCATACCCCTCCGCGGGGGCGGGCGGAGGGGTTATGTCGGACTCGCCGGGGTAAAAGAGTAAGATGGAATAAGAATAATATGATAATACGGAATACCGACTAAACCTACCACGGTGTTCCTCGACAAAACCACTATCGGCGGGGCCGCGCGAATCACTTGCACATGCGGTCGCGACCCCGCCGAGGTTTCGACCCGCCGTATGAAACGGTAGGCCACTACACGAAGAGACCTACCCTAAGGTCTCCACTAAACAAAAATCCCTACTGTCTCCCCTCTAGAGGGGAGACGGACACGACTCAGAGGCGCGCGTGGGAACACGCACGCCGCCTCTCGGACCTGGTGCTGAACGGATGGCAGGCAGGCCCACAAAGCCCGCCACCCTCAGGTCAAACCTCAGGGTGGCTGGAGGTCGTCTCGCGCCCTCCGGCGCCCCATTCTGCGGTTGGGGAGAGGGTTTAAACGCTCCCTCTCCCGCTCCGCCGCCTCACTTCCCTGGAAATCACTTTCTCACAGAAGGAGGCGACGGCATTCCATGACCTCTCACTCCGGACCATAGACTGAACTACGGCCGGGAGCGAGAGGGCAACCAATCCGACTGCCGCGATCAATTCACGGCGCTGCGATGCCCAGGCGGGGCAAACCGCCAAAGTGTGCAGCGCCGTGTCCTCAACAACGTCGCGGCAGTCGCCGCAGTGGTGACAATCGGGCGTCTCTTGCCGGCGTATACGACACAGGAACCGGCCAAAACAACCGTGGCCAGTCATTACCTGTGTCAGCCGGAAGGTGAGGGCGCCATGCCGCCTCTCCAGCCACTCCTCAAACACGGGACTTACGGCCACGATCGTGGCGTGCCCGAATGTTATTAACCTAACCTAACCTACAATTATGCGAGTGAAGCCGCGGGCAAAATATAGTATCGAATACTTTAAAAATTAGTATCTTATAATGTCATACACATACGTTAGGAACTAATAGCCAATCATTTTAATAGATATACTGACATCGTATTGAAGAAAAAGTTTGACAACCCCTAGAACAACATAAATTATTTGTAAACTTTGCCTATGCGAACACATGTTACATATCTGTCTCAGTTTTACAGCTAGACAGTACTTAGATCATTAAAAAAACTGAATTATGTTTGGTAGAAAGAGATTTAGCTATACTATACCACTAATAATTCAAATTGCGATGTGCTCACCATATTTTGAAGAAGAATTTATCGAATCAAATGTGGGAACAATAAGAGGCATGAGAGCTACCGATGGAAACTATTTCATGTACTTGGGGATACCTTATGCAACTGTCGATGCTAGAAACCCTTTTGGAGTAAGTACATTTCATAATTCTGCACAACAGCATCTTAAAAAAATGCTTTATTTTAACATTAACATTACTCAATCAAAAAAGGTTTTTTTTATTTTACTTTACTTTAAATTGGTTATAATTATGGACCCTTTATTGACGATTAAATGCCAGCAATACTATAGTAATAATTCAATTCTACCTAAACTCGTCATTTACTAATACGATAATCTTTCTTTTATTTTTTCCAGCCGTCAAAGCCACGTTCATTGACAGAGAAAACCTTTGAAGCTTATGATGATTCTCATATATGTCCTCAAATTCATAAAAATAACTATTCAGTGACGGGTACACTTGATTGCTTACGTCTGAACATTTACGTACCGGAGTCAGTTAATTCAATAAACCGAAACTTTCCAGTTATGATTTGGATCTATGGTGGCAGTTTCCAATATGGGTACGCTGCAAAGAGCCTGTATGAACCTAGCTACTTAATACAACATGATGTCATTGTAGTCACATTCAACTATCGTACTGGACCTTATGGGTTTATGTGTCTTGACATACCTGAAGTGCCTGGGAACCAAGGTCTTAAAGATCAGTACATTGCACTTCAATGGGTAAAGGATAATATAGAAGCATTTGGAGGTAATCCTAATCAAATTACATTGTTTGGTATGGGCGCAGGAGCACATTCGATAGATTTCCATTTGATGTCAACTAAAGACATATTGTTTAACAAAGTTATACTACAAAGCGGAAGTGCTCAGTCAGCAACAGTAATACATGAGCCTGATAAATCAGCTCCGTTGAAGATCGCGAGATATGTAGGCTTCGAAACCACGGATGTCAAAGATGCCTTATACTTTCTTTCAAAGACGGATATAAAATTAGTCATAGCTGCCGCAAACAACTTGGAAATACAATTTAAACCATGTGTAGAAAGCTTATTTGAGTATGTCGACCCGTATATAGCATATCCTTGGATTAATTTAAAAGTACCTAAAGTAAAAAACATGCCGGTTATGATTGGATTTAATAAACATGAATTAGCTAGATTTTTTATGCCAAAAAATGCTGCATATTTTAATAATTTAACGATCGTGTATGATAATTTGAATCAAATATTTCAATTCACCAAAGACGATATTTATGAAATGGAAAAATTAATATCCCGTTTTTATTTTGGAGGTGAAGAGATAAGTGAAAAGATGAAATGGAAAGTAATTCGTTTTAGCTCAGATTTTACGTATATACATCCTATTTATAGAACTATATATAAATATTTAAAAAATGGTGCGGGCAATATATATTATTACATGTTATCATACGTTGGTGGGAGGAACGCAGTCAATGTTACTGAATATGATGAGGAGAAAACTAACAACTATTTATGTTGTGCAAGTCATTCTGATGATCTGGGCTATCTGTTTCGTATGCAAAACCAACCCGAACTCACTGATGCTGATAATACTGTCATGCAGCGTATGACGACTATGTGGACAAATTTTGCCAAACACAGGTATTAAAGTCAATATAAAATATTATGCAAGTACATCTGTTCCTATCCTTTATAAATTATGTTACATTTGTTCCAGTGACCCAACTCCAATGACATCGGATCTCCTTCCAGTGAAATGGGAGCCATTTAAGATAAATGCTCACTATTTTCTAAATATTGATACTAGACTCTGGCTTAGGAAAAACCCATTGCATGACAAAATGGCATTCTGGGACCTCTTCTACAGACAAAATAAGAAATATCAGAAGGGATATGAGGAAAAGACACGTGACCGCCTTAACTAAATGCATTTGGAATATAAAAATAATTATCCTATAAAGTAACAGCTGATTTCAAACTCATCTTAGATGTGTTTAAATACTTACATATACCAGCATTCAATTTTCTTCTAAATTTCATTTTCATATAAAGGCATATGTACTTTTACTAAATGTAACAATCTATAACAAGCAAATAATATACTACGTACAATATTGGATACTATGTAATAATGAAAATAAATTGAAGTAATAGAATATTTATGAATAGGTAGGTATATAGAATAACTTAAATTTTAATCTATGCGTCATAAGTGTCATAACAAACGAACTAACTGTCACGTATTTGTTATCAGCTTACTCATGTGACAAGGCGATTGACTTACAATTGTAAAACCCTCATATAATAATTGTAGTTATTGTTAATTTTGGTAAATTTTAATTTTAAGTAATTGGTAGTTATTATGATATTTCTCTATTAACAGGCACGGAATAAAGATACACGTCTTTCTTACTTACATGAGGATATAAGCGATCTCGCAAATTATTATTTCGTCGGACACAAAGCTACACACTCTAAATCGGAACAATTCTTTGTTAATCATGCAAAAGATTGGGTTATAAATATAAGTGTTTTTGATAAACTGATATAGTGAAAACCATAGATTATAACGGCATCTGGCAGAAATAATATCACAGATTATGTCGAAATGTTAGTCGGTACCTAGTTAACTAATTAGATATGCATAATATTGTCTTACATTTACGATGATTAGATTTTATGATAATATAACCATAACATATTTTTAACATGTAAAATTAGAAGTCTAAGACACAATTTGGATAGCTTAATGGTAACCCTTAAAAAAATGGATGTCAAGTTTGACGTCATTTTCTTATCTGAATGTTGGATAGGTGGGGATTCGGTGGTGCCACAAATCGAGGGATATCGTAGCTTTTCTTCTACAAAATTTATAAATCAAGTAGGCGGGGTAGTTGCTTATACAAAAAATATCTGGTCTCCCGTTGTAACCGAACCCGATGTTCTTGACGCTAACTGCCTGCAGGTACATATACCCGATTGTGTGACATTACTGGGTATTTACCGGTCACCATCCTTTAGAAACACTGATAGGTTCATAACTTCTCTGGAATCTGTTACAAATAGTATCACACAGAGCCCTTGTCACATTGTCACTGGCGACATCAATATAAATATCAATGATCCTGAATTATGTTCTGAATACCTTACTTTAATGGCACAACTAGGATTTCAAGCAACAGTTGACAAACCGACTAGAGGTAACGCGTGCCTTGATCATGTTTTGCGGGAGGTTTTTGGAAACATAAAAGCAAGTTCTAGTATTGTATAATATTATTTAATCCAAATTATGTTATTGTGTTATGAACTGTAATCTGTTATTGATAAATAAATAAATAAATAGAAGATTGCATTGTCAATTTGTACAACGAAAACTTGGATGACAGCAACGTCTATCTACCGGACACATTTATACTGCCAGTCTTCAGAGTGATATTGAGAATTTCCTAACACAAAAATTCTATACCTACAGAGACACATAGTGAATCTATCCCTGTCTCATATAGAACTTTGAATCAATTTTAGAATGTCAAACAGATCTTTATAAAAATTCAGTATGAATTCTACAATCGTTTACTGCTGTCCTGATATTTTTTGCAGTCAATACTTGACATATGATGCTCAGGTTGAATAAAATTTTAATCTTATTAAAATAGGTATCATGAATTAGACCATATTAATATTTTCTTTGTAGGACAAAATATTATAAACAAGCATTACGACACGATTAATGGCGACCGGTCATCGTACTGTCGCTGCTATAAAAAACAAGTATGGCGCAGTACCCAAGGGCAGTATACTTGGCCCGCTTCTGACCATAATATCAATATTAATGACCTTCCATCTATAACACTAGTTTTTTGTAAACGATATTTTATACTATTTTACACTTTAGTTTTTTGTAAACAATAATTATACTTGATAATTACAAATCTATTAATTTTGATACTATTATAAACACTACAATATAATCAGTAATGCCTTGTATCAAATAATGTTAGTGCAAAAAAATGTATATAAAATAATATCAGAGCTGTATTAAACTGTTCCATTGCTGGGTACGGGCCTTTTCTCAATGTGAGAATAGTTAGGCCATAGTCCACCACGCTGGACCAGTGCGTGTTTACAGAGTTCACATATCTTCGAGAACGATATGGAGAACTGTCAGACATGCAGGTTGCCTCACGATGTTTTCCTTCACCGTTAAAGCGAGCGACTTTTAACTATTTTAATACGCACATTTTAACTTGCAGTCCAATGGTCTTGAACTATATATTAACGATTTATAAAAAAAAGAATTTGGTTTTTGCAAACAAACTTTATAGAAAAAAGAGAGCACATGCCATATTTAATATCGCATATAATCGTAAAAACCTAATCAAGACAGTGTATACAAAATGCTTATGGCGGCTGTACACACTCGCCGAGACACCCCGAGACAGGCCGAGAGCGAGAATGTACATGGTGCTCTCGTCTTGTCTCGCTCTCTCGCGCCTCGCCTCGGTCGGCCTCGGTCGCTTGTCGGTTTTTTGCGCCCGAGTCAAAGGATCTCGTTGGAGTACTATCAAATGGAACCACTTTCCATGGTGTTTCTGAAATATAAATATATAAAATTACTAGTAATATAGGTATACACACATTAACTTACCGTGTTTGTTCTTAAGTTTTAAATATATATCTAGATACCTGTTTCTATTGCGGTGCATAGTAAACATCCACCATCTTCTTCTTCGCCATGTGTTAAGAATTTCCTTTTTATAGTAAATTTGTAAGAAATTGTAATAGCTCACAGCACAAAGACAAACAGCAGCAGCAATTTCTAAGTCCATTACTGCGGAAATCTTCAGTACGAATGAAAAAACGAGTGTGTACAGGTATGCTCTCGTCGAGAGCCTCATCGCCCGAAGCTCTCGACGAGACATTCTCGACGAGTGTGTACAGCCGCCATTAGGATTATACGTAGATCATTTTCAGATTCACTGCAATTGGCAAGTATATATCCAAATGCTTGCGTTGAATGCTCTATAATCACTTTGCATGGGCTTTAACCTGCGGTGCAAAGTGCTTATAGATTGTCACTGAGTGGATATTCGTCAAACATAGATAAGGATATTATAATTAAAAAATAAATCGGTAAATTGAATGTGAAAGTGTTAATTGAAAGGATTGTGAAAGTAACCGACGAGAAAATATTGGATGCACATACGGGATTTCGAAAGGGTATGCGATGTACGGATCAGATCTTTTCCTTACGGAGCATAGCCGAGAAAGTTTTGGCCAAAGGTCAAAAGGTCTATTGCGTATTCGTGGATCTGGAAAAGGCTTATGATAAAGTGGTGAGGAATGGACTTTGGTCGGTATTGTCCATGTATGGAGAGAATAGCAACCTCACGCGAGTTCTGAAATATCTTTATTACGATTCCAGAGTAAATGGGACCTACACAGAATGGTTTAGTATCGAAAAAGGTTTTAGACAAGGACGTGTAGCGTCACCCTGGCTGTTTAAATTATACATTGACAATTGTTTGAAAAATTTAAAACATTGTTAATGGGGATTAAGAATGAATCAGTTATAATACTAATAATAATAAACGCCTCTGGGACAGACGTTATCTCATCATGAGACTAACGCGATATCAGAGGGCACAGTACACTAGCTTTTAAACTACCACCTCCGCCTTGTGATATAAACAAAAAATGTATCACCAGGTTAAATAAAAGCGCACAAACCGCAGGGCAGCTTGTGACGAGCTGAATGTGAGTGGCGACACTGAGGTCCTGAATGCCTCGGAAAGTCGGTTAGGGCCTCGTCCCCAGCTTGTCGTTACTGGTTGGCTGGGGTAGAACTTCAAGAGCTCTCAACAATGGCTTGCCTTGGTCGGCCGGTCAGAGGGGGGACGGTAAAGCTATATGCTTGAGGGTGGAAATATCATTTTCAAGGGCATAACTACAGGGAAACCCGCTCCGGGTCTCCGTTGTCACGAGACCCGTGATGGTGAAACCGCCGCCGCACCACTCGACACCCCTAGCCGCTCGCACCGGTGTTGCCCTCTGCTGCTAGCTTGTA
This sequence comes from Catocala sponsa, assembly GCA_963564715.1. Classification (NCBI taxonomy): domain Eukaryota; kingdom Metazoa; phylum Arthropoda; class Insecta; order Lepidoptera; family Erebidae; genus Catocala; species Catocala sponsa. The sequence goes on from OY751329.1 coordinate 3,905,127, forward strand.
TGCCTATCGTAGCTATTCAGGGGGCCCATCTTATCGGCCCGCCGTTAAGATGGGCCGCCGCCCTAGACGCCGTTTTATCATCCATAGTTATCAATATACCAGTCCATCAAATAGCCATACCCATAGCCCATATACGTTACCACATCAAAGTAACAAAAGAAAAGTAACGAATCTAGTGTTTAGTTTTTTCAACACTGATAATTTAATGGTTAACAGGTTCCCTGTCCGATGAATCACATAATATGATACATATCAATAGATTTTCTATTGTGTCTATCGCGGGACAGCGAATGGCTTAATGTTGATGTAACGTTCACTTTTGTGCAACAAATTTGAGATGAAATATTTTACTTTCTTAATATGACTAAAAATGTATAAATATTGTCAACTTACCGAGAAACAGTGGTAACAAAAGCGAGAACAAAATGCGTATGAAAAACTAAAACCGTCTACACCACACGCTAGACCGCCTGAAAACAACTGTTCATTTAATATAGCCACACGAAATGACACGTAAAGAGTTCTAAAAAAATGGCGATATAAAATCAGCGAAATTGAAAAAAAAACACCGAAATTTGTTGCTTTTTCGTTGCTAATTCGTTGCTACAAAATAATTTTTTTTGCTTCAGCCGATCGCAATAAATCGGCAATAACGCTAACTTTTCATTAAGATAGCGTGGAAATCACTGCATGTGGACTGATCGATCATGTGAATAGGGATCAATTTGTTGCTAATGTGTAAACCGGAAGTCAAGAGAAGTTGGAGATCAGTTTACAAAAGAACCGGCCACGCTACGGGAAAATCGTTAGTTAAGCTAGCGTGGCCGGTTTTTTTGTAAACCGATCTCCAACTTCTCTTGACTTCCGGTTTTTATTTTGTTGCTGACTCTCTATGCTAAAACAAGCTGCATTATGAGCAGCAACAAATTTCACTATAGTTTTTACACGGAAAAGTCAAGAGTAAAGCTAGCGTGGACATTATTTATATTGGCATAATTAAAAAAAAAACAATTTTTATTTTTTTGTTTTTTCTCCTTGGCATCTTTCAGCAACAAATTAGCAACAAATTGATCCCTATTCACATGATCGATCAGTCCACATGCAGTGATTTCCACGCTATCTTAATGAAAAGTTAGCGTTATTGCCGATTCATTGCGACCGGATGAAGCAAAAAAATTAATTTTGTAGCAACTAATTAGCAACAAAAAAACAACAAATTTCGGTGTTTTTTTTTTTCAATTTCGCTGATTTTACATCGCCATTTTTGTAGACCTCACGTAAAGAGTTGCCATATAGAAATAACGATACTAAATTGGTAGCATTTCACTATAACTCTCTTAAAATTGGTAACAAAAGGAGAAATTTGTTTGGGGAACTTATTTTGGGACAAGATTAAACTTGTTTTATTTAAAATATAAATTATTTGTTTTAATATTTAAGTCATGCTGCGTTATCTCCTACAATTTACAATGAAATTGAGTGTAAAATCTTGGTATAGTTACCTTAAATAAATATGAAATAATTGAGTTTGAAGTTACGAATTTTAGAATGGAACATGCAAATTTCCATACATTGGCATTTAAGATAATTTTTATTTAAGCATTTTTTTAATGGAAAATTAACTCATACACGATATTTAATTATTTTTAGTGGAAATGAAATTGTATATTTGATTTTAATAAAACCATTATCACGAAATCATAAATTACAAAATAAATATTAGCTGTCTACTTTGTGGGACGTGCAAAAAGTAGGAATTGGCAAAAAAAAATTAGAAATGCTCAACTAACTATTAAAATGAAATAACTAAATTAACGTTGCAGTGAGTTTAACGACCTCGTTGGCGTAGTGGTTAGTGTAACCGACTGCGACGCTTGCGGTCGCAGGTTCGATTCCCGTCCAAGTCAAACATTTGTGTGCATGAACATGGATGTTTGTCTTGGTATGGATGTTTCTATGTATAATATGTATGTATTTACAAAAAAAAAGTATGTATGTATGTTTATCCATTGTCTAGTAGGTACCCATATTACAAGGTCTGCTTAGTTTGGGCTAGATGGTGTTGTGTGTATGTAATAGAATATTATTATTAGTGAGTAGGTAATAAAATTACGATAAAATCAGTTTTAGTGATAGACGCAGGAAGCACTTTGAAGAAACTGCTGTTAATTTAAACATTTGAAGAATAGTTGCTTGCCGGTCTTATCAGAAGAAGAGGGAAGAGATTAACGTGGAGAGTTCTGAGAACGTTGTAATTTTGGGATGGCTACATAAATGGTGATTCATTAATTAGTGAAAGATGAGATATAGTTATAAATTGAGTCACGCGTTTGACACTGAAAGAAAATGAAACGATATAAACGTAGCAGAATAGCGCAAGTATCGTAAACATATGTTTCTTAAAACATCTACTACCTTCTAATGTATTATGTTTATTCAGAAAGCCCTATGAGTATATCTTCCACAGAGCAGTAACTAGAAGAAATGCTTACAATAAACAATAGGTATAGCATTATTTACAAAACATCTCACAGATATCATACAGTTAAAACTATATTGTCATTACGCAACTCGTCTAAAATGATGCTCACTGAATAGGCACGCAATGGTTACTACGGTACTCAAAGTGTGCAATACATTGTACAATGTTGTGAATATAATATTTAATTCGGCCTCGATAGCGTAGTGGTTAGTATAACCGACTGCCACGCCTGAGGTCGCGAGTTCGATTCCCGCACAAGTCAAACATTGGTGTGCATGAACATAGATGTTTGTCTTGGTCTGGGTGTTTCTATATATAATATGTATGTACTTACAAAACAAAAATTATATATGTATGTTTATCCATTGTCTAGTATCCACAGTACAAGCTCTGCTTAGTTTGGGCTAGATGGTGTTGTGTGTATGTGGTAGAATATTATTATAATATAATATTATATAATTATAAAGATTTAATATCCTAACTAATATTATAAACGCGAATGTCAGTTTGTTTGTTTGTTCATTACACTTTCGCGCCGTAATTACTCGACTGATGATAGTGAAATTTCGCATACACGTTAGTAGAAAAGGTCTGACGAAAATAATACGAAGCGATCACTCTCCTAATGCGGGGTTACGATAGTTTTTTTCAGCAAACGGCGATTGTTAGTAATTTATTCGAAATCTTTAAAGGTTCAATTAATTCGAATGCATTAATTGTTGATTACATAATATTGTCTTCTGTTTACGTGAATGTTATTTATTGAAATTAAACTACTCTATATACGGATTTTATCGCGTTGTTTATTTGACACTTTATTACAAAATTTTGAAACTGTTACAGTACTATTACTATTAAACTTTACTAATTTTTAAGCTAATTAAATTATTGAAACTATTAAAACTATTTATACTATTACTAATACTATTTATATTTATGTTTACTTTCCCCGACGGGACCATGGCTGCTGAAAAGCAACCGAAACGCGATACAAGCCTCGAGCTTAGTGCGCAAGCCGCTGCCAATTATAAAAATACGTAATGTAGTAAATAGATAAATAAATAGTAGTGTAACAGTTTCTAAATTTTGTAATAAAGTGTCAAATAAACAACGCGATAAAATCCGTATATAGTAGTTTAATTTCAATGAATTGTTGATTATTTATGTGTTAACAATAAATATGAAAATGTTTATTATGAACTACTAATAAATTAAAGCATTTGATTGTGGGACAAATATTGAAAAATTCAATGAATCATCATTCGATCCTGGGCCCTCAAAGCGGGGCTTAAGAATACACCTGCTAAGGCCGTCAATGTAACGATCGTGGCACTACTTCACGTGGTGTGGAGCTTTCTGCTCGCGAACTACATGACTGCTTACCAGCAAGCGATGCGCTGCGGGCCGCACGCAGAGCAGATATTTTCCGCCCCGCGGCCCGTGCGCCACGTGCGTGTAGCGCGCATGACAATAAAAACATGTATGATACGATAGGTTGCGGGCAGCACGCATGCGTGCCTGGCCTCCATGCGGGCGCAAACACGCATGACAATGAAAAGGCCCTAATATTGACAGATAATGATAAAAATATCAATAATTTATGTTATTGCACAAGAACGTGCAGCTAATAAATAAATTATCTTATTTTCCGATGAAATTAATAGAAAAGTTTGACAACCATCAAAACTGCATTCATCAATTGTAATATTGATTAAACAGACGCCTATCTCTTCCCTTTGTTAGAACTAAGATCTGGCTCATTACTGAAATGTAATTATGTCAGGCAGGACAAGTTTTGGATATATTATGTTGTTGATAGCTCAATGTTTCAGTGGAGATATAGAACGACCATTAGTTATATCAAATGTGGGAAAAATAAGAGGTGTTATGTCTAACGATGGTAACTATTCCATGTATTTGGGTATACCATACGCAACGGTTAACACCATAAATCCTTTTGCTGTAAGTAAAATTATAGTTATCTTAACTACTGACATAATGTTGCTATTTTTAATCGTGGTAGACAGTACAATACTAGAGAAAATTCATTGATTAAAATTAGACTTTTAAATAAAAATCTAGCATTCATTTTAAATTTAAGGTTCCTTATTTTCTATTTGTACGTATGTGCATGTATCCTATCTATTTCTTAGAGAAGAGACAGATCTCCAATGCTTCACCATCCGGTTTCAACGGTTAATTATTTATTGAAGTGAAAACTTCTTTATGCGCGTTGAGAACTTCTTGGGTGAACTGAAATCATAGAACTCGCCTCATCGTCACGCTTCCACGCTTTCCATTTTTGAATTATTTTAACAATATCTCAGAAATGGTGCGTCCTACGCAAAAAATAACGAAAATTTGACCCCTAAGAGAGTATCAGGAACTAGCATCCGACCGGGCACTTTTTTTTTCTTTTTGTTTATAAAGAAGTTTTTATGATCACGGATTAAAATTTTCACTTCTATCGGCAGTCCCCAAAGACTACCCCAAAGTTTTCTTATAAATTAATTAAGATGTAGTAATGCTTTCATCATTTATTTTTTCATTCATCCTTCTTTAGTTATAAGATTTTAATTAAACAATAAAATAATACTTATTTTGTATTGTAAAAACATTGTTTTGTGCTAACATGTCTGATTTTACGACAGACGAGAACTTTATAAAAATTGTATCATTTAAAATAATACATTAAATTATTTTGCAGTCAGCAGTACCAAGTTCATCATTTAAGAATATCTTCGAAGCAAATGATGATTTACATAAATGCCCTCATACTTTCCAAAATAATAATAATATTATAGGTACACTAGATTGCTTGCGCCTTAACATATACGTGCCGGAGACAACTACGATAGAATTAGGACTTCCAGTAATGGTTTGGATAAACGGCGGTAGCTTCGAATATGGGCACAATAAAAAAAAAACATTTGAACCAAGCTACCTAGTGCAACATGAGGTTATTGTAGTCACATTTGACTACCGTACTGGACCTTATGGATTTATGTGTCTTGGTATACCTGAAGTTCCTGGCAATCAAGGTCTTAAAGATCAGTATCTTGCATTGCAGTGGGTAAAAAATAATATAGAAGAATTTGGAGGCGATTCCAACAAAATAACACTTTTTGGTGAGGGTGCAGGAGCACACTCAATACATTTACACTTAATGTCGACTAAAGAAGTTTTGTACAACCAAATTATCTTGCAAAGTGGAAGTGCTCAATCATCAGCCATTCTACATGAGCCTGATAAGTTAGCTCCGTTGACGATGGCCATTTACTTGGGATTCAATAGTACTAGCATAAAAGACGCCTTATACCATTTATCTTATACTGATGTGCACTTAGTTATGTTTGCTGCAAGCAGCTTGAAAATAGAATTTGGGCCATGCGCAGAAAGCTTATTTGATAATGTGCAGTCATTTATAGCAGATTCTTGGCTTGAATCAATGGTGCCAAAAATTAAAAACATGCCAGTTTTGATGGGCTTTAATAAACATGAATTAACAAAAACGTTATTTACAAAAAATGTATCAATTCTAAATAGTTCTAAAATAGTTTATAATAATTTGAAACAATCATTTTATTTACCCGAGAAAATAATAATTGAATTGACAGATTTGATAAATCGTTTCTACTTTGCCGATGACGATAATCCTGAAACGGTGACATGGAAAATGATACGTTTTATTTCGGATTACACTTATATCCATCCCATTTATCGAACTTTACAGAAATATCTAGAAAGTGGAGCGAGTAATATATATTTCTACATGTTATCGTATGACGATAAAATTGATGGAGAAATAGCTGCGGCTTATGATGAAGACCTGTCTAACAACTACTTATGTTGCGCTAAGCAGGCTGATTATTTGGCTTATTTGTTCAACCAACAAGATCTACTAACCCGTAATAGAGCCAAAGAAATTTTTATGCTACGTATGGCAACTATGTGGACAAATTTTGCTAAATACAGGTAGACAAGTCATGATCCCAAAATTAAATCGTAATATAGAAAGTTGTTAAAGTCATAACCTATATATTCATTTCAGTGATCCGACCCCAGTGGAAACTAATCTTCTACCGGTCAAATGGAAGTCCGTTAAACCAAACAAATTATATTATCTAAATATTTATACCAATTTAACACTTGAACTATATCCGTTGCACGCAAGAATGGCTTTTTGGGACCTGTTCTACAGACAAAACAAAATATATCAGCATGGATATGAAGATGAAAGTAAATCAATGTTTTAGTCATGTATTTCAACCGACCTCATGAATTGAACTTAAATTGAAATATTGTTAAGCTAAAAAAATAATGCATTTATATGTCCGAAATAGCTAAAAACTGTTTGCTCTAATAATAAGTACTAATGATAAGTTACGGCTCCTGTACACGATGCCGCTGCCAGGCCGTAACCGTTCCGCCACCGCGCCGTAACCGTTCTGCCACCGCGCCTCTATGCCGTGTATACGGTCGCGACCGCACCGTCACCACGCCGCCACCGCGCCGCCACCGCGACGCCACCGCTTCCCCGCCGTTTGATTTTAATATACCGCTAGACAGTTGCTCTGTCCTGCACTAAAGTTATGAACGTTTCGTAATCAAAATTATCCATGATAGATTACTAAAAAAATAATACGACCGCATACGTTGGCGGCCGGTAATTGAATAAGCAAAATCAAACACTGGCGAATGGCGGTGCGGTGTCGGCGCGGCGGCGGCGCGGCAGCTGCGTGGGGGCGGTGCGGTCGCGAACGTATACACAGCTGAGAGACACGGTGACGGAGCGGTGTCGGCGTGGCGACGGTATCGTGTACTTGAGCGCTTACGCAATCTTGTTTAATTTAAACATTTCGTCTCCTTTACGTCCCTTGCATTGGTATAGACTAAACTTTTGGCTTCTTTTAACATCTCAAAGTTAACAAATATGTTATTCCATGTTTATTTTACCTATTATATCATTAATATAATAGATCGTCTATCATTTCACTGAGAATGCTTTTAAAAATTTCCTCCAATATGTATTTAGGAAAAAGCATAATTTCGGGCCCAGTCGTAAATTGAAAAATTACATATTAAACTCTAATAAAACCTATTGATATCTTTAGTAAGCACATGTTCAGAATCCGTAGGTGAGATTATCTATAAGAAAATATTTAGAAAAGTCACAAATCATTTCATCACGGCAAAAACACAATACCATTTTGCCCGACTGGGGAATCGAAAGCGCGCCTTCGTGATCGGCAATAGACATAGGCGTAAATAAATGTCACGGGATCAACAATATAGTGGATTCTTAAGATTAGATTAGATTCTTAAGATATAAAATAAATAAGAATTTCAAATAAGTTCAGTTAAATTTAGTTTTGTAATCAATTTTCATAATATTATCTAAAATTGTTCACCATAAATGACAAACAAGCATAATTATAACTTATTCGACGATAAGCGGTCAATAATATTGTAGAAGCTTACCAAAGCTAGTGTCAACTAGCATGAACGCGTATCGGCAAAACTATCTGTTGGATAGAACAGTTACCTCTTTTAGGATAGTTCGCTAAAAGTCTTGGATACCCTGCTTACGTCAATTATATCTGCTGTTATAATATTTCTATGTTAGCTACTGTTGATACAAAATTACCTGTAAACAAAATACGTAACTATAACACACTTAATATACATATATATATATATATATATGATATACCAAGATACATTGTCGATATCTAATGTCGACAACAATGTGAACAGATAAGACAGGATTAGATATTCTCAATAGGACTACAAGCGGTGTAAAACATACTACAAACATGAATATTTCATCTGCTGGGAGTGTTATTTTGCAACTATGTCAAGTGGCTCACTCTATCTTACCTTAAACTTCTACCTTGGTTTTATCTTTATCAGATCTGTACATGTCTTATCAATTACTCAGAGATATTATCAAGACGCGTATATAAAAAAGATGCAATCGAGCTTGTGGTCATTTTAGTCTGAAGAATAAGTAGGCTTTAAATCAAAATGTGGTTAGGAAAGTGTGCTATTTTAGTGTTTTTGCTTCATATGGTTTATGGACAGCTAAGGATTGATCCTTTAGTTGATACTGATGTCGGTCTAATAAGAGGTTTAAGAGCTGATGACGGTGACTACTCAATGTTTCTTGGAATTCCGTTTGCACAGGTTGATGAGAATAATCCATTTGGAGTAAGTATAATATTTTTCTCATATTTCATCAGAGCAAGTATCTACCGTAATTAAAAATGGTTTCGTAAAATCTTTAATAATTTTATTTACCTACCTAGGTAAAGATCTTACTCTATAATAAAATATCTCAAACACTGATATATAGTGATACTATAATAATATTATATGCGTGTACTACACTGCGTTTGAATGATGCAATAGATTAAGAGGCTATAGATCTGATTAATGCTCTGTGTGAATATTTATATGTTTTAAGCTTTGGTATAGCTTTGCTTTAGTATTTGCAAAGAATCATAACACCTCTGCTAATTTAAGAATCGAACTAGAGTTGCTTTTCAAAATAAATTAAATGATTTATTGAATGATGAATTTCGACAAGTTTGTTTGACAACGATTAACTATGATTTCAGGCAGCCGTACCATATCCAGCATTTGAAAACACTTTTGAGGCGTCTGACGATTCAGCAGTTTGTCCACAAGTAGAAGAATTTAACAAAACTATAGTCGGTACTCTTAACTGTCTAAATCTCAACATATTTGTACCCCTTGCTGCCACTACTTCTAACCGCCTACCTGTTCTAGTCTGGATACATGGAGGAGGCTTCTCAATGGGATTCGGTAACAGATATTTGTATGGTCCCCGATTTTTAGTTAGACACGATATTATTTTAGTTACCGTAAATTATAGACTCGGCCCTTATGGTTTTATGTGTTTAGATACTCCAGAAATACCAGGCAACCAAGGTTTGAAAGATCAGCTTTTAGCATTAAGATGGATCAAAAGGAATATAGGCGCATTTGGTGGTGACATAAATAAAATAACAATATTCGGTGAAAGTGCCGGATCTATGGCCGTGGATATGCATCTGATATCGAATAATGAAAAGTTGTATGATAAAGCAATTCTTCAAAGTGGTACAATGTTGACACCTGTAGTTCAGGAGGACCCAATAAAAACAGCTCCAGTAATACTTGCCAAGCATTTAGGTTATTCAACCGATGATATAAATGATGCCTTGCAATTTTTAGCAAATGTAAATACTGATTTAGTAATAGCAGCTGTAGAAGATTTAGGAACAAGGGATAGTTACCGACTCTGTATAGAAAAGGAATTTGATGGCGTTGAGAATATTATAACACATAATTGGATAACAGCTGATTTGTCGAAAGTCAAAAAGATGCCAATCCTTATTGGTTTTAATAGTAACGAAAGATTACGAGATAACATATCCGAAATTAAACTAAAAAACATAGTTCAGAGAAATCTTGCGCTTGGTTTTGATACAGATAGTGATGATTTTGTAGGTATGGAAGACATAGTAAATCACTTTTACTTTGGCGATGAAGAAATGAGTGCTGCCATCATACAGAGTGTGATTGATTTTGAGTCAGATTTCACGTTTATTCATCCAACGTTTAGAAGCATTTGCAAATATTTAGATAATGAAGCTGGGAATATATTTTTGTACGTGTTCTCACACTTTGGTGAAAGGAACTTTGGGAGAAATAGGACCAATTTCACTAGTGGTACTGGGGCGATGCATGCTGATGAAATAGGATACCTTTTCGACGTGTCGTATATGAAAGATGTGCCGGTTAATCCAGAAGATCAACAAGTGATCGATCAGATGACGGCAATGTGGGCCAACTTTGTTAAATATGGGTAAGTTACATTTTGCATTGGATCACAATAATTTAATCATATGTTTGCGCGTATGGCGCAGTCAGCAATCGGTTGCATCGCAACAGCCTCTATGTGTTTCGAATTCCACACGGCACAATTATTTGTACCTATTAACTAAAAATAATGACACTGAGGCAGATTCAGAAGGAGTGGTGTAAGACTGTCTGAACTTTGTGCCAAATAATTGTATGTTGGCGACTTCGCCTGCAACTCAGGCCTTGACCTTCAAACGACAATTCTGTCTGTTCAAGTCTGTTTTTCAATATTAAAGTTTAATAACATAAAGGTCCAAGTTTCTCAAGTAAAATTCTGTAACTCGTTAAAAAAGCAACTAAATATTTTTCTTTCAGTGATCCAACTCCTGAGACATCTGACTTACTACCAGTTAAATGGCCAGCTATTACCAGTAAATCAAAGTTGCCTTACATGGATATTGGCTCCCAACTGACACTCGGCGCTCGACCCTTTAATGAACGAATAACTTTCTGGGACCTCTTCTACAAAGCAAATAAGCATCTTCAAATAGCTTACCCTAGTGCCAAAGTAACTGTACTCGAATAATAAAATAATATTCAATAAAAGCATGTGAAATTTGATTCAATTTCCCTTTAAGGTTTAATATGATGCAATGCACGGATGGTGTTATGGTTTAAGTAGTAGCCTCGCTACTCGCCACCGCGCCGAGTGTTGGGTTCGAATCCCTCACGCGACCACAATTTGTGTGATCGACAAATAGTTTTTCCGAGTCTGTATGTTCTTTATGTCCGTTGTTTGAATATTTTAAAGTCTCCCGCGACATAGGATTCATTCCTAGACCGGGAGTAAACTTAAAAAAAAAACGTTTATGCGGTGACCTGTTCGTCCCGTGGCATAAGCTTGTTTGATCGTGAGCTCTCGCGTACAATTCTCGAGTTGCGCAAAGTGCTACATACGAAGACGACAAGTGTTCATCAAGATTTGAATCTCTTTGAGACCAATGAGTTCAGTCAAACAGTAAATTCTAGTGTTTGTGATAAATTCGTTTGTCTATATTATGATATTACATTAAGGACAAATGAGATGATTTCATTCAATCGCCAGTTCAAGCAAAGTGCTATTGAGTTTTCCTGTTGGGTTTCTTTTAGAAGCAGCGCGGCATCTGAGTATCTCGTAGACAACTATAGGTACATAGCTTGTCTCTTTTACATAAATCTTCGAGGCCCAAATCATATGCCTCAACTTGGCTACTGTGTACATGTCCCAAATATAAAATCAAAATCAAATCAAAAATAAATTTATTTAAGTTAGGTTACAAGGTAACACTTATGAATGTCAAAGTTACACAAAATTTTTCTGTGAATTTACTGCCACGTTTAGCAAAGCAAGGGTGTAGGGCTCATGAGAAGAACGGGCAAGAAACTCATGCCCACTCTTTTTAATCGCCAAGTTTACAATAAAATTTTGTTTACAAATCATAACTTTAAGGTGCTGCAACCATTTCGCCATGAATTACTACTGAACATACTCAAGCATTTAATAAAATTTGATGGTAGCCTCTAAAGCAACAGTATGGTAAATAGGAGGTATAATTTAGAAGCAGCGATAGCAGCGGCGACCAATGGTCATTAGACTTGCAAGCGAGAGATAGTGGGTACAATCCCACCTGTCCAATACCGTAGTAAAACACAAGCAGCTTAGCAATAGTCTTCCGTAAACCAATACCGTAAATAAATATATGTATCACCACTGTCGGAATAAAATAAGTACATTCCAATTTACCGAATAAAGGAAATGATCCTCTCTTAATTAACAGATAAATGTTCTGTCAATCAGTCGGACCATATCGCTCGACAGTTTAATTTGTCAGCCTTCAAATATGTCAGTTCACTCATCCCTACGTAACGTATTAAAAGGAGCCGAATCAATGTTTTAACACTTTTGTGTACAAAACAATTCAATCAAATTTTTTTTTCTTTTTTTTAAGTCAACTTTGTTTACTGTTAAATTAATAATGTGTACATACATATAGATTGGATAATGTAAGGCTAGTAAGGTTGATGTGATGACCTTGCTACTACCAATGTGCGAGGTTTTGTTGGTTCGATTCTTACACGAAACAAAAATTGTGTACTCCAGAAATGATTGTAATGTGAATCTGTGATTGATGTGTCTTTCATTTTAATGGTTGTAAAGCCCTCTCACGGCACGGGTATTATGTGCGGATCTAGTTTTATTTACATACAATGGTTTTGTTTCTTAGGAGATAAGCAGAAACCACGAATTTAGAAACATAATACACCCACTTGAAGCTTTTACTGATTAAAGCAGAATTATTCAAATGTACAATGTTGCATCAATTGTAGAATTTCCACACCATTCTAAATTTCAATCACTGTGGCCAAACTTAACAGAGTCTAGTCTGCGCAGGATATATTCAATACACATGTGCACTCAATATTCCCTCGCTTAGATAGTCAGATGGAACTGCAATCTGTTGCGACCGGATAAAGATCAAACGCAGTACCAATGGCTTTATGTGCTTGCCGAGATACGTGGATAAATCTCAAACAACATCAACATCGGGCTGCAATTGAGAATTACTTGACTGAAAATATAATAACTGTTTGCTTATAGTCAAACCTAGGCTTTATATATATCGTTCAAGATTACCTGAACCCTGTACTTGTTAGTCACCTTAGTTGAATTTAAATACACATATATGCCCTGATGACGTAACCGTACCTTAATCGCACGAAAAAGTGTCCGCACTAAGAAGAATGCGCTTACACATTATGCTTACGCAATAGAGAACGATAGTGTACATACTCAATATGAGTAAGCGTAATAATACTATATTTATAATTCAAATGTTAAGTTGACATTGTGTGTCAGATGACAACTTATCGCCCAGAAAGGTGCCCATATTCAGAAGTAGTACGTCGCTTCTTCGATTTAAATCTTACTCGCACTCATACAATCGACCAACAAGGCTGTTTAAAATTACCAAATATATACAACTTGAACATCTAAAAACAAAAAAAATTGGGGCAGTCTTTGGGGACTGCCGATAGAAGTGAAAACTTTAATCCTTGATCATAAACACTTCTTTATAAAGCAAAAATAATTCAAAAATGAAAAGCGTTCGGTGACGATGACGCGAGTTCCATGATTTTTGTTCACCCAAGAAGTGCGCAACGCACCTAAATAAGTTTTCACTTCAATAAATCACAAGTAAAACCAGCGTTCTGCAATCAATACACTTCGGTGTTATTAATTTCCTGTGTTAATAGAAAACTGTCAAAAACTGAGAAACGTTAATTTTCCATTTCATTAGGTTCAGGGGGCGCTTCGACCGTGCAATATCCCATTACGTTTTAGACCCAATTAATTAGCTTTGAAGAAAGAATTGAAAGGTTAATTGAAGCTAAGTACGGATTAAAGCTTACGCTTTATGATTTAGACAATTTGAGATTCCATTTTATGTTTGAAATTTCAAAGAGCCGTGACGCTATCAATTAGAAGTAAAGTTAAGTAATGTAATCGCGGTTAGACCCATGGATTGGTGACCTTTTTATACTACAACGTTGACTAATAGTAAACGATTACCATAACCTAAGAGCTGTAGCAAAAGTAGACTACTACTCTGCTTGTGTTGTCAAACCAATTTTTTTTTAAATGGGCATCTTTTTTTTTTTCTTTTCCTGTTATTAGTGGCCAAGTGTAATGTTTTATTCTGGTAATAAACGTATTTTGATTTTTTTTGAACCTATTGTCAAGAGTTATTCAAGCTGTCAATTTGACAACAACCGGGACCGACTTTTTACGTGCCCTCCGAAGCGTGCTTCGCACGTACCGTTCGTAAGTAGTACGTACGCCATGGTGGTGCAGCCGTAGTGAATGTGAGTGCAGTGCACGAAATCTCGACTGCCATTCCTGGGGTGAGCAGAGAGTATTGGATTTTTCGGTCAAGAAATTGCGGCACTGAATCTGGACCGATAACCGGTAGACAACGAACTGTGAACACTAGCGGTCGCCTAGTGCTCGAAATTCGAGCAAAGTTTGCCTGTATCCTGATATATGTCATTATATATTGACATATGTAACCATAGTTACGCGCTTCGACTGCGTGTGTCAAATGCATGGTTGTGTGCGTGTAGTGGTTTTTCATTAATTTAATGTATTTCTAATGCATATTTTATATAAATATTAGCATTCGCCCCTTCTTCTCCATTTAAACTTTAACTGTACCAAATTTCATACTCCTTCGTCCGCGCAATTTTCGTAAAAAGGGGTACAAAGTTTTTGCTTCACGTATTAATATATAGATTACGCGGACGTATACGTCTTAATCGCGTAATGGTAAGGCTACGTATATATGTTAAATACTTTACCACAAACATTAGAACCAAAAGCATTATTGAAGTCGAAACACAAAGAGACGTTCCAGTAACTCCTCAAGATAAATAGATTGTCATAAAGTGCTTTTTATCCAAATACGTAGAACGAGCGAGCTCTCCGTCAAACGAGAACGTTGGTGAGATAAAATATGATGCAAAAACTGAATTAATGAACGCCCAAAGTCTGCGATATTAATTACGTTTTCCGTTCTGTTGGTAACTTTGTTTATTTTAACTTGTATTTGTTTGAAACTTCGAATAGTGAAAATGGCGGAAATGGTACACAGAAGCCGTGGTCATGCCATAAGTATGCACAAGTGATCATAATTAACGAAGTTAAATCAAATAAGCTCTTCAAAATCTTCGTTACATAGTTATAAAATATGCATTTGCGTCAATTTCTAAACGGACATATGTATATTTACTGCAACGTGTAACTGCAAGAAACATTGCGATGTGTGGCCAGGAATAACAATCATATTATTACAATAAACTTTCCAAAAAAAAGATGTCCGCAATGAATATAAATGAAATATTCAAAAGATTTTGAGCTGGCCGGGCTATAATTGAACCCATTACAGTCACATATTGTAGTTATATATTACCCATTTCGAAGCTCCTTTAATCAATTCTTCTTTTGTAAGTATTGAAGAATCCGACTAATTAAATGAGAATTGAATTACGCACAAATTTCAATATTCAAATCGCAGTTTTGGTAGGTTTATTTTTAAAGAGACTCTACTGCACATATGCTCTTTATATAGCGTATGGTTTGACAAATATTTCTAATAATAATTTACTGTGCCACAAAAAAAAAAGAACTGGGTCCATTGCGTAAGTGGCGAAGAATAATAATCAATGTAAACTTCGTATAATCTCACTTTATTCTCTTTAAACACAATTTAAAATCAAACAAGATAAACCGACAGTTTCGTTCTGGAGAAATGACCTGGTCGGCGTCCCAAACTGTAATGAGCCGTTTCATCGATTCATTCATTCGTCAATCCTCCACTTTCCAATACGACTCTGTCGACGTGCCGCCATTACAATAACAAGTGACGTCACGGTGTTTACTCCTTCTCAGTACTATGATAATCAAATGAGTAACTTAATATTGAACGATATCGCTTTCCACGACATACATATTAAACTCCTGCAAAAGCAATCAGTGTAGTGCAGCTGTTTGTAACTAATGGACTTGTTTTATTTATAGCATCGCACTTATAAAAAAAATCTAAAATCTAAGGAATTGTATTGGTTGTACATCTTTGAGTAACTGATATAATATGGAAGCAACGATACCCCAGTGGGAGACAGCGGGATTGTCACGCATAGATCACGAGTATTATATCGCGGCACGCACCTCCCAATTTACGAAGTTAAATGCGTCCACATTATCTCTCCATATCATATTTCTATTAGGTTTAGTTAATTAATATTGTATGTATAATATATTGTTATAGTTTCGGCAATGTCCCGTGGATGGTATAAATTTTATTTATCGAAAACATACTCGTAGATAGCGAAGTGGTTGCTTGCCTCTTTGACATTATGTATATAAACGGATCTATGTAAGTTTATATACATTTTTTGACAATACTGATACCCTTCTTTTATAATTTAATGTTGCTATTAGGTCTTACTCGTTATTCCTTGACTTTCACACCACTTGAAAAGTTCTCGCTAGTGCGCTCTTTCAGTGTCTGTCTCGACATAATATTGTTTAGTGTTTTAATTTCTTATATTTAAGATGCCAACTTAAAGAGAAAATTGCTTGAAAATGTGCAGAACGATATTTTTATGTTACTATTATAATTAGTTCTAAAGTTTGAAGAGCTAAGTTGTTAAGAAAATTGTATAAAGTTTTGCAGAAAGAAGATTCTAGAATAGAAATCTTGTGCCTTATTGTACCAATATCGGCTATTATTTGCTTTTCACAGACTGAACTAACGCAGCGGTCAAATGGTCGCTTCGCCTCTGTCGCCGAGGGTTTGATATCCGGAGCGGAACAAACGTTTGTCTTATCTCCAAATTACTGGTCTGAATCTGTATGTTTGTGTCCTTTAATTATAATTTTGTAAAGTCCCGCGCCACACTGGATTTGATTCGAGAGCGAAAATAGCGACGATCATCGCAGGGAACGATGTACGTGTGATTACCTCAAATAGTAATTTGAGATAATCACACATACATCGTTCCCTACGATGATCTATGGTTTATTTTAAACAGAACTCAGATCTACTAATCCCCAAATTACGGTAAGTTGTAATCACATGACGCCGGAAACACTGACAAAAATATAAAATACCTTGCTGTAAGAATAACATTGTAAGGATAAAATTAAATAAATTTACTATCACGAACATAATTTACGAGCACCCCTACATTAATGTAAGTATCATAATTACAGACAATATTTTATCAAGAATATTGATTAAAAAGTCGGCAGCTAACCGCTGGGGAGTTGACTAGATATAAATTCATAAAGTTATTCGCCTATCAATTATTCACATTTCGCCCGGATACAGGGTCCATTTTCAATTTATTTGCACGAGGGAGAAAACTCGAGAACACTCGAGATTTCAGATTAATGTTGCATTATTAACTGAGTTGCAGTTATATAATATTCATTACTTACAGAGCTCCACTCGATGTATTGGGTGTACCTTTTTAATCATTGAATATTGTCCGTTCTATCGTTTTATTCTTCTAGGAAGAACAGAATTCGATTTTGACAGGTGGTAAATAGGTTAACAGTTTATAAGCGATATAAATCCTCCAGGCTGAATTTACTGGCCATCTGCGCAGGAATATTATAATGCACAAGTGTGTGCGCAAACACAAGTGCACCGACTGGTCCCTAAATCTCATAATCCGATGAGACGGCTATTCAATACGACCGAAGAGAGATAAGGTGTGACACAAACCGCTTTACGTGCTTTCTAAGACATGGGGGTATGTAACACCACCAAAATCCTAACTGCGGGGTGCTACTGAAAATTAATTGCTAGAAACATTCAATAACTTTTTGTTGAACCGACCGGGTAAGGACGTTGGGATTTGAACCCGTGACCTCATGCATAGCAGTCGCGTACACTACCGCTGATGTATTTTAGGTTTATTGCGCATATGGAGTAGTTTGCGTCTGCATAATAACATATTCTGATCGCCTGAAACACAGGTCTAACCTAGTTCAGGCAAGTAGCTTATAATAATGTAAAGATGTTAAATTATACTTCTTTTTTTTACGTAGCGGAATGCATTGACGCATACCCCTCCGCGGGGGCGGGCGGAGGGGCTATGTTGGGCTCACTGGGGTAAAAGAGATGGTAATGATGATAAGAATGGACCGGACCTCCCGGTAACACCGACTAAACCTACCACGGTGTTCCTCGACAAAACCGCAATCGGCGGGGCCGCGCGAATCATTTTCACATGCACTCGCGACCCCGCCGAGGTGTCGGCCCGCCGTATGAAACGGCAGGCCACTACAAGATAAGACCTACACTCTGGTCACCACTACTATTAAAATCCCTACTGTCCCCTCCTAGAGGGGAGACGGACACGAAACAGAGGCGCGCGTGGGAACACGCACGCCGCCTCTCGGACAAAATTATTCTTTCTTGCCATAACTATGATTATTATCTTGGTTATAAACTAGTTTATTAAGACATTGAGTTATTGTTAGATATTAATATTTAATTTAAAGTTGATTTAAGTCCACTATTGTACCTACTCCTTTTTAGCCGAATAAATGTTATTATTATTATATTTAATTGTAATCTGTTAATTACTGGTGTACGAGCCGTTATGAATATTCGCACTAGGATGTTAGAAATGTCAGAAACTATAGTATTATGTCAAGGAAAGAGCTATGTGAAAGATAAGTACAAAAAAATTGCACTGCTAATTACAGACCATCACAAAACGTATTACATTCAAAATATGCCGATTGTGCATAATGACGCCGCTTCGACACAATATTAAAAATGGCTTGTACAGCTGGAATAACGGATATAATTAAAAATCAATCGCTTTTGGCAAATTGATGGTGCAATGGCTTGACTGGTTTCCTCGGAACTGATGATGCGTCGAGTGCTGTGTCATCGATCCCTACACGAGACAGTAAACTGTGTTATCCAGAAATAGTTTTCATAGTTTCTGATGTTCTTCGTGTCCATTGTTTCGGTGTTAATAAAGTTCCTCCCAATATAAAAATTATTCCTAAGTCAAGAAATTGCAAAAATTGTCATTTGAAAGAAATTATTTAGGCAAATCTCACTGAAACAAAATAATTTAAATATGTGTATTGTGTACATCCCAAACTAGTTATCTATTTTTAAGGTTTGTAACCTATGGCTAATAAAAAAGTGCTGTAGTAAAATGGCCTAAAATACAAAATTATGGTGTATTTTGTTATTAATATCTAAAGTTCATCCTAACTCCTAACTAATAATATTATAAAAGCGAAAATGAGTTTGTTTGTTACCTTTTCACGCCTAAACCACTGAACCGATCATTCTGAAATTTTGCATATACGTTGTCAGGTGTACAGAAACGGACATAGGCTACCTTTCATCCCGAAAAAAAAAACTTTTCCCGAGGAAAACAACAATAACGCTCTTATGATAATAAATGGCGCCATGTGTGTTTCGAATCATAATTGAATTATATTATTACAAGCAGAGTACAACCCGAATTGATTGTCAAATTCTAAATTAACGCGAGCGAAGCTACGGGCAAAAGCTAGTATGTAAATAAACCACTATTTTTCTCAAGTATTTTTTTAATTCCTATTAAATATAGCGCCAGGAAGTTACTTGAATGCCTAACATGATCGTGTTAGTTCCCGTTTCCTGCTACATGAATCACGCAACACGAAAGTATGAAGCTAAAATAATGCTCAATGTTCAACTCAATTACTTTAATTAATGGTAAAATACTAATTAAAATAGCACGTACTCATCACAAATTACACAGAAAATGGTGACGTTAAAAATACGATAACTCATTACCACAATACAAACACAGAAACCAAAATCGAAATTGGACACCGAAACGTAAAAATATTCCGGAACATAAAATACTTACATAAACAAAATAAACATGAACGAATTGAATGTAAAATAAAATGAAACATAAACAAATTGAACGTGCCCTGAAAAACGCTTACAGCTATACCTTTACATGAGCACAACGGGTAATCTCCTAGGTATAATTAATTATTTTGTACACGCCATGTCTTCCCATGTTTTAATGGAGAGAAATAGTCATTTAAAATGAATGCTCGACCATCTTGTTTCTCATCAAGATGAACAGTTAAATAAACGTGGGGTACGTAGAGTTAGCCATAGTAAAAGTTAATTCAGTAAGTCAAATTTCACATCTATAGCTGTTGAATGACTGACTGACTTACTGTTAAATATAATCATTGACAATCAATTGGGGTTGTACTCTGCTTGTAATAATATAATTCAATCATGATTCGAAAGACACGTGGCGCCATCTATTATCATAAGAACGTTATTGTTGTTTTCCTCGGGAACAGTAATTTTTTTCGGGATGAAAGGTAGCCTATGCCCGTTTCTGTACACCTGTCAACGTATATGCAAAATTTCAGGTTGATCGGTTCAGTGGTTTAGGCGTGAAAAGGTAACAAACAAACAAACTCATTTTCGCTTTTATAATATTATTTAGGAAGTTAGGATTAGGATTAAGATTAAAATATGTAGTTATTTCAAAGTAATAATAATATATTACTTTGAAATAACTACACTTTAGAACATTGAGACAACCACCGTCTTAGCCTGCCCGTGACCATGACTCCTGAAAAGCAACGGAAACGTTCAGGGAAATTGTAAATCAATCTAAATTTTTCAATAATTTTAATAGCTTTATTTATTTATTTATTTAGGACAACTTACAAAACATACACCAATACAGGGTTTACAAACTGTTTTAAAAATATGTGCTGAGTGTTGTTTCACTTACAAGTTGCCACGGCATGATTTAGGATAGTTTCATACAACTTTATTTTATCAAACTAATGAACATAAAAACTAACACTAAACTTAATACTAACACAAAACCAAGGAAAAACAAATTATCAAAAATTTTACATTCTACATAATATGTGGTTTAACAGTTATAGTAGCTTCCAAAAATTCCTTTTTAGTAGTTACAAAAGGATTTTTTATTTTTAAAAACCCTTTTTACTAAAATGTGATATTATCGCGCGGGAGGAATCACGTGTACAGCTATGTAGTACAAAATCCATGCACGAGTAGCTTTAATAACCTACAGTTAGAACACCGACAAAATATTAATTAAATCTTAACATCTATGTGAAACATCCAATTTTCAGTCTGAAATATTACGGATGGATAAATTATTAATTTAGGTTGTTAATTAATTTTAATGATAACATGATATCCATGAATGTTAACAGACAGAGATAATATGAGGCTCGCTTTTAATACATGTTGAAGTTTGTAGAGGATTTAGAGAAGATATTCAGTTTTCATGTGAACGTTTCACATATCTCTTCCCCCGAAGGGTTAGGCGAAGGTGTTTACACCTATATTTAGCAGACAATAACTTTAGATCTCACGTAATACGTGGGGACCAGCCTGTTGCTTCCGACTCCATGCTGTTAAAATTTCTTGACAGAAAAGACAATGCCACTTTGCCTAGCCCGGTAATCGATGACGAGACTTCAAGAACAGCTGTCGCATTTACTATAGTTGCATCTCCGACGCAACCAATTTGAAACGAGATGGGTGTAAAAACCCAGGATTCAACCTCTTCGTGTTCATGTGACTTTCTTTTTCATCACATTTTTTTAATGTCCTACTGCTGGGCAAAAGCCTCTCCCTTGGACTTCCAAATCACTCTGTTGGTGGATATCCCCTGACCTTATGACCTTGTGACCCTTGTGTCTTTTGACCTACAGGGTCCATATTAAAACTTGACCGATGGATGACCCCAAGGTTTCTGCACACTAAGTCACAAGTCAATCGGTCCAGTGGTTCCGGAGCTATGCCTGTCACTAACAAATAGACACACAGACCCACATTGTGTTTTCATTAACCTTTTCGAAGAAGACTCAGAGGTTAATATGCCACGGTAAAAACCGCATATGGTAGTTTAACCAACCACTAACAGATATGTTATTCCAAGACTGGGACTGTTATTTTTATCCGTTATTTCAATAGGTATTTATAAAGTCCTCTGCGATGCTAAAATGCTATAATGTCTTATGCGCTATGATATGTCCTTCTTCAAACGAGGGTTAAAGAGAGTTCTTCTTTTATGGCTTTGCTGTGTCCTGACATTGCTCAAGTCAATGAGCAGCGGTTACCACTTTCCATCAGGTGGGCCACTTGCTCGTCTGCCACCAATGACAAAAAAAATTAAAAATACAGAAATCACATTTGGTACTGGTAGTACTATTAAAAGCTAAACAAAATTATGACTATCCTTATTCTTACTAATATTAAAAATGCGAGTGTGAGATGTTGTTGTTGTTTATTTGTAGCGCTTTCACGCCTTAACTACTCGGCCGATCATCATGAAATTTCATATACGCGTTATCAGGAATGGAAATTCATCCAGAAAAGATGTTCTGTTCCTGAGGAATAGCGAAGCCGCGGGCAAAATCTAGTAATATTAGAAATGCGAATGCGAGTTTGTTTGTTTGATATTTTTCACCCAGAACAAAAACTATTCCTAAAGAATAGAAACTAATTAATAGAAATCTAGATTATATTAAACATCTACTTACATATATTTTTTGTGTACCTACTCATATTTCTGCAATGTGGAACAACATGGGCGGTACATAAACAAAACGAAATTATCATTTCAGCTTTATAACTGAAGTTCATGACAAGTAATAGATCCATTGAATGACTCCGTGCCCCTTTACGTTTTACACCAAACCTGTTCCATTATATATTCACCTGGTAACGAGGAAGGCTTTCAAATGCCAACGCTAGTCTATTCATCTTCGAATAGGCAGGAGTTATTCAAATTGTTTTTTACCAGCTGTTCTGTTACAAGTCTGAATATTTTAAGCGTATAGCTTCTAGACTATAAAAATGATTTAGGAAGCTTGCAGCCATGATAATTATGTCGGTGGCCGCCTCACCACTGCCACTCGGTCGAGTGTTGTGGGTTCTGCATATTTTTTTTTTTATGCTACTACGGTGACAAACAAACATACGGCCCACCTGAAGGTAAGTGGTCACCGTAGCCTATGGACGCCTGCGACACCAGAGGCATCACTTGCGCATTGCCGATCCTATAGGAAAGGAAGTGGGACGGCGAAGGAGCGGGATGGGGGAAAGGTGATGATTGGGCCTCCAGCACTCTCACTCACCAAACGAAACACAACAGTAGGAATACTGCTATTTCACGTCGATATTCTGTGAGAGGGTAGTCCTTCCCCGGTCGAGCCGACCCATTCATGCTGAAATCAGCGAGGCTCTACTACAGCTCTTACAATACAATATATAATTGTTCGGAGTCTGGGTGTTCTCTCTGTTCATTAAAGTTTGTAGTCTCCCGCTGACTCTACGTCTACGACTGTACGTCTAACTTAACTGAATATGTAATGATATTTTATAATAGACCAGTTAAGTATGAAGCTTTTGATATGTGACTCTCTAGTGGTCCGTAGTCCGTTGGACTCCCACGCAGATATATAGAGTTCGATCTCAAGATCTCTGACTTTTAAAGCTACATGCGTATTAAATAGTTTATCAACGCTGGCTTTTCCAATAAAAGAGAACATAGTAATTAAAACCTGCATGTCTGCGAGTATTCTATAATGCTCTCAAAAGTATCTGAAATCTGATAACTCACACTGAAGCAAGATGGTAGATTATGATATAATCCATCTCATACTAAAAGGAGGATAGCTCTGTTTATATACTCTCCCAACAATGGGAGAGTATATAAACAGAGCTGATATTCATAATTACAGTGTAACCTCGATATTACGAAACTGAAGGGAATTAGAAAATATTCGTTATACCAAGTAATTCGCTACAATGAGGTTTGTTATATATAGAGGTTAGGTTGGACTACGATTCCTTTCAACAAGATAAGTAAACTTGTTTATTAACGTCAACATTATGTAGATACTCATCTGCTTACCCTGTTAAAGCGAACGATTTCAACTAATAAATATTCTATTCTATTCTATTCTACTACATACACACGACACCATCTAGCCCAAACTAAGCAGAGCTTGTAATATGGGTACTAGACAATGGATAAACATACATATATACCTTTTTTTTTTGTAAATACATACATATTATACATAGAAACACCCAGACCAAAACAAACATCCATGTTCATGCACACAAATGTTTGACTTGTGCGGGAATCGAACCCGCGACCTCAGGCGTGGCAGTCGGTTACACTAACCACTACGCCATCGAGGCCGTCTGTCAAACACATTTTAATAAAAACACTGTGTCTGAACCTGTCGAGACATGAATTATTGTGGAATCGAGAGAGAGATAGGATACATTAGGTAAAGTTTATAAGTTGACAAAATTCGTTAAATAGAGGTAAATAATACTTTCTATATATATTCTACAATGATTAGAAATTCGTTATAAAGAGGTTTTTGGATAAATGTATTCGTAATATAAAGGTATATTTTGCATTAGCTCTTACGGGCAGTTCTGAGCAGCGATAGCTCAGTGGGGAGACCAACAGACTGCAATACAGAGGGTCTCGGGTTCGAACCCACGTCGCGCACCTCTGACTTTCGGAAGTTATATGACTTTTCGAAATTATGTGCGTATTGATTGACAATTATCGCCTGCTCCGTGCCTCGGAAAGCACGTTAAGCGGTTGGTCCCGGCTGCCATGAACACCTATAGCAGTCGTTATTGGGAGAGTGTCGACACAAAAGATCCCACTGGGTCGAAGTGTCGCCGGTCTGCACTGACTGGCCCCCACGTAAGATAAGATAAGATACGGGCAGTTCTAGGCGATTTCGAAAAATTTGTTAAATCGAGGAAGTCTTTATATTGAGGCTCGTTATATTAAGGTTACACTATATTATATTTCTGTAATATAATAATTATGTAAATCAGCCCTATTTCTTAGATGAAAGTCGTAATAAGTTTTTAATTGTTGTTCTCTTTCTGAAAAGTAGATTTGAACAGTCACGGATATCACGCAATAATATTGCTCACGAACCAACCAACCAACATGGTCCAATTTTAATATTTGTACGAAAATATACCTTCTCGCCCACACACCGTTCCAAAAATAGTTATATTCTCATCCAAAAAGTAAGTAGCTACTTATTATATAAATAGGCACATATAGGTATGTACCTATTTAAACTATTATTTAAATAGGTAGCTACTCAGACGTATTAGGTAAAGAAAATGTAGAATAACCAGTCTAAATTTTCTTTACCTAATACCGTAGCGCATTAAGATCCATAATAACCGCATTCAAAATGGCGAAATTGCCACTGAACTTCAAAACAATGGAGTGCCCAAAGAACGTGGGCAACGGAGAACAGTTCCCCAAAGCGGTACGGCTAGTAATCCACTAATCAAAGGCATTGTTGGGGCCGCAGTTACAGCCTAGATTTGCCTAATTACCCACTCGAGGTTGGACGTAAAATACGAACACAACGATTGGCGAACTTTGCTTTAGGAGTACTACATAAAATCGTCATTTGTGCTTTAAGTTACTTCAAAACTTTATAAGAATTTTACTAAACGATTTGAAATCAAAGAGGAACTTCTTAATTTCACTAGTATGTATCCTACTAATATTTAAAATTAGTTTTGGCCTGTGAATTTTTCCGCGTAAAACCCTGCGAAGCGTATATCGGAACAATCTATACTAATATTATAAAGCTGAAGATTTTGTTTGTTTGTTTGTTTAAACGCACTAATCTTAGGAACTAGTGGTTCGATTTGAAAAATTATTTTAGTGTTGGATAGCCTATTTATCGACGAAGGCTATAGGTTATATAACATTACGCTACGACCTACGGGGGCGGCGCAGTAACGATAAACGCGGGTGAAACCGCGGGAACATCTATTATGTAATATAAGAATATCAGCCCTGTGATAAAAACTCTTGTACTGCTGGGCACGGACCTCTTCTTAGTGTGAAAAGGGTCAAGCCATTGTCCACCATGCTGGCCTTCTGCGAGTTGAGAGACTTCACATATCTTCAGCAGCATTATGGAGAGCACTCAGATATGCAATTTCCTTCGCCGTTATATTGAGCGATAATAAACTTTTTAATAAGGATATATCTTTAAAAAGTTAAAGATGTGTGCCTTAGTATCAAACTTGAGACCTCTACGTGGCAGGCTGTATACTATGTATTAATCCAGAAAGAGAATTCAATGCCTTATTACCTATACCTGCCAAGGAATACCCTATTTTTTATCACTTTTTATTTTCATACTTTAGGTACTGATATTATGTAAGATTTATTTTTTATAAAAACAGCATTTATAGAATCAAAGCAGAATTTGTACATCGAACCCAAAGCCCTACAATCGGCAATACGAAACCTACCTGTGCCATTAAACAACAAAACAATCTAGTTCCACGTTCTATGGTTTATTTAAATTCACTTTTATCTCTCCGACAAGCTAACCAGCATGCTCGGCAACTCTAACAATGATGTGTGCCGTCTAATTTTATATTCCTAAATGGAAGCTAGATTTAGACAATTCTGTGAATATCTAAAATAGGAAGGCACAGGCGAACTAACAACATGAAAATATATTAACGAACGAAATGATGTTCGTCAAGTTTAGAAATAAAATACATTACTCTACTCATATCAAATTCAAAAGGCCACTGCGAGGTAATATGTAGGAAATAGTATTTTAATTGGTTTAGGAACGACAGTGACAAATATTTCCGGATACAATCAACGTGTGATATTTTAGGATGCGAACTATTGACTGAGGGATGGAAATTCAGCATGAATTGGCTGGACCGAGGAAGGACTACCCTCTCACAGAATATCGACGTGGAATAGCAGTAGTCCTACTGTTGTGTTTCGTTCGGTGAGTGAGAGTACCGGAGGCCCAATCACCCCCTTTCCCCCATCCCGCGCCCTTTCCTTCCCACGTCCGTTCCTAAAGGGTCGGCAACGCGCAAGTGATGCCTCTGGTGTTGCAGGCGTCCATAGGCTACGGTGACCACTTACCATCAGGTGGGCCGTATGCTTGTTTCCCACCTTAGTTGTATAAAAAATAAAAAAAATCGGTGAGCAAATTATTGTACAATTCGTAATTGAGATAGAGTAACAGATTACAAGTATGTCAATATGTGTGTAACGTCGATTTATTGAATATCTTAGTTTTGTGTTGTGTGTATTCCTTTTGCATTTGTGCATTTTAGACTAAGACTATCTACTAAAAGCAATGATACTAATTGGTCTTATGCCTACGTATATCTTGGGTGTAAGTGTGGCTTGTTACCGTAACTCAATTATCAACTATACATAATGAAGCTAACTCGAGATTTATGATGTAGGCTGTCAAATTACTTCTGCTACAACTTTTAAGAAATATACTTAAGACTGCGCCGAGCGTAAGACAGATAATGACAGAGCTCGTGCGGCGCATATTCAAATCTTTGCGCGGCCGCCATAGTAAAATTGTATGGAGGATTTGAAGTGTTTTTTGATAAATATGTATCTTTATTGTCAACCAATAACTTAAATATTTGGGACTGACAAATTGTAATATAACTAAGTATATTTCGTTTAAGCTTAAAATAGGATATATTTCTACTGTTATAATCTAAAAATCACGTAACACAAGCTTACGTTTTTAAATTTTTTGTGCAAATTTACGTAATTTTGTAGGCGAAAATATTAATTATTTCAAGTTTTTTACACGGAGTAATTGTAAACACATTCATTGTTATGGTAAATGTATATTTAATATTTGTATTAAACAAAAAGTGTTGATTTTATTCACTTAACTGTGACCGCCTGTTTTGGCTCATTTCGCTCGGCGCAGTCTTAAGGCTTTGACTGAGAAATAAATTTGTCGTTTTGGCAGTTTTTATCATAGTACCTGAAATACTGCGCGCCGCGCTACTACTAGAGATGAATGTTATAATAACCTTCGTGTAGAGTGACACATAGTGCCGAGTTCAGACAAATATACTTGTATCGATTATGTAGTCACTGACAAGCTACAAATTGTATTTACGATTATTGACGGCGCATATGCGAAGTTTGTATCATCTACAAAATATAGTTGCTTCAAGTGTTATTTTTGTCCTTTATTTGAATGTTTCCCCGCGGCACATGATTTATTCCTAGAGCGAGAGTTGCCTCTTTAAAGAATATAAAGATACAGAGACAGCAACATACTACCTAGAATATGACAAGTGGATGCGTCTCTAGAAAGCTAGAGTGTTCGGTACTCTGTAGCTTATAAAGACACTGTATCACATTTATTCCGCAGGTTAATCATCTGGTATGTGCATGAGCAGTTATTCAGAGACCTAATAAACAAAACAAAATAGTATCCTTTTTGAAGCAACGACCGCAGGAATGAAAACTGTTCGACTTAACTCAACAATGCGAGACTCGGAACGTACGGCGTACGATATCCACCTAGTCGCCGACGACTGTGTCCACAATAATGTGACAGAAAGACTCCCGGCGTTTCATTTAACGCAGTGATTCTCAAACTTTGTGTGGCAATAGTCATATATCTTACAAGTTCTAACTTAATTTTATAAACTAGCTTTTTCCCGCGGCTTCACTCGCGTTAATTTAGAATTTGACAATCAATTCGGGTCTTACTCTGCTTGTAATAATATAATTCAATCATGATTCGAAAGATACGTGGCGCTATCTATTATCATAGGAACGTTATTGTTGTTTTTTTCGGGAACAGTAATTTTTTCCGGGATTAAAGGTAGCCTATGTCCGTTTCTGTACACCTGACAACGTATATGCAAAATATCAGGATGATCGGTTCAATTTTCACTTTTATAATATTAGTTAGGATTAGGATTAGGATGCCAATGTGAGTTTGTTTGTTTGTTACGCTTTCACGCTTAACTAGTTGACCGATCATCATGGAATTTTGGCATACATATTATTGGGGGTTCATAAAAGGACATAGGGTACCTTTTTTCCAGAAAAAAGTACTGTTACTAACCTAACCTATATTTATGCGAGCAAAGCCGGGAGCAAAATCTAGTAATATTATAAATGCGAATGTGGGTTAGTTTGTTTGTTACGCGTTCACGCGCTTAACTACTAGACTGATCATCATAAAATTTCGCATACACATTATTAGGCGTACAGACAACTATATAAGCTACCTTTTATCTAGAAAAAGATAATGTTGTCGAGGGATAGAAACCTGACATAACCTACATTAACACGACAGAAGCCGTCGGCAAGATCTAGTATCATTAGAAATGTAACATTTCGTGAAGATGTTTGGATATTGTGTTCTCTATCGTCTATCGTCGTCGTCTCCATATCCTAGTCCTCCGCAATGCAAGAGTTGTCAATAGTGCGGAAACTGCCGTTTAAAATAATAATTGCGTAGTAGAATAGATAATATATAGACCTCTAGCACTGTAACTTACCGGGCAAAACTCAGTAATAATGCTAGACTCCTACACCGCTTTCCTTTAAGGTAATGAAAATAGCGTGCTCTTACAATTTTGGAGCAACGTGGTGTGATGTTCCTCCAATACAAATGGAGGATCCTTCGACCAGGCTTGGTGATCGTGCCTGGCGGGCTGCGCCCCGACTGTTGATGTCGGGAACTTGTATATATACTTAGTCACTGTGTAACTTTCACTTGTGCGATGCAGAATTGTATGGAAATCGTCATTTTAAGTTACTGTGTATAG
Source organism: Catocala sponsa (assembly GCA_963564715.1). NCBI lineage: Eukaryota > Metazoa > Arthropoda > Insecta > Lepidoptera > Erebidae > Catocala > Catocala sponsa. Next base: position 3,934,782 of record OY751329.1, read on the forward strand.
CGCCATCTGTTGGATTTAGTTGTAAGTTCTTCCTCTGTGCAGAGTCGACACACACTCAACTTTTGCTTATTATCAAATAAGCTTAACTCCTCTTTATATGATGTTCAATCTTGCTAAGCTTAACATTTAAGCTCTTCAAACGCATTAAAAACTTTGGATGATACCAGGAAACGGTACGTATTTAATAAACTTAATCTGTTTCATGTTAAAACGGTAATCCAGAGGTTCTCTATTATGAGAGTAATCTTTAACATATGTGGTTACATAAACAAATTTTAATCTTCATGACTGAATTTTCTCGTCGGCGTAGGTATTAACAACCTAGTCCCATAGGTGGGATACCTATGGGACCAAACTCCAGACTACTACTGACATAAAAATCCAATTACATGCGCATGCGTAATTCGACTGCATTTGGTTGAAGTGGTCGCCTACCCACTGTCACTGCGCCGATTGTTGTGGGTTCGAATCCCACACGAGACAAAACTTTGTGTGATCCACAAATGATTGTTCCGAGTCTGGGTGTTCTTTGTATACGTTTTTTAAATGTTTGTAAATTCCCACACAACACAGGAATTATTCCTAGTGCCGAAGTTGTATTTTTTATAAAAATTAAATAAATTCGGGATTGACCTTATGGCTGCACACAAATATAAGCGCATGATACAAATGAGGTATGCAAAAAGAAATCAACGGTTTGCACTCCGGGAGTGCCGGCAGAAGTGAAAACTTGAATATTAACGTTGTACAGTTTTGATATTTTGGAATGGTCAGGGAATAATTTTGCACGAATTGCTTTAATTATCAGTATAAAAGTACTATCATTTATGTGGTAAACTACAATATTCATTTATTGCGCTATCGTACACAAACATGACAATTCTTCCTCCGTCTTACAAATTTTCGATCAGGTCACATGTCCTGACGCGAGTTTAACATTTATTACCTATCACAAAAAAAGTGCACAACGACACTTAAGAAGTTTTCATTTCAATTATACGTATAAAAATACTCCCAAAACGTGAAAATGTTTGAGCATCGCTGTCTAACCCGATCGTGTGACGCGGTGAAGAGCTGCACAAACGTTTGTTCAACGTTAATTAAACCTATATTGCTTACTTCGTACGGTCGGAAAAATACGTCGTAACGTTTTCATGAAACCAGTCAAGTCAAAAAAATAAACATCAATAGCTGCTGAATGTTTGGTTTGTCATCTAATAGCTTTCGATACTAACTAAATGAGGAAAGGTTGTGGATGTACACAGTAATAGCTTTGTTATCTCTTTGGTTTATTAAATTTGTCTTTCTGAAAAAAAGGTTCGTGATTCCGCATATCAATCATATGCGGAATCACGAACCTTTCAATTAATTGGTTTTATTCTAACTAAAGAAATACTAATACTAACACTTAATGTATAACTTCTAAAGTTATTACATCATGCACCATTAAAGTATAGAAACAGTAGCACTTATTTAAAACAAAGAACTTATATGAAAAGAGATCCTAACTAATATTATAAAAGCGAAAATGAGTTTGTTTGTTTGTTACCTTTTCACGCCTAAACCACGGAACCGATCATCCTGAAATTTTGTATATACTTTGTCAGGTGTACAAAAACGGACATAGGCTACCTTTCATCCCGAAAAAGATTATGTTCCCGAGGAAAACAACAATAACGTTCTTATGATAATAGATGGCGCCACGTGTCTTTCGAATCATCATTGAATTAAATTATTACAAGCAGAGGACAACCCGAATTGATTGTCAAATTCTAAATTAACGTGAGCGAAGCCGCGGGCAATAGCTAGTATAATATAAATTATAGATTTATTAGCAATTAATATTATTTGAATCATAACCGAATATCTATCATATTCTTTGATGGTGATACGTTGATCTTGATGACCGTCATCTCGTGTGTGGCTGACAATGACAATGAGTATGAAATTTAGCACAGTTAAAGTGTATATGGAGAAGGAGTGGCGAATCCTTATATTTTTATAAAGTATGCTTTAAAATACATTAAATTAATGGAAAAGTCTACATACACACAACCATGCATTTAACACAAGCAGTCGAATCGCGTTCGTAGTATTTCGGCATTATTCGGCTAATGTCGTAGAATTCTTCATAACTATGGTAACATATGTACGTGGAGAAGGTGACTAAGTGAAATGTGATAACAAGGGTATAGTTATAGACAATAAAAACTTAATAACGATCAAATTTAAAATTTAAATAATAATAATAATAATAATAAACTTTATTTATGAAATGAGATTGTAGCTTACATAGTATTTGTTACAAGGATATTATTTGTATCATATCATAACAATAAATTGTTTATTCCACAATATAATGTAGTCTACAATAAAACTGGGTGGAGTACTGTTATCCTAGAAAGGCTACTGGGTAGCCTGTGTTTAGGAGTTACAGTGCCAATCCCCTATTGGTTATCGATATTTATATTGCGTATTCGTGCGCAAATTAATACAATAATCTTTAAGTAATCGCATTTCTTTATAAAATTTGAACATACATGCTGTTTTCTGTGCATGTTTTGTTTGATAATGTGTGTGAGCGTGTGTGCATAGGTACGTGTGTGTGTGCACGGGTGTGTCTGTGTATGTGTTTGTGTGTGTGAGTGTGTGTGTGTGTGTGTATGTGTGTGTGTGGGTGTGTGTGTGTGAGAGTGATGTCATTTAGTTATGAGTAATAAAGTTTATTTATCATTTTCAAATATTGCAGTACATGGGTATACGGTATATATATGGTAAGATTACTGATTTGCTACAATTAATAGTGGGTGCAGTTCTGATCTCCTAACTAGGTTACAGTATAACCTGTATGAAGGAGTGACAGTTCCGATTCCCCCAATTGGTTACAAGCATAATGTAATATTATTATTTACGTAAATTTGTACTTTACTGCTACTAAACGTTGAATCATGGTCGAATTTTGACCACTTACCGACCGCTAGTTCTAATAATAGCATGTCGTTAATTGAAATTGCTCACCAGTTTTGGAATTCGCTCATGTATAACTAGTCTTATCTGTACATGTGTACATATACAAGGACGCGTGACTGTTCTTTTTTTTTTTATTTTGCTCGTCCAAATGACCACACTCCACCTGATGGTTAGCAGTCGTGTGGTCTAAGAGCAGTGGCCTCCACACCGCCCTCATAGCAGCCGAGGCGATGTTGAGGTCTCTACTTTGACGGCCTGAGAAGGTGCTCTTTCCCACCTCGCTTAAAGGACCCAGGATTGAAGGAATAAGGAAACATGTGCTTTGGCAGAAAATTCCATGCCTCGGTCGTTCGGCAGAGGTATGAGGACCCAAACTTGGATGTATGTTAACGAAGAGGTAAACAGAGGCGCGAGGACCACATATCGCCAGCTATGTTTTTAGAGCACAAATCATATGTAGGATAATAAGAGATAAGCCTATTGTCGCCTACTGGAATACGAAGCTTTTGTAGCTTACTGGATAAATATCGACTAAGAATTTACAGTAAAAACACTATGCTCGAACCTCGATGGCGTAATGGTTAGTGAAACCGACTGCCACGCCTGAGGTTACGGGTTCGATTTCCGCACAAGTCAAACATTTGTGTGCATGAACATGGATGTTTGTCTTGGTCTGAGTGTTTCTATGTATAATATGCATGTAAAAAAAGTATATATGTATGTTTATCCATTGTCTAGTACCCATAGTACAAGCTCTGCTTAGTTTGGGCTAGATGGTGTTGTGTGTATGTGATAGAATATTATTAAAATAAATCAAGTGTCCTGCGAGCACACGCAAACATAAGGGTACACTTATACCACGCACCTAACGATATATGTATACACACATATACTTACCACACACACACACACACACACACACACACACACACACACACACCACACACACACACACACACACACACACACACACACACACACACACACACACAAACATATATAAATATATAGACGAAAGTCAAATGTCAGATACAGCAATTGAATCGCTTAAGAAGTTACTTTATCATGAACTCGCAGCCTCCACACAAGCATTAAAATTACATTTCAAACACGTTTAATTCAAAACAAAAATACCCTCGTTATCACTCGTCAACATAATAATTCTTAAGCGAAAGGTATTCAATAAATTTCTCTTACTTAAAACAAAGTTTGAGAAACTCTAATGACACAGAGAGAAAGCATAAAGGAATTGAGCGTTTGTTTAATAAAGAGTAACTTTCAAGAACAAAAGTTAAATCCAATTTTCGTTGATATTATTACATTTATTTTGTTTATAGAATCTTGTTTTGACCAAAGGGCCGGTTTTAAGCCAATTTGTGAGGGCAAAGTATCAAGTTTGTCAACGACCACTGACCCGTGGATTGATTTATAAGTATCAAGAATAATAAACTAATGTTTACAGCTTCTACGATGGTTCATTTCCAATTATAATATTGCCAATTATGTAATTGTATTGTTTTATTTCGATTGCAGAAAATTTCAACATTTTTTGTATCAAAGTACCTATTCCAGTAAGTGTAGATAAATATTGTTATTTGATTTAAAATCTAACATATTGCAAATCTCGCAGTTTTATTAGGAATATCACAGTGCACTGTGAACTTATCCTAAGCTACTTTTGATAATAAAACTAATAATATAATAATAATAATATTTTTTTTAATTATAATATTCTATCACATACACGCAACACCATCTAGTCCAAACTATGCAGAGCTTGTATTATGGGTACTAGACAATGGATAAACATACATATATTACATACATTTTTTTTGTAAATACATACATATTATACATAGAAACACCCAGGCCAAGACAAACATCCATGTTCATAATAAGTAAGTAATTGTAAAAAAAAAAAAAATTACGACATTACAAGTCGGCTCGCCTGGATATGATGCCCCCTCTCACAGAGGTAAAAGAAGTAGATATGCCTAAGCATAATCGTTTTAATACCCGTTTTTTATTAGATATATATATATTTACATACCTTTTTGAAAGGCTTAAGGCGTAAATACGAGATGAACTTAGCCGAAACGTCAAGCTATATATGTATACTAGCTGTCCCGACAGACGTTGTCCTGTACACATGAAAAAAAAAAATCTAAATCTAAATCATTCCCGAATCCACTTGAACACACACAAAATTTCATCAAAATCGGTCCAGCCGTTAAGAAGGAGTTTAATTACAAACACACGCACAGAAGATTTATATATATAAAGATATCTATAGCATGACGTTTCGGCCAAATTGCACTGGCCATGGTCATCTCGTCAAATGCTAAGCTAAGATTAAGAGATAAGATTTTAATATATGCTTTAAACATAACATTAAAATCTTAGTATAGATATAATCCTAAGTTAATATTATAAAATCGAAAATGAGTTTGTTTGTTTGTTATCTTTTCACGCCTAAACCACTGAACCGATCATCCTGAAATTTTGCATATACGTTGTCAGGTGTACAGACACGGGCATAGGCTACCTTTCATCCCGAAAAAAATTACTGTTCCCGAGGAAAACAACAATATCGTTCTTATGATAATAGATGGCGCCACATATGTTTTGAATCATGATTGAATTATATTATTAAAAGCAGAGTACGACCCGAATTGATTGTCAAATTCTAAATTAACGCATCGAAGCCACGGGCAAAAGCTAGTAATATTATAAAGAGAAGTTTGTATTATTGTAATAAATAAATTAAAAAATAATGGACTGATTTTAAAAACTCTTTCACTACATATTAGAAAGCTAATTTATCCAAAAGTAACACAGGCTATAATTATAACATCACGCTACGAGCCACGGGTGGTCAAACCCACGTCGCACACCTCTGACTTTCGGAAGTTATATGACTTTTCGAAATTATGTGCGTATTGATTGACAATTATCGCCTGCTCCGTGTCTCGGAGAGCACGTTAAGCCGTCGGTCCCAGCTGCCATGAACACCTATGACAGTCGTTATTGGGAAGTCAGTGCCCTCTAATATCCTGACACTGGTCTAGCCTTAGGGTATCGTTAGCCTTCGGGTTGCGGAGGTCAGATGGCAGTCGCTCCGTGTAAAAACTGGTATCCAGTCAAATCCGGTTAGACTAGAAAGCCGACCCCAAGTGACTTGAGAATAATAAAGGCTAGGGAGAAGATGCGAGCCACAGGTGTGGAACAGTAATCACAAACGAAGTGAGACCACGGTGGACAGCTAGTCCTTTATATCTATACATATAATAAAATCGTAGAAGAGTCAAAACTATACATTGAATATTTTTTTAAAAGAATACTTGGGGCGTGATCTACAATCGATATCAAAGCCAAAAATATAGTTTTTAAAATTTTTGTCTGTTTGTCTGTTTATCTGTATGTATGTCTGGGCTAAACTCAAAAAGTAGGTACTGCATGGATCTACTTCAAATTTTGCATGAATATTACTAACAGGTCGGGTCAACATATAGGCTATATATTATCACGCTATCACCTACGGGGGAGGAGCTGTGAATCTTTATTTTCTTACGCATTCTGTGACAGCGTGTAATCTAACGACGCATATTTAAATGTTGTTTTTGAGTAAGCCATGCTATTATCTAGCTTTACACTATAAAAACTACGCCATTTAAGTAACTTGGGCAGAGAAATATAGTTAGGTTCCGCGGCGACAAACACTTTTTAGTTAAAATCTACGCGGACTAAGTCGCAAGTAACAGCTAGTAAATCATACAACGTGAAAGTGATTATGGTAAGATGATTTCCAGATTAAATTGCGATGTCCAAAGACGTTACCTCTTTTGAAATATTATAGGCATCAGACTATGTGTGTATGTATGTATGACCAAACACGCGATAATTAAAAACGATACAGCTTTCTAGCTTGTTCGTGAGATATTAAGTGCTTCTACTTCGATTTCTAACATTATTGTGATTATTGGCTAGACGCCCGCATTTCTGCCTAGATAGCGAGCTTCCGAGCAAACCCGGAATATCTAACAGCAGTTGACAGGCATGTCGAACATTCCCTGCGGTTTTGTGCCGAGCGGATTGTTCAAATTTCGTGGAGCATCCATCGCCGCAATCACGGCCTAATTAGTTACTTGTAATTATAGTTACGTCATATAATTTGAATGTGATTACAAAATACTATGAAATTACATTATTGTTTACTTTTATATTATACTAGCTGTGCCCGCGGTTTATAGTTACTGCGTCGCCCTCGTGGGTTGCAGCGTGATGTTATATATAGCCTATAGCCTTCCTCGATAAAAAGCTATCCAACACTAAAATAATTTTTCAATTCAAACTAGTAGTTCACTTTGAATTGAAAAATTAAAAAAAACATACAAACTCTTCAGCTTTATAATATTAGTATAAATTATTAGTATGGTAACTATACCACAAGTCCATAATACAGTCTATAATATATTAAACACAGACATTCACATATAATTGTCAATTATCAAAGTACATGTGCTTCCCAAATTGCAAATATGTACAGCACTGGCAGATAGACAACATGCAAGAACTATAAATTAAATCTTAATTAAGATTAAGTGTTTCTTCAAAAGGCCGCTTACAGACTTAAACCTGCATTCTCACATACTACAAACATAACATAATACCAACTGAAAATTTTTAAGTTAGAGCTGGCTACACCAAATCGAAAAACAGCTAATGATATTTAACGGACAAATAGTATTTTTTCTAACATACTTAAAAATTTTGAATGAAGAATTCTGACACAGTGATAGCGAAATAGAATAGGTATTGAACTTACAATCGAGAAGTCGTGGTTTTAAATTTAATCCATTTCCCTACCGACGTGAGCATATGGCCTATATTCGGTCTAGAAGTCCTCTTTTATATTTTTAGTATTTAACGAAATCCTGGTTACTCTAGCCGTTCAGCTTGCTTATTGCTATCCATTAAAAAAAGGGGCTTTTTATACAAGATTATAATAATTTTTATCCATATTAATATCATAAAGATGAAAGATTTGCTCTTTGTTTATTTATTTGTAAGGGTTTAACTCAAATACTACTCAACCGAACTTAAAAAATTCTTTCACCATTAGAAAGCTATATTATCAGCGAGTAATATATACTATATAGGCTATATTTTATTTTAAAAAGGTACTGTTTCTAATAACCTAACCTACTTTTACGCGAGCGAAGACGCGAGCAAAAGCTAAATTGAAGTTTAGAAGCGAATCATGACTTAGATAAAACATTACAAAGATCTCATGTACCTAGAGGCATTATTCGCGACGCGTCCGCAACTTGAAATCGAAAAAGAATTGATTCGGAATCCGCGCTCAAATCTCAGCGTTTACGTGTTTCGCTTCTTTAGAAGCAACGAGCCAAATTAGTTTTTACTGATATCTCTAACGCTTAACTAATACTTATATTATCTATATATTAATACGTAAAGCAAAAACTTTGTACCCCTTTTTACGAAAATTGCGCGGACGGAGGAGTATGAGATTTTGGCACAGTCAAAGTTTATATGGAGAAGCAGGGGCGAATCCTTATATTTTTATAAAATATGCATTAGAAATACATTAAATTAATGAGAAAACACTACACGCACACAGCCATGCATTTGACACACGCAGTCGAATCGCGTTCGTAGTATTTCGGCATTGTTCGTCTGACGTCGTACAATTCTTTGTAACTACTTGTTACAAGTTTTCTTTATTACAATAAATAGTACCTTATTTATATGTAATAAAGAAAAAAAGAAAACAAACTAGCAAGCTTAGGAGTTTTGGTTGAATTTTGACCACTAGGCGACCGCTAGTACCTACTTGTAATATGAGAAGTGTCTCAAAAGCATAACAATTATACTCATACCATTTGTCTTCCTGTTTCGCATCGTGCATGGCTTCCTTTTCTAAAAGTAGAGTGTGATAGTCCTTTATCAACATTTCTTTTCGCTTGTGGCAGATGCATCGTACATGCCTTGCCATTTCATACAAAATCAAAAGTGGGGTTCGATCGCTCTCTATTTTTTTATTGCTGGTGGCTAACGAGCCTTTGATCCACCTGTACAAATAACGAATAATGGAATAAATAACCTTATGCTAAGCAGTAACTGCCGGTCATGGCTATGTTTACTTGGCATTTTTTTTTAATTCTGTAATTGGCCGCTGGCCTTTGACTGTGATCTCACCTGATCTTAAGTGAAGATGCAGTCAACGATGGAGCACACTTGCCTAGAAGATACCTATTCATAACGAAGCCGATTCCAATGAAACATTAAAGACTAGATTTTTTTTTACAACGCCATCTACCTAGCCCAAACTAAGCAGAGCTTGTACTATGGGTACTAGATAATGGATAAACATACATGTATAGGTACTCTTTTTTTTGTAAATACATACATATTATACATAGAAACACCCAGACCAAGACAAACATCCATGTTCATGCACACAAATGTATGACTTGTGCGGGAATCGAACCCGCGACCTCAGGCGTGGCAGTCGGTTACACTAACCCCTACGCCATCAAGGTTTAAGCGGTAGCTTGCCACTACCGCCTCGCCGAGTGTTATGGGTTCGATCCTCACGCGGGACATAAATGTGTATCTCCCGGCACAGGAATAATTCCTAGAGCGAGAGTTGTCTATTTAAAAATAAAAAAGTGCACAATGCCGCTAAAGAGTTTTCACTTCAAAATCAACGGGTTGCACTCCGGGAGTGCCGGCAGAAGTGAAAACTTGAATATTAACGTTGTGCATTTTTGACATTTTGGAATGGTTAGGGAATAATTTGGCACGAATTGCTTTAATTATTATCAGTATAAAAGTACTATCATTTATGTAGTAAAATACAATTTTCATTTATTACCCTATACGCAAACATTCTCCCTCCGTCTTACGAATTTTCGATCAGGTTACGTGTCCTGACGCGAGTTTAACATTTTTTAGCCATCACAAAAAGTGCACAACGCCGCTAAAGAAGTTTTATGAATTATAATTATGATTATAATAGAGGAATTGTTCTCCATAAGAAAAACATAGAAGTAAATTAAAATAAGACTAATTAACTTACCTCGGAAAGGTACCATTCCAATTTTAAGTCCTCTTTGCATTTAAAAGCAAATGAATGCACGTATCCGTATTAAAAAAATGCATGAATTCGAAAAATAAATTCTAGAAGTCTCTTACGTTAAATACGAGTACCACACATATACTACTCACTCGAGAGTTTTCGAAGTAAAACCCCTTTCACAGACAGACATCAAAATAAAACTCGTTTTTACCTGAGTTGGACATTTCAAAAATTGGTTATTCTAGCTATCTACCAACATTTCCTGGAGCCACTTCATGTATTATTAATACCGTGGCAGTCGCTGACTCTTTGCCTCACAGTACCAATATATATTTAAAAAACTTACTTAGCTACAAAGTGAAACATTTTAAGGACGTTAATACTATGTAAGTGCTTATATTTTTGTTCGAATGTGATAAATATGAATAAATAAATATACAGAATGATCCGTAAGTAGTGGACCAAGTGGGTTTGGGTAATAGAGGGGATTACTGACCAACAAGTACACTAAATTTTATTGCCCTATATCTCGTAATTTTGAAGTTGTAATTGTGGTTATGATATTTTTCAAGTCGGATACTATAAGTCACTGCACGTAAAGTCTTTAACTGGCAAAAAGACACCCTCACGTGGCACCTAAAATAACAGATGAACTGTGGGTGTAAATCATCTATTTATTTTTGGGTATAATCTATACTAATAATATAAAGCTGAAAAGTTTGTTTGTTTGAACGCGCTAATCTCAGGAACTACTGGTTCGATTTAAAAAAATCTTTTTGTGTTAGATAGCCTATTTATCGAGGAAGGTTATAAGCTATATACCATTACGCTACGACCCACGGGGGCGGCGCAGTAACGATAAACGCGGGTAAAACGGCGGGCACATCTAGTAATAAAATAATTGGGAAGAGAGGAACCTGTCACGCACCCACGGATTAGCCACCCTAGCTATTGCAATAGAAAAAGGTTGATAATACCAAACCCCTCTGGTGACAGATAGCCGCGTTGTGACATCCGGGTGTACTCCAACTTAAAATATTCCGCTTCGAACATAACATGTGCCTTGACACGTGTTTCGGCTCAGCGCGAGACATCCCCAGGACAGTTGACTTACTCGTTACCAAACTGGTTGTTTTTAGAGTAGTAAAGCCTTGCTGATTTCAGCATGAATGGGCCGGCTCGACCGTAGAAGGACTACCCTCTCACAGAATATCGAATTCCTACTGTTGTGTTTCGTTTGGTGAGTGAGAGTGCCGGAGGCCCAATAACCCCTTTTTCCCCTTCCCGCTCCTTCTCCTTCCCACTTCCTTTTCTAAAGGGTCGGCAACGCGCAAGGGATGCCTCTGGTGTTGCAGGCGTCCATAGGCTACGGTGACCACTTACCATCAAGTGGGTGGTATGCTTGTTTGTCATCTTAGTTACAAAAAAAAAAGACGCATCTGCCAGAATATTGATACCTTTCTTTTTGACAGACACTATTTTTTCCTTATGATGGCAGAATAGCCAACAATATATAAATAACATCATTACGCAAAAATTACATCACAACCATCTCAGTGCAACACAACCCCGATACACCTGTGATAAACCGAACCACCAATAATAGTTAAACCCTATTTACATAAATAAATAAATATTATGTTGTTCAGTCGAAAATGCAGCTATTTGAATGCTATCGGCACTCGCCCGTGGCGCCATCGCCACTACCGCCCTCTTTTCTACAACTGAATATTAAAACAACACGTGACATCCAATATGCATGTTACAATACGCCGCAAATGTAACGTAGGGGAAGTGCACACAGGCTGCCGTCCTTTGCGCTGGATATAGAATATGTAGGCTATTTTGATGGGTATGGTTATAGTTGGGTACCTACATGTTTTCAACACTGAGCCTTACAAATAATAATAATAATAATTTATTTATTTACATACATACTTACATCTATCATTACAGTAATAGAAATACCAATGCGATAGAGAAGTTACACAATTACACACTTAATATACTAGAACTAAAGATTATTTTGTTGAGCACAACTAGTTATCCAGTAAGTGGCCTTTGTGAATTCATTTATTGAACACGAAAACAAGTCAATGCGCTCAGCTACGTTGTTAAGTGTGCGCAATGCTCGCGTCAGTGGCGCTTGTTGCAGTAAGTTTGTACGCGTTGTCGGTACCGCCAGCAGCCGCGGATAATAAAGCCATTTATTCCATAACCCGTAATTTTTACATTTCAAATGTTGTTAGTAATTGTTATAGATGTACTTAATATCTAGTGTTAGTTAAAGTAAGAGTACTTAAATGAAATCTAATAAGTTTGGGATATGGATCCCATTTTGGGTATAGGCCTCCCCCAACCTTTTCCACCTTTCCCTATCCTTGCCCTGGTCAATCCAATCCATCCTGGTCAATTCATCCATCGTTGCTTTGGCCTGCCGACTTTTCTTTTGCCTGATGGTTTCTTCCATTTGGTGGTCTCTATTGTCCACCTTTTATCTGTACAGCGAGCGATGTGGCCCGCCCATTGCCACTTTATGTTAGTGCGTGTCTAAGCAGTGATAGCTCAGTGGGGAGACCAACAGACTGCAATGCAGAGGGTCTCGGGTTCGAACCCACGTCGCGCACCACTAACTTTCGGAAGTTATATTATGACTTTTCGAAATTATGTGCGTATTGATTGACAATTATCGCCTGCTCCGTGCCTCGGAAAGCACGTTAAGCCGTTGGTCCCGGCTGCCATGAACATCTATGGCAGTCGTTATTGGGAGAGTGTCGACACAAAAGATCCCACTGGGTTGAAGTGTCGCCGGTCTGCACTGACTGGCCCCCACATAAGATAAGATAAGATAAGATAGTGCATGTCTCATTGCGTCCGTAATCTTTGTTTTACAATACATACAGTTATTTGTCATTTCTTTCTAAAATGTCTCATCTACTACATGACAATGAGTATTTTTTTACAAAGTTGCTGATAAACTATTTACAATATAGATTTTTTTATTTTTTATTATACTACTTATGTGGCAAACAAGCATACGGCCCACCTGATGGTAAGTGGTCACCATAGCCTATGGACGCCTGCAACACCAGAGGCATCACTAGCGCTTTGCCAACCCTTTAGGAAAGGAAGTGGGAAGGATAAGGAGCAGGAAGGGGGAAAGAAGATGATTGGGCCTCCGGTACTCTCACTCGCCGAACGTAACACAATAGTAGGAATACTGCTATTTCACGTCGATATTCTGTGACAGGGTAGTGCTTCCCCGGTTGAGCCGGCCCATTCATGCTGAAATCAGCGAGGCTCTACTACTCACATAAGACTAGCAATATTTCCTGTATCGCGGGAGACTTGACAAACATACAAACAACGGAAACACAGTACATCCAGACTCGGAACAGTCATTTGTGGATCATAATTATTTTCCCGTATGGGATTCGGACCCACAACACTCGGCGCATTGGCAGTGGCCAGGCGACCAATTAAACCACTACGCCATCCGTGCAGTTTTCTCTATAAGGTGATGGTACTTCCTCAGACAGGATGCCCCAGTTTGAGCTAAACCCCAGGTTTAAGATTAAGAGCAGATTTCACAATTTACATAAGCATACTTGTATACCAATTAAGCCTAATTAAATTATCATACAGGCATTATATTATATAACTAGGCATCAATTACGCATATATTATGAATTACCTAAAACATGTCTGGATCCATCTAAATAAAATTTAGGTTTAGTTTAAGACAGAAAATTTACGCAAAGCTCAAATTTTACGGTAATTATACAAGCAAATTACGTAAAAGTTTTTAGTACGGTAATCATAAAGTATTTTGTAGTTTATGAAACATCAAAAAGTAATTTAGTGTTTCTTATATTTCATCTTGTTCTAAATTAAAAGTAGGTAGGTTATTATAATGTGGTATCTTATTTTCATAATTTAATTTTTGCTTGCCTATTTAGTTCGAAATATTTTTGAACTAAATTTTACCCACGGCTTCGCTCGCGTAATCCAGCTTGCGTCAGTAAATGTCAATCCCTTGGATACAGTTTTTTTTCTAGATTAAAAGTCCTATTCTGTACCCATGATGAAGTGTATGCATAATTTCAGGAAAATCGGGCAACTAGTTATGGCGTGAAAGCGTCTCAAATAAACTCACATTCGCATAATATTTAGTTAGTATATGCTCGTTGTTGACAAACTATATTATAATAATAAAAGTTTGATCTTTTCACCTTATATTCTACGAAGGAACAAATCTAACTCCGCCTGACGCCGCTATTCCTGTCAGGGGTAAATGGAAATAAAAAGGTTCAGTCTGTTTCCCTTTACCGACAGGGGGACAGACGGAACTTTATATTTGCATGTCGTCATAAAGGGTTTTGTTTTTTGGTTTATAAAGAAGTGTTTATGATCAAGGATTAAAGTTTTCACTTCCATCGGCAGTCTCTCTCGTGTCTAACAGTGTGTCCTAAGTCTAAGTACAATCGAGCACTTATATTGTGGCGCACGTATAAGATGCAAGCCTTTTAACTTGCACTGCAACCTGCCAATGGTCTCTATAACTGTGAATATTGAAAATAGCATAGTTTGTCCTGTTCTGTAATGCTTCATGTCTCGTTAAAGTGGTCTTCAGTTATTGAAGTTAACATCACTGTTATATCTAAACTCTATACTAATATCATAAAGAGGAAAGATTAGAGTTTTGTATGGTTGTTTGTAAGGATTTAACTCAAAAACTACTCAACCGAGTTTAAAAATGCTATATTATCAGCGAGTAACATAGGCCACATATTTTTATGTAAAAAGTATTGTTACTAAAGCTATTTTTTTTTTAACCTGGAGCAATGCTTTGACGCATACCCCTCCGCGGGGGCGGGCGGAAGGGTTATGTCGGACTCAACGGGGTAAAAGAGAAAGATAGTAATGATGATAATAATGGACCATGCATTACGGACTAAACCTACCACCGTGTTCCTTGACAAAATCGCTATCGACGGGGCCGCGCGAATCACTTGCACATGCGGTCGCGACCCCGCCGCGATTATTATTAAAGTTTTTTTTTTACGTGAGGGAATACATTGTTGCATACCCCTCCGCGGAGGCGGGTGGAGGGGTTATGTCGGACTCAACGGGGTAAAAGAGAAAGATGTCGAAATGATAATGGACCTCCCAGAATACCGACTAAACCTACCACGGTGTTCCTAGACAAAACCTCGACAAAACATCAAACTCAATATATATGCATGGCGTACATTGGTTTAACAATACTGTTAACAAAAGGTTTTGAAGATAGGGATTTAAGATAAATCTATATTAGGAGTAAGTAGGAATGCACGTTAGATATTCTAAGAATTTCTATAAACCGCTCAACAATATCTTATCTTCCTGAAGAAATTCTGTGAAATTTCCTTTTATTATTCGACTGATACACATGTATTCGGCTTTTAACAAGTTAATCTATCTGCTTGTGACGTAGACATACAAGTGTTTGTTTGGGTGAAATTTGTGTTCTTGACAGTGGAGTTTATCCGTTTTACCTGGATGTAAAAATGTTCTTGTCCTGTACTGCCGCTCATAGCCAGTTGCACTCACTGATCGGTAAACAATTAGCGAGGTTAAGCAACTTTGGGTGCGGTCAGTCTATAGATGGGTGACCGCTTAGTGGTATTTCATCTGAGCGTCTCTGTGCTTCGGAGGGCACATAAAAATTCGGTCCCGGTTGTTGTCAAATTGGTAGCAGTCGTTAATCCATGTCAGAGGCCTACAGGCGGCTTGAACGACTCTTGACAACAGGTTGGCCACTAACCACAAGAAAAGAACAAGAAGACTGCCGTACAAAACCGCACCTGGTAGATTACAGTATCCTACACCCTTCTGTGAGCCAGTCTTAAAATTATGAGAATTTTTACTTGAATAATAACAAGACCCAAACTTTAAAATATAATAAATGGGAATGTGTGTTTTTACGTCGTTTTTACCTCATAACTACTAGACTGATCATCATGAAATTTTGCATAAACGTTGTCAGGGGTATGGAAAGGACATGTAAGGTATTTTATCCAGAAATAATACTATTGCTGAGCGAGCGAAGTCGCGGACAATAGCTAATCCTTACTATACTATAAATGCGAATATGAGTTTGTTTATTTGTTTGTTTGTTACGCTTTCACGTCTTAACTGCTCGACCAATTAACATGAAATTGTGTATACAATTTGTTGGGGTTACAGAATAGGACATAGGGTACTTTGCATTCAGAAAAAGGTACTGTTACAAACCTCACCTACATTTACGCGAGCGAAACTGTAGGCAAAATCTAGTATACTATATGTATATAAAGTATACTAGTTGACGGCCTCGATGGCGTAGTGGTTAGTGTAACCAGTTGGTTACACTAACCACTTACCACTACACCCGCGACCTCAGGCGTGGCAGTTGCCACGCCTGAGGTCGCGGGTTCGATTCCCGCACAAGTCAAACATTTGTGTGCATGTACATGGATGTTTGCCTTGGTCTGGGTGTTTCTATGTATAATATGTATGTATTTACTAAAAATAAAGTATTTATGTATGTTTATCCATTGTCTAGTTCCCATAGTACAAGCTCTGCTTAGTTTGGGCTAGATGGTGTTGTGTGTATGTGATAGAATATTATTATAGAATATTTTTTTTTTTTTTAATATACAGAATTTAGGTATCTCATTATACCTCGAGTGGTATATTGAAATTGTTTCAATAACTATCATTTTTATATTGACACAAATATTTACATTATTAATTTTAAAACGAATTAAACTAATATAATGTTATTATTATATAAAGTTAATGTGTGTATATTACGTATGGCTTTAGCTAGGATTTATTTGTCTGGAAGACACAAATATAACTGGCTAAATATTGGTAGTTTGAAGATACACGACTGTGATTAATATTGCACTTTAATACACTCAACTAATAAGATATAAAAGGCTTCAGTCTTTACACCTTCACGCTTTGACCAACAACGTTAGATCCTCAAAATCCTGCCTAATTGTAATAACAGAGAGTTATCCGCTTTCCTTTGTACAATACGACACCGTACATCGAAGATTCTTTCAGTGCCTAGTGCGCTGTGGAATTTTTAATATACTCCATTACACACGCCACGAGACATTACATGAGAGCGAATAACCGGATTAAAAATGATTGTTGAAGTATGGAATGGTTGTTTGTCGCAGTTGTATGCCCATTGTTTTTTATTCAATCATTTTGGAGCAGATTGATGGAGAAGTTCCCTTTTTTCAAACGACTACTACACTAGGAATTATTCTTCAGACATAATAATAATTATTTATTAATTGATTACAGTGGTAAAACATGAATACAGTCCATAAAGTACTTAATATAGGTAATACAATATGGCTGCCTGTGCTAGGGTAACCCTGTGCCACAGGCGTTAAGGGCGCTTACAATATACTACTAGGAACTAAGTTACATACAATTAGCCATACTTATTATATAAATATATGCAAAAATAGGCCAATATTATAATTATTATCATGGAAATTATTTAACAACAATCAACAAATCTTCAGTATCCTCACAGAGTACAAGTACCGACAGACTATCTGCTTAGATCTTACATAACTTAGGTCATATATAGCTGTTTGTTTATTTATCTTTCCTCACAGAGTACAAGTACCGACAGACTATCCGCTTAGATCTTACATAACTTAGGTCATATATAGCTGTTTGTTTATTTATCTTTCCTCACAGAGTACAAGTACCGACAGACTATCCGCTTAGATCTTACATAACTTAGGTCATATATAGCTGTTTGTTTATTTATCTTTCCTCACAGAGTACAAGTACCGACAGACTATCCGCTTAGATCTTACATAACTTAGGTCATATATAGCTGTTTGTTTATTTATCTTTCCTCACAGAGTACAAGTACCGACAGACTATCCGCTTAGATCTTACACAACTTAGGTCATATATAGCTGTTTGTTTATTTATCTTTCCTCACAGAGTACAAGTACCGACAGACTATCCGCTTAGATCTTACATAACATAGGTCATATATAGCTGTTTGTTTATTTATCTTGTTATAAAGAAAAGTCCCTAGGAACAACGAATACAAAAAACACCCAGACGTGGAACAGCTATTTGTGAATCACACAAAGTTTTTGTCCCACGTGGGACCCGAAGCCACAATACTCGGCGCAGAGGCTGTGGCGAGGTGACGATTAATATGCCCACTGTTTTTTATTCAATCATCTTAGCTTGTATTCACAGAGGTTTATTGACTTGCAGCAGATTGATGGGTAAGTACTCTTTTTATTAAATTACTACTGCATTGAGAATAATTTATATGAAGCGAGGACCTCTACATCTAATCTTGTGTAGTAGAGCCTCACTGATTTCAGCATGAATGGGTCAGAATATCAACGTGAAATAGCAGTATTCCTACTGTTGTATTTCGTTCGGTGAGTGATAGTGCCGGAGGTCCAATTTACTTCTTCCCCCTTCCCGCTCCTTCTCTTTCCTACTTCCTTTCTCTCCCAAAGGGTCGGCAACGCGCAAGAGATGCCTCTGGTATTGCAAGCGTCCATAGGCTATGGTGTCACGATCAGGTGGGCCGTATGCTTGTTTGCCACCTTATTAAAATAAAAAAAAGCAAACTCAAATGATACCCAGACTCGAAACAATTGCTTGTGGATCACACATGTACAGAGAGAAAAAGAGAGTAAGAGTAATACGTCTACCAGCCAAATGCCACATGACAATCGAAAGTCTGTGTTGTATTCAGTCCCGACACGGAAACCTTAACCTACACGAATTGCATTCGGTAAAATAATTGGTAAGAGAGGAATCCATAACGCACAGGCTGCCCATACCGAAGAGGAGTTCGGAAGGTCTGAAGAGTTATTCCACCTTATCCTGCCCTCTCCTTTCCTATCCAGAACAACGCGTGCTGGGCTCAGATGCCATCCTTACACAGTAGAGTCGACTAGAGTGCGTACCAACAAGTTTGGGTCCTCATACCTCTGCGCAACGACCAAGGCATGGAATTCGCTGCCAAGGCACGTGTTTTCTTCTTCCTTCAATCCTGGGTCCTTTAAGCGGGGCGTAAAAAAGCACCTTCCCAGGCCGTCAAAGTAAAGACCTCAACATCGCCTCGGCTGCTATGAGGGCGGTGTGGAGGCCACTGCTCTTAGACCACACGACTGCTTACCATCAGGTGGAGTGTGGTCATTTGACGAGCCGAATAAAAAAAAAAAGTATTGTCAACTTTTTTTATGGTAGGGGTGGCAATGCGATGGTGCGTGGTGGGTTCTCTCTTCCCAATTATGTATTTTACTACAATAGATTTTTGCCAAATAACGCCTAATACGATTCCATATAACATTCAAATACGATACAATAACTCAGCTGCATGCGCACCATGCTAGATTATTTAAAAAAAAATTGGTTGTCTGTACGGTCGGTTTACGGACGATAGTTTAACGTGACAACTTCATAACAAAATTTCTTTCCCGTAACGTTACAATGAGCGTAATGGGACAATGAGCGTAACGGGACAGTGAGCGTAACGGGACAATGAGCGTAACGGTACAATGAGCGTAACGGGACATTGAGCGTAACGGGACAATGAGCGTAACGGGACAATGAGCGTAACGGGACAATGAGCCATCCTTTTTCATGCGTGCAGCCGACGTTCATCCATTTATTAGACGTTGTCACGTCAAATAAATTGTTTGTCTGTAAAGTCGGTTCACGGAAGATAGTTTAACGTGACAACGTCATAACGTGCCTTTCGCTCGCTCGTGTAGCGCTCTCGCTCCGATCGTAACGTTACAATGAGCGTAACGGGATATTGATTGACTCATTGTCCCGTTACGCTCATTTGAGCGTAACGGGACAATGAGTCATCCTTTTTCGTGCGTGCAGCCGGCGTTCATCGTCACGTTGTCACGTCAAAAGTCTTGACTATTCAAATAAAGTATTGCGTTACGTACAAACTGTATTCGAATATAAATATAAATGCAATTCTCTACAGCATTACCACTTTTACCTCTGATTATTATTACGGTATGTTGCCAAGGCTGGCGTCCACTTCGCCGCAAACTGTAGCCAACCGTAGCTCCCACCTTACCTTGATCCTGCTAATATATGACAGGTATCAATCACGTCCTTGAGGCGTAACGTGATACGGCTAAGTATCGCGTAAACACCTATTGTTCTGCGTGTTACGTACAATGACTAATCGGGCTGAGTCCCTGAGACACATAGTATCACGGCTTTATATCCCGAAGGGTTAGGCAGTGTTGTATCCTCATTTACTTAATAGAGCCATTTGTATAAAAGTTATGTATTACCTGGTTTACTTGAAGAGTTTGATTGCTTAATACCAATACATTTTAGAGCAAGTCTACCGAAGGATTGACTCATATATGTACATACATACGAGTGTTTGAGTTTCGAATATCTGTTTTATACTAAGCATACTAAAGGATCACAAAACAAACTATCGAAGTTATTATTTAACTAGCTTTTGCCCGAAGCACTGTTGCCCTTTGTTTTGTACCCCTGATCAGTCAAGTCGTTAAAATGTGTGTGTCGTAGAAGCGTGGCAAACAAACAAACTCAAATACGCATTTATCTATATATTAATACGTGAAGCGAAAACTTTGTATCCCTTTTTACGAAAATTGGGCGGACGGAGGAGTATGAAATTTCGTACACTTATAGTTTATACAGAGAAGAAGTGACGAATGCTAATATTTTTTTAAAATATGCATTAGAAATACATTAAATTAATGAAAAAACACTACACGCACACAACCATGCATTTGACACACGCAGTCGAAGCGCTTAACTATGGTTACATAATATATATCAATATATAATGACATAATATGTCAGCAATATCTTACAGGCAAACTTTGGTCGAATTTCGAGCACTAGGCGACCGCTAGTAATATTAATTAGGATTAGGATATTACTAGCTTTTAAAGCGGCTTTGCCCGTAAACAGTAGTTTCTGGATGAAAGGTATCCTATGTCCTTTTCTGTACCCCTGGCAACGTGTATGCAAAATTTGATTATAAAAGTCGAGTAATTAAAGCGTGTAAGCGTAACAAACAATCTCACATATTCATTTATAATACTGAGTTATGAAGCTTCAAAAATTTGGCAGCAGTTTTATGGTGGAAATAATTTTACACCCACATTTCAGGCTCAACAAAAGGCGGTCGTAATCAGATTTCAGTAGGTGTTTATATAGTGTCTAGTGGCTCTCATTAGGGGGAGTGATTGGGCCCGTTTTTACTTTGCTAGTGCCGTTTTAATTACCGTCTAACGTTAAATTACTTGGTGGAAAATGTACGTAAAGTTGCTACACGAGTTGGCTCGCACGCTAAGCTGTTGAGCCGTTATTAAGACTGCGCCGAGCGAAATGTGCCAAAACAGGCGGTCACAGTTAAGTGAATAAAATCAACACTTTTTGTTTAATACAAATATGTGTTAAAATGAATGTGTTTACAATTACTCCGTGTAAAAAACTTAAAATAATTAATATTTTCGACTACAAAATTACGTAAATTTGTACGAAAAATGCAAAAACGTATCAAGTGATGTGGACAGTAATGTTGTGACTACTGTGCATGAAGATTTGGATTCGATTCCCAGGCAATTGAAATGGGTTAATGTGTTATTAGGTTTTTCTATCAACAAATTGACAAAATATAACTTTGAGTTAGACCCAAAGTTTACTTTCGTGACATTTTTTCTTATTGCCATTGGTGAAAGACGAGCAAGTGGCCCACCTGATGGAAAGTGGTAACCGCTGCTCATGGACTTCAGCAATGTCAGGACACAGCAAAGCCGCTGCCTACCGTGAAAGAAGAACTCTCTTTAAACCTCGTTTGAAGAAGGACATATCATAGCGCTCGGTAAACACCGAAGCTGGCAGTTCATTCCAGAGCTTGCACGTACGTGGGAGAAATGATCGCTCAAAGCGTACCGTCTTAGAATTGAACGCTTCCAGGTGATATGGATGAACCCTGCTTCGTTGTTGAGTGGTACGGTGTTAGAAAGGGGCCGCTGGTATCAAATCAAACAGTTCTTCAGAGCACTCCCTGTGAAACCTCGTGAGACTTAAATCATAGATGATAAAATTTAGCAATAAAAGCTTACTCCAATCGAATAACAAAACAATCAAAATGACTAAAATCCATTAAACCATAAACAATTTTATTCTAAAATCATTACTATCAAAATATTTATTTTCTTTGCTAGCAATACAATCGACCGCAACGAATAAATGTCACAGTAGAGAGTTTAGTTAGTGCGCGGTCGTTGCGGCGTGCGGTCGTTAGCTGTTTTTAATAAAATCATTCTGAAGAGAATCTGTGGGTATCAATACCACCAACTTAATAGATATTCATTGATAAAACTCCGCGTACTATGTAACTATGTAACTCCGCGATATTTTAATGGAATAATGCTGGATGTTTGCTTTTAAGCTTTTGCACTCTTTAGGCGTACGCCAGTGTGTTAGCGAAGGAGTACCTACTTGCATAGGGAAAACTTAAAAATTTTAATGAAAAGAAGACTTTCTCGATAATAAATGAAGTAAAGTGTATTGGGTCTCGGATTCGATTGCCGGGTCGAGCATAGCCTCCTAAGATCCCCGTACGTTTTTCTGTACAGGTCAGTCAGTCCCGACCAAAAACTTTTCCTTATTCATGAGACCCAGTGTACAGTTTTCTGTACATATTTTTTTAAATGACTTTTGCTCGTTTTGAATTTCCGCGGGAGTCATTTAACCTATGCTATTAGTGAATGTTATCTGTGGTTTCCAGCATAAAAATATTTTAGCGCCGGGTAGGAGGATAGGAGGATAGGGTTTTATGTCAGGTTATTCTCACTAGCAGCAAGGGACGTGGAACTGTGCCCAGTAGATGGCAAGAGGCACAGGCCACAATTACCTGGGACCAAGTCCATACGTGGCGACATGTAAACATAAAATACAGCTTTGTCTACCCCTTCAAGGATATAGGCAGACTACGTACATATGTATGAATAGAATAGAATAGAATAGAATAGAATTCGTTTATTTGTCAAACATAGGTGATTACAATTTATGGTCTATAATAAGAACGCTATGTTTTGCCATGAAGGCATACAAATGTTAATTAAAACCGACATTAAAAATACAATACCATAATTAAAATAAACATGAAATAATATCCCTTTACATTTAAAATACATAAAAAATATTATTATTGATATTCATTCTTACATTACATTGTCGGATGATATGATAGATGTTCCCACGGTTTCACCCGCGTTTATCGTTACTACGCCGCTCCCGTGGTTCGTAGCGTGATGTTATATAGCCTATAGCCTTCCTCGATAAATAGGCTATCCACCACTAAAATAATTTTTCAAATCGAACCCGTAGTTCCTGAGATTAGCGCGTTCATAAAACAAACTCTTCAGCTTTATAATATTAGTATAGATTAGTATTTCCCTACGAATAACATCCTAACTTAATATTATAAATACTAATGGGAATTTTGTGTGTTTGTTTTTTACGCATTCACGCCAATCTAACATTTACGTGAGTTAAGCCGTAGGCAGAATGTAATAAGTTTAATAAACGATTCACAATTTTATTCAACACAACATTGCAAAACCTACATCAAAACTCAATCATTCCATAATACGCTTCGAACTAAATACTAAAGAAAAATATAAAGGAAACACACGTCTGAACGGGCCAGCGAGTCCAAAGCTCATTTCCGTCGCCTCGAGGACGCCGCGCTAAGTTTACAAACATTTTCAGACCCAACAAGTCAACTCAGTCCTTGTACAAATGAAAATTATAAATTGACTTTATTTTTTGTATGTTTTGTATTGTGAACACGTTCTGATGCTTTTTTTTCAAGTGTACTCCCGCACTTCGATTAGTTCCTTTGTCAAATCAAAATCAAAATCAAAAAAAAAAAAACAAAAATGTTTTATTTCATTATTACACGTTGTACATTATACAGTTGGTGGCGTCTCCTTTTAAGCATATAGATGCCTGTGCCAGGAGGCGCCGCTCTTTTATATCTTACAATTTTAATGTAACATGTTACTTAACAAAAGTGTTTGAATTTATTTAATTTATTTTATCTTTATTTCTATTTATATATATATATTTTTTTTTTTTTTTATAGTCTGTTGTTGTGTATGTGTATATGTGTGCGTGCGTGTGTGTGTATGTCTATATGTATGTATGTATGTGTGTGTGTATGTGTATGTGTGTGCGTGTATGTGTATGAGTGTGTGGTTTTTTTTTTATACGGTTGAGGTTTACCTTATATTTAACAGAAGATTCTCTACTTCGTCATAGCATAGCTTGTTTATCCACTTAATCAGCAGCGATTTGCATTCTTTAAACGGTTTAGTATGTATATCTATTTGTTTATTTATTTTATTATATAAGAAAGACGAGCGTTTGTCGTACTGAATATTTGCAAATTCTGTTTTGACAAAAGGGGTGGAAGCAATATTGTGTTTCCTTCTTCTAGTTAATACATTGGGATCTAAGGGTAGGGTCTTATATTTTTAAGTATTATGTGAAGAATATACAATTTTCGGACTGATAATAAATTACTCGTTTGGTATAGCTTATAGGTGGGAAAGGTCCTTTTTTTGAAGTACATTACTTTTATTAATGTCCGTTGCGCTCTTTCAACATCAAGGAAACGTGTTTTACGCGCGCCCCCCCAAATGGAGATACAATATATTATTATAGATTGAACTAACGAGATATACACTTCATTGAGAAGATTTTTCGCTAAGCCACTCCTTGGGACTATGTGTCGTAACGATTTAAAAATCCAAATAAATTTTCGTATTCTCGCAGTAATTTGTTCAATTTGAGGATACCAGGACAGGTTTTGGTCCAACATTATACCTAAATACTTGACGTGGTTAACTTTACCGATAGTTGGACAATTGCAGTCGTGATCAACCATCCTCCTACACTCATGTATTTTAATGTTGAAATTGGGTTCTGGTTGGACATTTTTATAAATTGAGAAGCAGATATAATTAGTTTTGCTTGTGTTTAACGTAAGGAGATTTGTTTTTAGCCATGAAGCCACTCGTAACATACCTTTTTCTGCGTTGGTTTTGGTTACAGCCCAGGTTGAGCCAGTGAAGACGATGGCGGTGTCATCGGCATAAGAAAATATTTTTGCGTTATTGATTGTCATATTACATAAGTCATTTATATATACTAAGAATAGGGTAGGACCCAGAACGCTACCCTGAGGTACGCCGTATGTAACATCAACGTCTTCACTGATCCAATTATCTAGTTTAACCTTCTGTTTTCTATTTGACAAGTAATCGGTAAATATAGATAATTGTGTATCTCTAATACCAATTTTTTCTAATTTTTGGACAAGGATAGGAATAGAGACCGTATCGAAGGCCTTTTTTAGGTCTATAAAGACCGATAAACACCTAGTTCCTTTATCGAGTTCTTTTGTTAATACTGTAGTTAAAGACGTGATAGCGTCTTCCGTAGAGATACCGCGTCTAAAGCCAAATTGAGATGGAGATAAGATGTTGTTGATTTGAAGATAGGTTATTAATCTGGAATTTAAAAGTTTTTCTAATATTTTTGCTATAACCGGAATAACAGAAATTGGTCTATAGTTATTAACATCATCCTCCTGCCCACCCTTGTATATGGGGGTTATTATTGATTTCTTTAAAGAGGTAGGGAAGGTGCCTAGTTTAAAACAAAGATTAGCTAAATGTGTAATAATTGGAATTATTTCATGTTTTACATGTTTAAGATACCTAGTGGAGATATTATCCCATCCTGGTGCACTGTCTGATTTTAGAGAGTTTATTATACTATTTACTTCATTGATATCTGTATCCAGCAGAACAAAAGATTTAGAGCGACTAGGTAAGGAACGTAGGTATAGATTTAGGTCATTCTGGGTTACGGTTTGTAGAACGTCATTTGCCAGTTGGTTACCAATGTTTGCGAAATATGTATTTATGAAGTTTGCTGATTCCGTAGGTGAAGCTTTTAGATTAGTTAATTCAGAATTAGTTCTAGTAGATTTATTTGTATATGTGATAGTTCTCAGGTTTTTCCAGAGAAGTTTGTTGTTGTTTAACGATTTATTGATAAGATTTCTTTCATATTTTCTTTTTAGTTTTTTTATAAGTTTGTTGCAATGATTTCTGTAACGAGCATATGTAATTTTTTTTATTTCATTATGGGGATCGTCTCGGGATTGTTTTTGGAGCTTAGAGCTTGTCGGGGGCGACTTTACAAACATTCAAACTACGGACACAATGGACACCCGGACTTAGAACAACTATTAGTGCGGCAACAATAGAAGGTGACCACTTAAACCACTACGACATCCGTACAGTCATCAGTCTAATATCTGAATAGCTTTTGGGCAAAAACTATGAAGAGACCGAAAATCCTTACTAATATTATAAATTCAAAAGTAACTCTGTCTGTCTATCTGTCTGTCTGTTACCTTTTCACGGCTAAAGCACTCAACCGATTTAGATGAAATTTAGCACAAATATAGTTTAAAACCTGGAGAAGGACATAGGCTACTTTTTATTGATGCAGGTACCACGCGGGCGGAGGCGCGCGCAAAAGCTAGTCTATATATAAATATGTGAAGCAAAAACTTTGTACCCCTTTTTACGAAAATTACGCGGACGGAGGAGAATGAAATTTGGCATAGTTAAAATTTATATGGAGAAGAAGGGGCGAATCCTAATATTTTTATAAACTACACGCACACAACCATGCATTTGACACACGCAATCGAACCGTGTTCGTAGTATTTCGGCATTGTTCGTCAGACGTCGTACAATTTTTTGTAACTATGGTTACCTATACCTTATTTAAATGTAATAAAGAAAAACAGAAAACAAAGTAGCAAGCTTAGGAATTTTGGTCGAATTTTGACTACTAGGCGACCGCTAGTCTATTAAAATAACCACTCTGTAATCAAACTGTCAGGCACGCACAAACATCACAAAGCATACATACGCACACGCACACACATACATACACCCACTATCAAACACATACACATACCTACACCTTAATCATTTTCTATTTCTATTTTGTATATTACAACAATTATAAAAAAGATCATAATGTTATTAAATAAATTGAGAGGGGCCTGGTACCCATGACACAAGTTAAATCTTAGTTTGGGTTCCAGTGTTCGAACAATTATTATGTTTACCGAATATTGTGTTAACTTTGCTGTTTTTAAACTATGTACTTTTTCTGGGCAATAAAATTTATTATTATTATTAATAATAAATTAATAATATCTATAATATCGGCAGTAGCGAAAGCCTAATGGGACAACGCAGGTCTATGGTCGCAGTTCTAACCTAACATAACCCACAATTTTCTTATCTGGTACCTTTTTTCGCACTATATTTGCTTTATTTGTTATGCTATATACCTATTTCTCTTTTGACCAGAAACTTATATAGTTAATTCTTAGCCTTCCTTTAGTATCAGTTTGACTTTGAAGAATAGAATTAGAATAACCCCTACTTTGCGGTGTGTTATAAAACTTGAAATCCTGCTGCAGTACATCATCCTCTGAGACATATTGGAGCAGTAGGTATTTACACGTGATTATGGTTAGGAAATGCTAATTCAGTTCAGCGGAGACATACAGAATGTCATGATTTCTTATTTTTGTTAATAATTCTGTTCGGGAGTTTTTATTTATTCAATTGGCAACACAGCCAACTATAATTTTTACATAGTGGGGTTATTTTATTGTGGAGGGGAAATTAAATAACTCGTTCTCTCGGCGAAAGGTCGCTCAGTAGTAAGGAACTAGCATTCAACTGAGTAAGACGTTCTCAATAGTCCGTGTAATTGCTGTGAGTTTGGTAATATAGTCACATAATATTTTAGACGATTGAGTTTCATTATAAGAAGTAGCTTTTCTATATACGCAGCACTGAGTCTAAATCTGTCCCGAACACATGTAAGCCATTACACGCCTTTGGCTGAAACTTGGCTCACCTGTACAATTTGCTGAACTAACACATAGATTTTCCTACACCTTGGTGCCGTGGGATTAAGCGAGCGTAGAGAACAGAAATTAGTATTTTAGGAACAGCATCAGACTCGGAACGACTAATCATGGATCACACAAATAATTTTCTCAGTTCGACCACACAGCACTCGGCGTAATGCATCCATGTAATCAATAAACGGCAACAATGTACTTTATCAC
This sequence comes from Catocala sponsa, assembly GCA_963564715.1. Lineage (NCBI taxonomy): Eukaryota > Metazoa > Arthropoda > Insecta > Lepidoptera > Erebidae > Catocala > Catocala sponsa. The sequence goes on from OY751329.1 coordinate 3,963,152, forward strand.
GAGACTAACAAACAAATACTTCGAGTTGTGTAGTATACGAGTATATTTGGCAATATATTATGTTTATTTAAAAAAGGCCTGCGACTCATAAATTACGTTTATATTCGATTCAGTGTGCCTCTGCCATAAATGTCATCGGACGGCAAACGATGCCACCGGGAGCGCACTGTATCAGCTGTCGTATCGTGCTTGGGATATAACAGGGGTGTTGCGTATTAAAATTTTTGCGCAAAAAGCCAAATTTGGCATTTTATGAACTTGGAATTTTTAGACATGGTTTTTTAAAAACTTGTAATTTGAAGACTTTGGCGTTTTTAGATGTTCAAGTCAGTTTGAGAAGTTTGTATTGGGCGCTGACGACCCATCTGACGGTAAGCAGTTGTCGTCACCTATGATCACTTGCAGTAGTTGCGCGATAATGACTCTGGTGAAGAGAGTGATTTAAATCTATACTAATATTATAAAGCTGAAGAGTTTGTTTGTTTGTTTGTTTGAACACGCTAATCTCAGGAACTACTGGTTCGAATTGAAAAATTATTTCAGTGTTGGATAGCCCATTTATCGAGGAAGGCTATAATAATATAGGCTATATAACATCACCCACCAACCAATAAGAGCAGAGCATCAATAAAAAATGTTGCAAAAAACGAGGTAAATTCTCTTATGTGAAGCAGACGAAGTTGCGTGGACCAGCTAGTATGGTATTAAGGAATGGAATGTTACTGTTTAACTACTTATTGGACAGTTAAAGTTTGCTAGCCGGCATTGGACGAACGTGGTCGACTATAACAAATCCTTCCCTCACTTGGAAGAAACCTGGCCTGATATAATTACATTATACTAGATTTTGCCCGCAACTATGCTCGTATAAATGTAGATTATGTCAATTTCCTAGGTCCCTCAGGAATTGTACTTATTTTCTGTATGAAAGTTACCTTATGTCCTTTTCAATGTTGTTTTTGAGTAAGCCATGCTATTATCTAGCTTTACACTATAAAAACTACGCCATTTAAGTAACTTGGGCAGAGAAATATAGTTGGGTTCCGCGGCGACAAACACTTTTTAGTTAAAATCTACGCGTACGAAGTCGCAGGTAACAGCTAATATATATATAATTCTACGATACGTGTGTATGTCACTGAAATCCTCCTAAACGTCTGTACCGAGTTTGATGAAATTTTTTGTGTGTGTTCAAATGGATTCGAGAATGGTTTAGATTTGGTTTTCTTTTTCTTGTGTACAGAACAACGTCCGTCGGGACAGCTAGTTATTATTATATAACTTCACTCGCTTGAAGTCAACAAATTACACCACAAACAAAATGTGCACCAGCAAAAATCACTTTAATGTTTTATCGAAAATAACGTTAAGTTTCACAAATTACGTTCACTCATTATGTCTACTATATTACATAAATATAAAGTATATTTATATTTATGTACTAACGACAGCTCAGTGGGGAGACCAACAGACTGCAATGCAGAGGGTCTCGAGTTCGAACCCACGTCGCGCACCTCTGACTTTCGGAAGTAATATGACTTTTCGAAATTATGTGCGTATTGATTGACAATTATCGCCTGCTTTGTGCCTCGGAGAGCACGTTAAGCCGTCGGTTCCGGCTGCCATGAACATCTATGGCAGTCGTTATTGGGAAGTCAGTCCCATCTAATATCCTGACACTGGTCTAGCTTTAGTGTATCGTTAGCCTTTGGGTTGCGGAGGTCAGATGGCATTCGCTTCGTGTAAAAACTGATATCCAGTCAAATCCGGTTAGACTAGAAAGCCGACCCCAAGTGACTTGGGAATTATAAAGGCTAAGGAGAAGAAGATTTATGTAAAAAAAAAAAAGATATATGTACTAACGAAGGCAATGAATGCGTCCAACCAATACAAATCGATAGGTAGGTATATAAAGCCTGTAGAATGTCGAATAGGGAGACGCCTGTTCGACGTTCTGCAGGCATGGGTGTATCATATCTCTGTGATATACCATACACCAGGTATGTTGTAGGTGCCAATTGATGTAGTGAGCTTGCGACAGCAATACTCCGGGTACATTGCCATACTCTGTATTGATATTGAGAATTTTCTAACAGAAAACCCAATACATTTTAATCACATCCAGAATCTAAAGAGTAATCTTATATTTCTGGAATCATACAAGTAAAAAATCTCATGCACCATCGCCGATTGTATATGCAGAGATGTATTATATCCACATTTTGCCAGATATGGTTATAGATCGCACGTAATAGGGGGCAAGTCTATTAACATCTATTGGACTCAGACTCCATGCTACTTCGAACTCGGAACCTCATGTTGAACAGTCGCAAGAACTATCGCTGCACCACCCAGACGCGCTATGCCTGGGTGGTGCATTGTACGCTTTATAAACGTACAAAGCATTTTTCAACTCCGATTGACAGTGCTGTTTAGAAAAGATTAGGCAAAAATGTTTATTCCTTAAGCAGCTTCGCTGCATGGGCTGGCTCGACCGGGGAAGGACTACCCTCTCACAGAATATCGACGTGAAATACCAGTATTCCTACTGTTGTGTTTCGTACGGTGAGTGAGAATGCCGGAGGCCCAATCACCCTTTTTCCCCTTTCCTGCTCCTTCTCCTTCCCACTTCCTACCCTAAAGGCTCGGCAACGCGCAAGTGATGTCTCTGGTGTTGCAGGCGTCCATAGGCTACGGTGACCACTTACCATCAGGTGGGCCGTATGCTTGTTTGCCACCTTGGTCGTATAAAAAAAGCATCATCTTCTCGGATCATAGCAAGTTGTAATCCGTAATCTCTGCTTACCCCTCCAACACACAGGCGTAAATCTACGTGTGACAACATGTAAATCTAACAAAGCACCATCACCCTTTAATCTCGCATATCAAATTGATTAGAGACAAAGTTTTAACTCTCCGTTTGTGTTGCCGCCAAACTGTCGTGCGTACAACTTAACATGTATTTATTTAGAAGCTCATATGCATAAACACACAATCTCTGTGTTGTCTCATATTGTACATATATATATTCGCACCCGTATATCCCCATAGGGGTTAATAGAGACGTATTGCATATGAAAGTACACATTTCAACAGCTATGTTTTCAAGTCTTGCGTTATAGAAGACTACCGATCATTTTGCTAGACTCCATGTATGTTTTGGTGACCATAGAAAACACCGAGTTTTGAAACTCGTTAACGTGAGCTGTCTTGAAACTCGCAACGAATTTAATTAGGAGTATATAGGAGGCGTTGGAAAAATAATTCCTCTTCTCTATGTAGCGAATAAGGCCTAGGCAATATAGGACACACCGAATACTCATAATTTAGCTAGTCTATATGTTTTAGTGACCGTAGAAAACAGCGAGTTTTAAAACTCTTGAAATCCCGGGTAAGCTGTCTTGAAGCCCGCAATGAATTTAATTCAAAGTATATAGGAGGAGTTCACAAAATAATTTCTCTTCTCTCTGTAGCAAAGCAGGAAACAAAATACATCATATTTATAAATACCACAAAAGATAAGTTTCACGGACACGAACATAAAATTTTTATGGTGACCACTACTGAACCTGAATGGTGGAAGTGCAGGTGAGATCTGTTCATAAAGACTACGCTTGCACTGTAAATTGCCAGCAAATTTTTGTTTGATCGACCAAAGTATAAAACCCGTGACCTCATATTATGTCACGGGTTTGTCATTACGATATTTATATCATAATGACAACAATTAATTTAACCGACATCGACCAGTTACAATTCTATTATGTGTATAGATAATCCGCATGATTAAATAACGCTTATATTTAACTTATCACCAGATATAGTAAAATATAACAAAATATTATAGTAAATGATCACCAAATTGCACAGCAAAATATATTTAAAGAGATCAAAATAAGTCGACGAAGTCCCGCCTCGCGGGGCTCCTATTTTTGGGTGGGTTTAAGAAGGAACCTAACATAACCTAACCCTTCCGAGACGGAATGCAGTGATTTGAGGCGTATAGGTGCTCGTTATGATATATTTTAGTAAGCATATTTTGCTGCGCAATTACTATTTTTGGTGGTCATTATATTTAATCCCATTAAATAACAAATAACCAAATGTCTCTCCATTTTCTTCTCTTTTCGTTCTTAAAAGCAACTAGTAATAATGTCTGTATCCCAGGTGACTTTACAACGTCACAAAAAGCACTCGTCACAATCTTTTGCGAATCACACAATGTTATATCTCATGTGAGATTCACACCCACATCACTTGGCTTAGCAGCAGTGGCGAGGCAACGACTTAAATCACTGGGCCATCCAGTCACATCTACATAAAGTCCCACTAATATTATAGCTGTCAAAGTTATAATATTAGTAATATAGCACTATTCATTCCACATATAGATTACCAGAAGCTAATTTAATTAAAACCTATTTAATCGGCTGATTGCAAAATTTCATTCATATTATTCAAAAACTTCACAAAGCTCGTTCGAAAACTTGTTTGGAAGAATTTCAATAAACGACATTATACTAATTGGGAAGATTGTACGACAGAAGGATTTTAATAGATTAAAGAATCTCTCTTCCTTTTAACTTTATATGGATTATTATTCAGTTTTAATAACTTAGAGATATGGGGATTAGGTAAATTATATCTGTTTTCACTAAAGATTATTGTTTATCTTTAGTGATGTTTAGTATGTATTTCACTGGTAAGGTACTAAGACTTTTTACCAAACTAGATAAGGTCCTGTATTTTGGCTGGCAGTGTTCAGTCGTGGCAAATTGACACAAGAGTACCTATTCAGATTTAGACTTGAATGTTGCTGTACAGCGGGTTACATAGTTTAAAGTAAGTATATTTACATTTTTAAATTTATAATACTTTTGTTTATCTTTATATATATAAATCTTCTGTACGTGTGTTTGTAATTAAACTCCTCCTAAACGGCTGGACCGATTTTGATGAAATTTTTTGTGTGTAATGAAATTAACGATTAAAATAATTAATTATATGATATAGAAATGATAAATTACTATTTCGATTAATTAACTGTCAACATATTTAGTGCAAAGGCATCATAGGTGGATTCGAGAATGGTTTAGATGTTTTTCAATTTCAATTTCAATTTCAATGCTTTATTGCTCTCCATATGTAATTACATGTTGTTACAAAAAATAATACAATAGACCAAATATGGACCCTGTCGGGCACGGCAACATAGATAGAAGAGGAGAAAGGAGGAAGCCACTGGTATAATTTTTTAAATATTGCAGCAATAAATAAATTAAAATTAATTAAATGGAAATAAGTAATCAAAAATTTAAGTAGGTACCTAAATTCTATTTTCAATTTGTTTATTTTTTATTTATATTTATATATCTAATAATAATATGAATTTATTTAAAAACTATGTTTTAAATTATTGTAGGTATATTAAATTAGTTTGTAATTAAAGTTTGTCATTTAGATATTCATTTATGTTGTAATAGCTTTTGTTGAGGAGAAATTGTCTTAGTTTATTAATGAAGCTGTTGTATTTATTTTCGCTTCTTATGGTACCTGGTAATTTATTATATATTTTTATACACATTACAAATGTACTAGTCGAGTGCATGTTTAGTCGCGAACTAGGTAGGTTAAGTCTGTTTCTGTGCCTTAATGTAATTTTCGTTTGTATGTCTTGCCTTTTAGTATAGAAATCTGGGTATTTGCGGACAAATTTACATATTTCAAATACATATAAACTAGGCAAGGTAAAGGTTTTTAGTGTTTGAAAGTGAGGCTTACAACTATCTGTTTCATCGATGTTTACAATTATTCTTATTAGTTTTTTCTGAAGTGTAAATAATGTGGGTGCATCTGTACTATTTCCCCATAAGATGATCCCATATTTTAACCAAGCATAGGCATACGCGTAGTATGTGGCTAACGCTGTTTTTAGGTCTGTTGTCTTTTTTATCTCACGGAGAGCGTATGAAAATTTAGACAATTTGGCTCTTATCCTTTTAATATGCGACTTCCAGTTGATGTGCGAGTCTATGTCTAGGCCTAATAGGGTGAAATTATTTACGACTTCTAATTTGTGTCCATTGTAAGAAAAGTCTATATTTATCGGTGTTTTTTGGCGGGGGTACAATGTTATTATTTTAGTTTTGTTGAAATTTATTTCAAGATTGTTTGCTATCATCCAATTTGACGTAGAGTTTAGTATGGTGTTTAATTTTTCGTTTAGATTAATATTTGTATTACAGGAGGTAAGTATGGAAATATCGTCCGCGAATAGAACACATGGTTCGTTGATGTTATTTGGAAGGTCATTGATGTATATAATGAATTGGAGACATCCTATGACGCTTCCTTGCGGAATTGAGGCATTGATCGCTTTGCTATCAGACCGTATTTGTTCTATATTTTTTGTGTTATGGTTGTAATGTTCTATTTCTACCAACTGTTCCCTGTTTTGTAAATAGGATACAAACCAGTCATGACATTTGCCACGAATTCCTACGTTGTGCAGTTTGTCTAGTAATATTTCAAACTGTACTTTGTCGTAGGCTTTGGTCATATCTAGTAGCAAACCAATTGCGTACTTTTTTGAGTTGATAATATTTAGGGCTTCTTGAATATATTTGTAAACTGCCAATATGGTAGAACGGTTTTGTCGGAACCCATTTTGACAATCATTGAGAATATTGTACTTTTCACAAAACTTACGACGAAAACGTCTTTCGGGACAGCTAGTAGTTTTATATTTTTATATAAGCAGCGATACCTATGTGAGAGACTGTTAGACTGCCGCCCAAAGGTCTTAAGTTCGATCCCAAGGCGCGCAACTCTGGATTTTGGATGTTATGTGCGTATTAAATATTTAATTATCACTCACTTTAACAGTGGACGAAAACATCGTTAGGAAACCTGAAAGTTCATTATTATGTACTGGAATATATGTGAGGTCTGCCAATCCGCACTTAGCCAGTATGGCGCGTGCCTAGCAGTGGAACAGTTTAATACAGATCTAATAGATATTAGTTATTATTTATTATACTACAAAGATGGCAAATATGCATACGGCCCGCCTGATGGCAAAGGATTCGTGGTCTTTTTTTGTTTTATATTTTTACTAGCTTTTGCCCGCGGCTTCGCTCGCGTTAATTTAGAATTTGACAATCAATTCGGGTTGTACTCTGCTTGTAATAATATAATTCATTCATGATTCGAAAGACACGTGGCGCCATCTATTATCATAAGAACGTTATTGGTGTTTTCCTCGGGAACAGTAATTTTTTTCGGGATGTAAGATAGCCTATGTCTGATTCTGTACACTTGACAACGTATATGCAAAATTTCAGGATGATCGGTTCAGTGGTTTAGGCGTGAAAAGGTAACAAACAAACAAACAAACTCATTTTCGCTTTTATAATATTAGTTAGGATTTTGTGTAGAGTATCTGATTGATAGTGTAATCTCAATGCATGTCGAGTTGGCCTATAATTTAATTTGCATTATGTTTAAGAATATATTTACCTATCTTAATTCATAAGTTTAAAATTTAAAATCTGTTGGCGAACCTTACGATAAAATAAATTATATTATCGTAACTACCAGTCGTGCCCTGCTCGCCATCCGTTCAGTACCAGGTCCGAGAGATGGCGAGCGTGTTCCCACGCGCGCCTCTGTGTCGAGTCCGTCTCCCCTCTAGGGGGGCGACAGTTTTTTGTTGAGAAGTGACCAAAGGTCTTATCGTGTAGTGGCCTGCCGTTACATACGGCGGGCCGAAACCTCGGCGGGGTCGCGACTGCATGTGCAAGTGATTCGCGCGGCCCCGCCGATTACGGTTTTGTTGAGGAACACCGTGGTAGGTTTAGTCGGTATTCCGGGAGGTCTAATATCATCATTTCAACATCTTTCGTTACCCCAGTGAGTCCGACATAACCCCGCGGAGGGGTATGCGTCAAGGCATTCTTCCAGGAAAAAAAAAACTACCAGTCGTATCAGTTGTGTCTAGACTACGAGGAAAAAGATTTAAAAATAGGATGAAAGGAAATAAATAAATAATACGGCCGACCAATACGTCCTCTCTCTCTCTCTCATTCAGCCTCCGAAAAATTTACTCTTTTGAATGATAAAGTTGTAAATATGGATGTACTAGATTTTTCCTGTGGTTTCACTCGCGTAAACGTAGGTTACGTTAGATTAGTAATATTACTTTTTGTGGATGAAAGGTACTCTATGCATTTTTCTGTTCCCCACTCTTCTTCTTTCTTTTTCTTTTCTTTTGTTCCCCTGATAACATGTATGCGAAATGACTTGATGATCGTTCGAATAGTTAAGGCGTGAAAGTGTAACAGACAAACAAACTCACTTTCACATTTATAATATTAGTTAGGATTAGGATGTATATTCCCAAACGAAGGAGATAATAGTGCTCTACAATTTTGTTTTACCAGCTTAGTTTTAGGACCTACGTAAAGGGCGATCCTATTGCAATTTACCTAGCTAAATGCATGTGTTCATTTTGGCCAGTAATATTTACCAGACCATTTCATTCTATTTAATTTGTGACCGCTGTGTTGATTTCAAAATTCTAGCCCATTCGCGTAAACGTCCACTTCTTCAATAGGCAACTGGCGTTGCATTACGGCAGACTTTACAAACATACAGTTAAAAAAATTGCGGATAACAACAATTATCTAGTGCGATATTCAAACTCACAGTACTCAACGCCAACAGCAAGGTGACCGTTTGCCATTTCAGCCATCCCTGCAGTCATACGTCGCTTAAATTCTCCGAACCAATTCTATTATCAGACGACTAGATACACGTTGAGCTATTCATACATACTTGACATATAACTCGTTCGTACTGAGAACCTCGTGACAGATAAGCTCTATTACTTCTTGGAATCCTACTTTCCAGAAACTCACATTAATAAAATTGCTGGAACAGGTTTTACGTAAAAAAGTCGTCACTGTAGATAAAAAACAAAATGTCGCTAAGCAAAGTCTGCGACTTAAAAATTACAATTACCAAGTGCAACTTAATTAAAAAGTGGCAAGTCTGCTTAGAGCAAAAAAAGCGAATTTGAATTGCAAAGTAAAATACCATTCGGCACACTTGCCCGTTAGCATATTACAAGGGCTTGCAATAATTGTATCAGAAAATGTCTGCCGGCCCAGCTTCGAATTTACATGAGTAATGGAGGAGCGAAATGCAAAGATGTTTTTCACAAGTACTGATTATTAAGGATGGTGTACATTAAGGAAAATTATCTGTTAATTAGCATTTGTTGGCATTTTTGAAGTGAAAACTTCTTTAGGCGCTTTGAGCACTTCTTGGGTGAAAAAAAATCATAGAACTCGTGTCATCGTCATGCTTCGTCATCGTCATGCTTCGTCATCGTCATGCTTCCACGCTTTCCATTTTTGAATTATTTTAGAATATTAACAATATCTCAAAAATGGTGCGTCCTAAGCAAAAAATAACGAAATTTGGACCCCCTTAATAATTTATAGATACGTTAATTACTTAATAATTCAAATTAATATTGCAAAGCAAAGAAAATGCCGTTACGGCAAAAGCTATTGCCGTCTGCCGCTGCCGTTCGCTTTGGCAAATGGCAGATGTGAGATAGATACGCTTCTCTCGCATCTCAAACGCAGATGTATACGCCACTTAAAGTAAGATTTCTTGCACTAAGTAACCGCACAGTTCTTGTGACACAATTAAAGCGTTACTATAGCTACGCGAGGTCTGGCATTTAGTCGCTTTCGTGATTAGTAATTCAAATTGTTCATTAAAACTTTCTGATTTATTAGTGGGCGTGTTTACGTTTCGTGTTGATTGTTTTTGTGTCAACAGATGCTGGCGCTTATGGTCTTTTAACTAATTCGTTATACGTTTGGAATATACATAGATAATGTAGATATAAGTACATAATTCTCGGACTGTTACATTGAGCGCGAGCAGCTTTTGCTAATATGCATCAAAAGAAACGTAAATTTTCTGTTAAATTTGCTTTTAAAACTTTTTATTGATACATGCATACCAAATTTCGATAACGCCGGCCAATCCTATCGGAGACTAGCATTTTACGCATTTTACAAGCTGTCTATACGCAAATACAGTCGCACTCTCCATTCCCTCACTGTCATAAAACAATGGGAAAATAATCTTACACGACAGGAAAGATAGCGGCATTTTTTTAAATTTTTTTTATTCTACTTAGGTGCCAAACAAGCATACGGCCACCTGATGGTAAGTAGTCACCGTAGCCTATGGACGCCTGCAACACCAGAGGCATCACTTGCGCGTTCCCGACCCTTTAGGAAAGGAAGTGGGAAGGAGAAGGAGCGGGAAGGGGGAAAGAGGGTGATTGGACCTCCGGCACTCATATTCAATCAATTTCTGGTCTAAAACTGAATGGCTTTGCGGACTTTATGAAGCACAGAGGTTAGGGACACAGCAAATTTGCTATCTCTGTGGCTGCTATTAAGACGCTTTAACCAAAAACCCAATAGCTTTGGGCTGACATACATACATACGATTCACCCTTGTTTCCCAGAGGTAGGCAGAGACTACTTTGGGCTGACTCGACCAAGAAATCTAAATCTAGACCTCATGCACAGCAGTCGTATCTGCTATGCCATTCAAGCAGTCTTTTCAGTATTTAACACCTTCGGCGCCAGTATATAATTTTTGCACACACTTGTTTATACAATGTGTATCAAAAATGATACACCGTGCCGGTAAATTCCGTTCGAAACATATTTGAAACAAAAAGAAAACACCACAAAAACTAAAATATGATGTGTATCACAAATGATACACATGACCTTGGAGATATGAGCACACACAAAAATATTTGGTAGGCCAGTGTATCATTTTTGATACACACACTGAAAAAGCTGAAAAAAGGAGGGAAAAGGAAGAGGGAAGTTCAACACACATTAATACAACAAATCAAACCATATAAACAAAAAAAAATAAAACAAAAATAAGTGTAATTTTGGAAATCATTCTTGGCGCCGTACGTGTTAAATAAGTACCTATGCCTAAATGTAATCTCAAAGAAAACACTCTACTTCTACAGAACAACATTTGGCTAATACCAAAACGATCGCTCACGCACAGCCCTAACAGCTGCCCAAAACATATCTAAAACACACATCACGCAAATTGTCACCCAACAAGTAACCCGATAAGTTGTAAAGTATCCAAAACTATGATGTTGTAAATCGTCCAAGTGAGTCAAGTCCAATCAACGGTGATAAAGCTCATGATTAGGGCCCCGCATTCGCACCACGTGTTGATAATCAAGAAAGTTGGCCGAGACGACGTCAGGGCGACGTGACAACCATTCAGCCAATACGGCACGTGACTCACGACTAAGAGTAGCGACGCTAAAGATGTGCCAACAGCCTTCTAAGTTTCTACCTAAATATTATCGCGGATTTTCTATACATATAATATTATTGTTACTGGTAGATGTCTATACATAGGATATACTTTAGAAAATGAATGTGTTTGTAACAGCTATAAAAGCCAAAACAATATTTTTAGAATGTTGAAGTGAGAACTTCTTTAGGCGCGTTGAGCACTTCTTGGGTGAACAAAAATCATAGAACTCGCGTCATCGTCACGCTTCCACGCTTTCCATTTTTGAATATTTTTAGAATATTAATAATATCTCAGAAATGGTGCGTCCTACGCCAAAAATAACGAAATTTTGACCCCTTTAATAACTCCTAAGAGAGTATCAGGAATCCAACTCGCCCCTTTTTACTTTTTGTTTTTTGTTTATAAAGAAGTTTTTATGTCAAGGATTAAAGTTTTCACTTCTATCGGCAGTCCCCAAAGTTTTTTTTTGTCTTTATGTTTGTACACGCATCACGCAAATACCATCACACGAAATTGAATGCGGTTTTTACAGTTGCACTAATGTATTTTTAAAATTATTAGTTATTTCATTATGCCCTTCGAGCATATTTGGTATGCTCGCATACCTCAAGCAGGCCATATGCGTTTTAAGCACCTTTGTTGTATATACAATCAATATTTATTACTGACATATTTCTATCATCGAAGCGATAGCTCAGTGGGGAGACCAACAGACTGTTGTTGTGTTATTCTATTGTTAATAAAGTAAGGGTCTACAAAAAACATTTATACATGTACTGCAAACATATATAGGTAGTTAAGTATACCTACAATTAAAATAATTTTAAACAATAACAATTATAAATGAAAAATTGCTTAAACAATAAGAAATTATTTTACAACTACTAGCAATTTCTCTGTATCTGAATACGTAAGCGTTTTTAGGTACTTTGTTAAAACTATGTGACATTGATTATGATTAATGCTATATACATCTAATAACTTATTTAGTTTATTGTACAAAAAATACTAGACATACCATGTATGTCTCACCATCCAATTTCTGCAGCCGCTCAATCTGTCCCATCTCTTTGCGCGCGTTCTTAATCCTTGCCATAACTGAAATACTGGCACGGTCTGCGTTGCATTATAACTTGGAAGAGTCGTGCGTACGTAAACTCGGATTTATTAATGTAAGCTTCTTCTTCGGCCATTCCGTTGGAACTCGCGTAAACCTCCCAATATTACCAGCTTAATCCTGTCTTCGACGTACGAATCAGACGCTTGATTATGTTCGCTATTTTATAGATGTAAATAATGGTTGGTACGTGTTAAGATACAGCGGCAATGAATTATACTGATTCATGTCGGTGTATTTTGTTTGGAGTTATTGGTTGTAGATTAGTTATTGGTTTGTTACAAATTATTTTAATAACGATACACCCGGTCATAAAACTAAAAGAAATTAAACAAAGAAAATGCAGTTAAATTAAAAAATATGAAGTTAAATTAAACATAGAAAAAAAATGATTTCTTAATTGATTCTTATCCTAAGAGCTTTGCTGAGGAGCAATGAAGGAATTCTCAATTCTACAGAATATATATTTTTTAATAATAATAATAATATTCTACCACATACACACAACACCATCTAGCCCAAACTAAGCAGAGCTTATACTATGGGTACTAGACAATGGATAAACATACATATATACTGTATTTTTTTTGTAAATACATACATATTATACATAGAAACACCCAGACCAAGACAAACATCCATGTTCATGCACACAAATGTTTGACTTGTGCGGGAATCGAACCCGCGACCTCAGGCGTGGCAGTCAGTTACAATAACCACTACGCCATCGAGGCCGACAAATAATATAATAGATAATAATAACTCTAGCACACGCAACGAATGTTGTGTAGCCGGAACCTTTACAAGCATTCAAACTATAACACAAGCCCAGACTCGAAACAACAATTTGTGCCCCACACTAATTTTCGTTCCGTGTCGAACCCAACACTGGGCGCAGTGGCAAGGCTACTTCTTAAACCTCCACACCATCCGGTAGTCAAATGTTTTTAAAAATGTGCGAGGTCTGACAATTCGTACTAAGACTACAACCTTTCTTTACCATTCAAAATTGTATCACTACATTTGCAGACTCTATTTTCTTACCGTCAATTTTCTATCTCTAAAACGTAATGATGTGCAGCATAAGATGGGCGAGTAAAGTACCACGTAACTACTTAGTTAGCTAGTACATCTGTCACTCCTCAATGACCATTGACAATCACTAACAGACTACATGAATAAGCAGTAGCCTGTTTAAACCGTGATGTAAAGTACTAAAGATTGGTCTATCCTCCATCTGCCTAAAACAAGTCCTTGAGTATTTCGCCCGTACGTAAGAAACTTACAATCTAGAAAAGTTAGTTATCGCAGTTTGGAAAGAAATAGACCATGTGGTCATTGTCCTCGAATATTACGATCTCTGAAGAAAATTACAATCTAGAAAAGTTGATTATTACCGACAATTAATATGAAAGAAAAAGATTACGTGGAATGTAGTCCGGTGTGATCATCCTACTTGATTAAATAGGTACTTGTATATATGAAGCTATGCGTACAGCATAGAGATAAAGAAAAACCGATCAACTATTTCCGATATGTCCTTCGAAGTATTGTCGCAGAAGCAGGATTAAAAAAGTACAATTTCCAATAAAACTAGAGTTCTGTTGTACACTTAAAAGCTGCAGTTTCCTGTTCGAGTGTTATTCCAGTGGCCGCTACCTGTTTATCGACGACATCTTTTTCTATTCCCCACTTATTGTCTAGCTTTCTACAAATGTACTGATTTCTTCGCAACCAGCTACAGGTTGAGTTTGAAATGAAACCGTTTTTGTAATACTTTAGAAGTATCAAAAAGATAATTCTTAGTTTAAAATTTAATATTCGTTGCTCTTCTTTTTGAAGATAGAGATTGTCTTTAGTTCTAGGTATTTAGATTTTTTAGTTTAAGAGGAAACACAAGGGCCATTTTTCCATACAAACGTAGTCCCCCGTTTCTTCCCTGGATAATGCCAACAGAGCAATTTTTTTTTTCAAAAATCTGTGGTCTCTATTGGCATGTCCCTATGTTTTCCTTTTTTTCATAAATTAATTATTGAAAAAGACATGAGCCTTCAAAAACCTCAAATATTATATAGATTTTCCGCTGTATTCAAACATTCAGAAAACAAATTTGACCTCATTATATAAAAAAAGGAAAACATAGGAACACGGCCAATGCCTTTCTTTAATTTTTAATGAAAATAGTAGTTAAATCGGTGAAGTTTTGGAGAAGGAATCAGGGGACTACGAAACGTTGATTTTGTGTACTTTTAATAGGTATTTTCGGTCCAAACTGCAGTTCTCTTTATCGCGCTCATGATACTATACATGGCACTGCGCGACAGCAATAGATTTTACAAATACCTATTTTGCAATTCTCTCGCCCTTAGTGTTTCCTCTTAAGTGTTGAGATCGGTGACATTCTAAATGAAGACTAAGTTAAGAGTACCTTGGGCTGACGAAGCTCGGTTAAAGATCTGTTTAAGGCTCTATTAACGTGGCCTAACGAGGAATGTATTACGACTGAATGTAGGAAAAGCAAATCGCTTTTGCTACATTCAGTAGTAATCCTACTAGAGAGTAACAATCCTTAGTATCTGGCCACCCAGCTAAGAAATAGACTTGACTCTAAGTATTCATGTATGCTAAAGTAATTTAGTAATGTAAAGTTACCTCGTAATTATTTGTTAGGATGTTATCTAGTAATTTGCTTTACGTGCTAAAAAATATTAAAAAGAATGCCTTTGTATTCATATAAAATGTAAGTGTATCCTACTGCCTATTATAGAAAACTACTAAAAGTAAATGATAACATTTCCCTAATATTATTAAGTAATTATTGTTATTAGCGGTCGCCTAGTGCTCGAAATTCGACCTAAGTTTGCCTGTAAGATATTGCTGATATAATATATTATATTGACATAATATATTATGTCATAATTATATGTAACCATAGTTACGCGCTTCGACTGCGTGTGTCAAATGCATGGTTGTGTGCGTGTAGTGCTTTTTTATTAATTTAATGTATTTCTAATGCATATTTTATATAAATATTAGGATTCGCCCCTCTTTCTCCATATAAACTTTAACTGTGGAAAATTTCATACTCCTCCGAACACGCAATTTTCGTAAATATGGGTACAAAGTTTTTGCTTCACGTATTAATATATAGATTATTTTTACGTTAATATAGTCAGCAAAGAAAATAGAGGTTAGCACGTGATTTATAAGAGTAGCCATAAGTTTCATGCTTCGAGTAGCTTCTCATAGGCTCAACCCTTTACCAAACCTAGCAACTAACCTAAATGTATCTTTAGTAACTTAGTAAACTATATAACTAATATCAGTCTATGTTGTGCATAGTTTGGTCAGCATTAATAAAATTGCAAACCACGCGAGCATAATTTAGTTTTAGATAAAATCTTTATACTCTAATATCAGTTAACTATCACCCTATATATTGGTCGTTTGTGTGCGGTATCTAGACAATCTGTAAGTCAGTTGTGACAGTGTTCGCACCATTAAAGCGAGCGCGTCGGTCGCCGAGCTGGTCGGAGGCGCTCGCCGCAAATGTGACTGTCGTCCGCACTCATACAAAAAGTATTGCTTCATAATCTGTTGCTTCAAATATGGATAGTTATCTCTGGATACTTTCTTTGATAAGTATATCTGAGTTTTATTGTTGTGAATGCTACACAATGCTTCTATCATTTCAGAAAAGCATGTTATGAAGAAAGTTCTGTAACTGTACGTATATTATTTACGATCAAAATTTGACCACCTAAACCATTAGTTCCCAAAGTGATCCAGGTGAACCCCCAGGGGTCCACGGGAGACTCAACAGGGGTCTACGTTGGCGTGACAAAAAAATGGGGGTTCACAATTCGTAAGCGGGGGTCCACGAAAATTTATTTACTTTCGATAGTGAAGAACTAAAATGTTGGCTTGACTTCACCGACTGTTCGACAAGCTCAGCGACTGTTACTTGTAAAAACTTGCATTTCAGTGGTATTTAAATTTTTCGGTAGAGAATGACAAAAAAAGAAGGTCAGCCCGCAGAGATTTGATAAAATTTTTCTTGCATGAACATGTTTAGCTGCAGGAGGTCCACCGGAACCTGCAAAACTTTGAAAGTGGTCTATTTTAAGGACATTTCAATTTCTAATTTGATATTTTAACAAGCTTGTCAGAAATTAGCTCTTACAAATTGCTGCTTATAATTCAGTTGCGTGCTGAATAAAATAACAACAAAAAACACCTAGACCCGAAAAATCCTGATTTCAAAATTACATAGTTTTTGATCGTGGGGGATCGAAGCTACATCATTCAAAGTTGTAGCAGAGGCACCACTTAAAGCCACTGCACCGATACGGTTAAACAAATAAGGGACGCAAAAATCACCCAGGCTTGCCACGACTATTAAGATTACTCTTTAGTAATAGTAAAAAGTAGGTATACTAATATTTTATAATAGTATTTGTCATTATACCGCGCTTCTTGTGAAAAATAATTATTTTTGTCTCGTCTTGGAATTGAAGATGCATACATAGATTCACACCTGTTTCCCAGAGGGGTAGGCGAGACCACGGATTTTCATTTTCTACGATCATGACAGACTTCTCTGGCTTCATTCACTTTCATCACATTCCTCATATACGCTCGCAGGTTTAAGGTGCTCTTTACCTGGCCTTTGTCCAGGACGTCTCCGATGTGATCAAGAAACGACTGACAGACGAAGACACAATATTTGTCATATTAGGTAGCTTAAAATGTTGACATCGTCTTCATTAAATTTAACGTCATAGGGATTTCCCATTGATGTTTTAGTAACTAGTATTTACTATGAGTGTATATGTGTAGTAGTGGGTAGTAATTACTATGAGCTAAAACTCTACCTAAGTGCTGCTGGCATAAGTATTCGAATTTGCATTTAAAAAAAAACAAATAGAAAATGCACTTACACAAAAAAAACTTTAACTTGTTTTTTGAGTAGTAGAGCCTCGCTGATTTCAGCATGAATGGGCCGGTTCGACCGGGAAAGGACTACCCTCTTACAGAATATCGACGTGGAATAGCAGTAGTCCTACTGTTGTGTTTCGTTCGGTGAGTGAGAGTACCGGAGGCCCAATCACCCCCTTTCCCTCATCCCGCTCCCTTTTCTTCCCACGTCCTTTCCTAAAGGGTCGGCAACGTGCAAGTGATGCCTCTGGTGTTGCAGGCGTCCATAGGCTACGGTCACCACTTACCATCGGGTGGGCCGTGTGCTTGTTTGCCACCTTAGTTGTAAAAATAAAAATATATATATATATGTCGGAGACGGTCATTAGTACAGTTACGAAACGTGGTGCGAGAGTCGAGATATGGCAGCACTGTTGCGATGACGGCAACACGCATCGCACTTCGTGCTACGACAGAGCCTACATAACAGAGGCGCACGCTATATTCGACGAATCTTTCTACCGTCGTCGAGTGTGGACCTCCTCGCTAGGAACTGTCATTCGTTTCATTCAAATCGTTTCATGTTAATTCATTGTAAAAGTAGTAAAAGTGATCAGTGTACATGTATTGTTTCACTTTGCTCATTCACCCAATTGTACGCCCGCATTATGTCAGTCGATGGGGTAACAGATACACTCGATGCGACATATATAACTTCCACTTAAGTAAATAGCCCATAATGGCTGAATATATGTAGGTGGTAAGGCAGGTGTGTATTGCACCCGGTATTAGTGAGCCATGTTAATGTCTCACCGTCTTACAAAATAGGCAATCCAATAGACAGAATACCGCACTCTACTATGCACATTTTCAAGATCGCCCTGAGAATTTCTTGAATAAACTCAAAGACCTCACGATTATTCACACGCTTGAAAAAGCACACTAGTCAAAGTAACAATTAAGCATTCTTTACATACATACATACATAGATTCACGGCTGTTTCCCAGAGGGGTAGGCAGAGACTACGGATTTCCATTTGCTACGATCCTGACACACTCTTTACCCTTTCATAAATCCAAGTAAACATTGGAAGTAAACAGAACACATTAATAAAATCTTAGTTTGAGCTATAATAATACGTACAAAGACTAACATAGGATTTAGGTCCCGGATTAGAAAGGATTAACCTTAATAGGTTAGTCCTATATAATCTGGGACATAAATGTTGCTGGATTTGTACATAATTGGGCCTGTAATGATAATTCATTACAGGCCCAATTATGTCCAAATCTAACAACACTTTTGTCGCAACGGGATTTAATCCAAGAAACTCACGGTTAGTCCAAAACATAAGCATAACCTTACGCTACCAGATTTTAACTTCAATAATAAAGAGTTGAAACGACATAATATAAATTACTCTAACTCTGACAACTTTAAGGATTTCGCTATAAGCCCCGAGGTGCTATGAAATTAAATTCATTTATTTTTTGTTAATAAAAATCTTTATAAGGCTTACTCCATAGAAAGCTATGCGACGGGTTATCTTATCTTATCTTATTCGAGGGCCAGTCAGTGTAGACCGGCGACACTTCGACTCAGTGGGATCTTTTGTGTCGACTCCGAGATCTACCCCTTAGCTATCTCCCTATGAATGTACTGCATCAGTCGCAGCGTACACTTCAGAGGGAGAAGCCTGAAGTCTTCAGGGTTCGTATATGCCAATCCCATCAGACCCATCCCTAGTCCAGCCAACGCGTCACATTCACACAGTAGATGTGATATTGACTCGTCCTGCTAACCACAGGCTCTGCAGATCAAATTGTTTGCCTATTTCAATCTGCATAGGAAGTCGTTGGTGCCAAAATGACCAGTGAATGCTCCTGTGAACAGGTGTATTTGGCCCTTGTTGTACCCGTAGAACGCGACGGGTTAGTGAAGATATAAAATATATTTTGATACATAATTTCTCTAAAAACGATTTAGCGGATTATATACGAAAATGTTTCGACGAAATGTAGAGAACAGATGGCGCTGTACACGGTTACGCATTATTCCATATAATCCTGAATCACACAAGTTTGCAGCTCTAGTTACTATTTATACAAGTTCCCGACTACAATCGTCAGGCCGCGGCTCACCTGGTCACAGGAGCCTCTTTTTATGTTGGAGTGACAGCACAGCTTATTTATCTACTATATCTGCCTTATTAGATATCTTTCGTTTATGGTTTAAGTATATTTTACGTTATAGAAGTTGCGATGAGGGGAACGTACCGTCAACGGGCATTGGAGATATCCCTGAGCTGTCACATAGCGGTCTTGAGTTCGATCCGATATACAAACATATTGTATATTTATTTCTCGTTTATTATGATATGTGGCGAAGGAAACTATCGTGAGGAAACCTACATACCAGAAAGATTTTCATTAAAGTTTCTATAATGTGTGACGACTGCTGACATGCATAAGCCCATGGCATGGTAGACTAAAAGCTAAATTCTCATACTAAAAAAGCGTCCCGTTCCTAAAAGTAAACTGTACATATAGATTTATTGTCGACTAGCTTTTGCCCGCGGCTTCGCTCGCGTTAATTTAGAATTTGACTATCAATTCGGGTTGTACTCTGCTTGTAATAATATAATTCAATCATGATTCGAAAGACACGTGGCGCCATCTATTATCATAAGAACGTTATTGTTGTTTTCCTCGGGAACAGTAATTTTTTTCGGGATGAAAGGTAGCCTATGTCCGTTTCTGTACACTTGACAACGTATATGCAAAATTTCAGGATGATCGGTTCAGTGGTTTAGGCGTGAAAAGGTAACAAACAAACTCATTTTCGTTTTTATAATATTAGTTAGGATTAGGATTAGGATTAAGATTCTGATATATATATATAGGTATTTTCTATAAGTAGTTAGTTATTATTCTCAATAATACATTTTGGCTGCTAAGTTTTCTAAGAATTCCACTTTATTTTAATAAATTTCTAGGCGTTCGTGGCTCCTTAAAGGAACGTTGCAAGCTATGATATGCTTCGGTAACAGTTACCGGTAGAAGCATATCGTAGTATACGCATAGTATCGGTAGATGCTGGATGCGGCAAGCTGAAGACAGGGCGCTATGGCGCTCTTTGGGGGAAGGCTATGTCCAGCAGTTGACTATTATAGCCTGATGATGATGAGCGCATTTACTGTATATCATTAGGCAAGCCGAATGATTCTTTCCACCATCGATGTGTAAAGTAGACCGTTATCCTCAGTGATATTACTTTAACTCTTAAAGCTAACAGTGTACCGCCACCCTTAAAGTGAAGGCCCGTAATTAATGACGTCCCAACGTCATCTCCCTTAATTGTCTTTGTTGTGGGCACGTCTTAAAATACTTCCAGAATGTTCGGAACTTCGTCTCTCTACCCGAATTACATGGTTTTCGAAAAATAATGGAATTACAGCTTTATATTTGGGACGGATCAAAATTAGTTAATTTAAGCGAGTAAAAGTTTTAAGACCGTTTCGGGTTTAATGCTTTGTTTTAAATTTAGATAGTAGATCTTGTGATACGGTACAAGATGAATTGTTTGTTTGAAAGAAGGCTGACTCACTGAGCCTTTATTTATATATTTTTGTATATATAGCTATTCATCCTAATTTGATTGACAAGCATTGATTTACTATATTGATTGACTAGCAATTATTGGGTTACAAATGACTTTTTGCTAACCCCTCCAACTGGGTTAGAATACTTATGTTAGGAAAGAGTTTACGTCAGTGATGCAATCGATGAAATTCAAACCCACGACCTCTTGATGGTAAGTCCAATCACTTGTCTATTGGAATATTGCATTATCATTGCGTTTGACTACGCTAATGCAATAAGCGGCGGTAAGTTAAAAAAGTAGATAAGTATCTATATATTAATACGTAAAGCAATAACTTTGTACCTCTTAATATTGTCTTCTGTTTACGCGAATGTTATTCATTGAAATTAAACTATCTTATAAATCCTAGGTGTGATGGGGGCAGTCTGCAAAGCTCGAGCCTCAAAGTCCTCCATATATATGTCGGCAACAACAGGCGATACTGGGGAGCCCATTGCCACACCATCGACTTGTATGTAGAATTTATTGTCCCACAACAGATAGCCAGTTGTTAATCAATGCTTAAGTAGTTCTGCATATTCCTCAGGCATATTGTTCTCTATTAGCTTCCTTTTAGTTATTTCAATACAGCCATGTACAGGTATGCATGTAAATAATGACTGTACATCAAAACTAACCATTGTTTCATTGTTTGTGAGACGTAGGTGTTTAATCTCACTCACAAAATGGTATGAATCCTTTACATGTGCTCTCGAGTTGCCCCTGAGTGGTGAGAGTATCTTCGCTACGTGCTGAACCAGTCTGTAAGTTGGTGTGTCGATCTGACTCACAATAGGACGTAGGGGAGCGTTTTCCTTATATATTTTTGGTAACCCATACAGCTTTGGAGGTTTTACGCAAGCTGGTATTAATTGTTTAACGTCTAGATCTAGTTTTTCGGAGTATTTATGTATGATGTCTTTGGTTTTGTTCAATATTTTGTTTGTAGGGTCTGTCTTAACCTGTTTGTATGTTGTTTCATCCGAAAATAAATTTTTAATTTTATCTTTATAATCTGACGTATCCATTACGACCGTAGCGTTTCGTTTATCTGCACGGAGTACTGTAATATCTGGCCTAGCCCGCAAGTTCTTCAGTGCGACGAATTCATCTTTAGGAAGACTCGGTCTGGGCACTTTAGTTCGACGCAAGACCGAAACTTTGTACCTCTTTTTACGAAAATTGCGCGGATGGAGGAGTATAAAATTTGGCACAGTTAAACGTTATATGGAGGTCATATGGTTATATGAGGTTAGAAGGAGAGGCGAATCCCAATATTTATATAAAATATGCATTAGAAATACATTAAATTAATGAAAAAACACTACACGCACACAACCATGCATTTGACACACGCAGTCGAAGCGCGTAACTTTGGTTACATATATCAATATAATTATAATTACGTACATATATCAGCAATATCTTACAGGCAAACCTTGATCGAATTTCGAACACTAGGCGACCGCTACTAGTTTCTTTAAATCTGATAGCAAAAAAGAGTAAAGCAGAGGTGTATTACAAATGAACGGAACCTATCTACTGCCGTCTGTTACTACACTTAAAAACACGGCAATTTTTAATTTAATCATGTTCAGATATTTTTAAGTAGAAAGTTTGCCGTTAAATATTGAAAACCGATAATGCTATATAACATATTGAAGCAACAGTAAACCGAACGTAAACACCTAGAAAATGAGGTATTAAAGCTTCCCATTTATCAAATACCAGTGACATTTCCTTCAATGAGGTATTACGTAACAAAGAAGTAACTCACGCCTTTGTACCGCAAGAACCAGCGCGGTGTGAAGCGGTTAATACACGGTATACAATTTAATAGAAGCATAGTGAGCTTTAAAATAAACTAAACTAAAAACTAAAGCTCACTATCATCATTATCATCATCATCATGATGATGATGATGATAGTGAGCTTTAGTGACGTAACTTGCATAACCTCGATAACGTAGTGGTTAGTGTAACCGACTGCCACGCCTGAGGTCGCGGGTTCGATTCCCGCACAAGTCAAACATTTGTGTGCATGGACATGGATGTTTGTCTTGGTCTGGGTGTTTCTACGTATAATATGTATGTATTTACAAAAAAGAAGTATATATGTATGTTTATCAATTGTCTAGTACCCATAGTACAAGTTCTGCTTAGTTTGGGCTAGATGTTGTTGTATGTATGTGATAGGATATTATTATATTATTATTATTATTATACTAGCGGTCGTCCAGTGGTCGAAATTCAACCATAATTGATTTAAATTTTAAGTTTCATAGTTATTAAGGTTTTATTGTCTAGTACTATACCCTTATAATCACATTTCATTTAGATTTCGATTTATACAGGTTAATTTACCTATCTTTGTCAAACAAATTATTATATTGATATGTGTAACCATAGTTACGAAGAATAGTACGACTGCGTGTGTCAAATGCATGTTTGTGTGCGTGAAGTGTTGTTTCATTAATTTAATGTATTTTAATGCATATTTTATATAAATATTAGGATCCGCCCCTCCTTCTCCATATAAACTTTAACTGTGCCAAATTTCATACTCCTCCGTCCGCGCAATTTTCGTAAAAAGGGGTACAAAGGTTTTGCTTCACGTATTAATATATAGATTAGAAGTAAGAATTATTATATTAGCAGCTAGATGCTTAAATTGTTGGACGTGTAGGTAGTTTTCCACTACGAAGGTGGCGACCAAGCCTATGGGCCGTTAGATGGTAAACGATGGGAAACGGAGACCATTTGTTTTTTTATCCCACACTAGACACAAATCCTGTGTCGCGGGCGGCTTTACAAACATTCAAACAACGGACACAAAAACCATCCAGACTTGGAACAACCATTTGTGGATCACACAGTTTTCTGTCGCGTATGGGATTCAAACTCACAACACTCGATTAGATTAAAGCACTTTTAAAATCAGAGGTGTCACGTGTTGCTCTTTAAAAAAGGTGTGGTTTTTCTATCAGTGCAATGGCTATAGATCCCACTAATCCCTGGACAGCACAGCACCTTTCTCTAGACCATTAGTTCCCAAAGTGGTCCAGGTGGACCCCCAGGGGTCCACAGGAGACTCGACGGGGCCTACGTTGACGTGAAAAAAAAACGAGGGTGTTTCGCTAGTGAAGAACTAAAATGTTGGCTTGACTTCACCGACTGTTCGACAAGCTCTGCGACTGTTACTTGTAAAAACTTGCATATTCCATATGTTTTTCGATTTTTCGATAGAGAATTACTAAAAAAAGAAAAGGTCGCCCCGTAGAGATTTGATCAAATTTGTTACTAGAATGAACTTGTTTAGCTGCAGGGAGTCCACCGCAACCAGCTAAGTTTTGAAAGTGGTCTATGAGAAAAAAGTCTGGGAACCTCTGCTCTAGACCAAGCAAATCTTACCGCTACTGCACAATAGTATTTTGTATTCGTTAATTATATGTACGTCAATCCCATAGGGCGTGATCCCCATTGGGATGTTGTTGTACTGCAATGCTAAAATAACATATCCATGGCCATTGTCCATGAGCTTCGATTAACACTTACCATCAGACGGAAAAGTAGCTCGTATGCCAGCAGCAATAAAAAAGTAGGCTTACTACTTTTAGGATGCCGTTCCAGCAATACATAATGCAACTCTAAGTATCCTTTGGGTCCTCAACCTACCAACGTAAAGCTGCGTATAAGTTACGCGCGGCAGCCGCGCGAGCCTATGTTCGACTAGACCAGACGTACATTTGCCGCGCGAGCCGAAATAAAGATATGAATTTAAGTAGATCGCGGCTGACGCGCGCGGCAAGCGATCCATCTCGAATATCCGCGGCAGATAGCCAGACCAGTTAGTTCCACAACAAATCATTGGCGCCATACAATCGTATAAGTAGACGACACTTTTCGTTGTCCATTCTGCG
Source organism: Catocala sponsa (assembly GCA_963564715.1). Taxonomy (NCBI): domain Eukaryota; kingdom Metazoa; phylum Arthropoda; class Insecta; order Lepidoptera; family Erebidae; genus Catocala; species Catocala sponsa. The sequence goes on from OY751329.1 coordinate 3,988,139, forward strand.
TATTGCCGCGCGAGCAAATTTTAAAATCCACAATCGTCCCAACTGCGCGCGAGCAGGCGGCTGAAGCTCCTTTCGTGCGGCCTCAAAAACTGACAATGATCGGTTCGCTCCGCGGCACGTTCGAGCGCGGCAATGTTCGAGCTGCCGCGCGCGGCGACCCGGTCTCCAAAGCGCGCGGCCGCCGCGCGAGCCAATGTGCGAGGGTTTGCCGCGCGTAATTTATACGCAGCTTACTCGGCAAACGTAGTGTAGGACGCCCTCCGACCAGGTGGGATGACGATCTGCGAAAGACTGCAGGCAGATGCTGGATGCGGCAAGCTGAAGACAGGGCGCTATGGCGCTCTTTGGGGGAGGGCTATGTTCAGCAGTGGACTATTATAACCTGATGATGATGATAACGTTAGTATTCTCTGTATCCGAACTCAAAGGATACTAACACAACCGTTTGTATTCTACGGGTCTGTACTCGAAGTATACTAACGCGACAGCTATTCTATATATTTGGTTTGGCCATTGCCAAGAGATACTAACCATCAAAATTATGACGATTGTTCCAATTATTTTCTACTAGATGTTCCCACGGTTTCACCAGCGCTTATCGTTACTGCGCCGCTCCCGTGGGTCGTAGCGTGATGTTGTATAGCCTATAGCCTTCCTCGATAAATAGGCTATCCAACACTAAAATATTTTTTAAATCGAACTAGTAGTTCCTGAGATTAGCGCTCTTCAGCTTTATAGTATTATAGTAGTATAGTATCAGCCCTGTATTAAACTGTCCCACTGCTGGGCACGGGCCTCTTCTCACTATGAGAAGGGTTAGGCCATAGTCCACCACGCTGGCCTAGTGCGGGTTGGCAGACTTCACATATCTTCGAGAAAATTATGGAGAACTCTCAGACATGCAGGTTTCCTCACGATGTTTTCCTTTACCGTTAAAGCAAGCGATAATCAACTACTTAATACGCATTTAACTTCGAAAAGTCAGAGATGCGCGGCTTGGGTTCGAACTCGAGATCTCTGCGTGGCAGTCCAACGGTTTCCTACTAGGCTATCGCTGCTTTATATTAGTATAGATTAAATTAGCAATCACCACAAAACAGCACTTTCTACATAATATTTGCTTACATACACGTTCATGACTACGCTATATCTTTCCTCAGTTTGGTATTCATTGCTTTTGTATAACCGAGGATCGCGTTGTAACTGTATAACGTTCACGATAAGCGATCAGAACGCTTCTTTGTATAACACCGAGGTGCTAATATTGGAGAATATCGAGTGTGAACAGGAAGATAAAGCTTTTGCTATCCAAAATGGTCCTGGACTAAAATCTTAAATGGGACTGGCTTTTCTGTTACACATATACATATGTATATACATACATACATAGATTTACGCATGTTTCCCAGAGGGGTGGGTAGAGACTACGGATTTCCATTTGCTACGATCCTGACACACTTCTCTGGCTTCATTCAATTTCATAACATTCCTCATACACGCTCGCCGGGTTAAGGTGCTCTTAACCTGGCCTTTATCCAGAACGTCTGCGATCTGATCAAGAATCGTTCCCCTTGCGACTGTTCCATTCACACTAGCCTTATAAACTCTCTTAGTCAGTCTTTTCTCGTCCATTCTTTCTACATGCCCAAACCAGCTTAATATACCCTTTTCTATTCTCGTCACTATATCCGTACATATACATGTTACACATATTCGTAAAGCTATTATATGGACTGACTAGTTTATATCGGTTTCGCTAGTCTGACTTCCATAGGAACGTGTCTCGAGTAAAATGTATTCCATGTGGTGATCCTGGTTTACGTGCCAGGTTAATTCCAAAAGTTCTACAGTTTTTGCGTGAGAAATCCAAACATTTTCATAAGCTTCACATACACACATATTAGAAGGCTTTTTTCTATCAAGAAATTCTGATTGACAGTATGGAATTTAGAATGATGCTCGACGACAGTGCCACCCCTTTATTACGTGGGACCGTAGCTCGCAAAATATCGGTATAATACATCTCTACCTGTCTTGCACCATAGCTGGAATAAAACTAATTTCATACCAAATATCGGTATCCTTCCAGTTAACTAAGTTTAATTGTTTATCCGGTATAATTCTGAATATTTATTTGTGACCGACTTAAAAAAGGAGATTCTTAATTCGGCCTTGATGGCGTAGTGGTTAGTGTAACAGACTGCCACGGGTCGCGGGTTCGATTCCCGCACAAGTCAAACATTTGTGTGCATGAACATGGATGTTTGTCTTGGTCTGGGTGTTTTTATGTATAATATGTATGTATTTACAAAAAAAAGTATATATGTATGTATGTTTATCCATTGTCTAGTAGCCATAGTACAAGCTCTGCTTAGTTTGGGCTAGATGGTGTTGTGTGTATGTGATGGAATATTATTATAAAAAAAAAACCTGTATGTTTATATATTCTTTACATTTAATATTATTCTGTATACAATATCAAGAGATACAACAATTCCATCATCTCAAACTTACTTCCAAAGAGTTTATCAACACTTAATTAGCGAGCACATTATCGAACTAACCCTCAAAATTCCACACGTACATCAAATTCCTTTAATTCTTGCTTCATTCATGTTCAATCAATCAGAACATAAGATTTTGACGCTTTCAAGTGATCATTCAACACGTCGTTAAGGCGTACGCCAAATAAACGTAATATGCCGTTAAGAAGGACGTCACATTGACGCAATCAGTGTAATGAGACTAATTAAGACTGGGGCCACTAATTACCGAGCACTGATTGAAACCGCGTCTCATTTCTAATGAGAAACTGAATTTCAGACGTAATTGCCTTTAATTGGTATTACAGATATTATATTCTGTGTTCAATTTATACTAATATTATATAGAGGAAAGATTTGATTATTTGTTTGTAAGAATTTAACTCAAAAACTACTCAACCGATTTTAAAAATTCTTTCGCCCTTGGAAAGCTTTATTATCACCGAATAACATAGGCTACATTTTATTAAATTATTAGAACTATTTAGACCATGGCTGCTGAAAAGCAACCAAAAGATCGAGGAAAGTGTAAACTTAAATATAAATAGTTTTAATAATTTAATTACCTTAAAAATTTGTAAAGTTCAATAGTAGTAGTGTAACAGTTTATAAATTTTGTAATAAAGTGTCAAATAAACAACGCGATAAAATCCGTATATAGTAGTTTAATTTCAATAAAAATATCACTATTCATTTTAGTTATAGTTAATATCCCATTTCAATATTATATTGCGTGTTTAACATTTTAACCATTATAATATTAAAATCGTTAAAGCTAGTTAATTAGCTATAACAGTAATAATAACAATCAAACCAATAAGTTAATTTTCCGTTTTTGTTTATATATATTCGACCAAATACCTAATTGCAATATATAAAATCAACAACAGTCCCTGATCATCTCGAAACTTACGTAAGACAGGACGTTTATTATAAAACCAAGTCCTTAAAAAACTTAACCTCTCAAACATCCATGACTCCTACGGTGGACTCATAGATGTTGAGTTCATTGCGCATCCGTGACCCCTACGGGGGAGTCTAAAGCTTTGGTATTTTTTCGCGACCAATCACAACGAGTTGTCTTGACTCCCCCGTAGGGGTCAGGCCGCGCAACGGAAGCATTTTTTATGAGTCATAGCGCATTCCAAGGCCTGTGGATTTACCCTTATTAAAAGCATATTTTCTATACTAATATCATAAAAAGAAAAGATTAGATTTTTTGTTTGTTTATTTGTAAGGGTTTAACTCAATAACTGTACAAACGATTTAAAAATGGTTTTCACCTTTGGAAAGCTATTATCAGCGAGTAACACTAATAGGCTATATTTTATTTTAAAAAATCAACGGATTGCACTCCGGGAGTGCCGGCAGAAGTGAAAACTTGAATATTAACGTTGTGCATTTTTGATATTTTGGAATTGTTAGGGAATAATTTTGCACGAATTGCTTTACTTATCAGTATAAAAGTAATATCATTTATGTAGTAAAATACAATATTCATTTATTGCGCTATCGTACACAAACATGACAATTCTCCCTGCGTCTTACGAATTTTCCATCATGTCACGTGTCCTGACGCGAGTTTGACAATTCTCCCTCCGTCTTACGAATTTTCGATCAGGTCACGTGTCCTGACGTGAGATTAATATTTTTTACCCATCACGAAAAAAGTGCACAACGCCGCTAAAGAAGTTTTCACTTCAAAAAGTACTGTTAATAACATAACCTAATCTACTTTTACGCGAGCGAAGTCGCGAGCAAGTCATAATACAAAGATATCCTGCCAATTTTCCGCTGTTTTTTCAATATAGATAAGTAAAACAGCCTTTCAGTACAAGTAATACCTAACTAAGGAACAGCTCGTTTGCAATCACAGCGTTTGATCTGAGTTCTCGGACGTGATAAGAATCCCATATTTCAGTAAATCGATTCTTTATAACAGCGGAGCGCCTGATAAAAAGTTAATAGCAAAGTTGCATTGGCGAGTTTTCTTTCCAAGTGTTGTAATTCTATAAGGATGTTTAGATGGATATTAGTAACTTATAGCACATGTTTACTTACTCCTACGCGGATATGCAAACATGTATTAAAATAATTAAAACCTGCAGCTTAGCTGGTTTTACAATATTATAATTACATCAGGCGCTTTTGCATTTTTATTTCAATATTATTCTAGGTAGGTACACATCACAAAGACATGTGTGTGCTCAGGAGTAATAACAGAGGAGTACCTCACAATCACGGCGTTTGATCGGAACTCGCAGACGTGAGCCGAATGCCATACATCAACACGTGGAAATGTAATATCGAACCGAGCTCCGAGATGGGAATGAGAGAAATGTGTTTCTACTGGGTTTGGAAACTGCCTCAGTGGTGAATGTGACTCTTATGCATGAGATCTCAGGTTATATGCTGAGTCATGCAATGTGTTATGGCTTTTTTTGTGAAGGAATTCTCATTAGCAACTTTGAGCCTGGAGCTGTGTCCCCGATTAAGTGAAACTGTAAAAGCTGGCGAAATGTGATGTTTTATACATCTGCCCCTTTGGGCAAATAGGGTTAAGACTATATATCTACGCTAGAGCAGCGATAGCTCAGTGGGGAGACCAACAGACTGCAATGCAGAGGTTTCGAACCCACGTCGCGCATCTCTGACTTTCGGAAGATATATGACTTTTCGAAATTATGTGCGTATTGATTGACAATTATCGCCTGCTCCGTGCCTCGGAGAGCACGTTAAGCCGTCGGTCCTGGCTTTCATGAACATCTATGGCAGTCGTTATTGGGAGAGTGTGGACACAAAAGATGCCACTGGGTCGAAGTGTCGCCGGTCTGCACTGACTGGCCCCCACATAAGATAAGATATATGTATGCTATATAGCTCAGCTAATTTGTACAATCTGTCAACGAAGTTGACATGTGGAAGAAACTATCAGCTAATCAAGCAGTTCTTTACTTGCAGTTCCCCCTGGTTGTGGAGCAAGATATGCGAGGGAATCATGATTGCTTTAGACCGATCATTAGTAGATTGTATAAATTGGCTATACTTAGAACTGTTCTTCTTTGTCGTTCCCTCACTAATGAGGATCATGATCAAGCGCGGCAACGTTCAACCTGACACACAACTATTATTTTTTAAATAAAAAATGAATTTTATTTACAAAAATACAAAACAATATGAAAAACAAACATATTTTCCGAAATAAATAACTAAAAGCGTTTGCAACTCGACCGGAGGGCGGCGGAAGAGAGGAGTGGCGGTGTTTCCGGTGTGTGACGTCAGCAGCCAGATGTGGCGCCGCTTCCGGTCGGTCACGGTCGAACCGCCATATTTGATACAACAGCTCTCGTTCGTATCTATAATTGTTGTTTTTTCATCTTTTTCTTTTTATGTTCTAGTGATACATTATACAAACATCCTAAGTAATATTATAAATATGATTGTGAGTTTGTTTGTTTGTTAAGCTTGCAGGCCTAACTACTCATGCAATTTTGCATACACGTTGTCAGGGGAACAGAAAAAGACATATTTTTCATCCAGAAACAAGTGAGAAACGGCAATGAATTGCCGTAAATCTTAGAGTTCGAAAAAATGGTATCACGTGACCTTGAGGTCAGAGGTCAAAGGTCATAGTCATTACTGGGGTATATCGACTATGCTAAGTGGAATGGCGTTGACCGCGAGTCTTTAGCTCTTACGGTTCTTGAGTTGAAAGTTGTATAACAGACAGACGGACAAAGCTGTTGTATAAGAGTATTTTCGAACTCGAAAAAGTATGTCCTTTTCTGTTCCCCTGACAACGTGTGTGCAAATCTAACCTAACTTACATTTACGCGAGCGGAGCCGCAGGAAAAAACTAGTAGATAATAATTATATCTTCATACTTGTATTCTTAAAAAGATTTTATTTAAAAACGTTTGCGTTAATAATTGTCATATTTTGAGACTTCAAGGCAAATGCTTGATGCATTTACTGACTCTTTTGATCAGAATATTTCTTGTTTTTTTTGTTTTTTGAAGTGAAAACTTCTTTATGCGTGTTGAGCACTTGAGTGATCAAAAATCACAGAACTCGCGTCATCGTCACGCTTCCACGCTTTCCATTTTAGAATTATTTTAGAATTTCAACAATATCTTAGAAATGGTTCGTCCTACGCAAAAAATAACGAAATTTAGACCCCCTTATTAAACCCGAAGACTCTCATCAGGAATCCGACCCGCCCCTGTATTTTTTTATTTTTGTTTTGTTATAAAGAAGTGTTTATGATCAAGGATTAAAGTTTTCACTTCTATCGGCAGTCCCCAAAGACCGCCCCAATTTTTTTTTATTACAAACTTGCAAACAACGGGCTCAAAAAACATCCAGACTTTGAACAACCATTTGTGAATCACACAAATTTTGTCTCATGTGGGGATCGAACCCACAACACTCGGCGAATCGACCATTTAAACCACTACGCCATCCGTGCAGTCAAATATCATCGTGGATTTAAAGATTTAAGTCCTCGTAAGGTTTAAGAAAGATATATGTAAAACTGACGACCTCGATGGCGTAGTGGTTAGTTTAACCGACTGCCACGCCTGAGGTCGCGGGTTCGATTCCCGCACAAGTCAAACATTTGTGTGCATGGACATGGATGTTTGTCTTGGTATGGGTGTTTCTATGTATAATATCTATGTATTTACAAAAATAAGTATATATGTAAGTATGTTGATCCATTGTCTAGCTAGTACCATAGTACAAGTTCTGCTTAGTTTGGGCTAGATGGTGTTGTGTGTGTGATAGAATATTATATTATATTATTACTAGATATTCATGCGGTTTCACCCACGTTTATCGTTACTGCGCCGCCCCCGTGGTTCGTAGCGTGATGTTATATAGCCTATAGCCTTCCTCGATAAATAGGCTAGCCAACACTAAAATATGTTTTTAAATCGAACCTGTAGTTCCTGAGATTAGCGCGTTGAAACAAACAAACAAACTCTTCAGCTTTATAATATTAGTATAGATATTACTTATAGTTGTTCAGCTATGTCGCACGTTTCAGGGCGCTCTTTGTAGGCTCCCTAGCCTTGTTTAATTTGTTATTGTTCACTTCTGCAATACCCTAAAGATAACAGGTTATATATTTTATACTATTATGTGTCATCTATGTTCTACGTTTATTTAACCTCTTATGCTAACACACAGATCTAAGCTGTTGGCTTGACAATTTGGAGGAGCCTAAAATCAACGATTTTTAGGATTGTTGCCTGTCTGCATGTTTATGCCAGCACCACGCTAAAATCACTAAACGGATTTAGGTGCTGTCTGCACTCTTTCCTAGCTTAGATTTCAACTTACGATATAAGCTATAATTTTTCAAATTACGTTTAGTAAAACTGGATGTAATATGATCCATACGCACGCACGATACGCACACGAAATCGTTAATAAATACTACGCAGCGAATTTATAGATAAAAGCAAGTTTTATAATAAAAACCAAAAATTAGTCTAAATAAACCCACTTCAAAATATAATTACACGGTGTTCGCAAACACCGAATTACTTTAGTAATAAAATTAATGGCACAATAAACTTTATTGTCAACACCATAATAATTTTTGACTTGTAAATGAGGCCATTTAACTGATTAATTCTATCGTTATGATCCAACTGAATTGTTTTATGTAAATTTTTGTAAATCGCAAAATATTACAGCCATTCATAGTCCCCTTTTATCAACAAGCTACCCAAGATTTAAATCGATTTATTATAGATATCGTGATGTTTTATTTCGAATTTTAGTAGAGTATCATTTTAGCTAATAATAATTTGTGACTTTGTTTATCTTTTGTTTGAATACACAGAGCAATAAATACTACCAACCTCTATATGAGACGAAAGGAATCATAAAAACTTCTTTAGCGGCGTTGTGCACTTTTTTGTGATAGGTAAAAAATGTTAAACTCGCGTCAGGACACGTGACCTGATCGAAAATTCGTAAGACACAGGGAGAATTGTCGAACTCGCGTCAGAACACGTGACCTGATCGAAAATTCGTAAGACGGAGGGAGAATTGTCATGTTTGTGTACGATAGCGCAATAAATGAATATTGTATTTTACCACATAAATGATAGTACTTTTATAATGATAATTTAAAGCAATTCGTGTAAAATTATTCCCTAACCATCCCAAAATATCAAAAATGCACAACGTTAATATTCAAGTTTTCACTTCTGCCAGCACTCCCGGAGTGCAACCCGTTGATGTTTTTAATAACTATAAAGGACACATTATTTAATTTCTCTTCTGCTATACAAACATAGAGTACGGAAAATGATTTGATCTAAATACGCCTATAACTACTATACTCAGCGAGTGATGGACAGCGCCGAGGGCAGACAGTACTGTCAGTTCAACAATATAAGGATCATATTCATATCGCCTGTGTAGTTGTCACTGATACACTCAGGATTATTTTAATTTGTACCTGTTTATAGTATTATAATAACGAAAATAACTTTCCTTTTTATGTACGTTAAAGACAAAGAAAGTTGAGAACAGATTTTATAAGAAAGAGAGAAGAGAGAGAGAAGTTATTTTACTCTAAAACATTCGAAATAACACAACATTCTACACGTTATATTTTAACATTATTCAATACCAGCTTTTGCGCGCGGCTCCGCCCGCGTGGTAGCTACATCAATAAAAGGTAGCCTATGTCCTTCCCCAATTTTTAAACTATATCTGTACTAAATTTCATCTAAATCGGTTGAGTGGTTTAGCCGTGATAAGGTAACACACAGGCAGACAGACAGAGTTACTTTCGAATTTATAATATTAGTAAGGAAGTAAGGATAAGTAAGGATGATTCATGTGATCTTATAATATATTTAATCGACTCACTATAAACTATATTCCAATACTTATAAGATTATCTTTAGTAAAGATAACCGATGGAACCGAAAATAACGCGGACCACTGATATATTAAAAAATTCTTGAGGTAGCCTTAATACATAAAAACATTTAAATATGTAATTTTACACAACCTATTTAATGTAATAATGTTTGTAACTTATAGAAATGGTTCAAACCGGTGAATTTGTTTATTAGGAACTTTTGAACACAGTTCATGCCAGTTCCATCGTAAACTAAACTAAATATAACTTATCATTTTAATGTACAAACTACAGATATATAGGTTTTACAAAAATCTTACTGTACCTAATAGTACAAGCAATTGTAATATTAAAAATTAACTAAGGCATAAATTATCCTAGCCTCACGAGACAAAGGCTTAGCTAGAAAGAATATGAATTATAAAAGTAGACTTTATGATAGACCCTTTCCAAGAGGATTATTGCCAATTTGCTTATCTCAAAACGAGTTATATCAAGTTGATAAATAATAATTATTATTAATGTGAATGTGAAACATTCCTATTTGCACACCAATATTAGTACGTCCAATGTTAACGCGGTAAAACTCAACTCAAAAAATAACTCAATATTCTTTTTTTACTAGAATGAAACATATATTTACGTAATATCCTTTGGCCCCACACTAGGCAAGCCTGTCCTATGGGTACCTTTGATGATTTACAATGCGTGTACATGTTTGCTCGGTCGTAAAGTTTACTTAAAATGAAATTAAATTTTAAATTACACAATAGCGAAATCAAAATAGTTTCTTGCTACATAATACAATATGGAATAGCTTTAAAATAGTATTATAACATTACAACAACTAATAATATATTTACATATACGTATGTATACTCGCTCGACGATATTTGCTAACCCAGCTATTTTACTTACAATAAAGCCATTGTATTATGTGCTTTAAGAGGAAACACAAGGGTCGTTTTTCCATACAAACATAGTCCCCTGTTTCCTCCCTGGATAATGCCAGTAGAGCAATAATTTTTCCCAATAAATGTATGGCCTCTATTGACATGTCCCAATGTTTTCCTTTTTTTCATAAATTAATTATTAAAAGAGAACACCTCAGAAATTTACCAGACTTTCTGCTGTGTTCAAACAGCTAGAAAACAAATTTGATTAGATTATGTATAAAAAGGGAAACGTAGGAACACGGCCAAAGCCTTTCCTTAATTTTTAATGAAAAATTAGTTAAATCAGTCAAGTTTTGGGGAAGGAATCAGGGGACTACGAAACGTTGATTTTGTGTACTTTTAATAGGTATTTTCGGTCCAAGCTGCAGTTGTCTCTATCGTACTCTGCGGGCACTGCGCGACAGCAATAGATTTTACAAATACCTATGTTTCAATTCTCTCGCCCTTAGTGTTTCCTCTTAACTTCAGTTACGACAGTAAATCTGTTTACTCTATACATCGCCGGTGTTTTCTTTACGTCTACACTACAGTGAATTTCCAGTTCGCATGGACGTTCAGCCAAGTGTGGTACAAAACCATGCAGTAACTAAACATCAAAATGTTTACGAACTGTAATTATCTATTTGTTCGTTTTGTCCGTAAATATATATATATATATTTTTTTTTACAACTAAGGTAGCAAAAAAGCATACGACCCACCTGATGGTAAGTGGTCACCGTAGCCTATGGACGCCTGCGACACCAGAGGCATAACTTGCGCGTTGGAAGCTCCCTTTAGGAAAGGAAGTGGGAAGGAGAAGGAGCGGGATGGGGAAAGGGGGTGATTTGGCCTCCGGCACTCTCACTCACCGAACGAAACACAACAGTAAGAATACTGGTATTTCACGTCGATATTCTGTGAGAGGGTAGTCCTTTCCCGGTCGAGCCGGCCCATTCATGCTGAAATCAGCGAGTCTCTACTACTCGCTCTAAGCACCGAAAACCCTTTCATAATTCCAAAAATAGACACATACATAGCAGACATAATGACTATAAACGCATCACATTCTACATGTACGCCTCCCTAAGGTGGCCATTCTATATTCCTAAGATGTACGCGACCTGCAATTTTCCACAAAAGAACTTTATAACTTTACTATATGTGCCCGCGGTTTCACCCGCGTCTATAGTTACCACGCCGCCCCCGTGGGTCGTAGCATGACATTATATAGCCTATAGCCTTCCTCGATAAATAGGCTATCCAACACTAAAATAATTTCTCAATTCGAACAAGTAGTTTGTGAGATTAGCGCGTTCAACCAAACGAACAAACTCTTCAGCTTTATAATATTAGTATAGATAATTTGATACGTCAGTGATTTGCAAGAAAACTACGCACTAACCGCTCGCGAACATGTCCAAAGGTGTCCATACTGTGTTCCTAAGATGCGTGCGAACCGCACTGTTCGTGAACGTACACAGATGAAGACTCGCTTTTAGGTTATAGACAATTGTTATTCCGTGTTAATACGTAACCTAAATTACAAATGTAGTACTAAATACAGAATGTTCCAGAATATGTGAATCAAATTGTAACGGAAGATTCTTAGGTAAGGACCTATCAAATTAGCTAAATAAAAAACAAGCTAACAAGATTTTCTTAGGTGCAAAAAAAAAATACACCAAAATAACGTTGCGATTTCAAAACTATGTCAGTTTAAAAAAAAGTTAAATATTAACCTTTGCGTAAAAATAAAAAAATCAAAGTGTTTTAAAAAGTACGACTTTTTCCAGACTTTCAATCACAGGTGTTTCGTTTATGGCTAATTTTCATTATTTTTCACTATTATTATTTTTGAAGGATTGATTCGTCAAACTACAAACGACTTTTTTTTTAAACTGACATAGTTTTGAAATCGCAACGTTATTTTGGTGTATTTTTTTTTTGCACCTAAGAAAATCTTGTTTTTTTGTTTTTTATTTAGCACATTTGATAGGTCCTTACCTAAGTAATCTCCCGTTACAATTTGATTCTTATATTCTGGGACAACCTGTATACAGATTAATCTTCAACTAACACACCAACATCAAACACACTCTAAAACCCACTTCACAATTTCATTACGTACATTCGTACCTAAATGCTAAGTAGAAAATTAAACATCTTCGCCCGCTTGCATAAACAAGTACTTATAAACTGGATTCTAGTTCATCCTTCAGCCCTTAACTTTATCCAGTGTACCTTTGAAGGGAGTCTATCATTGATCCGGGATAAGATAAGGATCCAGTAATAAATGGCACCGCGGCGATAATCTTCAAAATTTAAATAATCCCCGACTTTTCGCCAAGTTTCAAGAGACTCGGAACGTGTAATTTTTTTAAGAGACACCCGCTTTGAATTTTGATTTTGTCTTGCCGATTTTATGTAATAAACAGTTTATTTTTAGTTTTTAGTATAAGAATTGATACTCTGATTTTTGGAAGTCATCTGTTAATTATTTGTTTAACGGTAAATAACACATCGTAAGAAATCCTGCACGACTGAGGCTTATCCATGATGTAAAGTACGCACTGAGCCAGCGGTCATGTGATCCTGTTCTCAGTTTAAACGGCTAGGTTACGGCTAGCCTTTCTCAAACAGAGAAGAGGCTCGTACCGAGTAGTAAGAAAGATTATAAAGAGAGATGTTGTTATTCTGAGATAATTCATGTAGACAATTATCATGGTAAGGTCTCAAATTATTATTTTTTAGGTTGCTGTACCCAAAGAGTGCCAAAAGAATCCTATTACTAAGACTTCGTCATCTGTCCGTCTTACCTTCAAAGGCACTCCGAGCTACATATAAAAGGATTTTTTGAGCTGGTGATACGTAATCGGTGAGGTCTCCGTGCTGTCATATACGTGGGAGCCGCAAGCTCAACTCACATTTGCCGGTTTTTATTCATTACTATTAGCTATCACGCCAAGTTTGAAGCGTATATTATATTACGATATAACATTTGGTTTTACTATATTCGTTACTACCAAAAATAAATTCAAAAAATAAATATTGAAATATTATTTACTTGTACAAGCAATAAACGCTTTATGTTTTCTTTTATTAACCTCTGAGTCTTCTTCGAGAGGTTAATGAATACACTTTGTGGGTCTATGTGTCTGTCTGTTAGTGACAGGCATAGCTCCGGAACCACTAAATCGATTGCCTTGTAACTTGGTGTGCAGACACTTTGGGGTCATCCCTCAATCGAGTTTGAATATGGGCCCTGGGGGTCAAAAGACCACTGAGATATAAGCGTCAAAAGGTCACATGTATTTTAAATGGCAATATGGCATTATTTATATGCAGAGTGGTGGTGTGCTAATTCGAGTTGGTTGCTGCTGTTTGCTGTCGAGTTTTGTCTTGTGCTGCGTTTTGCAACACAACATGCCCTACAATGGACAACAATGGTCATGATGCCCAACAGTGGACATGATGCCCAACAGTGGACATGATGCCCAACAGTGGGCATAATTCCTAACAGTTGGTATGACGCCTAACAGTGGGCAAGATGCCCAAAAGTGGACATGAGGCCCAACTGTGGGCATCATGCTCAGCAGTAGGTATGATTGACTTGTAACTTGGTGTGCAGACACCTTGGGTCATACCTTGGTTGGGTTGGAATATGGGCCCTGTGGGTCAAAAGACCCCCGAGATATAAGGGTCACAAGGTCACATGAAGACGAAGTGGTTGAATCCTGGGTTTTTACACCCATCTTGTTATTAGTTGTGATAGCTTAATTGGAGACCGATGGACTGCCACGCAAAGGATTTAGTTCAATTCCAAGGCACGCACCTTTGTTTTTTCGAAGTTATGTGCGTATTAAGTCTGCCAACCCGCAGTGGACCAGCGTAGTGGACTTTGAGCTAACTTGTCTCAAACGAAGACGAGACCCGTGCCCAGCAGTGTGACTGTCTATATACAGGTCTGATATTAACCAGTCTCAACCAACTGGATCGTTACTGTCAACTGACAGTAACGATTCAAAGATATTCACGCTTCAATTTTCGTCAGCGTCGCTACCCAGAATTTGTTTATTCATCGGTAGTGATGCTTTGTAATAACTCGCTTACAATGTCAATATTTTTATTCTTTCATTGTATCGTTATGTTCACCTTTGTACCTTTCTGCCATTCAGTGCTTCGATCCAAACATACGGTGATTGTTTCACGAGCGTAAGAAATCAAAATTTTGATTTGTTTTGAATTACTTCGAATATTATGAAACTAAATGTTGTATATCTTCGGATAATATTATAAATGCGAATGTAAGTTTGTTACGCGTTCACGCCTTTGCACTCAACCGATCATTATGAAAAATTGCACAGGATATACAATACCTTTCATCCAGAAAAAAATACTGTTCTCGAACGAAGCCGCGGGCAAAAGTTGGTATAGTAAAGGTCTCTTTTCTAATTTAAAGGGCTTTTCCCAAAACTTTAATATACCATTTCTATTAATTAATGTATTTTTTTATTAATTAAATGTCGTTTTATTTGCCGTCACTAGAAGAATATTTCTATCAATTCGGCTTAAATTAATTACTAGTGTTATAATTTGTACAAAATATCTGATAATATTAATGACTACATGTACCCGCGGTTTTATCCGCGTTTATCGTTACTGCGACGCCCACTTGGGTCGTAGCGTGATGTTATATAGCCTATAGCCTTCCTCGATAAATAAGCTATCCAATACTTTAAGATTTTTCAATTCTAGCCAGTATTGCCTGAGATTAGCGCGTTCAACCAAACAAACAAACTCTTCAGCTTTATAATATTAGTATAGATAAATTAATACAATTATAATTTTATTTAATAATAATTTGAGTGATACATATTGTTGCGTAGTTAGCATGTTGCGGAAGAGCGGGGTCTCTTAATACAGGCATCTACAGCTTAAAAGGAGACTCCTATCACTAATTTATGTAAAACTGTAAGACTGTAAAGACAATAAATTGTTATTATTATTATTAGTATTAAAAAATACCAACGCTGCGCTGTCGTCTCCGAACAAAATATCGCATATGCTGAACATTTTACAACCCAATCTCACATTCGAATGTTGATTCGTGCGGTGTATCTATATTATTAACATTACAATATTCTAATAATTATTTAATGATATATTGATGAGTCTTGGCTTCTTTATTCAGGTAGCAAAGATACGTATGGCACACCGAATGTTTACTGGTTACTGTATATATGAAAGTGTTTACCACATCAGAGGTTTGCATTCTTAAAAAATAGGACGCTTTTGTATAGATTTATGGAGCCAAGAGACTCTATTTACCACACGCAACACACTCCTTTTTTAAGGGTTGCGATCATAGACATATTTTCGCTATGATTGCAATTTTCTGCAGGGCGAAGGTACTAGTTTAATACTATATCTACATTTTGATTATTTCACATTGGCTCAAATAATATTCGATAGTACGTTATTTTAATTATGCAACCAACATTAGAGTAACGATGCATTCAATTAATCAAATACATCCTAATCACTCAAACATTCCAACAATCGGAATGTTATCAATAATCGCATAGCTTTACTCCACATTTGAAAAGAAAACATAACAAAATGATATAACATTCGTCCTGATGTTACATTCCTTGTATCGTTACAAGTTGCGGCGGCAATTCGCAACGTAGGAATTCCATTCACGCTCTCTAGTTTAGGAGCTGCGAACCTAAATTTGAACTTCGACGAATAAAAGTTTAAGCGAAAATTTAAATGCAGTTTTACTCAACAATATAGAGTTTGTGAAGTAAAATTGTACGAGTAAGTCCAGTGAAATGAAATTTCTAGCAAAAAGGTGCTTTTAACTATGATTAACTATAACAATAAGCGCTATTCGTGGACGTAGCTTTCTTTTTCTCTCGCAGAAACGATGATAAGAAAACGTATCTAAACCGCTGCTTAACGGAAACCATAAGTTGCAAAAAGCACACCACTTGTCTGATGATAAGCAGTTAGTATCACTCGCGCGTTAGGATAAAAGGGTGGAAAGGGAAAAGGTTATACAGGTGACAGAGAAGAGAGTAGTAGAGCCTCGCTGATTTCAACATGAATGGGCCGGCTCGACCGGGAAAGGACTACCCTCTCACAGAATATCGACGTGAAATAGCAGTATTCCTACTGTTGTGTTTCGTTCGGTGAGTGAGAGTACCAGAGACCCAATCACCCTCCCTCTTACCCCCTTCCCGCCTTCCCGCTCCTTCTCCTTACCACTTTTCCTAAAGGGTTGGCAACGCGCTAGTGATGGCTCTGGTGTTGCAGGCGTCCATAGGCTACGGTGACCACTTACCATAACGTGGGCCGTATGCTTGTTTGCCACATTAGTTGTGTAAAAAAAAGAAAGAAATATGAGGGAGTAATTAGAATATCGGTGCTACCTCTCACTCACTCGAACCGCAAGAATACTCTACGTATACCATTTCATTTGATTCAAATTGTTGACCTAGAAACTTGCAACTACCACTATGACGAGGGTTATGGCTTCGAATCTCACTTGGGACAGAAAAATTATCACCGCAAATGATTTAACCGTATCTAAGTGTTCTTGATGTTCATTATTTGTAAAATAGTTTTAAAAATGTTTGTAAAGGCAGTTCTTTTTCAGGAACAAAAAGCATGGCTTTATTTTTTTAAACAGAACGTACAGCACATATTTAACCTTCACTAAAAAAGCAAATATTCAACGTTTGCTAACTAACAATGTAAAGATTGAATATCAAATACTAATTACAGATAATTATGTATCCTAAATAACTCCTACAAGGTCTTCTTTTACATTTTCAAGATAATTTATATAAGAATATAGTATACATTATGTATTATTCTATATGAATTTAATACAGTATTCTTATTCAAATATAATTATTATAGATATTTAGGTTGATATTATAGTATCTTAAGAAATATTATTAATACGAAAATGTGTTTATTTGTCATGATTTTACTGGTAAACTACTGAACGTTATCTACATATCTTCATATAAAATTTATATGAAGATATTTCGGGCTTTAGGTAAGGACATGGGCTGTTTAAGACTACGGCTGGAAATTCTTTTTCTGCTGCGACCACGACTGAAGCCAAATTTTACGAAAAATTCGCCGAGTCAATATTATACCTTTTTGTTAAATATGTAACCTTTTTTAAGTGGAAGCGACTATAATTGTCAGTCATTCAGTGAATCCAAACCAGTGATAGCGGTAAGAGTTTCATTTTAAAGCCCCTACCTCTCTTATAACTTACATTTCATCCTATCTTTAACACATGGTTATTTGAGTTAGCAACGCCTCTGTAATAAACCCTGATATTACAAGCGGTCATACTTTACCGCCGTTACCTCATTCAACACCTTTAATATATAAAAAGTTATCCCAGCTATTCTTTACCTCTCTATCGTTATATAATATAAATAATAGTTTAAAAACTAAAAAACACGCTTTTTAAAAAAAAAAAACTAAAAAGTAAGCAATAATTTAATAATTTTAATGTAAAAAAGCGTGGGGTGCTTTTTAAAACCACATGCTTTTTTACATTAAAATTATAATTTTTTTTAATCAATTTTTTTTTATTTATTGTATTGTCATCGGTCCTCAATAAGTCTACAAAGTTTAAATGAAATCTGACCGTTTGAAGTGGGTCAAAATCGAGCTCAAAGGAGTCGGTTACATACAGACAAACATACAAGTGAAACTAATAAAAGTGTGTTAAAAAGAAAAGATATAACAGATCCAATTTCTAAACAATAAATCCGACAGTCCTAATCCACGCTGCCTCCTGGGCTGGGAATGCACGCTGCGCATCGTTTCAGTATTAATATTGCACGAACACTCGCAGGTGGTCGGCCGCCAAATTGAAAATTGCACACATCGGCGTGCCTCGGCTAGATTCGCAATTATACGCGCTCGATCTGCAGTCTAGCAAATAACATAATCATACTATGTTTTCGATTATATATTCACTAAATTTTACCCACAGCTTCGCTCGCATTAATGTAGGTAAAGTAAAAATTTCTATCCTCCGGGAAATAATATGTTTATACATGTAGGTCACAATGTAACACTTTTGAACGTCAAAACTCGTATTCTTTAGGTCATTGCTCCACCGAGGCAGACTCATATATTATTACTCTATATTCCTCAAGCGGTCATAAGATTAATTACATCCAGCCAGCTATATTTGTTTAAGAACACAACTACTGTCGTCTTTCGGGACAATACAAGTCTGAGTATTGCAATTAAATACTACCGCAGAAGTCCGTCATTGTTCGTGCATATTTCTCTTACCTTTCTTTAACTGTCAACTGGCGTAAGAGTGGTAAGGGAAAGACGAGTCGACTGCATGAATGGAAGTAATTCAAGGGATCCCTATCCATTAGCATAAAATTTTAAGACCTAATATAACTTAGCATAATTTTGTTTGGCATAATTATATTTTCGCATAATATAATTACGCATAACAGCTTACGCATAATTTTTTAAGCATAATTTCTCTAACCATAATAATGATTAAGCATAATATTCTAAAGCATGCAGCAAACAAGCAAGCATGCAGCATGCAAGCAAGCATGCAGCAGGCAGAGTTTCTGTCGCGTCTCCGGCGCTGCGGGCCTCCGGCGGCCCCACGCTTCTACACGATTTTAAATTACACTCTAGGGGTAGGACAAACAAGACTACGTAGAGTCAGTTTTGCAGCAATTCGGTTCTGTCACTACTAACGTTATGCGAATCAAATTTATGCCAAAACGAATTAGTCTTTAAGATGATTATGCCAACATAAAATGTATGCCTAAAAAAATTATGCCGAAGTATTATTATGCCAAAACAAATTGTGCCAAAATCGTTATGCCGAAGTATATTAGGACAAAGAACATTATGCGAAAAGAAGGGATCCCTAATTCAAGTGGTTGCCTCGACACTACAACTACGCCGAGTGTTTCGAACCCTATATGGGACAAAAATTGTGAGATGCACAAAAAGTGTTGTTCTAAGTCTGGACGTTATTTATGTCCGTTTTTTGCATGTTTCTAAAGATCCCCGTGGTACAGGAAATACATTTATTTCCGTTGGACCTAGTGCGATATTTGTCTTTTTAAAATAAAAACAAATAAAGACTCTTACAAAAAATGACGTGCTTTTCTTGGTGTTCATTTGCATCTCATATCGATATATCTGTATACAAATCGACTTAAAAGGCCATTTGCGCTAATAATTCAACCTAGATTAGTTGCGTGTGATCAGCCTATGCCATCCTATGCCTCCATTTCGCGATTATAACTATATTATGAGATTTAAGAATCGTAGTGCAAGATTCTATATCGCAACACATACCTATTGTTTTCTATATAGAGAACAACTAAAATGCATGTAATGATAGACTGTAAAATACATGCTGTCATGGAGGATATAAAGTACTCTTTTGTACCCGGTTTCAGAACAAAGGTTACCTTTTAACATTTACAGTTATATATAGCGACAACAGATGGCGCTATGCTCAATTATAATCTTGTCCCTATAACTACTAGATCACGAATCGCGCTGATAAAGTTTGTATAATAAGCTATTATTTAAACAATGTTTTCGGCTTCCGATATAACGTATTAAAAATTTATTTTAATTATGTATAAATAAAAGATTACTAGCAATAATTACAAATTAGTAGAATTCTTGTTAATTCCTCCAGTTAAGCTAGAATGCTCGATCACATAATATAGTAATAGATATCTTAATTTTTATCAACATAGGAACGTAAAAATAATCACACAGCCAATTATAAATCTTGTTTTATTTATTGTACTATGTATTATTTACATAAAAAATAGCCTAATTTACTATTATATTACTATTAGCCTGTCAATTATTCGAATCCCAGACGTAATTGAAAACCTATTGTTTCTGGCTGCTGGTGTGCCGGTTCAACTTAACAGGTGCTGTACGCATACACATTTTCTTAGAAAATCTTAACGACAATTTCACGAAGGCAAGTAACGTGATTCTTGAAATGTAATTCTCGTCATCACATCACGATAATAAGGTTTCGAGAATTATATTTCGTTCTCGTTACGTGTTTACCAAAGCATGATGTTTATGTTTGTGAAGATTCCCGAAACTGCATTCTAGCCTCGTGATTAACATGACATGTCTATTGTGTTATGGAATTTATGACAAGTTCACTTAAAATTTCAATAGAATCAATTGTTAAGAGCATTAACGCCTTGTGGCCTCTTCTGAAAGTTTTTCACATATAATTATTTCCTTGATCTTCATTGCTACGTATTACATATTAAACATTTCTGATTCAATATTTGCATAGTAGAAAGACAACAAATATAATGTAAATACGAAGTGTATGGATTGAATGTGTACTGTAGTCTATAAAGTGTAAAAACATTTTGAATATAAAGTCTAAATAATTTAATAACATTTAAAAACCTCAAACTTCATGACACTCATTTGCGAAATTGCCGTTCGAAACAAGCCACAAAGCTTAAACGATTTTAACTATTTCAGGCTTGATTACTTCGGTTTCTATTATTGCAAACGACTTTTAAATACTGATTAAAATTGAAATTTCTTAATACAATGATCTTGATTTCTATTCTTGCACAATTTTGGGAACATCACTACAGGTATATTATTTATTCATACAAAATTTACTGGTCTATATTTCTTTAATAACCATATTTTCAAATAATGTTTTTAGATAGAAAACACCGACAACGATAACTCTGCACATGCGCAGTACGTTGTACTTATTGTTGTTGGGCTAGAGCCCAGCAACGCTTGTTGGATTACATCGAGTTGATTTTTTGTAAGGTACACGACACACGGGTTGATATTTGTATCTTTAAAGTATATTTTACTAGCGATCTGCCCCGGCTTCGCACGTATAGTATAAAACCTTATAATTTATACACTTATACCTTACTTCCCTCATGAACCATTCTGTCTATTGGTTAAAACCACATGAAAATCCGTTCAATAGCTTTTGAGTTTATCGCGAACAGACAAGACATTCACGGCGGGGGGCTTTATTTTATAATATGCAGTGATTTATCCATATGAAAAATAAAATATATTATGAAGATTTTTTTATTCGTAACCAAATAAATATTATTACCATCTCTATAAATATGGCGGAAATGCAAATCAACATCTTGAATATTACATAATATTAAGTCTCTTTTACGTTCCTCATTTCATTCTTTCCATTCGTAGCCTCTATTCTTTACGCCTGATTCTTGTTCTACATCATTAGATTTAATATAATTAATCGGTATTTCTTGTTTAACTTTTTCATCTTCATTAACTCCAATCGCTTCGGCTTCCTTCACAGTGTCAGGTAGTGATATATCGGCTACGTCGGGTACTAAGAAAGTTATTAGTCCTCCGATTATGGAGACTATACCGAATATTAATGATGGGAGACCCGCCCAGTAGACCGTCTGCAATAAAATAAATACATTAACTTATCAACACAATTTTGATAGGAACATATCGTCTTAAAAATTATATTAAAGAGTGAAAAAGCTATAAAAATGTTGCCGCCGTCAGCATTAGTACCAATAAAAAAAAATTATGTTTCTTATTTAATTTTATTTATTTTACAAAGCTCACAGGTTGATAACGTTAGATCAGAGGTTCCCAGACTTTTTTCTCATAGACCACTTTCAAAATTCAGCTGGTTCCGATGGACCCCTGCAGCTAAACAATTTCATGCAAGTATCTCTACGGGCTGACCGTATTTTTTATTTAGAAATTCTCGGAGCTAAACCTACGGTAGGCAGCCCGCCTACCGTGGTAGGTTCAGTTCCGAGAATTTCTTTTTTTTTTAGTAGTTCTCTACCGAAAATGCAAGTTTTTACAAACAGTCGTACAGTCGGTTGAAGTCAAGCCAACATTTTAGTTCTTCACTATCGAAAGCATATAAATTTTCGTGGACCCCGCTTACGAATTGTGCACCTGTATTTTTTAGTCACGCCAACGGGAGTCTACCCTGTCGAGTCTCCCGTGGACCCCTGGGGGTCCACCTGGACCACTTTGGGAATTAATGCGTTAGATGAATCGAAACTTGAGTACACATAATAACATAGGTTTATAGTTATTATACTTCGAAGGTTTGTTTCAGTTTATATTATAGGGGATAAAGATTTTAATATTACCGACATTTGGCCGTCTAAGTTTTAGGTCGCCCCTAATACATGAAGAGATTAATATCCTCAAGCATATTGACAGATTATGTGCTGTTACTGAAAATTTCGTAATAAAAAATCCAAAGTCCTGCATGTTACGATCAATGACAGACGTGAGAGCCGATTTATCAACGCGAGCCAATTACGTATGTAGGTATATACACAGCGTAATCATAAATATATATATATAAAATGAAAGAAGTTATTAATATCGTATCGTTAATGAATGTCATTATTTTATTCAAAGTTTATTGCATATTGTCATTCTTGTCAGCTGTTATTCTGACGGCAGCTGTTCGATGATTTCATCCTTCTTTCTTAAAATTACTTGCATTACTCATTATTAATTTATTAGCTAAATGTAGGTATGCATACCATAATTAGATATTTAGGTTTTCATTACCAATTATTGATTATTTATTTATTTATTTACATCAAATAGAACGACTTGCGCCAATTACACTATTTAATAATATAATATATAAATTTATAATTTTGCATTCATGCATTCTGCTCACAGTACCTCATACATGCAAATAATAATACTTTCCATTCATCCGCAAAAATATCAACTTCTGGGTTAAAGTCCAAGAGAGCGTTAAGCTGCTTTAGTAACCGAGGTATGGGTGAGTTACAGCGTGCCACAGTACGGCTGGAACCGCCAGCAATCGGTGCTTTCTATCACGACAATTATAGTTGTTAGGCACAAACAATCTGCAATATTTGTCGTGAAGAATCGGTGCCTATGATATTTTCATATGAATTGGATCTACTGAACTTGTATAATGAGGAATGCTAGTAGACAACCTACCCACAGCAAATTATTCTCCTTCTGTTCAAGTTTGGACACCAGCTTATTTTATGCAAGACGTATTATGTCAGCACTTACATTGCTATCCGCTGTTTAATAATAATAATGACATGCCTTTTTATAGGTACACTGCTAGTTGCGGACCTCTTCTCGGTATGAGAAGGAGTAAGCCATAGTCCACCACACTAGGCCTAGCCCAAAACTTCCCAAAGTCAGAGGAACACCGTTGAATCAACCTCGACGCAGAGGCGTGGTAATCCAACAGTCTGCCTCTAAAACGACATAATATACTCTTTTACTTTCTATTCTTTGTATTAAGATAATGGTAAACTTACCAATAGCGGTGTTTGCGGTGCAATAATAGACCCGACTCTTCCCAGCGATGAGCAGAGAGCGTGCATTGAATTCCTTGTATAAGTAGGAAACAGCTCTGATGTGTATATGTACGTAATCGTGAAGTATAAGGACGCCATCAACTTTCCAATCATAAACATCGTTATTGATAGCCAGTTGAGATCTGAAATGAAACACATGGATTTATTTTATACTGCCAAGGTCAGCTTATGGACCGCTTGGTGGTAAGTGTTTACTAAGTCCTATGATCGGTTGCAATATCAGGATATCACTCAATCATACGTTACCGACCCTAAGGAGAAATAATTAAATATGACACAAAAGGAATGAAATAGGAATGCTTGCCTATGGAAATCATACTGAAGTGCAATACCAGTATTCCTACTTTTAAGAACTTAAATCTGGAGCGATCTGACTATGGACAACCCTCCATTTTACAACATCTTGCAGCGAAATAACCATAATACATGCTGTGAACCTAACATCAATACAGATTGTACAGCTTCTTGAGGCATTCTGCTGATAGACGAGAATCTAGTGATTTTTAACTCTTGGATAGCGCAGTCACTTTATTTTGAAGAGTCGGCAGTACCTGCATTATGAACACCCACTTATTGTAGAAGCATTTTTGGCTGTGATCCTACATAGAGGGAAAGTATTTCCTTAAACAATTTACTTGATGCTCCTTTATACAAGGATCCCGCTGTCAACGTTTATTATAAAACAGTACTTAATAATAATAATAATTTATTGTCTCAAATCCTAATCCTCTGAATCACCTATCTAGGCCAGCAATTTCCTAAGTTATGGACTTATCTAGGACTTAATATTCTTGACTCACCATTCACAAATAGGTCACGAGGCAGTAAGGAATAATTTATGAATCATTATCTTGATTTATGGACATCAAAATCGTACATCAAATTAATTATAACCATATTTTATGATACACTCGTATATACATGTATTGTTTAAATGCCATTGTATCATGTACAGCCAGCGACATAGGTTAGCTGAACACAAAACAATAATTTCTAAATGATTTACTGTGAATTCAATTGTTCTTATTTTTATTAGTTAGTGGTAATCGACTCTTAAAGTCGACTTTTTATTTTATATTATAAGTTATATTATCTCAAAGTCTAAAATAGATTATTTCAAATATATCATCAAATAAATAAGATATATTATATCAAATCTAGCAGTAGGAATAAATGTCAGGAAAAGGATGCAAGACACACAATGTGCCATAACCGTGATTTAAATGCAGATGTGGGAGAGATGAACTTACAACGCCCCCACTTTAAATAAAACTTAAATATTTTGTAACCAATTTTGATTCCATATTTGCAACCAATTTAGATTTGATTTTATAAGAAGGCTTATTTTAAAATAACGTACAAAATCAAATATAAGCTACTACCCTATTAGAGCAACGATAGCTCAGTGGGAAGACCAACAGACTGCAATGCAGAGGGTCTCGGGTTCGAATCCAAGTCGCACACCTCTGACTTTCGGAAGTTATATGACATTTCGAAATTATGTGCGTATTGATTGACAATTATCGCCTGCTCCGTGCCTCGGAGAGCACGTTAAGCCGTCGGTCCCGGCTGCCATGAACATCTATGGCAGTCGTTATTGGGAAAGTGTCGACACAAAAGATCCCACTGGGTCGAAGTGTCGCCGGTCTGCACTGACTGGCCCCCACATAAGATAAGATAAGCTACTACCCTATTGCGGTTAAATTTACTATTTTAACTACTATTGCTGTAAAAGTGAGACAATAATCATAAAACTTAAAAATCTCGTCAATGTTTATTAACTCTTGTCGCTGACTGTACATTCTAACATAATTGTCTGTAATTGGAATCACAGATTCACATGCAGTAAGTACCTAATTAGTTTCTCAGAGATACAATAGAATGAGTGAATCATTATATGGCCAAGATAATATAGTGACATCATTATCAAAGATAATTAAGTAATGTACCTGAACAGCGATAAGCTATGTAATTAAAATACAATGACAATTTCAATTGTCAGTTGAGCCCAACACATACATATACAAGTATATATCTCACCCATGCATCCCTGAAAGGCAGACACGCCCATATTTTGGTTGCGATGGTATAAGGATCTTCGTTTTAAAAAACACAACATATTAGAAAATTACAATGAGTGTGCTTAATCCGGGATTCGAACTTAAAGTCATGCACAGCAATCACATTCACTACCGCAGCGCCTTCATGGAAGATAGAAATCAGGATAAAATTGAAAAATAACCTTTATGTGCTAGATTTATTTTTAAAAAATCGACCATTCAGTAATCAATCTACTTAAATTGAGCATTATGAGCTATCGATTAAAACAAACAGCTTGTTTCTAAAAGTAATAATAACTTTTAGGAGAATTCCACTATTCTTTTTAAAGTCTCCTAATTTTATTTTCTTTATCCGACTAATGAAATTTTTGTCATACAGACGCTTTCTACTGACTGCCAGGTAAAATAAAATAAAGTATTTATGTATTTACATTGAGATCGTCGATATTCATTCTGTTTCTTTTAAGTTTTAATACTTTTGTGTTTTTAATTCCTTTTCATGCTTTTTTATGTTTATATTGCAACTGTGTCATAAATAATTACTGATTTGCATAACTTATCTGCAATATGTAATTGTGTATCTGTGTAACAATTACTTTTGGGTTTGACACTTATATACACTAAATAGTGCCTATTAAATATTATCTTACCGGTAATTAATTAGACTGTAAGTTTCTTGTCATGCATGCCTGTCATTTGTATGATTACTGTTTTAATGTTATAGCACTTAATATATTTAAGAAGCATTTGTAATTGTATAGTTGGTGTGCTTAATAAAATAAAATAAAAAAAAATAAAAAATAACCAATATTATAAGAAGAAATCAATAGGCTACAATAATCCGTATTATTTAATTACATCAATGATTTACTCTGTGTCCATGTATCAAACATACTCCAACACAACACCAAAAACATAACCAAAATGAATACTCACTTGTCGGCAAGAACGGTTGTCCAATGCAAAACACACCAGCTATCAAAAACGACCAAATCAACGGGAACTTTCTTCTGTACTTCATGAGGACGTACATCGCAATCAAACTTCCAGGAAGATCAGTCAACGACGCTAAACCATAATTAACATATTTATCCCCTTGAAGCGACACCGAGGTTATTGACATACCATAATTTACAAATGTAGAAGTTGTCCACCAGACAACACATACCAAAAACCTCTTAACCAAAGCTGTAGAACTGAAAGTACTCTTTAAAACAGCAGAAAACTCAATATTTTCTTCTTTATCCGTCTCGCAAGTTAAATTATCCAAAATATTCGGTTCGATTTTCACTTTATTCTTCTTTGCTATTCTCTCTATGACTTCTACTGCTTCTTTTTTCTTTTCTTTTATTAGAAGCCATCTTGGGCTTTCGTCTACCAGGTAGTAATAGAAGAAGAAGAGTAACGCTGGAGAATAGAGCACTCTTAAGAAGTTGCGCCATTGAGGGAACAGCCACGCTATCGACGCCTTGTAAAGTGATCCTACAGTGTATCCAATGCCTGTTATCATGTAGTACGGCACTCGTTTCTTAGTTGTTATGATTTCTACATCTGTAAATGTACCAATTATTAATAAATCTACTTATATACATTTATTATTATCAGACTTCCAATATCACTAACTAACTGCGTTCAAAGTTATAAAAGACGTGCAATAACTACAAGTTTGTTAAGTACAAATTCCACAATGACTGTGTTTTTTTAGAGTTCGAAAATACTCTTTGTCCGTCCGTCCGTCTGTCTGTCTGTTATACAACTTTCAACTCAAGAACCGTAAGAGCTAGACACTTGCGGTCAATGCCATTCGACTCAGCATAGTTGATATACCCCGAAATGACTATGACCTTTGACCTCTGACCACAAGGTCACGTGGTATCACGAAATCTTTGCATATTACTTGAACCATTTTTGTGAACTCTAAGATTCACGGCAATTCATTGCCCTTTCTCACGTGTTATCTATACATAGTTTCAAGCCTATACGCCCGAAGTATTTGACAAGGGTGTATTATTATTATTTATAGTTTATCGGGCACATTGTCAGCCACTGTGATGCTACTGAAAATTTCCTAGAACAAAACCAGATCACGCAAACCTCATTAAGGCCAGATAAACAGACATTTTATATGATTTGAAGAAACTCACTATATAAGACAGCGTGTAAAAACGTTAACAGATAAAGGAATAACTTACTCAAGATATAAGCAGGCGAGCAAATATCTCCAAAGGCCGACTCAAGGAACTCCATTACAATATACAGCCAGTAGGACGTGACGAAACTTCGGCCGACGCCCAACACACCACCAAGTACCCCTGTGAGTATTATCATCCATTTTCTACCTATCCTGTAGAAAAATATTCAGACAGATCACAAGCAAAATTTATTTAATTTTTAGACCGGGGCTCCACCAAAGCAGAGATGTGTGTGGTGTGCTGTGCCAGAAGAGATGTTTTTCAGCTCGGGGGATTCCACCAAAGCGGAGATGTGTGCGGTGTGCTGTGTGCTGTGCGAGAAGAGATGTTTTTCAGCTCGGGCCGGCTCGGCCGGCGCGCGCGCGGGGCTCTGCGGGTTGCTAGCGGGTGAGAGAGGGGAGGGTGACATCGCTCACTGCACGCCGCTCACATCTCTCGTCTCCACTGCGCGTCGTCCGCGCACAGCTCACATCTCCACTTCCATCGCGCCATACAAATATTACACATATCCGCACAGCGATCTCCACTGAAGCTGAGCGCAGAGGAGATGTGTCAATAACACAATTCTATTGGTTGTTTAAAAAACATCTCCTCTCCGCTCGTCTCGTCTCCGCTTTGGTGGAGTCCCGGCCTTATCCAATAACGGCGGTATTCGGCCCATCTGATGGTTAACGATGACCATAGCCTATGAGCGTTTGCAATACAACGTGCCCATCCCAAGGTAATGGAATTAAGAAGAGATACGGTCTACAAAACATTTAAAGGTTTTTAACAAATCTATTGCCTGCCTGTCAAAAAAGCAACACGTATGAACGCAGTAGTAGTACATTTACATTTGTGCTCTAGTATTTTTATTCATGTAGAAAAAGGACTAAGTGCTGCCCACATTTCGTCTCAAAAATTAATAATAATAAATAATAAGAATAATATTCTACCACATACACACAACACCATCTAGCCCAAACTAAGCAGAGCTTGTACTATGGGTACTAGACAATGGATAAACATACATATATACTTTTCTTTTTGTAAATACATGCATATTATACATAGAAACACCCAGACCAAGACAAACATCCATGTTCATGCACACAAATGTTTGACTTGTGCGGGAATCAAACCCGCGACCTCAGGCGCGGCAGTCGGTTACACCAACCACTACGCCATCGAGGCCGACATTGGACGAAACACATTGACAACGGCGAGTTCTGCTACAAAATTACATACTACAAACAGACATACGAAAATGCGTATAACAATCACTCATTCAGAATTTGTTTAGGTCCTCAATGATAAGGCGGCAGCTTACCGCCGCTTTTCGAAAACATTCTTAAATTCGGCTACTAACAATTCTTGTTCAACAGAAAATCTCAATAAAACTTCGTCGAAATCGTGTATCAAACCCGGGATCCTACGCTTGGCTACATATGCGTACACTTATATCATTTAGCCAGCGAGGCAATATGTACCCACCTGTCTGACAAAGGTCCCACAAATAGCAGACCGAACATATAGGCCAGGCTGTGTGTTGTACCAACTAGAGTTCTCTTCCAATCTTGACATGCTAACTGGAACTGAATATTACTATATTAGATAACGTAATTAATTAAAGAAGCGTATTGGAATGGCTAGGGGCGCTATGACCCGACTTAATAAGATCTGGAAAAATGGGGAATAACCATTAACACCAAAGTCCGGTAAACACACTCTTTAATATTCCCAATATTCCTGAACGGAGTGGAAACGTGGACGATACCGGCTCGAGAAAGGCAGAGCAGGCATTCGAGATGTAGCGCTGGAGGCATATGCTGCGGATACCGTGGACTGCCAAACGCACTAATGCATCGATTCTTGCGCAGCTTGGAATAAAAATCCGCCTGTCCACAATTTGTCAGCAGCGCATTTTGACATACTTCAGCCACATAATACGGAGAGAAGATGAGAACCTCGAAAAGCTGATCGTAGTTGGGAACACGGAGGGCAAGAGAGCTCGAGGACGGTCCCCAACCAGATGGACCGATCAAGTACAGCTCTCATCTTCAACCAAACTCAGCTCGGTGGTCAGAAGTGCCATGGACAGGAAACGATGGAGGCAAACCGTTCGATGCAAGTGTGGATTATCCACCGATGATCACGATCCTCAGACATGAGGAACCGACCATAGAGAGAGATATCTTAATTAAATCAGCTTCTGTTTGCGGCTTTGCCCGCTTGCATATCACACAAAAGCAACGCGAATGCATTATAAAAAGTAGCTGGTAGGTTTGTTAGTACCAATTTGCATAAAAATCCGTTCAACGGTTTACGCGTGATTAAATACAAAAAAAAACAAACATCTATACCGGCTTTTACCTTTGCAGTTTAAGAAGGATTCAATTTAAATATATAATTTTATAAAAACAACTTTCGGACCAAGTATAACGGCCGTATCGCGAGGATTTTTACAAACATTAAAACACAAAACCACTTAAGACTAATTTGTGGATCACACAAATGTTTATCTCGTCTGGGGATCGAACCCAAAACATTCGACGCTGTGGAAACTAGGTACTATTTATTTTTATAAACTACTAGTTTTCACCCGCGGCTTCGCTCGCGTAAATGTAGGTTAGGTTAGGTTAGGTTTGCAACGCGAGACGACCTCCAGCCACCCTGAGTTTTGACCTGGGGGTGGTGGGCTGCGTGGGCCTGCTCTCCACCCGATCAGCACCAGGTCCGAGAGGCGGCGTGCGTGTTCCCACGTGCGCCTCTGTATTGTGTCTTGTCCCCCTAGGGGGACGGTTGAGGAACGATGTTTTAGGTAGTGCCTGTCGTTTCACACGGCGGGCCGGAACCATGGCGAGGTCGCGATTGCATGTGAAAGTGATTCGTGCGGCCTCGCCATCTATGGTTATGTCGAGGAACACCGTGGTAGGTTTAGTCGGTATTACCGTGGTATCTTTCCGCCGGTGAGCCCGACATAACCTCTCCGTCGACCCGCGGAGAGGTATGCGTCAAAGCATTCCCCAAAGTAAAAAAATTAAAAAAAATGTTAGGTTTGCAACAGTTCTTTTTTGTGGATGAAAGGTACCCTATGTCCTATTCTGTACCCCTGACAACGTGTATGCAAAATTACATGTTGATCTGTTGAGTAGTTAAGGCGTGAAAGCGTAACAAACAAACAAACAAACTCATTTTCGTATTTATAATATTAGTAAGGATAAAGATAAGGATGTAAGAATATCTATATATCAATATATCAATTCCTGTGCTGCATTGGGTTTCAAAAACACTATTAACGGATACAAATTACACCCAGGCAAAAAACTTTTATTTTTTTATTTTATTCTAATGTGGAAAATAAGTAAAACCAATTTTTGTTTCACGCGTAAATCAAACCCATATCTCTACTTAGCGACAGGATAACCACTAAAACTATTGTATTGCCATGAATACTTACTTCAGCTACAAAACTATCAGGGTTATCGTAAATCCATTCCGTACACGTGGTAGAGTTGATCGCTCCACACGTATTGTTGACAAACTCTGCGTCTGCACATCTAAAACAAATACATAATTATGTATAATTAAGGATAAACTGATAAATACAATGTAACTCATGCACTTGTAGTAATCAATAGTAGGCAAATATCACCTTATTAGTGAATGCGACTATAGTGCATATTGCAATTCGAAGTGTCAGTTTTAATTTCTGTCAAGTCAAGTCTTTTCTCTAAAGTTTTCAGAAGTTATACGGAGTTTAGAACTTAACTTAGATTATTATTGGAAATAGCAATCTTATAATATAGCCAGCGAAACGTTGGTGTAAACTCTACTGATCCTTTTAAGGATATAACCGTGACACTTTTGTATGTTTATAATATAATAATAATAATAATAATATTCTATCACATACACACAACACCATCTAGCCCAAACTAAGCAGAGCTTATACTATGGGTACTAGACAATGGATAAACATACACATATACTATTTTTTTTTTAATTAAATATAATGATCAGCAAAAATACTAATTGCGCAGCAAAATATGCTTACTAAAATATATCATAACGAGCACCTATACGCCTCAAATCACTGCATTCCGTCTCGGAAGGGTTAGGTTATGTTAGGTTCCTTCTTAAACCCACCCAAAAATAGGAGCCCCGCGAAGCGGAGAGATACTTAGTGTATCTCTTTAAATATATTTTGGTGTGCAATTAGTATTTTTGGTAAGCATATTTTGCTGCGCAATTAGTATTTTTTTGCTGTGCAGTTAAATACTACCCATTTATTTTGTAAATCCTTACTTATTAGGTAAACATAGAAACACCCAGACCAAGACAAACATCCATGTTCATGCACACAAATTTTTGACTTGTTTGGTATAATAATGTAATAAATAATAATTATACTAGTAGATAGTTGTCAACATTCAACAGTATACTTATAGCATTCTTGGAAGAGACTCTACTGCAAGTCCAGAGGCTGCCATACGGATGCCGACAACCAAGGTTAAACTTCATACAAGTATTTAGTGCAAACAAGCATACGGCCAACCTGATAGTAAGTGGTCACCGTAGCCTAAGGATGCCTGCGACACCAGAGGCATCACGGACGTGTTGCCGACCTTGTAAAAACCCTTTAACGCCCTTTTTGAAGAACTCCTGTACTGTACTGTAGTCTTGTGGAAAACCTCAAAAAATATTTCTACCAAAGAGTCTAACAAAGAGGACTGAACGACCAAAATCGTTATAAACGAAATTTTTTCAATGGAATGCGTAATTTACTTATTATTTTTACTCAACAATTCATAAAAATAATGACATTTTGATTGATTGTACGGATGGGGCAATGGTTTAAGTGGACGCCTTGGCACTGCCAGTACGTTGTCTGATTCACAAATGTCGGCCTCGATGGCGTAGTGGTTAGTGTAACTGACTGCCACGCCTGAGGTCGCGGGTTCGATTCCCGCACAAGTCAAACATTTGTGTGCATGAACATGGATGTTTGTCTTGGTCTGGGTGTTTCTATGTATAATATATATGTATTTACAAAAAAAGGTATATATTTATGTTTATCCATTGTCTAGTATCCATAGTACAAGCTCTGCTTAGTTTGGGCTAGATGGTGTTGTGTGTATGTGGTAGAATACTATTATATAAAAAAAAAATGATTTTCGAAGTCTGGGTGTCCATTGTATCCGTTATTTGAGTACTTGTAAATCACCCACTAAACAGGAATACACCCAGTACGGGAGATTTTGTACAGAAAAAGGATGTTAGTTTCGTATGCATGTGTTACAAATATGCGATATATAACGAGATGGGTGTAAAAACCAAGGATTCAACCTTTTCGTCTTAAATGTAAAAGTAATGAAAAAATGACCCTATATCTCGGGGGTCTTTTGACCCACAGGGCCCATATTCAAACTAGACCGAGGTATGACCCCAAGGTGTCTGCACACCAAGTTACAAGTAAATATTTTTCCATTTAAAATATGTGACCCCTATATCTCGGGGAGCTTTTGGCCAAAAATATCTGACATAATACTATTTTCCATTTTATCTTTCATATTTTTTTTGAGTTTGTATAATTATTTACTTTATATTGATTTTGGTACTATACTTATATATCTACATATTAAAAATCAAAATTTTATCACAATGGATTTCGGCCAAATAACGCCTAATTCGATTCAATACATAAATCAATATTTTCAAATGAATATCCGATTGTCTGATTTCTATGCAATTGTTATGACTTATTTTATTCCAGGCTAGGGACAGATATAATTACGTCATGCTCCCAAGAGACCCCATCATCTATTTCGCTGTTTATAAATTCATATCACAATTGTACGCAATGTGTACCGAATTAGTACATACTTAAAAAAATAAGTACCTTAACAGGTTAACAGGTACAGGCAACTGAATTATGGCGTATATAATTGCTGATGTGCCTATAATAATATATTTATGCTCGTGACTGTACATATATAGTAATACAATTCTGGTTCTCTATTAAAAAAGTATTATCAAATAGTGTGTATGCAAATTATAACGTTAGGAATAAGTTCCGCTATGTAATATACGAAAGAAACAACCTTGACATTATGACTGCATTGGTCAATCAGGTCGAGTCTCTGGTTCGAATTCTATTTGTGGTTCACGTAAATTGTTTTTCCGTTTAGGGATCAAACTGCCTCCATGGCGCAGCGGTAGTGAATGCGACTGCTGTGCATGAGGTCTGGGGTTCGAATCCCGGGTCGGGCCAACAAAAAGTAATTAGGCTATTCTCTTAAGAAATCTCAATACGAGCTCGGAGTTAGGAAGTTGGCGGTGTTAGACACCTCCGTGCCTCGAAAAGCACGTAAAGCCGTTGGTCCTGCGCATGATCTCTCTCCGGTCGTGTCGGATTATCCGTCCCATCGGATCACGAGGGTTAAGAAACAGAGAGTGCACTTGTGTTTGTGCACACGCTTGTGGACTATAATATCTCCTACGCAGATGGCCAGTCTCCGTTAAGATTGGCCGCCATGATCGAAATTCGGTCTGGAGGACATTATTATTATTATATATGTAGGTAGTAAAGCCTCGCTGGTTTCAGCATGAATGGGCCGGCTCGACCGGGGAAGGACTACCCTCTCACAGAATATCGACGTGAAATAGCAGTATTCCTACTGTTGTGTTTCGTTCGGTGAGTAAGAGTGCCGGAGTCCCAATTACCCTCTTTCCCCCTGCCCGCTCCTACTCCTTCCCACTTCCTTTTTCTCTTCTTCCTTTCCTAAAGGACCGGTAACGCGCAAGTGCCTCTAGTGTTGCACAGGCGTCCATAGGCTACGATGACCACTTACCATCAGGTAGGCCGTATGCTTGTTTGCCAGGTGTCGAGGCGTCCATAGGTTACGGTGACCACTTACCATCAGGTGGATCGTATGCTTGTTTGCTAGGTGTCGAGGTGACCACTTATAATTAGTGTAACCGACTGCCACGCCTGAGGTCGCGGGTTCGATTCCCGCACAAGTCAAACATTTGTGTGCATAAACATTGATGTTTGTCTTGGTCTAGGTGTTTCTATGTATAATATGTATGTATTTACAAAAAAAAGTATATATGTATGTTTATCCATTGTCTAGTACTCATACTACAAACTCTGCTTAGTTTGGGCTAGATGGTGTTATGTGTATGTGGTAGAATATTATATTATAATAATTATAATTTTAAAATTATGTAAAAGTAGTGTTTTATCTATATATTAATATGTGAAGCAAAAACTTTGTATCCGTTTTTAAGAAAATTGCGCGGACGGAGGCGTATGAAATTGGGCACAGTTAAAGTGTATATGGAGAGGAATGGCGAATCCCAATATTTTTATAAAATACGTATTAAAAATACATTAAATTAAAGAAAAAACACTACACGCACACAACCATGCATTTGACACACGCAGTCGAACCTCGTTCGTAGTATTTCGGCATTGTTCGGCTGACGTCGTACAATTCTTTGTAACTATGGCTACCTATATTTATATATAACAAAGAAAAATTAAAACAAAGTAGTATCTTAGTAATATCGTCAATAAAAGAGTATAGTTAATAAATAATAATTTGTTTCAAAAAGATAGGTAAAGCCTTGGTGAAATCTAAATGAAATGTGATTAAAGGGTAAAGTTATTGACAACTAGCTTTTGCGCACGGCTCCGTCAGCGTGGTACCTACATCAATAAAAAGTAGCCTATGTCCTTCCCCAGGTTTTAAACTATATCTGTACCAAATTTCATCTAAATTGGTTGAGTGGTTTAGCCGTGAATAGGTAACAGACAGACAGATAGATAGACAGAGTTACTTTCGAATTTATAATATTAGTAAGGATAAGTAAGGATAAAACCTTAATAACGATCAAACTTATAAATCACTTAGGTCGAATTTTGACCACTAAGCGACCGCTAGTAAACAATAAACCACGCGGTCATCTACACCATCCGTGTAGCCACAAATAAAGCTATTTAAACCAGTTGATGCGTAAAGGACGTCCATCCATAAAAACCAAATACAATACAGGGCATCAATACATGTTTTGTGCAACATTTTTAAATAGACAGTGATTTAATAACCAAGACGATTTTAATTAGTTGACATTGTTACAAGCATTCGTGACGCCACAAGGCGATTTTCGAATAGACAGTGATTTAATAACCAAAACGAATTAGGTGGTATTGTTACAAGCATTCGTGACGTCTCCGTGGCGCAGCGGTAGTGAATGCGACTGCTGTGAGGTCTCGGGTTCGAATCCCGGGTCGAGCCAACAAAAAAAGTTATTGGGTTTTTCTGTTAAGAAAGCTCGATAGCAACTCGGTATTAGGAAGTTGGCGGTGTTAGACACCCTCGTGCTTCGGAAAGCACGTAAAGCTGTTGGTCCTGCGCCTGATCTCTCTCCGGTCGTTTCGGAATACCGTCCCATCGGATCATGAGAGTTAGGGAAAAGAGAGTGCACTTGTGTTTGGGCACACACTTGTGTACTATAATATCTCCTGCGCATCTGCGCCGGTCTTAACAGAGTCTGGTCAGATGGTCAACCTTTCTCAATGATGCTCCGCTCCTATTGGTTGTAGCGTGATTTTATATAGCATATAGCCTTCCTCGATAAATGGGCTATCCAACACTTAAATATTTTTTCATTCGAACCCATGACGTAGTTCCAGCGATTAGCGAGTTCAACTAAACAAACAAATTCTTCAGCTTTATAATATTAGTATAAATTGAATCCAGAAATATGATGAATATGATTATATGCCATTTCTTCACATCGCAGAATCACAACTCAATTTTGTATGATTTAGATACCTCTGGCTTACAGAATATCTCGGCTAATGGGCGCCGGCAGCAGGGTGCAAGGGGGTGCACTCTTACAGAATATCTCGGCTAATGGGCGCCGGCAGCAGGGTGCAAGGGGGTGCACTCTTACAGAATATCTCGACTAATGGGCGCCGGCAGCAGGGTGCAAGGGGGTGCACTCTTACAGAATATCTCGGCTAATGGGCGCCGGCAGCAGGGTGCAAGGGGGTGCACTCTTACAGAATATCTCGGCTAATGGGCGCCGGCAGCAGGGTGCAAGGGGGTGCACTCTTACAGAATATCTCGACTAATGGGCGCCGGCAGCAGGGTGCAAGGGGGTGCACTCTTACAGAATATCTCGACTAATGGGCGCCGGCAGCAGGGTGCAAGGGGGTGCACTCTTACAGAATATCTCGACTAATGGGCGCCGGCAGCAGGGTGCAAGGGGGTGCACTCTTACAGAATATCTCGACTAATGGGCGCCGGCAGCAGGGTGCAAGGGGGTGCACTCTTACAGAATATCTCGACTAATGGGCGCCGGCAGCAGGGTGCAAGGGGGTGCACTCTTACAGAATATCTCGGCTAATGGGCGCCGGCAGCAGGGTGCAAGGGGGTGCACTCTTACAGAATATCTCGACTAATGGGCGCCGGCAGCAGGGTGCAAGGGGGTGCACTCTTACAGAATATCTCGACTAATGGGCGCCGGCAGCAGGGTGCAAGGGGGTGCACTCTTACAGAATATCTCGACTAATGGGCGCCGGCAGCAGGGTGCAAGGGGGTGCACTCTTACAGAATATCTCGACTAATGGGCGCCGGCAGCAGGGTGCAAGGGGGTGCACTCTTACAGAATATCTCGACTAATGGGCGCCGGCAGCAGGGTGCAAGGGGGTGCACTCTTACAGAATATCTCGACTAATGGGCGCCGGCAGCAGGGTGCAAGGGGGTGCACTCTTACAGAATATCTCGGCTAATGGGCGCCGGCAGCAGGGTGCAAGGGGGTGCACTCTTACAGAATATCTCGGCTAATGGGCGCCGGCAGCAGGGTGCAAGGGGGTGCACTCTTACAGAATATCTCGACTAATGGGCGCCGGCAGCAGTGTGCAAGGGGGTGCACTCTTACAGAATATCTCGACTAATGGGCGCCGGCAGCAGGGTGCAAGGGGGTGCACTCTTACAGAATATCTCGACTAATGGGCGCCGGCAGCAGGGTGCAAGGGGGTGCACTCTTACAGAATATCTCGACTAATGGGCGCCGGCAGCAGGGTGCAAGGGGGTGCACTCTTACAGAATATCTCGACTAATGGGCGCCGGCAGCAGGGTGCAAGGGGGTGCACTCTTACAGAATATCTCGACTAATGGGCGCCGGCAGCAGGGTGCAAGGGGGTGCACTCTTACAGAATATCTCGGCTAATGGGCGCCGGCAGCAGGGTGCAAGGGGGTGCACTCTTACAGAATATCTCGGCTAATGGGCGCCGGCAGCAGGGTGCAAGGGGGTGCACTCTTACAGAATATCTCGACTAATGGGCGCCGGCAGCAGGGTGCAAGGGGGT
Source organism: Catocala sponsa (assembly GCA_963564715.1). NCBI lineage: Eukaryota > Metazoa > Arthropoda > Insecta > Lepidoptera > Erebidae > Catocala > Catocala sponsa. The sequence continues at coordinate 4,026,567 of OY751329.1, forward strand.
GCACTCTTACAGAATATCTCGACTAATGGGCGCCGGCAGCAGGGTGCAAGGGGGTGCACTCTTACAGAATATCTCGACTAATGGGCGCCGGCAGCAGGGTGCAAGGGGGTGCACTCTTACAGAATATCTCGACTAATGGGCGCCGGCAGCAGGGTGCAAGGGGGTGCACTCTTACAGAATATCTCGACTAATGGGCGCCGGCAGCAGGGTGCAAGGGGGTGCACTCTTACAGAATATCTCGACTAATGGGCGCCGGCAGCAGGGTGCAAGGGGGTGCACTCTTACAGAATATCTCGACTAATGGGCGCCGGCAGCAGGGTGCAAGGGGGTGCACTCTTACAGAATATCTCGGCTAATGGGCGCCGGCAGCAGGGTGCAAGGGGGTGCACTCTTACAGAATATCTCGACTAATGGGCGCCGGCAGCAGGGTGCAAGGGGGTGCACTCTTACAGAATATCTCGACTAATGGGCGCCGGCAGCAGGGTGCAAGGGGGTGCACTCTTACAGAATATCTCGACTAATGGGCGCCGGCAGCAGGGTGCAAGGGGGTGCACTCTTACAGAATATCTCGACTAATGGGCGCCGGCAGCAGGGTGCAAGGGGGTGCACTCTTACAGAATATCTCGACTAATGGGCGCCGGCAGCAGGGTGCAAGGGGGTGCACTCTTACAGAATATCTCGACTAATGGGCGCCGGCAGCAGGGTGCAAGGGGGTGCACTCTTACAGAATATCTCGACTAATGGGCGCCGGCAGCAGGGTGCAAGGGGGTGCACTCTTACAGAATATCTCGACTAATGGGCGCCGGCAGCAGGGTGCAAGGGGGTGCACTCTTACAGAATATCTCGGCTAATGGGCGCCGGCAGCAGGGTGCAAGGGGGTGCACTCTTACAGAATATCTCGACTAATGGGCGCCGGCAGCAGGGTGCAAGGGGGTGCACTCTTACAGAATATCTCGACTAATGGGCGCCGGCAGCAGGGTGCAAGGGGGTGCACTCTTACAGAATATCTCGACTAATGGGCGCCGGCAGCAGGGTGCAAGGGGGTGCACTCTTACAGAATATCTCGACTAATGGGCGCCGGCAGCAGGGTGCAAGGGGGTGCACTCTTACAGAATATCTCGACTAATGGGCGCCGGCAGCAGGGTGCAAGGGGGTGCACTCGCATTGTCAGGAAAAGAAATACATAAAATTACATCGGCAATTGCCTAAATCCTAAAGCTGCTATTGACAATATCTTGACAGAAAAACCAATTAAGTTTTGTTGCCCTACTCGGGATCAAACTCGGAAACCCATACACTGCTGTCGCATTCACTACTGCTACGCCACCAAGACATATACAGGAATATGTTTGTGCGGAACTATAAAGTACATACATACTTGAATTTAAACTATTAGGCATAATAATAATAATAATAAACCCTTCTGGGACAGTCGTTATCTCCTCATGAGACTAACGCGATACCGGAGGGCATAGTATACTAGCTTTTAAACTACCACCTTCGCCTTGTGATATAAACAAAAAATGTATCACCAGGTTAAATAAAGGCGCACAAACCGCAGGGCAGCTTGTGGCGAGCTGAATATGAGTGGCGACACTGCGGTCCTGAATGCCTCAGAGAGTCGATGAGGGCCTCGTCCCCAGCTTGCCGTTACTGGTTGGCTGGGGTGGAACTTCAAGAGCGCCCGTAGGAATCTCAACTCTAGCTTGTCTTGATCGGCCGGTCAGAGAGGGGCCGCTAGAGCTACATGCTTGGGGATGGAAGTGTCATTTTCAAGGGCATAACTACGGGGAAACCCGCTCCGGGTCTCCGTTGTCACGAGACCCATGATGGTGAAACCGGCGCCGCACCTCTCGACACCCCTAGCCACTCGCACCGGTGTTGCCCTCTGCTGCTGCTTTGTATGCCTATCGTGGCTATTCAGGGGGCCCATCTAGTGAGTTGGCGAGTCACCGTCTGTCCATTCGATTTATGCTATTAGAGTATTCAGGGCAGACGCCGTTTTATCATCCATAGTTACCAATATACCAGTCCATCAAACACCCATACCCATAGCCCATATATTAGAATCCATACGTAGCAATAGTCCTACGCCTGCTGCGGCTAGTGCCGCTGTAGGTGTTCCATCCCACCTTTGATTAAAACTCTCGAAGGGCCTCTTCACGTTGGACCCATGTCTCTGTGTAAGCCTCCCAAAGGGCCAGGTATTTTCTAATATAATATGTTAGAAAATACCTGTGATAAGAGAAACATAATAATAATAATTTTTATTGGCTTTACACAGAAAATATTGAAGTCTCTGACCTTTGAGTTAGGTATTAACTACCTGTGTTACAGAAGTCAGTGCCTTCTCACAACTTTAACACAAATAAAACTTTATGCTAGCGATAAAAAACGATATAAGATAACTATAAAAGATATAAGCAAGGGTAGCGACATTATTGCAAAATTTCTCACAAATTTTGTACAAACAATTCTTATATTAGTAAAAACTTTTATAAATCATATTGCAGAATATGTTCCGTTTCATTATAGTCCAAACCTAGCAGCCAGTTCTTGATTTTATTTCTTTGTAAGTTAAGGGATATATTGGTACCAATTCTGTTGTCACAAAATTCTCTAAACTTAACTAAAAATCGCTAAAATTTAGTTTAGTTCTGTCACTTTTAACGATTTCGGAATACGAAATGTCGTTTGACAGGACTAAACAAAATTTTAGTGATCTTTAGTTATGTTTAGAGAATTTTGTGACAACAGAATTGGCACCATTATGTCAATAATTTTATTTATTTTATTATATAGTCGAGGACCCATGTAAATCTGTTGTCGTCATAATATATCCTACCTGTATCCAACTTCCTCGACGGCGAATATATAATTGGACGAAAATGCAGCATTTGATGCGTAAGCCAGGCCAATGACCACCATCAACTGAAGGTGATAGGCATCGAACATGCCAAACAAGCCCAGAACATCATCCAAGTGAGTCTTCTGTTTTTCCTCACAAACCATCTTGAAACACTATCACAGAAACTTAGTTCTTAAAACAACTTTTTTTATTGATTGTAATGCAAACTCATTTTAAAGGTTCTTTATTTAAAGTTATAGTTTTATTTGTGCATACCTATTTTAGATTTCGAACGATAAGTCTCTAATCACTTAATAAAGAAATCGATTACGGTTAAATTTAAAAATAAGTTGTTTCAATATTGTATTAAATACATTAACACTTATTTATTAGATTTTCTATTTATTCGGTAATATTTTTATTTAATATTTTATGATTATTTTATGAACAAAAACTTATTATATATCTTTTTCACATAGAGTCAATAATTGTTATGGTAACAACGTACATAACAAAAAGTTCGTTATATTTTCTTTATTCACACACATATTTAAAGATGCAACTTTTTAATATTATTTTAACAAATTAATTTATAGTTTGGCGTTAGGGTTTTATTTTATTTTTATTTTCTACAATTTATATTGTATTATAATTAACGTATGTTTTTCACTGTACACTGCCACCTGTAATTGCTTTTAGCAACCGTATGACACATCATAACAGTTCGTGATAGTACGAACACGCAATATTTTCAAAACACTAAACACCGCTTCTCACAGGACCATAACTCAATACAACACAATAATGAATGTACCTCTCGATTCGCAGCACTAGGTATAGTTCAACGAACAACTTCATTGTACCGATTGTAAGTAACGACTCCCATTCACGGCGCGACTGTAATCGCACCGCACATCCGCTTCTAATAAAAGACGACGAAATTGTCGTGATATTTTTGCGTTGAGACGATTCTGTTGCCATTTATAGTTCACGAGTGTAGGGTCACAATTGTTTAGTTTATTTGATTAAATGTAATAATAATATCCTTCAAGCCAAATTTCAGTCACAGCGGCCAATTTTAAAGGAGTTTAGCCATCTGCGCAAGACAGAGTGCACAAATCAGTGCGCAAACACAAGTGCACTCTCTATTCCCTCATTCTCATGGACCAATGGGACGGCAATCCGACACGACCTAACCTGACCTAAGTGAGCAGGCACTTTCCAAGGCACTTTCTAACGCACTTTTTTTGTTAAATATATGTTCTATATAAAATGAAAATCACGCAGATTCTGACATTTTATTTACACGAGAAATATTAAATATATAAAGATTTATGTTCTTTCTCGTAACTACAGTAAAACACGGTTTGTTAAAACATCATTATTTTGTATTCGATTCTTATTCGGACGAGATGCGTGTAAAAACCCAGAATTTAAAAGTAATGAAAAGAAATGACCCCTATTTTGGGGCTCTTTTGACCCACCGAGGTATGACCCCAAGGTATCTGTACACCGTTACAAGGTCATAAAAGTAAAAGCATTTAAAATACATGTGACCTTGTGACCCCTACATCTCGGGGGTCTTTTGACCCACAGGTCCCATATTCAAACTCGACTGAGGTATGACCCCAAGGTATCTGCACACCGTTACAAGGTCATAAAAATAAAAGCATTTAAAATACATGTGACCTTGTGACCCCTACATCTCGGCGGTCTTTTGACCCACAGGTCCCATATCCAAACTCGACCAAGGTATGACCTCAAGGTGTCTGCACACCAAGTTACAAGTCAATATTTTTCTATTTAAAATATGTGACCCCTACATCTCGCGAGTCTTTTGACCCACAGATCCCATATTCAAACTCGACCGAGATATGACTCTAAGGTGTCACACAAAGTTACAAGTCAATCGGTCCAGTGGTTCCAGAGTTATGCCTGTCACTAACAGACAGACACACAGATCCAAATAGTTAAATAAAAATTTAAATTAAAAATTGTTCATTATCATTTTCTTGCAAGCTATTTAATAATCTGTAGTTGGGGTACTCCTTTTAAGTAAACATTACCTGTGTTAGGAGACCCCGCTCTTCACATTATAGTAATAATATAATTGCACAACTTTCACAATATAGTATTTTCATTAGCCTCTTCGTAGAAGACTCAGAGGGTAATAAAATTCCACGCACTAATACTAAAATGATTACTTTATACACGCTTCATGCAATCAATGTCAATGCCTCTTTACTTTACGCTTCAAGTCCTCGCGCTAATAGCGTTGTGGGCCACATTTCCTTGTTAACGACATCAACTTTGCAAGGTTAATTTTAACCTTCTTTATTAAACTCTGAGTCTTCTTCAGAGGTTAATGAAAACACTATGTGGGTCTGTGTGTCTGTATGTTAGTGACAGGCATGACTCCGGAACCACTGGACCGATTGACTTGTAACTTGGTGTGCAGACACCTTTTTTCTGTGTATACATCCATATTTATATATTTATTTGTGCGTATACAGGCTCTTAGGCTATTTAGCCTAAGAGCCTGTATACACACATAAAGGACTTCCTTTGTAACTACCACTTAGTAGGCAGGTATATTTTCATTGCTCCCCGATAGCGATTATTATGGTCCCACATAATATAATTAAGCTATTATGAGGGAGCAGCGATAGCTCAGTGCGGAGACCAACAGACTGCAATGCAGAGGGTCTCGGGTTCGAACCCACGTCACGCACCTCTGACTTTCAGAAGTTATATGACTAATCGAAATTATGTGCATATTGATTGACAATTATCGCCTACTCCGTGCCTCGGAGAGCACGTTAAGCCGTCGGCCCCGGCTGCCATGAACGTCTATAGCAGTCGTTATTGGGAAGTCAGTGCCCTCTAATATCCTGACACTGGTCTAGCCTTAGGGTATCGTTAGCCTTCGGGTTGCGGAGGTCAGATGGCAGTCGCTCCGTATAAAAACTGATATCCAGTCAAATCCGGTTAGACTAAAAAGCCGACCCGAAGTGACTTGGGAATAATAAAGGCTAGGGAGAAGAAGATAATATAATTATGGTAAACAAGACACATTGCCAGTCTCCGAACAATAATTGTGTACTCGCCACTAATTAATAATAATAATAATATCAGCCCTGTATTAAACGGTTCTCCTGCTGAGCACGGGCCTCTTCTCTGTGTGAGAACGGTAAGGATATAGTCCACCACGCTGGCCCAGCGCCGGTTGGCAGACTTCACATATCTTTAAGAACATTATCGAGAACTCTCAGTCATGTAGGTATTTTCACGATGTTTACCTTCACGATTAAAGCGAGCGATAATTAACTATTTAATACGCACTCTTCGAAATGTCAGAGATGCGCGCCTTGGGATTGAACTCGAGACCTCTGCGTGGCAGTCCAATGGTCTCCAACTAGCTTATCGTCACCAATTAAGTAGGACATAAAAACATAGCTGCGGAAATATAGCAATACATATACAGGCAGGTGCGAATCTGCCTATGATGAGAATCGAAATACCGGCCAACCCATAACAGCTAAATATTATAACGGTGATATTTATTAGGGCCTTCGCTGCGTTAAGCGGCCGCCCGCGTGCTGTTTTCTATTATTTTCTATTATTCCGCGTGCGACGGGAGACCCGCGACGAAGCGCTGCTATAAGGATGATAATAGAAAACAGCACCCGCTCCGTGCACCCGCTTACCACAGCGAACGGCCTTAATCGCATAGTGAATAGCACAATAAAACATTATCAATAAATACCAGCTGCAACCTTGGTTAGCATATTAAGCACGGTTGAACAACGCACAAGATGCCGAAGGCAAACTTCTGTTAAAACATTCCAATAGAAAGGTTACTCTTAATATTGTGAGGTCGTTATCATGGTGTTATGCAACAAAAATAACTATAAAGATAGGCATATCAAGTACATGATGTCTTGTGTATAATCCAGGTCGGTCAAAGAGTTTGTCAAGATATTCTTAGTGACAGTACAGGGTCGGAGCTATGTACAAAATAATAAGTACATGGTGTCTTGTGTATAATCCAGGTCGGTCAAAGAGTTTGTCAAGATATTCTTAGTGACAGTACAGGTTCGGAGCTGTGTAAAAAATATCAAGTACATGATGTCTTGTGTATAATCCAGGTCGGTCAAAGAGTTTGTCAAGATATTCTTAGTGACAGTACAGGGTCGGAGCTGTGTAAAAAATATCAAGTACATGGTGTCTTGTGTATAATCCAGGTCGGTCAAAGAGTTTGTCAAGATATTCTTAGTGACAGTACAGGGTCGGAGCTGTGTAAAAAAATGTGGGCATAATACCATACGGTGTGTTTTTTAAAGGCTACGACTTCATCACTAGGAATAATTCCTGTGTCTGGGTGATTTACAAACATTCAAACAACGGACACAAAGAACACTCAAACTTGGAACAACCATTTATGGATCTCACATTTTTATCCCGTATGGGCTTCGAACCCACTAAGCCCGGCGTAGTGACAGTGGCAAGGTAGCCTCTTAAACCACTGCGTCATCCGTGCAATCTATTTTATTACGATTGCTTTTGTAAGACAACCTGCAAGCAGCCAAAAGTCGACCGGCCTATCAACGCAAACATAAATCACAATAAAAGAAAGTGGCTCACTTTCTAGCGATCTGCATACGTTGTTTACCTACATATTACACATTTACTCTAGTAGAAATCTTAGCTCCGAAAGTGACAGGTTTGGTGACCCTTGGATCTTAAACAATAAATCACACTATCAAAATATATTTGGCTACTTTACTGTCTTATTAGCAATTTCTTGTTATCTCTCCAATGTAAATTTTCGAGCCCGCCAGAAAAAATTAACCAGCCTAGTTGTATGTGCCTCTCTTTGCGTTGAAAATATCACTAGTCAGTTCTCACATATGTAAGGTTTTAATTTATTTTCCCTCAATTAAAATAGTAGAATAAAATAAAAGCACTGGCGACACTATCGATACGTTATAAAAACAACGAACCTCGGCATTATGGGGATGTTATTTTTGAGCTCAGGTCGATAACAACCTAGAGAACAGTGTTTTCATTAAGTGCGAAAAGTGTTATATTGCAAGCAAACTGTAAATAAGGTAGATTACCAAAGTGATGTATTTGTACAAATTGAAAGTGAAATAAAGATATTGTGAAAAACAGAAATATTCTGACGTAGTTTTATTATACCTGAAGTAGTATTACACATACATAGCTAGCCAAATGAGTACGGAAGGTAGGGTATGACAAATCTCCGCTAAAACCTGGCATAGTGGTCAAACAACGTCTTAAGTCGACTGGGACAATACCTTAAATCTACTGGAAATCGGAGCCAAAAAATCTTGATTTGTAGATATTACTGTGGTGAGTAGACTTTAGCAGACTCTACCAAACAGACGTAATATTATCATCAGCAGATGACCACTGTGATCCGGAGATCACGACAATTCCATTTTTTAAAGAGTCGGTAACGCAAGCTTTATAAAACAACAATAATAACAAACTCCTTACCGAAAACGTAAACATTATTTAAATGTGAAACTTTGATCAAAACCCCGTGCTAAAATAAAAATATTAAAAGTCAATGACAAAATCACGTCAAGAGCACTGAACAAGTGCATTCATTTGAGTGAAGTCGATCTCATTTAGTTCCAAAAAATGCTAACAAATTCGATGCCAATTCTCCACTGGTTCATTCAGAAATCCGTTGTTTGAATGTTCATAAAGTCCCCCGCGATACAGGAATTATTCCTAGAGCGGGAATTGTATTTTTTTAAAAATGTGGCGTTTTTCAATTATTAGTATTATTAATGTCCAACAATAGTACCTACTAACTGGAACATTTATATAGTTATAAAAACACAAAGTAAACATCGCCTTCATAAACATACAATGTTAAACGAACACAATAAATATTTAACAAACGTGATATTTCTACATCTCTATGGCTTATAATCAGGTTGTGAAATAAAAAAGCATTCACATTGTAAAGAAAAACCAATAAAAATAAATAGTAAGTGATTAAAAAATAATAATAAAAACTTTACTAAGGACTGCAGTTTGCATGAATTGGTCACGGTTTTTTATCACAAGATACTCACTACCTACTTACCTCGAAATGACGATAACACACAATTAATTTAAATTGAAACAGTTAGTGCCAAGCCAATTTGTGGGTCAATAAAATCCGGGTCTGTTGGAATAAAATTAGTTATGCTTAACGCAAAGCACGGAATACGACGCGCCGCGCTTCGAAAGCGAACTTATTAATAATATTCGTGCCAAATGATGGATTGATATATGTAAGGTTAGTCAAAGTCAAAAATCTTTCATTTAATTAGGTCACGTAGTTATGCTCACCCATGTCAAAGTATATTAGCCAGTGAGTAATCTGAAGTATTTTTCTTTACAAACACAGCTCCCGCAGTAACAGTAATTCCTGTCTCGCGATGGACTTTACAAACATCCAAACAAATGTCACAAAAAACATCCAGCCTTGGAACAACTATTTGTGGCTCACTCTATGTTTTGTCCAGTGTTTGAGTCGAACCCACAACACTCGGCGCAGAGGCAGTAGTGAGGCGACCATTTAAACCATCACGTCATCCGTATAGTATTTATTATGTAGAAGGTGTTTCAGCCGGCAGCGATAGCTCAGTGGGGAGACTAACGGACTGCAATGCAGATGATCTCGGGTTCGAACCCACGTCGCGCACCTCTGACTTTCGGAAGTTATATGACTTTTCGAAATTATGTGCGTATTGATTGACAATTATCGCCTGCGCTTTGCCTCGGAGAGCACGTTAAATAAGGATAAGGATTAATATCATGTTTATAAAAATACCTTCGCAAATAATGCATTATTTTAGAACAAATTGCGTTAGCATAAAAATGGTTATAGTGAGCCAACCTTAAAAGATAGACATATGCTGTCGCGGACTTTTATTTAGAACTTTTAAAGGGGAACAATTCTGTCATACATGATTTTTGCGAAACTTTAACTGTTTACGCAGCGCACGCAGCGGAAGCTCTCAAAAGGAAAAAATACTCTCCTATTTTGAAACATTCTTCATTGGTGCTCCGCTCCTATTGATCTTAGCGTGATGATATATAGCCTATAGCCTTCCTCGATAAATGGGCTATCTAACACTGAAAGAATTTTTCAAATCGGGCCAGTAGTTCCTGAGATTAGCGCGTTCAAGTAAACGAACAAACAAACTCTTCAGCTTTATAATATTAGTATAGATTCTACTGTACATGTGTATGTCACTGAACTCCTCCTAAATGGCTGAACCGATTTTGATGAAACTTTTTGTGTGTGTTCAAGTGGATTCGAGAATTGTTTAGATAAGTATTTTTTTTTTTGGTTTTACAGGACAACCTCTGTCGGGACAGCTAGTTCAATGTAAATCTCTCCCTTGAGACAATCAAAGAAATGAAGAAGCGCGAATCTGTACACACATATACTTTCAAGATATTTCCAGAACAAGAACTACATAATATTGTTCCAAGGAGTCATAAAGAGAACTGACGTAAATTCGTCGAGAAAACCTTCGGACCAACTACATTCGTCAGACAGAAACAGTAATTCAATTAACTGAACACTTCTCAAGTTTTCTCAGATATATTATGATATTACGATAATATAATATATTATTCTGTTTGTTATGCCGACGCCTCTGGATTTTCTGGAAATATCAACGCGTTGTGATATATCGGGTGTCGCCTGAACTGCTATAAGCAAAAGTATGTACGACGCCGAATGTACACAATATTTTATCGAATCCATAGACTTAGGTACTGTGAAATTATTCGGCATTCTATCCACAGAGTACATTTTATAGACTGTAGTTATAGACTGAAGTTTATCTATATTATTTACTGCCACGCCTGAAGTCGCGGGCTCGATTCCCGAACAAGTCAAACATTTGTGTGCATGAACATGGATGTTTGTCTTGGTCTGGGTATAATATGTATAATATGTGCATGTTTATCCATTGTCTAGAACCCATAGTACAAGCTCTGCTTAGCTTGGGCTAGATGGTGTTGTGTGTATGTGGTAGAATATTATTATATTATATACGAGATCGTCTGTCTCGGTGGCACAGTAGTAATTCTTGCGACTGCTATTCATGAGGCCTCCGATTTGATTTCCCGGTCGGGCAGTGTTGTTATTGGATATTTTTGCCAAATATTTTTCAGCAACACATAGTCTGTAAACAGTTACAGAGACTACATATGTGTTGCTGAAAAATGTTTGGCTCGATGTACAGCACCTCAAAAGCATAGCTTGTGAGTGATGAATAAATCTCTGCCTAGCACATAGGATATATAAACTTGATTCAATGAATATATGTAGGTAGGTTAAAGTATAACAAAAATACATTATTATGATCCGTCTTAATATTTGAAAACATCATATCTTATAGCAATATTAGAAAAGAAACAAGATTTATCTATAAGGAATCTTATTCAATTTCTGAAATTCAATTTTGAAACGAAGTTCATCTTATTTAAAAACATTACGTCAATACCTCGGAGAGCAGGTGAACATCTATGGCAGTCGTTATTGGGAAGTCAGTGCCCTCTAATATCCTGACACTGGTGTAGCCTTAGGGTATCGTTAGCCTTCGGGTTGCGGAGGTCAGATGGCAGTCGCTCCGTTTAAAAACTGATATCCAGTCAAATCCGGTTAGACTAGAAAGCCGACCTGGGAATAATAAAGGCTAGAGAGAAGAAGACATCAAGAATTAACTTAACTCAAGTAGGTAGATGAAATTAAAATACTGTAGGTGTGCAGCCCTCTCGCGCGTAGGTAATTATTTCAAGGACAGAGCCGAGTTACAATACTGTTAGATAACATTACCGTAACCTAATTCATCCACTACGCTATCTGTGCTGTCAATTAAAAGTTATGTAATCCATCGGACAGGGAACCTGTTAATGTTTCACATAATTACAGATAATCCAATTAATGTTCGTTTAGAAAGAAAGAAAGAAATTTGTTTATTTCGTACAGAGCACACACGATTAATTAAAACAAAATAAACAAAAACATTATACATATTAAAAACAAAATGTGTATGCTCTCGCCGAAAAGGGTCACCACCTCAGCATTAGCTGGGCACCCAAATTGAGTGCACCAGCGCTGGTTTTCAGTTGGTCATCCGATACCGTGGTGCACGGACGGAGGCAAATGCTTAACATTACAACAAAAATACAATAAATGTGGTTCTGCTACATACATACACAAGGAAAACGTATAGGACATATTAAATTATGTTTATAAATTAGGTACATTTAAAAAATACGAGAACAGGGGTAAAAATAAAATACGTCATCATCAAATAAATAAAATTTACGGAGGAGGGTAAAAATAAAAAATAAAAAAGTCATTGCTTAATAGGTACTGATAACACAATATTATGCTTGTGAATTATTATGATTTAACAGTAAATTAAGTGGATGCCATCTTGCCCCTCTTTATTCTTAAATATCACTTGCATATCATGAGCTCACCAAAGCACACAGAAAGTATGCTAGAGCATAGTTGGCTGTATTGAGAACTATCTGTCGCTGGCGGCTTCACTTAAGTTTATGCTTAATGTTCTACCCCCGTAGGTCATAGCGTGATGTTATATAGCCTATGTGACTTCTGAATATAGTAGCTTGCTAATGACGAAATATTTTCTAAATCGGTCCATCCTTTTTACCCGACTACGGCGAAGCCAAAAGGAAGGGTAATGTTTTTGGCAGTCTGGGTATGTATGTTTGTATGTTCCACCGTAGCGCCTAAACTACTGAACCGATTTTAAGGAATGAGGTGTCAATAGATTCGTAATAATGGCCCGGGTGACATAAGCTATATAAATTTTAAATTCGTCCTTTTTAGACCCCGTTTTTACGTAATATATCTACTATGATTATGTGGGTGCCAGGAAAACCTCCATTAAACAGACAGGGTAGGTAGGTAGGTAGGTATACAGTGGGTGTGACCACGGCTCTACCTTGACCCTTTTTGTACCTATGCATTTCTGGATTTCTATCTGAATTATTCTCTTGTTTCGTCCTTTTTAGACCCTTTTTTTACGTAGTCGGTTTATAGTTTTCATACTTTATTTTTTTTAAACCACTGGTGGCACAGCAGGTGTTTATACGACTGCTGTACATAAAAGCTCGATATAAATTCCCGTTCCGGGCAAAATGTTATTGAGTTTTCGTGTCAAGAAATTCCGAATTCAGTAGCAGCATGGAGTTGGGAGCTGAGGCTGGTAAATAGGAATAAGTTCACTCCCTACGTGGCACCTAAAAACTCAGCTGATAAATGATATTGTAATACCCTTTGCCTTCTTCTTCGAGGAGATCACAAGGCTATAGGATTATGTATGTCTATACTAATATTATAAAGAGAAAAGATTTGATTTTCAGTTTGTTTGTAATATTTTAACTCAAAAACTACCAAACCGATTTTAGAAATTATTTTACCATTAGAAAGCTATATTATCACCGAGTAAGATAGGCTATATTTGATTATAAAGCGTACTGTTACACCTAACCTAACCTATTATTAATCCTAACTAATATTATAAATGTGAAAATGAGTTTGTTTGTTTGTTACGCTTTCACTCCTTAACTACTCAACCGATCAATATGAAATTTTGCATACACGTCGTCAGGGGTACAGAATAGGACATAGGGTACCTTTCATCCAGAAAAAATAACTGTTGCAAACCTAACCTAACCTAACCTACATTTACGCGAGCGAAGCCGCGGGTGAAAACTAGTATATAATAAATCCACGTATAAGTCTTATAAAATGACTCCCAAAGCGCGTGTTTTAAGCGAAATATATCTTTGATTTTGATAAAAGTAGAAGATAAAATTCAGTATTCAAATCCTAAGCGTATCATGAAAGGCTTTCATGTCGAGAGCATACACAAAGGTGATTCAAAGGGGTCGCGATAACAAGCGAAGAGATTTGAGCGGGGAATACGCTGCTATCCTAACTAATATTATAAAAAGCGAAAATGAGTTTGTTTGTTTGTTTGTTACCTTTTCAGGCCTAAACCACTGAACCGATCATCCTGAAATTTTGCATATACGTTGTCAGGTGTACAGAAACGGACATAGGCTATCTTTCATCCTGACAAAAATTACTGTTCCCGAGGAAAACAACAATAACGTTCTTATGATAATAGATGGCGCCACGTGTTTTTCGAATCATGATTGAATTATATTATTACAAGCAGAGTACGACCCGAATTCATTGTCAAATTCTAAATTAACGCGAGTGAAGCCGCGGGCAAAAGCTAGTAGAAAATATATTAGCTTATCTAGTATGTATATTATACCTGTAAAGTCTTGGAATACCAGACATAATTAAAAGCCTACTGTGTCTGGCCGCCGGTGTGCCGCTACGACTCAAGAGGTTATGAACTAGATTATATCGGCGGCTGCGCTTGCATTGAGGACGGAAATCGACGTCGTTTTGAAAAATTTCAGGTCTCCAATCACGTCAATCTGACAGCTGCCCTTGAGATATCTAGTTGATTATCTTTCTCTTGAGATATCTTTCTTTCGTGAATTCGGGAATCGAGAAAAACATGCCTCGACTCGGTAGCCGTTTTTGGATCAGCCCCGAAATAGCAATGTCCAGCATACAACTATAGAATTAATTAATTAAATAATTATATAAAAAAATAACAAATCCCTTTCCTTTTAATATTTTACCACATACACACAACACCATCTAGCCCAAACTATGCAGAGCTTATACTATGGGTACTAGACAATGGATAAACATACATATATACTTTTTTTTGTAAATACATACATACTATACATAGAAACACCCAGACCTTCGATCAAATATACCATAGATACACATTCTCATACAAAAACCTCGTCAATATGTGGCACTGACCAGTACTACTTACTTATAAGTGTCTGCATTTATTATGCAATCCAGGCAATATACCGGAATAACCATTGAACGCCCACTGAGAAACATTTTGTAATAGTTTAGTTAAAACGCGTCAATGTAAAGCGTCCTAAGTGTGTTACTCGCGATACGCAAGCGTACTAAGTATATGGTACGGTCTCCACCGTAGTAGTGGTGTGGATTCGCTCTCGCTTACGAGCAGCGCACGTAAGAGTGAGTGGGACAGGTGCGTAATACATGCATTTAAATTTCAACGAAAATATCTTCAAATATATTATTTAAAGCGCCATATTCGACAAAATATAATAAATATTTCATAACAAAACTATACTTACCGAAAGTACGACATTCCATCCTTTTTTTGCACTTTTAGAGTATAGTTTTTGCATTTTTTCATTACACACTTAGGCATCGTGAAACGTGTGACTGCTAGCGCGGTCGTAAAGTGGCTGCGAGCGAAATTATGCATACGACTGATTTATGCACAGTTTTGTTGGGGCCCCTTTTTCGTGCAACGATCGTGCATCTATAGTATATTTGATCGATGACCCAGACCAAGACAAACATCTATGTTCATGCACACAAATGTTTGACTTGTGCGGGAATCGCACCCGCAACCTCAGGCGTGGCAGTCGGTTACACTAACCACTACGCCATCGAGGCCGATATTTACGACATTATATTTTAAAAGGCAACTCCTGCACGAGGAGTACAACCTGTGTCTCGGGTGTCTTTACAAACACTCACATAACGCTCACAAAGAACACCCAGTCTCGAAACATATGTTTGTGTATCACGCAAAACTTTTTGTGCCGTATGGGGACCGAAACGCTCGGTGCATTGACAGTGGCGAGGCTACCACTCCAACCACTACACCATCCCTGCAGTTAGGTACTCTTCGTCTTTAAGTTGTAGTCTGGTTTGATAATGTAAATATACATACATACATACATAGATTCACGCCTGTTTCCCAGAGGGGTAGGCAGAGACAACGGATTTCCATTTGCTACGATCCTGACACACTTCTCTGGCTTCATTCATTTTCATCGCATTTCTCATACACGCCCGTCGCGTCGGTTCAAGGAGCTCTTAACCTGGCCTTTGTCCAGAACGCCTCCGATCTGATCAAGAAACGTTCGCCTAAGTTTTCCTCTTAAATATACATATGTAATGTTTGTCAATATTTATATTTCTTTGTTTATGTAAGTAATTTTTTATTTCAATATTATTTGTGTTTTAAATAATGTATAATCTTAGTTGCTTAAAGGAAACACAAGAGCCGTTTTTCCATACAAACTCAGTCCCCTGTTTCTTCTCTGGATAATGCCAGTAGAGCAATAATTCTTTTCCAAAAAATGTATGGCCTCTATTGGCATGTCCCTATGTTTTTCTTTTGTTCATAAATTAATTATTAAAAGAGACATGAGCCTTCAAAAACCTCAACAATTGACCAGATTTTCCGCTATGTTCAAACATCCAGAAAACAAATTTGACCAGATTATATAAAAAAAGGAAAAGATAGGAACACGGTCAGTCTTTTTCAATTTTAATGAAAAAAGTAGTTATATCGGTCAAGTTTTGGGGAAGGAATCAAGGGACTACGAAACGTTGATTTTGTGTACTTTTAATAGGTAATTTCGGTCCAAGCTACAGTTGTCTCTATCGCACTCATGATACTATACATGGCACTGCGCCACAGATATAGATTTTACAAATACCTTTTTTCAATTCTCTCGCCCTTAGTGTTTCCTCCGTCTCTATACTTTAATAGTGCATGGTGTGACACCTTAGAGATATACATTAAGTGTTAAGATTAGTATTTCTTTTGTTAGAATAAGCATTTGTCGGCCTCGATGGCGTAGTGGTTAGTGTAACCGACTGCCACGTCTGAGGTCGCGGGTTCGATTCCCGCACAAGTCAAACATTTGTTTGCATGAACATGGATGTTTGTCTTGGTCTGGGTGTTTCTTTGTATAATAATATGTAAGTATGTATTTACAAAAAAAATATTACATATGTATGTTTATCCATTGTCTAGTACCCATAGTACAAGCTCTGCTTAGTTTCGGCTAGATGGTGTTGTGTGTATGTGATAGGATATTTTTATTATTATTAATGGAACTACTGGATGTCCAAGTTATCAAATAAATAACCTAATATCCTAAAGCAAAAATGGCTATGGTTCCTCCCTTCCTCCTTCTTATGTATGCTAATACAGCAGCAGTAGAAGAAATCGCTGCTAACTTATAACTTTCGTCCATAAACGACATAAGTGCGTAGTAATGGAACTTTGTTTGTCTGTAGACGACATTCGTAAAGTCGCTCACACAACCATTATTCCATTAAACGAGTGACATAGCGATTTATTTAATAACCATTTGTTGTACGGCAACGGCCTTGTTCATTCCATGGCATGAGATTGCGGTTATGTTTGATGCGATCGTGAGGTTCTAAGCTCGATTCACGGACCTGACGAAATGGTTTTGAGATTTTCTGTCAGAAAATTTTCAGTAGTGATGCAGAGTCTGGAAATGGGCCCTTAAGCCTAAAAACGCCTTTACGTAAAAAAATAATCGGAGACGTTCTGGGCAAAGGCCAGGTTAAGAGCACATTGAACCGTTGAGCGTGTATGAGGAATGTGATGAAAGTGAATGAAGCCAGAGAAGTGTGTCAGGATCCTAGTAAATGGAAATCCGTAGTCTCTGCCTGCCCCTCTGGAAAACAGGCGTGAATCTAAGTAAGTAAAGAAATAATTTAACGCATAAATGCATTTCATACAAATCGCCTGGATATATATACATACCTATATAGCCATATCTATATAGATACCACCTTATAGAAGCCGCTGAAGTATTGCCTTCCTTGGCATTACTACTGCGATACGAAAAAAATGGATTTGATAAAGAGAGATGGAAAGACTAGGAGAAGAAAAAAGACAGAAAGTGTTAGGGCCTCTAACGTTCTATCTCTCTAAACGAAACACAAGAGTACGTGATACTGCCAGATTAACTCAATAATATTTGCTGGAAGAGTGTATGTCGGTCTCTATGGCGTAGTGGTTAGTGTAATCGACTGCCACGCCTGAGGTCGCGGGTTCGATTCCGGCACAAGTCAAACATTTGTGTGCATGAACATGGATGTTTGTCTTGGTCTGGGTGTTTCTATGTATAATATGCAAGTATTTACAAAAAAAAAAGTGTGTAAGTATGTTTATCTATTGTCTAATACCCATAGTACAAGCTCTGCTTAGTTTGGGCTAGATGGTGTTGTGTGTATGTGGTAGAATATTATTATTATTAAGTAATACATCTCTAATGGAAATAGCCCATTAATAATAAAAACTTCACTTTGTTTTTGTTCATATATAAGCCAATTGTTGAGTAAAAGTAATACGAGTATTATGTAAATCACCACATCTTTCTCAATCCATCTTGTTTAAAATATTATTATTTGGCACTAACCTAACTTAAGGCATTAGAACTTATACAACAAATAGTCAGGTACACAAAAGTTGAGCATTGTCTGGCAACTTGACTCCATGAGACGGAAACTGTCGGAACTTGCTAACTCCTATAACTAACCCCTAAGAGATACACCTGGGGTTACATCACTGTGACAATGTTTCAGCTTGTATTAGTAATGAGCGATTATCGATTAGATAATAATATAAGAGTAATAAATAGCTTTCGTTTACGGTTTCGCTCGCATAAAAGTAGGTTAGGTTAGGTGTAAAAGTAATATATTTAAAAAAAAATATAGTCTATGTTGTTACTCGGTGATAATATAGCTATCGAATGGTGAAAGAATTATTAAAACTGACTGAATAGTTTTTGAATTAAACCATCACAAACAAACAAAAATCTAATATTTCCTTTTTATAATATTAGTATAGATACTAACATCAGACTCCGATATTGTCATATGATTACGCGAATTATTTTTGTGTTGGATAGCCTATTTATCGAGGAAGGCTATAGGCTATATAACATCACGCTACGACCCACAGGGGCGGCGCAGTAATCATAAGCGCGGGTGAAACCACGGGCACATCTAGTATCCGTATAAAGTAAGTCTGGTTTATTTATTTTAAGCCTACATATGTATAAGCGGACAAATATGGATAGCCTATCAGAATATAAATAAGATTAAAATATAATTACTATCAAATATTTGTATACATCAAAATCAAATCAAATCAAAAATGTTTTATTTCATTATTACACGTTGTACATTATACAGTTGGTGGCGTCTCCTTTTAAGCATATAGATGCCTGTGCCAGGAGGCGCCGCTCTTTTATATCTTACAATTTTAATGTAACATGTTACTTAACAAAAGTGTTTGAATTTATTTAATTTATTTTATCTTTATTTCTATTTATATATATATATATATATATATATATTTTTTTTTTTTATATTCTGTTGTTGTGTATGTGTATATGTGTGCGTGCGTGTGTGTGTATGTCTATATGTATGTATGTATGTGTGTGTGTATGTGTATGTGTGTGCGTGTATGTGTATGAGTGTGTGGTTTTTTTTTTATACGGTTGAGGTTTACCTTATATTTAACAGAAGATATACATATAGTACCTATTTGCTTTTTCTAATAATTATTTGAATTGTGATAAGATATGAGTTTATGCTTAATACATTCTTGATCATATCAGAAAGCAGGTGCTGGTGAAGTAATTAATTTGACTCAACTAAGAATGTTATGCCGAGGCCGATTTACGTCGATGGGTCGATGCTCGAAGTTGTTCAAGAGTATGTCTACCTTGGACAAGTGATTCGACTTGGTAGGAACAACTTCGAGAAAGAAATCGACAGGAGAATCCAGTTGGGGTGGGCAGCGTTTCGTAAGCTTCATCAGGTTTTCTCATCGCCTTTACCGCAATGCCTGAAGACCAAAGTCTGTGACCAGTGCGTCCTACCTGTTATGACTTACGGTGCCGAAACGTGGACACTCACGGTAGGGCTAGTCCAAAAATTTAAATCACCCAGCGGGCTATGGAGCGAGCTGTGCTAGGAGTTTCTTTGAGGGATAAACTTAGAAATGAGGTTATCCGTCAAAGAATCAAGGTTACCGACATAGCTCGCAGAATAAGCAAGCTGAAGTGGTAATGGGCTGGCCATATCTGTAGAAGGACCGATGGCCGTTGGAGCAAGCGAGTTCTAGAGTGGAGACCGCGACTTGGTAAACGTAAGGTAGGACGTCCCCCGGTCAGGTGGACCGATGACTTGATAAAGGTAGCTGGGTCAGACTGGATGCGGAAGGCGGAAGACCGGATGTTGTGGCGAAAAATGGGAGAGGCCTATGTCCAGCAGTAGACTGCGGTGGGCTGATTGTTTGATTGAACTAAGAATATTTCTCAACATACAATAATTATACCTATATATAACAATTATAATAATGTCTTTCAGACACCGAATTTATGTCACGGCTGCCAACCTTAACGGAGGCTGGAGGTCTACGCAAAAGATATTATAGTGCAAAAGCGTGTGTGCAAACGCAAATGCACTCTCTATTTCCTAATTCATGATCCGATAGAACGGCAATCCGACCGTAAAAAGATCAGGCGTAGGAGCAACGGCTAACGTCTTTTCTTTACACGGGGGTATGCAACTCCGCCAACTTCGTAACTTCGGGTGACTGCTGTGATTTCTCTGAAGAAAATCATAAAAATTGTTTGCTGGCCCGACCCGGGATTCGAACCCGAGACGTCATGCACAGCAGTCGCATTCACTACCGCTGCGCCACGGAGGCAGTAAATACGCGCGCTTTAGGTATAATTGACTAGATGTTCCCGCAGTTTCACCCGCGTTTTTCGTTACTGCGCCGCCCCCGTTGATCGTAGCGTGATGTTATATAGCCTTCCTTGATAAATATGCTATCCAACACTAAAATAATTTTTCAAATCAAACTAATAGTTCCTGAGATTAACGCGTTCAAACATACAAACTCTTCAGCTTTATAATATGTATTAGTATAGATAGTATTTATCAATGATAAAGTGCTACATCGCATCGAAAGTAGATTATAAATTTTTCCTACCTATCAAATCTAGACAGCTGGTACAAAATAAATAACGAATAAATGTTCTATATTTGGCTCACTGTAGTACATATATGGTTCGTACAAGGTAAAGGTCTATTGTAAGACAATACGTGAGGTGACTCACTCAAATCTAAGGAAGTATTAAGTACTTTCCTCTTATCCTTATTTTGAATGTTGGGTCGTACTACCAGCTGTTATTATCTTATCTTATGTGGGGGCCAGTCAGTGCAGACTGGCGACACTTCGACCCAGTGGGATCTTTTGTGTCGATACTCTCCCATTAACGACTGCTATAGATGTTCATGGCAGCTGGGACCGACGGCTTAACGTGCTCTCCGAGGCACGGAGCAGGCGATAATTGTCAATCAATACGCACATAATTTCGAAAAGTCATATAACTTCCGAAAGTCAGAGGTGCGCAACGTGGGTTCGAACCCGAGACCCTCTGCATTGTAGTCTGTTGGTCTCCCCACTTAGCTATCGCTGCTATATACCAGCTGTTAAAGTATTGCTATAGTATGGGCGAGAGGGAGACATAACTAAACACTCTGTAGCGCGGTGACTCTTTCTTACATACTAGTAATTTTTTAGGAGATGGTGGTATACATGTGCAGCGATTAAATTGATCATTTTGACACACAAATTATGGCGATATGACCAATTTCATTACTAGTATGTATATTTGATGACGTAAGAAAAACTATGTACGTGCTATGAATACTGTGCATGGTCCCGTATTCGATTTCCGGATTGGATTCGTCTTTGAAATTTTTGGTATCAAGACAGACTCTGAATTCAGAGCTATAACCGATAGGTATTTTATAAATCCCACGCTGTAGATGTACTACTGATAATATTATCTAACCAAAAAAATATATATACTTTCATGACTTGCAAATCAAAGAGCTCAAAAATAAGCGACACCGTGTTTTGTCAAAATACTTCTATCAGATACCCTAGTAGAGAATTTTGTCAAAAAATCGCTAACAGTCACGCTGGAAGTGTGTTTTTTCGTACCAACGAGAAAGCACACTTTTCAGCAAGGTTTCGCTTAAATATCGCTATTACATAAACTAGAAGCATGTTTTGTCGTGCCAGCAAGACAAAGGGAAATCCATAGTCTCTGCCTAGGAAACAGGCGTGAATCTATGTATAACAAGACAGCATAATTATTAAGCAAGCTTCGCTATATCAAAATATGTCCATCAGAGACGCTAAAAACGTAATTTGTCGTACCAACGAGACAACATTATTATTTGTCATGTTTTTGCTAAATATCGCTATCAGATATGCTACAAGCATATTTTGTGGTGTAAGTAGTACTGCAATAACTTGGTCAAGTGTGTGTCCTTTGGAGCCGGTCGGCAGCTGCCAAATCGTAGAAACTTCGTCTCCTCTCTCAACGACTTTGTTTGAGGTCCAAGCGGTGGGACTTGAGCGTTGTGTCTTTTATATTTTTAATATTTCAAATCCTAATTTAGCCAGTCAGATAATATTATGATACGTGTCCAAAGATCCCAACGATTCACAGACCTACTCTCTCATTAATTTTCTTATTACCATACATCTTTAAAACCTATTTTCTAAGGTTTCCCAAGCAAAATGGTTGTTTTTACCACAATTTTGACAATGTTTTTTTTTATGTCTCTAAAGTGCATACGGCTCACCTGATGGTAAGTGGTCACCGTAGCCTATGGACACCTGCGACACCAGAGGCATCACTTACGCGTTGCCGGCCCTTTAGGAAAGGAAGTGGGAAGGAGAAGGAGCGGGATGGAGGAAAAGGGGTGATTGGGCCTCCGGCATTCTCACCTACCGAACGAAAGACAACAGTAGGAATACTGCTATTTCACGTCGATATTCTGTGAGAGGGTAGTCCTTCCCCAGTCGAGCCGGCCCATTCATGCTGACATCAGCGGGGATCTACTACTCTAGAAATTTTCACTTCAATAAATACAACCTTTGTGGTAAAAAAGGACCAGATATAGAACCGGGTTGTAGCGATAGCTTAGTGGAAAACCGTTGTACTACCACGCAGGTCTTGAGTTTGATTGCAAGGCTCGCAGCTCTGTATTTTCGAAGCTATGTGCATTTAAAATTATTCTTCTTCTTCTTATCGTGTCTATGGCAACAGTTTTTAAATGATTGTAGCCCATTGCTCGGCAACGCGAATCGCATTAGGCATTGCTTGGTATATCTCATCAAGCGTGCACAATTGTGGGTTATAAAATTATAAAATATCGCTCGCTTTAAGGCGATTATCACACGGCACCGCGCACCGTTGCGGAGGGCGGTGGCGGTAAAGCGGATTTCGTAGCGGTGCACTGCGCTGGAAGGCGGTTTACGCGCCTGTCCGCGCGGATGGATTTAACGCGGTTTTGACCAATTTGATCATTTTTAAATTGCAACACGTCCTGCACCAACGATGATCTGCGCGGTTATGCGACGTCCCGTGTGTGAGGCGCCGCCTCTCCGCGCGAACGGCAGCGCTAAGGGGCGGTGGCGGTGAGAGGACCGCTCGACCGCGCGCTCGGGCGGTGTACGTGTGTTAGGCATCAACGGATTTAATAGAGGCCAATGCGACATGAGATCCACTTCACCGCCTATCGCGGCGGTGTGCGATGCCGTGTGTTAATCGCCTAACGGTGAAGACAACATTGTGAGGTAGCCTGCATGTCTGAGACATTCCCATAAAATTCTCGAAGATACCTACCACATAATATCCACATAGGATATGTGGTGTTGGATGTGCAGTTGGACTCTTTGTACAGGGCTGATTTTATTGAAGTGAAAACTTCTTTAAGCGCGTTGAGCACTTCTTGGGTGAACAAAAATCATAGAACTCGCGTCATCATCACGCTTCCACGCTTTCCATTTTTGAATTATTTAAGAATATTAACAATATCTCAGAAATGGTGCGTCCTACGCAAAAAATAATGAAACCTATAAAAGAGTATCAGGCATCCAACCCGCCCCCTTTTTTTTTGTTTGTATATAAGTGTTTCTGATCAAGGATTAAAGTTTTCACTTCTATCGGCAGTCCCCAAAGACTGCACCAAATTTTTTTTATTCAGGGTCAGTCGTCATGGTGCCATCGAGAATTCATCTGAAGAAATGGTAGAGATGTCGTCACCGGGCTATTTACTACCACATTTTAGAAATATGCTAGTCAACTATCAAAAGGAATTTAATCAAAGGATTTGCCTCGCATGCTTAGATTATGAAATTTTGTTACCTGACATAGTTCTCTCTAATGACTACAGCATAGAATTTCTAAAATAGGCATAATAGCGTTTAACGACTGAATCATACTCCTGCTTCGTCTAAAAACTAATTACAGTAACCACTTACCATCAGGCGTTACTTTACTCGACTAAATATCGATAATCCTCTTCTCTTCTGACTTAAACCGCAGCACACAGAAGCACGTGTAAACAGAATTAGCCGAGTTTGTGCCGTGTGTGGGTCCTTGAGCAACAATTGAATTACCCGAGCACCGTCAGTAATTATGTCTTCGGCCCTCATCATTCAGCGGATAATACCAACCAGCCATTCAGAGAACACTCGTCTCGGATATATCTGTATGAGAATATTTCTATGCTAATCTCGGTGAAGTTGGTCCAAATTATGTGATAAGAAACGCATGCAAGTGATGGGTTGAGGGCTTGTTGTGAACATCAAAGGGTTGCTTTGATGATCATTGGCGAGTGAAGATATAGCGTACATGAAAGAAATATACATTACTAGATGTTGCCCGCGTCTTCACTCGCATAAATGTTTAGGTTAGTAGCAGTACTTTTTTGTGGTTGAAGGTACCCTAATTCCTTTCTGATCCCCTGACAACATGTATGCGCAATTACATGAAGATCATTCAAGCAGTTAAGGTTTGAAAGCTTTACAAACAAATAAATAAACAAGTTCATATTCGTATTTATAATATTAGTTAGGATTAGCATTAAATTTAAATCATAGATTTGCTCTCATCGCTTTTTATCGCACGAAATCTCACTATTCATAATGTGGACACGCACATCAATAATAGTGATGTTACACATTAGGATTCAAATCTTTGGTTAGCACATGATAATTATTATCGCTGACTGACTTGCTGATCCCGTAGTATAGGTTTACATTTATATTTGCGTACGATTGCGTTTTAGTTTCTTGCGTTTAATATAATGCAAATAAACATATACGCAAGATGCTACAGGATACAGACTGGTACGGGTTGTCTATACGTCAACACAGCAAGACATCGTGCTGCTTTGAGCTCACTTATTCTCCAATAATAAATTAATGGTATGATACTTTGAAATAAATGCACACTGCAACATTGACAAACATGTATTTAGTTTTTCTGTGGCAACAATTGCTGAAAAGCAACCTAAATGTCGGAGAAAATGTAAATAAATATAATTAAATAAAATCTTAAATGTTTAAAGTTGATAGTATAATAAACCACAATGAATAAATAATTTGAAATAACTACACTTCAAGATATTGAGACAACTAACTTCTTAGTCTCCCCGTTATCATTCTAACCGGTCGTCGAAAGTGTATGTAACTTAAATCTATATAGTTTATATAATTTAAATAGCTTAAATATAAATTTAAAAGGCTGGCAACGCACTTGTGACTCCTCTGTTGCATGGTCTCCATGGGCGGCGATAATCGCCTACCATCAGGCGATCCGTCTGCTCGTTTGCCCACTATAACATAAAAAAAAAACACCTGTTCGACAAATCCTACCATATTTTGTTGAAGCTCATTCCTCCTCATAGGTAACCCGACATAATAAATATTATTATTAGATCATAAAGTTACACTTATAAAGGTTAAAGTTTACGGAAAGAGTGCTAAAAACTCGCGCTGACATAATTTCGGAGTATTCCGTTTTCGGTACCAATTTTTTCGGCACTTTTGCTTGGTGCCGAATGTGGAATAAAAATACCTATTGGTGCTGAAAGTGGAATAGCTTAGGTGCCGAAACCATAGGTGCCGAAAAAATTGGTGCCGAAAGTGGAGTACTCCATAATTTCAAGCTGTAGTGCTAAGCCAATAGTTTCGCCGAATTTAGTTTCTTTGCACGAGATTTTTTTACTAACCAATACAAGGATGAATGGCTATATGCGTAAGTCATTTTTAGAACACGTTATACATATATATTTTATTATGATTGAGATGATAAAATTACAAACTGGAACATAACAGTGCTGAGAAGTTATTCTCCCCTTGACGACAAAATAAAAATGAATTATGAATTTTATGTGAACATGTGTGAGACTGCACACTGTGCAAACTGCACCCAAATGGGTAATGCTTCCTACTTTACCCTGAAATAAAATATTTTAAACCATAATATCACTATAGAACTAGACTTGAGAGTAGTTTTTCAATTACATGAATTACTTAAAGAATTGTTTTACTTATTACCGAATGTGTGTGATTATCTATATATTAATACGTGAAGCGAAAACTTTGGATCCCTTTTTACGATAATTGGGCGGACGGAGGAGTATGAAATTTCGCACACTTATGGTTTATACAGAGAAGAAGTGACGAATGCTAATATTTTTGTAAAATATGCATTAGAAATACATTAAATTAATGAAAAAACACTACACGCACACAATCATGCATTTGACACACGCAGTCGAAGCGCGTAACTATGGTTACATATATCAATATATAATGACATATATATTATCAGCAATATCTTACAGGCAAACTTTGGTCGAATTTCGAACACTAGGCGACAGCTAGTTATAAATAAATGATTCGTGATTCCAACAAAGTTTTTTGCTGTTTGATAGCTGTATTAATTGTTGTATACTTATGTAATGTGTTTTACTGTAGGTAGTAGAGCCTCGCTGATTTCAGCATGAATGGGCCGGGTCGACCGGGGAACTACTACCCTCTCACAGAATATCGACGTGAAATAGCAGTATTCCTACTGTTGTGTTTCGTTTGGTGAGTGAGAGTGCCGGAAGTCCAATCACCCTCTTTCCCACTTCCCGCTCCTTCTCCTTCCCACTTCGTTTTTCTCCTAAAGGGTCGGCCACGCGCAATGATGCCTCTGGTGTTGCAGGCGTCCATAGGCTACGGTGACCACTTACCATCAGGTATGCTTGTTTGCCAACATAGTTGTAAAAAAAAAACGTAAAGCGATAGCCTAGTTGGTAACCATTGGACTGCCACGCTGAGTTCTCGCATTCGATCCCAAGGTCTCTGACTTTTAGAGCTTATGTGCGTATTAAATTGTTAATTATCGCTCGCTTTAACGGTGAAGGAAAACATTTTGCGGAAACCTGAATCTTTGAGAGTTCTCTACAAAGTTCTGAAATATAATTATGTGAAGTCTGCCAACCCGCACTGTGCCAGCGTGGTGGACTATGGCCTAACCCTTCTCACACTGAGAAGAGGCCGTGTCCAGCAGTGGGACAGTTTAATACAGGGCTGATAACCTGATACCTACTACACACACTTTCTTTCTTGCTTTTTTCAATTTATCCAAAACTCATTGAAATTAAACTACTATACACGGATTTTATCGCGTTGTTTATTTGACACTTTATTACAAAATTTTGAAAACTGTTGCACTACTATTACTACTAAACTTTACTCATTTTTAAGCTAATTAAATTATTAAAACTATTTATACTATTACTATACTATTATACTATTTATATTTGTGTTTACACTTTCCCCGACGTTTCGGTTGCTTTTCTGCAGCCATGGTCACGGGGGTATTATCCAAAACTGTATGAAATGTGCAAGTTTTTTATTCTGCTTAATCTTTTGGTCTGTTTATGCGTCAAACGATGCATTTAACGCATTGCGATTGCCGCGTATTATTTTATTACATACCCTACAAACGAACAGACGAATCATATAGACGCCTGAGGTCGCGGGTTCGATTCCCGCACAAGTCAAACATTTGTGTGCATGAACATGGATGTTTGTCTTGGTCTGGATGTTTCTCTGTATAATATGTATGTATTTACAAAAGAAATAATTATATATGTATGTTTATCCATTGTCTACTACCCATAGTACAAGCTCTGCTTAGTTTGGGCTAGATGGTGTTGTGTGTATGTGGTACTTGTATATTATATTATATTATACATTTTTCGCGCCTTTGCTCGGGTAAATGTAGACTATGTTAGAAACAGTCCTTTTCCTGGATAAAAAGTATCCTTTTCTGTACCCCTGATAACGTGTATACGAAATTTCGTGATGATTGATCGAGTAGTTAAGGCGTGAAAGCTCAACAAACAAACAAACACACACAACAAACTCACATTCGCATTTATTGTTTTAATTATTTCTTCTGGTTGTTAGTTTAGCGCCGACTCAAATTGAACTAAAAGGTTTCCGAATAGATTTTAGTATCCACTTTACAATAATTAATTCCTACGTCACAGTGGACGGGTGAATTCCCGCCTACTGATTTCAGTATAAACTTCCACCCACTTCGTACTTAGTGCGTAACATTTCGATATAAAGGTTTCATTTCACCTTTATATCGAGCACTTTACGTTTAAGTTAATTAGCTATCCAATTAATTAGTTAATTAATAGATGGATGTCTTCGTTATTATATACGAAAGTGAATATCCATTAAGCGCGTATATAATATTAATATATAATACCAATTATGTTCGGGCGTGTTCTCAATTGAAATATAGAGTATTATTTTTAATTATATTGAAATATAATTAAAAATACTGTGTTAGTGTGTAGTAGCAGCGATAGCTCAGTGGGGGGACCAACAGACTGCAATGCAGAGGGTCTCGGGTTCGAACCCATGTCGCGCACCTCTGACTTTCGGAAGTTATATGACTTTTCGAAATTATGTGCGTATTGATTGGCAATAATTATCGCCTGCTTCGTGCCGCGGAGAGCACGTTAAGCCGTCGGTCCCGGCTGCCATGAACATCTATGGTAGTCGTTATTGGGAAGTCAGTGCCCTCTAATATCCTGACACTGGTATAGCCTTAGGGTATCGTTAACCTTCGGGTTGCGGAGGTCAGGTGGCAGCCGCTCCGTGTAAAAACTGATATCCAGTCAAATCCGGTTAGACTAGAAAGCCGACCCCAAGTGACTTGGGAATAATAAAGGCTAGGGTTTTTCTGACAGGAAATTCCCTTCAGCAGCATGGAATCTCAAGCTGTGTCTGATAGACGGCTAAAGGTTGGGCTCATATTACGTAAACCTCTTAATATATACACCTAAAACCATAGAGTTTTAGAGTTTCTTGCCCGTTCTTCTCATGAGCCCTACACCCTTGCTTTGCTGAACGTGTCAGTAAATGTAAATTCACAGAAACAAAATAGTGTAACTTTGACATTCATAAGTTACCACATAACCTTGTAACCTAACTTGAATAAATTTATTTTTGATTTGATTTTGATTTCATACCTAGTGAAATGTTAGTGTTATACTCAGAAGAGTATAACACTAACATAATATGGTAGGCAGAAGCCTACCATATTAGGGATATATGCATGAGAACATAGTATGTGTGCATGTAATGTTGTTCCAATATGAGCACTTTCGGTTAAAGTCTTAGTTTTTAATACAACTTAGGTTTTAAAAAGACAGCTCTTGCTCTATGAATAATGCCTGTGTCGCGGCTGACTTTACAAACATTCGAACAATGATCAAAAAGAACGCCCCGAAAACAAACCATTTGTGCATCGCACAAATTTTTGTCCTGTGTGGGATTCGAACCCACAACACTCGGCGCAATGGCAGTGGCGAGGCGACCACTTAAACCACTACGCCATCCGTGATGTCAAGGTCTGGTAACGGATTCGATAAGAGAGTCAGGCAAAATGTTACTCTGTTTTCAGGATATTCCCAGCAATAACATTAACAGCATCTGAAAATGGGTACAGACACATTTCTAGATGCTCCTAAAGTTTCATTTCGCTAAAAATGGACCTTTTGAATTAGCAAAATGTAGTTTTCGGTCTATCACCTCTAAGATAAAGACGTGAAACTATGTATACATAAAATAGAGTTGAGGCCACGGTACAATCGAACCTGTGCTACTTTTATTTAACGAACCGCTACAATATGCTTTAAAATATGAAGGTGAAGCCATTTTTATAAGGAAGGAAATAAAATATCCATTACATCGGTAATCCCGGGATAACAAGAATGCGAATGAAAGTGGCTCTGAAATGGCTAGAGTTTTACAAGTTTAACCGCTGCAGTAAAAAACGAGTTATTATTTTTCTTTTGCCTTATTAAATTTATGGTATACTAGCTTTTGCGCGCGGCTCCGCCCGCGTGGTACCTACATCAATAGAAAGTAGCCTATGTCCTTCCCCAGGTTTTAAACTATATCTGTACCAAATTTCATCTAAATCGGTTGAGTGGTTTAGCCGTGAAAAGGTAACAGACAGACAGACAGATAGACAGACAGAATTACTTTCGAATTTATAATATTAGTAAGGAAGTAAGGATTAGTAATATTAGTAATTAGTATCAGTATATTAGTAAGGATGCCGTAAATAACTTGTTAAGGCTATATGTGCACGCAACTTGCTCAGGATACATGTGCGAGCTAGTCATGTAGGCTACACGCGCAAGCTTCTCACGTAGGCTGTATATGCAAGTTACTTGCATCGCCTACAACTTTTTTTTATACAACTAAGGGGGCAAACAGGCATACGGCCTACCTGATGGTAAATGGTCACCGTAGTCTATGCACGCCTACAACACCAGAGGCATCACCAGCGCGTTGTCAACCCTTTAGGAAAGGAAGTGGGAAGGAGAAGGAGCGGGAAGTAAGGGGGTGATTTGGCCTCCGGTACTCTCACTCACCGAACGAAACACAACAGTAGGAATACTGCTATTTCACGTCGATATTCTGTGAGAGGGTAGTCCTTCCCCGGTCGAGCCGGCCCATTCATGCTGAAATCAGCGAGACTCGCTAGACTCGCTTGGGTTACATGCGCAATCTACTCGAGCGGGTTACATGCGTCAGGCTATTTAATTAATAACTAATTAAATAGCCTAACACATTTCATGCCTGCGCCTGTGGCTTGTCGACACTAGCCTTATGCGCAGAATCATTACATCGATCTTTTACACGATGAACTGAACCCGCGTTTTACGTGCGTAAACTTACGCATGATGATGTGAAGGTTTTTGTTACTGAATATATTCATCTATATACAAAATCTTTATTTTGAAAAAACAAGCAAGATTTATTGTAAAAATAATGATTTTAGCAGCAGCTTTTTGTCGTAAATTTCACTTTGAGTATAGTATGATTGTTTACGTTTGGGTCTAAATAAAAAAAAATACTTTCTAGTTATTTTTGCTAAGGATCTGTACAATCATATAAAATAGTTCGTTTATAAAATTTACAAGTAATTTCGAATATGTGAAGCTTTAAAAATATCTCAGTCAGGAAAAAATAGAAAACACTGTTTGTTTATATGGCCATATGTAACAAATACTTTCATAATATACCAAATCCTCTCTTATAAGTATAGAAAAAAATATTTCCTATAATAATATGTAATTCACAGTTTCGTGAGATATATTGTTACAGAGATGGCATGCTTTGAAAAGTACGCATTTTGTGTCAAGAGACCAAAATCGGCGTTAACGCTCTTAAGAAGAGCAACTCCTTATTTAAAATATAGACAACACGCTAGATAGTGCGATTGACTTAGATTTCTTGCAAATACCTCCTTCTTTCACCACACGTAGAGACTTTTGATGTATTTGCTGTTGAATGGAAGGAGATCTAATAAATAAATATGAAACATAGTGAAAAGATGATATGCTAATTGCATCCTCAATTGGTGGAAGTGGCCTACGATCTTTATTTATTTATTTAATAAGGCACACAAAACAAAACATAGTGCATACAGTATAAAACTTATAAACTAACAGTTTTGGTTTAAACTATGGTTCTAACTATGTGTACACATCATGATTATTAGATATAGATCAGTACAAGATGACGCTACAGAGCTCTAATTAAAAATAAATACATAAATAATAACAATTGACTTAATCTTACTAAGTAAATTACAACACGTTTAAATAATAATATGTAGGTATGTTAAGATGCTTATCTATACTATGGAAATAAAGACAAAACATGCCTTACAGTATTTTTAAATTGTATAATTTTATAGTTAAAACGTCTAGAGTTTTATGATATTCAGGTAAAAGGTCATTATACATTCGACACTTCTGACAAACGGATTGTAAAAAGATCCACCTAATTTTTTTAATTTTTTGTTTATAATAGATAACTGCCACGCTAGAAATCATTCTTGTGTCTGTGTGGGGACTTTGTAAACATTCAAACAACGGACACAAAGAACAACTCTGTGCAAAACACAATTTTTTGTCCCGTGTACGCTATGCGTGCATTCAAAAGTTGCCTTCTTTCTAATTAGGTGATTAAATAGGTACCAGTCTTGCCGCATAAGCTACCATAAACGCTTACATTACACGGTCTATTATCCCCCTTACGTTGCATAAGAAAATCTCAACAAATAAACGCAAAATATTGTCTTCTATTTACGCGAATGTTATTCATTAAAATTAAACTACTATATGGCTGCAACATGGCTGGTGAAAAGCAACCGAAACGTCGGAGAAAGTGTAAACATTAATATAAATAGTTTTAATAGTTTTAATAATTTAATTAGCTATAAAATTAGTAAAGTTTAATAGTAATAGCGATGGCGTAGTGGTTAGTGTAACCGACTGCCACGCCTGAGGTCGCGGGTTCGATTCCCGCACAAGTCAAACATTTGTGTGCATGAACATGGATGTTTGTCTTGGTCTGGGTGTTTCTATGTATAATATGTATGTATTTACAAAAATAAAGTATATATGTATGTTTATCCACTGTCTAGTACCCATAGTACAAGCTCTGCTTAGTTTGGGCTAGATGGTGTTGTGTGTATGTGATAGAATATTATTATATTAGAATATTAGAAATAGTAGTGTAACAGTTTCTAAATTATGTAATAAAGTGTCAAATAAACAACGCAATAAAATTCGTATATAGTAGTTTAATTTCAATAAATAAACGCAAAGCAACATTAGGTACCGAGCGAATATGAAAGAAGCGAATTTAAAAACTTAAACTTTATATTCCCTCTAACTACTCAGAAAGTCGGTAAAGAGATAGAATCTATAAAAGTTTTCAACTTATGATAATAAACTAAAGGAGTTTATTTCCTAGTACACAGTAGTAGTGTTTTCGTTTATATTTTCATATCTGTTTCGAATAAGTTCTTGTTGTTGAAGTAGTCATGGTGGATACACATTGAAGTTATAGTTCTTGGACGCTATTTGAGTAGTTATGAACTTTAGAGGAAACGACTTAACGAACAAATAAAATGGAGGAGTGCGTCTCTTTTAATTATAAATAGACAATGAAAATAAGCAGTATATAATCTAGAGGAGAGTCAATTAGACAGCGATGCATACATCTTAGGTTTGAGCCCTAAGCATGCACTTCAGACTTTAAAATGTTAATTATCTGGTCAACGATATTGAAGAAAACCACTGTGAGAAAAATAAAGAAACCTGCATGTTCGAGAGTTCTCGATAATTGAAATATGTAAAGCTTGCGCGCGGGGCCAGCGTGGTAAGCTTACTGATATTTTAAGCTATATAAATTATTAAACTATTTAGACACTTTCCCTGATGTTTCAGTTGCTTTTCAACAGCCATGGGCACATGGGAACTACAATTATGATTATTACTAATTTTATTTTATTTGATGGAAAATTTTACTTGTTTTTGTTTTGCACCGTCCAGTGCAAAACAGAGGCAGTAAGATTCACAAATATTTATCAAGGATCATCAGAAATAACACAAAAAGCAACCACAGATGCTTGACGCCGACATTCTGTTCTCTATAATCCAACAAAATTATTTTAATAACTCAGTACAAAAGGGGGAAATATGCGCGAGCCCAAAACTTTCTGGACAACTTTCAAATAAATCGTCAGAATACTTACGTTGGGATATTCAAAGGATTAGAATGTTTCATTGGAAAATTTTTATTAGGCACCTAAATACTTGTGTTAAAAATTCTATCAAATGAATCTTGGGAGGCTTTCAAGGTTTTTTGTTAAAAGTTCGAATCAGAAAGGGACCTGAGGTTGAAAAGCGTTTAAAAATGAGGCGTGGTCATATTTTAATGGAAGCAGGTAGGAGCCTAAGTTTTCAAAGTGTGTCAAAGTAAGGACCTTTATTTTAGTACACATTATAAATCTCAGTGACGATAAACAATCCTAATCCTATCCTAATCCTAACCATATAATATTATAAAAGCGAAAATGAGTTTGTTTGTTTGTTTGTTTGTTACCTTTTCACGCCTAAACCACTGCACCGATCATCCTGAAATTTTGCATATACGTTGTCAGGTGCACAGAAACGAACATAGACTACCTTTCATTCCGAAAAATTTACTGTTTCCGAGGAAAGCAACAAAACTTTCTTATTGAATTATATTATTACAAGCAGAGTACAACCCGAATTAATTGTTTTGAAATTCTAAATTAATGCGAGCGAAGCCGCGGGCAAAAGCTAGTATATGTATATTTACGTATACCCATATATTTTGTTATGGCACTATGTATTAGAAATCTATTATCAGACAGTTGAGCTTATTTGAATTAACTGGAAGTAATGCTTTTCGAGGGTGTAGATTGCGTTTATTTGAAAATGACCTAATATAA
Organism: Catocala sponsa; assembly: GCA_963564715.1. Classification (NCBI taxonomy): domain Eukaryota; kingdom Metazoa; phylum Arthropoda; class Insecta; order Lepidoptera; family Erebidae; genus Catocala; species Catocala sponsa. Next base: position 4,061,158 of record OY751329.1, read on the forward strand.
AAATATTAACATTTTGAAGCTAAATTACTGGTTTTAAAATTTAGACATGAAACAATTGTGTTCAGTTTTCATAATTGTGTATCAGAATGTAAAACGACAAATGGAAGAAGTAGATTTTGCTTTAGCATCTAACAAATATATTTTAGCACACGTTACTACTGACTTAGCTTACTTTTATACGGAGACAAGAGAATAAGAGACGTCACTACGTAACCCTATACGCTAATTGTATAACCTTTGATAGTCTACCTAAGGTTATAAAGTTAAAGTATGGTACGCGTTAGCCACCCAACATTCAAGGCAGAAATAAGAAAGAAGTAATTGGTACCTGAGGCTTCTCATCTTTCCTCAAGTGAGGCCGACATAGCTGGTGGAGTAAATGAATTACCCCACGTTAAAAAAGAATAGCAGCGATAGTCTAGTGGGAAACCGTTGGACTGCCACGCAGAGGTCTCGAGTTTCATCCCAAGGCGCGCATCTCTGACTTTTCGAAGTTATGTACGTATTAAATAGTTAATTATCGCTCGCTTTAACGGTGAAGGAAAACATCGTGAGGAAACCTGCATGTCTGAGAGTTCTATAATGTTCTCAAAGATATGTAAAGTCTGCCAACCCGCACTGGGCCAGCGTGGTGGAATATGGCCTAAGCCTTCTCTCACTGAGAAGAGGCCCGTGCCCAGCAGTGGGACAGTTTAATACAGGGCTGAGATTATATTATTATTATATAAAAATGAATGATACGCGTTAGCTTACAACTAGAATTGCCGCTATCTATTTTATACAAACAACACATGTAAATGACATCTACACAAGCGATACAAATATGACACTTACGGGTACATCACCGCTTATATCATAGTATCAACATAGAACATCGTATTACTAGAGGGCAATGTAGGTATGTCCTAGTCCATCCTAACAACTAAAAATATTACCTACCTTATATTTTCCATAAATGATCGAGGAATTCAATAGTCTTTGATAGCTTCTGGAAGCAACAATTCATTAAATTCTATATTAAATTCTAAAGATACGGAGCCAAACTTCAAAGTAAGAAATTTTCTTAAAGGAATATTTGTGAAATTTATTTTCCATCGAAAGGTAATCTTTGATGTAGGCTTTACTACCAAGGAGAATGTATATTAATATGAAAGTACCTTCAGAATACTGTATTTAGAGCATCTCTAACAATATCAAAAATGTATAGAGCTTCATTAATTTTCTAGGAATGTAATCAATATTTAACTAAAAGTTAATGATTTAATGTAATTTAAATAATTCATCGCATGGTACCGAAACGGCGTATTGAAAGAAAATACAGTTTGTCTACAATGTTCTTCGCTCTTTCTAACCAGCAATAAACTTACCATCTACTCTACAGTTCTTTAAAATCCCCCATACACGATGTAACCCTTCTGGGTAGGCAGACCATCCTTCTGAGGATATTCAGAGATGAATCCGTATATGTAAAGTTACATCCAATTAAATTCTAAAGCGGAGGCGTTTTGTCTCATTATAATCCATTTTATCAATAGCATAGAGCCGATAATCTAATCTGAGGGCCGATACGATGTGATTTTATTAGTATAGAGCCGTACTATCGGCTAAGCTGTTGAGCTGGCGTTAGACATATACGTCACACGCCCCTGGCCCGCTGTCAAGAGACCGTTACAGCCGAAGCTGTCCTGGATTAAAGTTTGGACGCAGTACGCGTATGTCAGTATCTAGGTATAAAAGATACCTATATGTTGTAGGTTTTTAGTAAGTCAACATTTTAATGGTTTATTTATGTACCAACTATTCCTCGGGAATAATACTTTTTCTGACTAAAACGTACCATATTATGTACCTACTTTTCTGTACCCCTGACAATGAGTGTGCAAAATTACATGATGTTCGGTCGATTAGTTAGAGCGTGATAGCAAACAAACAAACTCACATTAGCATTTATAATAAATTATAAGATGACCTCGATGGCGTAGTGGTTAGTCTAACCGACTGCCATGCCTGAGGTCGCGGGTACGATTCCTGCTCAAGTGAAACATTTGTGTGCATGGACATGGATGTTTATCTTGGTCTGGGTGTTTCCATGTATAATATGTATGTATTTACAAAAAAAAGTATATATGTACCTACGTTTGTTTATCCATTGTCTAGCTAGTACCATAGTACAAGCTCTGCTTAGTTTGGGCTAGATGGTATTGTGTGTATATCATAGATGATATTATTATATTATATTACTATTAATCCATTCATAGTCCCGTGATAGACACAATAGAAAATCAATTGTTATTACCATATGTGGTTCATCGGCCAGGGAACGTGTTAATTAGTTAGGATTAAACGTAGGTAATGAATATACAAAAGGTTTAAAAAATCAATGAAGTCAGATTTAAAAAAATGTGTTTGTATTCAAGCTATCAGTACCAAATTTAGATGATCTCGCGTTTTATTTCAAAAGCGGACTTTATGATCAAAGCCATTTAAAAGAATATATCCGTAATAGAATTATTGTATTGTAAACTTTATGAACCTTAAATTATTGTAGTGTACTTCTGGATCGGTGAAGTGGATAAACATTACATGGATAATTTAATGAATGTGTGTTCATTAAATTATAACTACGTGCTTCTTTAACGCAACAACGGACTGCACTAAATTAGTTTTTACACGTGAGTGAATTCGCGGATAACAGAAAATTTAGTAAGTTTACAAAAGTAGAAACGCCTACCAAAATATACAAGTAATGTAGTTCTGCAAAAGTCATAGAAATTCACAGACTAGGAAATGTCTCCTCAAACTAAAAAATGTCGTATAATCAGCTGGACGGGTACGTATTACAATACCGAAATTTCATAATAACTATGACTGAAATACCGACGTCCAAAACAACGAAATTAAAAATACCGAAAGTTTTAAATGCCGATAGCCGTTTATCGAAACATAAAATACCGATGTCCAAATGCCCGAAAGGATGAAACCCCGAATGGACGAAATCCCGAATGGACGAAATGATAATCATACGTATAATTAGGAAAAAAAAGTAGCACGTTAATACAAAAAATATACCTAATTTTTATTCCTTAGTTCTATGGTAGAACTAATGGGAGTTTTGGACGGGCTCCTATTTCTGGGTGGGTTTACAAAAGAGAACCTAACACAACCTACCGCTTCCGAGTCGGAATCTTCGGGATATTAACCTTTCGGGCAAATGAACTTTCGGGATTTAAAACTTTCGGCTAAACAGTCATACGGCGTTTAATTTTTCAGGATTTCTTCCATAGGTAATTTAAAATACGGTCTTTTAAATTTCGGTATTGTAATACGTACCAGGCTGGACGGCTCATACATACACACACACTGTTAATCGCCAACTAGCCGCCAGTAAGCGATACAATGGCGTATTAACATCAATTAAGTTAATGATTTTAATAAAAAATCAAATGAAAATGTTAAATAAAGCACTATGACTGCACGGATGGCGTAGTGGTTTAATTGGTCGCCTCGCCGCTGCCACTGCGCCGAGTGTTGTGCGTTCGAATCCCACATCATCATCATCATCATCATGTCAGCCAAAAGACGTCCACTGCTGGACATAGGCCTCCCCCAAAGTTTTCCACACAGACCGGTCTTGGGCCACTCGCATCCAACCGCTTCCCGCGACCTTTACCAGGTCGTTGGTCCACCTTGTGGGAGGCCTACCCCTGCTGCGTGTTCCGGTGCGTGGCCGCCACTCGAATCCCACACGGGACAATAATTTGTGTGATCAGCAAATGGTTGTTCCGAATCTGGGTGTTCTTTGCGTCCGTTGTTTGTATGTTTGTAAAGTGCCCTGCGACACAGGAATTACCCCTAGTGCAGGAGTAGTCTTATTAAAAAAATCTCAAAAAAATTCTCTTTACACGCCCGCCATAATTTGACGTCAAAACTTTGTTGACAAGATGGCGTACGTAAATTTATAAATCTATCACCTGTGTCTAACCTTACGGCGATACAAATACGTGATGCTATTTGAATACATACGTTAAATTGAGTATCATCCAACATATTAACACGCTCACTGCATTATGAGGTCGGACAAGCCACATGCGTGACTTCCCGCAGGTGCGGCAGTCAAAATCGCTTTCTTTCACTCTGTGCGGGGGACAGCTATGTTAACATTTCTATGAGTATAATAGAGACAAATATATAAAATTGATTCTCTCACGAAGCTTAGCCTAATGGTGCAGTTAATACTATATGGGGTTGAATAGACCTCATACGCACTGAATAAAAATTAATTCCGTCTAGTGCGGCGGGAGGTCTAACCTGCCTCAAAAATTGCAGGCCTCATAGCCGCACGGAGTGAGGCGCGAGCGCAACGCATCCTAGCTTAGTGTTGTGACAAGTTACGATACAGAAGCACGTTGCTGGCCGGCGCGCTCACATTTTTACGATTTATAAGTGTACCTAAAAAGTATTTAGTTTTCGTATTATGGATCGATCAAGCCGTAAACAGTGCAAAAAGAAACTTATATTATTTGATTCAGATTCGTCAAGTGAATCGGATGAAGTTAAACAGTTAAAATATAGAAAAGTGTTAAAGAGGATTACTCCAACCAGAAATTCTCCTGTAAAAAAGGTAAACATTTTGGAAAATGTTCAAATTTGCCCCCCATCTACTGCAAAGTCAAAAAATGAGATCGATAGTGATTCTGAATTTGATGCTTTTACCCCCATTAAAAATACAGGAATATCAGTCACCAGACTAAACAAGACAGCAAATTTTTCCTTAGTCCAAATACTGGTAAACAATACAGTGTCCTCGAAAATACAGAAGTACAAAATCCAGGAGTTTTAAGTAACCCACTTTTACTCACACCAACTCAAAAATTGAAACGAGAGAATAAATGCAACCAAAGCCGGGCGTCTTCCCCTGATTCTTTGAATATTTTAGGCGAAACAAGCAGATGTTCCTCTTTGAGTAATATTTCATATTCTAACTTGTTACCCGTACAGTTAAGTGAAGAAAATATGCAAGAATTAATAAAATTAACTTCATCAAAATATACTAAATCTGAAAAACAGGCGTTAATAAATAAAAATTATGTCTTTATACATTAATTTGAAGATGAAAATACAGGAGATGCTAATATACCCGATTCACAAATAAAGAATATAAAAATCAAAAAACATACTCTAGAAAAGCAAACAGAACAGAAAGAAGGATATCAAAAATGGCACCAAGATGACTCTAAACTACAACTAGAAGAACAGCAAAAGGAGCAACAAGAAACATATACAATAAATCAAAAAGAATATAAAAAAAAACAGCAAAAGCCCCAACAAGAAAGTCACCTAGAAGAACATCAAGAACAAGAGCAAGCAAAACAGCAAAAAGAAGAGAAAAATCTACAACAAGAGCAGGAAGAGGAACATCCAGAGCAGGAAGAGGAAAATCCAGAGCAAGATTACGATGAACAGCAATCAGAAAATGACACAGAGAGTAAAATATAATTCAAGCTACTCGTAGAAGAAATGTTAACGAAGAAGATGAAGACACAGATATTTCGATTGAGAGCTCAGAATTAACTGATGTAGAAGTAGATGAAAGTGAAACAAGTGAAAATGAACTGGAAAGCGACAACCAAGCAGCTGAAACAGAAAGTAATGACAACGAGAACAATTGGATTGACATATCTGATGATGATGGTATTGATTTCGACGAGAACACCCTTGATAGTGCCATTATTCCTCGCTTATGTAATGAAACACCTATAGATATATACAGGTTGTTCCTAAGTGGTGAAATTATTAATAAAATAGCATAAGACACAAACAAGTATGCAGAGAAGTATTTTGAAGACAATCAAGAAAACATAAAGGCGAAATCTCGTCTTAAAGCATGGAAACCCACAGATGATGAAGAAGTGAGAAGATTTTTTGGAGTCATACTTGTAATGGGTCTAAACAAAGTACCACATATTAACGACTATTGGTCTAAAAAATCAATATATAGAAACGAGTACATTTGTTCTACCATATCCAGGGACAGATTTTTGATTATATTAAAATTTTGGCATTTCTGCGACGAATCAATTGATAATACTGGGGATAAAATGTATAAAATTCGCCAAATACACGACATGTTGAATTCTCAATTTCAACAAGTGCTTCGTCCTGGAAAAATTTTAGTCGTTCATGAATCTATGATACCGTGGCGTGGACGACTTAAATTGCGCCAATACATCAAAAATAAGTCACACAAATATGGCGTCAAAATATATAAGTTGTGTACTCCCGAGGGATACTCGTATAATACACTTATTTATACAGGCAAAGAAGGCCACAATCGAGAGCAAGATCACGGCAAAAAGACAGTTTTGAGACTAATTAGAGGGTTAGAAGATGAGGGTCGTATTGTAGTTGCTGACAATTTCTACTCCTCTGTTGGGTTGGCTGAAGAACTTTTAACAAAGAAAACTTTTTATTGTGGTACCCTCCGATCAAATCGTAGAGGACTATCTAAGAAAGTTATATCCACAAAATTAAAAAAAGGTCATACCACGGGAAAAATGAATCTAAAGGGCGTAAAAATTATAAAATGGTGTGATAAGCGCCAAGTTTTAATGATCACCACCTGCAAAGGCCACAATGCTGTTTTAGTAAACACAGGCAAGAAAACAAGAGCCACTAACGAAGACATTAAAAAGCCTTCATGTGTTCTTTTGTATAATGAAAACAAAAAAGTTATAGACTACAGTGACCAAATGTCATCATATTACTCGACTTTAAAACGAGGACTAAAATGGTATCGGAAGGTTATGGCAGAATTTTTATTTGGTACTTCTCTTGTGAACGCCTGGATCATTTATAATATGGTTGATATTAATGACAAAATGTCAAAGAAAGATTTCACTGAATCAATAATTGAAGCACTCACTGGACGAAGCATTTTTGAAAGAGGTATGTTTCATACTAAAATTAATCATTATTTTTATTTTTATGTGATGATTGGTGACGATGATTTACTTCGCCATCTTGTTACTCCATCACATTTTAAACTACTGAAATAATTGCATTAAAATAAGGCATGGCAATAGTTTTAAATCCGAAAATTTAAAAACTGTCTTTATCCATACTTTTTATTTATGTTCATACTAGTTGTTTGTGTCTGTATCGTTATTATTTTAAGTATAAAATTTATACCAGAGATAGTACTTCCTAAGACAGTCATTTTGATTCGAACTTCCTTCCATATCTAGATGAATTATCTTTGGTAGAAATTTCATACCTTCAACAACAATAGCCAAGCTGTAACTGTTAACTATTGTACTCAAGCTTAATGTTTTCATAGCACGATTATACTCATACGCTTACTACTTACACTAATCCATACTTTTTGTACTCAAGCTTAATGCTTTCATAGCACGATTATACTCATACGCTTACTACTTACACTAATCCATACTTTTTGTACTCAAGCTTAATGCTTTCATAGCACGATTATACTCATACGCATACTACTTACACTAATCCATACTTTTTGTACTCAATCTTAATGCTTTCATAGCACGATTATACTCATATGCATACTACTTACACTAATCCATACTTTTTGTACTCAAGCTTAATGCTTTCATAGCACGATTATACTCATACGCATACTACTTACACTAATCCATACTTTTTGTACTCAAGCTTAATGCTTTCATAGCACGATTATACTCATACGCTTACTACTTACACTAATCCATACTTTTTGTACTCAAGCTTAATGCTTTCATAGCACGATTATACTCATACGCATACTACTTACACTAATCCATACTTTTTGTACTCAATCTTAATGCTTTCATAGCACGATTATACTCATATGCATACTACTTACACTAATCCATACTTTTTGTACTCAAGCTTAATGCTTTCATAGCACGATTATACTCATATGCATACTACTTACACTAATCCATACTTTTTGTACTCAAGCTTAATGCTTTCATAGCACGATTATACTCATACGCATACTACTTACACTAATCCATACTTTCAACAACAATAGCCAAGCTGTAACTGTTAACTATTGTACTCAAGCTTAATGTTTTCATAGCACGATTATACTCATAAGCATACTACTTACCTACACTAACAAATCCTTAATTATAACCTGTCTTCTTTTGTACCCTACTATTTTTGCTTTTAAATTATCTACACAATAAAACGTTTTGCATATCTTTCATACGATAAACTTTGTTCTTAAACTAAAGCTTGGTCGCAGATAATTCTTCAATGCTGTAAGCAAGTCACAATCCGACCGATGTTTTATATGCAATAGCGATTTTGCAATATAGTATGCTTAAGTGATTTTCTGCAGAGAACGTTGCAATCTCTTTGCTAAATATTCTCAGTCGCTTTCATTCAAAACATGACCCAAATAATTTACTAAAGCAAAATCTTCTGTATGCTTTTGCGATTTTTCCTGCTCTCTTAGGTTGTATCAAATGCATTTTGATAACGCATGGATGTGGTTTTACACTTGATACCCTACTTGTATTTTAAACTTTTTGTTTAGTTAATATTTCCGGTTTATAATTCCAGATTCCTTAAGTTATGAGGACTGTCTTCCCTTTTGGCGAATTCGCGTTCAATTCTACAATGGTCACAGCTGTTATAGTCAATGAGTAGAAGTACACACACTTTTTTATCGCACATCTTTCCACTAACACAAACATACACTCATCCACCAACACAAATACACACACACACATGCATACACATAAACACATACTCACACGTCTAGACACTAATATAAACACACACTCATCCACCCACACAAATACCCATACACACGCACACATTAATACACATGCCTATACATTTAAACACTTTAAAACTAAAAATGCCGCTTATAGACACCTAGCGTAAGTGTTTATTTCAGGATTTCCTCCTGGCAGATGTGCTGATCATGTGCTTCAAAAAGGTGGTCAACGAAAACGCTGCGTAGGTTGCTATGACAAATTAAGGCTTACGTTAAATAGCAGTCAGGCTGCAAAAAAAACTAAAAAGATTGTTACTTTTTGTGTCCAGTGTGCGAAATCTTTCTGCTTGCCCTGTTTTAATGAAAAACATTTTGACTGAACTCATTGAATAAATATTGTAATATTATTGTAACTGCAACTCTCTTTTATTCCCATCCCTAATCGAGACACAAATCGAACTTTCTTTCAGTGCGATGTGAGGCAGAACAGATGTCATTTATATTTTTTTATTTTATTCAATACTAAAAAGTCATAACTGTGGGCGAAGCTGGATTTAACTTTAGCATCTATTTAAGTTTATAATGGTAAAGTTACAAGCAATTATTGTCACATTTGCACTATATTTAAGGTGATTTTTAGAAACAAAATTTTGTGAGGCCGGGAAGGTCTCATACGCACTGCAAAGAAGTTCAACTTTGCCTCTAAAAGACCTCATACGCAGTGGCTGAAAGTCCATGAAAAATGGCTCCGCAGCGAGCGTGTTAAACAAATATTTTAAATAAATATAATCCCAAAACACACACCGATAGTTAAAACAAGTAATCAATCAAATGGATAACATATATTTGAATGTACGTCAAAATAAAGCGCCCCGCCATTTTGGTACGTCCACAGATAATGGATAAAAGTTTTAATTCAAATTTATTGTAGCAACAGCTCTGTATTATGGCCGAAGTAAAACGAATGGTTTGTTTTAATGTTCACGCAGTTTTATTAATATACGAGTCAACTCGATGATATTGGAATAAAAAATATTTTATGTATGAACCAAATTATTTTTCAATAAGCTGGTTGTGAAAAAGATCTACGGCATGATATTCTCGCCTTAAGTTCAAGTTCAAGCAACTTTATTTGAATGCAGTTATCACAATCTCAAGCTGAACTGATTGCATGGATGGCCTAGTACTTAGTCATCTACTAGTAAGTAGTCATCACGCTATTGCCAGTGCATTGAGTGTTGTGGGTTCGATCCCACATGGAACAAAAATGTATGTGTCAAAGTCAAAGCCAAAGTCAAAAATCATTTATTCATTTATGTCACAAAGTAACACTTATGAATGTCGAAGTATATAGGTTAGTGAGTTTACTAAGTTACTGAAGCTACATTTAGGTTGGTTGCTAGGTTCAGGCAAAGGGTTGAGCCTATGAGAAAAAACCTGCAACAAACTCACGGCTGCTCTTTTAAATCGCCAATTAAATATAATTTCAGTATTTTACAATTCAGATTAACAAGGTGTTACAGCCATTATGCCATAATATACTACCTACTGACTATAAAAAACTAAAGATAATAACAATAATAACTTAATAATATTATAGAGGTGAAATAGTTTGAGCTAAGGTATATTTTTAATATAAATCTAAAATAGACAGTAGGATGGCATGATGGCGCATACACTTACACTTTGTGACTATGCAAAGGCTTAAATTGACTTATAAGTAATACAGATCTTTGAATCCTGTATGCAACAAGCAACTAGCTCCATGAGTTTTTGTCATTTAAGTAGTCGTTGACTGAATAATAACCCTTCTGAATAAGTTGTTTTTTAATGGCGCTTTATATGGCGCTGTATACTCGTTTATCACCAACCAATCACTTCAATAAACATTTATATCAAACACTAGCAAAAAATCACAAATCTAATCCTAACTAATATTATAAATGCGAAATGAATTTGTTTGTTTATTTGGTACGCTTTTACACTTAAACTACTCGACCGATTATCATGCAATTTCGCATGCACGTTCTTAGGAGGACAGACAAGATCATAGAGTAAGTTTTATCCAAAAAAAGTACTGCTTCCGAGAGATAAAAAATTATTGACAAAATCTAGATAAAGGCGAGTAAAGCCGCGGTAAAAATCTACTACCAAATATAAACCAAAAATATACTATTTGATTTTAATATCATAACGTAAACAGATATTCCAATAAGGTTTCCACGTAATTATCCTGCAGCGGTTGTATTCTCATTTTACATATGCAAAAATAAAAATTTGAATTTCAATATTGGGTTCGCTGACGCCACCTGCCCCGCTTCATGTACATAGTATCGATACAAATTTTACTTTGAAATATACCAACTTGGACGTACCATATGTTTAGTGAACTTATTTTGAGCAAATTTATTCTGTGGATGAAGGCATGACCGAGGGCTCTGTGATATGTATATACGAGTATTATATGTATACAAGGTTTTTCTTAGTATAGTGAAAACCTCTCAGGGGGTAATTATACTTGTTATTATAAACACCTTTTGTTCTGGGACATTGACGAAATCGTTAAAAAAATTCCATTCATTTTGTCGAGGTCAAAGTCCAATTTTGTATGGAGCATCTGTTTTTTTTCCTCGCGATTTCGGCATAATTTGAGAGAACATCCTTTAAGATTTTTTGGATATACCAGGATGACTGTCAACTGTTTTGATTACATACTGGGTTCAATAAGGAGTGAGATTTCAAAAGAAGACACTAATAAACTCTTCTGTATTGAACCGTGAACGATACGATGAAACGTGCTATCGTTTCCAGCGACATGTTCAAACTGGTTGAACTTACCTGACGTCGCGAGTGAATGGCGCGCTCTGCCGCTAGTTCGACGTGAACACACACAAACAACTCACGCGTTTGACATTGCCGCGAGCGCGACGCACGCGTCGGTCGGTAGCTTGCCCGCTACTTACACCGCAGGTGCGTTTCGTACGTGAACACTTGGATATTACGTCCATATATTTGATATTTCGTGACCGCGCCCGCCGCCGCGCCCGCTAATCAACGTGAACAAGCACTTAGTTTGTATTGTCTACTGATCCATGTTCCAACTCCAGCAGATATTTTGGTTATAGCTTCAATGTTTATTACGGTCCCCACAAAACATGTAAAAAAGCTATTTTAAACCTTAATAGTTCAAACTTAAATGTCACTTTACAATGCACAATACAGCATGTAAACATTACGCTTTTGGTGCATTCAATTCTAACGCTGGTGTCTGGTTGCCCGTTGAATAGCAAACCAACATTTGTTGAATACATACTAGTACAAATTAACACAAAATTCCTAAATTTCCCGTTCCCCGGGATCAAACATACCAAAATTCGGCGAAATGTCTAAACAGCCTGATATAATGGGCTACACAAATAGAGGCAAACATTTCCTGATTACATAAACTGTGTATCGCGTAATTTATAGGTACACACGTAATTGTATACCTACCGACCGCCGTCATCGGAATTACCTGAATTACAAAGGTGAGCTTTATTTAAAAATCAAACAATCTGTTGTATAACGAATGAAGATTTAATTAAAACTTGTTGTTTAAATTTACCTAATAACGAAATAGTTTTAGCTAATATTATATCTATGTGTCCTGAAATTGTCGTTAATATCCTACATCTAATTTCGTAGTTTTTGTACAAAACGCAATCATTGGAAATAATAAAGACTAGGAAGAACGCTAGCCTTTATTATTCCCAAGTCACTTGGGGTCGGTTTTTTAGTCTAATCGAATTTGACTGGATATCAGTTTTTACACGGAGCGGCTGCCACCTGACCTCCGCAACCCGAAGGCTAACAATACCCCAAGGCTAGACCAGTGTCAGGATATTAGAGGGCACTGACTACCCAATAACGACTGCCATAGATGTTCATGTACAAAACGCAATGATTATTTAAAAAAATATATTTGAATTCTGGGAATAGACTATAGAATATGTATATTATTAATAACCTATATTATAAATAATAGATATCAATATAACCTTTAATTTAATTTGTATTTAAAGTTAAATTTACTGTTTGTCCGTATTTGTTGATTCAATTTGCAATATTTACATGCTGGTTGATATTTTTGTTAATCTAAGACATACCATAGTGGTCTTAAACAAACAAATATACATGAAAAAGAAATTTAGAATACGAGTTAAAAATATAAGAAAGGATCAATAATAGACCTATGTTGAAACAACGTATAAAATTTATTACCTTTTGTTTTTTAGTTTGCTCGTCAAAATGACCACACTCGGCCTGATGGTAAGCAGTTATGTGGTCCAAAAGCAGTGGCCTCCACAACATCCTCATAGCACCTGAGGCGATGTTGAGGTCCCTACCTTGATGGCCAGAGAAGGTACTTTTTCACGCACCTCTTAAAGGACCCAGGATTGAAGGAAGAAGGAAACACATGCCTTGTCAGAGAATTCCATGCCTTGATCGTTCGGCAGAGGTATGAGTACCCAAACTTGTTGGTGCGCGCTTTAATCCCGTATAAGGATAGCATCTGAGCCAAACACGCGTTGTTCTGCATGGAAAGATAAATATAATATAATGTAATCTCAATATAAGATAAACAATTCTAGACAATGTTATTTTAAAATAGTTATACGTGACGTATACTATGAATGGCATGTACGCCATTGTGTCTTCTATTTACACAGCAATGAAGAGAAATGATAACTAATTGTCTGCGAATATAAACTAATTGTTGGAGTGCCTTAAATAAATACCGGAACAATGCCCAGCAGACTGCAATAGGCTAGCCTTGCTTTTTTTATTTTTATATATTACTAGATGTTCCCGCGGTTTCACCCGCCTTTATCGTTACTGCGCCGCCTCCGTGGGTCGTAGCGTAATGTTATTTAGACTATATCCTTCCTCGATAAATAGGCTATCCAGCACTAAAATAATTTTTCAAATCGGACCAGTAGTTCCTGAGATTAGCGCGTTCAAACAAACAAACAAACTCTTCAGCTTTATAATATTAGTATAGATTATTTTTTTAAAAGGCATCGTCCGCACTAGGAATTAATCCTGTCTCGCGAGGACTTTACAGACATTCAAACGACGGACACAAAGGACATCCAGACTCGAAAAAACCATTTGTGGATCACACAAAGTTATGTCCCGTGTAGGATTCAAACCCACAACACTCGGCGCATTGGCAGTGGCGAGGCTATCAATTCTATAAATTTGTTAGTAATTTAGTAATATTCCTCTTTCATTGCCGCTTGTTTTTAGGCCATGATATAGCATAATCTTTGAAATTAAACTACTTTATGCGGATTTTTCCGCTTTGTTTATTTTAAAACATTTTTATTACATAATTTTGAACTATAACATTCGCTTAAACGTAAGAAAATGTTATAGCATAATCTTGTTTAGATTTTAAGCATCTCAATTAGAGCAGCGATAGCTCAGTGGGGAGAGCAACAGACTGCAATGCAGAGGGTCTCGGGTTCGAATCCACGTCGCGCACCTCTGACTTTCGGAAGTTATATGACTTTTCGAAATTATGTGCGTATTGATTGACAATTATCGCCTGCTCCGTGCAGTCGTTATTGGGAGAGTATCGACACAAAATATCCCACTGGGTCGAAGTGTCGCCGGTCTGAACTGACTGGCCCCAAGATAAGATAAGCATCTAAATTTAAAAGAAGAGAAGAATCAAAATAAACAGACAGTATCAGTAAACACTGTGACAAAACACTGAATACATACTTGAATCAACCTAAAAGCCAGATCAAAACATTGAAAATGCTCCTAGAAAATAGCATAAGCTCATACAGTACGAGACACATCAAATTGAATGAAACGTCCAAACAGTTGGACACAGCAGTATACATAGTTACTCTGTACCATCAACTTATACTGCCACTTTGCTCAGATTACACTGCTCTGCCCGTGTTGTAGCAATTCGGACACGACTTTTGAGAAAATTCAACTGCATGCTTACATTTGTCGAAGTGTACCTCTTTGGCTCCTCATACCAAGCTAGTCTGTATTATAATTTCTTCTATAGCCTTTAGCTTTTGCCTGCGGCTTCTTACGTGTGGAAATTGGATATAGGCACCTATCTACATTTTTCCAGATGCATGTAAAAAAGCTGATATAATATGTACTCACAGATTACTGAACTTCTAGGCAGCGTATCAAGATGAAATATGCACCAGATTTGAAATTAGAATTCCAGCAATACAATTGCGAAATTGCATTTGTGCGTACAAATACACTGGCAAATAGACAGAATTTCTAAAAATAATTGCTTTGGTTTCTAAAGCTCTTACAAAGACGCCACATATTTATTTTCTTAAATATATCCTATGTACAGACATTAACCAGTTACAATTATATCTTTATATATATAAATCTTCTGTTCGTTTTGTAATTAAACTCCTCCAAAACGGCTGGACCGATTTTGATGAAATTTTTTGTGTGTTCAAGTGGATTCAAGAATGGTTTAGGTTTGGTTTTTTTTATATTTTATTTTATTTTTCTTGTGTACAGGACATCGTCTGTCGGGACAGCTATTTTATATATATATATATATATATATATATATATATAAATCTTCTGTACGTGTGTTTGGTGTGTTTGTAATTAAACTCCTCTTAAACGGCTGGCACGATTTTGATGAATTTTTTTGTGTGTATTCTAGTGGATTCGAAAATGGTTTAAATTTGATTTTTTTTTTTTCTCTTGTGTACAGGACTACGTCTGTCAGGACAGCTAGTTATAGTTATATAAAATTGCATCCTTTTGCTTTCGAGTCGACAGTACTTTTCCTATATTATTTTGGCTGAGTATGTGGCTATGTTAACCGCAGTAACGATGGGATTCTTTTGATTAATTCCACCCGAACTTCCACCACCGTCACACCTGTATTATTAACAAATTTCGCCACCTATATTTTAGGTCCCATGTAATAGAGCGTAAGTGCATTGATGTATACCAGGAACTAATCCAGACTCCATGCCGCTACAGAAAATCTCAAAAACATTTTGCTCGAACAGGTAATCGAATCCGCGACAACCATATCAGTAGCATACAATACTGATGCGCTGCCGAGACAGTTCCATTAGCAGATGTAACACTAGACAGTTAAACTATATACAGACGGTACAGGTTCATATATTATGTGAACCGCACATTATACATAGAATCTCTCACAGAATATCAACGTGAAATAGCAGTATTCCTACAGTACTGTTGTGTTTCGTTCGGTGAGTGAGAGTGCCGAAGGCTCAAGCACCCCCTTTCCCCCTTCCGGCTCCTTCTCCTTCCCACTTCCTTTCCGAAACGGTCCGCAACGCGCAAGTGATGCCTCTGGTGTTGCAGGCGTCCATAGGCTACGGTGACCGCTTACCATCAGGTGGGCCGTATGCTTGTTTGCCACCTTGCAACCTAGCAACTAACCTAAATGTAGCTTCAGTAACTTAGTAAACTCACTAACCTATATACTTTGACGTTCATAAGTGTTACTTTGTGACCTAAATGAATAAATGATTTTTGACTTTGACTTTGACTTAGAAATACAAAAAGTTACGCAAAATACGTATACTCTGTAACTTTCATACACACACACACGCACATACACAACATCAAGAGACAGCCCACCTACAACATCACATACGCAAACAAAACACACATACAAAAACAAAACAAGGATCCATTTATTTAAAGCACTAAAACGAAAATATGAAACGATGATCAAATAAAAAAACATATATTTACCTGTTTTATTGACACGGGGGACCCTTAAGCTGTTCTTGTACCTGGAGCTGTAACTTTTACGAGGGCAGCCGTAAAACGCAGAATAGAGCCTTATATCACTTTATACCGTTTTCTTTTGTATATTTAACGCTTCTATTCCCTAGAATAAGGATACATAACGTTTTATTGAGGCGTTTCGCCCATTGGAAATGTATTTCTTGTTTTATTATCGATATTCTAGACGCTCACTTTACAGTCTGAGTGGGAATTAGTATAGTAAAGCTGTGCTAGATAAATGAGTACTTAAGTAGATCTAAATGTGTTTATTCTGGGAATTTAGAGGATAAATAGTTACTCTACTTATGCTCTTAAAGTCTAGAATGGACTATAAACTTAGTCTGGTTCTTATATAAAAAAGTCGTTTTATCTACGAATAGTTAAGTATTGACAAATTTGACATAGAATATGTATCAAAAATTGCCTGCTTGCTTTGGTGTTTCGCGAGCACTATAATATATCCTTCTTCAAACGAGGTTTAAAGAGAGTTCTTCTTTCACGATAGGCAGTGGCTTTGCTGTGTCCTGACATTGCTGAAGTCTATGAGCAGCGGTTACTACTTTCTAACAGGTGGGCCACTTGCTCGTCTGCTACCAAAGTCAATCTTTAGTTTTTTATAGTCAGTAGTATATGGCATAATGGCTGTAACACCTTGTTAATCTGAGTTGTAAAATACTGAAATTATATTTAACTGGCGATTTAAAAGAGTGGCCGTGAGTTTCTTGCAGGTTTCTTCTCATAGGCTCTACCCTTTGCCTGAACCTAGCAACTAACCTAAATGTAGCTTCAGTAACTTAGTAAACTCACTAACCTATATACTTTGACGTTGATAAGTGTTCCTTTGTGACCTAAATGAATAAATGATTTTTGACTTTGACTTTGAATAAAAAAAACATCCTCGCTTATATCCTGAAAGTGTAGACAGTGCTCACATTTCGCATTTAAGTATGATTTTAGATCTCACGTAATGAGTAGAATAAGTAACGTATTTATCGATCATAGTTCTAAGCTTTTTTATACAACTAAGGTGGCAAACAAGCATACGGCCCAACCGATGGTAAGTGGTCACCGTAGCCTATGGACGCCTGCGACACCAGAGGCATCACTTGCGCGTTGCCGACCCTTTAGTAAAGGAAGTGGGAAGGAGAAGGAGCGGGATGGGGGAAAAGGGGTTATTGGGCCTCCGGCACTCTCACCCCACTCTCACCCACCGAACGAAACACAACAGTACGAATACTGCTATTTCACGTCGATATTCTGTGAGAGGGTAGTCCTTCCCCGGTCGAGCCAACCCATTCATGCTGAAATCGGCGAGGCTCTACTACTCTGCTCTGTACTGTAACTGAATTATTTTTGACAGGGAACCCCAATGACGCTTTGCCCAACCCGAGATTTCATGTTCGGCAGTAGTAGGCGCATTAACAAATTCAGCGCCATCGAGGTATTTAGTATGTAATATGTTTCTTAATCTATAGACAGATTATCTTTTATACTATTAATCTATACGTTTTCACTAAAACATTTGTACTTAAAAATATGATACAGAAAAGAAAAATTAATGACGTCTACAATTGGCGGCCTTATTGCTAAGAGCCATCCCTTCTAGGCATAGAAATTAAACAAACTGTATACAGATTTTATCGCTTTGTTTATTTTTTATAAAATTTCATAATTTTGAAACTTTATACTACTATTGTTAAACAATTTTACTTGTTACTGTTTACTTCAATTTAAGCTGTTTAAATGATACAACTATTTAGGTTTAATTTTACACTTTTCCCGACGTTTCGGTTGCTTTTCAGCAGCCATGATCACGGGAAGACTAGGCAGCTTTGTCAAAAAGATATTTAAGGAACATACCAATTTTGACCCATAAAGAGGTCAAACTCTTAACACACGGAAGATAACCTATGCTGAGGCTATCACTTAAACCAATACACCCTCCGTGCATTAAAATATCTAAAGCATAAATTATAACGACGTCCGTTTTCATGACTAAAATTATATCAGTCGGCCTGACCGTACGTCAAGCATAATGTTCAATAAAAGTCGCGCTTCAGAGACAAATTGAAACATGTGCTGGGAATTCTCATAAAAGTAATGTATCGTACTGGTATAAGTACTTGTAAAATATTTAGTACACGGCTTTAGGTTAGCTCTGCCTTCAATATTGTATCTCGATGTTTTTAGCTCTAGATTAAATTAAAAAGGAAAACTGCTACTAGGGTGTTCGAAAAGCCTGATTGAGCCAGTTATTTGAAAACGATACAAATACGGTGACGTACAGTCAATGACATAAGTAGATAACCATAAAATACATTTGTAACAGTATAATATAATATTCTACCACATACACACATCACCATCTAGCCCAAACTAAGCAGAGCTTGTACTATGGGTACTAGACAATGGATAAACATGCATATATAATTTTCTTTTGTTGTAAATACATACATATCATACATAGAAACACCCAGACCAAGACAAACATCCATGTTCGTGCACACAAATGTTTGACTTGTGCGAAAATCGAACCCGTTACTTTAGGCGTGGCAGTCGGTTACACTAACCACTACGCCATCGATTTTTATGAATGAAAAATGTTCTAATAAATTGTAACTTAAATTACAAAACTTTTGCAGTTTCTGATTTAAAAGATTAAGAATTATCATTATTGTGTATGATAAAGCGATTCAAAGCTTCATCAATGTCTATCACCTTATGTTGCTGACTATGCCACTCTCTCACATGAAACTGGTGTAAGAATAGTACTATTACTGCGATTCGCCCGCTTAGTAAGAGTTCCGAAAGCTTCCATAGCCATATCTCATTCGTTTACTTTTATCCCCGCATTAATCTGTTTTTTAGGTTTGGCAACACGCAATACACATGGCATTTGGACCCTAAGCTACGATAATCCCGTTTTTTTTAAGTGAAAACTACTTTAGCGGCGTTGTGCACTTTTTTTGTAATGGGTAAAAATGTTAAACTCGCGTCGGGTTGCACTCCGGGAGTGCCGGCAGAAGTGAAAACTTGAATATTAACGTTGTGCATTTTTGATATTTTGGAATGGTTAGGGAATAATTTTGCACGAATTGCTTTAATTATCAGTATAAAAGTACTATCATTTATGTGGTAAAATACATTATTCATTTATTGCGCTATCGTACACAAACATCACAATTCTCCCTCTGTCTTACGAATTTCCGATCAGGTCACGTGTCCTGACGCGAGTTTGACAATTCTCCCTCCGTCTTACGAATTTTCGATCATGTCACGTGTCCTGACGCGAGTTTAACATTTTTTACCCATCACAAAAAAAGTGCACAACGCCGCTAAAGAAGTTTTCACTTCAAAAAACAGATAGAAGTGCCACTATTTTCAACGGCGCTTTACCAAAATCTATCGTAACAAATACCTAGACTTAGAATAGAAGTAATTCCCAATCTATACATTCTCATCCCTGTATTCATCCTTATCCTTTGGCCACATAAAATAACCCGAACTCATTATAGAAGTAGAAGAAAATCCGTACAATTTCCTTCGCGGCCATCGAACCAAAACACATAAGACTGATAAAAGAACAGAGCAATTCAATTCTCAATACAAAACCGCTTTATACGTACCAAAGATGAGACGGGTCGTTGTAAAGGGCACGATGTCGACGATGACGCGGGTTACTGAATGGCACGGCTCGTCCAAAGCCCTTACCACTGTACACTCGACTTTAAAACATACCTACTCACTTTTGTGAAGCATGGAACTTCATCTACATCATCTCAGCCGAAAAGAGTCGTTTCTTCTTCTTTTCTTTTCGTGTGGTTAGTGGCCAACCTGATGTCAAGAGTTGTTCAAGCCACCCGTAGACCACTGACATGGTTTAACAACTGCTGTCAATTTGACAACAACCGGGACCGACTTTTTACGTGGCCTCCAAACCGCGGAGACGCTCAGATGAAATACCACTAAGCGGTCACCCATCTGTAGACTGACCGCACTCAACGTGCTTAACCTCGCCAATCGTTTACCAATCAGTGAGTGCAACTAGCTATGAGTTTGCGTTTAAGTATGTATTATCAATGTATTACCAATGGGTGGTGCTTTTCAATGCTTATTTTGGATGATTATGCTTACTTTTGCTGAAAAAGAGGTGGGAAGGCCGGAGGTTGAAATAGAACTAAAATCTTGCTTACGTAATATTTGAGCGGCCCCAAAGAAGACCACTGCTGGACATGGGCCAACAATGGCCTTCGAGCGGTTCAGAGCGGTTCACGAACATTAAAATTATCTTTGATCATATTCATGTTATCATGAAATTAAATGAGCGAATAACTGAATCAATTCTGACTTTGGTATTCGATATCTTGATTAATTATTTGATCTCAGATTGACATGCCCACCCAAAGGACCTTGGTCAACACAATTAAAGTACTCCAATGCAACAAGTTAACAAACGACGTGTCAAAATCAAACTCATGTCAAGTGATTTAATTAGCTTTTGCTAATACTACCTTTCAGAAGTTGCATAAGTTATTCAGCTTCAATAATCTCTAAAGTGCAGACACTATTTCACACAAATCTTAAACACTTATTAGGTGAAAGCAAGTCCCTAATTTATATAATATAGCTTCCACCGTCAGCACAATTCATCTGCCCATACTGGTAGACTGACCTTCGCCGATTACACGTGGAAAGTTGTCTTGCAAAAGATTTTAAAGATATTTTTTATAATTATGTTTCTTTAGTAACTAAACCACAAATCTCATACTTGCACATGACATTAAAGAAATCAAATCTCTTTTCATTCAATCACTAATTAATAATGGCACCGTGACTTCTTTCGCGTGGCTACAGTTTGCCTGCAATTTATTTAATTTGCGTGAATTACATTATGCATATTATGATTACATCTTTGATATTAATGAATCTGATTCAGTAAAACGTGGCTTGGATTTAAAGTGGTACATTAGCTACCCACTATTATCTATACAAAATGACTTATAAAATCACTATTATATTCAGTAAAGTTCCATCTACAAAATTAAAAAGAAAACCAAGCAGCTGGGCTTGGATTTTTAATTTACTAACAAGGCTGAATATCAGTTTATTCTCATTATTTTCGGGCAAGAACTTAATAACATTATGCAAAAGAATAGTTGTTATTTCTCCATTAAAGACAGTGTCAGTTGTTACTAGCTGTGTTAATGCTGAAAACTTAAAAGCTAAACCGTCTAGTATTTTCGTTTTAAAAGTAAAAAGATAAAAAAATGATTATACCAAGCTATAAACTCTTACAAAGTCGCATCAAAATCTTTCACTCCATTTCAATTCAATCGTTAAGTCGTAAGATCCAAAAGCATTTATTTAGGTCCAAATTCAAATGGAAAAATACACACACAAAATTGCACCGCCAAATATTATCTAAATACCCTCCACAAAAAACTAACCGCCCTGTATCACCTACCAAAACTACCCATTTAAAAGATAACTTCATAACAGAAACAGACGACATTATTTCGAATGACCACTCGTAGAATAAATTGTGGAAAACGAAATATCAAATGGTAGGGGCGACGATAAGTGTACAGGAAATAAGGGCTCGCCGGGGGCTCTATACTGCCTCAGAAAACATTCAGCTTGATTGGCTCCATAGGCTCGGCACCAGTGTGACCACAGATCAACTTCTACGAGATGTGGGGGAATTTTTTACTGGTTTTCATGGATGCAACATAATTGCTTTTTGAAAATTATGATTGTGTGGAGAACTCTATGTGCTTGTCAACTTATTGACATATACATATTTGCTTTGGTTTATGAACTTATTGAAATAATATACATTGTTGGTTTGCGCTGCGGAAGTAAACCATTTAAACCACCACACCATCCATGCAATCAATTATAAGTAACTATTCTCTTCGTTCAATTGCGGCTCGATTGGCTTCATAAGTTCGACACCAGTGTAACCACAGAACAACTTCTACGAAATATGGGAGAATTTACTACTGGTATTCTTGCAATCTCAATGGCGTAGTGGTTAGTGTAACCGACTGCCACGCCTGAGGTCGCGGGTTCGATTCCCGCACAAGTCAAACATTTGTGTGCATGAGCATGGATGTTTGTCCTGGTCTGGGTGTTTCTATTTATAATATGTATGTATTTACAAAAAAAAAGTATATATGTATGTTTATCCATTGTGTAGTACCCATAGTACAAGCTTTGCTTAGTTTGGGCTAGATGGTGTTGTGTGTATATTATTATATTATTATATATTATATTTGGCTTTTGAAAATTATGATTTAGTGAAAAACTCTATAGGCTTGACAACTATTGACATATATGTACATTTTTGGGTTCTTTTAATTTTAGAAAAGGATGCGTGCATAATAACTAACAAATATCAACACCCTTTTATACAATTTGTAACTATTTAAAGTTATATCGCTTAGTGTCTGCTCGTATTCGTTGTTTCAATTCGCCATAATTACATGATGGTTGATGTTTTTGTTGATTTAGAACAAACCATTTTACACTAAATAAAAGCAACCATACACGATAAATACAGAAAAATAGGTATATTGATGAAATAGTTAGTATAAAACCACAAAGTTACCGATTTTATTCATACATAATGCCAATTGCATACTTAGGCTGGTTTCATAGTCGCGTGGTCGAGCGGCGCCGTCCAGACGCGCGCGCTTGTAAATTCACTAGACTCGCTTGTAAATTCACTAGACTCGCTTGTAAATTCACTAGACTCGCTTGTAAATTCACTAGACTCGCTTGTAAATTCACTAGACTCGCTTGTAAATTCACTAGTAGCGTTTTATAGTCACGCTGTTGAAGCGCGCCGCGATTCTCATAGGTCCGCCTTGCGTCAAGCGCGTGCTGTTGAAACGCGCTGTTCGACGGCGCGACTGTGAAACTAGCCTTAAACCCCTATAATACATATGCACATATATGAAATACTATATGGAAGCAAACATTAATCTCTGACGTAGTATTATGTCATTGTGTAGCTTAGTTGGTAAATCAACGAGACGGTTTGTTGAGACGTCAGGGAGAAATCCTGCTGTATAGATAGATGGTCGCATTCCTAGTTTATTTATTATTAATTTTATTTTTGAAACAGACTTCACAACAAAGAACACCCAATTTCTAAACATCTATTAGAGTAGTAGAGCCTCGCTGATTTCAGCATGAATGGGCCGGCTCGACCGGGTAAGGACTACCCTCTCACAGAATATCGACGTGAAATAACAGTATTCGTACTGTTTTGTTTCGTTCGGTGGGTGAGAGTGGGGTGAGAGTGCCGGAGGCCCAATAACCCCTTTTCTCCCTTTCCACTCCTTCTCCTTCCCACTTCCTTTCCAAAAGGGTCAGCAACGCGCAAGTGATGCCTCTGATGTTGCAGGCGTCCATAGGCTACGGTGACCACTTACCATCAGGTGGGCCGTATGCTTGTTTGCCACCTTAGTTGTATAAAAAAAACATCTATTTGTGGATCACACAACATTTTGTCCCGTGTGAGATACGAACCCACAATATGCGCCAACTTAAATCAAATTTTTGGCTAAAGTCGGCAACGTATGCTACGATAGCCGCTTTTAAGATCTCCCAGACCGAATTCCTGTCACGGCAGCCAATTTTAACGCAGACTGGCCATCTGTGTTTGTACAAGTGTGTGCGCAAACACAAAATCTCTCTATTTTCTCACTCTCATAGTCCGATAGGACAGCAATCCGATAGGGTTGGAAAGAGATTAGGCAGGATCAACGGCTCCTCACACCATTCCGTACGTGCTTTCTGAAGCACGGGATCATGCAACACCGCTGACTTTCTAACTCCGGCCTGCTATTACGAACTTCAAATTAAAATCAAATCAAATCAAAATTTTTTAAGTGCTAAATACAGGTTAGAGATGATGGTACATAAAGCAAAATAATCCACTGTATTTTACCGTAACTAGCATGCAAATGTAACACTTAATTATTTAAAACTAGCAGTCGCCTAGTGCTCGAAATTCGACCAAAGTTTGTCTGTAAGATATTGCTGACATATTATGTCATTATATATTGATATATGTAACCATGGTTACGCGCTTCGACTGCGTGTGTCAAATGCATGGTTGTGTGCGTGTAGTATTTATTCATTAATTTAATGTATTTTTAATGCATATTTTATAAAAATATTAGGATTCGCCCCTCCTCCATATAAACTTTATCTGTGCCAAATTTCATACTCCTCCTTCCGCGCAATTTTCGTAAAAAGGGGTACAAAGTTTTTGCTTCACGTATTAATATATAGATACCAATAAATTGAACTTCTTGACCTGTAAATTATTGGAATGCCAGACATAATTGACAGCCTATTGTGTCTAGCCGCCGGTGTGCCGCTGCAACTCAATAGGTTCCATTTTTGTTGACCTTTGCGATATTCACTACCTCTGCACCACCGACGCAGTCGCCGCTTACTATCAGGCTATAGTAGGTATACTTGTTTGTAATATAAAAACGTCGAAATATGCAGCATACCCCGCATGTATCGAGATGCCGAATAGTGTGACACTATAAGTTGCTCGTTGCCTTTTATGCGCCATATTCTGAAGTTTTGAGTTCTCATTGGAGTCTTATACTATGTTATCGGTTTATAATAAAATATTATGGTTACGAGCCTTCGCAGTCATCGGCGCTTCCTCCTTGGCTGCGTATAAGGTGAAGAAATGGTACCAGCTAATATTGTATTTCGCGCCGCTTATGTTTTGTTGTGTTTTCTGAGAGTGCGTAGATATTAAAAGAAATGGAACACTTACCTGTGTGCCGCGCTTAGGCCGGGTATAGTTTCATACTTCGTGCTGCCACGAAAAATTTTATGACGGTTAATGCCTAGAACAGTTTGCTTGACCCGCGAATTGAAACATTCGTGCACAGTAATTGCATTTAATACCGTTGCACTACTGCGAGAAGTGTACTTTTTTACTTTATACTTAAAAAATTATTCAGAATAATTTATCAGCGTGTTGCAAAACCTTTTAACCGAAGAAGATAAATTATGAAAAAGATAAATAACAACCATATAATAGGAACGTAACTTAACAGTTGTCTGTACCTATTAATATACGTACCTTTACTCTATACGAAAATAAAGAAACTACTTTGGAAAGCGGTGACTATTTTTGTAAACTCAAGAAATATAATACAAAATCGCAGTGCGTTTATACAGATACTAGATGTTCCCACGGTTATTGTTACTGCGCCGCCCCCGTGGGTCGTAGCGTGATGTTATATAGCTTATAGCCTTCCTCGATAAATAGGTTATAAAACACTAAAAGAATTTTTCAAATCGAACCAATAGTTCCTCAGATCTCTAGCGCGTTCAAACAAATAAACTCTTCAGCTTTATAATATTAGTATAGATATATTTCGAAACTCAGAATATGGACTTGTGACAGTATCTATATTGGGAATTTCTCTTTAGATAGATAGGTAGAGTGTTTAACTGTAGGTAATGACTTTCAATGAGTGCTAGTGACTTGTTCAAATTAATCCAGAAACATCTGAGTAAAAACATTAGGCAGTAAAATTTGTGATATTGACATGCTAATAAATTCAGAATTGTGTTTTGGAGATATAAAAATGCCAGATTAAAAATAATTGGATTGATAACTTTTTTTAGTTCGTAACTAAATTTATCGGCAATACTTAACGACTCTACAATTTACCTTTGTAATATATTTTACATTTATGTACCATTTATTAAACTATACGTACAAGTCAAAATATCACATTTCTCATTAGTTTTTAGCAAACCCACAAGTGGCGGCATCGCTCTGCATCACAATGAAGTTTAATCGCGATAGCAATTAGATCGGGAATGAGCCGTCCAATTAAGCTCTCATTAGTATAAGCGAATGCGAACCGATCTACACATTCTGACTATAGATGAATTTAAGAGCTATTAGCATGTAATATATGAGTTCCGCACAATATCTACAAAACGAAATAATTATAAAGCCGAGTGATTCCATACTCGCTATCTCTCGCGAAAAGTAGAAACTCTTTTTTTGGAGCTATGATAAAATCAACTACCTTTTAACTAACCCAAGCATTGATTACAATTTTAAAAAGTATGATTACAATTTTAAAAAGTAAAGTGTGTATCATCTTACGTCAACATATATTTTTTTAGAATGTACATAGGCTCTTGACTGTTACATGCAATTTGTTTGGACTCTGCAATACTCTAAAGTTATCGAACACTGTATTTATTAAGATTGTAGTATCTACACCGACATTGTTAAAGTAGCAATCAGTCACCAAAAGGTGCTTGCATTCTCTTGAATGCAAGCCTACTCCGTCTGCAAGGTTCCGCTTTTGAAGTGAAAACTTCTTTAGGCGCGTTGAGCACTTCTTGGGTGAACAAAAATCATGGAACTCGCGTCATCGTCACCGAACACTTTCCATTTTTGAATTATTTTTGGTTTATAAAGAAGTGTTTATGATCATTGATTAAAGTTTTCACTTCTATCGGCAGTCTCCAAAGACTGCCCCAATTTTTATTTTTATACGAACAAGAAAGCTAGCGACTATTTCTCTAGCCCACTGTGGACCCTTTACTGACACCGCAAGGAACAAAGATTACTTATAATAATATAAGCTCTGTATTAAGCTGCCCCACTGCTGGGCACGGACGTCTTGTCAGTTTGAGAAGAGTGAGGCCATAGTCCACCACCCTAGCCCAGTGCAAGTTGGCAAACTTCACATATCTTCGAGCACTTTATGGAAAGCTCTCAGACATGCAAGTTTCCTCACGATGTTTTCCTTCATCGCTACAGCAAGCGATAATTAACTATTTAATACGCACATAACTTCGAAAAGTCAGAGTTGCGTGGCTTGGGATCGAACTCGAGACCGTGGCATGGCATTCCAACGGTCTCCCACCAGGCTATCGTTGCACTACTACCCCCTGCTAATAGCATTGCGTCTCCTTAAGCTGGAAACCTTATTAACCATAGGAACACAACACCTGATTCTTTGGATGCTCTTGACTATCGTTTGATGAGGCAGACTTCTCCAATTTAAGCAAAATCCCAGGTCACAATATAAGCAGTTTATTATCATACCAAGTTGCAGTTCTAAATCAACATCATTTTTTACTAAGGAATAAAATACGCAGTAACGTCCATTTAAATGCGATCATCACGAGAGAATGATGTCTCAAGTACGACAGATGTACTTTTAGCAGCCGTCACTAATTAAAAATATAAATGAAGCAAAATACGCTAAAGAAAAACTGATCTACAAAAACCCAGACGAATGGTAAATAGTTTTTAACCTCGATGCAAAAAGCGATGTGTTAACTAAAGCGTTTGTCTACAATTATGTTTGCCTGTGTTAGCATAGCTACCAAACGGATTAACGTGGCTTGTTTGTTTATTCGAGATAGGGGATTTGACGGATTATTTAAAAGCTTCTTTAGTCAGCAAGGATTAAAATGATGACAATCGGTTAGGTTTTTTAAGATAATAATAATAATAATATTCTACCACATACATACAACACCATCTAGCCCAAACTAAGCAGAGCTTGTACTATGGGTACTAGACAATGGATAAATATACATATATAATATTTTTTTATAAATACATACATATTATACATAGAAACACCCAGACCAAGACAAACATCCATGTTCATGCACACAAATGTTTGACTTGTGCGGGAATCGAAGCGCGGCAGTCGGTTATACCAACCACTACGCCATCGAGGCCGATCATTAGCTTTATTGTGTAGATAATATGTTAGACATGCAAAATAGAACAAAACATTATAAAATTTATTCTCCGGTCTTCCGGTTCATGCTAAGCCAGCAAAGCTTTACTACTTAACAGATTTTAATTAATATCCACTAATAAGAAATATGTTGGAGCATTTAAGTCCATCGACATATTGCTAACAAATTGTTCTGCGACAAGTTCCGGCCTTTAGTAGAACTAAATTCAGAATTCCGGGAATAGAAACATTTTCTTGAAGAACTTTTAAATACCTACATAATTATGAATAGAAGAAAATGGTTGGTACATAAAAACATCAAAACTCATCATATAGTACCACTTGCATGCAAAAATAATAATAATAATGTCCTCCTGACCGAATTTTCGGTCACGGCGGCCAATCTTAACGTAGACTGGCCATCTGCGCAGGAGATATTATAGTGCACAAGTATGTGCGCAAACACAAGTGCACTCTCTGTTCCCTAGCCCTCATGATCCGATAGGATGGATAATCCGACACGACCGGAGAAAGATCAGGCGTAGGACCAACGGCTTTACGTGCTTTCTGAGGCACGGAAATAAGTTGCAAGAATAAGTTGCACATAGCCGACAACTTCTACACGTCCAATCTATTCATCCAAATGGCAAACAGTTAGCAGCCAACTAGAAACGTCATTGAAACTCTTATTATCCTAACCCTCCTCAAATAAAAGCTTATTATGCAATTAGAAATTCAAATTATTCAGCTGGCTCAGAGTTTATTATGAGAAAAGTTTGAGTGGTTGAATAGTTCTTGAAACCTAACACAAACACCGCCATGGAGTGAAGGTTCGTTTATACTGCACTTACTAACTTCACTTGTGATATTTAACTCTGTTTAGCTTTAAGATCGCTCGAGCTTTCGAAAATCCTAGTGCGTTTATATGCATCTAGCTATAAAACATAGTACTTCAATATTTTAGAAGGCTTTTATTGATTTGGAGGAATATTACAACCATTAAATAGTACTAACTATTACTACTATTTAAGTTACACAAAATAATTTAAAATTACGTATAGGTACCTAAATTACTACAATTTATCTATACGTAATTTTAAATTCTTCTAAAATATTCAGTTGTAAGGTTTCATATCTAGAAACATACGCACTAGAAATTTCGGCAAGTCGACTAACATACCTACAGCAAAATACTATCAATCACCGCTTTAGAATATGAGATTGTTTATATAGCACTTAATTTTTTAACACTGTTTATTAATTATTTTATCATTAAACGTTAGACAATATTACTGTTTTAAAATTTCTAGTAGGTTTGTGTATCTATACTAATATTATAAAACTGAAGAGTTTGTTTGTATGTTTGAACGCGCTAATCTCAGGAACTACTGGTTAGATTTGTTTTAGTGTTGGATAGCCTATTTATTGAAGAAGGCTATAGGCTATATAACATCACGCTACGACCTACGGGAGCAGCGCAGTAACGATAAACGCGGGTGAAACCGCGGGAACATCTAGTCTAGATAAAATGTTTAAAATACGTAAATACTTCAAAAGAAAAAGAAAATAATAAACGTACATTGCGTAAATTACTTACCTAGGAACATAAACATGGTTGTAATATTCCTTCAAAAAGATATTCATAAAACTATTCTGTGGTTCGTAGATAAATAAAGGCAACCTATTAGTTTTAAAATTGCGGTAATTTATTATTGTATTGTATTAAATTAGCGGTGGTTCTTTCATTGTTGGAATAATATAGACTAAGTAAATAATAAAAAATGTATATGTATATAATTCTACTTACTTTTTTAGCTCTACAAAAATGATATGATAAAACATTTCACAGTTCAATTAATTTAAATATGGTTGGAAATGCAACTCGTGTAAGTAACTCTTGCTTGCTGCATGCAAGCATACTAGCAAATACCTGTAGCCTACAGTCGTGCGTCATGTACAAACACCATAATTATATATATGCTTGTGCCGTGGAAATAATACGGACTTACATAATAACTATTTTTAAATAAATATATTTTTTTACCTTGTACAAACTTTTTGCTGTCAGGTATCTAAACTACACATTGGCATATAATTAATTCTACTATTTATTAACAATTAATAACAGTCAAAGCTACTAAATATACATTTCAAAAATGGAAATCATAACAAAGAAGAATCGAGGACCATTCATCACCTTATTGACTGCCACGCATTTTTATCAAGGGACACTTATATTAATGATACTTATACCTACAGGCTAAAACAGACTTTTCGATTGGCTTTTCATATGCTAAGTTAAAGTATACACTATCAAGATGCTAAACAAGCTTATGGCTCGCCAGATAGTAACAAACAGGGTATAACTCACTTCTTACCAGCCCTTGAATGACGGCAGAAAAGCGCAATAGCTCGCAACGTATGTTTAATTCTCCTTTCTATTCGTTTATATTATAATACCAGCATGTTATTTAAATTGTCCCACTGCTGGCATGGGTTTCTTCTCAGTGTGAGAAAGGTTAGGCCATAGTCCACTACGCTGGTCCAGTGCGTGTTGGCAGACTTGACATATCTTTGCGAACATTATGGCGAACTCGTAGTCATGCAGGTTTACTCACAATGTCTTCCTTCGCCGTTAAAGCGAGCGATAATTATTAACTATTTAATACGCACATAATTTCAAAAAGTCAGAAGTGCGCACTCGGAATAATTCCTGTGTCGTGGGGGACTTTACTTACATTGAAGCAACAGACACAAAGAAAATCCAGACTCGGAACAATCATTTGTGGATCACACAAAGTTTTTTCTCGTGTGGGTTTCGAACCCATAACACTCAGCGCAGTGGCAGTGGCGAGGCGTCTACTAAACCACTACACCATTCGCGCGGTGATTTATTATTACAACTCAGAGAAATACAGGCATCAATTTATGTACATACATATATGTATATGTTAATTACCAGAGTTTGGTGTTTGAGCCGTTCGAGCTGTTTACTGATGGGCATTGTATATTAGCCTTACGACCCGATTAGCTAACTCATGAATAAACGTTAATACGTAACATCAAGTAAATGCTAAGATAGACGACAATTAGCCAGTTAATTAAAGCGCTACTAGCCAATTAAATAATGTTTCTAGAGATTGCTATCATAAGCTATGCTAAAAAAGCAATAATTTTAAAAAGGGTAAAAATACAACCATGAAGTATTTTAACTTAGCAACTTTGAAAAAATTATTATTGCCAAATAACTGTATGGTACACAGTGGTTAATGTGACCTCGCTATAGTCACGGCATCGAATATTTTTGGTTCGATATGGACCAAAAATTGTGTGTTCTGCAAATAGATGTTCAGAGTCTGGATGTCCATTGTGTCAAAATCCTCTTAAGCTTATAAGTTGCACCTAGTACAGGAGTTTCAGGATGTTCGTTATTATAATGATTGTGAAGTACCCTGAGACATAATATTAATTTAATCTGGTACAGAAGCTACCTTTAGACAAAAGAAAAGTTATTGAAATTAATTAATGTTATTTGATTTTTTGTTACGAACTTACGGCAGCAGCAGTATTCAGAACGGTGTATCACACCGTCATTTTGTCAGCTATGTATTATGTCCCCCGTTAGAGAGCCATGCTTATTGCCTTTACCCGGTAAAATTTCCACACTTCGTGCTGACGTTGACCAATCACATATTTTGGCTCTCGGGTCACAGACACCGCCTCATCTCAATATACGTACATACATACATAAATAGATTCACGCCTGTTTCCCAGAGGGGTAGGCAGAGACTACGGATTTCCATTTGCTACGATCCTGACACACTTCTCTGGCTTCATTCAGTTTCATAACGTCCCTCATACACGCTCGCCGGTTTAAGGTGCTCTTAACCTGGCTTTTATCCAGAACGCCTCCGATCTGATCAAGAAACGTTCGCCTAGGTCTTTCCCTTGAAACTGTTTTATTCACACTAGCTTTATAAACTTTCTTAGCCAGTCTTTTCTAGTCCATTCTTTCTACATGTCCAAACCAGCTTAACATATCCTTTTCTATTCTCGTCACTATATCCACTTTCATGCCGCATCTCTCTCTAATCACACTATTCCTTGTTCTATCTTTCAGAGTCACACCACATATTTCTCAGTGCCCTCATTTCTACAGCATTTATTCTGCTCTCATGCTTCTTTTGCCATACCCAACTTTCACTTCCATGCATAAGTGTAGGCACTATTAGTCCTCTATGAACAGCCAAACGTGCCTTTTCGGATACATTTCGACTGTTCATAAAAGCGCGTAGAGCGCCATTCACTTTATTGTCAGCAATCGTTCTTTTTTCAATATCTCCCTCATGTGTACCATCATACTCAGTATACGGGTTTTGTAATACCCAATGCTATAAACTTTACACATCATGGAAAGCATTATAGACATTTTAAAGCAGTCACACATGCAGATTTCCTCACAAAGATCTCCTTTATAGTTAAAGCGATCGATAATTAATTGCTTGCTGCATAAGTTACGTATCCTCAAATCGATCTCGAGACTTCTATGGCAAGACATCGGTCTCTGCTAAACTATCGCTCGTCAATTTAATTTAATTTACACTATAATAAATATATTTCCATCCAATTAGCTATGTTTGACACATACGTTATATTTATAATGAATTAGTTTCAACATTGTTATAACAGATGGCATACTCGCATATAAAGTGGTTATTGTCAAACAATATGTTTCTGAAGGACAAAAACAAGTATCAAGTTTTGTTCTAAATACAATAAGTTGTTTACATTAAAATAAAAATGGTTTGACGGATTTCGTTACAGTTTCTATTTTCGTCTTAAAATTAATTCAGTCTTTGTTTATGGAAGGCCATTAACTGGTTATAATGTGTAACTAATAGCCCTATTCGTAAAAACAGGCTCTAAACAAATTTCGGCTATGGCGGCCAATTTAACGCAACTTGTGTCTAAAGAGATTTAAGAAACAAGTGTATGCGCGAATTCAAGTGCACTCTTTATTCCTTCACTCTCATAATCCAATGTGACGGCAATTATTAAAGAGAGATCAGGCGCAGGACCAACGGCTGACCGTCGAGGGTAAGGTGATAAAAAATCGCCAAGTGTCAACCAGTGTCAGCTTCGAACGTCTTGAAAAAATCCTAGTAATGTTCTTCTTGGTCAGACTCAACATATTTTGAACCCGAATCTCATGATGCAACTTTGTTGCATTATGTTGCACTTCAAATTAGCTAATTTGTAATGTCTGATAATCTGTATTTTATGACTGCTTCTATCTTATCTTATCTTAAACACATTTCCTTTAGTAAGTTAGACTTTGTCATACGTCAGATAAAATAAAAAGTGAACAGAAATGAGGTAGCATTTCCTAGGAACTGATCGAGTTACAGATTAGTCAAATTTAAATTTAAGAGTGTTGTTACATGACTGCTAGTAGGTACCTACAGAAGAATTATATTTCAATGTCTACTTAAATGACAAACATTCACAAAAGCAGTTGCTTATTCCATATAATATTTAAACATTTGTATCTATTATATAGGTTTATTTTGTTATATAAAAGTATCTCGTCATTATACTGTGTTGTTAGAGTACCTATCTTTCTTTTCTTTTAAATAAATATTATAATGTAAATTTTGTTTAACCGCTGTCAGTCACGAATTATCAATGCATACGTGTGTATGTCGCAAAGTGTATGTATGTATATGCCCTTCTACAAGAATGCTAAATAACTAAACATTACTACAGAACCATGATTCTGCTGCTTGCTTATTAATCTGGTACAATGACTGCATCACCTTGTACTATGATCTGTAAAATACTAAAAATATATTTTAATTACGATTTGAAGAGTGACTCTGTATTTCATATGGGTTTATTCTCAAAATGCAACCCTTTATTTAACTTAGCAACATACACAAATGTAAAAAAATCCTCCTTCGATACTGCCACGTCGCGTCGCCGAGGGTTGTGGGTTCGATCTCCACACTGAGTACAAAAATCCAAAAAATTAAGTCAGACTTTTATGTAAAGATTACAGGCTAAAAAAAACTATGTCTCTACTATAAACACATCATAATCACGACAAATATCTTTAAAATATATAATTATGTTACCGTCGTAGAGAAACTCAATAGTTGCATGGAGTCCGGAACTGGAACCTTTATTATATGGGAACTAAACCATAAGTGTATATTTATTTAAAAGCCATATTAGCCTCTTATCAAACCTGTCACTTCAGTTGCAACTACTAAAAATCTGAATAATTACAAATAACTCAAACTACAATTTTGTTAGTCTCGTTATAAATAAAATGCCGCATGATTTAAATTGTCATTGAAATACCTATTGTCAGGTTGTATGCATCCTCACGTCATTTTCCTCAACGTATAAGTGACAGCGTGTAGTAAGTTTGTGACATTTATACAAGTGATCGGACGGAGCAACTGTTTTTTTTATTATCGGCAGTGCAAGCGATAAATATCGACTATAATTTTGTTCTTACAAATTTGGAGTTGAAGACGTGATTTAAACATTTTTAAAATAGAAATCAAACAAGAAAAGTATATTCATTTCATTGCAGAACACAGTGAGAAAGAGATGTGTACACAGTGAAATTGGATAAAAATTACAAAAATATATACCTAACAATTATAATAAAAAAACTAAAATAAAATTTCTAATAATTTATAACAATGCATTATTTGTAAAAATATGAAAACGTAGACAAAATTATTAAAATCAAACACAAGTAAATAAAAATTACCAAATTGGGTTAAACGAAGACACAATGGTATCGAAAAAATACGTTTTGAATACTTTAGCAATTGTTAACAAACCAGGTAATACCGATAATTGTGAAAAAGTGACGCCAATAGACGTCGTTATTGAAAAAGATAACAATTTAGAAAGTGTGTTAAGTGAATTAAAACTATCTGGGCGATACCATCTGAAGTTTTTGTTTCTTATAAGCCTTTTAGCTTTAACTAGTTCGCAACATTGCATAAACTATATATTTGCAGTTGAAAATGTCGATTATAGGTAAGTATCTAATTATTCTTTTAAGACATAACATATAACGCCTGTAAATCGTCGCATGGATAAGCTGAGGTGTATCAAACCTCGGTGGCGTTGTGGTTAGTGTAACCGACTGCCACGCCTGAGGTCGCGGGTTCCATTCCCGCACAAGGCAAACATTTGTGTGCATGAACATAGATGTTTGTCTTGGTCTGGGTGTTTCTATGTATAATATGTATGTATTTACAAAAAAAAAGTATTTATGTATGTTTATCCATTGTCTAGTACCCATAGTACAAGCTCTGCTTAGTTTGGGCTAGATGGTAGTGTGTGTATGTGGTAGAATATTATATTATTATTATATTATTTTATACGATATTTTTAGGATTATTTTGGAAATACGGATAGATCATAATAGTGGTGGAATTTACTATAAAAGCGTGCTAAGTTTTAAGCAACTATTATAAAATATTTAAGACCTAATGTATGTACACTTAGTTTGCAAATAAATGATTTGATTTGAACTTAATAAATAAAGTATATATTTCACCAGTAGGCATGCAAAAATATGAAAATAAGTAATTATTTAAAAACAACTAAAATGAAATGTATAATGTAAGATGCGGCATGAAAGTGGATATAGTGACGAGAATAGAAAAGGGAATAAAAAAGTTGGTTTGTAGAAATAATGGACAAGAAAAGACTGATTAAGAAAGTTTATAAGGCTAGTGTGAATGGAACAGTCGCAAGGAGAAGACCTAGGCGAACGTTTCTTGATCAGATCGGAGGCGTTCTGGATCAAAGCCAGGTTAAGAGCACCTTAAACTGGCGAGTGTGTATGAGGAATGTTATGAAAGTGAATGAAGCCAGAGAAGTGTGTCAGGATCGTAGCAAATGGAAATCCGTAGTCTCTGCCTACGCCTCTGGAAAACAAGCGTGAAATCTATGTATCTATATATGTATAAACAGAAGAGAACTCAGCAAACATCCCTGTGAAATTCCAAATTTTCCTTTACAATCTGTTGATCGCAATGTTCAACGCTCTCCACACTCATTGATTAAATTAATTCTGTTGATTTCGGCTATTTGTAATTTAGAGTAGATTTAAACTAATTGAACATAAACATTTTGATTATTAAGGAGGGAGGCATGATTGAAACAACCAAATGGCTGGGTCATGGCACTGTATGCACTGAGGAATATTTGTTTAACACGTTACTAATAATATTGTTAATAAATTTGTATATTATTTTGTGCTGTTAGTTTAATAATATTTATTGTTATTATATATTTTTGATGGTTTCACTGGGTATCAATCTTAATTTCCATAGAAGTTTTCTTTTATTTTTATTATTGGTTTACGCAAAAGCCTTTTGCACATTGCCAGATTTGGTGATGTCAATTTCCTAGCATCCAAAAAGCATTGTGGCCTGTCTAGAAATCGAATCTGGGACATCACATCATAACTTATGTCACAACTGTCGACATCGTCAGTAAAACAGTAGCTTAAATCATACGCTCATTAACTTACAAAGAAGACTTCTATTTATGTAATTACTGCATTTTATCTCAAGTTCACATTTTTCTGGTTTGTTGTTTATAATAACTAATTAACAAACATGATAGCATGGATGGTTCAGTGATTTTAGTGGTAACATTGCCACTGCTAGTACGTTAAGTGTAGTTAAGTTTAGAGTAGTAGAGCCTCGCTGATTTCAGCATGAATGGGCCGGCTCGACCGGGGAAGGACTACCCTCTCACAGAATATCGCCGTGAAACACCAGTATGCCTACTGTTGTGTTTCGTTCGGTGAGTGAGAGTGCCGGAAGCCCAATCACCCCCTTACCCCCTTCCGGCTCCTTCTCCTTCCAACTTCCTTTACTAAAGGGTCGGCAACGCGCAAGTGATGCTTCTGGTGTCGCAGGCGTCCATAGGCTACGGTGACCACTTACCATATGCTTGTTTGCCACCTTAGTAGTGTAAAAAAAAACCCGACCCTGTCGAGAAGCTCTCAATAGCAATATAGTCAATCCTAGGTCGGATATATGCCGCACCACCGCCGCGCCGCGTGTTTTTAACGTTTGTAAATTCTCCTGATGCATACCCTCTCTCTACAAGGGGAGGCGAGAGGTATAGACCGCACCTAGTCGAACCAGAGACCTCATCACTACCGCTGGAACCAGAGATCACATCACGTTCAATAAAAAAATATAAAAAAATAATAAAGTAATCTACTTTCAGGTGTAAGGATATAAGCTGTGAAGCCGCTGAATTATCAAAACTAAAAGAGAATTCAACTATAGATTATAAATGTCACAAGTATGACTTACTCGATGAGAGTGGTACGTGTTCAGCAGACAACATTGACTTATCTAGTGCTACCGCTTGCACCGAGTGGGAATATGATAAGCCAAATAGCTTTGTCGCAGAGGTAAGTGCAAGTCATTTTTATTGACATCATCATCATTCAGATCTGCTTTGCTTGATGAACCTTTTTAATTATTTATGTAGAAGGTCTAAACTGTCAATTATCATATACTAGTTTTCACCCGCGGCTTTGCTCGCGTAAATGTAGGTTAGGTTAGGTTAGATTTGCAACAGTTCTTTTTTCTGGATGAAAGGTACCCTATGTCCTATTCTGTACCCTCGACAACATGTATGCAAAATTTCATGTTGATCGGTTGAGTAGTTAAGACGTGAAAGCGTAACAAATAAACGAACTCATTTTCGCATTTATAATATTAGTAAGGAAGGATTTGATCGCTGTAAATTCTGGGGAACAGCCTCATACATTTATTGGCCATTTCCATGAATGATTGCAAAGTCCCCCGCGATTTATTCCTAGTGAAGGAGATGTCTTTAAAAAATAAAAATTAATAAAACGATAAATACATATTTCATTGACTTGTGAAAGAAGACGTGATTAAGAAGTGTTCACATACTTTTATGGAATCAATGAATTTAACTTTAACTTGACTTTGATCCATGGCTTCCTTGACCCACTCACCTGACATAACTTCTCCGCCCGTTCCGCAGAAAGATATGCGTAAAGGCATTCCCTAACATAAAAAGGCTTGCGATATTTTTGCTTGTTACTTTTGTTGTATGGAAAACTTATCAATTTTATCGCTTGTTAAGTTATATGGACGACTAACACCTCTGCCAACATTTAATGACACATAATTTGCTACACATTACATCACTATACACAACCCATTTTAATTTATGTACTACAGGAAACGACACATAAATATTATAATCACAGTTTACATAGATGACAATTGTTATAATTTACATAACATTTCCTGTCCATAGCATATTAAAATTTGTTGAATATTATGTATATGTATTTTGGCGAATCATCGTAATATGTTTAATAACCGTAACGTACATTTGCTTCTCTTTTTTTACGTTTGTGTAGTGGCCAACATTTTGTCAAGAGTTGTTCAAGCCGCCCGTAGGCCTCTGACATGGCTTAACGACTGCTATCAATTTGACAACAACCGGGACCGACTTTAACGTGCCCTCCGAAGCACGGAGATGCTCATATGAAATACCACTAAGCGGTCACTCATCTATAGACTGACCGCACCCAACGTTGCTTACCCTCGCTAATCGTTCACCGATCAGTAAGTGCAACTGGCTATGAGTGCTTCTAACGTACATGTGATAAATAATACATATTATATTATTGATGGCACAGATGACTTAGTGGTTAAAGTGGTCGCCTCACCACTCACTGTAGCGAGTGTTATGTGTTCAAATACCACACGCGACAAAAAATTGTATGATTGACAAATGATTGTGCTGTATTTGGGTATTCTTATGTCCGTTGTTTGAATGTTTGTAAAGTCTCCCGAGGCACAGGCAATATTCCTAACGCGGAAGTTATTTACGAAAAAGAAAAACAATGAAAATATGCCTATGTTCTCCTGTAAGTAAAATGATCAGTGGCGTAGTGGGGCGGGAGGGGCGGCCCGCCCCTGGCGGCACTTTTAAGGAGTGGCAAAATTTCACAATAAATCTATATATTAATACGTGAAGCAAAAACTTTGTACCCTTTTTCACGAAAATTGCGCGGATGGAGGAGTATGAAATTTGCCACAGTTAAAGTTTATATGGAGAAGCAGGGGCGAATTCTAATATTTTTATAAAATATGCATTAGAAATACATTAAATTAATTAAAAAACACTACACGCACACAACCATGTTGACACACGCAGTCGAATCTCGTTCGTAGTATTTCGACATTGTTAGTCCGACGTCGTACAATTCGTTGTAACTATGGTTACCTATACCTTATTTATATGTAATAGAGAAAAACAGAAAACAAGGTAGCAACTTAGGAATTTTGGTCGAATTTTGACCACTAGGCGAGCGCTAGTAATAATAATACCTTGTAAATATGTAAACTGTACAATATACAATATCGATGACTGTTCTTGCCGACATGTTCTTTAGAATTACTGAAAATTATAGTCTTTTAAATTG
This sequence comes from Catocala sponsa, assembly GCA_963564715.1. Classification (NCBI taxonomy): domain Eukaryota; kingdom Metazoa; phylum Arthropoda; class Insecta; order Lepidoptera; family Erebidae; genus Catocala; species Catocala sponsa. The sequence goes on from OY751329.1 coordinate 4,101,008, forward strand.
ACCGTGACTCGGAGAGCACGTTAAGCCGTCGGTCCTGGCTGCCATGAATATCTATGGCAGTCGTTATTGGGAAGTCAGTGCCCTCTAATATCCTAACAGTAGTCTAGCCTTAGGGTATCCTTAGCCTTCGGGTTGCGGAGGTCAGATGGCAGTCGCTCCGTGTAAAAACTGATATCCAGTCAAATCCAGTGAGACTAGAAAGTCGACCCCAAGTGACTTGGGAATAATAAAGTCTAGGGAGAAGATAGTCTTTTAAATTGAAATACCTAAATACGAGGACGCCAAAAAATATTTTTTGCCCCGAGCGGCTGTCACCTTCGCTAAGACACTGAATATGATCAATGATATTTATTATATTTTTCTAGTTTAACCTCGCTTGTGAAGACTGGAAACGGACGCTAGTGGGCACGATGCACAGTGTTGGGCACATAACTGGATTGCTCATCGTTGGTCCTATGTCAGATAAGTATGACAATATAAAAATTATTTTATTTTTTAAATGTACTGCTCATATCAAACTACATTATAAGGTTTTTCTTTTTCCTGACTTTTATTAAATTATTTTTATAATAAAGTCTTACGGTTACGCGGATGTTATACTTTGAAATTACAGTCTCTCGTGACCATGCCTACTGAAAATTCATCTGAAACTTCGGGAAAAGTATAAATACAAGTATTTATAACAGATTATTTTTTTCTAAAATAGGTGATTTTTAATAAATAGCGATAAAAGCCTTATAAACTTGTTTAGTTTTTTTAATGTTTAACATTCGCGTAAATATAAGACAATACTCTATCTTAACTCTTTACCTATTTCAATACTTAATTTTTATCGCATATGAGAAATGCCGTTTGGTACATGTATTTAATTTTCCTTTTCCAGGATCGGTAGAAAAAGGCTATTAATCTTTAACATACTATCATCTAGTATGATTGGTTTGTCGAAAAGCTTTGTAACCTCATATTGGTTATATATAGCACTTGAAATGTTAGAACCCATGTTGGGAGACTGCTATGCTGCACTCTTTACTATGGGTAGGTCAAAATTAATGAATAATTTAGTTTACTTCTTTTTCCCGACATTTAATACGTACTAGTGTTAGTAATTCAACTGTTACTAAATCTCTTCATGACTTCAGACAAATTAGTGATTCATCAGTTGTCGAAATTCAAACAAAGATAAGTTTTGAACATTTCATATTGACAGTACGGGTGGCGTTTTGGTTTAATTGGTCGCCTCGCCACTGCCTCTACGGTGAGTGTGGTGGGTTCGACCCCAAACGGTATGAAAGAAAATGGCTTATGTTTAACTTACCACCAGATATAATAAAATATAATAGTTAAAAATAGTAAATGATCACCAATGTGCAAAGCAAAATATATTTAAAGAGATCAAACTAAGTCGACGGAGTCCCGCTTCACAGGGCTCCTGTTTTTGGGTGAGTTTAAGAAGGAACCTAACATAACCTAACCCTTCCGAGACGGAATGCAGTGATTTGAGGCGTATAGGTGCTCGTTATGATATATTTTAGTAAGCATATATTGCTGCGCAATTACTTTTTTTGGTGGTCATTATATTTAATCCCAAAGAAAATTGTGTGGTCTACAAATAGTTGTACCGAGATTAGGTGTTATTTGTATCCGTTGTTTGAATGTTTTTAAAGTGCCCGCAATACAGGAATTAAGCCTAGTACGGCAGATCCCTTTAAAAAATCTAATGTAATACATTCATATTGAAAACAAATTAAGTAATTGTAACTTTCTGCTCTCCTTGTCTATATAAAGTTCAACTATGCAAGAACACAGTGTTCTCCCACTTCTGAACATATCGCACGCATAGAGTAGGCTCCATGCGTGCGATATCTTCAGAAATAGGTTTAATTTAATACAATTTATATTTTATTGAAGTGAAAACTTTTTTAGGCACATTGAGCACTTCTTGGTTGAACAAAAATCTTGGAACTCGCGTCGTCGTCACGCTTCCACGCTTTATTATTTTTTTTAGAATATTAACAATATCTCAGAAATGGTGCGTTCTACGCAAAAAATAACGAAATTTTGACTCCCTTAATAACCCACAAGAGAGTATCAGGAACTAGCATCTGACCAGCCCTTGTCTTTTTTTTATACATTTTAGCTTTCTGCTTTCCTTCTTCATATAACCTCCACCTACGTCATGTCTCATACGCGCGCTTTATGCGCTAAATAAGATGTACATTACTTCAAATATTAATTAATATATAAATCATTTTATTTCAGCTATCGAAATGGTAACTCTGAAGGACCGACCTAAAGTCATACTAGTATTAGCAATATCTACGACCATCGGCCAAATATTAATGGCAGTAATAGCATACATCACACCGAACTGGCGAATATTCTTAGCATCTCTATACACACCATCACTTTTATTCATTTTATACATATTCTGGATGGATGAGAGTCTACGGTGGCAGCTTATAAACGACAAGAAAACCGAGGCACAGGAAACAATTAGACAAGCCGCCAAGATGAATAAAATAACTATGGACGATGCAAGAATTACAAATTTGACATGCGAGAAAAAATTACCAAATGCAAGTTTGTGGACTTGCATCAAGATCACCGTTTCATCCAGAAAGTTGTTTGCAAGATTGTTAATATGCGTTTCTGTGTGGTTTACGTCTTTATTTAATGCATATGCACTTCTAATCAATTCTGTATCTTTGGAGGGAAATAAGTATATTAATTATGGTCTAGTAGCATTATCTGGTACTCTTTCTGGCGTTATCTTGCTTTATGTGTTGACAAAGTTCAAAAGAAAAATACCTTTGATACTTGCTTTGACGTTAACTGGAGTCTTTTGCGTGGCGCAGTCATTTGTTCCTAAAGGTAATTACTGGTTATTATATTAATTCTATTGTCTTTCTATAATATGTACAGTCAGCATGAAAAAAATTATTCTTTTTAATACAATCCATTTGTGTTTAAATAAATTCTTAACTACTGAACTAAATATACGAAAAATGTTATTCGCGATGTAGATTCAGAAGTTTGACTACTATTTTAACTACATACTTTTGTCACGGGCTGTACATGTGTGAGGGTATATTTTGTCAAAACATCATAAAAAAATATATTTTAAATACATCTAAAAGAAAAATCTAAAGATTAAATATATAACACGGTTACCTATTGGTCGATTTTCATTACAATAAAATTTTAACCGAAATACTTATTATTACAATTCTAAATCAAACTATGATTCATTCAATAATAATTTAGAACACAATAACCACAGATTGCCAATATCCAACGAGGTCACAAGTATGAAATCTTATAATAACAATGTACAATACCAACCTTACGTTCAAACATTTAACCAGCAGAGGCCAAAACAATAATTATACTAATATAATAAAGTGGAAAGATTTGATATTTTGTTGGTTTGTAAGGTTTAACTCAAAAACTACACAACCGATTTAAAAAATACAACGGGTTGCACTCCGGGAGTGCCGGCAGAAGTGAAAACTTGAATATTAACGTTGTGCATTTTTGATATTTTGGAATGGTTAGGGTATAATTTTGCACGAATTGCTTTAATTATCAGTATAAAAGTACTATAATTTATGTGGTAAAATACAATATTCTTTTATTGCGCTATCGTACACAAACATGACAATTCTCCCTCCGTCTTACGAATTTTCCATCAGGTCACGTGTCCTGACGCGAGTTTGACAATTCTCCCTCCGTGTTACGAATTTTCGATCAGGTCACGTGTCCTGACGCGAGTTTGACAATTCTCCCTCCGTCTTACGAATTTTCGATCAGATCACGTGTCCTGACGCGAGTTTAACATTTTTTATCCATCACAAAAAAAGTGCACAACGCCGCTAAAGAAGATTTCACTTCAAAAATTATTTTACCATTAAGAAGCTATATTATCAGCGAGTAATATAGGCTATATTTTATTTAGAAAAGTACTGTTTCTAACATAACCTAACCTACTTTTACACGAGCGAAGCTGCGAGCAGACGCTAGTCGTTAATAAACACCATTATTATATTTTCCAGGTTACAGGTGGCTATCTACCTTGCTATATCTTTGTGGCAAAGTAAATTCAAGTAATAGCCTACGTATCTCATATCTGTATACGGCAGAACTGTTCCCGACGTATACAAGAAATACTATGCTTGCCTTGTGCTCTTCATTGGGAAGAACATCGGCTATACTAGCGCCTCAAACTCCTTTACTGGTAAGTGTTCATGCAGATTTAAATAAACTCTACTCCTCAAACGCTGAAACGAAGATCTATGCAAGACACAGTGCTTTTTTATTGTATCTGAGATAGCGGCGGAAAAAAAGAGGTGTAACGCTCTTAGCGTGCGCGAGAGTTCAGGTTCAATTATTGTACCTCTTCTTCTTCTTCTCCCTAGCCTTTATTATTTCCAAGTCACTTGGGGTCGGCTTTTTAGTCTAACCGGATTTGACTGGATATCAGTTTTTATACGGAGCGACTGCCATCTGACCTCCGCAACCCGAAGGCTAACGATACCCTAAGGCTAGACCAGTGTAGGATATTAGAGAGCACTGACTTCCCAATAACGACTGCCATAGATGTTCGTGGCAGCCGTGATCGACGGCTTAACGTGCTCCCCGAGGCACGGAGCAGGCGATATTTGTCAAGGTTATTGTACCGTCTCCAAATAATTGGCAATAGACGGCTACCTCACAAAAGATCAGGAATTCGAGGAATATGCGTTTATTTAAAAAATATTCTAAAGCCTTTACATTAACAATATGTTCCATTACAGATAAAATACTGGTCGGGTCTACCTTCACTCCTGGTTGGAGTCCTGTCACTGATAACCGCGACTGTGGTAACGATGATGCCAGACACATCCGAAGATGTGCTACCAGATAATGTGAAGCAAGCAGAAGCTGTTGGCACTAAACAGAAAATAAAAATAGCTGATCAGAACTGAGTATATTTTGCAAACTGCAACTGCAACAGATATTGAAATATTAATATATAATTTTCTACAGACAATCCTTAAATTATGTGGCTTAAGTACTAGCACTCGGTTTCTGTGCAAATCAAGACAAAAATTTATCAACAGACGGTCAAAAATTTGTCAACTGCTGTGTATTTTCTTTTAATCTGTATTTAGTTCTTCTTCAACATCGACAATTTAACCCTGTAATTCTTGATGCAGTTTACCTACAATTCCATATATATAAACTGTTGTGATTTGCCTATTGATTAACAAGAGTCTGTCAAATCACTCGATATTAGGTTGATTATGTTATGTCGTTGATTGGCTTTTCAGAAACTAAAGATAAGTCTAAACTTATTATGATCTTTTTCTGTACAAGGCGGCTAGGACGCTAAGCTTGAATTCAAAATAATAAAAAATATTTCAATCATTTTATTGCTTTTATTCAACTTAGCTGGTATGTTTATCCTGATCTGCTGTACAATTTAACTAAATGATGCGTTCCCACAGATGCGAAGAGGTTAGGACTAGCGACTACAGATGGCACTGTTCGCAATTACACACTACTCTTAACAACTTATACTAAAATCTGAATCACGCAAACGAAGTTTTCAGTACGAGTTAATTCTTTTTATTTTATATTTTAAGAAAACTTCCAGCTATTAAAGTAATAATTAGAACAATATAAAAAGGATAGCCAATTAAAAGCTTTCACTTATAGATACATATATGACTAAAAAATAATTACATTGGTAAACATTAAACCTACTTACATGATAAAAAAACTATTTATAGACCAGACATATTATTATTATTTACACTTAATAGTAAGTACTTCTTTAAGTGCCGAGTCCAAAGTACCTACCGATTGCACAATAGTGCAATCGGTGGGTAATTTAGACTCTTTTTCAATTTAGAAGTGCTAGTATTAAAAATATCGATATCAACATCCTGGTTCGCTCCATTGTACGATCGATATGCTCTAATTAAATCCTAACTAATATTATAAAAGCGAAAATGAGTTTGTTTGTTTGTTACCATTTCACGCCTAAACCACTGAACCGATCATCCTGAAATTTTGCATATACGTTGTCAGGTGTACAGAAACGGACATAGGCTACCTTTCGGCCCGAAAAAAATTACTGTTCTCGAGCAAATCAACAATAACGTTCTTATGATAATAGATGGCGCCACGTGTCTTTTGAATCATGATTGAATTATATTATTATACAAGCAGACGACCCGAATTGATTGTCAAATTCTAAATTAACGCGAGCGAAGCCGCGGGCAAAAGCTAGTTATTCTATAAATACAAGTTCCTTACTCCGCCAGCCACAATCACCAATCTGGTCGAAGGATCTTCTTTTATGTCGGGGAAACATTACATGTCGTGTCTCTACGCTATTTTATGATATGGTAAACTCTTATTGACTATATTATGCAGTAGTTAGTACTCAGTACTACAACTAAAGATGCTACAAAGAAAACTATTAAATAAACTGTCTCTCTTAAAACTGTGCTTGGCAGTAGCAAATGGAAAGAATGGAGATAAGCAAGAGGAAACCAACGTGTTCCCACTAGCTACTAGCATATCTCTCGTTTTATTTACTCTCATGGCAGAGCAGCGATAGCTCAGTGGGAAGACCAATAGACTGCAATGCAGAGGGTCTCGGGTTCGAACCCACATCACGCACCTCTGATTTTCGGAAGTTATATGACTTTTCGAAATTATGTGCGTATTGATTGACAATTATCGCCTGCTCCGTGCCTTGGAGAGCACGTTAAGCCGTCGGTACCCGGCTGCCATGAACATCTATGGCAGTCGTTATTGAGAGAGTGTCGACACAAAAGATCTCACTGGATCGAAGTGTCACCGGTCTGCTCTGACTGGCCCCCACATAAGATAAGATAAGATACTCTCATGGCATTTTTTTCATCATCTCGTTGATTCAAGGTACCTACTTTAATTATGGCCTTTCTCCAGGATGTTTTCGATCAGCTATGCTTATTCTTTTAACCTATTGAGTTGCAGCGGCACATCGGCTGCCAGACAATCGATTTTTATTTATATCTGGTATTCTATAGACTTGACAGTTTGAACACAATTTCGTCCTTACACGCAACGACGAATTTGTCGCCGAGATAGCCTTATGAACGAACGAGAGCGCAGTGCTGTTTCAAACGGTATTGCCTACCAAAGCAATTAAGCTTGTTAACGATATCTAGGCGTATATCGGTATTTAAAAAACAAAATATAGCTTGATAACTAAAATACGATTGGAAGTTTTTGGTTCAAAGATTGAATACTGATATTTGTCTATCTATTTTCGCAAATATAAATCTTCTCCCTAGTCTTTATTATTCCCAAGTCACTTGGGGTCGGCTTTTCTGGTCTATCCGGATTTGACTGGATATCAGTTTTTACACGGAGCGGCTGCCACCTGACCTCCGCAACCCGAAGGCTAGATTAGTGTCAGGCTATTAGAGGGCACTGACTTCCCAATAACGACTGCCGTAGATGTTTATGGCAGCCGGGACCGACGGCTTAACATGCTCTTCGAGGCACAGAGCAGGCGATAATTGTCAATCAATACGCACATAATTTTTTCTTTTTTATTTTGCTCGTCAAAATGACCACACTCCGCCTGATGGTAAGCAGTCGTGTGGTCTAAGAGCAGTGGCCTCCACATCGCCCCCACAGTAGCCGAGGCGATGTTGAGGTCTCTACTTTGACGGCCTGAGAAGATGCTTTTTCACGCCCCGCTTAAAGAACCCAGGATTGAAGGAAGAAGGAAACACGTAAAACATAATTTCGAAAAGTCGTAATATAACTTAACTAAAGTCAGAGATGCGAGACGTGGATTCGAACCCGAGACCCTCTGCATTGCAGTCTGTTGGTCTCCCCACTGAGCTATCGTTGCTATATTTTCGCAAATATAAATATGTATGGAAAATATAAATTTAGCCGCCGGGCGCAGTTGAGTAGTTCTGAAACACGGTTGTCACAGCCTAGAGCGCTAGCTGTACTAGTATTCTATTGCATCTAAATGAATACTAGAATAAAGTATTCTACAAATTACTATATACTAGCGGTCGCCTAGTGGCCAAAATTCGACCAAAATTCTTAAGCTTGCTACTTTGTTTTCTGTTTCTCTTAACCAGAGAACGTTACCTAAGATTGTGCGGTTAAAAATATATTCTAGAAAGTAAACTATAACGGACTGAGCACTGCATTATTCCGATCACGTATAATTCTCGGTCGGGTAAGGCGACTATATTGAATCGGGTTTCGTGTCAGCGTGGCAGTCCACGCCGCGCGTCGCCGTCGCCGTCGTGGTACGTAACACCACATATATTACGCCGCCGAGTTCAATTTTAACAGTTTTACTTGTGCTGAATGGATAAAGTGAATGTCATTGAAACGCTCTTAGATATACGAGTTTTGTTTGAATCAAGTTCGAAATCAAAAATATTTTTATTCATATAGGTCACAAAGTAACATTTATGAACGTCAAAGATACACTTATTAATGTGAATTTACATTTACATTTGCCATGTGCAGCAAAGCAAGGGCGTAGAACCAATGAGAACTGGCAAGAAACTCATGGCCACTCTTTTCAATCGCCAAGTTTACAGTATTGTATATTTTATGTAATCCAATACCTAACCATTGTGGTGGTAGAAGCCTAATGGTAAGGCATTGGATTTGCGATTCAGAGTTCGTAGTAGGTTCGAAGCTTGACCATAGCGAAACCAGCTGCTAATTCAAACATTCCAGCTTTGTTGGGTGCGTTTAACAATAACTAGCGGTCGCCTAGTGCTCGAAATTCGACCAAAGTTTGCCTGTAAGATATTGCTGACATATTATGTCATTATATATTGATATATGTAACCATAGTAACGCGCTTGGACTGCGTGTGTCAAATGCATGGTTGTGTGCGTGTCGTGTAACAATAATACTACTAATTTGTAACCCAAATCTTTTTTTACCTTATCTTTCAGACCAAAAATTATTATTGGTTGCCTCTGATTAATAGCCCATATCGTACTTAACTCCTCCGTTGCAGCTATGCGTCGTAAGACTCCGGGTTCAATTTCCAGAACAGGCAAAGTTAATTGTGATTTTTTTTGAGTTTTGATACTGAATATGGTTAGTTTGGCAATTGAAACTAGAAACATTTTGCTCACTTCGAGATTAATCCGGGAAATCACAATTAGCCGCAATACTTATGTATGTATACTTATGTATTGCGGCTAATTGTGTAAACCACTTTATCAACAAGGCAGTCACTAAAAAAGCATTACTATAAGAACATTTCAGAAACTGTTAATTATATTTCCGCACGAACACAACCGTGTGCAAAGCAGTTTGCGCAGACAAACGCGTACGTATGAATGGCAGTTTACATATGCGCTTACCAGCGCAAACTGGTGAACACTTGTATACGCGCAGATAAGACTAAAGTTTACGTATATGCTTACCTACACAGACTTGTTAAAACATGTATTTGCGCAGATAACACGAAAGTTATGAGTTTACGCACACTCTTACTGCGCAAACTCATTTACACAAGTATCCGCGCAGGTAAATCGTGGTGTATAGATAGCGAATAAGATCTAAGCGAATGTGCCGGTATCATCCGGCCCTTAATCGTCTCCATCAGCCAGCTTAACTCTAACGACCTAATAATTGTCACGCAATGGATGAAGTGAATAGGATCTATCATCTATCTCTTTGACAAACGAGGCGATGCTAATATTCTACGTCAATCATTCATAGAAGTAATCAAAGAGCTTTGTAATAAATGTAATAGGCTTATGTTTAACTTATCACCAGATATAGTAAAATATAACAGTCAAAAATAGTAAATGATCACCAAATTGCACAGCAAAATATATTTAAAGAGATCAAAATATGTCGACGGAGCCCCGCTTAGCGGGGCTCTTATTTTTGGGTGGGTTTAAGAAGGAACCTAACATAACCTAACTCTTTCGAGACGGAATGCAGTGATTTAAGGCGTATAGGTGCTCGTTATGATATATTTTAGTAAGCATATTTTGCTGTGCAATTACTATTTTTGGTGGTCATTATATATTTAATCCCAATTTAATATACTAGCTTATGCCGGCGACTCCTTCCGCATAGACTTTAGTTGTTAATTGCTATTATATTCTGAAGGAATATCGAAAAATGATCGGTGACGCAACGATTATGAATACGACTACTATGGATGAAGTCTCGAGTTCGTTGCCTGGATTACGCAAAGGGTTATTGGGTGCCCTGTAAATTAAAATGAATTAAAGTAAATTTCTTATTCATTTAGGTCACATAGTAACACAACGCCAAAATTACACTTACTGTACTATATTATAAATTTAAATTTATCTGTTTGTGTTCAAAATAAAGGCCGTAGAACCAACGAGAAAAAATACATACATAGATTCACGCCTGTTTCCCAGAGTGATAGGCAGTGACTACAGATTTCCATTTGCTACGATCCCGACACACTTCTCTGGCTTCATTCACTTTCATCACATTCCTCATACACGCCCGTCGGTTCAAGGTGATCTTAACCTGGCCTTTGTCCAGAACGCCTCCGATCTGATCGAGAAACGTTCGCCTAGGTTTTCCTCTTGCGACTGTTCCATTCACACTAGTCTTATAAACTTTATTAGTCAGTCTTTCCTCGTCCAATCTTTCTACAAGTCCAAACCAGCTTAACATACCCTTTTCTATCAAGAAGAAGCAAGAAAGGTACCCCTTATCTTTTTAACCGATAAAATTTTTAATAATTTTGACTGTAACAGGCTTATGTGGGACCTAAAAACAAGTTTGGCAATAAGTAGGTGCAATAAGCCTTCGCCTACCTATTCTGCAATATATGTACAACTAGCTTTTGCCCGCGGCTTCGTTCGCGTTTATTTAGAATTTGACAATAAATTCAGGTTGTACTCTGCTTGTAATAATATAATTCAATCATGATTCGAAAGACACGTGGCGTGATCTATTATCATAAGAACTTTATTGTTGTTTTCCTCGAGAACAGTCATTTTTTTCGGGATGAAAGGTAGCCTATGTCCGTTTCTGTACAGCTGACAACATATATGCAAAATTTCAGGATGATTGGTTCAGTGGTTTAGGCGTGAAAAAGTAACAAACAAACAAACTCATTTTCGCTTTTATAATATTAGTTAGGATTATTAATCTATGTTCGCAACCTTTAATATAACCACACCTTACAGCTACACGCTACAAACATACCTAAATACACATTCGTATCCTATCTAACTAAACTCCACCAGAACATCGCCATCCTTTTCTGTAATAAAGGATATGCGTTATACGTGCTCTCATACGGATTCTAAGCTGCACTGAAGCGCACTCGTGTCTCTTCGGCCACATTCGGCTGTTGCCGCATCATTCCTGTCACGTTATGCGGTGACGTCACACTCTGAAACCAAGCTATATTGGACGGGAATTAGAGGTAGCCGATATTGAATTCTGGAAATTCGAATGGACTGGACTTTAAAATTTAATTAATGTGTGAGATCTTTGTGCTGACTTTACTAGTATATATAGAAATATATTTTTCACATATATCTATAGATTCACGGTAGTTTCTTTGAAGGGTAAGCTGAGGTTATGTATTTTATTCTTCATTCAATCTCATTTAAGTTTAGAATACTCTAGACCACTTTTCAAAATTTTTGCTGTTTATAAAGTCATTTGATGGTGCAGAGATAACGAACGCAACTGCTGCGACTGAGGCCTAAGATTCGTAGTCCGGGTAGGGCAAAGTATATATCTATTATTTATTTAATTTATTCCTATATTTTACTTTAGAATTATGTTATATATATGGTATAACGACTGCGGCACCTTGTACGTACATAAATGAGTTGTAAAATACTGAATGTATATGTATATTTTCACATGCGCTCAACCTTTTGCCAGAAACTAGCAACTAACATAAATATAAATTCAGTACATTTCCTTTGACATTCATAAGTGTTACTTGGTGACCTAAATGAATTGTGGAGTGACAGGCTGTGATGTCCCCCCAACACAAAGGGTGGATCCTCCGACCAGGCTGGTTGATCGTGCCTGGCGGGCCGCGGCCCGATGATTGAAGTCGGGACCTTGTATATATACTTGGTCGCTGTGTAAGCTCCACTTGTGCGATGCGGAATAGTATGACGTCATTTGAGCGCTTGTTGTATGCCATCTGTTAGATGTAGGCGGAACTTCATCGTCTGTGCGGAGTCTCCACAGAATAAATAATTTTTGACTTTGACTCTATTAGTAAAATCTCAATAGATAGGCTGCGCTGCTTTCTAAATCCATATAAATTAAAACGCGCGACTGCAGCGCTACCCTCGCACTACGCCCGCGCATTAGTTCATCGATTCACTAGAGACGGCAGCGCGGTGGCAACGCTGCAGAGCTCCGCCGCGTGGCATATTTGAAGGCGCCCTTTGTGCTGCAAATGAGAATTCTCTTACTTTAAACATAATAAAGGGCAAGCTTATTGCTGTTCGAGTACAGTTCCAAAAAGTTGCCAAGTATTTCTCAATAGCATAAAGCCTAATGACAATTTCTTTACAGATTAACCTAATACTATTTTCAATCCCGAGACTATAAGGTCTCGGGTCAGTCAGTCACTCGGGTCCCAATTTGTCATTTGCTACCGTTGATTTACCACAGCAATCATTAACATCAGGTAATTAGAAGCCTAGCCTAGCCTATCCGAAGCACAGAGAAGCTATTTCGGTATCTGTCGACTGCATTCAAGTTATACAGACATCACAATATGAGATTAAATGCTATTGAACTGCAATCATGAGCAGCCGATTATGAAATAGACATTTCAATTATCTGTAATATCGTCTATTCGATAACACAAGCCTGTATAAGTCCATAGGGGTAGGAAAATGAGTTACATACCTACTTTTATAGTTAATCTTGCCTAACAGAGTGACAAAAATAGAAAAGGGTATGTTAAGCTGGTTTGGGCATATAGAAAAATGGATGAGAAAAGACTGACTAAGAAAGTTTATAAGGCTAGTGTGAATGGAACAATCGAAAAGGGAAGACGTAGGTGAACGTTTCTTGAGCAGATCGGAGACGTTCTGGTCAAAGACCACCTTAAACCGGCGAGCGTGTATAAGTGATGAAAGTGAATGAAGCCAGAGAAGATGTGTCAGGATCGTAGCAAATGGAAATCCGTAGTCTCTGCCTACCTCTCTAGGAAGGTATGTACTTGCCTAACAGCAAATATTGAATATATACATAATATAATACAATTGTAAGTAGGCGATACTTGTACATAAGGGATATTTAAAAAATGTTATGGTAGCGGTTTTTATAAGACCTACATAAGCCAAAACAATTATTTTAAATTATTTTGTCTGTCTGTCTGTCCGCTTGTTTATACGCGCATCACGCGAATGCTATAAATATATAGAAATTAAATGCGGTTTCCACAGTACCATCGCGGTGTTCACTGCATGACTATAATTTCAGTCCATAATTTGTAACTTGCTTTTTTTAGAGTTCGAAAATACTCTTATACAACAGCTTTGTCCGTCGGTCTGTCTGTCTGTTAAACAACTTTCAACTCGAGAACCGTAAGAGCTAGAGACTCGCGGTCAACGCCATTCGACTCAGCATAGTCGATATACCCCAGAAATTACTATGATCTTTGACCTCTGACCTCAAGGTCACGTGATACCATTTTTTTTTCGAACTCTGATATTTACGGCAATTCATTGCCGTTTCTCACTTGTTTTTAGATCACTCTCGCACCAGAAGCAATTCCTGTGTCGCGGGCGAGTTCACAAACATTCAAACAACGGACACAAAGGACACCCAGACTCGGAACAATGATATGTGGATCACACAATGTTTGTACCGTGTGGGATTCGAAACAAACTCGGCGCAATGGCAGCGTTTCGAGGCGACCACTTACGCTATGGATAAGATAAGATAAGATAATATACTATATAAGATAAGATAAGATAAGATAAGTTTATTTGTGAAAACATGTGTACAGTTGATGTTACATAATATAATTTAGGTTTCAACATGCTTGGTCCCTTATTTTAGACATACAAATATTCATTCTTTAGTCATTGTTATATTTGTAAAAGTAACAGAAATTCAGCCCACATGCAAACTTAACAATATCATAATAATCTACTATAATAGTCATTTAAAAATATATTATAATAGACAATATAACAAATCAACGTCAAAACATAAGGAGAAAAATAAAATCGCAATTATATTAAGTATTCCATCGGTGCAGTGCTTTATTAAGTTAACAAATATATCATACTAATAGCTAAATATAATATATAGAGACTAATTTCTATGCACTTTCGTACAGGCGTAAGACTATGTATGTATGTATATGAACAACATACAAAGAACAATGGCGAAATCTACCGACTCCTTCACGGGGAGTGCTCTGAAGAACTGTTTGATTTGGTACCAGCGGCCCCTTTCTATCACCGTACCACTCGACAACGAAGCAGGGTTCATCCATAGCACCTGGAAGCGTTCAATTCTAAGACAGTACGCTTTCAGCGATCATTTCTCCCACGTACGTGCAAGCTCTGGAATGAACTGCCAGCTTCGGTGTTTCCCGAGCGCTTGATATGTCCTTCTTCAAACGAGGTTTAAAGAGAGTTCTTCTTTCACGGTAGGCAGCGGCTTTGCTGTGTCCTGACATTGCTGAAGTCCATGAGCAGAGGTTACCACTTTCCATCAGGTGGGCCACTTGCTCGTCTGCCACCAATGGCAATTAAAAAAATCTTAGCTAACGTAAAAAGCATCTAAAAGTGAATTATTACTTAGGAAAGAAATTCCATTAATTGTCAAGTTTTTTTAAAGTATCACATCAACTACTTAGGGCCGGATAAAAAAAAATTATAAATGAAAAGTTATTTGATTTCTCCGTCAACTTCATATTAAACATGTTTTTAAAGTTATCTGCAGACATAACCTACAAAAGTTCATGACTGAATATCTATTATTCTCGGCCTTCTCGAACAAAAATGTTTGCACAAAGTAATTCAGAAGATGATGCCGAATCAAACCAGATATTTTTCATTTCAAGACCCAGGAATTTAATCTCAGCTAAAACAATGTATGGGTTTCTGCCATTGTTCTTTTATTGAAGTGAAAACTTCTCAAGGCGCGCTGAGCACTTCTTGGTTGAACAAAAATCATAGAACTCGCGTCATCGTCACGCTTCCACGCTTTATTATTTATTTTTAGAATATTAAGAATATCTCAGAAATGGTGCGTCCTACGCAAAAAATAACTAAATTTAGACCCCCTTAATAACCCATAAGAGAGTATCAGGAACTAGCATCCGACCCGCCCTTTTTTTTTGTTTTGGTTTATAAAGAAGTGGCTATAGGCAGTCCCCAAAGACTGCCCCAAATTTATTTATTTATTTGGCTTTCAAAACAAGCTACAATCAAATATATCCATGTAATTAGATTATGTAATTCATTGGTTGAGCGCAAACAATTCAATAAACATATTATTTTATTCAAGTTAGCCGGCTGAACCTTGAGATATGCTGTAAATTGTATTTTTACTGCCTAAATCCAATTTCTAGTCTGACAGAAGCACTATGTTAGATACACATTGTTAGAAACGTAATTTAGTATTCGTAAGTAGTTGGAAGAGAATTAATATTAAGGTAGTTTCTTCATATCAAAGATTCCGCTTCCATACTTCCATATTCGCCCCGAAAGAGTAAGTACGGGTTTATAATTTCGTTAAGCACATTTTTAAGTCTCATGTAGTAAGGTCTCAGAGCAGTAATAGCTCAGTGGGGAGACCAACAGACTGCAATGCAGAGAGTCTCGGGTTCGAACCCACGTCGCGCACCTCTGACTTTCGGAAGTTATATGACTTTTCGAAATTATGTGCGTATTGATTGTCATTATCGTCTGCTCCGTGCCTCGGAGAGTATGTTAAGTCCTCGGTCCCGGCTGCCACGAACATAACATCTATGGCAGTCGTTATTGTGAAGTCAGTGCCCTCTAATATCCTGACACTGGTCTAGCCTTAGGGTATCGTTAGCCTTCGGGTTGCGGAGATCAGATGGCAGTCGGTCCGTGTAAAAACTGATATCCAGTCAAGTCCGGTTAGACTAGAAAGCCGACCCCAGGTGACTTGGGAATAATAAAGGCTCGGGAGAAGGATGTAGTAAGGTCTCATGTAGTAAAGTAGGGCGAGCCTACTGCAGTCTACCACATTTCTAGATCCTGTGCTGCTGAAAGCGATCGCTACAGGAAAACTTAACACTTTATCCAAACGGGAATCGAAGCCAAGTCTCATGCAAATAACATCGGAAGCGCCAACAATTCGCAAACAAACTTCCTTTTTTATTAATTAACTTCAATGATGACTTTGCCATAACTTCTTGGCAGTATATGATTAGGTATAAATGAGACAAAGTTGTAGTATAGTCTGGTTATAATTATCCAAAGGTGCATCTTATATACTAACGACTACGTGTTGATCACGGATAGTAGAAACATTTAATAGATATTGAACGTGCGATAAAGATCATAAGATTGCGATGTAGATTGTAGATACAGCACAAAGATATTGTACTGTAACAGTACACCCCCCTTTAAAAAAAAAAAAAAAAAAAAAATAGTTATTTGCTGATGTATATAAATAATAATGCTATTGTACGCGGTGGAATTTGATGACGCCTGTTGTTACTAGTTATTTGCTGATGTATATAAATAATAATGCTATTGTACGCGGTGGAATTTGATGACGCCTGTTGTGGTGTGATTTGCTGACGTATGTAATTTTGACTTAGCTGTTGCACGAGTGTTTATTATTTTTTTCCGTTAAACTCTTCATTCTTCTGTCCAGTGTTTTCATTATGCCGTAAAGTAGGATCACGCCGATTGTTAAAATAATCTGTCCCATTGCAACATTTCTTGTCCACCGTAAGTCCTCCTGGATCAGGTTACGGAGTTTGTCCGCTTCGTTTTGATTGAGGCAACTGTCCGTATTGTATGTTATCTGGTCCTTAGAACTTTGATTTCCCATTTTAGATGTCTTGTTGTTACGAGTAGTTGTGAATTAATGGTATATGTTAAGATCTATGTTAATATATATACGAATAGCTTGCTTATATCAGCGATTTTTTATAGACGTACTACTGGCTTTACTTTACGTCCTGATCGTGTAGTGTACGTGTGTGAATGTCTGTAGAAATCCTTTGAATCTGGCACGTAGTTTGATTCGTCATTGATCATGAATGCTGGTTTCAATCTATCAATTGATATCACTGTCTCTTTATCCCTAATTCTAATGCAAAATGTTTTATCTGTTTTACTAATTACTGGGTAGGGTCCTTCATACGGCGGTGTCAGGGCTTTCTTAATTCTATCACACCGAACAAATACGTGTGAGCATTCTTTGAGTTCGGGATGCACAAATATAGCTTGGTTGTGGTTTTTTCTTTTCGGAATTGATGTCATTTGTGTGATGTCCTTTTGAATTTGTTTTACAAACTCTTCGTACGTTGATAACTGTGCTGCTGATGACTCAAAAAATCCTCCAGGGAGTCGTATTGGCGTTCCATATGTCATCTCTGCTGAACTATAACCTGTGTCTTCTCGCAAGCTACTCCGCTACCCGAGTAAAACTGTTGGAATTTCTTTTAACCAATTTTCGTTGGATTCTCTTGTCATTAACGCCACCTTTAAAGTTCTATGAAATCTCTCTATCATTCCATTGGATTGCGGATGATAAGGTGTTGTCCTAATTTTATGTATTCCCAAAAATTGTGAGAGTGACTCAAATATTCTTGATTCAAACTGTCGGCCTTGATCCGTAGTAATGCGCAATGGACATCCAAAACGAGTAATCCATCCTTCGAAAAGTGTCTTGGCTACTGTTTCTGCAGTTATATCTTCTACCGGAAATATTTCGGGCCATGACGTACAACGATCTATGATTGTGATTAAATATCTCTTCCCTTGTGAAATCGGAAGTGGTCCGACGATGTCAATATGTAAATGTTCAATACGTTGCGCTGTCATAAATGTACCAGGAGGTGATATCGTATGTCGTTGTATTTTTGATTTTTGGCAGGCTATACATGATCTACACCAATTATTGATATCTTTGTTCATATACGGCCATAAATACCTTTGGGTTATCATTTTTCTCGTAGTTCTTTTTCCTGGATGGCTCATACCATGAATGGTATCGAAAATTTGTTTGCGAAATTGCTTTGGTAAGTAGGGGCGGCTTTTTCCAGTAGACGTGTCGCAGGTGATGTTTATTGTGGAACCCGGAAGCGTAATGTTTTTGAATTTTAATCTTTTATTGTCACGTAATTTACTTAGTTCATTATCTGTTGATTGACATTTTTCCAATTCAGCGTAATCGATAGGTGATGGCACGTATATTTCCTCTATTCGAGATAAGGCATCGGCGGTAATATTGTCACGTCCGCTTATGTGTTGAATGTTGGTACTGTATTGTGAAATGAAATCTAACTGCCGGACCCGTCGCGGTGTATCGTTTGATGATGGTTTTTGGGAGAATGCGTATGTCAAAGGTCGGTGATCCGTAAATATTGTAAATTCTCTTCCCTCGATTAATCTGTGAAAATGTTTGACGGCCATGTATATTCCTAACAGCTCTCTGTCAAACGTAGAATATTTTTGTTGAGTTTCGCTCAATTTTTGTGAAAAAAAACCTAATGGTTCCCAATTGCGTCCGGATTTTTGTTGTAAAACTCCACCAACGCAAGTAGCACTAGCGTCGGTCATGAGCGCTAGTGATGCGTTGCGGGAAGGATGCGCTGTTAACACTGCGTTTTTCATGCTTTCCTTGCATTTTTCGTAAGCTTTGTCTGCTTCCGTTGTCCAAGGAACAGGTGAATTATCGTTCTTTTTTGAACCATGTAGATATTCGTTTAAAATTCTTTGATTTTCCGCTGCGCGTGGAATATTACTTCTGTAGAAATTGACCATGCCCAAAAATCGTCTTAATTCTTGAATTGTTTTCGGTTTGGGAAATTCCATGATTGCTTTGTAATTACGACCACACCTTTTTAACACATCCTATAATTACTTCTCTCATCAGAATTCCATAGCCAGAAAACATTAAAAACCACCGAGCGACTTAAAAAAACAAACAAGACTTTGCACAAAGTTATTCACAAAACGCAAGCCGTATGCACAAACTCTTAATTATTTAAAATTCCTACAAATATTCATCATCCATTAAAGCTAAACCCTCAAACCTTTGATCCTCACATAAACCTTTATGCGAATAAAATGAAGTGAAAATGAACTGCAATTAGGTAAATTGCCAAAAGCCCTAACGTGCGATCCCGAAAAAATCTCACCCCTAGTCTCCCCAACACGGGAGTTCCCCCTTACCCCACACTGTGGGCGACAATTTGCGGTAACGTCCAGGGAAAATGGAATCGTCCAGTAAAACAGTGAGTACGCTCTAAAATTATTCATGCAAATTTCTACCAATGATAGGAATGGTGCATTTCAGTCCAAAATGGCGATTAGCAACCAAAAATTAAATTCGTATTCGAGTAGATTTATATACTGGATTCGATTTGTACTTTGATTCATGCACAGATATTGATGTATCTATACAAATAAATAAAATTGAAGTGTCTGTTCGTAATGTCAAAATAACAGCTTTTTATCTAATGCATAGGAAAGTATATAAGGTACCTATACGAAAACATCTATTTTTAAAATTTTTGTCTGTCTGTCTGTTTGTTCCGGCTAATCTCCGAAACGGCAAAACCGATTTTGACGGGACTTTCACTGGCAGATAGCTGATGTTATAAGGAGTAACTTAGGCTACCTTGATTTTAGAAAAAATAGGGTTCCGCGGAGACAAACACTTTGTAGTTAAAATCTACGCGGACGAAGTCGCAGGTAACAGCTAGTATTACATAATATTACTTTGCTTTCGATACATATCATTGCCAAATCCTAACTAATATTATAAATGCGAATGTGAGTTTGTTTGTTACGCTTTCCCGCCTTAACTACTCTACCGATCGTCTTGAAATTTTGCATACACGTTGTTAGGATACAAAAAATGACATAGGGTACCTATCATCCAGAAAACGTACTGTTTCTAATCTACCTAACCTACATTTCGCAAGCGAAGCCATATAGTATCTAATAGCTGCACTAATCAAGAAGACTGAGATTAACAGGAAAAATGGTAACCTACAAAATCTCATGCTTATATTCGCAATGGGGTAAGCAGTGATATATTACACCCATATTTAGCCAGCTTTGACTTTAGGCTTCCAGAAACCGGGGCCAAGTCTATTGGCGTCTACCAAAAACAGTGCCAGATAACATGCTGCGACTGAGAATTCTTTGACAGAAAAACCCTTCAGCACTCCTTAAGAGGAAACACTAAGGGCGAGAGGATTGTAAAATAGGTATTTGTTAAATCTATTGCTGTCGCGCAGTGCCCGCAGAGCGCGATAGAGACAACTGGAGCTTGGACCAAAAATACCTATTAAAAGTACACAAAAGCAACGTATCGTGGTCCCCCGATTCCTTCTCTAAGACTTGACCGATTTAACTACTTTTTTATTAAAAATTTAAGAAAGGCTTTAGCCGTGTTCTTATGTTTTTCTTTTTATATAATCTAGTCAAATTTGTTTTCTGGATGTTTGAACACTGCGGAAAAACTGGCCAATATTTGAGGTTTTTGAAGGCTCATGTCTCTTATAATAATTAATTTATGAAAAAAAGGATAACATAGGGACATGACAATAGAGGCTGTACATATTTTGGAAAATAAATTATTACTCTACTGGCATTATCCAGGGAGGAAACAGGGGACTACGTTTATATGGAAAATCGACCCTTGTGTTTCCTCTTAATCGTGGTATCAAACCTTATATCTCATACAAAATAGTCGAATTCACGGTCCGCCACCAAAACAATCAAAATATTATTACAAAAAGTATACTTACGACAAAATGCACTCATTATATTAATTTTATAATTACATAGTGGTAATGTTGAACCCACAAAAAGAATGTAGCTGCGCATATTTTTAATTAAACTCTGGCAACACCACCTGGGTCCATACACAAGTGAATTAATACTGACTACTGAATGGGGTAAGCTAGGTGTATTTTAATGAAGAAATGATGTTCAGGAAGATTAAGAACCTTGTTGCATAATTAGAGGCTTTATGCATTATTATAACTTTGTAGGCATAGTATATTACGTACACACAGCTACACATCAAGTTAGACACCCTATATACGCATAACTACGCTAGCTACATACAAAATAGAGAATTGTTGGAAAGGGACTGTGCATAGTGGTGTCGATGTAATGGTAAGGATAGAGCATAACAAAAATATAACGCATTCTCTCGCACGATTCGCAGCGTTCAACTTCTAAAAGTTCAAAGTCCAAACAGTCTAGGTTGATGTGTCGCTATGTGTACTTACATAGATTGGTAAATTGTTGTATATCGTGTAAACCTAAGCGTCTATTTTTGGCTAAGGTATTGTAATCCTAACTAAAATTGAAAATGCGAAAGTGAGTTTGTTTGTTACGCTTGCACGCCTGAACTACTCGACTGAACATCATGAAATTTCGCATACACGTTCCCAGGGGAACAGAAAAGGACAAAATATACTTATCACCTAGAAAAAGTATTGTTACCAATTTAATCTAACCTAACCTAGATTTACGCGAGCAAAGCTAAAAATCTAGTTTAAGAAATATAGAAAAAGGACAATTGATAGCAGTATTCGTGATAACGCCGTCTTGATCAACGATGACCACAAACGGTATGATTTGCATCGTGCCCACTACACGACGGTCCAAGAAACCAGAGATTTTATATTATATATTATATACATGTATATATAGATTCACGCCTGTTTCCCAGAGGGGTAGGCAGAGACTACGGATTTCCATTTGCTACGATCCTGACACGCTTACATATACATACGTATAAATAATGTTCATCCAAATGACGAGCCGCTTAGACGTTAAAACAACAATTAGTTGTATTGGACCACTCAGGTTAATATTACGGGAGAGGTGTGAAGGTTAATGAAAGCCCTTAATCTTTGTCTCCATATATTAATTATTATTTTCAACCAAAAATGGAGGAAGATACACTAAAAAGTTTATACTACAACGAACGAGTTACTTGTTTGGTGAAGTTTAACACTTTATTTTAAAGCGGGTACCAAATCTTAGTATTATAAAGAGGATAGATTCGATTTTTTGTTTGTTTGTAATTATATTTTTTACACAAGTAAGGTGGCAGACAAGCATACGGCTCACCTGATGGTATGTGGTCACCGTAGCCTATGGACGACTGCAACACCAGAGGGATCACTTGTGCGTTGACGACCCTTTAGGAAAGGAAGAAGAGAAAAAGGAAGCGGGAAGGGGGAAAGAGAGGCCTCCGACACTCTCACTCACCGAACGAAATACAACAGTAGGAACTTTACTGGTATTTCACGTCGATATTCTGTGAGAGGGTAGTCCTTCCCCAGTCGAGCCTGCCCATTCATGCTAAAATCAGCGAGGCTCTACTGTTCATAAGTAAATTTTAAAATAAAATTACTCAACCAATTTTAAAAATTCTTTCACCATTAGAAAGCTATATTATAACCGAGTAACATATATTTTATTTAACCCGTTGAAAAACCGAATAACATTTTACTGAAGGTATATCAAATTCGAAACCTCACAATTGGCTGCAAAAATCAAGGAAGTCTTATGCCGTTGAACCAACGAGGTATGTACCTTTAGCCCTCTTTGATCCAACTTCATAAGTTTTTACGACACACATCTATTAATTAATTCTTGACACTACATGACTACTCATGTAAAATACATAACGCATTCTGAAAATATTATATAGGAAGACTGCATTTTTTTATAAATGTCTTGCGTCATTGTGTATAGTTCCTGTGTCGCGGGGGAACTTACAAACATTCAAACAACGGACACAAAGAAAATCCAGAATCGGAACAACCTTTTGCGGATCACACAAAGTTTGTCCCGTGTGGGATTCGAACCCACAACACTCGGCGCAATGCTAGTGGCGAAGCGATCACTTAAACCACTACGTCATCCGTGCAGTCATTACGAGAGTAAATGTTAATGTAATACACACTTTATATATTTAAAAAGCATTTGTAATTGTATAGTTGATGTGCTTAATAAAAAAAAAATAAAAAAAAAATAAAAATAAGTCGAAGCACTGCACATGTGCAGCGGTTTTAAGTTATCCCTTCACCAATGCACCGAAATGGGTTCGATACCTCATGGAACAGCACATGTATTTCTTTGACAGCAATAAAGGCCTATTCAAACCTGATCGGTATTCGCTGCCGCTGTGGGTAGAGGTATATACCGCGCGGGTTTCGCTCAGGTATTTTGTATCAATTTCCGCGGCTAGAGCGACCTGAGCGGTATTCGCTGCCGCTGTGGGTAGAAGTGCTTGCCGCGCGGGTTTCGCTCAAGTATTTAGTATCAACTCTACCCACAAGGATAGCGAAATCCGCTTTGGTGTGAACAGTAATATTACCGCATACCCACTCGGTTTTCTCTACCGCAGACGGTAGCGAATACCGCTTAGGTTTGAACAGACCTCAATACTTTGCTTGACCTGTTTCTTGAGCCGAGATTAGGCCCATCATCTCATTCATAGTTATCTACAATTCAAAAAACAAGTCTAATAAAATATTCCAACACTATAAACTAAATATAAAAACCAATGGTGCATCGTACATCGTTCGGATGTAATCCACAAAAAATGTTACAAAATATTGTGCCGCTCACAGATTAAAATATGTCCATAGAAAAAAAACTTGTACATTGTACACAGGCTTATAAAATATAGGCTATATTTGTTCGACATAGCCTCGGGGTTTTTGATGGAGTGCCTTTGTTTACTGTAAACTAGTTATACCCGTAACTTCGTCTGCATGAATACTGGGATAAGAAATATGTATAGTCCAGGATATTGTCTATCTGTGTGCCAAGTTCCATTTAAAACTGTTCGATGGTTTTCGTGTAATTAAGTTACAAATATTCAAACATCTTTACAAACTGTCAAGATTATATCTATACTAATATTATAAAGCTGAAGAGTTTGTTTTTTGATTTGTTTGAACGCGCTAATCTCAGGAACTATTAATTCTATTTAAAAAAATCTTTTAGTGTTGGATAGCCTATTTATCGAGGAAGGCTATAGGCGCAGTAATAATAAACGCGAGGGAAACCGCGGGAACATCTAGTTATATAATATTTGTAGGATCAGCTAGCAGTTTTGCCTGCTTCAATCCTATGGTAATGCATACCGGAAAAATAACGTTTGTATACAGGACTTGACCTATTATTGTACTAAGTTTCAGTCAACCGTAGTCGCAAGTTCAATCTGAGTTAGGCATAGTAATCCTACTAATCCTGTTCTAGTTATATCATAAATGTGAAACTTTGTGGGGATGGATGGATGTTTGTTACTCTTTCACGCAAAAACTACTGAACCGATTGCGATGTATATATGTAGATAGCTGGAGACCTGGATTAACACATAGGCTACTTTTTATCGCGAAATTCCCACAGCATCGGGACTTATGCAGGTGAAACCGTGGATCGCAGCTAGTAAAATATAAGAGTAAAATGTTATTAGCTTCTTCCGTTAGGATATTCTCACTTGCATCTATTAGCTGGGATTTTATAAACCGGTGAATTGTGGCAACACATTTCTGCCTATATATTCAGACAAATACAGGCAGCTTACATACATATAAACATTATTTTTACTACCTATTCCATTTATGATTTTATTTTATTTATGTGTTTAATTTAAGTAAGTATGTACGGCTACTTATATATACCTTACTATGTATTCTGTGAATAACGTAGTCGATTACGCTGTTGTTAGTTTAAGATTACTACATATATTATGTATTACCTACTGTGTAATTGTTTGTTATTCCAAATAAAGAAGAAAAAAATTAAGAAAAAAATATAAATAACTAGCTGACCCGCGCAACTTTGTCTGCTTCACATAAGGGAATTTTCCCTGTTTTTGTAACATTTTTCATTGATGCGCCGCTCCTATTGGTCGTAGCGTGATGTTATATAGCGTATAGCCTTCCTCTATAAATGGAATAACGAACACTGAAAGAATTTTTCAATTCGAACCAGTAGTTCCTAAGATTAGCGCGTTCAACCAAACAAACAAACTCTTCAGCTTTATAATCTTTATATATATAATTCTTCTGTACGTGTGTTAACAGTGAACTCCTCCTAAACGGCTGGACCGATTTGAATGAAACTTTTTGTGTGTGTTCAAGTGGATTCGAGGATGGTTTAGATGTTTTTTTTTCTATTGTGTAAAGGACAACTTCTGTCGGGACAGCTAGTATTAGTATAGTTTTCAACCTCAAAACTAAATTGAATTCAACAAACACTTTTCCCGACCTAACAGTGTAAAAAATTCACAAGTTTTCCAGCGTAAAAATAGAGAATACGGCTTCAATTGTGAAAAAAATAATATTCTACACCGCATAAGCTCATATTCCTGTACATTCGCTTTGTTTAAAAATAAAAAATATAGGTACTTCTCCTATACGTTTTGTTCGAACAATACTTTTTCTAGCGGTTTGCACGTCGCATTCTATGAATTATAGTATGCACGTTGGAGTATTACTTTAATTAAAATGGTTATTCAGAAAAATTAAAAGCTGTCTGATTTTATTTAGAAAAATATAAGCGGTTGGAGGTCATATATTTAATTTACACCCATTACACTATCGAAGTAAACCCTCCTCGGACACTCTTACTTGTAACCCAAATTGCTTGTAATATTTATTTAAAAACAAGTGAGAAACGGCAATAATTGGCGTAAATCTTAGAGTTCGAAAACATGGTATCACATCAGAGGTCAAAGATCATAGTCATTTCGGGGTATATCGACTATGCTAAGTCGAATGGCGTTGACCGTGAGTCTCTAGCTCTTACGGTTCTTGAGTTGAAAGTTGTATAACGGACAGACGGACGGACGAACGGACAAAGGTGTTGTATCTACTCTTATAAGAGTTTTTTCGAACTCTAAAAGGGTTTTGATTTTTATACTACAAAGCGAGATTCTCATATATTGCAATATTCACGTGAACCCACCTGGAACACTGTAACTTGTAACCTAAATTACTATTAATCTGTATTTGCAATATATGTATTTTGTTTCTATACTATGTGACCCAACCGGGTTATTCCACATATCCCCATTGAGTATCCCCATCAATGGGGATCTGTGATCTTTTTGTTCACAAATCCCCATTGACCAATCATCAACTTAACAATGGAGATTTATGGACATAAAGTAACATAAAGTTCACAAATCCCTATTATACTACCAAGCAGGTAATATGCATGATAGAGAATGCGACTGCTATGCACGAGGTCTCGAATTCGATACCCGAATAGGGCAAATATCGTCGGTCCTATAGGACATTTAATTCACAACATCACTAGATATATATCCTTATCCTAAGTAATATTATAAATGCGAATGTGAGTTTGTTTGTTTGTTGCGCTTTCACGCCTAAACTGCTAAACTCGTCATCATGAAATTTCACATACACGTTGTCAGAGGTACAGGATAGGACATAATGTACCTTTTATCTAGAAAAAGTACTGTTTCTAACCTTACCTAACCTACATTTACGCGAGCGAAGCCGCGGACAAAAAAATATTGGATAAAAGCAGGCTATTTCAATTAGATCGGAGGCGTTCTGGACAAAGGCCAGGTTAAGAGCTCCTTGAACTGACGGGCGTGTATGAGGAATGTGATGAAAGTGAATGAAGCCAGAGAAGTGTGTCAGGATCGTAGCAAATAGAAATCCGAAGTCTCTGCCTACCCCTCTGGGAAACAGGCGTGAATCTATGTATGTATGTATGTGTTTCACTCAAAAAAGCCTGTAAGTACCACGCCAATACGGTCGCTCCGAATTTGACAATCAATTCCGCTGTACTAAACGTTAAAATCAACTTTTATAATTTTAATAACGGACAGATATCCTTTGTAGTATTTGACGAGGAATCTTCAATATTAATATTACCTTTAATTCTGATCACCAATCCAATTAATATCTGGGAAAAGCTGAAACTCGGACAAAATAATAAATTCTTTGATATGATTACTATTTTATTGAGTAAAGCATTCTCAACAATCTTAATTAATTTTTAATTTTAGCGCTATGTATTGTCATATACTTATATATATATATATATCTTCTTCCCCCTAGCCTTTATTATTTTATTATTCCCAAGTCACTTGGGATCGGCTTTCTAGTCTAACCGGATTTGACCAGTCAAATCCGGTAAGACTAGTCGGTCCGTGTAAAACTGATATCCAGATATTAGTTTTTACACGGAATGACTGCCATCTGACCTCCGCAACCCGAAGGCTAACGATACCCTGAGGCTAGACCAGTGTCAGGATATTAGAGGGCACTGACTTCCCAATAACGACGGCCATAGATATTCATGGCAGCCGGGACTGACGGCTCAATGTGCTCTCCGAGGCACGGAGCAGGCGATAATTTTATTGTCAATCAATACGCACATAATTTCGAAAAGTCGTAATATAACTTCCGAAAGTCAGAGGTGCGCGACATGGTTTCGAACCCGAGACCCTCTGCATTGCAGTCTGTTGGTCTCCCCACTGAGCTATCGCTGCCTTTTTTTAAGTATCACTATCCTAACTAATATTATAAAAGCGAAAATGAGTTTGTTTGTTTCTTACCTTTTCACGCCTAAACCACTGAACCGATCATCCTGAAATGTTGCATATACGTTGACCGGTGTACAGAAACGGACATAGGCTACCTTTCATCCCGAAAAAAAATACTGTTCTCGAGGAAAACAACAATAACGTTCTTATGATAATAGATGGCGCCACGTGTCTTTCGAATCATGATTGAATTATAATTATTATTACAAGCAGAGTACAACCCGAATTGATTGTCAAATTCTAAAGTAACGTGAGCGAAGCCGCGGGCAAGAGCTAGTCTATTTTATAATTTAAAAGTCCGTGCCCCCCACAGCAATTGATCACTATTTCGCTCGTTGTCTTTCAAATGCTCTCTAAATGCTCACAAACTTTCACATTTACATATTGTATTAGTCGAATAAAGCCGACATTTTGAGAGCTGATGTCCCGATAATATAAATTTGAAGTGGCTACGTCTAGCCGCTAACTAAACGTGAAGCCAACCAGCCTTCGTATTACCCCAGACACATTTTAGATATACACGCCATGTTCGTGATTATATCTGAAAATTACATGACAGTTTAGTTTTGGCCTAGATGCAGAGAGCTTTACCAGGCTGCTCTACATTTTCCAGCGATATTAGGATAAAAATATCCTAATCTTAACTAATATTATAAATGGCTTATGTTTAACTTATCACCAGATAAAGTAAAATATAACAGTCAAAATTAGTAAATTATCACCAAAATTAAAACCGCATTTTAATACCAAAAATATTAATTGCACAGCAAAGAGATCAAATTAAGTCGACTATTTTTGGGTGGGTTTAAGAAGGAACCTAACATAAATTTTTCTAATGTGTAATATTTAGAAAAATACCTGCGATACGAGAAACATACAACAAAGTAGTAGTAACAAAGCAACAGTTAAAACAAAATAGCTAACCATCCGGCAACAAACGAACTAAAGAACATTACACCGAATATTTCGTCTGGAAACTGTCTTCAAACATTCAAAACACCGCGTCATCTGATTCAATAAAGCATCTTACTTCACCTCAAATTGTAGCCAAACTCAAATATTTGTCCAAACATTCACTATTGGACAATGCTAAGTAAGCGCCAAGAATCTACGCTGCCTGTGTATGGCTATAAAAACCGCGTACATTCTTAATACTTGAATGGGTAGGCAGGGATGTAGTTATTTTGTAAAATAAGCAGTGCCCATGTGTTTCTTGTCCGTTCTTCTCATTGGTTTTACGCCCTTGCTTTACTGAACGTGGCAACAATTAAATGTAAATTCATATTAAAGTTTAGTTAGTATAACCTTGACGTTCATAAGTGTTACTTTGCACATAAATAAGTAATACATACATACAGACATAGATTTACGCCTGTTTCCCAGAGGGGTAGGCAGAGATTACGGATTTCCATTTGCTACGATCCTGACACACTTCTCTGGCTTCATTCATTTTCATCACATTCCTCATAAACGCCCGTCGGTTCAAGGAGCTCTTAACCTGATCTTTGTGCAGAACGCCTCCGATCTGATCGAGAAACGTTCGCCTAGGTTTTCCTCTTGCGACTGTTCCATTCACACTAGCCTTATAAACTTTCTTAGTCAGTCTTTCCTCGTCCATTCTTTCTACATGTCCAAACCAGCTTATCATACCCTTTTCTATTCTTGTCACTATATCCACTTTCATGCCGCATCTCTCTCTAACCACACTATTCCTTATTCTATCTTTCAGAGATATTTTTTATTGATTTTATACTACACTCATAATTCACTCAACTCATAGTTATGGTTTTAAGTCCCACGTAATGGGAGGACAAGCATTGGCGTCTAACGAGGATAGTATAAGACTAAATGCTGAGAAAATGAATTTAGAATTTCTATAAAGCCAATTTCACCCACACAACCTTCGATCAAATATACCATAGATGCACATTCTCATACAAAAACCGCGTCAATATGTGGCACTGACCAGTACTACTTACTTATAAGTGTCTGCATTGAACGCCCACTGAGAAACATTTTGTAATAGTTTAGTTAAAACGCGTCAATGTAAAGCGTCCTAAGTGTGTTACTCGCGAAACGCAAGCGTACTAAGTATATGGTACGGTCTCCACCGTAGTAATGGTGTCGATTTGCTCTCGCTTACGAGCAGCGCACGCAAGAGTGAGTGGGACAGGTGCATACTATAGCGCATACGACTGATTTATGCACAGTTTAGTTGGGGCCGTTTTTCGAGCGACGATCGTGTATCTATGGTATATTTGATCGATGCACACAACTGACTAAAAGAACACCTAGATCCGGAACAAACATTTGTGGATCATACAAATGTTTGTTCTATATGGAGATTGATCCCACAACTCGATGTAGTACCCGTGGCGAGATGACAACTTAACCCACTATACCATCCGTGTATATACTTGTAGATGCTGCAAATGTAGACCAGCATACACCGGCCGTGGTCAAGCGCTGCCACAGTTAGCAAATCAGTCACAAACTTAAACATGATTGCGTTAATTCCCGATACGAATTATATACGAGTATAATATCATGCAACGCGAAATTTTAAAATTAAAATCAAGTGAACTGTGTATTACGATAAAATTCGATCATGGAAACATTAATAGAAAAGATTTTTAATAGATCTATTGCAGTCGGGAATAAATATAGTTCGGACTGATTATTTCTCTGAAATCCTAATTTCGTATTCCCATTGCCTCCTAAAAAACTAAAACTGAATTAAATAATTTTTAATATCTATATAGGAAGGATTTTGGTTATCGTAACTATCCTAACTAATTTATTTATTACTACACTGCACTACACTAACTACACTAGCTTTTGCCCGTGGCTCCGCCCGTGTGGTACCTACATCAATAAAAAGTAGCCTATGTCCTTCCCCAGGTTGTAAACTATATCTGTACCAAATTTCATCTAAATCGGTTGAGTGGTTTAGCTGTGAAAAGGTAACAGACAGACAGACAGAGTTCCTTCCGAATTTATAATATTAGTAAGGAAGTAAGGATTATAAATGCAAATGTGAGTATTTTTGTTAAGCTTTTACGCCTTAACCGATTATCATGAAATTTAATATACACGTTGTTAGGGGTACGAAAACGGACATGGAAAACATTGTACCAAGAAGGTAGCTAGAGTCTCTATATTATTTTAATTAGTGTCGTTATAATATTTTGCTGGATGTCTGAAACCAGCAATCAAACCGAACGACTTCTTTAATTTTTCATGATGTCCAGTTCTCGTAATAATGACTTGTATTTCTATTTTTATTATATTCGTACATTAAAAAACCTAGACATGTCAGTAGGTAGAAGTAGATTACATCTCAATCGTTTTTTGCTGTTTTATTATTTTTCAAAAAGAAAAGTACAGGGCAATATGTTTCTATAGACAAAACGCAGCCTTTATTTCTCCTTAAGCCATCCTAGTCTACTCCAGAAACTCAATCGCTCACCTTATAGCCACACGTTAGAAGTTCAAACACAGTCGCCGGCTTCGTTCTAAATCACACGGAAGCCCGTTTGAGCTGCTGCCAACCTTACTAAACTAAATCGGATTTAAGTCTTCTGAACGTTAACGAATTTTAAATATGGGTAGTTAACTCCCTGATTTCCAAAGAGGATTTGGCAATGATCATACCAATTTGTTCGGAACTAAGTTTATGGTCACCGGTATGTGTAACTTTAATTAAGAAGATAAAAATCAATTTGCGAAAGGGGAATGCCTATTCTCCATAGTGTCTCAGGCCAAAGATGGACATAAAAAATTACTATAAAAATTGAGTGTATCTTAACAGTATTACATATCTAAAAAATATATTCATATTGACGCCACTATTTTAGATATACCTATAAATAAAAATGTATTGAGGTTATTTTTCTATACGTCTATATTCTCTTCATTGTTATATACTATTAGCAAATCATCTAAAAAAGGCGCAGGAGGGCATATATTGGACTCATATCTTGACCAATATACTTACTCTTTTTAACAATTTTTTGTAAATTGCAGTGGCGTCAATTTGAATGAAAGTAAATACATATTTTTTACGACAAAATTAACTGGAAAGTATTTTTTTCTCTAGCCTCTTGTCCACTCGTGGCCTCAGATGGGCGTTCCCCTTTGGTATAACTACAGCAACAACTCTACCTTCCTCTTAGAGGATATCCATGTCTTTGTATATACGTTTTTTTATAGAACTAGGTTGTTGAAGAACCATATGTCCTACCAGATTGTAAGCAGTAACAGAAGCCTATAGACGTTATAAAACCCATAATAATATGTCCGGCCTCATAGTAAGACGTTATGTCTATAGACATTAAAGAAACCACGGGTACAACTTGCGTGTTATCGACCATTCAAAAGGAAGGAATCGTAAGGCAAAGCGAAGAGTTCGACAATACTCCTCCTTATAGAGGCCTCCTTACGAAGCCTAAAGTCCCTACTCATTGCTGGCAAGTAACATAAGAGACATAATTCAATCCCTGACGTAGAAGTGAATGAATAGCTTAAATTGTAAAACGACTACACGGTTTGTTATGGTCGTAATAACAAGTCCTGATTGTCTATTTCCTTGTTTATAGCATTCACATATTCGCAACATTCTTCGTCTAAAGATAGGAATGACTATACTAAACACAGCACAGAGTTTTATTTACTGTTTTATCTTTAACTTACATGCCTTGTAGAAACCTGAATAGCAGAACGAAGTCTGGATATACCCGGTAAACAACAATAACCTCATTTAATCTGCTTTGTTTTAAATCTCTAATAATACATGATTTATAAAATAGCATAGCAGCGCTATCGTGGTAGTAATACACACCTCTGCCTGCCTTTAACGGGTATATACAAGCTTAAATATTCGTATAAAATAAATAATGTAAAATCCAAAAATTTTTAACCCGTAAAGTATTAAATTTCTGCCTAATTCACGCAACACAACGTCCCATTCCACACAAAGTTTTTCAGTATTCCAAATCAGAAGAAAATAAACCGCATCTGCGATGAAACCCGACCACGAATCCGAAATTTAATAAAAGATAAAAACAGTAAAATATTGTGGACGAAAAAAAACAAATATCAAAGTACAATATCGCAGAGATATCGTTTAGAATAATCGAATCTGTAGGCAAAAAAACTTTTGAGGTCCATGTTAGGGTTCGAAAAAAAATATGCAAATGGCCAAAGCCGATAACAGACAATCTTTGGACCCCGAAATCAAAGGCGCTTGGGTGTACCGACATAAAAAAGTTACTATATACTACACTTATGAAAATGAATTTATTGAGATATGTAGATAGACATAGAATAGCGAATACACTAAATGTGGTATATCTAAGCTAGCACTTATATATACCACCTGTTTTACAGTTCTGGACAAGTGACCATAATTAACAAAACTGGTGTAGTCGGCATAAAGAACGTGTTATACCTGTAATTATTGTAACTGCTCGAGTTTTTATACCCGGAACGGGTGTCATACTTATAATTATTGCAACTGCTCTAGTTTTCTCGATTTCTATACCCGGGTTAGGTAACTGCCTCCGTGGTGCAGCGGTAGTGAAAGTGACTGCTATGCATGAGGTCTCGGGTTCGAATCCCGGGTCGGGCCAGCAAAAAGTTATTGGGTTTTTCTGTTAAGAAATCTCAATAGTAGCCCGGAGTTAGGAATTTAGTGGTGTTAGACACCCTCGTGCAACGGAAAGCACGTAAAGCCGTTGGTCCTGCACCCGATCTCCCTCCGGTCGTGTCGGATTACCGTCCCATCGGATCATAAGAGTTAGGGAACAGAGAGTGCACTTATGTTTGCGCACACACTTGTGCATTATAATATCTCCTGCGCAGATGGCAAGTCTCCGTCAAGACTGGCCGCCGCCGCCATGGCCGAAATTCGGTCTGGAGGATATTATTATGAGGCTTGTATTTAACTGCGCAGCAAAAAAATACTAATTGCACAGCAAAATACGCTTACCAAAAATACTAATTGCACACCAAAATATATTTAAAAAGATCAAACTAAGTAATAAGAGCCCGGCGAAGCGGGGCTCTTATTACTCTTTAATTTTTGGGTTTGAGTTTTGGGTGGGTTTAAGAAGGAACCTAACATAACCTAACCCTTCCGAGACGGAATGCAGTGATTTGAGGCGTATAGGTGCTCATTATGATATATTTTGGTAAGTATATTTTGGTGTGCAATTAGTATTTTTGGTGGTCATTATATTTAATCCCTTATTATTATTAGGTAAATAGTTCTGTATCCTGTGTCTGTGAATGAATTCTCAGTAACACAGCCTGATAGACGGCAATAAGCTTATTACGTCGAACCTATAAGCAGAACTGACGAAAAGCTGTCGAAGAACACCTCTACTACTCCTTCGCACGTACAGGCGTATGACTATGTATCTAGTACTAATATTTACCTATGGGTTTACGCATATGTATGTTTATTTTGAACTCGCTGTTACCCGCGACTTCGTCCGCGTGGAATTCAACAAAAAGATATTATTTAAATTTCGCAGATCCCTATTTTATCGAAAATAAAAATAGCCTCTGACAGGAAAAGGCCTGTCAAAATTGGTTTCAGAGATTAGCCGGTACAAACAGAAAGACAGCCAACATTACAACAATTTTAATATTGATTTTTTTATATAAGTACCGTATATACTTTTATATGCATTTAGTAAAAAGCTGTTATTTTGACATTACAAACAGACACATCAATTTTATTTATTTGTATAGTTAAACATAATCTTGTAAGAATTATAGTAAATTTTTGGACGATTACTAGAACTAATTTGTTACATAATGATAGATTGGGGACGATTTTTATTTTTCCAATAATCTATATATTAATACGTGAAGCAAAAGCTTTGTACCCCTTTTTACGAAAATTGCGCGGACGGAGGAGTATGAAATTTGGCACAGTTAAAGTTTATGTGCAGAAGGAGTGGGGAAGCCGAATATTTTATAAAATATGCATTAGAAATACATTAAATTAATGAAAAAAACACTACACGCAAACAACCATGCATTTGACACAAGCAGTGGAATCGCGTTCGTAGTATTTCGGCATTGTTCGGCTGATGTCGTAGAATTCTTCGTTACTATGGTAACATATTATGTAGGTGGAGTAGGTAACTAAATGAAATGTTATTATAAGGGTATAGTTATAGACAATAAAACCTTAAGTACGATCAAACTTAAAATTTAAATCAGTTATGGTCGAATTTCGACCACTTGGCGACCGCCAGTGGTTAGGTTCAGTGGTTTTTAGTCCATCAACGCATGGATTAAAAACCCTTCAGTGGTTTTTAATCCATGCGTGCACATACAGACAGACAGACAAAAGAATTACTGATTGCATTTTTGGCATCAGTATCGATTGCTAATCACACCCCAATAGTTATTTTGTAAATATATTCAATGTACAGAATTTACCTCTCTACAATTTTATTATAAGTATAGATTTGGGAAATAAATGGCTATCCCACTGGTGAGGATATCCCTTTTAGCAATATATGCTTACATTGCCAGGTCCATCAAGTCGATCTTTCTTAATTTCGCGAAAATATAATGCTCTTCTTTTACTTTTATATAAATGAGGTATGGATGAACAAGTTTTATAATAAAGGAATTTATCAAAGCTTACGTGAAATATAACGTGTACCGGCTGACCTAACAGAATAGTTATATTTATAATATACTAGCTTTAGACCGAGGTTTCGCTCGCTTGTGTCCGTTGTTTGAATCCCACGGGAACACGTTATAACCTAGAAAGTATTCAATATGTGAATCTTAGACATATGTAAAATGTCGGAGTGCCAAATTTTATATATTTTTTTTTTATAATTTGGGTGCTGGAGTAACAAACATTCCAACATCTTCACAAATTTTTATATCTTAACTAATATTGTAAATGCGAATGTGAGTTTGTTTATTTGTTTGTTACGCTTTGACACTTTAACTACCTACTGAAACGATCATCATGAAATTTCGCGTACACTTTGTCAGGGGTACAGAATAGAACATAGGGTACAATTAATCCCGAAAAAATACTCTTCCCAAGTGATAGCAATTTATTAATAAAATTTAGATTAACGCGAGCGAAGCCGCGGGCAACAAATAGTTATTAATATTAATAAAAGATGTTCTCTTGCTTATCGTGGAGCTTCACTAAAACCCACTAAAGACATGCTGGGACGTGGAATATGGTAAACTATAATGGACTCGACATCGAGCGATTTAATAAAGCAGCCGAGCTTTTGGGCTTATACGAAGATACCCGGGTGATATTAGGTACCTAATCATCGACCGCAAACAATTTGAAACATGCCATGTCACCAACAAGGCT
This sequence comes from Catocala sponsa, assembly GCA_963564715.1. Taxonomy (NCBI): domain Eukaryota; kingdom Metazoa; phylum Arthropoda; class Insecta; order Lepidoptera; family Erebidae; genus Catocala; species Catocala sponsa. The sequence continues at coordinate 4,137,192 of OY751329.1, forward strand.
TTATTTACCTTATGCAGTGTGTAACAATTAGGTGTGGTCATATAATGGCGCCAGCGACCAACCTTAAGCTAATTTTGTTGTGAAACTTCAAGCTATTAATTTCATATTTTATTTAAATATTGTAATGTATGTAATTTACGGGAAGCGGTTGGATGCGGGTGGCCCAAGACCGGCCTGTGTGGAAAACCTTGGGGGAGACCTATGTCCAGCAGTGGACGTCTTTTGTCTGACATGATGATGATGTAATTTACGTATATAAACAAAATTGGGGCAGTCTTTGGGGACTGCCGATAGAAGTGAAAACTTTAATCCTTGATCATAAGCACTTCTTCACAAACCAAAAAAAAAAAATTATGGTGCGGGTCGGATGCTAGTTCCTGATACTCTCTTATGGGTTATTAAAGGGGTCAAAATTTCGTTATTCTTTGCGTAGGACGCACTATTTCTAAGATATTAATAATATTCTAAAAAAAAAAAAATAAAGCGTGGAAGCGTGACGATGACGCGAGTTCCATGATTTTTGTTCACCCAAGAAGTGCTCAACGCGCCTATAGAAGTTTTCACTTCAAAAAATATGAAATGTTTAGTCTTAATTTTAAAATCTAGGATCTCGTGTTCAAATGTTGATACAGTGATATTTTGATTAGATATACGAGTTGAGTGGCATTAACTGTAGAGTGAAACTCTCAAGAGTCCTGATAAATTTGAAATGATTATTGCTGCATCGAAATTTATCCGAAAATCTCCGAGAGCATGTAAATTTGTGATATAATAAATTGTATTAATAATCACGTAAAAAAGAGAAAATCAAAAAAAATGTTGGGCAGGCTTTGGGGACTGACGATAGAAGTGAAAACTTCAATCCTTGATCATAAACACCTTTATAAACCAAATTATAAATCAAAAATAACTCAAAAATGGAAAGCGTTGTTCAGTGACGATGACGCGAGTTCCATGATTTTTGTTTACCCAAGAAGTGCTCAAACGCACATAAAGAAATCTTTCACTTAAAAAAAACACCCACATTTCACCAGCTATAGTTATAGGTAATATGAAGCGAGCCTATTACCGTGTAGCAGCCACAGTTTCCGCGCTTTTATAGAGAATTTCTTGATATGAATACACATTTTGCACGATCCGAGCATCGAATCAGCCACAATCACCACGGCTGCGCCACCAAGGCAATAACATTAATATGTACAGTATGCAAATCATCAAAAAGAAACGGGTGGGTCGGATGCTAGTTCCTGATACTCTCTTAGGACTTATTAAGGGGTCAAAATTTCATTATTTTTTGCATAGAACGCACCATTTCTGAGATATTATTAATATTGTAAAATAATTCGAAAATGTAAAGCGTGGAAGCGTGACGATGACGTGAGTTCTATGATTTTTGTTCACCCAAGAAGTGAAAAGAAATTAAAAAAACGCCTAAAGAAGTTTTCACTTCAATATTTCAGTTTATAACTAAAATTTACTTTGGATTACTATCCAAAAATGTTTGTTTAAGTAATGTTCTGTGGTTTAATTATATCTACTTTACGACTATAATATACGAATACATCTTTATATTACACGCTATTTACCTCAAAGATGAAAAACATAGATACACTTGGACGCTAACGATGTTTTCGCTAAGACGCTATTTATAGCTGAGTCCAAACGTGCAGTCCAATTCATTAACGGCACCCAGGAGGGTGAGTCGCGTATATTTTTCTTCACACCTACACAACATATGTCTTATTTACGGGACCACGGGGTGAAATTCTATTCTATGTTGTCACAGCGTTCTGTTAAAGTGAAGACTAATGGTCGGTACCTTGGACGTCATTCGTCCGCTGGTGAAATATTGCAGTGTTGTTCTTAATCGATTTTAGAATGGATGGGTTTGCAATTTGGTTGTGTTGTGATTGAAAGGGTTTGCTTTCTATCTTATGGAAATAAACCAGAAAATAAAAGATTTTGGAATATTTTGATAATGTTGTAATTTTCAAACACTGTATTTCAATCTTCAAGGAGGTGGCATTGTTTCTCTTTACTACAGGCTATTACGTAGCCTATTTAAGAGAACAGTACTTTGACCGCTAACTGTGGTTATTATTTAGGTGTTAGTTACTTATAAGTTACTTAATCTATTGTACAGCTCCTTTTAAGAAATAAAAGGTTTTTTGTTTTTATTTATTTATTATTTTGTAATAATGTCTTCTGTTTACGCGAATGTTATTCATTGAAATTAAACTACTATATACGGATTTTATCGCGTTGTTTATTTGACACTGTTACAATTTTTTTGAAAAACTGTTACACTACTATAAACACTATTAAACTTTACAAATTTTTAAGCTAATTAAATTATTGAAACTATTAAAACTATTTATACTATTACTATACTATTATACAATTTAGATTTATTTTTACACTTTCCCCGACCATGGTCACGGGGAGACTAAGATGGTAGTTGTCTCAATGTTCCAGTGTAGTTATTTCAAAGTACCCGAACATAATTTAATCATGGGTGTTTCTATTTACGCAGAATGAGCTCAAAGTATCATGAAGTCTAGCTGTGGTTTGCTTCTTCTTGGGTTTGACTATTTGAATTACTGGATCCCAAGCTGGTGGTACACTCCAACCATCTTCTCTATTGAAATTAGGATGTTTCTTGATTTCAATAGCCTCGCGAAGCATCCTTGGTAGGAATCGGTGTTCTTTAGCGAGCATCTGTGGTTTGTCAAATCTCAGGTAGTGGTTGGTCCCCTGTTGCACATGTTCACACACAGCAGACTTCAACGAGCGTTGGTGTTTTACATCAGCTATGTGTTCTTTTATGCGGGTGCCTATGCTTCTCTTGGTTTGACCAATGTATGAGAGTCCGCAGTCACAATCTATTTTATAGACCCCTGCATCTTGTAAAGGTAGTTGGCACTTGACAGATGGTAAAAATTGACTTATCTTCGTTGACGGCTTGAAGTATGTATTGATTGAAGCTCGCTTCAAGATGTAGCCAATCTTGTCAGCGACACCCTTCACATAAGGTAGTATAGCAGGCTGGCGCTCGACTGTGGCTGGCTTTTCTCGGAATCTGTGACAGCGGCGCGGCTGTTGGAGCTTGTTGTCTTGCAGTACTTGCTTGACATGTTGAAGCTCGGCGTCCAGGTGTTTCTTGTCACAGATCCCGTGGGCTCTCTGAAACAAAGACATTCCCACGGTAGCTAACTGTTTAGGATGGTGGTGAGATTCACCGTTTAAGTACCTATTTGTATGGGTCTTTTTCCTATATACACTGTGGCTCAAAGTATGATCAGAATTCCTGATAACAAGGACATCTAAGAAAGCTAATGAATTATTTGCCTCTAATTCCATAGTAAATTGTATGTTGTTATTAAGGGAATTAAGATGTTCTAGGAATACAATGTAACAGTGTCAAATAAACAACGCGATAAAATCCGTATATAGTAGTTTAATTTCAATTATTATTTTGTTTTTTCTTTTTTGGTTTTGAAATATCTAAAATACTATTTTATATATTTGTATGAAAACAGACTTCTCATAACTAAAATATAATATATATTTTCATTTGTGATGGCAGTGCAGGCAAAGGTATGTTAAAGAGCGAGGTAATAGGGAATGTGCCTACTGCAAATTTGTTACTGAAAATAGCCCATGCTGCTACTGACAATTTTGTAACAGAAGAGCCTTTGCCCGGCCTGTAAATCTAACCTGAGACTCAAGGCGCTATTTTACCGTTAGTCCACGTGGGACTAGCGGCTTTGCCTGTGGGACTAGACAATTGCAATCAAACTTACGTGAACCGACAAAGGGCGCAAAATCACCACCAATGTTTAGCTTTTGAAGTAGCACACAAAAATAATATTCTATAGGTGATAAACAAATTTTGATGCTCTTCTCACAAGTTTTCTTTTTGTTAATATGACAATTCCTACACTTGGAATAAGTCCTATGTTGCGAGTAATTTACCAAACATTCAGAAAATGGACCCAAGACTGGACCCAAGACCAAAACCATTTGTAGATCATACAAATCTCTGTTCCGTTTGGAGGTCAAGCCTAGAAAATTCGGCGCTGTGGCAGTGCTGAGCCGACCTCCCAGCCACTACGCTGTCCTTACAGCCACATCTTCTGTTTTATTTACTTAGCAGTCATTTAAAATAGCCTGTTATTTTAAAATAAACCAACTACAAAAGTGATTGGTAACAGAATACCAGTATCAAAGTGGGCTTCTAGACTTTACCAATGCAACACAATTCCGGGATTTAGTCCTCGTTCTAATGTCTGATTACCGATATCGATTTTAGCTCACGGAACTTGTAATTGAAATGAACCGATATCAGATTACGTTGGAAACGAATTGAAAAATGGATTTGTGCTTCGTACAAAATGAGTTTTTGTATATAATACTTTTTGTACCATAATTCTTGTTCTGCGGTTTTGCTTTGCAAGTTTTCCTTAAGAAAATAAACGTAAAATGAATACGTAACAAGGGTTTCTTGGTAAAGTACTGTTTGAGTGCTATCATTTGTCGGTAATAAGAAAATCTTTTTTTTTATACAACTAAGATGGCAAACAAGCATACGGCCCACCTGATGGTAAGTGGTCACCCTAGCCTTTAGACGCCTGCAACACCACCAATTTAATTTTATTTATTTATTTAATTCTTCGTCATTGAATTTTATCTAGTTTAATCTTATTTTAATTAATTTGGTTTATTTTAATATTTTTATTTTATTTATAAAAATGTATATGACATTAAATTTTGTAAGTGCTGTGCACACCTGTAAGTGACAAATTCACTCAGTATAATTATGTTTAATATTAAAGTATGTCGAGTGTATTAGTGAATAAATCGTTGGAGTGCCATAATTTAATAAATAAATAAATAAAAAGGAAGTGGGAAGGAGAAGGAGCGGGAAGGGGGAAAGAAGGTCATTGGGCCTCCGGCACTCTCACTCACCGAACGAAACACAACAGTAGGAAGACTGCTATTTCACGTCAATATTCTGTGACAGGGTAATACTTACCCGGTCGAGCCGGCCCTTCATGCTGAAATCAGCGAGGCTCTACTACTCAACATATTCTATTACTGCCTTGTTTATCGAGAAATCCCTGTGCTATAACAACGGAGACTAAGAGCACTTAAACTCGCAACATCTTTAGATTACCTTTTACCCATCTGAGAATCGAACACAATAGTTAGCATATCGAAGCGGTAAGTGAAAGGGTAAAAGTTTAATTAAACGCTGGGCTGGAACGAAATATCATTGTGCGAAAGAGATACAGTTTGGACACTGTAAAGTCATTATCAATTTCTTTCGTTTTTGTTTTCAGACACCTTCAAAAATTACAATATTCGCATAAACATTGTATTTTTTGAAAATATCTTGTTTTCATTAAATAAATTATGTTATAAAGGAAAACATAAGACCACGGCAGTGGTAGATATTTTGGTAGATATAAATTATTATTTTTTTAAGTGAAAACTTCTTTAGGCGCGTTGAGCACTTCTTGGGTGAACAAAAATCATAGAACTCGCGTCATCGTCACGCTTCGTCATCGTCACGCTTCCACGTTTTCCATTTTTGAATTATTTTAGAATATTAACATCTCAGAAATGTTGCGTCCTACGCAAAAAGTAACGAAATTTTGACCTCCTTAATAGGAGGCCCTAAGAGAGTAACAGGATTCAACCCGCCCCTTTTTTTTAAATTTTGTTTATATTGAACAAGGATTAAAGTTTTCAATTCTATCGGCAGTCCCCAAAGACTACCCCATTTTTTTTTCTAATGTCCTTATCAGGCACTGAGTAATACGTTTTTATGGGCAAAACGCTGGCCGCATTTCCTCTTAATCTGTTACTTAAGTACTTCTCCCTTCAATAATTTTTATTTCATTCTATTATTAATTTAAATGATTTTTCTTCTTCTTATAATAAGATCAGCCCTGTATTAAACTCCTACTGGGCAGGGTCTTCTTCTCAGTGTGAGAAGGGTTAGGCCGTAGTCCACCACGTTGGCCCAGTGCGGGTTGGCAGACTTCACATATTCCTCACGATGTTCTCCTTCACCGTTAAAGCGAGCGATAATTAACTATTATATGCACATAACTTCGAAAAGTCAGAGATGCATGCCTTGGGATCGAACTTGAGACCTCTACGTGGCAGTCCAACGATCTTCCAATAGACTATCGCTGTTCTACTTTATTAAGATCCGAATAAAACATGGAAGGGTTTTTTTAACACCAATTATGAAATAAATTAATAATGTACCAACTTTTTAATTAAACCAATCAATTTATTCTTTCACAAACAAAAAGGTCATTGGCTTATAAGTATATACACTATATACAGGCTATCCTAACTTATATGCGAAAGTAATTTTGTTTTTTGTAAGTTTGTTACGCTTTCACGCCTTAACTACTCGACCGATCATCATGAAATTTCGGATACACGTTGTCAGAAGTACAGAAAAGGACATAAGGCACTTTCATTCAGAAAAAGTTCTATTTCAGAGCGAGCGAAGCTGCGGGCAAAAGCTAGTAGGATATATAAGACACACAGTATAAGCATCACAAAGTCCATTAAATAACTTCGCACACAACCTTGATAAGACGAACCATTAGCCAAAGTAACATTGTAGTCCTAAACAATTGGAAACTATAATTTAACTTGGACTTTACATATGTTCACGGAACTGAGATAACCCAAGACCATCAGACTAGTGAAGGCTGGAGTAAGGACTACATTATGTCAACAAGAGCAGATAATTGAATCTTGTAGACATATAAGAACTTTGTATCACATAAAATTAGTGATGTGCCAGATAATTAAAAATGTAGATCCGCGGATACGGATACGGATCATTAGTGTCAAGATCCGCGGATACGGATCTTAACTTTCTTACTCAATCGGTGTCGGTGCGCGTGACCTTAAGATTTAAGTTTTGTTATAAAAGTGATCTTATAACTTTCTATAATAAATGTTACAAAGATTTAAAATCAATTGATCTCATTATAAAGATATTTTAATTAATATTTTATAATAACTTCCTACACTATAGTAAGTGTTTAAACATATTAGCTTGTTGATTTAGTTCCTTTAAATTACGTGCAGTATTGTATCGTATGTTAACTAACTACGATAAATGTTGATGCCAAATATTTCTTTTTTAGAAATAAAAAATAGTTTGATTGAAATGTAATAGTTTTTTATTGCTACCTATTCACCTACATATAGAATTGAATCTATGTATTAAAATTAATAAAGTAAAAGATCCATAAAAATCCGTCAAAAATGTAACGGATACATACGGATACGGATCTTTTTTCTCCCGCGTATATCCGCGGTTACCGATACGGATACGGATATCCGGAACATCACTACATAAGATACCACACAAAAAAGATGTGCGATTTTTGAATAAACATTCGAATCGTTAATTCATTCGAATGAATTCGAGTATTATTGTTTGATTTTGATTTAATTCGATTTTTTGACAATAAATTTAAAATAAAAACGATATTTCAAACATCTAACCAACGGACACAAAGAACACCCAGACTCGGAACAACAAGTGGACCACACAAAGTTTTGTCCCGAGTGGGATTTGAACCCACAACACTCGGCGCAGTGTCGAGGCGACCACTTAGACCACAGCGCTTTCCGTACAGACAAACTTTATTATTGACCATTTAGTGCATTATGATTTTTATTTCATCATTTCATTTCATTTATTTCGGGCTGCATAGGCCCATAGATAAATACCTTAACCTAAATTTACATATTATATAATTTTATAATACATACGACACCATCTAGCCCAAACTAAGCAGAGCTTGTGCTATGGGTACTAGACAATGGATAAACATTACATATATACTTTTTTTATTGTTTTATAAATACATACATATTATACCTACATAGAAACACCCAGACCAAGACAAACATCCATATTCATGCATACAAATGTTTGACTTGTGCGGGAATCGAACCCGCGATATAACCATCCCCTGAAGACTGAGTCAAATATCAATCCTTGACGTAAGACAATGAATAGCTGTCAAGTTTGTAGGTTCAACTCTTGCTTCTTGCACCTCAGCGTGTGAAATATTTACAAAATAAATCTTAATATACTAAATCTGGTCTCACTGTCGGTCCTTGTAATAAATTATTTATCCCTTTCTGATGAAATGGTCGTTGTTCACCGTCTAGTGCTTACGTCTATTTATCTTGATAATTCTAGTCCTTCTATCACTCATAGGTTTTCAAGATTTAAAACCATCTGGATTTATATTCGAATGAAAGAAAGAAAGTCTCGATGGTCATTGACAAAATGTAGTGTAATTAAGTATGGAAATGCGATTCCCGACTCAGGCGAAGTCTTCTTTTACTCTACTCTTTTAAAAAAGATATCTCCCGCACTAGGAGTAATTCCTATGCCATGGAGGACTTAACAAACATTCAAACAGCGGACATAAAGAACACCAAGACTCTGAGCAACCATTTGTGGATCACACAAATTTTTGTTCGGGATTCGAACCCACAACACCTGGCGTAGTGGCAGCGGTGAGGCGACCACTTAAACCAATACGCCATCCGTGCAGGTACATCCGTGTTTTTAGGTTTTACAGGAGCTAGTCAACATTAGAACCAGGCTTAACCAAATGCAATCCGCGTTGCCGCAAACTGGTCCAAAATTATATAAAATGTGTTGCCATCGACACGATAAGTAAGTAAGTAAGTAAGTCTTAAAATATTTCCGGTAGAGGGTACCAAGAACATTGCTATAGAAATGTCGATGTAATTCACTTCTGCCCACTCTCTCGCGGTTATACAACCATATGCTACAGTAACGGTTTACTAAGGAACCATAAAAACAAACCTCAATTATTTGAAAACTACATTTTACAAATTAGCTCTTCCAGTTAATTCAATTTATTCATGTGAAAAACAACAAAGTTTCGCTAGCACTCTTTCTCTAAGAATTTGGCAAGAAACTGCATCTATTCCCTAGTTGACTTGAAGACAAAGATATTGACTCAATAGATAACCCAAGTTGTCTTACTATTCGAGCTCAAAAACCACGCCAATTATCTAGTTTCGCACTATATTACTTCATACATCCGTATTCATTGCATCCGTAATAGATTATTTAAGAAGAATGATTGATCGTTTGAGTATTGAAAAGCTTATACATTTTGAAAATGTACATGTATTAATATCATAAATAGATTGTTATCTGTCTGTGTGTTTAGTCACTCTAAATTGTACAACTGCTCACCTAATCTAAATCAAATCTCAAGTGATATATTAAGATCATCTTGACTTCATATTTACATTTATTCTATTTAAATCGCTTAACAAATAAACAAAAATGTCCTACAAAACTTAGATTCATACATAATTATACGCTTACGCGCATGAAATCGATTACAGCTAAATACAACAATAAACGAGATGGGTGTAAAATCCCAAGATTCAACCTCTTCGTCTTAAATGTACGTCATGTGACCTTGTGACCCCTATATCTCAAGGATCTTTTGACCTACAGGTCCCATATTCAAACTCGACCGAGGTATGACCCCAAGGTGTCTGCACACCAAGTTACAAATCAATCGGTCCAGTGGTTCCGGAGTTATGCCTGTCACTAACAGACAAACACACAGACCCACATAGTGTTTTCATTAACCACTGTAGAAGACTCAGAGGTTAATAATATTTATCATCATCATCATCATCAGGCTGTAATAGTCCACTGCTGGACATAGCCCTCCCCCAAAGAGCGCCATAGCGCCCTTTCTTCAGCTTGCCGCATCCAGCATCTGCCTGCAGTATCGTCATCCCACCTGGTCGGAGGGCGTCCGACACTACGTTATTAATATTTATAATCGCTGGTAAATATTTTAATTATATAAGTACATTTAATAATACATTATTTTTCAAAGGCTATTAGGTTGCTCGCCTTTGTCACGGCAGTCTTAATAAATATAAATAACGGACATAAACTACACGCAGACTCAGTGTTTTGTGGATCACACAAATAATAATAGAAAGAAAAAGAAAGAAAGAAAATACATTTATTTGCAGCAGATTATGCACTACATACATCAGACACAGCTAATTACAAAAAAATAAAAAACAAATCTTACTGCAAATTGGTCGCAACTCAGCAAAATGCTAGTTTTGAAAAAACTAGCGCTGGTCTTCCGTTGCGACCATGTTTGTAAATAATATACCTAATAAACTTAACACAACTAATATAACAGACGATATAAAATAATAATAATCATTCTGTGTTGGATTTAAACCCGCAACACACAGCGTGGCGGCAGTAGCCAGACGCCTGCTTACTCGCTATACCATCCATGAATTCAATTAAAATGCATAACATTTAAAAAATACAATTAAAAGTGATATATTACGGACATGTCACACTAAACTGCACTCGTCGATAAAGCAGTTTATCCTAACAAAAGAAATCCGTAAAACCTCAATTCCTTTCTATATCCGCGTTTCGACATATCTATTTATCGCTACAGCCTCCCGGACTCTGATTGCGAACGGTAGTTTTGAACAAAAAAGGAATAGGAAACTTTTTGCTCACAACAACCCGCCAGCGGAACAGAAAAGATGCATTAAAATTCACTTTGGAGCTAACTTACTAATGAAACGTTTCTTGGCAGATTAATGACGTGACAAATCTTTTGCTTAAAAAAAAAGGTACGTCATAAAAAATTAAACGTGGTGCTATGACTGTATGCAGCGTATAACAAAAAGGCGTTGTCATATGTTAAGTCCGTAATGAATAAATTATCAAATACTAAATTTTATAACAATTACAAACATTAAATTTTTTTTATTACTTTTTTTTTTTTTTTTTTTTTGTTCGTCAAAATGACCACACTCCACCTGATGGTAAGCAGTCGTGTGGTCTAAGAGCAGTGGCCTCCACATCGCCCCCACAGTAGCCGACGCGATGTTGAGGTCTCTACTTTGACGGCCTGAGAAGATGCTTTTTCACGCCCCGCTTAAAGAACCCAGGATTGAAGGAAGAAGGAAACACGTGCCTTGGCAGAGAATTCCATGCCTTGGTCGTTCGGCAGAGATATGAGGACCCAAACTTTTTGGTACGCGCTCTAATCGACTCTACCGTGTAAGGATGGCATCTGAGCCCAGCACGCGTTGTTCTGGATAGGAAAGGGGAGGGCGGGATAAGGTGGAATAACTCTTCAGAGCACTCCCCGTGGTATATTCTGTAGAAACATGCCAATGAGGCAATGTCTCTACGGAGTTGCAGAGGTTCCAGTGAACTCGTGACCTCTGGATCTCCGATGATACGGACAGCCCGCCGCTGTAACCGGTCGAGAGCGTCCAGCAAGTACTGCGCGGAGCCATCCCAAAGATGAGAACAGTACTCCACGCAAGGGCGCACTTGTGCCTTATACAATAGGCACAGTTGCCCAGGCGTGAAGAACCGCCTCACCCTGTTCAGAACTCCGAGTTTTCGCGAAGCTTGCTTAATAACGCTCTCGATATAGGTTTTCTGGTTAAGGGAGCGGCAAAGATCCATACCTAAGATGGAGAGACCGTCACGTATCACCAGTGGAGTGTTCTTCAGAGAAGGGAGGGGAAGGAACGGAGACTTTTTTGTTGAGAACGCGCATGCCTGGGTCTTCTTGGCGTTGAACTCGACCAAGTTCTTGGCACCCCATTCATAGATTAGGTCCAAGGTCCGGTCAATTTCAACGACAAGATTCTGCCTTTTCCCCTCAACTTCAGCCTGTTTGGCCCAGGATGTCCGAGATATCGCCCATGCACGGTACTGTCGTCCGCATAACAATGTATGTTGCCGAGATTCAACATATCATTGATATGCAGAAGAAAGAGCGTAGGGGATAAGACAGAACCCTGAGGCACTCCTGCATTGACCTGCATAAATTTGGAAGCGCGACCGTCGCAAAGGACCCGAATACGACGCTTCTGCAGGAAACTTGCAATCCAGGTGCACAGTTGAGGGGGCAAGCCATAGGCCGGAAGCTTGGAAAGAAGAGACCGGTGCCAGACTCTGTCGAAAGCTTTGGCTATGTCAAGGCTGATAGCCAAAGACTCGCCGTGCTTGTCCATAGCCTCACCCCAGAGGTGCGTGACGAACGCTAGAAGATCACCCGTTGATCGTTTAGACCGAAAGCCGTATTGGCGATCATTGATCAACGATTGATCCTCCAGGTAGCGGACAATTTGGGTGTTTATAATCCGCTCGAACACCTTGGAAAGCACCGAGGTGATAGCTATGGGTCGATAGTTGCTTGGCTCGGAACGGTCCCCCTTTTTGGGAATCGGTTGAACGTTCGCTTCCTTCCAAGCCTCAGGCACAATGCCTGCGACGTAAGACGTCCGGTATAGGCGCGTAAGTGTGGGAGACAACTCCGCTGCACATTTTTTAAGAACCACAGCTGGGATGCCGTCAGGTCCACTGGCTTTCCGAACATCGAGAGACTGCAGTATCGCACGAACGGTTCGTTGCCTGATACATATATCAGGCATGGTGTAGCCGCAGTTGGCAATGTTAGGCGGCTGCGAACCGCAGTCATCGATTCGGGAGTTGGCCGCAAAGAGATTTGCAAGCAGATCTTCTTTCTCCTGCGGCCGATGAGCCAGTGATCCATTCGGATACCTCAGAGGGGGCAGCATGGTCTGGCAGAAGTTGGACTGCACGGCTTTGGCCAGGCGCCAATAGCTACGACTGCCCGTAGGATGCGCCATTAGTTCCTGGCCGAACCGTGCGCCGCGCTGGGCATCCGCTCTTAAGTATGCCCTCTTGCAGACCTTTGTGGCTTGGTTGAACGCTGCCTTCAGGTGATCCACGTTAGGGTCGTGGAGAGTGCGAGCCCTGGTCCAAGCGCGATACGCTGTCTGTTTGCGTTCAACAGCATCGGCGCATTCACGCCCGAACCAGGGCCTTTTCCTGCCGCCGCTCGTGACATCACTGTATGGAATATAATATTCCATACCCAGGATGATTTCACCAGCGACAGCAGTAGCGCTCTCTGATGGATCCCTGTTCTCAAAGCAGCGTTGAGCCCAAGGGATGGATGCGAAGTATTCACGCATTCCATCCCAGTCTGCTGACGAGTAGTGCCACAGTCGTCGTCTTGCCTCCTCGGGTCGTGGGGGCGTAACAACAACAGCTGTGGCACAAACCAGACAGTGGTCTGAGGTGCCCAAAGGAGCACGAATCGACACACTGTACCGGTTCGGGTTACTCGTCGGCAACAGATCGAGCAGAGAGGGCGCCTGACCTGCAATATCTGGTATCCGGGTGGGCTGGAGTACCAGTTGAGACAGGTCATGCGTGAGAGCGAACGCATGGGCAGTTCGTCCCGCGTGGTCTGTTTTGGGAGAACCCAACCAGGTCTCATGGTGGGCATTGAAATCTCCCAAGAACACCAACTCAGCGTTCGGAAACCGCTCCTGCGCGTCGTCTGCCGCCTGACTCAGGTAATTGAAGAGTCGAGTTGTCTCAGCGTCTCCTGAATGGGATCAGTAGAGGCACATGTAGATTTGGCTGAAAGAGCCATGATCTACGTGTACCCAAAGGACAGAGAAGGAAGGGTCCTCTAGGCATTGTAGACGGCGACAGCAAATATCCGCCCTAACAAACAAGCATACCCCGGCTTTCGCGAGGAAACACTCCTCTAGCACGTAGCCGGGATATTGCAGGTAGTTCGTGTCTGCAGGACGGCGTATTTGTGTCTCCGTTAGAAAAAGCATTGCCGGCCGAGCCGTCTCCAGGTGGTGATGGACGGCATTAAGGTTAGCGTGGAGTCCTCTGATGTTAATAAACTCCACGACACAGGAAGCAGCAGTGGGGTTACGGCGATTGGCTGCTGTTGAACGACAATGCTTTGTTCGTACTGCCATAGAGTGAAAGGAAGGGGAAGCGTGAAAAAAAGAGGCGGCTAGTCTCGCAGCAAAGTGGGGCAAGGCGCAGAGCAAGTTTTGTCATATAACTGTATGGTATGGCGATAGCCGATCCGACGGACGGAAGGACCCCCGTACCCTCCCGAAAGTGGTCGCCGGGACCCACCCTCCGGTCACCATCCGGCACGACGAGCCACCTCGAGATTATGCGCGGCATGATAAGGCAGCCAACCTAGCTGGTTAGACTCGGTTGGGCCTCTGGACTATACCGCGGGCGGCCAGCAGAGCACCGTTTCTACGGCTCTCCCTGGCCGCCGGGTTGACTCGCGCCACCCACACAATGACTCTACGGATGCTCTGCAGGTCCCTCATAAGCTGCGAGAATCGCCACCTCATGCTTAGGCCTCCGGCGCTCTCATTCACCGAACGAAACACAGCAGTGAAACACTGTTGTTTCACGTCGATTTTCTGTGAGAGGGTAGTACTTCCCCGGTCGAGCCGGCCCATTCCTGCTGTAACCAGCTTGGCTCTACTACTACTAGGTTTTGCCCGCTTTTTTCTTTTTCCATAATTCAGGAACAGTACGTTTTTCTGGATGAAAGGTACCCCACATCCTTCTCTGTACCCTTGACAACGTTTATGCGAATTTTCATGATGATCGGTCAAGTAGTCAAGGCGTGAAAGCGTAACAAACAAACTCACATTCACATTAATAATATTAGTTAAGATTAAAACATCGAAACAAACGCATTACACCATTATCAAAATTGTGCTGGGTAATTTTCAGGTTCTCGGAGATCACCCGAGTCAGCTGTTAATGTTGTTCAAACATCGACTAGCCTGTTGTAGCCTGTATTATTGATAAGTCGATGAAAAAGAATATGCTGTATCTTAGTGAAAATAATGTCTACATATTTATTTGTCGCGGTTTTGCATTAATAAGGAAGAAACACAAGGGCCAATGTTCCATACAAACGTAGTCCCCTGTTTCCTTCCTGGATAATGCCAGTTGAGCAATATTTTTCTTCCAAAAAATGTATGGCCTCTATTGGCATATCTCTATGTTTTCCTTTTTCCATAAATTAATTATTAAAAGAGATATAAGCCTTCAAAAACCTCAAAAATTGGCAAGATCTTCCGCTGTGTTCAAACATCCAGAAAACAAATTTGACTAGTTTATATAAAAAAAGGAAAATTAAGGAACATGGCCAAAGCCTTTTTTCAATTTTTAATGAAAAAAGTCGTTTAATTGGTCAAGTTTTGGAGAAGGAATCAGGGGACTACGAAACGTTGATTTTGTGTATTTGCTGCAGTTGTCTCTATCACGCTCTGCGGGCACTGCGCGACATCAATAGATATTTCAAATACCTATTTTTCAATTCTCTCGCCCTTAGTGTTTCCTCTTAAATATGACCACAGGTTTCTGTTCACACGCTGTATATCTAACAAGAGGTAGGTATAGCACCTATATTTTATCAGGAAAGGCTGTAACACCACTAGGCATGGACCCTACACGGCGTATTGGTCCGGCGTGCCTGTCAGGGAGTTGGTGTTATTCTGTCTGCTAGAATGAATGAGTGTGTAAAAGAATTCGAATATGTGAATGCTAGGTTACTATGGATGAGAATGAAAGTAGGGATTACTCGTGTGTTTATGGTAGGGGTCTATGCACCTGTAAACATAGCAACGGGTATGTCTCAGAGTGCACGGGAAGAAAGAGAAGATTTTTGGGAGTGTTTAAGAGATGTCTTGAGGAAATGCAAGGAACACGAGAGGTTGATAATGTTAGGGGATTTTAATGGTTGGGTGGGAGTAAAGCGTGAAGGATACGAAAGGGTTTTAGGCAAGTATGGGGACGAAAGCGTGAATGAGAATGGAAAAAGGTTGCTTGAGCTATGTTTGGAGTGGAATCTCTGTGTGACAAACACTATGTTTGCCCACAAAAGAATCCACCAGTATACAAGAGAAGCAAAGAATGTAAGAAGTAGTATGATTGACTTTGTTGTAGTGGATGAAAGATTGAGAAAGAATGTCCTAGACACTCGGGTATATAGAGGTATTGGTGTCCATACCGACCATTTTTTGATTATGAGCCGGATACGTGGCCTCTTCAAAGGATGGCGACATCGTATACCTACCCGAACAAGTGTCCAAGAACGAATAAAAGTAGAAAATTTGCAAGATGAAGTATTGAAAGACGAGTATAAAAATCAATTGAGGAAAAGATTTGAAAGATTTTGTGACACTGATGATATAGAAGAATTATGGCAGTCGTATAAGCATGAAGTGGTTGTTGTAGCGTCAGAAGTATGCGGTGTGAGCAAGAAGAGGAAAGTTATAAAATCGAAGAATGCGTGGTGGGATAAAGATGTGCAAGGGGTAGTACGTGAGAAGAAGCAGGCATGGTTGGACTGGCTATCAGAATGCAAGAAGCAACGAATGAGGATGTGAATGAAGCTAGGAATAAGTTTATAAGAATGAATAAGGTAGTGAAAGATGTAATTAAAAGGAAAAAAGAGGAATTGAAAGACGAGTTTGATAGAAGATTATCTGAAGATTTCCGGACCAACGCGAAGTTCTTCTGGAAATCCATTCGCTCGGTTCGAGGTAAAACCGTAACCACAGAGCTGAAATCAATCAGAGATAAGAATGGAAGTTTACTGAATGAAGAAAAGAGCGTACTAAAGAGATGGAAGGAATATTTTGAAAGTTTATTTGAAAGAGAGGAATGGCAAGGGCAAAGTTTCGAAATCAATGATAATGATAGTAGTGATGAAAGCCCTATTAGTATGGATGAAATAATGAAAGCATTGAAAAGCATGAAATCAGGAAAGGCTGGTGGGTATGATAGGATTACAGTCGAAATGCTGACAGCTGGACAGGGTCTTATAGCAACTCAGTTGTGCCGCCTTTTTAACTTGTGCTGGAATACCGGCCGTGTACCAAGTGATTGGTGCAAGGCCGTCATAGTACCTTTATACAAGGGAAAAGGCTCACAGCAAGAGTGCAAAAGCTATAGAGGCATTAGCTTGCTCAGCGTCGTCGGTAAATTGTATGCAAAAGTGTTAATTGAAAGGATTGTGAAAGTAACCGACAAGAAAATATGGGATGCACAAACTGGATTTCGAAAGGGTATGGGATGTACGGATCAGGTCTTTTCCTTACGGAGCATAGCCGAAAAAGTTTTGGCCAAAGGTCAAAAGGTCTATTGCGCATTCGTGGATCTGGAAAAGGCTTATGATAAAGTGGTGAGGAATGAACTTTGGTCGGCACTGTCCATGTATGGAGTGAATAGCAACCTCACGCGAGCTCTGAAATCTCTTTATGATGATTCCAGAGCTTGTGTTAGGATAAATGGGACCTACACAGAGTGGTTTAGCATCGATAAAGGTGTTAGACAAGGATGTGTAGCGTCACCTTGGCTGTTTAACCTATACATGGACAATTGTTTGAAAGATTTAAAAGATTGTGAATGGGGATTAAGAATGAATGAGTTACTTGTCAAATGTCTTCTTTATGCCGATGACCAAGTAATACTTGCGTCATCGGCGGAAGAGTTGCAGGCGATGGTAACTATTATGCATGGTGCTTTTGAGAGTAAAGGAATGAAAATAAATGTAAGCAAGACGAAAGTAATTGTATTTGAAAAGGAAGAGTGCGTGACGATGTGTAATATTATGATTGATGGAGAAAAAGTGGAGCATGTGCAAGAGTTTGTATATTTGGGTACTTTGTTTACAAGGGATGGTAAACATGACGGAGATATTGAAAGGAGAACGATTGCTGGCAACAAAGTGAATGGAGCCCTACGCGCTTTTATGAACAGTCGAAATGTATCCGAAAAGGCACGTTTGGCTGTTCATAGAGGACTATTAGTGCCCACACTTATGTATGGAAGTGAAAGTTGGGTATGGCAAAAGAAGCACGAGAGCAGAATAAATGCTGTAGAAATGAGAGCGTTGAGAAGCATATGTGGTGTGACTCTGAAAGATAGAATAAGAAATAGTGTGATTAGAGAGAGATGCGGCATGAAAGTGGATATAGTTACAAGAATAGAAAAGGGTATGTTAAGCTGGTTTGGACATGTGGAAAGAATGGACGAGGAAAGACTGACTAAGAAAGTTTATAAGGCTAGTGTGAATGGAACAGTCGCAAGAGGAAAACCTAGGCGAACGTTTCTCGACCAGATCGGAGGCGTTCTGGACAAAGGCCAGGTTAAGAGCTCCTTGAACCGACGGGCGTGTATGAGAAATGTGATGAAAGTGAATGAAGCCAGAGAAGTGTGTCAGGATCGTAGCAAATGGAAATCCGTAGTCTCTGCCTACCCCTCTGGGAAACAGGCGTGAATCTATGTATGTATGTATGTATTTTATCAGCTACATTTAATACATTCTTCGACCAACATCTGTGTATACCCAAAAAGGTAAACACATTTGCAATTAACCAACTATGGTTTTACATGTAACGTAATACGTGGCGATTCTACTGCTATCTACCAAACAGCATATCAAACTCGGATCGGCTATTAAGAAGTTTCTAACAGAAAATCTCAATAGTCTTTGACCGATCCGATTAAGCTATGAGACCAACAAATATTAATACAGACTTTATATTATAAATTTATCTTATCCCGTCTATATAAAGTGTATATCATTAGTTCCCAAAGTGGTCCAGGTGGACCCTCAGGGGTCCACGGGAGACTCGACGGGGGTCTACGTTGGCGTGACAAAAAAAATGGGGGTCCACAATTTGTAAGCGGAGATCTATGAGAAAATTTAAACTTAAATGTTGGCTTGACATCACCTTCTCAGCGGTGGTCTATGAGAAAAAAAGTCTGGGAACTTCTCGTGTATATACATAGGACTGCATCAGTGGCGCAACTGTAGTATGCTATTGCTTTAGTTTGGTTTTAAACTAAAGCAATAACGCTACTATTTATTGATGGAGGTACCACGCGAGCTGAGCCGCTCGCAAAAGCTAGTTTAATATAAAAACTAATAAATAAGAAAATGTGAGTAGTAAAAATGTTCTCAAAGATATGTGAAGTCTGCCAACCCCCACTGGGCCAGTGTGGTGGACTACGGCCTAACCTTTCTCATACTAAGAATAAAATATATAATAATAATACCAGCCTTGTAATAAACTGTCCCACTGCTGGGCACGGGCCTCTTCTCAGTGTGAGAAGGGTTAGGCCATAGTCCATCACACTGGCCCAGTGCAGATTGGCAGACTTCACATATCTTTGAGAACATTATGGGGAACTGTTAGACATGCAGGTTTCCTCACGATGTTTTCCTTCAAAGCGAGCGATAATTAACTATTTAATACGCACATAACTTCGAAAAGTCAGAGATGCGTGCCTGGGGATCGAACTCGAGACCTCTGTGTGGCAGTCCAACGTCTCCCACTAGACTATCGCTGCTATCCTAACTAATGTTATAAATGCGAAAATGAGTTTGTTTGTTTGTTTCTTTGTTACGCTTTCACGCCTTAACTACTCAACCGATCAACATGAAATTTTGCATACACGTTGTCAGGGGTACAGAATAGGTCATAGGGTACCTTTCACCCAGAAAAAATAACTGTTGCAAATCTTTTTTTAACTTAACCTACATTTACGCGAGCGAAGCTGCGGGTGAAAACTAGTTAAGTAATAAAATACTTATTAATTATACTTTGTCCGGCACAAGTTTCCAATAGTTGCTCGTTACTTTATTTTGTCGAAGCTTTTGCGTCAATATTTCTTTTGTTACCCATTCACCCAGTTAGTGAACTGTTTGACTATCGTGTCAACACAAAGCGAATTATAAACGATCGATACATTTTTCTTTTATAAAGACTAAGACTGTACTGAGTGTATACTATATGCAGATAAGACTGAATAAAGGTTGTTCGCAGTGCCAGGGTTATTAACCTCTGAGTCTTCTTCAGAGGTTAATGAAAACACTATGTGGGTCTGTGTGTCTGTCTGTTAGTGACAGGCATAACTCCGGAACCACTACACCGATTGACTTGTAACTTGGTGTGCAAACACCTTGGGGTCATAACTCGGTCGAGTTTGATATGGCCCCTGTGGGTCAAAAGACCCCCGAGATATAGGGGTCATTTCTTTTAATTAATTTTACATTTAAGACGAAGATGTTGAATCCTGGGTTTTAGGTATGAAGAATGTGATGTAAGTGAATGAAGCCAGAGAAGTGTGTCAGGATCGTAGCAAATGGAAATCCGTAGTCTCTGCCTACCCCTCTGGGAAACACGCGTGAATCTATGTATGTATGTATGTTTTAGGAAAGCTGACATTCTTATGCATTGTTATGAATAATACTTTTTAGATTTTTTACTTATAACGACGTTATAAGCTTGTTGTAAGTATTATGAATAAGGCCGTCACTTTTCAAAGCCAGGCAAACTGACTACTGTTAGTAAAAAGAGATTTTCTAAAACAGAAACACTCCAACACAACACACAAGGAGTATTCAAGTGTCGAACGGACGACTAGGATAGAGGAGCAGACCAAACGTCCCACTAGACGGACAAGCGGCCGTGTCAAAGGGACGACGGAGTGACGCGCTGAATACAAAATGCTGTGACATCGAACGCTCTGGAATTTATAGTAGACGCCTATATTCTGCAGTGAATTTCATGACTAAGACGATTTTTAATTATACGTGATATTTTGGTTTGGGCGTCTGCTATTGGACTTTATTGACTGCTTGTCAAAGACAGCGTTGGACCATATTGAGAGAAAATATTTACTAAAATAATTTGACTGCCAATTTTTTAAATAATAATATAATAGAATTTACAAATTTTCAAGAGGTTTCTTGGTTAGTATTTTGTCATTTTATGAATTTTTAAATATCGCTTATACTTATTTTTATAAATGAAATATATTTCAGAACTGAAATGATTCTTACATTAAAGTAAAAAACAATAAAAAATACTAGCTTATTGTTGAACTGCTCTACCTCTCTACTACTTTTGCCGTGCTCGATGGAACCCACAATTGATACCACGTAAAATTTGCAAAATAGTTTATATACATATATACCTATAATAGCCTGTAGCAATTATAACCGTATATGACCAAAATATGATTACACAAACAGACACGTATTATAAACCAACATTTCTAATTTCGTGTGGGGGTAGAAAAAGACAATTTAATACAAAAATGAAATCCTAGGATTGTCAATACAATGTTAGCTGTGTATCAACACATATTAGATGCCTGCTAGTATTTACAAATGTTATCGATAAGTACAAACACAGTGTCACATGTAAATCCTAGAAAGGGAGGGTAGAGGTCTATCACATCCACATTCAGCTAGCGATGGTTTTAAATTCCACGTAATCAAGATAAATTGTCGTGTACTGGGCATAGTTCCAAAATCACTGTCGCTACTAATACTTTCATGACAGAAAATTCCAATTACACTGCCGTCACTGCACGATCGATTCAAATCTAAGTCCCCGTGCACAGCAGTCACATTTCCTACGCCTGCTGCCACGTCAAAAGATTTCTGATATAATAAGGAACCTAGGAAAATTAAATTATACGGACACAGAAAAACTGCTAGAAGTCTTTAAATTATATTGAAATTAATTTTAAAATTGTGTTACTTCCTGAACACCTTTAATCGTAGATGTACTTTAGACTGTACATATTTGTATTAATTATGCGCTAGTGTAAAATAAAATTGGCAAGTGATGTCCTGAAACACAGGTTTATCCTAGTTCAGGCAGGCTTAAACATAACCTTTTGAACTTCATTTATTTTGTATACACTATAAATTAACATAGTTTGAGAATTAATTTTAATTTAAGCTTAAATTATTTAACAATTATGTAATATGTATGATATAGTGTAAGGATGTATTTTATTTTTTCTGTCAATAAATAAATATTATTATTATTGAAATTTTTTTAACTCCCTTTTTTGAAGGGGTAAAGGCGTGTCATGCGGGCCAAGACCAAGCATGGCACGTTAAATGAAGTAAGTTGATGATATGGATGATGATGTTAGAAATTTGCGTGTGATGCGGCACGTGTTGAGAATCGTGGCTTTTTGCAATAGTTGTAGTGTGTGTAAGATGTCAAGGCTTTGAGTGAGTGTTTTGGGTATTATACCAGTTGATGACAAGACTATTGGTACAATATGCACTGTACGTGCTCTCCATTGTATTTTTAATTCGATCGCTAAGTCTTGGTATTTTGAAAGCTTATCGGCTATTGTTGATTGTACGTTGTGACTGTTGCTATTTTTATCATGTAGTGTTATATCGGGTCTGTTATAGTGTACGGTTTTGTCAGTAATGATTGTTCGGTCCCAATACATATTGCAGGTGCTGTTTTCGACGACAGTGTCTGGTTTATATTTGTAGTATGGCAATTTTTTATTGATAAAATGATACTGATGTGCTAAATGTTGGTGTATTATTGCAGCTACTTGGTCATGCCGGTGTTTATAATCAGACTGGACCAGAAATTTGCAAGCGCCAGTTATATGTTGTATTGTTTTAGGAGCTGAGTTACAATGTCTGCATAAATCTGAGGTTTGATTTGGGTCTCTAATTATGAATTTTTTATAATTTCTGGTGTTTATGACCTGATCTTGTATAGCTAGCATGAAGGCTTCAGTTTCTGGAAACAGTTCCCCTTTTAAGAGCCATTCGTTCGACTTTCCTTTATCGACGTAGTTTTGACTCAGTTCGGTTCGGTGTCTTCCATGGAGACTTTTCCCTGCCCATTTGGCAACTTTTTGCTCTACAGTCGTTAACTTTTCATTATGTTGCAGAACTTTATTTTTTAAATTAAGTGGTGTGAGTTTGTGGTCTATTTCTGTGATGTGTTTATGAAGTGATGAGTGTTGTGACTTGGTGTGGAAGTACTGCCTAAGTGTAGAAATTTGTTTATTATGTAAGTTTTGTATATCTATCAACCCTCTTCCTCCTTCTTTCCGTGGTAGTATAAGCCGTTCTATCGATGATTTTGGATGGTGTTTACGGTGTTTTGTCATAAATGTATTTATTGCTCGTTGAAGGTTCTTAAGATTAGTTTGTGACCAGTTTATAATTCCAAATGAGTAAGTAAGAATAGGGATAGCAAATATGATGATAGCTTTAATAATATTTTTTGAATTGAGAAGAGATTTTAATATGAGATTAAGCCAGTGTTTAAATTTGCTTGTTAGCTCTGCTTTTGTTTCCTTTTGTAATATTTTTCTTGACTGCTTAAAACCTAAATATTTATATGTGGTAGATTCATCCATCGGTTCAATAGTGCTACCATTCTCTAAAATATACCTATTGCTATATATTTGTCTATTGCTTATTGACAGGATGTTACACTTGTCAACACCAAATTCCATACAGATATCTTTGGAAAACTGCTGAGTAATGTCTGCTAAACGAAAAAGATCATCTTTGTTGCTAGCAAAAAGTTTTATATCATCCATATACAGTAGGTGTGTTAGTAAAAATTGGCTATCAGTAGTTATTAAATTATATCCAAAATTACTATTATTAAAAAGACTAGAAAGTGGATTTAGAGCTAAACAAAACCAAAGCGGGCTAAGCGCATCGCCCTGGTATATGCCGCGTAGGATACGAATTGGTTCAGAAGTCGTAGTGTGTGAGTGGTGTCTTAATTTTAAAGTTGTTGACCAGTTTTGCATAGAAGATTCTAAGAATGTGATAATAGTTGGGTTAATTTTGTAGAGCTGAAGTGTGTGTAATAACCAGCTGTGTGGTACAGAGTCGAAGGCTTTTCGATAATCTATGAACATACTATGTATATTTAACTTTTTATTATAAGCTTCGTTAATTGTTATTGCATCTATTGTAAATTGTTCTTTACACCCTTGACTGTATTTTCTACAGCCTTTTTGTTGTTCTGCAAGTATATTATGTTCTGATAGATGGTTGTATATAGTTTCGCTGATGCAGGCTGTTATTATTTTGTATATCGTTTTTATTATTATTATTAATGATATCAACCCTATATTAAACTGCCACACTACTGGGTGCACGGCTCTTCTCATTGCTAGAAGGGTTAGGCCATATCTTCAAGAATATACCTCACGATTTTTCTATCACCGTTAAAACAAGCGATAATTAACTACATATATATCTTATCTTATCTTGGGGCCAGTCAGTGCAGACCGGCGACACTTCGACCCAGTGGGATCTTTTGTGTCTACACTCTCCCAATAACGACTGACATAGATGTTCATGGCAGCCGGGACCAACGGCTTAACGTGCTTTCCGAGGCACGAAGCAGGCGATAATTGTCAATCAATACGCACATAATTTCGAAAAGTCATATAACTTCCGAAAGTCAGAGGTGCGCGACGTGGGTTCGAACCCGAGACCCTCTGCACTGCAGTCTGTTGGTCTCCCCACTGAGCTATCGCTGCTTTAACTACATATATAAAGTTATCTGCGTATGCACATAACTTAGACAAGTCTGAGATGCTCGCCTAGAGATCGAACTTAAGACCTCTGCGTGGTAGTCCAAAGGTCTCCCACTAGGGTATCGCTGCTTCACCGATGCCTTGTGATAATGAAATATCCTTCAGAACTGAGCTATGTGAAGTAATCTTGTGTGTGGGGGCCAGTCAGTACAGACCGGCGATACTTCGACCCAGTGGGATCTTTTGTGAAGTAAATTACTTTACCTCGAATTAATATAATAATAATAATAAAGATATTTATTTCCTCTTTCACAAAGGTAAGTACTTATTATCTAATACAATACATGTTGAAAAAGTTCTCATTCCTTTGTGAGAGGCTGGTGTCTATAGTAGGTAAAAACCTGTGTTACAGATCACCAGGCTCCCACCTCCTGGACTAGTCTTAATGGTGATTATTTGGACATGTACTTAAAAACTACCTATGCATATTCTGAATTAGAAATAAAATTGGTGTGTGTGTGTTTGTGTGTTAGGGTGTGTGTGTGAGTGAGGGTGAGAGTGTGTGTGTGTGAGAGTGCTAGCGTGCATGTGCTACAGTTTCTATCATGCATTTAACTTGTGTGATTTGTGCATAAATCCTCCTTTCCTCTATATAACAAGATTTTACAATATAACTCTTGTTTCACCTACTTTTATAGTTAACGCGGTGTTCCTCAGGGACGGAACAATTTCTTCGATTCGGTTAAAATAAGAAGTTTGAGGCAAACCCGCGGAAACAGAGTTGTTTTAGTGGTTAAGTTGCCGTAACGGTTTTTCCACGTCCCCTGAGTAGTGTTAAGGTAGAGTTGCTGAGTGAGCGATGCGATAGCTATACTATCGTCAAATAGAAATGTGTTTTATACTGGCAAGCAAGCATAAGGTGCATGGCATACTTAGCATGTGGACGCGGTAGACAGCGGTAAAATAATCGTATATTTGTAGTTATATATCGATTTTAGATTGATCTGAAACACGTACGATCGATACTCAGATCGACTTGCTGAATCAATCACCGCGTCGGATCTATTCATGATATTTAGTAGAAACATTGAAAAAGAAAGCATATGTCGATTACAAAACATGGTGCATCGCATAAAAAATCATCAGATGGCCAAGGTGTCACGTGATGACAAAAATCGATTGTCGATTTTATCGAGCACTGTAAGGCTAATGCTTCTTTGCATTACATCCCTGCGGTGAGTTAGACATTTCGATATATTTTAGACAAATGTGATATTCGATTTGATTTAAAGGCCATAGAAATACAGCTCATAAACGAATAATATTTAAAACGGCTATCGCCTCACTTTACAATAAATTAATTACAATAAGGTCATGCGGGGCAAGGGCTGCCATATTTTTGCATAGATGCATTCCATGCAAAATATTTTTCTTTAGTGCTGACTTATAACTGTATATATTTCAAATTGTTATTGTTTGGTACGTTGTAGCTGCAAGAAAAGACGATTCAATGTAATCTATCAACATTTTAATAATATTTTATAAGAAATTGGAAAACATCGATATAGGCGCACTTGCCCCTGGAAACGGGGCAAGTGCGCCTATATAAAAAATACCGATAAAATCGTACCTTACCAGAAAAACTGATAATATACTCAATAGAACATAAACAACTAGACGCATTACTGTGGGTTTGTTTTTGATTTATTCGTACTATAGGCTACTGCAGCTTTCATAACAAATTTGGGGTAAGCGCGCCACAGACTTATAATCAGGGGTTCTAAACCTTTAATACTGTTTTTTATAGTAAAGTATACCTGTATATATAATAAAAAAATACAAACAAATGTCCTATTTAATGTTCACTCAAATAATTCACTCAGATTTATTGAAAAATATCTATCTGTTCATAAGTTATGACTATTACTTACTTTAATAGAATTAACATCTTATTCGTGTAATAATAAAAGATTTTAAATGAAAAGCAATAATCTTAAATGTTATACTTTACACGACTCAGCTGCAAATTATTAAAACACACGCATACAGACGTAACATTAGGTTATATTCAAATATATTATATCCCATTTGTCTAAACACCTGGTATAGCGTCCCCAAAGAAAATCCCAAAAAACAAAATAAAATATTTAAAAATAGTTTATAGTACTTATTACGATGCTTTTGCTATAAGCATATCTAGACAGGTTCTTAATATAGAAAAACATTGCATTGAATCATAAAAGTTGACAACTTCTGCTTTGGAGAAAGTGCGCCATACTACAAAAAACTTAGGCGCGCTTGCCTCACTTGATTATTTTGAGGTTAAGATTTTAAATTCTTTATAAAATAAAATATTTCCTTATCTAGGACTAAAATACAGACATAGATTTAAAGAAAAACAATTAAATTCTGTACTGTGACCATTGGTTTGCCGCAACACGTAAAATAGTTTAGATTTAAGGGGATTAATAACAGGTGTTCATCTTTGGTAACATGTTTAAATGACACTAAAACTAAAATGGTGGATACATCAAGTTATAGTGAACAGAGACATCTGTGATCTAAAGTGGAATTATGTTTTTGTTTGATGCAAAAATCTAAGATGTCGTTAGTTGTCTAATATCAGTGGTTTTCGATATTTTTAGGGTAGGTGCGCTTACCCCGTCGGCGCGCTTGCTCCGCCTGACCTTATACTATTTACTAACTTTAATCGTAACGTGAACAAATTTTATCTTCTAACTAAAATACTTGAAGTTTATATCGTTTGTAAGAAATTCTAAGCTTTCACGTGGCATCCTAACTAATATTACAAAAGCGAAAATGAGTTTGTTTGTTTGTTTGTTACCTTTTCACGCCTAAACCACTGAACCGATCATCCTGAAATTTTGCATATTCGTTGACAGGTGTACAGAAACGGACATAGGCTACCTTTCATCCCGAAAAAAATTACTGTTCCCGAGGAAAACAATAATAACGTTCTTACGATAATAGATGGCGCCACGTATCTTTCGAATCATGATTGAAATATATTATTACAAGCACAGTACAACCCGAACTGATTGTCAAATTCTAAATTAACGCGAGCGAAGCCGCGGGCAAAAGCTAGTATGTAAATAATTCGTAACCAGCTGTAAACAATATGCACGATCGCGTTGATTCCTGTGGAACATTATATATCGCTTTTGGTATAAGTTCGTCCTAACAATTCGCTAACTTCGTTGTTCTTTTACGATACTCGTACGTAATGGTGAAGTTGGATGAAAATGTCGCCACTTCTCTGAGGTGGTAATGACTCGTCTTCCAAGATGTCCTTGGTTCGAATTATAAAGGGTAGAACATTGACAATTGACAAGTAGGTACTAAGCGAATATTTTCTATTTTATACTAAAGCGGTGACATATGGATAGGACTTGCGAGTGAGAGATGATGGGTTCAAATTGCACACGTTAATCTGCTTATAACACTTCTAACATTCCAGCTTAGCTGACTTGGGTTAAAAATAATACAGACAGACAGACTGGTAAATTTGTGTATTTACCTGTCTATCCGTCAGTATTATATAGTTAGATTCAGACCATTATTCTGAGATAAAAATCGTTGGAATTTTCTCCATAAAAAATCACAATTTGTGACTTTTTTAATTTTTCTGCAATTTTCATTTTTTTGACTGTGAATTATAACAGTCATAATGCATAAACCATAGATGTTGTATAATTAAGCCTGTAACAGCTACAATCCCAACAAATAAATGGCTAGAATACTGATCAAAACCATATACGAGTACCTATAGGTAAAAAGCTTATGTTTGTTACATCAAAATAACGTTCTGAATAACTAAAGACTGAATAATCTATTCGGCCAGATCTCTGCTGAGAGCTAACAAGTAACTTAATCCATCTTTCGAATACAGCATACGTACATATAGTTTGCAGACCAACCGCTAGCCATTCTTCACGGTTCGTGTCAGTTTACAAGAACATTTACCATTGCAAAAGTGAAATATCGTGTGCATTTGTATGGAAAACAATCAAGTTATTCTTAGATACATACATAATACATAGTCTCACACGTCTACATATATTTCCAAAGGGCTAAGGAAATCCATATTTCATCAATTTTATTTTAATTGCCGTGTAATAGGAGGCGGCGAGCTTTTTATAGGGCACAATTCTCCGTGCTGCACACTGAAAAATTCTTGACAGAAAAGCTAATAACGCTTTTGCCCGACCCAGTAATAAATGTGAATACTGTACATGCATAGTAATCCATTCTCTACTCTTCCACCGCTGTTCGTGGTAAGCAATTGTCTTATTAATTCAATAATGTAAATGCCAAACTTATTCGTGAAATTGGATACCTTATTGCAGAGAACACTAAGGTATTCAATTTCACAAATAAGTTAATCCAATAATGTAAATCCCAAACTTATTTGTGAGATTGGATACCTTAGTGCAGAGGTTCCCAGACTCTTTTTCTAATAGACCACTTTAAAAATTTAGCTGGTTCCGGTGGACCCCCTGCAGCTACATTTCTACCATTTTCCTTGGCATTCGTATTTATATTGGTGAAGAAAGAAACAATTAAAAAAAAATATTTTAGAAATTCTTGATAGGTACTTCACCTATCAAGAATTTTAAAAAAATAATCCAACTGTTTAGTTCTTCACTATCGAAAGCAAATCAATTTTTCGTGGACCCCCGCTTACGAATTGTGAACCCCCATTTTTTTGTCACAACAAAGTAGTCTCCCGTGGACCCCAGGGGGACCACCTGGACCACTTTGGGAACTAATGCCTTAGTGCAACAAAATGTTTTAAGTAAGTCAGATTTTTTTCTGTTTAAGACGTTTCACTAATTTCATTTTTTATTTTTGACTGCACGGATGACAGTGGTTTAGATGGTCGCCTCGCCTCTAACATTGCGCCGAGTGTTGTGGATTCGAATGGACAAAACTTTGTGTGATCCACAAATGGTTGTTCCGAGTCTGGGCGTACTTTGTGTCCGTTGTTTGAATGTTTGTAAACTCCCCCGCGACACAGGAACTATTCTTAGTGCAGGAGTTGTTTTTTATAAAAGAAAGAAATAAAGAAAGAAAAGAAAGAAAGAAAGAAAGAAATATTTTATTTTAAAGAATGAATGAAGAAGGTGGTTACATGATAGCAATAGTATTAGGTACTATTTCTTATTACTTATTACGAGAAATAGGTATAGGGTCTACGCCTAAAGCATAAGCAGTGATAACCTATTAGGGAAAGCGTTGAACTGTCACGCTACTGAAAAGTAAGATAACATGCTCTATTTAAATAGCAGATTGCTTTCTAGAACTGTACCAGAATCGAACCTTCACAATTTAGAAATCTTCAGAGTTGTTCAACCAACAAGCAATCAAACTAAAATCAACGCATTTTTATATCAAATAAAAATAGTCTCGTGCTTTCTCTATTTTGCACGTCAGGTATGACAAGGATAGCACTAGTCTAGCTCCAAGAACCTATCCTTATGTAAATGGGCATGAATAACAAATCTTCATTGCCTTTAAAAATGCATTCGAAACTTGTTTCCACTGAAATCAACACCCATAAATCGAATACGAGTGGATGAGAATCGAATATATCTATCCTAATCGATTTCGATATCGAATGTTTTCGTATCATTGATCATAGATAAAAGTAATGTTGCCATAAAATTGTTCATATCGCTCCCGTTAGCTGTTAAAATTGAAATAACTTGGAGCATAAAAATATTACAGATACTCCTAAGCGTAGAATGAAACACAAATAGGTATACTTTTGATGTGCTCTCACTGTCCTTAGATCGTACTGAAAAGTGTCCACGCTAAGAAAAGTGAGCTCACACATTATAATAATATAATAATATTCTATCACATACACATAACACCATCTAGCCCAAACTAAGCAGAGCTTGTACTATGGGTATTAGACAATGGATAAACATACATATATACTTTTTTTTTGTAAATACCTACATATTATACATAGAAACACCCAGACCAAGACAAACATCCATGTTCATGCACACAAATGTTTGACTTGTGCGGGAATGGAACCCGCGACCTCAGGCGTGGCAGTCGGTTACACTAACCACTACGCCATTGAGGCCATTTAACATTACATACATTTCCATGATGGAGAACCATCTTGTATCATGAGAGTAAGCTTGATAATACTATATTAAATTTATAATTCAGTTGATACTTGTATTGTGTGTTCTGCTTCTGACACATTTAACGTCCAGAAAGTTGCACATATTGAAATGTAAGGCGCATCTATGATTTCAATATTTGATACAAATATATTGTCACGCCTATAACCTCAAACGAGTAAGTAGAAATATACTAGGTACGCCCAAACGGCCTCGATGGCGTAGTGATTAGTGTAACCGACTGCCACGGCTGAGGTCGCGGGTTCGATTCCCGCACAAGTCAAACATTTGTGTGCATGAACATGGATGTTTATCTTGGTCTGGGAGTTTCTATGTATAATATGTAAGTATTTACAAAAAAAAAGTATATATTATGTATGTTTATCCATTGTCTAGTACCCATGTTACTAGCTCTGCTTAGTTTGGGCTAGATGGTGTTGTGTGTATGTGATAGAATATTATATTATACTAGCTGGCCCGACAGAAGTTGTCGTGTACACAAGAGAAAACAAAAAAAAACATATTATTTAAACCATTCTCGAATCCACTTGAACACACACAAAAAGTTTCATCAAAATCGGTTCAGCCGTTTAGGAGGACTTCAGTGACATACACACGTACAGTAAAATGATATAGGTATATAAAGTTTATATTATTAAATTTCGCTAGGTATGATTTAAGGTTCCACATTATAGGGGCAAGACCCCTGGGCAAGACCGTTGCCATCCATCGGGCACAGTTTTAGTCCCTATAACTACTACTTAGAATTTTTGGCTAAAACCCAAAAGACTGTACCCGACCCGGGAACAGAAGTAGAAACCTCATGCACAACAAAAACTCTACATCTTGTATTAATAAATTAATACATAGGCTTACGCATTTTTCGGTTTCAGAGTACTCTTAATCTACAGAATGGAACAATTTTGCTAGCGAGAGTTAGTTACTTAATAGGCATTTTCATTATGCTTCGATGGCGCAGAGGTAGTGAATGCGACTTTTGAGCATTATACCTCGGCTTCGGTTACCAGGTTGAGCAGAAGTGAGCGTGGGTTTCACTATCAAAAATTTTTAATAGCTGACTGAAACTGTGCCCGATAGAGGGTACTAAGCTCATCCCTTTTATATGACAACTGATCTTGGAACTGTGGCCAATAGGAGGCAATAGGCACGCCCACTTTTACGTGGAAACTTATACCACAGTTCGCTAAATGTGAGTGTTCTTCGGTGACATAGACGTGATGCTATATTGACGTCTTTACATGAATTAGGAAGGTAAGCTAATCGATGAATATTTCGTTTACTTAATAGAAGGCTTTGTCAACCCAGTATCATTTTCATACATAATATATATTTATTACCTAATATTGTCGCTGACGTACATTGAAAATTAATTTCGTTTCAACGTAGACTAGGTACATATATAGAGCAAATGTGAACTCTATCAGACACAATTCTTACCTTCAAATCAAATCATTTATTTCGGGCTGCATAGGCCCATAGATACCTTAAACCTTTTGCACACATTCAATGTGCCATTCCAAAAAGCTCGTATTGTGGATCTCAAACCTCATACATTTTATATTTCAGTAGAGAATACCTTAAAAAAAAAAGTTCAGCCCGTAGAGACTTAGACAGTGCGATCAAGGTCAAGAAGAAAAACCAGTTGACGATTTAACAGCTTTTTTATCCTGTTGACCACTGACGAAAAACAGTTACATTAAATTAACTAAAAACCGTCAATGACCCATCTCCAACAGGTATAGCTAACCTGACCTAAAGAAATTAGCTGTTATGGACTAGATGTAGAAGATGAAAGAACGGGTATTGTGAGAGTTATAAGGAGTGACCTAGTACGTCCAGCAAAAGCAGTCTCATTAATTAACCATTCATTGTAGGCATCAGACTTCTAATTAAGAAATCTTTCCATTGCCACGTCAACAAGCGATCTAATCGTTCCCCATACAAGTAAGACACGTAGCTGGAGGGTACAGACATCGTCGACCGCATCGCTTAACATCGGTTGAGGTAGCGGTCAAATACGCTCACCGCAACTACATTTCGCTATGTTTTCGCTTCACACTTCTGTCTGTCTATCCAACAAGCCGTTCTTGGCATACAGGTGTGTGTAGAGGTATGTACGATATAAATAAACAAAATTGCTCGTAATCATTCAGAATGCTTGTGACCTGGCCGAATCGTCAAGCCTTTTGTAAAATTTTGTAAATACTGAGCATGATCACGTAAATACCTGTTCTTCGTTATACAAATTGCTCGTAGTTATTCAATCTTAACATTTTTTATTTGTTTTAAGATTTAAGACATTGTAGTCTGAGGAAGAATTTACTTTTTCTATACTAGTATTATAAAGCAGAAGAGTTTGTTTTTTGAACGTGCTAATCTCAGGATCTACTGGTTCGAATTGAAAATGTATTTTAGTGTTGGATAGCCTATTTATCGAGGAAGGCTATAGGCTATATAACATTACGCTACGACCAACGGGGGCAGCGCACTAACCATAAACGCGAGTGAAACCGCGAGCACATCTAGTTATTTATAAAATAACTTCTTGTCTAGGAACAAATTCTGTGTTGCAGGGGAATTTACTTACTTTCAACGTACACAATTAACACTTAGATTCGGAATATGACTTTGTGGATCATACAATGGATATACAATTTGTCCTTTAGTGGTGATTGAACCTACAACACTGGGCACAGGTTCAGGGCGAGGCGATCACTTAAACAACTACGCCATTCCTGCAATCACATTTGAGGGTGCGTAACTTAAGAATTGCTAATTCGATTTGCCCGTTTCATTCTTTTTGCACAATGAAGAAGTTTATATGCTACAACTAAAAGAATATAAGCTACGATAATAAAACAGTAAACATAAACATTATTAAACTCTAATACAACCACAGGATACAGCTAAGTGATTAAATAATATAGCAAATGATTGAATTGGATAAAATATTAAAGAATAAAAGATAGCATGGACGACAACTGGCCTAGAAATATTTTTTGGCAGATCCGAATGGTACTGGTTGTTTCATTCGCATTCATTTTATTCTTCACAAGGCCTGTTTACATTCTGGAAACAGGCCTTGTGAAGAATACAATGAATGCAAATAAAACAAGAGTGCATGATTGAATATTAAAAAGCCAGTTCTAACACTCACACGAAAAATATATTGTACTATCAATATTGAACAATCAATTTTCTGTTTAAACGATATTTCATTGACACGTTACATGACTGCAATAGTCGAATATTGAGATGGGGTCTGTCTATCGAATATCAAACGTCCAACAACTGACAGGTTAACTACCCACAAGGAAGGGTAAATATATTCACGCTTCTTTCCCAAACAATTGTACATTGGGTGGGATATTTGAAAATTGCTTGCGTTAACCCCCCTCCCGTCCGATAGATGGACATTTAGACAGATCCCTGATTGGGTTCTCTGTATATTCTGCTTTGTACGAACGGACAAAAGCGGTGCGAAGAAAACTAGAGCTGCCAGGTATGGGCGTGAATCGTTTGAATGGAAATTGTGTTACCATTCTATCGTGAGTAGAGCACTAATTTCAATGGTTCATGCATTGGGAAGCGTTTTATAGACGTAATATAGGCTACTTATGCAACTGTATTGTAATAGAATATGTTCCTCGTTAACAAAAAATATTTTGTCTGTTTATGGCGTGATGGTAAGTGTATTTTTATGATCGCTTGCATTTAAGATGTGATGAAGGGAATGTCATGCTCGCCTGTTGGATAGATTTATGCATTTCTTCTAACCGAGCAAAAGGCAGTAACAGTGTTACTATTTTGCCACAGGTTTCCTATAAGATAAAATTAGTTTATCTGGCGAGCCGGCTCATTTGTACTGTCACCAACCTCCACTCGAAAATACAGTGCTGTTTAAACCTAGTCATCACTTAACCCACCACATTTTTAGACCTTATCATTACGGAGTTAAGTCCCCCATAATGACTAGGTCTAAAAACCACAATACAAAAGCAAACTACGTTGAAACAAGACAAAAAGAATACCCAACTAGTAATACTGGCAAGGCGGAACGAGATGACCTGAAACTGCGGCGCCATTCGTGTAGTGTAATCATTCAAAATCATTTAATATTCTTCAGGATTATGACCCGTATTAATTACAAATAAATTTTTCGATTATACTACACTAGCTTTTGCGCGTGGCTCTGTCCGCGCAGTAGATACCAACATCAACAAAAAATAGCCTATGTCCTTCCCTGGGTTTTAAACTATCTTCGTACCAAATTTCATCCAAATCGATTGAGTGTTTTAGCTGTAAAAAGGTAACAGACAGACAGACAGAATTACTTTCGAATTTATAATATTAAATAAGGAAGTAAGGATTTAAAACAAAAACGTCATGGTTTTGTTTTAATGTGTCACAACACATTACTATTATTCAAGATTACAAATGACTACACTACCTCGTGCCATTTATTTGCCCCAAATGGAACAACTTTTCCCAAATCTCTTATAACTCCCCACTTCAAGAACGTCTTTACCAGAAACAATACAGTTAAACCATACATCACTATGGACCGTAACATTAAAGAAATGAAACTCGTTCATTAAAGGATAATGGAGAGGCCCTTAATTATTAATTAATTATCGGAACACGTCGGGAACAGAACAGGGACAAAGGGCTAAGTCCCCATTTGTGATGAGTGTTCATTGTTGGTAGTGAAAAGATTTCTGAACGAAAGCGGGAAATGATTAATAGTGGCCGATAATTGAACTATTTGAGTGGTATCGATTAGTAAGATCGATTAGGAATTGTTTCACCGCACTATTGGAACACTAGTGCTACATGGGAATTGTGGGAACGATTGGTTTTCAAACTGAATGCTTACTTACATTGATGTAGAAGTTTTAATAAATGTGACTTTTTAAATATTTGTAGCCTGAAGCTTAGTTGGCGTTTGTTTAAATGTGGACTATATGCTTCTCTAGCTGGTGGACTATCTTTATCTATACTAATATTATAAAGCTGAAGAGTTTGTTTGTTTGTTTGTTTGAACGCGCTACGTCGTAGCGCGATGTTATATAGCCTTAAAGCCTTCCTCGATAAAGTTTCAAATCGAATCAGTAGTTCCTGATATTAGCGCGTTCAAAGAAACAAACAAACTCTTCAGCTTTATAATATTAGTATAGATTAAAATCGGTCTGGCGGTGTCGCTGTGCAAATAATTAAGAAGAAAGAAAGAAAGAAAAATATTTATTTTGGCACACAAGGGCACACGCAAAACACGAAGAAATTAAAAACAACAAAACAACAAAAAGTATACAAA
Source organism: Catocala sponsa (assembly GCA_963564715.1). Classification (NCBI taxonomy): domain Eukaryota; kingdom Metazoa; phylum Arthropoda; class Insecta; order Lepidoptera; family Erebidae; genus Catocala; species Catocala sponsa. The sequence goes on from OY751329.1 coordinate 4,173,031, forward strand.
ATAAAAACTAAAACAAAAAGTAAAATAATAAATTAACATACAGTTCGTTACGTATTTTAATGCTTATATGGTAATACTAGCTTTTACTAGTTACTTTGTACTAATGGAAGACTGTTGGTGGACTGCCACGCAGAGGTTTTGAGTTCGATCCCAAGACACGCACCTTTGACTTTTCGTATCTATGTAAGAAAGAAAGAAAGAAGAAGAAAGAAGAAAGAAGAAAGAAAGAAAGACATTTTTATTGTTATAAAACAGTAACATAAAAAACTCTTAATAAACATCTTGACATGTGTCCCACAGCTGCAGCAATCAGGACTCCAGTTCAGCATTAAATAATCAGTTATAGCTCGCATTAATGGTGAAGATAAACATCGTGAGGAAACCTGCAAGTCTAAGAGTTCTCTATAATGTTCTCAAAGATGTGAAGGCTGGCAACCCGCACTGGGCCTGCGTGGTGGACTATGGCCTAACCATTATCTCACTGAGAAGAGGCCTATACCCAGCAGTGGGACGGTTTAATACAGGGCTGATATTATTATTATTTCTTTATTTACTTTACGCATTAGTGAAATTACTGAACGGTCGCCTCCCAGGGCAACAGGAAACCCACACAAGACAATAGTCCCGTGTGGTATTTGAAGCCGCAGCATTGTGAATTAAGTATACTAATTAATATGTGCGATCTACAAATAATTGTAGTTGTCTGCTTTGAGTCCATTAATTGAATGTTTGTATAGTTCACCGCGATTTCACAAAGGCGTTAATCTATAGAACGGGTTTTATTTAAAAAGATAGAAAATGTTGATCTAGAATGTTTGCCTGGTAGCCTGAAATACAGGCTAACGCCTAGTTTAGGCACCAGTCTCCCACAATAAACGAATGCTATGTAATAATTATAACCAATTATGTAACATAATATTGTGGTGAGAGAAATAAAGATATGTTTATGTTTAAAAAAAAATAGACAGCTAAACGGTTAATGCATTGGACTTCTGATCTTGAGGTCGTAAGGTCAAGATCAAGCCATTGCACAGCTAAACCCGTTCCTAAACACAATCATTTAGCTGAAATTAACAAGAATAACAGTATTTTGTAAGCAAAGCTTACAGCAATAGTCTTTAAAATAATTACCTAAAACCTAATATTCTTAGGTTTTTCGTGGCAGACGTTTTCATATCAATTGTAACTAAAAAAATCTAGTCACATTACACGAACATAAAGATGCGTTAAACTAATTTCTGTAATCTCAACCTTTTTCCCGCTCTTTGAACCCCCAGATAAAAAAGCTCGCATATCACAGTTCGTATAAATAACTCCACCCTTGTCACAACAGAAAAGTAAAGATTAGTTGTCTACGGTACACCTGTCTCGTCATGTAGGCACCGTGGGTTTGACAGCATTTTATTGGAACCCTGATTTCCTATTCAATAAGTTTTGGGTTCACATTACGATGTGAGCTGGACCGTGAAATGTTTTGGCGGAGTATAGGGCTGCCAGACACATTAAAATTGTAACTTTTTAATAAAAAAGATAGTGACTGTCTGACTACCTAGCAACGGCAGTAAATGCAACTACTGTGCATGAGGTATCTGGTCGATTTTCGAATCGAAAAGTGATATTGAGTTTTGCCACGAAATTCTCAGTAACAGGACGAAATCTGGAACTGTGCTTGATGACGACAGACAGCAATAATTAGCCAATGAAATATGGGTGTAATATGATGATAATGTGATGGTAAAATATGTGTGTATCCCTTTAAGTATACAGGCCTGAGATTATGTATACTTATATGTATTTTCGAGAATAAATCCCGATTGCAACGTTTTGTTACAAAAGAGGTTTACTAATTGACTGCCTCCTTACAGCAGCTGTTTTAGAACTTTAATGGCTTATTAGATTGACAGAAAAACGGCGGCGGGCTCCAAAATCATCCAATGACTGAGCATTAACACCTAGATGTCTGTCGACCCAGTTTGCAGTCGCAGTTTATCGAGTTCAAGGCCAAAATTGTCTACTGAAGTCAGCACGACCAAGCGAAAGCAAATTTTGCGTTTATGCTTTCTGCCGAATGGGAGGTATTAATCTGGTGTTGATCGGTTTTACTGATACAGATAGTTTTGTTCGAATATTTCCTAATAATAGCTTAAAGAAGCTCAGTATTCCTGTACATTCCCAGACTTTACATGAAAACTTGCCAAATATATGACAATAGGCTGACTATTAATCGAGACCTCTAAATATAGATATACACCTAAGTCTACACCTTAGTAATATAGCCTACATCACCTGTAAGTATTCCAAAAATAATATACGATAATTTAGAGTGGCAACCCTACCTGAATATAATAGAGTGTGTGGGCATATGACTAACTGTGTTATCTGTGACGGCTTGTTTATTACAACTTTTGTAATGCGTTTTATCTGTTAATACCATTGAGCACAGAGATGTCATGCGATTGCCTTCTACAGAGGTTTTATACAACTTTGAATGTACATTGGCGGGTGCCTGTTTTATCGCTAGCTGTAGAATATTCAGTAAGCTTGTAGTTTTAGAATTACCTATACTTAATTGTTTAAATTCTACTAATATTATAAATGTGATACTTTGTGAGGATGGATGGATGTTTGTTACTCATTCTCGCAAAAACTACTGAATGGATTTTGATCAAACTTTGACAGTATTATTGTATATATATCAGAATAATATATAGACTACTAAAAAATCTATCTAAACATAACACTTTTTCACTAGGTACTTTTTATCTCTCCATCACCCAATGGTTGACTGATAGATAATGCCGGTGGCATTAAGTCCGCCGATGTACTATTTTGTGCATGTGTGTTTAAATAAATCTATACATCTATACTCTATACAAATAAATAAAATTGAACTGTCTGTTTGTAATGTCAAAATAACAACTTTTTATTTAATGCATATGAAAGTATATAAGGTACCTATACGAAAACATATATTTTAAAATTTTTGTCTGTCTGTCTGTTTGTTCCGGCTAATCTCCGAAACGGCTGAACCGATTTTAACGGGACTTTCACTGGCAGATAGCTAATGTTTTAAGGATTAACTTGGGCTACTTTGATTTTAGAAAAAAATATTTGGTTCCGTGGAGACAAACACTTTTTAGTTAAAATCTACGCGGACGAAGTCGCAGGTAACAGCTATTAAATAATATATGTATAACAGGAGGCCATCTAATATCCTAAGAACGTTATTGTTGTTTTCTTCGGGAACAGTAATTTTTTTCGGGATGAAATGTAGCCTATGTCCGTTTCTGTACACCTGACAACGTATATGCAAAATTTCAGAATTATCGGTTCAGTGGTTTAGGCGTGAAACGGTAACAAACAAACAAACTCATTTTCGCTTTTATAATACTTAATACTAGTTTTCACCCGCGGCTTCGCTCGCGTAAATGTAGGTTAGGTTAGGTTAGGTTTGCAACAGTTATTTTTTCTGGATGAAAGGTACCCTATGTCCTATTCTGTACCCCTGACAACGTGTATGCAAAATGTTATGTTGATCGGTTGAGTAGTTAAGGCGTGAAAGCGTAACAAACAAACAAACTCATTTTCGCATTTATAATATTAGTAAGGATAGTTAGTAAGGATACGATTAAGCAGCAGCAGTCAATTGCATCAATGCTACTTTTAAATAATAATGTTGCGTGCTGGGTAGAATGTACACAATATTACCGACTAAAATACTTTTTATTCAATACACGATTAAATTTAATACACAACAAACACTATACTACACTTTTCCACTGTAACTGCTTCAAACTCCGTAGTATTCTCGCTTCCGTTAGCTTCGATGAATCTTATCTTATCTTATGTGGGGGCCAGTCAGTGCAGACCGGCGACACTTCGACCCACTGGGATCTTTTGTATCGACTCTCTCCCAATAACGACTACCATAGATATTCATGGCAGCCGGGACCAACGGCTAAACGTGCTTTCCGAGGCACCGAGCAGGCGATAATTGTCAATCAATACGCACATAATTTCGAAAAGTCATATAACTTTCGAAAGTCAGAGGTGCGCAACGTGGGTTTGAACCCGAGACCCTCTGCATTGCATTCTGTTGGTCTCCCTACTGAGCTGTCGCTGCTGAATGAATATAATTAATGCTTCGATGAATACTTGACCGCTTACGATTGTGAACAGACTCGGCGAGCGCTGATTTTGCCCTTTTATACGCGGATAAAACGTTTGTGAAGTTTTCTAGAAACGCCATACCTGGTATGCCAACAGTACGAAGATTCGAGAATGTTCCAGTGTTATCTCTACTATTCGCGTAACTACTTCGTAGTTCCGTAAGACGTCAATAGATGGCGCTGTAATAAATTATTAGACGCAACTGCCGAGTCTTCCCCACAATGCCGAGAGATGGCACTGGGTGTAACAATACTATCATTGGCTTGCATACTTTTTGCTCATAATATTTAAATTTTTTACATTAAGTCAATATTTGACATTAATATACACTTTGGTAATCTTAGAAGTAAACAGCACAACAAAGTTTTGAGTCTAGTTTTAATTTAATTATGGAGAAAAATGGGCGATCACCAGTTTATTTAAAATGAAACAACAGTAACTACATATATTTCATGTTACATGTGAAAATTCGTGTACATTTAGTTTAAATAAATAAACTAACTAAAAGCAAGCACTGCCCAACAGTTCTATAACCTACAAATGACAGTTACAACAACAAAGTCAATGGTGACATTAACATCAGATAATAAACCACAATTTTATGAGTAAACATCCGTCTAAACAATTTAATAATCTAGCCTGAAAATCTGTTTACAAAATGACAAATGCAAACTTAAAATAGAAACCAAAATAGCTGGAAAAAAATTGCATGAAAATGTAAATCCAGTCTTAGTGTGACGAAAACTTTTCAGACCGACCGTTATTATGAATTTTAACATATTTGATATAACACTAATCCTTTTTGCTATTTTCATTACATTTTTGGGCAACAAGATAAATTATTACGAGAGACAAACCCCTACACTTATTAAAAAATATGTGTTTTACTGCAACACTCTTTACAAAGGCTCTGAGGGTGACTTTGATTATATTGAGTTACCCAAATCGTACTTCAAACATTTTTATTGGTATGCCTACATCTTAAGTTGGACTTCTTTAGTTTATATGAGTTTGATGTACTTCTTTAACCTAAATGTTAGTAGTGATCTGCGTTCTTTTTTTGCTCTGCTTATGAAGAATCAAAGACCAGGTAAGTTCAGTTGCAATCATGTTATACCTATTCAAATGTAAACATTTATTTTTTAATTTCTCTAAATCTATTTGAGGCATGGTGAAGAGACCTTGTACCAACCAAGGAAGTGCATTCAACGTTCGCAGTCAAATAACCATATGTTCCAGTCAAGAGCCCCTTTGCATTTGCGTTTGTGCTGTCAGCAGGCGAACCAGAAGCATTTACTCATTTTTTGTAGAGTTAACTTATGGAAAGGATAGCCAAGGTGTTTTTAAGGCTAAGACTCAGGCAGGCCATATTTTCAATCGCCACGATACGTATGTACCAACTTTCCTTCTCTTTTCCAGTATCAGTTACAGCAGCCATAGCATCAATGATTATGCTAACTATACAATGTTCGAGGCGCCTTCACGAGACGTTCTTTCTGCAAGTGTTTGCTAAAGCCACCAGAATTAATATATTCCATTTTGCATTGGCGATCGCACATTATACCATCTGTATACTGGCTGTTCTTGGAGCTAGTCCTCTAATTTGTGGTGAGTAGGAAAACATTTATCTTTTGAAACATATTATGGTCTAATATTTACGATTTCTTTTGATATAAATGATTTGTCATTCAGAAATACATCCTTCTTGATCAAATTAAACGCCAGAATGCACAAGATTCAACTACCGTCTTACGTGTTAGAAGTGGAACTGACCATCAAACTCGATAACTGACTAACGATAGAACGAAAATGAAAATAAACTATCTGCCACTTCTCTTTTTTATCGATTTCACTTGCTAGAGAATAATAATTTTCATGAGATATTATATTGTCACACTTGCCATTACTGTACTTATTGGCTACATCAATGTTTTTCTTATGAACCCCATGGCTCGGGAGACTTTACAAACATAACATTAGGTAATGGAAACAGTAGAAATTAACGTACGCACTAGACTCAGAACAATTACATATTTATCAATATTTAATACTGTTTGCCCGCAAGGCTATCCGTGCAGTTGCTTTTATAATTATTGAGATACATCTAAGGTGATTCACACACTGCCCCGCGCCACGCTGCGGGATGCGTGGTGACAGAATCACGCGCGCGGTTGCGTGAGTGCAGATCTGCATCATAATGCAGATTTCTTCGCACAAACGTGACGCGTAACGCGCGCGGGTGCGTGTTTCCCCGCATGTAGACGCGTGATCTGCAGCACTGCGAGTGAATGCGTTTTCTATGTGTTTCACTACGCGTGTTTTCTATACAAACACAGGTACTTGCAAACGACGTAAGAACAAGCACTCCTGCACTACGCTGCGTGATGCGGTGCACTGTGCCAACCGCCTAAGCAAAGTACCTTAAATATTTCCTTGTGGTACACTGAAATCTTTTACTTAATTTGTATTTACGTCTTTCTTGATTGTGAACATTTTCTTTATACTTTGCCTTTACATACATTCAGACAGACAAACGCCTCTTAGGAAGAGGCTACGAATTTCCACTTGCTACGATCCGGGCATGTGGCTCATGATTCATTTGCCTAAGCTCAGCATATTGTTAAAGCTCTTATATTTGGGTTAGGTACTCCTCATGTAACCTTTCTTCAGAAAGCCATTGATCTGGTCAGAGAACGTTCATTTAGGTCTTATTTGTGACGATATGGTTTTTATTTGCAGGTAGCCCAGACAAAAAAGACTTAGTATGGTACGACGAAAATACATTATTAGTTGTCGTACCATGTACTGCTTTATTCGCCTGGGCGTCATACGAACAGAATCAATCCAATGTATTACTTGCGAAACTTCGCAGTGACGTACATTCCGTTATTGTTATAAGGGAGGAGTACGGTATGCCTCGAGGGAGACTCTTTGATACCGTCTCGAGTCCTCACAGGCTGACTGAGCTAATTATCTACGCGGCTTTGGCATTGATGATGCAGACGAAGACGTATTTTTTTATATTTATATGGGTTTTGAGTAACCAGGTCAGTTATTGTTATGTCTATTAGTAAAATAATTTTGCGGTTTTTTTCTAATTTCGGTTTCTTGTGTTCTGCCTTTTTAACAACAAGGCGAAGCTAATAGGTACCTATTATCAAGAGGTCCACAAAATAATGGTTTTTTGTAAGCCGGTCGTATTTTTCATCCCGCTGAAAAATCACCATAACTTCAATATGACGCGTCGACTTCAACACAAAATTTGCCTGTTCGTGAGTGGGCATTATCTATTATTGATCATCCATTATTACAATTGATAGCCTGAAAAGGGGTAATAAATTCCTCAATTAATAAATTATATAATACTAAGTTAATTTTTAACATTACGTACTATGGTAGTCGGCCTCGATGGCGTAGTGGTTAGTGTAACCGACTGCCACGCCTGAGGTCGCGGGTTCGATTCCCGCACAAGTCAAACATTTGTGTGCATGAATATGGATGTTTGTCTTGGTCTGGGTGTTTCTATGTATAATATGTATGTATTTACAAAAAAAAAGCATATATGTATGTTTATCCATTGTCTAGTACCCATAGTACAAGCTCTGCTTAGTTTGGGCTAGATGGTGTTGTGTATATGTGATAGAATATTATTATTATTATTATTATTAATATCTTTTATTATGCTGATATAATTAACATAATATATACACAAATTATTTACAAGAAATATAAACTGAAGAGAAAAATAAAACTTCAAAATTAAAAAGCGTCATAATATTCCTCCGCATCGTCGTCAATTGGCAACGTGCCCAGAAGACTGGCAGCATTGCCACGTTGAATGGCAATACCTACTTATTCTTTGTGCAAAGAAAATACCAGCCCTCTAGTCACGCGAAGCGTCGATGAACCTTTTATACCTGCGAAATTCGAAGAAAAGTTTTGCCGTGGTTCCTTTATGTACTAATATCATGTGAGAAGTGATTCAACCTTTTTTTTAATAGGTATTTAATTTCATTCTAATTACTTAGGAAACTAATTTATGTTATATTTTCAGCTGCAAGCTTCAATTGGAACACACAACTGGTACAAGGAGACGTATAAGAATTACAGAGCAAAGTACGCGTTAATACCCAAAGTGATATGATAATATAATAACTGGAAGCGAAAAAAATCTAATAAAACAAAATCTTGTTTTATTTTCCGTTTATTTATTCACTTATAAGCAAAAAACAAAGATGTTGCCAATGGAAAATAAAGTCAAAATCACTTATATTTTTCATTCTTCACGGCTGGCGTAGTTCAGTTGTGATTAATGTAGAGCAGAGCAGCAGAATACTCATGTTTTACATATGCATATATATAGATTATACGTGTGATGGAACTTAGTGTGATGAGTGATGACATGACCCTCCAACACAAACCCCAGTAAACTCTCCTTATTATATTATCCTTAGATTATCACTTAGTACTGACAACTCTAATAAAAAAACAAAAGAACTAAAGACTAACGTTGAATTCTTATTCATGGTTTGCAGACTTTTTGTTATTGATTTATTCTCCAGTTCTTTTATTGATTTTATGTTTTTATTACATTGTTTTCTTTTGTTAGTTTTCTCTCAAGATGAATAGTTGCTGTGACAAGAACAATTATATAATTTAATCTACTTTTCCGTTATAAAATACACTTACTATTTTTCGAGTAGGTAGCATTTAAGTAGCACTACTTATTAAAATTACCCAATTAATAGGGACAGGTTTGAAGAGGCCAAATATTTAGATTCAAGATCACACAGGGGCCTTATACATTGGGCATATTGACCACAGTAATTATCGTCCCACACAATAATCAATAACAATAATATATAAATATAAAATGAATTCTTACTAGCAACTTCCTTGAATCCACTTTACGATTAGTAAACAATGTTTTCAAAACGCTCGGTTAAAACCATGCGACATACGAAGCTTAAATCGCATGCGGCTAAGCATTATTATCCTGAGAATATGAGAAGCGCATTTCGAAATCTTTTTGGCAGAATTAAATATAATTATCAAGACGAGATCTTATTTAGGGCCAAATCCACCCGCAGCAAATGTATTAACGCTGTACTAAATAATTTTTGTTTCAAATATGACAGCTGTTTGTCAAGTTGCGACAGTTGTCATTATGACGTTCTGATGTCTGATATGCCACATTATTAACGTAACAGCAAAAAAATTACCCCGAAATTATGGACTCCGATAAACATTGATAAAACTTAGATATGGACATTTTTGTTATTTTAAATAGTAAATTATTTTCATTCGTCGTATTCATTCATAGTCAAACCTGATTTAAGATTTTATCTTATCCGTAATTAGGTTAAGATGGTTAATATCAAGTGATAATAGGACAATGACTAAGAATTTTAAGACGGTGATTTAACATAATTTTTATTTACTTACAATAAAATTGATAAGGAATTTCAAATAAGCTATACCCATTGTGAATCTACAACATTCAAGGAGATTTTAAATTTATAACTGGTATCCCAGTTGTTTATATCTCAGCAGTTACTAAAGTGGGCATGTAGGACAAAACCGAAAGTACAAATGGATCAAACTACCGTTAGATCTTGTATTCGTTTCTCAGAAGTGTTTAGGATTACAACTTGTTCTTTTAACTCCGTTCTTTAACTTACAACATCATGGACGATTTAGAAATAAACGTGATAGATTTTATATTCTTAAACCTTGCCTTCGCCGTAACATTTACCGGTGTTATCATAAATAATTATGAAAAATATGTCCCGGCCTTTATTATTAAGGGATACAGGTATGGGAGTTTCGCGTACCAAGGTAACGAGGCGAACTTCCTTCAAGTTATCGAAATCCCAAAGGCATACTATAGACATTTCTATTTATTTTCGACATTATTCAGTGCTGCGACATTGATCTACATGTTTATGGTGTATTTCTTTAACATAACTGTGATTTATCCCGTTCACTTCTTTCTAAAGGTGCTATTACAGGAAAATGAGCCTTCTGGTAAGTAGCCACAGTGTTTCTAATTCAATAATTATGTAATAGAACTAATTTACTTTACTTTGCTGATTTACAAGAATGTTGATAACTTAAACCTACATTATGTTAAGTCCTTTCACTTTCTAATAGACATATCTGTAATACAATATTCAGTTCTTGCAATATCTTTATAGTTTATAATTGCACCATCTTCATATTTTGAAAGAATTGGATATAAATGATATTTTTAATGTATGTTATTCATGTATGTTAGTAAAAAAATTTTCAAGTTAAGATTAAGAGTTAAATATTTTAAAACAATCACAACTAGACCATACAGCAAGTAGGCTATTAATATTTATAAATTCCTTTGTAATTTGAATACAAATTTAATTCTGAACTAATATTCCTCTTCTTTGCCGATATTATTTTTCTTCTATGATTGGGCTAGCATAATCTTGCTTAGATTTTAACACGTTGAGAGCCACATGTATATGTCATTATGCACACTATTCAGCCCTAGTGGAACTCTCACAGACCAGTTATATACCTGGAGTAGTCAACTTCAGAGGCCAGTGTATCAGTGAATATACATCGCACCGAACATTATGTATGGCAACTTTGTTGCCTTGGGCCTCACAAATCGTTTGGTGTATTTGGGGTATAGAAATGTTATATAGTTTAGGAGTTATGGAGCTTTTTTCCATTTGTATAACCTGTTATACACTGGCACACACATTTAAATTGAATCTAATCAAATAGTTTAATGATCTTTAATTGCATCAAACAATAAATTGTTAGTAACTTTTGGGAATGGGATTTTTAACAACAAACATGCATTATTTTTATGTTTATTATTATACTATAGAGTATTCCAGGACCAAAAGTTCCAACTTGACACCAGGTTATACCAAACTTGCAAGTTAAACTAGCTTATAAAAAAGCGCACAACTGAATGGATGGTGTAGTAATTGAAGAGACCACCGGGTCACTGACACTGCTCCGAGTGTTGTGGGTTCGATCCCCGCATGGGACAAGAAATGTATGCTTAACATGTACTTGTTTCAAGTCTGGGTGTTTTTGGTGTCCTGGCTTGAATGCTTTTAAAGACCCTCCTGTCACAAGAAATATTACTATTACGGGAACTATCGAACTATGCGACACATATGCCTGTGCCTCTACCGCCCGTGTCGTATTTCTGCGACAGAGAACATGCACGATACTTTTGTTTTATTTTCGTTCTATTAACTGCGTGGTACAACTAAAACCATTATTGAATAATGGTTTGAATTTGAGATATGATTTCCAACATTTACTTAAAATTCTGTATTTCTGCACTTCCCTAATTATTGTAGGTATTATTTTATCGATTTGTAGCTAGGGGCACGGCATTCGATATTTAGCTAACCGCTTAAAAGGTTAAAGAAAAATGACTAGAATAGAATTACTGGGCACATTTCCAGACTATAGGTACTGATATAAAGAATTTCTCAACATGAAAACTGAATACCTCTGTGTCTTACTGTACTTTAAATTTCCCTATGGCTTTGACAAATAGCTAGCATTGCAACACTTATTTAGCATGTAAGATGTGTTCTTACTACACATTTGTATTCCATTGACATTTCAAAGAATCGATTATGGAATCAATTGCTAAACTACAATTATTGTACATTTAAATGCGGTGTTATATACCTTGGTTTTATAGTATATGTTAGTAAATATCCCTGTGACTGATCGTTGTAGCCAAGTTTTGATTAGATGGACATTAGGGTTTTCTGTTAGGAAATTCTCAGGAGCGACACATAAATACATAGTCTCACGCCTATATTTACGAACACATAAATACATATACATGGCCTCGATGGCGTAGTGGTTAGTGTAACTGACTGCCACGCCTGAGGTCGCGGGTTCGATTCCCGCACAAGTCAAACATTTGTGTGCATGAACATTGATGTTTGTCTTGGGTGTTTCTATGTATAATATGTATGTATTTACAAAAAAAAAGTATATATGTATGATTATCCATTGTCTAGTACCCATAGTAAGACTGCTTGGTTTGGGCTACATGGTGTTGTGTGTATGTGATAGAATATTTTATTATTATACATACCCCATGTAGAAGTATGATGCATCCACGTTGGGTCAGCTCTGGATTAGGTCCCATTTCTTAAGAGGCGTGCCTTTCGCTGTCTATCAGGCACAGTTCAAGACTCCGTGCTGCTACTTCCTACACAGATTGGCAAAGCTGTGTGACACCCATACTAGGAATGATTCCTGTGTCGCGGGGGACTTTACAAACATTCAAACAACGGACACAGAGAACACCCAGACTCAAGAACAACCATTTGACGATCACACAACTTTTGTCCCGTGTGGGATTCGAACCCACAACAATTTGAGCAGTGACGGCAGCGAGGCGACCACTTAAAGCACAACGCCATCCGTGCTGTCAACGATCGAGACCTCATGCACATCAATCGCATCCACTTCCGCTTAAGTGTGGTCATACCATTTCCTCGACCTTATCTCCGATAGGAGCAAAGCGACTTCGTTCGTTTTAACTACACTTCGCAATTTCGTTTGCATCGATACTATCTAAATTCGTTCAGTGGTTTTGCATGTTTTCAGGAGCAACAAACAGACACTGACAGACTAAACATGCGAAACCATTGTTTTAGGTTAAATAATAATATCAGCTCTATATGTATACTTACGGCCAATCCTACCACTAACAAGTAAGAGTTATCCGAAAGATAAATCGCATGTTAGGGTTAAGAATAGAGATGACGAGACTTTTATCTTATAGATAAATTATATCTGGAGGTGGTAGCCAGGTGGTAGACAAGCCCTTAGTCTGGCCATAAAGACTGTTACAATTTAATAATATCTAATAAGTATTTACATTTGAATTTGGAATCTTTCATTCCTATATGAATATTCATTGTGTTTTCTCATTTTCGCGCAAATCGATGTTAACTATTTTTGTGATATTAAAATAGAGTGGGGTGATGGTACAAACTATACCTACCACTTTCTTTTTCTTTTCTTTTATACAACTAAGGTGGCAAGCAAGCATACGGCCCACCTGATGGTAAGTGGTCACCATAGCATATGGACGCCTGCGACACCTTTCATCTTTTGCGCGTTGCCGACCCTTTAGGAAAGGAAGTGGGAAGGAGAAGGAGCGGGATGGGGGAAAAGGGGTAATAGGGCCTCCGGCACTCTCACTCACCGAACGAAACACAACAGTAGGAATACTGCTATTTCACGTCGATATTCTGTGAGTCCTTTCCCGGTCGAGCCGGCCCATTCATACTGAAATCAGCGAGGCACTACTACTCCACTGCTGAGCACGGGCCTCTTCTCAGCGTGAAAAGGGTTAGACCATAGACCACCGCGCTGGCCCAATTCTGGTTGGTACACTTCACACATCATTGATAACATTATAGCGAACTCTCAGACATACAGATTTCCGCAAGACGTTTAACACGCACATAACTTCGAAAAATCTGCGATGTATGCCTTAGGACCGAACTCGATACCTCTAAGTGGGAGACCGTTAGACTGCCACTCAGAGGTCGTTTAAGACTATAATAATATTCTAATAATATTCTACCACATACACACAACACCATCTAGCCCAAACTAAGTAGAGCTTGTACTATGGATACTAGACAATGGATAAACATACATATATACTTTCTTTTTGTAAATACATACATATTATACATAGAAACACCCAGACCAAGACAAACATCCATGTTCATGCACACAAATGTTTGACTTGTGCGGGAATGGAATCCGCGACCTCAGGCGTGGCAGTCGGTTACACTGACCACTACGCCATCGAGGCCGACAGTGACTGCTTTTTTCATGTTCCATGAGTCCATGTTTTGGATTACCATATACGATAATTTTTACCGCCATTCGCATGCAATTTACTCGAACCAAACAGCAAGCTAAACCAATTATTGAAATATAACTGTAAGTCCTTTCACTTTGGATCTACATAATAAAACATAAATAGTTGAAAACTCGCCTATAAGGTCGACTTTCGCAATCTACAACTAATTACTACAATTATTTATATTGCTATTTACGTAATCATCTATACATATAATAAAATCGTAGGAAAGTCAAAACTGTACATTGAATATTTTTTTAAGAGAATACTTGGGGCGTGATCTACAATCGATACCGAAGCCAAAAATATAGTTTTTAGAATTTTTGTCTGTTTGTCTGTATGTATGTCCGGGCTAAACTTAAAAAAGTACTGCATGGATTTACTTCAAATTTTGCATGAATATTACTAACAGGTCGGGTCAACATATAGGCTACATATTATCACGCTATCACCTACGGGGGAGGAGCTGTGAATCTTTATTTTTCTTACGCATTCTGTCACAACGTGTAAACTAACGACGCATATTTAAATGTTGTTTTTGAGTAAGTCATGCTATTATCTAGCTTTACACTATAAAAACTACGCCATTTAAGTAACTTGGGCAGAGAAATATAGTTGGGTTCCGCGGCGACAAACACTTTTTAGTTAAAATCTACGCGGACGAAGTCGCAGGTAACAGCTGGTAGATAATGTTTTTATAGATTAGTAGCTACTTGGGTAACCAATTACTAGTATTCTTGTTAAGTTAATACGCTTGTGTTAGGAGTGGGTTCACGTTTGCCTGCATTGAGCACTGCTGGGTGGATCGCTGATGCAGTTTCAGTTCCAGTGACCCAGCCACCATACAAGGCAGCGATGGTAGGATTAGTCGGTAGTACCTGGGACGTTTCAACTTTCCCCGGATGAGCCCGTCATAACCTCTCCGTTTCTCCGTTCCCACGGAGAGGTATGCGTCATTGCATTCCACAAAGTAAAAAAATTAAAAGAGTGGCCTCACGTCGTTAGTACAATGGATGTTCCAGCCCATAACGTCTCGATCGTAATTCCTTTATCCACATTGTCATACTAATAGACTAAGATCTTTGTGTCGCCGATGGTCG
The DNA here is from genome assembly GCA_963564715.1 of Catocala sponsa. NCBI lineage: Eukaryota > Metazoa > Arthropoda > Insecta > Lepidoptera > Erebidae > Catocala > Catocala sponsa. The sequence goes on from OY751329.1 coordinate 4,188,211, forward strand.
TTGTTAAATCAATAAACTGTTTTTATTAACGGCTTTTTGTTCTTTAACGAATCAATTGTTTTTCTTCAATGAAAAAACCTGTTGAGAATATTAACCTAATAAATTCTATCAACGTCCGCAACGCAAGTCGCAAAACCTCGTACCTCCATCCTATTTTTCAGTAGACAATAAATAAAAAAATTGGTCAGCCTGTAGAGACTTAGACAGTGCGATCAAGGGTCAAGAAGAAAAACCAGTTGACAATTTAACAGCTTTTTTAATCTGTTGACCACTGACGAAAAACAGTTACATTAAATTAACTAAAAAACCGTCAATGACCCATCTCTAGTCGCCGATTATAAGACATACCTATTAGAAAAGCGTAAGATATCAACACTGAATCTGTATTAAATAATAATGTCCTCCAGAGCGAATTTCGGCCACGGCGCTAATCTTAGCGGAGACTGGCCATCTATGCAGGAGATATAGCGCAAGTGCAAACACGAGTAGACTCTTATAATCTTAATCCTATCTTATCTTATGTGGTGGCCAGTCAGTGCAGACTAGCGACACTTCGACCCAGTGGGATCTTTTGTGTCGATCCTAATCCTAACTAATATTATAAATGCGAATGTGAGTTTGTTTGGTTGTTACGCTTTCACGTCTTATCTACTCGAGCGATCATAATGAAATTACGCATACACTTCGTCACGGGAACAGAAAAGGACATTGATATATACCTATCATCCAGAAAATAGTCATGTTCCTAATTTAGTCTATATTTTTGCGAGCGAAACCGCGGGCAGAATCTAGTCCAATATACAGGGTGTTAGGCACACGGTTGTCCAAATGAAATAGAGATCTGGTTTGGGCTATTGCCAACGCGTTGGACTTAGGCAAATTAAATTTTGTCTCACAGTTTCGGCGATATGATTTTTTAAAATTTTTAACATAAAAGGTCGGCAACTTGGACTAACTGTAAAAATATTAAACGAATATGTGTTTAGCCGTCATAATGAATTTTTTTATTTTAGTTAACTATTGCTACATTTCATTAAAATTATTATTTCCTATAGACACCTTGTCAAAAAATTAAAACAGTCTGTCAAAGTTTCGGAAAGAGCTAAAAACAGAACAAAGTTCGGCATTGCATGATTAAAAAAAAAAAAAAATTTAAGTTGCCTAAGTCCAACGCGTTGGCAATAGCCCAAACCAGATCTCTATTTCATTTGGACAACCGTGTACCTAACACTTTGCATAACTAATAGTGTGCAACAGTCCCGTCTTCCTGTCTCCGGGCTGCTATCGAAAGTTTCTGTACAGAAAAGCCTCATGCACGGCAGTTGGTGCCACTATCGCTACGTCACCGAGGTCCTCTAATATTAGAGGTGGTCGTTATATCAATAAACGGTTTTTATTAACGGCGTCTTGTTCTTTAACGAATCAACTGTTTTTCTTCAATGAAAAAACCTGTTGAGAATATTAACCTAATAAATTCTATCAACGTCTTCGCAACGCAAGTCGCAACTCACAATAATGTATAAATAATTTTCATATCATAAAACAACTAGGTAATAAAATAACGAAAGCAGTTTTGTTCTAATACAATAATTAGTAGCTACAAAACGGTTTTCGAAGTTGCGATCGAAAACGTTGACATATTAAGCAATAATTTAACTTTATACGAATCTAATGAATAATAATCAGTTCATTCAAAAACCAGTTGACGACTTAACAGTTTTTTTAACCTGTTGACCATTGACGAAATACAGCTACATTAAATTAATTAAAAAACCGTCAATGACACACTCTACTTCTGATGCAATGTAGGTAAACTGGTAGGTAGCGCAACGGTAGTGTATGACTGCTGTGCAGGTCTTGGTCTCGATTATCTGACCATACAAAATGTTGGATGCAGCGATAGCTCACTGGGGAAACCAACAGACTGCAAAGCAGAGGGTCTCGGGTTCGAACCCACGTCGCGCACCTCTGACTTTCGGAAGTTATATGACTTTTCGAAATTATGTGCGTATTGATTGACAATTATTGCCTGCTCCGTGCCTCCGAGAGCACGTTAAGCCGTCTATCCCGGGTGCCATGAACATCTATCGCAGTCGTTATCGGGAAGTCAGTGCCCTCTAATATCCTGACATGGTCTAGCCTTAGGGTATCGTTAGCCTTCGGGTTGCTGAGGTCAGGTGGCAGCCGCTCCATGTAAAATCTGATATCCAGTCAAATCCGGTTAGACTAGAAAGCCGACCCCAAGTGACTTGGGAATAATAAAGGCTAGGGAGAAGAAGACAAAATGTTGTTGGGATTTTTCTTTTAAGAAGCGACTGGACCGCTTATCTTATCTTGTGTGTGGGGGCCAGTCAGTACAGACCGGCGACACCTCGACCCAGTGGGATCTTTTGGACCGCTTACTTGCTACGGTATCCATTGAACGTATTTTATATTTGTTTCCAGTGTCTGTAACAGCCGCCCTCATAGCGATGTCTCTGCTCACTATTCAGTGTAGCCGGAGACTTTACGAGACGTACTGCCTGCAAGTATTCGCTAAAACCAGCAAGATGAATCTCAGCCACTATCTCGCGGGGATCATCCATTATTTCGCTTGTATCGTCACTGTAGTTGGACAAGCACCGCTTTTCTGTGGTAAGTATCCTAAGTTAAGCTCTGCAGGGTTCTGGTGTGATACCGATTGGTAAAACAGATGTCAAACATACCTTCGTAAGCAGATTTAGTGTCGATTTTTCAATAGTCATATAACTTTTATCACAATCATCATCATACTAAAATACAAAGTCCTCCGCCGCGTATGTCTGTCTTTTCGAAATAAACTCAAAACTACTGAACGGATTTTTATGCGGTTTTTACTAGACAGAGTGGATTCATGAGGATTTAGGTCTACAATTTGTTAAAGTTTTGTACAACCCGTGCGAAGCCGAGACGGGTCGCTAGTCTGAAAAATAAATATGACGGTTTTACATAATTTGGATACAAAAACTGTCAAAACGTCGAACATATTTCCCAGGTAAAAGTTTCTGATGTTTGAAAAATCGGCCCAATATGAACAAAAATATCCCCAAGATAGGCGAAAATGTATTACTTATATCCTAATAATTATAATTTTCTTTATTCAACAAGACATTAATCAAATTATTAGGCTAAATTAATATTCATTAATAAGTAATCCTTAGTATGTATAATATATTTTAAATTTTATATTATTAGTCATAATTTTTTTTTTTTTTTAACCTGCTGGCATGCATTGATGCATACCCTTCCGCGGGGGCGGGCGGAGGGGTTAGTCGGACTCGCCGGGGTAAAAGAAAGATGGAATGAGAAAAGTGTACCTCCCGGAATACCGACTAAACCTACCACGGTGTTCCTCGACAAACCACTATCGGCGGAGCCACGCGAATCACTTTCACATGCGATCGCGACCCCGCCGAGGTTACGGCCCGCCGTATGAAACGGCAGGCTACTACTCGAAAAGACCTACCCACTGGTCACCTCTAAATATTCCCTACTGTCTCCCCTAGAGGGGAGACGGACACGACACAGAGGCGCGCGTGGGAACACGCACGCCGCCTCTCGGACCTGGTGCTGAACGGATGGCGGGCAGGCCCACAAAGCCTGCCACCCCCAGGTCAAACCTCATGGTGGCTGGAGGTCATCTCGCGCCCTCCGGCGCCCGGCTCTGCGGTTGTGGAGAGGGTTTAAACGCTCCCTCTCCCGCTCCCCCGCCTCCTTGATGGAAATCACTTCCTCACAAAAGGAGGCGACGGCTTTCCACGACCTCTCACTCCGGACCATAGACTGAACTACGGCCGGGAGCGAGAGGGCAACCTATCCGACTGCCGCGATCAACTCATGGTGCTGCGATGCCCAGGCGGGGCAAACCGCCAAAGTGTGCAGCGCCGTGTCCTCAACAACGTCGCGGCAGTCGCCGCAGTGGTGACAACCGGGCGTCTCTTGCCGGCCTATATGACACAGGAACCGGCCAAAACAACCATGGCCGGTTAATACCTGTGTCAGCCGGAAGGTGAGGGCGCCATGCCGCCTCTCCAGCCACTCCTCAAACACGGGACTTACCGCCACGATCGTGGCGTGCCCGGTCATATTAACGCCTACTTTAATTATCATATTGTAATGTGTAATAAATATTGCTTGAATTTCAAATACAGGCATATAAATTAAAAGATTAAAATAATTTATGTTATGTAATGTATATAAAATATGTATTTATATATTACAAATTATTTTAATACGTTAAGAAATGTGTAATAAATATTGCTATAAGTATATTTATTACACATTACTTAATTACTAAAATAATTTAAGTATTTTATTGTAATAAGACATTGCAATATGACAATGTTTTTTACCTTGTATTGTATGCATTAAGTAAGTTTTATTAATTTGTAATTCTTTAATAATAATTTTAATAACGTAAGCATGTAGAATTTATATAAAAACTATAAGACATTTCTACGCCAATGTCTGCAGAACATGTTGATACCAAATATTCTACTGTAAGACCTATTACCATGCTCTTGGAAATAAAAATGTTTTGACTTGCAACGATCGATGCAAGTCGGTTGAAGCGTCGGGCAATCAATAGGTATTTGTTAAATACTTTTAAATATTTTATCGCGAGTAAGACCCATTATCTAGCATTGTATTAAGTATAGATGTTCCCACGGTTTCACCCGCGTTTATCATTACTGCGCCGCCCCCGTGGGTCGTAGTGTGATGTTATATAGCCTTTAGCCTTCCTCGATAAATAGGCTATCCAATACTAAAAGAATTTTTCAAATCGAACCAGTAGTTCCTGAGATTAGCGCATTCAAAGAAACAAACTCTTCAGCTTTGTAATATTAGTATAGATGTGTACAAATCGCCAATCTAAAAACGTTTAAAAAAGTATCGATTTTATTTGGCCTTCTCTAGATGAGCTCAACCAGGCAGTCTATATCATACTTACATTTAATTTTCAGGTCACCAATCCCGCAAAGCCATATCCTGGATTGACTCCTATACCACAATCCTGGCTGTGCCATGCATTGTCATATTCCTCATAACATGGTACGAACAACTGCAGACCAACATCATATTCGCCAACCTTCGTAAAGACAAGAAATCTGGAGCAGTGGTTACTGAAGATCATAGGATACCGTATGGAAGGCTGTTCGAGATGGTTTCCAGTCCTCACAGGATGTGCGAGATTGTGTTATATACACTTCTGCTGTTGCTGGTCCCGACTAGAACATTCTTCTGTATTTATTTGTGGGTTTTGGGCAATCAGGTAAGAGAAAATTAGTATTTGTTATAGTATTTTTATACAGCTAAGGTGGCTGTACGGTGTGCGACCTCACACAATTGATATTAACATAGATGATGATATAAAGATAATAGAATGTTAAACTAATAGTCGGTTAAACTGAGTATCGCGAACCGGGGAAATGATAGAGAGCTGTTAATACTTTGAAAGTTTTATTGCATACATACATACATAGATTCACGCCTGTTTCCCAGAGGGGTGGGCAGAGACTACGGATTTCCATTTGCTACGATCCTGACACACTTCTCTGGCTTCATTCACTTTCATCACATTCCTCATACACGCCCGTCGGTTTAAGATGCTCTTAACCCGGCCTTTATCCAGAACGTGTCCGATCTGATCAAGAAAAGTTCGCCTAGGTCTGCCTCTTGCGGCTGTTTCATTCACACTAGCCTTATAAACTTTCTTAGTCAGTCTTTTCTCGTCTATCCTTTCTACATGCCCAAGCCAGCTTAACATACCCTTCTATGTCTAAAAATTGTCCTTGTTATAAATAATAAAATACTTATTTCAGGATTTTAGTATATCACCACCCACCCTTTATATAAGGGGATGGACTTAAGCGCCATCTATCGCCCTGACATATCGCTTATTTATTAACAGTAAACCAACAAAGAAAAAGGCAAAGATAGAGAGTAGGCTATAAAAAGAAATACACGCCAAAAAAGAAAGAAATTAACAAAATAAAATAATATTGTCATAAGCAACTTGCAAAAAGAAGTGAAATTCCACCTAGGCCGTAAGCTGAAAAATTATTCCCTGTTCATTACTTTTCTGTTAAACAATAGTTCTTGTAGTAACGAAATGGCCAAGCCACATATTTTGACTAAGGTGTAGAGTTTGTGAAGTTAGGGCTTGTAGAGTTAGAAGCTTGGCTCTATATGAGATCTGATAACTTTTTGACATACATACATAGATTCACGCTTGTTTCCCAGAGGGGTAGGCAGAGACTACGGATTTCCATTTGCTACGATCCTGACACACTTCTCTGGCTTCATTCACTTTCATCACATTCCTCATACACGCCCGTCGATTCAAGGAGCTCTTAACCTGGTCTTTGTCCAGAACGCTTCCGATCTGATCGAGAAACGTTCGCCTAGGTTTTCCTTTTGACAGTGCGAGCTATATCTCGGTCTCGTCTTGGCAACATTTTACATGAAAATGTTTTTGGCGGGATAGTTGTCATGTTGGCATAACGTCAGATGATAACTTAATGACCAGAATTACCATATTTAAACCTAGTACGATGCATCTACGAGTAGGTTTAGGTTTAAAGATCTTTATTATCACCAAGACAACTCGTCACTTATGTGATAACATAACTAATAAAGAAACAAGTTAATATCCGTCTTCGCATTCACTGTATAAACTAAACAAATTCACAAACTACTTAAACAAATTCACAAACAATATGCACGAAGGTTCGCAAAAAATTATGGGTATCAATATTGCTGGAGCACTAATGGTAAAATTTTTATTCGAAAGAAAGAGGGTGAAAAACCAATACCTATATTTTCAGAGTCTACTTTTCAAAACATTTTGCATGATAAAAAGTAATTTTTTATATAGTTTGGTAATATTAGATTCTGTATTTTATAAGCACAATTCTGTTTATTTTTATTTAACTATTTGCATTTTCTATAAAACATATTACTCATATACTTACACAAATCGAGCACACAGTACAACTCAAAATTACTACACACAAAGATACAACTCATCCACGTTCCCGACCCTAAAAAACACTCATGAACCACTACGTTCATTGATGAGCCTAGGCCTTTGTTTCTGCTTTTCCTTAATGTTACTTTATGCTGAAAGAAAGCGGTATAAAATATCCTACGTAACTCAGAACCCTTTTGGTTATAATTTTAACTGCTTTTGTAATGTTCTAGATAAATTATTAGGTAAAAATCAGAATGTATCGTAATAAAAATGAATAACGTTAATGAAATTATCAATAGTTTAGATTCGTATGGGTCCCTTGAATCCTTTAATTGTTCCCCTGCCTTCATTTACTGGGACACGCGACTAAAACTATCAATTTCCTACATCTAAATATACGAAGTATAAATAAAAATTTTAACAGTTTCCTAGTTATGTTGGCCTCTCTAAAAATTAAGTGTGATGTTTTGATATTTTCAGAATGCTGGCTTAATAAAAATCTTAACATTCCAATACTCCAGGGATACTCAGCTTATTCATCAACAAATAGCCTAAATAAAAATGATGGCCTTGTAATATACATAAATTCTAATGTAAAACATAGTGTTATGGAGCCGAAGTTTTCTGAAGCAAACTGCCTTATCTGCAAACTCCCTGATACTGTTATTATCGCTGTATACAGGCCCCCATCTTTTCGCCAAATAGAAAACTTTCTAAATAGCCTTAATATTGTCTTAGCCTCGGTATCTTCCTATAAAAACATATTTCTGGTGGGCGACATAAATATAAACATTAGTCCAACAAATAATGACCTGAATTACAATGAGTACATGAATTTAACTGCCTCACACGGTCTCTTACCAGCTTACACTTGCCCTACCAGAGAAAGTAGCTGCCTGGATCACGTGATGATTAAGGTGGTGAAATCTATTGTGTCATTTATTCTGGAGTCATATTACAGACCATGTGCCTGTACTTGTTTGTATTAAAACTATTGCAAAACGTCAAACGGCAAATATTTTCTCGAAAGTTGATTTGAACAGTGTAGTTTCAGAGATAGCAGATACCGATTTCAGTACCATTTTGTTATCCAGTAAACCTAATTGGGCTACTGAATATCTAATTAATAAGATTGTGTCAATAATTCATAAGAATACTATAATAAGATGCGTTCCTTCAAGGTTGAGGATTATAAAACCCTGGATAACCACAGGTTTATTGAGATGCATAAGAAATAGGGATGATCTGCATAAAAAACATAAAAAAACACCGGACAACTATACTTTGAAGTTAACATACATACGTTACCGCAATTTTTGTAACAAACTACTTCATAGACTTAAAATTAGTTCCGAAAAAAATGAACTTATCAAAGCCAAAAATGACCCCAAAAAGACCTGGAAAGTTATAAATACAATAACTAATAAACAAATGTCCAAACCTCCACCGACGGCGTTATTATGTTTGTCCAACCTTGACAACAAATCATCCCTGAATATGGTTAATAATTTCTTTGCAAATATTGGCAAAGATCTCGCCGGTAAGCATGTTAACATTGGTACGACGCATGAGTCGTATGTCAGGGATGGCACTCAATTAAATTCAATTGTCCTTCTCCCCCCGGATCAGGCGGAAATAGAAAATATAATAACCAGTCTCCGTGCTGATTCTGCTCCAGGATGGGACGGAATAAGCCCAAAGCTTCTGAAAATGAGCAAGCAGACTCTTGCCCCCCTTATCACCCACATATGTGCTATTTGCATCGCTGAAGGTGTATTTCCGAATGTTTTAAAGAAAGCTGTTGTTCATCCTATTCATAAGGGTGGGGACAGGGACAGCGTCAACAATTATAGACCAATATCGGTTCTGCCAGTACTGTCAAAGGTTTTAGAAAGGATCTTGAATAATCGTCTCATATCTTTTTTGGAAAATCATAAGATCTTATCTGACAATCAATTTGGCTTTCGTAGGGGCAAGTCACGTGAAGACGCGTTCTCAGCCCTTATTGATAGTGCAGTTAGGACACTTGATGAGAAGTCTAAGTGCCTAGGAATGTTCTTAGATCTATCCAAGGCGTTTGACACTGTATCTGTCCCGATCCTATTAAAAAAACTGGAGAGAATTGGGGTAAGAGGTCCTGCACATGCTATCTTCAAGAGCTACTTATCTGAACGAAGGCAGTGTGTTAAAGTTATCTCATATATCAGCGATGAATGTGTATTGTCTTATGGGGTGCCGCAGGGCTCTATTTTAGGCCCAACACTCTTTCTAGTGTATGTAAACAGCCTATGTGATCTAGCACTGCCAAATTGTTCCATTTACACATATGCGGATGATACGGCCCTTTTAGTACATGCTCGAACCTGGACAGAAGCTCGCAATAGACGGAGTCAGTCCTTAGTATTATCATGTCTTGGCTATCCGCTAACAGTCTGACGTTAAATGTTGAGAAGACTAACTATATTCCGTTTACACTTAAAACTTCTTCGCAACCAGATAACTCTTTCTCAATCAAAGCACATGTTTGCAATGGTTACTCAAACCAATGCTCTTGCCTTCCCCTGATAAGAAAGACCTCTGTTAAGTACTTGGGAATATTGATAGACAGTCTTATCTCGTGGAAAGACCAAATTAACGCTTTGTCTTGCAGAGTTAGAAAGATAATAGCCATTTTCAAAAACCTGCGTTATAGTGCTGATGGTAATACCCTACGTATGGTTTATTTCTCTCTCTGCCAATCTATTCTATCTTTTGGCATATCGGTCTGGGGTGGTGCTCCAAGGTCAAGTATGTTGCAATTGGAAAGGGCGCAGAGAGCTGTTCTCAAGGTTATGACCTTCAAACACTACCGATATAGTACTACACAGTTGTACAAAGAATGTGAGGTAATGATAGTGAGGCAGCTTTATGTATTAAACAGCACGTTACGCAAACACGCTACTTTACCGCTTGATCCCAAGCTCCTGACAAAACGAAGGATAGCAAATGTGTGTTCCATTGAAAAACATAAAACAAAATTAGCAGAACGAAATTTTAGAATTCTTGGCAGTCGTATATACAACGCAGTTAACAGGCAATGTAATATCTACACAGTCAATATATTTGAATGTAAAAGAATAATTAGAAAATGGATCGTTGGTCTTAGCTATGAAGAGGTTGAAAGAATACTTGAAGCATGGGATAGATAGTTAATAGAGTGTAACCAAAATTATAATTATATTCACATTAAAGCTATAGGTACATCACATTACCACATTATAATATACACACACAAACAATACACACACACAACACACACACATGCAATACACACACACGCAACACACACACACACACACACGCACACACACACACACACACACATATTGTAACACAAAACACGCTATACACATACTTACCTTTTTTAGTTCTCATTTTTTTTATTTTAGTTTTCTTGCATGTAAGATATCTTTATTTACTCCTATTTAAAAATGTATCTAGAAAGTAAAACACCACGTCACACACGACATAATATATTTACGTATTGTAATAAAGGAGTCAATATTTGAGGGCCCTGACACCCATAACACAAGTTCAATCTTAGCTTGGGTGTCAGATGGTTACAACACTGTAATAACCTACAATTTGTAAAAATAATGTTTGTTTTAGCACATTGTATTTAAAAAAAAAAATATGACATAGACATAATGTTAGATTTGATTTGATCCATTTCATATAGGTATACTATTTTTGACTAAAGAATATATATTATTAAGTAAGTAACCGTAACATATGATTACTCGTTCTCTGTAGTGAGGTGCCAGATTAATCGCTTTTTAAAGGTATAAAAGGATTCCGCATTTTTTACACTAGAGGGTAATCTGTTATAAAGTTTCGCACCATCTGTGGTTATCATTGTTTTGCCGTAATTTGTTCGGTGCTTAGGAATAATGAGGTAGCTCGCTCTTTGGTTTTGCAATCATATTGATAAGTGGTTTATTTATTTTCAGATACAAACATCGATCCAAGCACACGGATGGTACAAAAAAACCTTTGATAAGTACCCCACAAACAGATTCGCTGTTTTCCCGCGTTTGTTATAAACGCCTAGTTTATTTGTGATAAGACTGAGCATTTGTTATGTTAAATTATTTGTTTATTCGTGAAAATAGAATATTGTTATTTTTGTAAGTGAAAACTTCTTTAGCGGCGTTGTGCACTTTTTTTGTGATGGGTAAAAAATGTTAAACTCGCGTCAGGACACGTGAACTGATCGACTGTTCGTAAGACGGAGGAAGGATTGTCATGTTTGTGTACGATAGCGCAATAAATAAATATTGTATTAAACCACATAAATGATAGTACTGTTATACTGATAATTAAAGCAATTCGTGCAAAATTAATCCCTAACCATTCCAAAATATCAAAAATGCACAACGTTAATATTCAAGTTTTCACTTTTGCCGGCACTCCCGGAGTGCAACCCGTTGTTTTTTTACCAGATATATGAGGCCCTATTTTTATATAGGTGATATTTATACGACTGTTTTTAAAACCAAACCTTTCTGGACTTATTAGACTTTTAACCAAATATGTGTGAGGTAAAAAAGCGAAACTATTCCTTTTGGAAAAGATTTTGGCTGTTTGGATTACAAGTTAGGTACTTGGATTCTCGATAACCTCTCTACACAATCTTGATTGCTTGTATTAGGAGTGCGTTCACGTCGGTAGTACAATGGTGCCGCCGCGCCGTCCACTAATTAAAAAGAGGTTAACCCTTTTACCGCTTGTGTCGCATTTATGCGACACATATTTCCGTGCCCCTACCGCCCGTGTCGTATTTCTGCGACAGAGAACATGCATGATTACGGGAGTTAATTATAAAACATTTAAGGCTGATTAAAAATAAAAATGTAAAGCTTTTTGACTATTTTTTAATCGATACATCGATTGCACCGCCCTAATTATTATAGGTATTATTTTATCGATTTGTAGCCGGGCGCTAGGGGCACGGCAATCGATATTTAGCTAAGCGCTTAAAAGGTTAAGCCGTTGCGTGTTATACCATTTAACGTCTTTTTAGTTAGAGAACGCCAGAATGAGTGGGATTGGAACCCACGACATCTATCGCGAGTCCACTGCTTTATCAACCCGCCTGCATTTGCATACTTTCATAACATCTCTAGCTTACAAACCACATGTACATCCATCTTTTAAGACAATATTGAAAACCTTTACTTTTTAAATATTTTTCAATGAATCTATCTGCTAGACCTGTGACTGCACGGATGGCACAATGGTTAAAGTGGTCGTCTCCCTACGGCCACTGCGTCGAGTGTTGTGGGTTCGAATCCCACACGGGACAAAAATTGGTGTGATCCACAAATGGTTGTTCAGAGCCTGGATGTTCTTTGTGTCTGTTGTTTGAATACTTATTTTAAAGTGCCCCGCGATACATGAATTATTTTTGTACGGGAATTGTCTTTTTGAAGACAAGAGAAGACCTAATTAATCATCAATCAAATCCTTCGTTACGCATCTTCGCACCTCCGTGATGGAAAGGCAGTCTTATTGTTAATCCTAACTATTAACTTCTTGAACGTCTAGGGGAAAATACGTAAAAAATAATTTAAAATTCATTTTGCAAACAATACACAAACGGACAAATGTATGTGCGCTCGACACTTGACTCGTTCACGAGTCAAGTGTGCCGCGGACATACATTTGTCGTCTTTTTTTTAGATGACTCATTTTTGCGGACAGCGTATGCGCGCTCGACAGTTGACGGGTTAAACAATACAGGTTATCCAATGTTCTGGTAATACAATTAGTTAAAAGCGAGAGAGTCGCATAACTATGCACAGAATTCATTTCAATTAGTTCATTAACGTTTCCGCATAAAGCGCATTTAATCTGCATGTTTCTCCGTGCACAACATATTGAAGAATATGCCTCATCAGCATCATCATCATCATCAGGCTATAATAGTCTACTGCTGGACAAAGCCCTCCCCAAAGAGCGCCATAGCGCCCTGTCTTCAGCTTAAATATGCCTAAGATTAAACAAATATTGATACGAACCAACGAAACATAAATACTCACAAATAATATAATAATCTTAATTATTAGCATATTTACAAAATTATGAATGTAATAAATTATTTTTTTATACATAGTTGTTTTTTTTATTTATTAATAATAATATAATAATCTTAATTATTAAATAATATAATAATCTTAATTATTAGCATATTTACAAAATTATGAATGTAATAAATTATTTTTTTATACATAGTTGTTTTTTTTATTTATTTCCATTTCTTAGGAGTACCTAGGTACGGGAGGAAAATATAGTTACAGGTAAAAGTATGTAACATTTTGAATGCATATAATATGTACCTTTAAGCAGGAATATATGAGAAGTAAGATACTCAATACATTTATTGCACTCCACAAGTTAAATAGATGTTACAAAGGTATAATATAAGAAACATGTGTGGGCCTTGTCGGCACGGCAACATGTAAGAGAGAGGAGGAAGTTTTACATATTTTATTATTTACATATTTTACTTATGATTGATATTTATCGACTATTAGTAATTTTATTAAGGTGCGCTTACTGTAGTTAGATAGATATATTACTATAATTATTTTTATTATATGGTATTCTATTATATAATTATTATTTTATTTATATGATTTAATATTTTTATTAATTATATATTATTGTAGATTATCATTATTATCAAAGTTTGTAAAAAGAAGATGCAGATAAAGAGAGAGATATACAGCGTGTCACAAAAAGGTGTGGTCATATTTATGCGTCACATTATATATAGCCCCTGTGCAATGGACAACCACGAGCATTACATTTGTATAGGTAGGTACATAATTTTCGCGTAAATATTGCTTTGTTTTTTTTTATCGATTTATCAATATCTACATGGGCGCCGCTAGAATTACTTTCAGGGAGGTGTATCTGCATCTACATATCATATTATTAGCTGATACAATATACCTATAGATTTATAAGGGGATTAAATATAATGACCACCAAAAATACTAATTGCGCAGCAAAATATGCTTACTAAAATATATCATAACGAGCACCTATACGCCTCAAATCACTGCATTCCGTCTCGGAAGGGTTAGGTTATGTTAGGTTCCTTTACCCACCCAAAAATAGGAGCCCCAGAAGCGGGGCTCCGTCGACTTTTACGTTTGATCTCTTTAAATATATTTTGGTGTGCAACTAGTATTTTAGGTAAGCATATTTTGGTGTGCAATTAGTATTTTTGGTAAGCATATTTTGGTGTGCAATTAGTATTTTTTTGCTGTGCAGTTAAATACTACCCATTTATAAGTAGGTACATGTATATGGTTAGTGTAACCGACTGTCACGCCTGTCACTGACTGACTGTCTGTCACTGTTATATATAAGTATGTTTATCCATTGTCTAGTAGCCATAGTACAAGCTCTGCTTAGTTTGGGCTAGATGGTGTTGTGTGTATGTGGTAGAATATTATATTATATTATTATTATTATATTATGTAGATAAATGTAATGTCATATTCAATGATACGACGGATATTTTATTAAATACATTTTAGTCATCGAAAAAATTTATGTAATTTTTCTATGTATTTTCTTTCCTGACAGGGGGTGGAAGTGCACTCCCTTGCACCCTGCTGCCGGCGCCCATGAATATCAGCCTTTTCTAGTCGGTCCATAAACATAACAGGTGACGCGGGCGACTTCTGTGAAACCGAAAGTGACAAGGCGCACAGGATCACTACTATCTGTGAGATAGTAAAATGTTTATGTGTGAGTTACGTGCACACATTAACATTTCACGCCTAACTGGTTCCTTATAGTTAAATTTCTTTCTGTTAATCACGTTCAATTTATTGTGATTAAAATAAGTGCTATCTGTCCACCAATAATTTAAACAGAAAATAAATGTCTTCATGTAAAGTGGAACAGAGACGTTCAAGAGACAAATATATTCGTTATTCCTGTGTTTGGGACGTGGTCTACCAGTTTTGACAAAAGTTTCTGTGAGACATACCTACCTAATAATCGCTAAGGTTGACTTTTCTTACTTGACACATGGCATGACGTAAATATAATACATGATAAAGATAGCAATTGTCAGTCATAATCATAATATTATTGCAAGGGGAAATCGACCTTGTTGCTTCATGACGTTCAAATGAAAATCAACGGTATGGTGGTTGACACATTTTTGGCCTACTGCACACTAAAGTGTAGAAGTCCCGCCTATCTTATCTTATGTGGGGCCAGTCAGTGCAGACCAGCTACACTTCGACCTAGTGGAATCTTTTGTGTCGACACTCTCCCAATAATGACTGCCATAGATGTTCATGGCAGCTGGGACCAACGGCTTAACGTGATAATTGTCGATCAATACGCACATAATTTCGAAAAGTCATATAACTTCCGAAAGTTAGAGGTGCGCAACGAGGGTTCGAAAAGTCCCGCATAACATTAAAACACCAAATAATAAATAGAAACAAGTATATTGACCAACTGAGGAACGAATACAAACACACATAAAACAATTAATTGCACGCACACCTATTACTTCTAACTCCACCCGTCGGCCATTACTGCTATTCTAATAAACTCCTTACTTGAATAGGAAGCTGAAACAAAAAAACAAGATTATAAGACTAGTACCTAGTATCTTATCAAAAATTTGAATGTACCTCGCCGTGCCTAGATCACACGAAAAGATGTCCACACTAAAAATATTGAGATCACAACACATTAGAGAGAGATCGATATACAATTTTCGATATAAGTGAGCGTGATCCCTATTTGTATTATAAATCTGCCTGTCGGTCGGTCTGTCTGTCTGTTACACTGTACCGCCTAACATGGCATACTTTTACTTATCCTAATTATTTAAAGGTGAAAGTGTATCTGTTATTTTTTTGCTGTTTAGCTTCCGATTCCTAACAACATAATATAAAATATATTTATTTATATAACTCTTACCTGTAAGGATACCCCTGCGTCTTAGCTCTGAACACGGACAGCAGCAGTGAGAAGAACACACACACGAGTACTAGCCCCACGACCGACTGGAACCGACGTCGCTTGCCCTCCGTCTGCGCTCGAGCTATGTCGTTCTTAGTACCGCCGGCCGCTTCTATCATCAGTATCATACCTACTACTACTGCTCCGTCTGATAATAGCGATAAGGAAATATATCTCGGAAAAGTTAGCAAATAAACAAAAGACCAGCCCTTTTCGGGTTTATAATAAATAACCTGATGTTTTTAAAACACTTAATTTTATAACATTAAAAAACAAATTATTTAATTTTTTTAGGAGAGAGAATGCTACTATTCCATTAAATGGAATAGTAGCATTCTCTCTCCTAAAAAAATTAAATTATTTAATGACTTTTTGAAGGAAAATATTGAACCATTTAAATTAGGATATGACGTTATATAAAATTTTGACGATATTGTTTTTTTTTAGTCCATGCTTATCAAAGTTTTCTTTCTTAATTAAATTGTCATATCCTAATTTAAATGGTTCAATTTTTCCTTCAAAAAGTCAAGTTCACAAACCTATACTTCTAAGAGTTCTCCATAATGTTCTTAAAGGTTGTACTTATGTAAAGTTTGCAAACCTGCACTGGGCTGGCATGGTTGTCTATAACCCTTCTCATACTGTGTAGAAGTCCATGCCGTTTATTACAGCTGGGCTGGCTTTATTTTGATATATACAATGTCTTTTTCTTAAAAAGGATACTCAAAATAGCTACAATATAGCTCTCCAAAATAAACTGTCCATGGGAACCACCATTAATATAAACTGGTCCACTCTTAGTCCTATGGAAGAACGGAGGTCCTCTTATCTGGTTCCACATTTGTCCGGAAACCATGGCAAAGCAGAAGAACACAGCAGCAACAGCCCACATCTGTTTGTTGTAGAGGAATTCCAGGTTGTTTCTACGGAGGTAAAGGAAGCCAGCGACTAGTATAAACAGCATTGAGAATGCTAGTGCTCCGGAATAGTTTGGAGGACGGAACACACGAATCTGAAATTATGAAATGATAAATTTTAGTGTCAATTTCTGTAGCAGTAAGGATAATCGTAGTTGAACCAGTACAATAAGTATTTTAAACCTCTCAACCAATACAGTAATCAAAAATACGAATATCGAAAAAGCTATTCAAACAATAGAAAATTATCATAACAAAATTTACGTCTTAAATAGTCTGTTTAAGCTCGGATGCCGGCGTCCTAGCGTTGGTTGAGAGGTTAAATGTCAAAATCAAAATATCTTTATTAATTTAGGTCACAAAGTAACACTTATGAACGTCAAAGTTACACAAACTAAACAATATGAATTTATGCCATATTCAGCAATGCAAGGGTGTAGAAACAATGAGAAGAGCAGGCAAGAATCATATGACTACACTAGATGTTCCCGCGGTTTCACCCGCGTTTATCGTTACTGCGCCGCCCCCGTGGGTCGTAGCGTGATGTTATATATATAGCCTATAGCCTTCCTTAATAAATAGGCTATCCAACACTAAAAGAATTTTTCAAATCGAACCAGTAGTTCCAGGGATTAGAGCATTCAAACAAACAAAGAAACGTCATTTAGATCATTCTTTAAATCCAATTTTACAATACTGCTTATCTTGCAAATCATATTTAATTTATATATTTTTTTAACTGCGACTGCCACACTAGGAATAATTTGTGTGTCGCGGTTGATGGACACAAAAAACACCCAAACTGGGAACAACCATTTGTAGATCACACAAAGTTTTGTCCTGTGTGGGATTTGAACCCACAACACTCGGCGCAATGGCAGTGACGAGGCGACCATTTAAACCACTATGCAGTCAAGTCGATATCTGTATGCAGATTTCTTTTTGTTATTTTATCTAGTACCTGATTATCAGTTCTATCTTGAATCCACTTGGCAATAGCCTCAGCATGGATGCCACTCCTCTCAAAGTCCATGGAGTCAGCGGGTTTAGGTTTGCCTTTGGCTGGGAAGTGCATTATTACAGGGGCTGTGTTGAGACGCAGCTGGAAATAGGAACACAAATAAATGAATACTTTATAATATTATATACTGTAAGACTTTAATTTTTTGAGTGGCTGCAGCCTAACCAGCGACAGTGGTCACCTAACCAGCCACAATTGTTTTGATATATATGTCTGGTATTCCAGCAATATGCAGGTCCATATATGTCTAAGCTGTAATTTTTTTAATGCTAAACATAAACGAAAACTTGTTGGATCTGGCTGCCGGTGTGCAGCTGCAACTCTATAGGTAAACCAGTTAATGAGAAGCTTAGACTCATGCTGTGCTGTACTCTTAGTTCTGATTCCTTAGTCAGGCAAGTGTTATCAGTATTTATGTCAGTCAATTATCTTATCTGTATTAACCTATATATATATATATATATATATATATATATATATATATATATATATATATATATATATATATATATATATATATATATATTGGTTACCAACTATTGTCCTATCAATATACAACAAATTAATAACATAAGTTTTAACTGAGCTGGAGTAACTAATAACAATGCAATTTCAATTGCTAACATCTATTAATAAATGAATATTAATAGATGTTAGCAATTGAAATTGCATATATATATATATATATATATATATATATATATATATATATATATATATATATATTCATTTATTAATAGATGTTAGCAATTGAAATTGCATTGTTATTAGTTACTCCAGCTCAGTTAAAACTTATGTTATTAATTTGTTGTATATTGATAGGACAATAGTTGGTAACCAAACTCAGTACCTCTCAAAATTACAAGTCTAATGTCTTATTGAGCTTCTGCTTATTCTTAAGGAATTACTTCCTGTAGAAGCCCAAAGATTTGTTTTATTTAACCTAGCTTTATTTTATATGCAACTAACATATGGCCCACCTGATGGTAAGTGGTCACCATAGCCTATCAACACCTGCAACACCATAGACCATAGGTGTCAGTTGCGCGTTGCCGACCTTGTAAATACTAAACTCCAAAAAGAGGTAGTTTAACTTTTCTCTTTGAGGTGAATCCACCTGTCTTTAACAGTTCTAGGATATTTGTATAAGTATGATGTGTTACATTTATTTACTGTATAATGCTATCATCTCAAGTGTACTTCAACTACATACATGATGATAATTTAATTTACTAGGAGTACTTATACTTCAAAAAAATACAAAATGAACAAAAATGACTCACCATTTGGAAGATATCGGATCCTTCGTCAAAATCAACCATACCAAAAAATAACTTATTGTGATATGCGGCCGAGAACCTAAATGAATTGGCTACTACTAAGTATTCATCATACACATGCTGGCAGATCGCACATCGTCGCGATGGAGCCATTGCGGTGAACATTATAATGAATGAGTAGTCTCTGGGTACAGCTTTCACATATTCTTTAAATTTGTTTAAGTTTAGGGATACTATAGACTTTTTGTTTGTTAGGTCTGTCAGCTGCTGGACTTTTTCTTCAAGCTGAAATATTAATAATAATTTTTTAGACAATATAATTAATTATTTAGATATTATCACAGAGGCGTTAGAACAAATTAGTGTCACTTGAAATTACAGAATATCACATAATTGAATACAATACCTACACATAATGCATTAAAATATAGTATAGAAGTAAACTGGTCAATTCAGTACATCACAAATAAGACATGATCATTAAATAAAAGAATATTAATACTAACTACTTTAATTTAAAATAATTCTCTAAATGATATTGGCAAGGTTGGAAATTGGAAAGGTAAATAAAGTTAAGATATAAAATAACAGATTTCACAGCAATATAAAGAAATGTATTTACAGAATATAAACAAATCCCTATTTTGTATTTTACATAGATTTTAACCCGTTTTGCCTCGTTTACGATAATGCCATCATAAAATGCCGGTACGACTACAACAATTTATAATAAAATACTTGCCCCTTTAGCACGCGATTGTGCTTCTCCCTCATAATATGTTAAAATCACAGTTAGGAATAATAAAAGTTTATACTTCATTTTTAATATCTATAACTACAATTCACCATAAAAATCTAAATGTACTATCAGTGACTACAGTACAGTAGACTTAGTTTGACGTTTGCCACCTCAAAACAAACGTCAACGTCAGTAATCAATGACGTGTACTTTAATAGCATTTGTGAAGTATGCTATTGTCTTCTACTTTATGAAGCACTTGCAAAGATACACGCGCACACACACACACTCACACAAGGTTTATAACATCTCTTAAATATGTCGCAGGCAATTTGTATGATTCCGCGTTTTACAAACGGTGTCGTCCGTTTAAAAGCGCTCGCTGTTTTAAAATATGCCGAAGACAAAATGTAAATTGGCCTTATCACTTTATAATATGCCACAACATTCTACTGCATTTCTTCTCGGAAGGGTTAGGTTATGTTAGGTACCTTTTTAAACCCACCCAAAAATAGTCGACGGTTACCCTACAATAACAATCAATGAGCGTTTTTAAACGGACGACGCCGTTTGTAAAACGCGGAATCATACAAATTGCCTGCGACAGATAATTAACCCATTCAATGCGGCAACAAATTTTGCTTTCACTAGCCAGAATCGTCAGCCGCACTTGATGAAATAAAAAAACCAAAATATCTAAAAACTATTCATATCAGGCATTTCATTAGTAAATTCCAAACACATTTGTTGTTTTATTAATATAATATCTTTAAATTTTGGTAAAATATAAAACAACTATACATGACGCCGGTCGGCGTCCTCCGAATCTGAGTATGAAAAAATAAGACGCCGATCGGCGTTCGCCGCATTGAATGGGTTAAGATGTTAATTGATACGTGTTTATAATTATTGTAAACATAACAGAGATATGAAAGAGCGGGGCCTTCTGTTACAAGTATGTTATATACCTACCTACTTTAAAGGTGACCCCAACCACTAAGTTAAGAAGGACTAAATGTTTACGAAAATAAAGATATTTTATTAAATAAAGATGCCTCATCCGACTCATGAATAGAGGTATTCGAAATTAATCGTACCTATATTGATCCGACAGACGTGTTTGACCGATACGAAATTTTTCATTTAGGTACGCCGATATATGCGTACGAGGTATACTTACCTCGCCTTTATAATACCGTAATAAGTTAATAACTGATATATCCGTTACGGTATTTATCCATATGATCGATTACAATTTACTTTGCATCCATGCGAATGAAAATGAAACGGAACATCTTGCTCGTGATTGAGAATTGGTATTCCAAAATAATACCAGTGTAGACCAGCACTATATGAAGTCCTTTCCTTTTTCTCTTGAGTTGGGTCCTTAGTGGCGCACCAGTAGTGAGTTCAACTGCTGAACTTAAATGTTATTGGGACATTTTGTCAAGAAATATTCAGTGGCAGCACAGAGGCATAGAGCAGTAGGTATCCAGTAGAAGGCAATAGGAGCGCCCCTTATTATTTGGGACATAAACCCATTCCTACTGCGTACACTTTTGGAAATATCTAGACTACGTAGTGCTTCTGTTAGACAAAGTGGCATCTCTAAAAACATATCTTTCGAAATGCGGGTATCCCGCGCCTCTGCCTAGTTTCTTCGGGAATAATGTGGGCGTTAGATAGCTTATGTACCTACATATTTTATTATGTTACTAGCTTTTGCCCGCGGCTTCGCTCGCGTTAATTTAGAATTTGACAATCAATTCGGGTTGTACTCTGCTTGTAATATAATTCAATTATGATTCGAAAGACACGTGGCGCCATCTATTATCAAAGAACGATATTATTGTTTTCCTCGGGAACAGTAATTTTCTTCGAGATGAAAGGTAGCCTATGTCAGTTTCTGCACACCTGACAACGTATATGCAAAATTTCAGGATGAACGGTTCAGTGGTTTAGGCGTGATAAGGTAACAAACAAACTCATTTTCGCTTTTATAATATTAGTTAGGATTTTCTATATCTTTTCCTCGCAGAATTAGACTACATACTAATCAAAACAATATTCATCGGTGTATATTTTAGTTCGCACTTATCGCAACTTCTAGATAATAAACACTAAGATGCTTTTTACGCACTCACACCTTGGGCCTGGCGCGTTAGGGCGTTTACCAAGCCGCGCCCCTACACCAATGCTGTTTGTTACTGCAGTGATATTTAACCCTTTGACCGCCACGTCAAAAAATCAAAAGCGGGCTCTCTCGGCACCAAACTACAATTTCATCCTACAAGCTTGTCATGTAGTGTCACATTTGTCCGTAACGTGCTGTGCTGGATACGTTTTGCTTTGTCATGTATACATGACTATGGCGGTCGAAAGGCTAGATGAGGCTAAGAATTAGGACGGCATGATTGTGCTTTTCAGAAGCACCGACTAATTCTGGCAGTTTGACTCAATTTCGACCAGTTAACAACTAATTATTGGTGCAATCAGGTTATCGCTAGGCATTGTGTGGTTCCCGAGATATTGAGGTGGCTGTGACAAGATGAGCGCTCATCTTGGCACAGCCACCAGTATACCCCCTTATATCTGTCAAACCGAGGCTTGATCAATGCTGATATTGTGATCAATGTAGACTAATTTTATTATTGGTGTAGTTACATCTTCGTTCGGTGCTGTGGTTTTGGAAATACAAGGTGTCTGTGCTAAGGTGAGCGCTCACTTCGGCAGTCACCAAAACCCCCTTGTATTTTTTAAACGGGCGGCGGGCGGACCGGTCAATTCTGCCACTTATAAGGCCAATTTCGACAAATTTTCACTAGGTACCACGTAAACAGATTTCCAGTTTGCGATGATGGCTGTACCAATGAGCCATAACTTTAGTTTTTTATTTCAGTTATTAGGTACTAACAATAGGCTAAGGTGATACTAGTGAACTAGAAATATTTCCGAGTTACCCTCTCCTAAATGGTACGTTCTCAATAATTGTTCGGCTTGAACTGTTCGATGGTAAGATTCTTCAACTAAGGTATGTAGGCCAATACTAAGAAAAAGTCAATAACTTATCTAATGCTATTGGTGCCACGTCTACAAACCGTCTAGATTTTCCAGAAGCGTAGACTAAATAGACTTCTCTACTGTAACAACTCTCTAACGACTAAAGTTCAATTGCAATACTCACGTGCATCTTTTTCAAGGCAATATGAACATGTCAGGAACACGATAAAAACTGAAAGAAATATTTTCTATAAAACAGCTGACCTAGCTAGCTAAATATCGATACTTACGCTCGTTAAATAGGTACCTACCTACTTACGACGATCGTCAACGCCCAAGATGCCAACGATTATTGATCACTAGTTTTCAATTGAAATATTCGTGTGACCTTTACATGTAGGTCATTCGGTCGATGCACGTCTCGTACCTAGCACTCTTATTTCTCTTTAGAATTCATTACTATTTTATTAGTTCTCGGGAAATAGCTTTCCGAGAAAAGAACGGACGTTGGCACTACCCAAGACAGACGCTTTTTTTAATTACTCAGAGCATCACAGATCTGTGTAGCTAGTGCAGCTAATTTCAGATTAAAAAACAAAATGAATTGGTGTATAAATAAACAAAATAAAAATGGTCTAAAGTGAAACAATAGATTCATAATTTACATTAATTGTTTTCAAAATATTTTATTAACACAATTCATTCAATAACACCAAAGATTATAACATTCTCTAACATGAAACCTAAAATAAAATACAATTTTATCTAAATGTATTTTACTTACCAATTTATAATCATTCAAACATCATTTCGACTATGAGGTATACAGAATAAATATAATTTGAATTTTTTTTTCACATTATAAGTCGTCAGAAATGTATTAATACTATTCAATATTTTATATTATAGTTATAGTAATAATTTTGCGACAGTTGCTATATAATGTCATGAAAGCATCCTTTAGAACACTTTATATAATATATAATCGCTCGCAAGAAGATCGTAAGGAAAATAAAACACACAGTATAATCAAGTAGAAACAAAATAATATGGAATGTACAAACCATGTTTATTAACTGATTCCTGGCAATACAATGTTTGTGAATCGCTTTTGAATTTATCGACAGCCACTCGAGAGGGTAACATTTACAAGCCCATAAATAACAGTACGATACGGATACATACATCCACTTATAACACTGAAAGCTATAGCATTGTAATATCTAAGCCAGGTTTACAACATTCTCAGCGATAGACATCGGTACACAGTACCCTGGGGGTTTCAACGGTTTCATAAATTATTAAGATAACTTGTTTGGACTTAAATTTCTACTCTAACTGTACATTAGTTTCGCCTTAACGCTAAAATAATCTAAAAGTGATATCGTCGGATGGTACGAAGATAAGTTTCGCGGGGGGTTGTAAACGCGCAAATAAACATCTGATATGTGTTCAAAGGTGAAATAAAATCTCCTGTCACCGAAACTCAAAATAAAATGCTGTAATAAATTAAGAAATAAATTACGCCGTCATCGCACGGTAGCGTTTTACAAAACCATGATTGGATTCGAATATAGTGATCGTTTATATTTATAAAATGGAAATAGAAAAATTATTTATACAGATCGCGTCTCTTGGCACGGTGCGGCCGCAGCATCAAGGCGGCACCGGGCCTGAGATATGCGACAACATATAAATGATTAACGTCAAGTAATCAACAATACTATACATGGTGTTGGTGCTCCGAGGCCCTATGCGGCGCCCGCTACCGGCGACGACTTCCCTGTGCGCGACAACAGTGACTGAGCAGATGTGGGCATAGAAACTCGGAGCACGGGCGACGGGAGTAAGAGTGTGCTTAACGCGTTTACTGTTTCGTGTAAAGGTAGATGGCGACGATGAGACCGTATAGACCCAATACTTCAGCGAAAATGAGGATAAGGATCATGCCGACGAATAATCTGGGCTGTTGTGCAGTACCGCGGACGCCTGCATCACCAACGATGCCTATGGCGAAACCGGCCGCTAGACCTGAGAATCCTACAGCGAGACCGGCACCCAGATGGATGAACCCTCTGTAACAGGACAAAAAAACATTCATTAATAATTATCAGGAAAAATCTTATTACGGGGTTAGTAAGTGTTTTTTATACGCCCACAATCTGCGGCATTGCTTGTCTTTTTATTATGTGCTCTCTGAAGCATAGAACATCACTACTGGGAATGCATTACCGTTATAAAAATTTCGTTTCAAATCCCAATAACACTGTCCGGCACGGGTTTCGAACCCAGTAGGTAAAGATCAGCAGTTACGCATGCAGTGATCATTATGTTAAGAGATCGACGTGTCTCCAGTCATTATAAAATTACCAATTCACATTAAACAATGGATTGCGTATAGAACTCGTTTCAGATAACGTTGGACGATAACGGAAAAGTACTGTAATTACTAGCGGTAATCCTACTAATATTTTAAACTTAAAAGTTTGTTAATTATTTGATGTTTTTATTTTACGCTTAAACCGTTGAACGGATTTAGATGAAACTTGGCATACAGATAGACTATGTAATTGATCAACACATTTATTCCCGTTCTTCGAGAATTCATGTGGGTAGAAGTTAGCTACAAATAATTTTTCACAATTAAAAAGGATGCACGAAAAGTTTATATAAAACCTTTCTTTTTTGAAGTCTGTTAAAAAGAGGATACAATAGACGAAATATAAATGAACGTGCTTTTAAAATGTTCTCAAGCTTAAACGATGCATATAGTCGACAAGTCATATAAAAACTATTTTTGAGGTCAATAGCATCAAAACGTACGCCCGAGTATGTCACCAGTAATTATGTGATATGAAATATTATGTTCCCGCAGTTAACACTGGAGTGTAATTACTTAGCGTGTAATTGTCCTGAATCAAACCAAAGTAAAGTTACTGTGGACTTTTGATTCTATGTGAAGTCTACTGATACAATGAAAATCGTTGTTATTGTCGAATTTAGCTACCAAATTATTCTGCATTGTTTAAAAATAAATGTCAGCACGAACGGATTAACTCGTAAGCGTAGCATATTGAGATTATATTTGCTAACTACCCTCAATTTCCAAAGTTTTTAATTACGGTTGTCGCAAGCATATAAGATCAATTTTAAAGCAAAGGTACCTATTTAATTATAAAATGTACTGTAAGATGTTCAAGACGACGGACCTTCATCGTAATGAAAAGTCACGAAGTCTTACTAAAGACAACGATCCTTTACAACAACTTGAGAAAAACGCGAACAAAATTGAAGTCAAAGCTAGAATAATTATAGTTAGCTTATATTTTGGGCGTAATCTCTGAAACCACTGAACAGACTCCATAAAAAGAAACAAATGGAAAACTACCCTATTGCTCACTATTATTGATATAGTTCGCTAGTGAAGCCGTGAGCGCAATTTAATAAAATAAATCAATGTTAGTGACGTGATATATAGATAGATTTAGCTGTATATAGGATACAATTAACCTTATTCCTATAGTAGGTCAGTAGACAAAAGAATGTAGAATGTTCTTACGAAGATTAATAATAGGACTCTGGCAAAGGATGTTGGATAAACTAGGTCGTATTAATGCTGGCGCCTATGGCAGTTCTAGACATAAAACGTAGGCTTATCGAATAAACCTAGTAATTTATATTCTTAAAGCGAACAGAACTAGTTTTATTACATATAAGATCCACGATTTTCCATGACGGTATAGGCAGTAGTATATTACACTAATAGTTCGGTTGATTGACAATTATCGCCTGCTCCGTGCCTCGGAGAGCACGTTAAGCCGTCGGTCTTGGCTGCCATGAAAATCTATGGCAGTCGTTATTAGGAAAGTCAGTACCCTCTAATATCCTGACACTGGTCTAGCCTTAGGGTATCGTTAGCCATCGGGTTGGGGTGGTCGGGTGGCAGTCGCCCCGTGTAAAAACTGATATCCAGTCAAATCCGGTTAGACTAAAAAAAGCCGACCCCAAGTGACTTGGAAATAATAAAGGCTAGGAAGAAGAAGAGTTCGGTAACTGTTACAAGCTTGCTTTTCCAGAATTCATACTGCTACTAAGATTCAGGCATTCTCTATTAGTTACCGAAACAAATGTGCAGGATACTAAGTCACGTTGTTGGTATAATCTAATTTGATTGATCATTCTTATCAAGGCACGTTCGAGTAGGCACTTTCACAATCAAGCGTCGCATGAAAATCGTTACTGAATTGTACGTATTAACAAAACAACCGATTTTAGAAATTAAGTACAAACTTTATTGTTCATGTTTATATAATTCGATATGGTTTAGTCATAAAACCGATTTTTATGGGAGTTATTCTGTATGGCCTATTACTGGTAGAGGGCAATAGGATCAGCCTATGTGGGTAGAAACATGATCGATTACAGTACGAGTCAATTACACATATGTCTAAGCGTTCAGTGACACGCAGGCAAAACATATGACTAACAATAAAATGCGCATTTTTCTTTAACATAAACATTATTTACTCAAGTGTATTAAATAAAATTCCAGACTATAAATTATGTATTGCAAAAATCGAGTGGCCGGCGTATCTGGCCCGAAAAGCTGCCGAGTTATTATAGCATATGAATGTGTGTAAGTTTAAATGACGAGCTAGCTTGTGGGCGAGCAGACATCGGCTAGCCGACTATTTACCGGCTGGGGACGTAAAGACTAGACTATGTGAGCAAGCTAGCCGGAGACCTGGACGTCTGCCAACACAACAAGAAAAATCGGGCTAACGGTTTGGACCGCAAGAATCTGTTATAAAATGTTTTGTGACTTGCACGATGATTGATCGGTGTATCTATCATTTTAATGTTTTATTGATCAGTTTATAATGTGGGCTACATATTTAGTAGGCTCTTTGGTTGGAAGAGTTGAATAGAGAATTTTAGGTACAGTACTTCGCCACCTCTTAACATTTTCGTTTTACATTGTACAATCATAAACAAAAATTACGTAATCTCCAAACAAGATGTTTTATTTATTTATTTTAAATGACAGCTTTAGGACATTTTTAGACGGCGTTCTACATAAACATTGAAAAGGAGGTACTTTGAATTTTGTGCCTCCCGAGACTCATCTATCAGTAAGTCTCCATTTTTTTTATTCTGTGTGACAATCAATGCCTGTTTCCATGCAGATATTAACGTTTTAAAGATATAGAAACGACTCAAACAAATACTAAATTAAAATACAGCTACGCACAACAGTATCGTATTGATTAGTTACATAACACAACATAACTTTCCGCTTAAAACCTCCGAAGGATTAAGCAGTAAGTCAAGTGTATGGAAGATTAATTTCTATAATAAAAAAGGTAATGATCTCGCACTGTAACAATTCTTATAAACAGCCTTGTTACAACCTTGAATGATTGCAGTGACAGGCAATATGCGATTCATTGAGGCGTGACGAAATGTACTGACGTTATAACGGTTGGACAGCTATCAGAAAATACTTTTTATACAAATAGTTATGCAACGATATATAACAGTATCTAGAGTATCTGTTTAGAAATCTTTGATAACAGTGAGTGAATATATTTTACTTATCATTTTTCTAGAAGAATACTAACAACCATCAACACATAGGATCTTTTCATATCCCTATCCGCAGTTCGACAGGATTTTGATACACGAGCTGAAGAACTTCGTAACCGGCTTTGCCAGCTGAAAGGCGAGAGACTACTGTATAACCAGAAAAAAGCAAAAGCACTTCATGAGGCAATAGTAGTACCGATAGCGCAACTTTGGGGTCATGGACTGTTGTGATAGACTTTTTAATTCTGATGACCGATATAGGTCCAAACTTTTCCTTTATATTTCAATAAGACTGGAAAAACTGCGTTGCCGGGGATTTACCCTACATCCAAAGAATGGGCCAACAGAACAGACTTGAAAGAAGTATTTGCGGAGTACACATTTCTTGTACTATGTGGGAGTTTCACACACGGACACGTGGCAAAACTGGCAAAATTAAATGTCGAGGAGACCATTTAAATCACTATCTGTGCAGTCAATATTTGTATGTTCAGATGAGTTTATATACAAAATTATAAGTGACTGAAAAGTTTAAGTAGTGAAAGTACTTTCACTACAATGCAAGTGAAAGTACCTATTTGTAAGTTTCAAAAAAGTATTTAGTTGAAAAAGATGTGGTCGTTTCAGTAACATTTAAAGCGGTCAAAAGTATCCAAATATGTCTTATACACTGAATTGATACTAAAATGTTTCAATCATAATCGAAAAGCATTGCCAATATATTATTGTAATTAGAAATAGTATTGTCAAAACACCGATTTTATTGATAACTGGCACGGCAAACGTTATTCTGCCTTTTCCAGTAGGTGGCGCTTAACTATGGCGTAAGTGGTCCACAGCATGACCACTCCTTGCTATTATTGCTTGCCACCTTTTTAATATCATATAAGTACACACTAGGGTTCTACCTGCGTGAATCCTATGGAAACACATATCGGGATAAAAGATAGCCTATGCCTCCAGGATAAAATGTATCTCCTTGTCTAATTTCATTAAGACCTATTCAGCCATTTAGCATTTATAATATTAGTATCGATTTGAAATCATTAGATCGCATTAACTATTAGGATATTCTTATTAGGAACATCCAATCCTTTTAAGATGCACAACAAGCTTGTTATAAAATAAGGATGTTGGTACTTCTGCCTACCTCTTTAGAGATACAAGTATACATTATACACTGGGTGTAAGGGACGGCGTACCGAAAACTTTAGCAAGACATCTTTCTATAAGTACTTATCACGACGCAAACTTCGATTAATAAAAAAATGCAAGATTTAAATGTAATGTAGATTAACATTATTACGCGGTACGCAATGGATTGCTACCAATACATCGCACTCGACGAATGAACTCTGCGTTCCGCGCGCATAAAAACAGCTGATCTATTTAAATCACGACCATTTAATTACATTGCTATATTGTAGAAAAATGTGACAGTCAGAAAAATGAAAAATTGCAGAAAAGGAATTGTGATTGTTGAAAAAAATTCCAACGATTTTTAACTCAGAATAATGGTCTGAATCTACTAATTCAGTTTTCGGTACACCGGTCCCTTACACCCAGTATAGTAAGTACCAGGAGTTCAAAGTTGAAAAGAGTAGCAATACCAAGTTGTACTTACTTGTAAAGTGTGTAACCGCCGCTGGGCGACTCCAGGGAACCGGCAATAAGTACAGCTACTACCAGACCGTAAATGGCGATAATACCCGCCATGACAACGGGAATGATGGACTTCATGATGAGCTCAGGCCGCATCACCGACATGGCGGCAATACCGGTACCTGACTTGGCCGTTCCATAGGCAGCTCCCAGCGCTGAATAGTAAAAAAGATATTTATGAGTATAAGTGGGTGTTGTTTGGTATCTTAGCTGGTGTTATTTGGGCCTTGTATAATATAATACCAGGCTTGTTATAAACTCTATAGGTAGCTGTAAGAGTGGAGAGTGGCCTGTATCCTGCACTAGATAGTCAGGCTGTGGATAACAATGGTAGATTCTTACTTATGAAATTGCAGTTCTTTGCCTTAATTTAATTTCATAATTCCTATACACAATTAAATTAATATATCATAATTTTGAGAATATACTGCTAGTCTAGATCAGTTAATTTTTATATACATTGTGTCCAAAGGTAGGTTGCCAAGTAAAATTCCTGTTGTGATGAATGTGAATGGTGATCAATATAGAAAAAATATGCAGAATAATAATGCAATAAGAAAATTTCATTTATTGCATACCTATTACCCCAACTTACAATGCACCTTATACATAAAAATATTATTTATTATTATACATAATAGGTACAACACTACTATTTGTGCATATACTCTGGAAACCCTCAGAAGTACTATATTGGTAGATAGACTTGTTATAAGACTAAAAGGTTGTGAAATAAACTACTTCATATTTGCTTTTCCTCTAAAATAACCTTGTTTCACATCTACAGGTGTGAATGACAAACAACGATGCATGTACACATGTGATAAATTAGATATGCTTTAAACCACCACATTCATTTAAACCCATCGAATGCCAATGTGCCCAATAAAATGGGTGTGGTCATATTATCCCGGTCATTCTCAATAATCACAAGCATCTGATTATAGACAGTGGCCTAAGAGTATAATTACTGTTATTAGACAAGACATTTTAGCTATAGCCATTGTTACTTATTTAAGTACAATGATTGTGTGTGATGAGCTCTGTGACAAGTGATGAGTGAGACTACTATGCATGAGGGCTTGAATTCAAATTCCTGGTTAGAGTTCTTATTTCAAGAAATTCTCAGTAACAACAGTATCTGAAACTGCTAGTAGACAGTATTGTAGTGCCCTGAATAAGCAAAGTTATTTCTATTGAAATGTGGGTGTCATTCAGACCAGTGTATTACACACATGCTATATCAGCAACGATTTATACAACACATACCTACAACCTCATAAACAAGGAAGGCACAAACCTGCCTCTGCAAGGATGCAAGTGTAAGACTATGTTCGATGTCTTGATAAAAACATATTCTAGCCCGCAGCCAATATTAAGTTCCATAGGGGTATTGATGACCCCTCTGGGCCACCCATGGTTCTTATCAATAACAGATAGTAAATCTGGTAAATGTATAGGTGGGTTGAATGTACTTGTTTAACATGTGACTCATACTCATTGCATATGGCTGATAAAGAGACAATGTAATTGGGTTTTTCTGTAACTATAATTTCAATTCTAGTTACTTATTAAGTTACCAGCCTAACAACATCCAGACAAAATGATTAAAGTTGCATCTGGATGTCCAAATCTGAATGACAGTTGATGACCTACTTGTAGTTATAGGGTTTAACAGTATCTAATATGGATCAATAGGATTTAATCATGTTATATGAGATCTGTACATAGAGAATCCTTAATATACCTACATAATAGGATTCATATAAGAATTATGTCATGTATACTTTACATTTATAGCTGCTCAATCATAATTTACACCTGTTATGTAGTCACTGTAATATTGAAGCAGAAAATTCTGAATTAGTTCTAACATTGAACTTTTACAATAGCATTGCATGTTCAAAGTACTTATACTATAAAATATTGTCATGCTACTGTTTTATTTCACAATCTATTGGAGTGTTTCAAAACATTTAATGAAACCTTTCTTTCTATTCATATCAAGTAGTTTATCAAGTATAGCTTATAATATTGTGAAGATTAAAGAAAACATGACAGTACTTTTTTGAATCATGTGACCAGTAATAAGTACATTCAGTAAGTGGTACATCAAGATATGTACCTACCTAACATATTTTTATAATATCCCTCAATACACAACAATTATCATTAATTCCTAATGTAAGATACTAGGATAGCAGAAACATTGGGTAGTTCAATACAAGTTGTTAAGAACTGTGTTACTGCCTACTTGTGTCATACCATAAAGGTTGTTCATATGACATAACCTTATTCTTTACTATAGTCTGTTTACTATGGTATGTCACATGATTGGTTCATTCATGAATTTCATTGTTTGTAAAGTTCAGACCTGCTTTGTGAATACTGTAATTGAATTTCTGTTATGTGCTATATAATAATTAACTTGGTTCCAATATACCATAGATAATTAACTTAATGTATGAAACATAAGCAGTCACATGATGGCCTAAGAGCTATGAGTTTTGTCAAACTCAATAAATGGATGATTTATTACCCTGTGGTAATAAATCATTCATGCTAGCTTATGTAGATAACTTTACATAAGTAATAGATTGAATGAATGACTAAGTTAGAACTTAGAACAGCTGACTTGATCACATGATGGCAAGGTAGTGTCATGTGATGACCAAACCCTAGATTTTCTTACTTGAACAATAGTTTTCAACATATTTCTTATATCTTTGCACAAGTTTAGTGCTAGATGTAGTACATTCTCAACATAGTGAATTATAATATTATTATGACAATACCAAACCAAACATAGGAAATAAGAAATGCTGTACATAGTTAGAATGCTTTGTAGTACTTATTATCTCAGACATGTTTCATGACTCAGATTGGGATTTTCCCCATACGCATCACAAACCAAATTGTATTTTACATGAAATAATAACAAGTTATGATTACAATCTAAAGTATGTACCAGAACAAAAATATATATGTAAGCGCCCAATTTCATACACGACATCACAAGAGCTTGGTGTCGATCCAGACATTTGCAGCAGTGCTACCAACCGAAAACGCAACCTATCAATCACATGACTAACGATCCACAAATAGGTCATAATTATCAAAAACTAGCCTAAAATCAGCCCTACAAACCAAATATAACAATCATTGTCTATCTGGCGCATACGCTCATGCATATATCTATATATTTATGTCGAAATAACGTAAAGCACAAGGTGCGGCTACTACTATAATTAGTTCTCCTAAAATAACTGGTTTCGAACCGATTTATTAGAACAACGGAATAAAAATTGTTTACAACAAATTCCACACGTTACATCCATTAGATGCTCAATATTTGAAACACATTTGGAAAGATCGATAATCGTCCGAGACAGCCATTTCTAGGATAGTAAACCACACAAAATACATACCGCTAAAGATGATAGCAGACGCCGCCCCCATAACTCCAAAGAAGGGTCCGTAAATAGGTTGATCGGGTGTCGACATTTTGAATGTTTGTTGGGGAGTATTTACAGGTCCCAAAAACTGTGATGACTATCTGCACACACTCACTCCAGGGAACTACTTTAGCACAGACAAATATGGTCCAAGCTTTGCAGACTCGATAGAATGGGTCATATGACGATTGATGTTCAAGGCGGTGCTAAATATGACCTAAGTTCTGATTGGTTATGATACGTAACTTCCGAAATGCGCGACCAATCCTGAGCTAAGGATTTGGTTGCGTTCTGACGTCGAACATTGATGTGGATCGCTGGCCAGCAGTTACCTATTGCGCATGTACTGTTTGAAATACTTTTAATTTCTATTTCACAAATACTGGAAAATATTTACACGAATTAATCTTAATATTATATATTTAAATAAAAACATTTAAATAGCATATCAAAATATTAAAATAAGACATTTAAAACTTATTTAGTTCTGTATTGACTATTAGTCGATATTGCCAGTTTATGTTAACCTCTATTTTAGTAGTAGGTAATAAGTAAATAATAATAAATCTTTTATTAAAAAAAACATAATTTCACATATATACCTTAAACCCATGCCTCAATAATTCTGATCTGGCCTACAACTAACCGCCTATTTTTCAGGTTTTTGTAATGACTTTTGAAAGATGCCTTACTGTTCCTTATGTACCCTGTACTGAACGAACAAAATTATTCGGGTTCCTTAATACTACCAGACTTCTAAAGTATATGAATAATGCTTGTTGTCTAAACATTTGGTAGTGTTCTCAATTCCAATTATGATTCGAATTGAGATGCCCAACGAGTAAGTGAGCTATGATGCCAATTTAGCAAAAAGTCGAGCAGTCCATCCAGACCCGCTTTTTACAAATTTGGTAACAAAGGAACTAACTAAATTATCATCAAACCAGATAATGTAGCCAGTGCAACTGCACTGTTTTAATGATAATTGATTCCTGTATTGGTATATATTATACGGGAGTACTCTTTCTGCGTTCCGTGTAAAACCACATTCCGTGTGGCAGAGAAGAATACCTCTACTAATACTTTATATGTATCTCATTTTAGCGACTGCTGTGCATGAGGTCTCGGGTTCGAATCCCGGGTCAGGCCAACAAAAAGTTATTGGGTTTTTCTGTTAAGAAATCTCAATAGCAGCCCGGAGTAAAGAAGTTGGCGGTGTAAGACACCCTCGTGCCTCGGAAAGCACGTAAAGCCGTTGGTCCTGCGCCTGATCTCTCTCCGGTCGTGTCGGATTACCGTCCCATTGGATCATGAGAGTTAGGGAACAGAGAGTGCACTTGTGTTTACGCACACACTTGTGCACTATAATATCTCCTGCGCAGATGGCCAGTCTTCGTTAAGACTGGCCGCGGCGTGGCCGAAATTCGGTCTGGAGGATATTATAAGTATCTAGTCAATATTTATGTATATAGATAGGTACACAAAAAGTACTAGTGGCATCATCGTTAGAATTAGGTCGTTTAGGGACCTTCTGTTTCAGGAAGTCAATCTGTGACTCATGAAGCCATGATATAATGTATCGATAATCGTGGGAACTGATACCAGTACTGACAAATACCCGAAACACAAAACGCATCGCTCTTAGTTGGTATTGGTGAACTTGCTAATTATTTATTATTATTATTTTAGGCACAAGCTGTTTCTCAACATATTTTTATTTTTAAGGTTTGTACTTATGAG
Organism: Catocala sponsa; assembly: GCA_963564715.1. NCBI lineage: Eukaryota > Metazoa > Arthropoda > Insecta > Lepidoptera > Erebidae > Catocala > Catocala sponsa. The sequence continues at coordinate 4,223,644 of OY751329.1, forward strand.
CACTTAGAATAGGTTAACAAAAAAGGTTTAGCACAGTAAAATACCCATAAAATATGCAGTTTTGAATGTAAACAATACGTGCAAAGATTAAATAATTTTACACATTACATATATGCATCTCAATGAGAAAGTAAAATGTTTTTTTTTTATTTAAGTACGATACAGTAGTAATTCAGTAACATTATACATAATACTCGCCAAACGTTAAGTTTAACGGCGAGAGACGCTCTTAAATTCTAGTACAAATTATCACCATACATTAAATAAATCTCAGCACACAATAGTTAAAAAAAAGAAACAATATTTAAAGTTAAAAACAAAATAAAATATGACAGACTTGACATACAAGTTATATAGTTTGTACTTATACTGACTGAAAGTTGCACTGCTAGATGATACACATACACCATCCAGCAATACATCCATCCGTCTTTTCTTAAGAGTATTTATACTGTAGGTAGTAGTTTGTAGGTGTTTTTCTTAATTCATCTATATCATTAAAAATCTTAGTAACTGTCTGTTCATAGGTTCTAAGCTCGGCTTCAGATACCCTCAACCGCTCTTTTCACTTTAAAAATCATGAAAGCTCACTTCCGCTAACTCCATATGACTTCCGAAAGAGACATCTGCCCGTCTTCTCCCACACTGATGCCCATTTCAATTTGCTGGTTCCATATCCCATCATTATAGAAACTCTAGATGTTCTGAAATACGTCAGTGGCTGACTAGGGCCTTTGTCTTAATAAACACCATAATATAAAAACTTGGTTACGTGATCGCTCAATTAATTGCATTACGTTCCCCGGTAGCCAAGTGAGCCTGAAATTACTTAACTGGCAATACCCGAGGGAGAAGTTGACCTTCTCCAGCAAGTAGTTCACGGCAGCACGTCTAATCAAAACCTCGATATTCTACAGGAGTGGCCCAATGGCCACATTACGCGATGCTGCGTACAGCCACAGGGTACAGTCAAATGAAGAAAATGTTTAAAACTGTCATAAAATTTTAAATAATTTGTTTTTATCGGGCATTTCAGATATATATTACGGCCCTAAAATATAACTACAACTTTCTGTTACACGCTGTATATAATGAACAACTTTACTAACATGCTAGTGCGTATTAGTAAACTTATTTACCTTGTTATATATACACGAAAAAAAGGGAAATATTTGGGTACAGTCGTATCACATTTAAAACTTTTTTGTAATGTGTGTCATTGGAATATATTTTCCAAGTAGCGACAGCCTAATAGGGTGAAAGTCAGATTGCCAAGCAGATGTCTAGAATTCGATTTTATGGTGTAAACTTCTTACTTCTTGCAATTAATCATTATTAGTAAGGAATGTGCACTACAGGATCGAATTTGAGACCTCTGTGTGGCAATCTAACAGTCTGGAGAACATTTTTCTCCAGATAGAATTTTGGTCCTGGCCACCAATCTTTACCGAAATATATGCACAAAAGATATTAAGTTAAAAAAAAGTGTATGCAAATACAAGTAGTTCACTCTCTGTAAGTTTACTCTCATAATCTGAAGTAATGACAATCTGCCACTACCGGATGGAGATTAGACGTAGGACCAGCCGCTTTATGTTCTTAATGAGGCACTGGAAAGTAATACCGTCAACTGCCTAACTTTGTGCTGACTGTGAATTTCTTGATAGCAAAATCAAAGAGCTTTTCGTTAGCTCTATGCGGGATTCGTACCCAATAGACAGATCAGGTAACTAAATTCGTATTCGAAGTTATGCGTCTATTGAATGGCATTCATTCGCATTTTCGAAAGGTATTTTATGAAGGCCATTTCTACGAAGTCAAATCATTGCAGCAGTATGCGATTGGTTAATTTTGACCGATGGGTCATTTAATTGAATATCCAATCTAAGAACTTCTATGTTACGAGTGCCATATTTCTTCGAGAGTTACACACCTGAAGGTCAAATAAAAGAACAATTAACCTGTGGCGTATGTATATACGCACAATCAACATAAGTTTATTAGGAACCTGGAATCGAATGGAGCATCATACGTCTAACCGCGCCGATATCAAGCGACGCGCGAAAGCGATCAAACGGAGCATCATACGTCTAGCCGCGACGAAACCAAATGACGAACTAGCGACCCGCGATTGCCCGCGAAAAGGCCATCTGTTTTTATAGTGGCAGTATTTATGCGCACGCACACACGCTCAAAAACTCCTCGTAAATATTAAAATACTTGTCACTGATTGGTGTAAATGAATATTGTAGACATTAGTGCTAGCGTTACTTGTATGAACAATGAACGAGATATAAGAAGGCGTAAAAAGTGAAAATATATTCTCAGTTGAATCAGTCTACGTGTTTCATTATAACCCTAACGGTTATCAGCTTCGGACCCGCCAGCTGGTAATGCGTTAAAAACCGTTTTCAAAAAAGTTGATGGTTCTTAATTGGAATCATAATTATGTTTTTATTCATAACTTACAGTAACATATACTTCATATATCAATGCCTACATTTAAGATTTTTTCAAAATGGAAGAATGGATTGACATTTGAAAAATAAATTATAATATAATATTCAATGGTACTTAAGGAATAGGAATGTTTATTTTATTGATCCTGTTATGCGTGTAACTATTTTACATTTTTGTGAAGCATTCGACAACCACGTATGTAAAGAACGCCTCTCGATTATTACTTGTTACACAGTTTTAATAAACTAGGTAGGCCAAATTAATGGCATGGTATTTGGTAATATATATTTCTATGAAGTAGGCATCATCGAGCTGTCAGCATGTTAAAATGTTCGGATACAGGACACGTTTAAGATAATGCCGCAGTATGGGCCATATTATCTAGCATAGTATTATTTTGTAAAATTATTGTATAGACATTATGTATTGCTAAAATATTTATAACTTCTGTTATTTATTTGTAATATTTTGGACGTGTGGACTATAGAGTAAAACCAGATAGGGGTAACTCACGTGTTTCCAGTATAATTGTATCTCTTTCATACTCGTGAATTTTTATATAAGTGCTTCCCATTTTAATGCTATTTATAAATATTTAGCTCTGGTTGATGATAGAGAGTGACATAGACAGCGAACTAGAAAGAACTATAAGTGTCAAAGGAATTGTCATAATTTGTCAAATTTCACGTTGTCCATGTGTTTTATGAATCGAACCCAGTGTGGATTTTTTAAAATAAATTTTATGTATTAAACTATGAATATTTGACCTAATACATATTTTAGTTTGAAGATTAATTAATTCTCTACACAATGAAGTTCCACTATACGGTAATATTTTGACTATTATTACAATATCATTACTTTTAAACACTTGATTAAACTTTTGTTTATGTTATTAAACCACAACAAACTTTATATTATTTTACTATCTTAAAGTTCAGCATGATAAACATCTTTTTTTCGATGTCAAGATTTTAATATAAGCATATTCGTTTAAACAATATTTAGTAAGTAAAAGCTAATAATAATTTTCAAAACATAACCTTTACGACGTTTCAGTTTCAAAATTTATTGGGTACTGTATATAAGAGAGGCGATGTTTTATTCACTGGCGATGGAAACTGCGTCATCAGCCCTGTTGGTAATAAGATCACTTTCTATAATTTGAAACAGTAAGTAATTCATTATTCTTACCGCCAATTCTATTATTTCACATTTAGTTATTACTAGGTTTAGCCCACGGCTTCGATTGCGTAAATGTAGGTTATTTCAATCTTCTTTTTCTTGGGAGCAGAATTTTTTTCTGGATGAACGGTACCCTTCATTCAGAAAAAAGTCCTGTTTGTTACGCTTTCAGTAACATAAGCATCATTAAAAATTATGCATATGAGTTATCAAGGTTACAGAAGAGGCACATTTGATCCAGAAAAGTATTGTTTCTGATGTATAGAAAATTTACCTAAACTGCATTTACTTGAACAAAGCTAATAAGTTCAAATACAGCCGACTAAATTACAACATTTTGTTCCAAATAGAGTATGAAAGTACTGTTGAGCTGTTTAATTTGGGAGCTAATATCTAATGTACTCTATTTGACTAGTGCTATTTAAAAACAAAGAATAATAATTTTCTATATTATTTCAGGAATAAAAGCAACACTTTATCCTTTGAAAGCTACTACAATTACACAGCTGTTGATTTATCTCCCAATGGATCTACTTTACTGGCTGTTAATGAAAGTATGTATAAACCTACTCTAATCATTTATTAGATTAGCTCTGGTTTTTTTTATGTATCCTTGAGTACATAAGCGTTTTAAGCTTTGGTCCTGTGCCTGATTTAATATAATGCAACGGAACGGGCCTCTTCTCAGTGTGAGAAGCCCATAATCCACCACGCTGGCTCAGAGTGGGTTAGCAGACTTAACATATCTTGGAGAACTCAGCTATGCAGGTTTCCTCACATTTTATTAATCATTAGAGCAAGCGATAATTAATTATTTTATACGCACAACTTCGTAAAGTCAGATATGCGTGCTTTGGGATCGAACTCGAGACTTCCACAAGAGTGACAGCCTACTCGGAGACTGTTGATCAACGGTCTCCCACTAGACCGTCGCTGTTTTTTTTTGGCTTGTCTAGTCATTTTGATATGCTTTATATAATCTGCATAATAATTAAAGATGCGATGAAATTCCAGGAATGGAAGCTACGGAGCTTTGCTTGGTAGTCACTTCATAGTGTTGCGCACACATTTTTATTCATAGCGGGCATTTTAATTGCCATATGCTTTATTAAACTAATCGGGCAGAGAGGAACCCGCATCGGATTGCTCACCCCAACCATTGCAATAGGAAAAGGTTAACAATACCGATCTCTTCTGGATAGGGTCAGCCGCGTCGTGGGATCTGGGAGTACTCCCAATACTTATATTATTACAATGGATTTCCGCTAAGTAACGCCTTATTCGATTAAATAATATGTTATAGCTCTATTATTATCTAAACATAGGTAGGCCTTGTTTAGCCCACATTTGGGTCAGAGTGTAGCAAAGGATGTGCATTTTTTGAAATGTTAAGTTTCACAAACATAAAATTTTTCTTAAATCGTTGTTTAATCCTATCCTATAAAACGACTAAAATAAGATAAAGGTCATTTTGGAACTTTTTGTCTAAGATGAGTGGTTTATGAGATAATCGTTTTTAATACGACGATAAAACTTTGAATCACCTTTGCCGTGAAACTATTTGAGATAGCCAAAAAATTTACAAGGGAGAAAGATGGTTATTTTACACCCTGCTACACGATAAAATACTCAAAAAATTTTCGAATCACTGAGGAAAATATTTCCAAGTCTTTTTGTACTGTATGAACGACTCACAGGAGTTTAAGTTATCATAAAATTAAAATTTAAGTCCCAAAAGTTGCACACCCTTTGCTACACTCCAACCCAGATTTGTTTGGTGCCCACCCCAGCATGTAGTTTAGAGCCAGAGGTCTAACTAAATCCTAGGCATGCCAATAACAACGATCACTAATTTTGATTCCAGAGGGTGAAGCGCAGATGATCAGTCTACTGACATGCACAGTGATACACAGATATAAGTTCAAGCAACAAGTCAATGCTGTCAAATTTAGTCCAGACGGCAAATATTTTGCTGCTTGTTGTGATGATACTGGTAAGTTATATTTGTTTAAATTTCTGACTGAACAAATGGTTTTGTGGTTAAAGTGGTCTCCTCGACACTGTGTGGAATCGTTCAATGCATATGGAAAAAATATTTGTGGGATTCATAATTAGTTGTTCCGAGTCTAGATGTTGTTTATGTTCGTTGTTTCAATAATAAATAAGGGATTAAATATAATGACCACCAAAAATAGTAATTGCACACTAAAATATGCTTACTAAAATATATCATAACGAGCACCTATACGCCTCAAATCACTGCATTCCGTCTCAGAAGGGTTTGGTTATGTTAGGTTCCTTCTTAAACCCACCTAAAAATAAAAGCCTCGCGTAGCGAGGCTCCGTCGACTTATTTTGATAGCTTTGCTGTGCAATTAATATTTTTAGTATTAAAATGCGGTTTTAATTTTGGTGATCATTTACTGTTTTTGGTGATATTTTTGACTGTTATATTTTACTATATCTAGTGATAAGTTAAACATAAGCCAATAAATAATATCAGCCCCGTGTTAAACTATCCCGCTGCTGGGCACGAGCTTCTTCTGTTTGAGAAGAGTTAGGGTTCTAAGAATCTACCATGCTGCCTCAGTGTGGGTTGGCAGACATCAAATATCTTCGAGAACATTATGGAGAACTCTCAGACATGCAGGTTTCCTCACGACGTTCTCCTTCACCATTAAAGCAAGCGATAGTTAATTATTTGATACGTATTTAATTTCGACAGTCAGAGAGGTGCCGAACTTGAGACCTCTGCGTGGCAGTCCAATGGTCTCACACTAGTCTATCGCTGCTACTTTGTATAGCCTTATGTATTTATATTAACATTTTCTCATTCCAGTGTTCGTAATGACTGCGCCGTGTACCTTCACCGGAGAATTCCGTTCATTCGTCATGAAACGTGTCTTTAAAAAGTCACGAGACATGGTCACATGCCTAGACTGGTCATCATGTTCGAAACTCCTCGCAGTCGGCTCCAAAGACACAACAACAAAAATCTATACCGTAGACTATTTAGACAATTTAAATATGTATTCTTTAAGTGGTCACACTGATAAAATAGTAGGGGTGTTCTTTGAGAAGAAGAGTTTGGATTTAATAACGGTCAGTAGGAATGGACAAGTTTGTCTTTGGGAGGCTAGTATTGATTCGGAAGATTTGGTGGTGTCCGGTGTTCAGATATCGCATAGGAAGAGACGTAAACAGCAGAAGGAAGAGGAAAGCGAGGATGAAGTTGATGAAAAGGCTGTTATTGAGAAGGATAAAGAATATGTAAGTAGCCATTTTGTTGCTTTTATTACTTTTACTGGCAGGCAAGGTAAAGGCGGAGCAGCGGTAGCCTAGCTTAGTGGGAGACCGTTGGAGTGCCACGCAGTGCTCTCGGTATCGATCCTGTTCTCTTACTTTTCGAAGGTATGTCTGGGCATATTAATTAGTTGATTATAGCTCGTTATAAAGGTGTATTACCATTAGGCACGGGTACCTTCTCAGTGTGAGAAGGGTTAGACCGTAGTCCACCACGCTGGCTCTGTGCGAGTTTGCAGTCTTTACATATCGTCGAGAATATGATGGAGGACTCTCAGACGTGCAGGATTCCTCACGATGTTTTGCATTACCGCTTAAAGAGAGCGATAATGAACTATTTAATTCGCACATACCGTTATACTTATTGACTTCCGTACGTCGCAATAACAGGCTTCAGTGGAAAACCAGTGCCTGGTTCTTGAGACAAGCCAAATGCTGAACTGGAGCCCTGATTGCTGCAGCTATGAGACGCATGTCAGGATGTTCATTGAGTATTTTATGTTACTGTGTTTTTATTTCTTCCTTTTTTATTATTATTTTTGTTATTTCTTTATATCTTTATACATATTGTGCCCAGCTGTATAGCAATAAAGATTTCTTTCTTTCTTTCTTCTACATAACCTCGAAAAGTCAGAGGTGCGTGCTTTGGATTGAACTCGAGACTTCTGCGTGGCAGTCCAACGGTCTGCCACTAGGCTATTGCTGCTTAATCCTCTTTACCTTCCTCTTAAATATTGTATTCTTTCGGCAAAACTTCAGACAGCTCATTTATACTTAACAGGAAAATTTTGCCTGAACCGGAAATCTCAGCGTTTTAGTGACTGCCGTCATGCACGACAGTCGCATTAAACGCTGAGCTACAGAGGCTTAATAATTAATATAATATAATATATTCTATCACATACACACAATACCATCTAGCCCAAACTAAGCAGAGCACTAGACAATGGATAAACATACATATATACTTTTTTTTTGTACATATTATATATACAAACATCCAGACCAAGACAAACATCCATGTTCATGCACACAAATGTTTGACTTGTGCGGGAATCGAAGCCGCGACCTCAGGCGTGGCAGTCGGTTACACTAACCACTACGCCATCGAGGCCGACAGATTCTGAGAAAATCTTTGCTTTTTCCAGGAAAGTGACCAAGAAGAGAATGAAGCAGAAAAAGAAAGCAAGCAAGAAGATGAGAAGAGATTGCTGTATAAGAAGTTGGGCAGACATTACATAGGAGATGAGATCAGGAGATCGCACCATAAAGTAAAACTGACGGCTGTGCAGTATCATAAGGACACGAAAATGTTGGTCACAGGTATTGTTTGAAGAAATACATATTTTGCATGCTGCTCTTGTGTTCGTAGAAGCAGTGTTTGCCACAATCAAACCCATAATTTTTTTGCAATAAACAACGCGACAAAATCCGTATAAAGTAGTTTAATTTCAAAGTTTCAAATTCTTGAAGCTGGTTTAAAAAAACAAGTTTGTGATCAAATTGAATTCAAGCCTTTATTTTAAAACTTGCCAAAGATATGTATTGCAAGAATCCTTAACCAATCAACACCTAATCGAGAGAACACTTCGAAACCTCTTGCATGTAGTCTAAGGATCCCCCACTTCACTTAGATGAAATATACATACATACATAGATTCACGCCTGTTTCCCAGAGGGGTAGGCAGAGACTACGGATTTCTAATTGCTACGATCCTGACACACTTCTCTGGCTTCATTCACTTTCATCACATTCCTCATACACGCCCGTCGGTTCAAGGAGCTCTTAACCTGGCCTTTGTCCAGAACGCCTCCGATCTGATCGAGAAACGTTCGCCTAGGTTTTCCTCTTGCGACTGTTCCATTCACACTAGATCGAGAATAGATGAAATATAATATTCAATATTATTAAAAATCATTATATTTGCTTATTTCAGGTTTTTCAACGGGTATATTCTTTCTCCACGAGATGCCAGATGTAAATCTGATACATACTTTAAGCATATCGGAGCATCGTATAAGCAGTATTGCCATATCAGCGCCTGGAGACTGGATAGCATTCGGCTGTCCCAATATTGGACAGTTGCTTGTTTGGGAGTGGCAAAGTAAGATTGAGACTGCCATATTTCTGTTACAAACGTGAATATTTTTCTAACTGTGCGATTATCGAGTAAACATTCGAATTATTCGAATATTTAAGTTAATTACTTAAATATTCGAATAATTCGAATGTTTACTCTATTAGCAATTGCATTAATTGTTGATTTTTTTATGAACAGTCAGTGGCATTAGTCGCTGCACATATTTTGTAAGATTTGAATTTTTTATGGGATCTATAATTATCATGTTTTTACAACAGTAATAGTTGAAGTAATTATAAATACATTATAGTAATTAGAAAATTAATCAAAAACATAACATAATTTTCGAATTATTTGTTCGTGTTTACGCTTGCGTAAAATCGCGTATACCCATCGATCAAATATACCATAGATGCACGATAGTCGCTCGAAAAACGGCCCCAACAAAACTGTGCATAAATCAGTCGTATGCGCTATATTATGCACCTGTCCTACTCATTCTTGCGTGAGCTGCCCGTAAGCGAGAGCGAATCAACACCACTACTACGGTGGAGACCGTACCATATACTTAGTACGCTTGCGTATCGCGATTAACACACTTAAGACGCTTTACATTGACGCGTTTTAACTAAACTATTACAAAATGTTTCTCAGTGGGCGTTCAATGGTTATTCCGGTTTATTTCCTGGATTGCATAATAATGAAGACACTTATAAGTAAGTAGTACTGGTCAGGGCCACATATTGATGCGATTTTTGTATAAGAATGTGCATCTATGGTATATTTGATCGAAGCGTATACCTCTTAAAATTTACAGGCTATAAAAGGAATGAGTGTGAGGTGGAATTTTACCTTATATCTCTCCTAGAAGTGTCCGCGGTTTCACTCGCGTTTATGGTTACTGCGCCGTGCCCGGTCGTAGCGTGATGTTATATAGCCTATAGCCTTCCTCGATAAATAGGCTATACAACAGTAAAATAACTTTTCAATTCGAACCAGTAGTTCCTAAGATTAGCACTTCAACCAAACAAACAAACTCTTCAGCTTTATAATATCAGTATAGATAGGCTAATGTGTTTTATAGATACATTTTGCCAGCTAGATATCTTATCTTATCTTATGTGGGGGCCAGTCAGTGCAGACCGGCGACACTAAGACCCAGTGGGATCTTTTGCGTCGACACGCCCAATAACGACTGCCATAGATGTTCATGGCAGCCGGGACCGACGGCTTAACGTGCTCTCTGAGGCACGGAGCAGGCGATAATTGTCAATCAATACGCACATAATTTCGAAAAGTCATATAACTTCCGAAAGTCAGAGGTGCGTGACGTGGGTTCTGTTATGAAGGAAAGGGCCGACGGCCATTAAAAAAAAAAGAAATTATGAATTTAAACGTTTATTTATATATTGGACTCGAATGAAGGGAAGGTGTCACGCGCGAGTGATCGATACGAACTAACGTATTGTTTTAGTTCAAGATAGGTAGTAGTAGTAGGATAGTTCTGTGTAGGGATTAAGGTTAAGTAAGTAAGTAAGTATTTTATTTTTCAAAATATGGGTACACAAAATACAGACAAATGTTATAACACAGCAAAAAAAAAGAAAAGAAGTACATATATAATGAAAAACGAGGTTACCACTCAGGTTTACTGTTGGTTTGCGGTTAATACCTCAAACCAACCCTGATGTTATGTGGTAACCCCAAGTGACGCCCGGACGTACATCAGCTACTCTTTAAAATGTTCCAAATTCAAACAATAAAAAAAAAAAACATACGTAAGTTATATATGTATAAGGTTAGGAATGCTATGCACTATTATATAGATAAGGTACCTATATATAACAATTCGAACCCGAGACCCTCTGCATTGCAGTCTGTTAGTCTCCCCACTGAGCTATCGCTGCTCTTGCCAGCTGCGCCAAAATCCAATACTAATGCCTGGAATCAAACTTATAACCTTCATTTTTATCTTTCAGGCGAACAATATGCTATGAAACAGCAAGGCCATTCGCTAGACATGACTTGCCTCACGTACTCGCCTGATGGACTGTACATAGTGACAGGAGGTTACGACGGTAAGGTCAAGGTGTGGAACACTTCCAACGGCTTCTGTTTCGTGACCTTCAATGAGCACAAGTCGACAGTCACCAGTATAACGTTCAGCAGTAATAAGAAGTTCTTCGTGTCTGCGAGTCTTGATGGTACTGTTAGGTGTTATGATTTGACTAGGTGAGTTTGAGTATTTGATTTCTATTGTGTTCTTATATTGAATAGCAGCGGATTGAAAACTATTATATTTTAATTATATAGGATAATTTCTATTTTAATAATTGTCTTGTCTCGTGTGGGGATCGGATCCTCATAACTCGGCGTGGTAGCTGTGGCGACCGACCACTTAATCTCTCGTGTGTTTTTTGCACACCTGGTGTTCATAAACGCCTTTCACTTTTTTTTGCCAGACCCTCAACGGGACACCACGCCATTGGTGTAGTCGAAAGTTTGTTAAAAGTTACTTTATTTAGGTAAATAGCATTTAAAAAGAACATTTGCTAATCGGTTGCAAATTAGGGAACAATTTATATCTGATTAAGATAATTCATTGTCAAGTAGATAGTAGGGTTATCATGCTATCTCCCCCGAAAGCTTGTACATCGGTAACAATTACTTTACGATGAGTGATGAGCAGAGATCGGAATAGGTAGAGCTGTTTTATGTACTTGCCATAGGTTAGAATAATATGGATATTCCCCGAGTCCCGGGATTTGGTTTTTAAGTAGTAAAATCATAAAAAAACTATTCCCGCCTTCGGGACTAATGAAAGATTACACTTCCTTTCTGACGGGTAAATATAAGAAGGACGGGATTAAGGATAGTTTAATAAATAGATAAACTAGATTCATTAAACCACATATATTTTTTTACGTAACAATTTCTTATTCAAGAATCAACCGTGCTGTTGACGTAAAATTTACAACGTCGCTCATGCGCTTATTGGCTTACATAAACCATTTTTATACATATTGACAAAAATAATGAAATTCAATAAAATCCCGTAGTATCAGTCGGAATCCCGTGGAATATCCATATTAACATCAATGTTTGCGGTCAATGAACCTAAATAGCTCTACCTATTCCGATCACTGGTGATGAGAGAGATGAATGAGCATTGCGCATCCCTTTCTAATACTTTAAAATTAACAATTTGAATAGTACCCCTACTACTATGTTTAAATAGATTCTAACATATTAATTTATAAATGGATTTAAAACTAAGAGGTATATTTAAAAAAAATATGTAAACTAACATTATTAATTATTTTGACGGGTATCACTGATAATTATAATTATGTATTATAAATCAATGTTTTATTTTCTTAATATTGTCTTCTGTTTACGCGAATGTTATTCATTGAAATTAAACTACTATATACGGATTTTATCGCGTTGTTTATTTGACACTATTACAAAATTTTGAAAAACTGTTACTCTACTATTACTATTAAACTTTACAAACTTTAAGCTAATTAAATTATTGAAACTATTAAAACTATTTATACTATTACTATACTATTATACTATATATATTTATGTTTACACTTTCCCCGACGTTTCGGTTACTTTTCAGCAGCCATGGTCATGGTTTTATTTTCTTATTCCAGGTACCGTAATTTCCGTACGTTAACCTCACCTAGCCTGGTCCAGTTCAGCTGTGTGGCGCTAGACTCGAGCAGCGAGTTATGTGCGGCCGGCGGACAAGATGTCTTCGAGATATTCTTGTGGTCCATCAAGTTTGGCAAGCTTTTGGATGTGAGTATCATGTATTGAATTTGGAATATGTAAGATTTTTACTAGAGACTTTCGTTTATCATATTAGTGACATAAGCATGATGCTTATAATACAATATTGGGAAGAAAGATAATAACTTTTTGTCTTAGATGTTTTTTTTGCTTGAGATTGAAGTGAAGATAGAAATGATTACCTTAAATCTATTGGAATTAATTTATTAGGAATTAATCCTAATAAAGAAAAATAATTCTACGATGCCTAAACCATTTTTGTAAATATTTAGTATTATAATTATTTGTTTTTGTAATAATGTTATCTTTTTTAATACGTTTGTAAATATATATTAGGTTAATTCGTTTTAAAATCAATAATATTGAATTAAAATAATATTGATTACAGTACATAATTAAAGCACAACACTATAAACCAAAAAATAAAGAAAAATTAAATAAAATATCCACCTAAGTTGGCAAACTATAAGCGCAAAGGCCCGGCTTGACTTTCTAATATGCGTAATCTAGAATATTATAATTAGTATTACATTTAGTGTTATTTTCTGAGTTTATCCACGACTTGTAATTGAAATTTAAGGTGACTAAACGATCAAAAAAATTCCATAGCAATTTTCGTATGAAAATGTCCATCGTGTGTCAAATTAATTGGACCATTGAGTTTTGTATATAATAAAGCAGTAATTATGATGGTTTCCTTTTCCATATCAAAATCAAATCAAAATACCTTTATTCATTTAGGTCACAATGTAACACTTATGAACGTCAAGATTACACTAACTAAACTATAATATGAATTTATATTTACCTGTTGCCATGTTAAGTAAAGTAAGGTCGTGGAACTATATTTTATTATATACTAGTTTTCACCCGCGGCTTCGCTCGCGTAAATGTAGGTTAGGTTAGGTTAGGTTTGCAACAGTCCTTTTTTCTGGATGAAAGGTACCCTATGTCCTATTCTGTACCCATGACAACGTGTATGCAAAATTACATGTTGATCGGTTGAGTAGTTAAGGCGTGAAAGCGTAACAAACAAACAAACTCATTTTCGCATTTATAATATTAGTAAGGATTCTGTTTTATTATTTTAGGTACTAGGAGGCCATGAAGCACCAGTATCTTGCGTCACATTCAGCCCCACCTTAGCGAGCTCGCGCCTCATATCCGCGAGCTGGGATAAGACCATCAGGATATGGAACGGCATCGAGACCAGCGGCGACTCCGAGACGGTTCAGCTTACATCGGACGCCTTGCAAGTTGTCTTTAGACCAGATGGTGAAGAGGTACCAATGTTCAATATAAAATTCTTACATATATGTATTTTATAAATGTGCAAATGTTAGTGAATATGTTTGGAGATTTAGATATTATAGAGAAAGTGTCACTTCGATACTCGTACTTCGTAGCAGTACGACTAGCAGTACTGGAATGTCTTAGCAGTAATAATGCTCTTAATCAAACTAGTGCTCGCCAAGTGGTCGAAATTAACCTATTACTATTTGAGTAAATATATACTGTAACACCGCTAATGGACACCCATACGCCGCGCTTCAACTACGCACACATGCAGCGCTGACGACGGTCACCGAGCCCGGCCGAACGCACACACACCTACCGTTAGCGTCCCCACCGCGCCAGGACACTATATAAGGCGTGTGCGCCGGCATAATAGCGCGCAGACCGCAGTCGGTTGTGCACGGCATAGCTTCCGCACCTCGTGGAACTATCCGGACCAACTGACACTTAGGGACAATAGGCGACGGTGTGCGTACATAAATGCTTTGTTCGCGAACAATCGTGGACCATACCATCATTGCAATCGTACTTTTATTAAGACAATAAATCATAAGAGATTTCATTGTCGTCTTTCCCTTATCACCGCCGCTACAATACTTTATTTTCAAAATAAACGAAATATCTCTATTTTATTTTTATTGGTAACACTAACGCTCATCAAATGCTACTAAATAAAACAAAAACAAGTGAGACACGGCAATGAAAATTGCCGTAAATCTTAAGGTGGGTACTGACCGGCGTTACAGGGCGTAATGTACAGATCGCGCACTGTACGATGACCGGTCTGAACATTGCGCGAGTGGCGTCGCAGTTACATGTTTTAGGTCTCTTTGGTGACAGCGCGGGGAGGGGGGGGGGGGGCGCCTCTTAGCGACTGTACATGCGCAAAAAAACTTTTTGCCAAACTTTAATAACTTGTATGGAACTAAAATATGTCGATACATAATTCCTAAGATCTTGAATAGTTTACCTGACGATATAGTAAATAAATATGTTAAAAAGCAGCCGTATAAAACCACGCTAAAAAGATATTTGTTGTATAACATTGACAGATTCGTACTACCATTGCGAAATTATTATTATTAGAATATACTCGCATAAAAACCCTCGTGGTTTAGCGAGTGGTCTAAGCCATGATATTATTATTGTAAACTTTTATAAACAAAAAAAAAAAAGCTATTCGTAGACGCTATGTTCAGTCCGGCCATCATAGATTGCGGGATCTGTAACGTGTTACACAGCGAGCGTCCATGCAGTCAGTACGTCGTAGCGAATCGTCACGAGCGCACGTGGCACAAGCGTCGATTCAAGTTCTTCAAAATCGATCGGAGAATAACATATCAACAATTAATGTCGTAAATAATAACGGGCGGTCCTTTTTATTGCCCCTTATTATTTAAGACATCAGTTATTGTAATGTTATTTTTTTTTAATTAGTAAAATATTAAGATTGTGTCGGGTCTTTAACATAATAATATGACTATCTGAAACCATAGCACGAAAAAAAATCGATACATTAATTTCACCAGAACTATATTTCTAATTAAAAAAATAGATGGTCGGGGTTAGTCTATATCACCAGTAGAATGCGTGGTTAAAAGGAATTACACGATTTCAAAATCAACCTGTATAGATAATTAAGTTTGTAGACAAACGACTTGTTTCTTGCATATAGGCACCAGACCATAGTGAATACTTTTTGAATATGGAGATAAAAAATTTAAATGGTTTTGCCGAAATTAGTACCTAAGGATCCTTAGTTAGATATTTTCATAATGTTCTATATAATTTTTTAATAATTCCAGTTCGCAGTATCTACCTTGGACGGTAACATCACGTTCTTTAACTCAACGACGTGTGACCAGACTGGCAGCATCGAAGGACGGAATGACCTCGGCTCCGGAAAAGCTGATACCGACCTCATTACTCCTGAGAAGATGCTTAAAACTAAGTATGTTAGTCGGTTATGTGGTATTTTAAAGTAAAAAATATTTATTTTCGTAAAGATGTGTAAGCCCTTCTTGAATGCTTAAGTTTACTTAAGAAAACTAGCTGTCCCCGCGGGTTCACCTACGTTTATATATATAATTATTGCTCTGCTTTCGTGGCTCGTACGTAGCTCTGGATAAATACATACATAGATTCACGCCTGTTTCCCAGAGGGATAGGCAGAGACTACGGATTTCTATTTGCTACGATCCTGACACACTTCTCTGGCTTCGTTCACGTTCATCACATTCCTCATACACGCCCGTCGGTTCAAGGAGCTCTTAACCTGGCCTTTTTCCAGAACGCCTCCGATCTGATCGAGAAAACGTTCGCCTAGGTTTTCCTCTTGCGACTGTTCCATTCACACTAGTTTTATAAACTTTCGTAGTCAGTATTTCCTCGTCCATTCTTTCTACATGTCCAAACCAGCTTAACATACCCTTTTCTATTCTTGTCACTATATCCACTTTCATGCCGCATCTCTCTCTAATCACACTATTCCTTATTCTATCTTTCAGAGTCACACCACATATGCTTCTCAACGCTCTCATTTCTACAGCATTTATTCTGCTCTCATGCTTCTTTTGCCATACCCAACTTTCACTTCCATACATAAGTGTGGGCACTAATAGTCCTCTATGGTAAATAATATGCTCTGGATAAAGTAGCTTTCTAATGAACTTAAAATCGGTTTAGTAGTTTCAGAGTTTACAAACAAACAAACGAATCTTTCTTTTTTATTATATTAGTATAGATAATACATTTTTATAATAAATATAATCGAAGAGAAAATAAATGCATTTATTCAAGTCTGTTTTTGGAGTAGAGCTCATGAGCTGCTGTGTGTATTAACATTGAGGTAATATATTAATCCTAACTTCCTAACTAATATAATAAAAGCGAAAATGAGTTTGTTTGTTTGTTTGTTTGATACCTTTTCACGCCTAAACCACTGAACCGATCATCCTGATATTTTACATATACGTTGTCAGGTGTACAGCGAAGGACATAGGCTACCTTTCATCCCGAAAAAAAAAACCTAAATTACTGTTCCCGAGAAAAACAATAATAACGTTCGTATGATAATCGATGGCCCCACGTGTCTTTCGAATCATGATTGAATTATATTATTACAAGTAGAGTACAACCTGAATTGATTGTCAAATTCTAAATTAACGCGAGCGAAGCCGCGGGCAAAAGCTAGTATTAATATAAATACTAACCCAATGTTTTAGTATTATTTTGACTTATGTGATATTGTTATTTTCCAGGGCATTCACAACGATATGTTATTCTGCGGATGGGTCGTGTATACTTGGCGGCGGCAACTCGAAGCACGTGTGTTTGTACAGCGTTAAGGAATCTATCCTTATACACAAGTACGTCATCACACAGAACAGATCTTTGGATGCTGTTAATGTGAGTATTATACAGTTGTCCCAGAATAAATGAATCAAATTGTACCGGGAGATTCCTTAGGTATAGGACCTTTCAAATGTGCTAAATAAAAAAACTAAAAGATTATGACCTTTGTGTGACCAATAAAAAAATTATGACCTTTGCGTAAAAATAAAAAAAAATTAAGTTTTTAAAAATGTACGATATTTTTCAGACTGTCATGTACTAGTAGTTTTGAAATCGCAGCATTATTTTGGTGTATTTTTTTGCTCCAAAGAAAATCTTGTTTGTTTGTTTTTTATTTTTACGCAAAGGTCATAATTTTTTATTGGTCACACAAAGGTTATAAGTTTGAGATTCCTTAGGTAAGCCTAAGGAATCTCCCGTTACAATTTGATTCACATATTCTGGGACATCATGTATACATACATATACTTTTATTGATATCTGCTTATCACTGCCACGCCAAAAGCCCAAGCTTTTATTTGCGATTGATCGTAAGTTGCCCAGGTGGGCATCGAGTCAGGAACCTCACCAAAACTACCAAACAAAAAAAAACAAAATCCTAATGACCGCTCTGATGTCAGTGAGAGGGTCATTGGGTGTTGGCTCGCCTTCAATTACGTGTGATCTGAGGCGTAGCTGTCAACGCGTATGACAATTAGTGATGTGCAGGATAATTAAAAATGTAGATCCGCAGATACGAATACGAATCATTGGCGTCAAGATCCGTGGATACGGATCTTAACTTTCTTACTCAATCGGTGTCGGTGCGCGTAACCTTAAGATTTAAGTTTTGTTATAAATTGATCTTATAACTTTCTATAATAAATGTTACAAAGATTTACACTTATTTGATCTCATAAAGATATTTTAATTAATATTTTATAATAACTTCCTATGCTATAGTTAGTGTTTAAACATATATTAGATTGTTGATTTAGTTCCTTTAAGTTACGTGCAGTATTGTATCGTATGTTAACTCACTACGATAAATGTTGATGCCAAATATTTCATTTTTAGAAATAAAAAATAATTTGATTGATATGTAATAGTATTTTATTGCTACCTAATCACCTATGTACATATAAAATTGAATCTATGTACCTATTAAAAATTAATAAAGTAAAAGATCCGTCAAAAATGTAACGGTTACGGATACGGATCTTTTTTCTCCCGCGGATATCCGCGGATACGGATACCGCCATCTGGAACATCACTAATGACAATCTGCATACGCATATCCCTTCGGCGCTATACAGTAGTTCAATGCACAAATGTTGCCAGTATTATAAAAGTCCCAAGTATTGGGCGACCAGACTAAAATCCTTTACAATACTTACAGATTTCATGAGAATTTCTAACATCGGGCATTCAGGCATTAAACTCTAGACCTCCCCCATGCGTAAACGCAAACTAATACTACAAGGGGAAAGATACATTTAAAAAATATTTAATTTCTAATAATTCTGTTATTTTTGAATGCAGGACTTCATAAATCGGCGTCTGATGACCGAATTTGGCAACATGGCGCTTGTTGAAGAGAGAGGAGACTTGGAGGGAGGGGACGTCAATGTGCGTCTCCCCGGCGTTAAGGAGGGGGACATGGCCGATAGGAGGGTTAAACCTGAGGTGAGTACTATATGCAATATATAATGAAAAAGTGTAGTAGAGTCTCGCTGATTTCAGCATGAATGGGGGGCCGGTTCGACCGGGGAAGTATTACCCTCTCACAGAATATCGACGTGAAATAGCAGTATTCCTACTGTTGTGTTTCGTTCGGTAAGTGAGAGTGCCGGAGGTCCAATCATCCCTTTCCCCTTTCCCGTTCCTTCTCCTTCCCATTTCCTTTCCTAAAGGGTCGGCAACGCGCTAGTGATGCCTCTGATTTTGCAGGCGTCTATAGGCTAAGGTGACCCCTTACCATCAGGTGGGCCTTATGATTGTTTGCCAATCTAGTTGTATAAAAAAAATAAAAAAAAATCATCAAGAAGGGATAGCAATCACACAATTATTATGATATTAAAAAAATATATATATTTGATTTTGTTTGTTAAGTAAACCTAATTTCATGTGTTTATTTTTGAGGGTATTTAAAAAGTCTAGATATTAGATTTTGGGGCAAGTAACGAACGGCTAGTAAAGCGCTCGCAGTGCCATACGTTGTGTGTAGTAGGTTCGATACTCACACGAAACAAAAATGTATGTAAATTTATTCTTACCCTAAGGTTCATAGCCCACGGTAACCGCATACCAATACGCTTATTTGTTACCTTAATAGTAATTACTTTTACCATATCCAAGGTTCGTGTGCATTGCGTAAGGTTTTCGCCGACGGGAGACAGTTTCGCAGTGGCAGCTACAGAAGGACTTCTGATCTACAGTCAGAATGCTGGCATTGATGGCACGTTCAGGTAATATAATACTTACTATTTTTCAAATAATAAATAAATAATAAATGATATCTAACTAGTGACGAAAATATAAATCGCATTCAGGACATGATTCTATGAAATTAAACAAATAAACAACGCGATAAAATCCGTATATAGTAATATACGGATTTTATCGCGTTGTTTATTTGACACTTTATTACATAATTTATAAACTATTACACTACTATTATCTACTCGGCCTCGATGGCGTAGTGGTTAGTGTAACCGACTGCCACGCCTGAGGTCGCGGGCTCGATTCCCGCACAAGTCAAACATTTGTGTGCATGAACATGGATGTTTGTCTTAGTCTGGGTGTTTCTATGTATAATATGTATGTATTTACAAAAAAAAAAGTAATATATGTATGTTTATCCATTGTCTAGTACCCATAGTACAAGCTCTGCTTAGTTTGGGCTAGATGGTGTTGTGTGAATGTGGTAGAATATTATTATTATTATTACTATTAAACAAATTTTTAAGCTAATTAAATTACACGAAATGCATAAAAAAAAAATTATATCAAAATCAACGAAATTCAATGCAAAAATAATACATTTTCAACATATTGACTAACTTTTTTCAACAGGCCATACCGTCTGGAATCCGGCTCAACGCCGTTTGCGGTAAAGCAGCTGCTAGCGGAAGGATCGTGGGGTTCGGCGCTGGTTGGTGCAATACAGCTCAACGAACATACTGTGATACAGCAATGTGTTGAAGCTGTACCTCCTGCAGATAGTAAGTAGAGCTTTAAAGGTATTTTCTTTTTAACACGCTTTTATTAGTTTCACTTGTATGTTTAACTGTATGTAACCGACTCCTTTGAGCTCGATTTTGACCCACTTCAAACAGTCAGATTGCATTTAAACGTTGTAAGACTTATTGAGGACCGATGACAATCCAATAATTAAAAAAAAATAATAATAGTTTAAAGAACTAAAAAAATACGCTTTATTAAAAAAACAAACTAAAAAGTAGAAAATTATTTAATGATTTTAATGTAAAAAAGCGTGGGGTGCTTTCTAAGATATTTTGATAACCTCCACCCCACGCTTTTTACATTAAAATTATTAAATTATTTTCTACTTTCAAACTTTTTTTTTTATAAAGCAGGTTTCTTTTAATTTCTTTAAACTATTATTTATTAAAAATATATTCATATTGCAACATTGTCCTTTGCGATGTATTGAAATGAAACTATTACGTACGTATTTTAATATGGTATATTTAAAAACATGACTGAACTATATTACTGCCTCTCGTTGCCGTAGCAAGCTAATGCGACTGGTGTGTCGGTCTCGGGTTCGTTTCCCAAGTTGAGCAAAGTGTTTTAGGGTTTTTTGTCAAGAAGTCTGAGTAGCAAGCAGCACGTAGTCCAATATAGTAGGATCAAAGTAATATAAACAGCAGTGACACAGAGTTTTAAATACTGCAATGGACTCGCTTTTAAGAAATATATACAAATGGCGATGACGTACTTGTTAGTGTAACCGGCTGCCACGTCTGAGGTCGCGGGCTCGATTCCCTCACAAGTCAAACATTTGTGTGCATGAACATGAATGTGTGACTTGGTCTGAGTGTTTCTATGTATAATATGTATGTATTTACAAAAAAAAAGAGTATATACGTATGTTTATCCATTGTCTAGTACCCATAGTACAAGCTTTGCTTAGTTTGGGCTAGATGGCGTTGTGTGTAGGTGTAAAATATTATTATTATTATATTATATATTTGTATATTCAAAAGACGTCTTCCGCACTAGGAATAATTATAAATATTATAAACATGCTAATGTTAGATTGTTTGTTACGCTTTGATTACTCTACTGGTCATCATACATGTTGTCAGGGGTACAGAATGTTTCTTCCAGCGAAATTACTGTTCCCGACCGAAGCCGCGGGCAAAAGCTAATAACTTATATTTTTTCCACAGTTAATCTAACAGTGTCGAACCTAGACGATGACTACGCCGACCGTCTCTTAAACTCCATAGCCCGTCTGCTAGAAGACAGTAGGCATTTAGAACACCTCCTACTGTGGGTAAAGTCTCTAGTCACCGTGAAACGGCGCAAGTTCCCACCCAGCGTGTTACTGGCCTTGGAGAAAGTGCTTACTGTCAAATATTCACAATTGAGCAAGATGTAAGTACTTTTGAATTTTTAAAGATACGCTTAGTTTCCTGTTTCTAAAATTTTATTCTGTGCTTTACAGGTACTGCTTATTTACTGATTTTTTTATTTTATTTATGACGGCCTCGGTGGCGTAGTGGTTAGTGTAATCGACTGCCACGCCTTAGGTCGCGGGTTCGATTCCGCACAAGTCAAACATTTGTGTGCATGAACATGGATGTTTGTCTTGGTCTGGTTGTTTCTATGTATAATAAGTACAAAAAAAAAGTATAGAAGCATGTTTATCCATTGTCTAGTACCCATAGTACAAGCTCTGCTTAGTTTGGGCTAGATGGCGTTGTGTGTATGTGTAGAATATTATTATATTAATATTAATTTATTTATTTGGTCATCCAGTAGTTGTACATTATTTCTACGTAACTAAATAAAACGATTAAAAATACAACATTTTGAGACGTCACAACATGCGTTATTATAATGTGACAACAGTATCACAATATACAGTGTGACTGGTTAAACATTGTACATACTTAAGGACATGATAATTTATGGTCAGACGTAACGTATAAAAAAGAAATAAAAAAAAAAATAATAATAATTTGTCCATTCGATTGATGCTATTAGAGTATTCAGGGCAGACGCCGTTTTATCATCCATAGTTACCAATATACCTACCAGTCCATCAAACACCCATACCCATAGCCCATATATTAGAATCCATACGTAGCAATAGTCCTACGCCTACTGCGGCTAGTGCCGCTTTAGGTGTTCCATCCCACCTTTGATTAAAACTCTCGAAGGGCCTCTTCACGTTGGACCCATGTTTCCGTGTAAGCCTCCCAAAGGGCCGGGTATTTTCCTAACGTATTAGGCATATACCCCTGAAAGAGAAACAATTAATAATAATAAAATTACAGATTTTAACCTGCAAAGAAAACCTTTATGAAAATTTGTATGAAATATCCATAAAATGTGGACACTGCGCACACAGCTGTCGAGGCTAATGATCTTTGATAAGAAAAGGACGGGCGGGGGTGCAAATTCGGGAGAGTGCGGGGTGCGGTAACTGGGGCCGGGGGCGGAGGTTTTGTTTAGTTTTGGTATTTGCGCAAGAGTGTCCGCACATTAAGCTTTTATTGGATAACTAGGTCAAATTTTAAGTACCTATTTTTTTTAGATATTCCGGTCCAGAATAGAGTACTGAATACCCTCCTTCAATATGTCCAGTCTTTTACCAATCAGTCTGTATAAAAGAAGAAAGTTCTCTTCTTTTATATATTGTGATACTGTTGTTGGCTCTATTAAGAAGAGACTGATATGAGACTGGAGGCTGCTATTAAGAACTTCTTGATAGAATATCACAATAAATTCTTTTGTTGGTCTAACCAGGGCGTAGAACCCGAGACTTCATGTGAAGCTGTCTATTTCATTACCTCTACGCCGCCGAGGAAGTTTTCATTATATTAATACGTGAATAGGAAACTTGTACATATTGCTCACATGGAGGAGTGGGAAATTGGCATAGATACAGACATCATAAGCTATGTATGTCTCCCTATGACCATGGCTGCTAAAAAGCAACCGAAACTTCGGGGAAAGTGTAAAATTAAATATAAATAGTTTTAATAATTTAATTAGCTTAAAAATTAGTAAAGTTTAATAGTAATAGTAGTGTAACAGTTTCTAAATTATGTATTAATGTGTCAAATAAACAACGCGATAAAATCCGTATATAGTAGTTTAATTTCAATGAGTAACATTCGCGTAAACAGAAGACAATATTATATACATAATTACGTATGTAATCATTTATCTAGTAATTTTTTACCAGTGCAATAATCCTTACTAATATTATAAATGCGAAAATGAGTTTGTTTGTTTGTTACGCTTTCACGCATTAACTACTCAACCGATCAACATGGAATTTTGCATACACGTTGTCAGGGGTACAGAATAGGACATAGGGTACCTTTCATCCAGAAAAAATAACCGTTGCAAACTTAACCTAAACTAACCTACATTTACGCGAGCGAAGCCGCGGGTGAAAACTAGTAATATATAAATTGATGCCATACAATTAACAGTATTACGCTGTTCAAGGTTCGTTCCGGTTTGTGCAAACATTGACATTGTTACGTCAAAGTTACATATTTAACACTAATATATTAGGCGGTGTATGTTTACTCAGTTTGACAAGCGGCACTTGGCACTGTGGCACTAATTTGGCACTAATATCTAATGGTCTAATTAGGAGCAGATGCGGTGGTCATATGCAAAGACCTAAATCATAGACGTGCCTAGATTGTACGAAATAGCGTCCACACTGAAAATAGTGAACTACTATTATTATGTAAACTTATATTAATACGTTTACATAATAGAGAACCATCTTAATAATAATAATAAAATTTATTTGTCAGAATATTGTAGTTACAATGGTGTTACAAAAATTTAAATGTCCTTATGGACATTAAAATTTTTGTAACACTAGGATATTATTATCCTGCCGTTTCCAGCGTACAAATATTCAGATAATATCATGATCATTGGGAATAATAAAATATAATAATAACTATACCTATGTCAGAAAAATATAAAAAAGAAAGCTAAGATAATTAAGAAAATGTCAAATGTATAAACATGTTCGATTCCCGCACAAGTCAAACATTTGTGTGCATAAACATGGATGTTTGTCTTGGTCTGGGTGTTTCTATGTATAATATGGATGTATTTACAAAAAAAAAAGTATTTATGTATGTTTATCCATTGTCTAGAACCCATAGTACAAGCTCTGCTTAGTTTGGGCTAGATGGTGTTGTGTGTATGTGATAGAATATTATTATTATTATAAATTAATTTAATTATAGGATGTCAAAGTTTCATTTAGGAAGTCATACGTTGAATAGTAACATTTGTCTAAAAGAAAATAGAATAATTTATTTTTAAATGTCATAAAATTCAATGTTTTAAAATTGTCTGGTAATTTATTATAAACTAGCTGTGACCTGCGACTTCGTCTGCGTAGATTTTAACTAAAATGTGTTTGTCTCCGCGGTACCCAATTTTTTTCTAAAATCAAAGTAGCCTATGTTACTCCTTATAACATCAGCTATCTGCCAGTGAAAGTCCCGTCAAAATCGGTTCAGCCGTTTCGGAGATTTCCCGGAACAAACAGACAGACAGACAAAAATTTAAAAAATAGATGTTTTCTTGTAGGTACCTTATATACTTTCATATGCATTAGATATAAAGCTGTTATTTTGATAATATTGTCTTCTGTTTACGTGAATGTTATTCATTGAAAGTAAACTACTATATACGGATTTTATCGCGTTGTTTATTTGACACTTTATTACTGTTATTTTGACATTACAAACAGACACTTTAATTTTATTTATTTGTATAGATACGTGTTGCCATACATTCTTTTCCATACTTTCTTCTTCTTTTCGTGGGGTTAGTGACCAACCTGATGGTGTCAAGAGTTATTCAAAGCCGTAGGCCTCTGACATGGGTTAACGACTGCTGTCAGTTTGACAACAACCGGGTCCGACTTTTTACGTGCCCTCCGAAGCTCGAAGACGCTCAGATGGAATACCACTAAGCGGTCACCCATCTATAGGCTGACCGCACCCAACGTTCCTTAACCTTCCTAATCGTTTACCGATCAGTGAGTGCAACTGGCTATGAGCGCCTCATAAAGATAGAGTATAATTTTCAATATGAGTGAGCGTGACAAAGCTATATTTTATACCTAACTAGATATTTCCCGCGGCTTCGCTTGCGTAAATGTAGGTTAGGTTAGTAACGGTAGGTAATTTTTCTGGATACCCTTTTCTGTTCCCCCGACAACGTGTATACGAAATTTCAAGATCTGTCGAGTAGTTAAGGCGTGACAAACAAACTCACATTCGCATTCATTATATTAGGTGGGATTCTGATAATAATAATAATAATAATGTATTTATTTTGCTTCAATAATGATGGCATTCTCATTGGCATTGTGCGTCGGATGATAACTTAACGTACAGTAAGGTGACCAATTGACCATATTTCAATGTAGTAGGGCTATTTAAATGTGGGATTAAATATAATGACCACCAAAAATACTAATTGCGGAGGAAAATATGCTTACTAAAATATATCATAACGAGCACCTATACGCCTCAAATCACTGCATTCCGTCTCGGAAAGGTTAGGTTATGTTAGGTTCCTTCTTAAACCCACCCAAAAATAGGAGCCCCGCGAAGCACGCTTGCATTTAAATAACAGTTACGTCACTTAAAAGTATCGTGGATCTCTTTTTTTTTATTTTAGCATCATTTACCCTCTTGTACCAAATATGAAAGGCCTTATTTAATTTTATGCGCTATTAAAATATTCTTTGTTGTTCAGATTTTAGATGAAGTAACCTTCGGAGCAAATTAATAAAAAAAAAATATTATTTAGCCTATTCTAACATTCTTATTCGCTTTGCCCAGAGTTAAGTGGAACATCATATGAGTTTGAATGCATGGATGTCGTTATAGTTTTAGTAGACGCTTCGTCGTAGGTTGTTCCGAGAATAGATGTTCGTTATATGTGACGTTTGAACGTTTGAACTCCCACACGATACATGAACAAATAAGGGAGTAATATTGAAAAAAATAAAGGATTATTACAATCTTATCTTGTGTGTGGGGGCCAGTCAGTACAGACCGGCGACACTTCGACCCAGTGGGATCTTTTGTGTCAGCCTCAAGATTCATCCCTTGGCTATCTCCTTATGAATGTACTGCATTAACCGCAGTGTACAATTCAGAGGGAGAAGCCTGAAGTCTTCAGGGTTTGGATATGCCAATCCCATGAAACCCATCCTAAGTCCAGCCAACGCGTCGCATTCACACAGTAGGTGCGATATGGACTCGTCCTGTTCACCACAGGCTCTGCAGATCGAATCGTGTGTCAATCTCAATCTGGATGATTACACTAAAAATGGCATAAACCATAGCAGACGAAGGAAAAAAGCCTTCGTCTACGTAATATTCCAATCCGCCATAGTAACATGGCAACGTGCCACAATATTTGCCATAAGTATGTCAATTATTATGTCGCCATTTTTATTGCCAAATTGTTCACGTACCGTCCAAGTTTTACTTACGCAATAGTACCTACTTGTGTTCGTGCCAACACATTTATCATAACTTGACATCACAAAAGATGCTGAATATTTGTGTCTTTTCATATTCACTGGTGTGTAGACTGCTTTGATGACCCAGCGGCAGTGAATGCAACAGCTATGCATAAGGTTTTGGAATCGATTCACGTTCAGGCAAAGTGTTATAGAGATTTTATTAACCTCTGAGTCTTCTTCGAAGAGGTTAATGAAAACACTCTGTAGGTCTGTGTGTCTGTCTGTTAGTGACAGTTTGTTAGTGACAGGCATAGCTCCGTAACCACTGGACCGATTGACTTGTAACTTGATGTGCAGACACCTTGGCGTCATTCCTCGGTCGAGTTTGAATATGGGCCCTGTGTGTTTGAGAGTGCCGGCGGCCCAATCACCCGTTTTCCCCCATCCCGCTCCTTCTCCTTCCCATTTCCTTTCCTAAAGGGTCGGCAACGCGCAAGTGATGCCTCTGGTGTCGCAGGCTTCCATAGGCTACGGTGACCACTTACCATCAGGTGGGCCGTATGCTTGTTAGCCAACTTAATTGTATCAAAAAAAAAAAACGACTTCCTAGATATAGGGGTCACAAGGTCATAAGGTCAGGAGATATTCACCAACAGAGTGATTTGGAAGTCAAAGGCAGAGGCTTTTGCCCAGCAGTGGGACAGAAAAAGCTGATGGAAAAAAGGTCATATGAAGACGAAGAGGCTGAATCCTGGGTTTTTACACCCATCTCGTTTTAAGAAATTTTTGGTGGCGGCACCATAGACAGAACAGAGAATTTTCTGGTCTGAGTAGAAGCACGGTGTTTAGAACCGTGTCCGTTAGAACGCAATAGGTTTGCCCTCTATTACTTGGCACATAAAACCATATATAGATGTGCTCTCTGCCTATCCCTTCAGACATACAGGCATGAGTCTAAGTATCTAATAAAAAGGAAGTTTAGAGGAACCTGCAACCAGTAAAAATATATTTGCTCCAACGTAAAAACTATAATAAACACAAGCGTTACACTTGAAATGTTTAAAAAACAACAAACAATAAAAATCAGCCAAGTATGAGTCGGGGTCAGTCATTGTATAGTGAAACAAAATCTTCGATGCGTACTTAGTTTCTCAGTTTTTACTTAGATTACATGAGCAATGTAATCTATATTCATCGAAGACTGGCCTTGAGGTATTCATATAGTAGTCAATACTTAGAGCAAACAATTGTTTTTTGCATTTAAAGGAAATTACCATAGACATCTATCATTCATACACAAATTTAGACTCGACATTGCATCATTTACTCTGTCTGTACTCACTAAAACTAACTACTCAAAGGAGCGTTAGACTTCAATACTATTGTGGGGCAGTGGTGTTTGCATAGATCGTTCCATCTGCTAGGCTAGCCAACTTTCCCCGTCCCATAGGTATGTGATGGAGGTAAGTTCAGAGAGTAATGAGCAGCGATAGCTCAGTAGGGCGACCAACAGACTGCAATGCAGAGGGCCTCGGGTTCGAACCCACGTCGCGCACCTCTGACTTTCGGAAGTTACATGACTTATCTTATGTGGGGGCCAGTCAGTGCAGATCGGCGACACTTCAACCCAGTGGGATTTTTTGTGTCGACACTCGCCCAATAACGACTACCATAGATGTTCATGGCAGCCAGGACCGACGGCTTAACGTGCTCTCCGAGGCACGGAACAGGCGATAATTGTCAATTAATACGCACATCATTTCGAAAAGTCATATAACTTCCAAAAGTCAGAGGTGCGCGACGGGGGTAAGAACCCGAGACCTTTTGCATTGCAGTCTGTTGGTCTCCCAACTGAGCTATCGCTTCTGCATTTTCCCCCCCCAAGTTGTATAAAAATCAAAATCTTCAATAGTACTACTGCAGTCACATGTTTCGACGATAAATAACTCACGATATACAATCATGTTTTATAAGGTCAAGTATGAGATAACAACATACAGTAGGCTATGAAGGCCAAGCCTTTGTTGTATAAGAATTTTTCCGTCTGAGAATTTTTCACGGGTAGTCTCATGTGTGGAAAATAGCTTCTTATGTCGCGTATCTAGAAATATTGACACGTGACGTAAGTAACGGTGTGATTAGTATGAATGACTGCCCTTCGATAAAGGCATCGGCTATTGAGTTCTTGCAATGCAGAAGCGTAAGCAAGCAATAGCAAGGCTCCAGAAGCGACGGTATAAGTTGATTATGGCAAAAACGCTTACGGCCCGTCCAGTGGTAAACGGTTACCGTTATCTATGGATGCTTGCACCACCGAGAACATGCACATTGCCGACCCTTTAAAAACCTAATTATATTGTAGAATTCAATTCCATAATTTTACGCTTTATGTTTGTTTAGTTTGGGCTCGGTTTTTTCATTCAAGAGACGCGTCGTTGTAGCTACGGACAGTTAAATTTTGATATATTTTTTAAAGACAATGTAATAAATAAATTGTCCGTGGGTAAAACGAACCGTTTCTTGAATATAGGATCCGGGCCTGGCAAAAGCTGCCCGGTATACGACAGTAAACTATCCGCTATCACAGAATAAAAGGATCCAAAGTCATGGATAGTAAAATGTGAGAGTAATCCATCGCTATCAAGTGAATATACAGACATGAGTATACATAACCCGATTCCTATATCAGTAAAGTCTTAACAAATTTTTAATTTAAAAGGCATGTGTCAAAAAAAAATTTGGGGCAGCCTTTGGGGTCTGCCGATAGAAGTGATTTCTGATACTCTCATGGGGGATATTAAGGGGGTCAACATTTCGTTATTTTTTGCGTAGGACGCACTATTTCTGAGATATTGTTAATATTCTAAAATAATTCAAAAATGGAAAGCGTGGAAGCGTGACGATGACGCGAGTTCTATGATTTTTGTTCACCCAAGAAGTGCTCAACGCGCCTAAAGAAGTTTTCACTTCAATAACTGTCTGTAGGTAAAACGAACTCGTTTTTGATATAGGATTCGGGCCTAAATGTTAGTTCGAAGTAAGAACGTGATTTTTAGTTGAACTAACCATCGACACGTGATAAATCAGCTGATTTCAGTAAAGCGTTGACGTAACGCACGCGAAATCATATGTTCTTGTGAATCAAGTCTCGTGAACAGCTGATACGAATACGCTTACGTGTCAAGGTCAAATACTTCGTACATTTCGCTCGTCTGTTACTTATATAGTAATAGATTTTTAGCAATGAATAGGCGTTTTCCTACATGTAATTTCGTGATGCCTTCACAATATAGTTATATAAAATCCTTTTTTACACCGAAATAAACTGTAATTATACTCGTATGTTACTAGCTGAACCCGGCTTAGTTGTATATTGGGTAATTTGTTATTGTTAAGACTTTGCAAAATACTTGGTATTGTTTTGTTGTAAAAATTACGGATAAAAAGAGTATAGAGTGGGCTAGACGGTGTTAAAAAAAAAAAACAAATAAAAATAATTATAAATCGACTTGAAATTTTTACACCATGTTGTAGTTTAATATAAGAGATATAAAATTGCAACATGGTGTAAAAATTTCAAGTCGATTTATCGATACTTTTTGTGAACGGCCTAACCGTGGTTAAGTTGTCTAATGTCTACTGGTATTCGTTGCTTTAGAATAGTTGCTGTATTTTATAATTTCAGCCATATCATACTTGGCCTAATCAAGAAATTAAACAATTATATAAAATGACATCGAATTTGGATTTACACTTAAAAATATATTGATGAAATAGATTGTATCAAAAACACAACGTTACTTATTTTCGATCGTATCACTAGAAGCATTGCGATAGCACACGGCTTGAGGACTCATCCTCATAGCATTACTTCTATGGTGCTATTAGAACATCCATGCAGGTCTATGAGTGCCCCTACCCTAGTTATTGGCTCGTTGCCCGGCAATATAAAGCTATGTATACGCTTGTCACCATGCAGGCCATATATCTCTTTGCCAAATTTTTGAAGTGAAAACTGCTTAAGGCACGTTGAGTACTTCTTGGGTGAACAAAAATCATAGAACTCGCGTCATCGTCACGCTTCCACGCTTTCCATTTTTGAATTATTTTAGAATACTAGCGGTCGCCTAGTGCTCGAAATTCGACCAATAATATTGCTGATATATGTCATTATATATTGATATATTTAACCATAGTTACGCGCTTCGACTGCGTTTTTGAATTATTTTTGGTTTATAAAGAAGTGTTTATGACCAAGGATTAAAGTTTTCACTTCTATCGACAGTCCCCAAAGACTGTCCCAATTTTTTATTAGTATAGTCTCACGCCGGTATATCTCTGAAGATCTATGCAGTCGTATATTACATCTACATATCGCCAGCTATTTTAGGTCTCAAGTAATAAGCAGCGAGACTATAGCCGTCTACCGGACTTTGCCAGTTTTGAGCTGCTATTGAGATTTTCGAACATTAAAACCCTACTCGTGGTAAACCGGGCAATGTACGATCTACGATCATATTCAAATATAAGCTTATGCCACACATCCAAATAATCAATCACCAGGTGTGTGGTGAATAGTATCACTTAAAAAGAAAAATGTCTAGAAGTTATATAAAAGTGAATTCAGACAGTGCGATCGCTCATGTTAAATGACAGATTGTCGCCTGTCTGAAAACGGCTTAGTAACAGCGTTGTCGACCTGATTTGGCACAACTTTCACGATAAGCTAGAATGATAAGCTAGTCATAGAATCTTATCGTACAATTTTCAGGGTCTAGATATACGGTTGAGAAAACAGATTTTAATTATCTATGTATATGTCCGTACATTATCTTTTTCTTTAGTTGATCTGTGTACTTTCTTCTTGATCTTCCACTTTTCTTTTTGCTACAATTTTTCCTTCAATAGTATTAGTCATGGAATATATTGGTACTTATATAGTCACCTCTGACTTTCGGAAGTTATATGACTTTTCGAAATTATGTGCGTATTGATTGACAATTACCGCCTGCTCCGTGCCTCGGAGAGCACTTTAAGCCGTCGGTCCCGGCTGCCATGAACATCTAAGGCAGTCGTTATTAGGAAGTCAGTGCTCTCTAATATCCTGACACTGGTCTAGCCTTAGGGTATCGTTAGCCTTCGGCTTGCGGAGATCAGATGGCAGTCGCTCTGTGTAAAAACTGATATCCAGTCAAATCCGGTTAAACTAGAAAGCCGACCCCAAGTGACTTGGGTATAATAAAGGCTAGGGAGAAGAAGATATAGTCTCCCGCCTACATATATCCCCGAACTAGTAGGCACAGATTTGTGGTAGGGCCATGCTGGTTACAGCATAAATAGGTCGGCTCAACCGAAGAAGTACCACCCTCTCACAGAAGATCGACGTAAAATAACAGTACCTATCTGTTATGTTTCGTTCGGTGAGTGAGAGCGTCGGAGGCCCAATCACCCTTCCCTTCCCAAACCCCATCCTGCTCCATTTCCCTTTTCCTTCCGGTAGGCAGCGACTTGGTTGTGTTTTTTACATTGCTTCTATAATGCTAAGAAAACACAGCCATGTGTATGAGCCACGGTTCTTGCTTACTATTAGGTGAGCCGCTGGCTCGTCTGTCACCGATGAACGCAATAAAAAAAATAAAAAACTATTTTTGGGTGCCACGTAATATCTAGCTTATCGCCGTTCACCAGACACGTTTCTAGACTCCAGATATCACGGTGTCTGGAACTGTGAGGAACTTCAACAACTGAAACTGAACAACACACAAAAGAAAACACATAAAAATTTGAGAATTTCTTAACAGAAAATCACAACAAAACTTTGCACAATTCGGGAAACAAACCCTTAACCTTTGTCCCTCCGTTAGATCTTTTGAACAGCGGTCGTATTCAATAACGCTGCAACACTGAATCATTGATAATACTTAAAATAATTAAATCATACATACTCAACTAATTTATTACTTTACAGATGCGACTTTAACAAGTACACGATACGATGCATCAAGAGTGTTGGTGAAATGGCTCCAAAAATGGAAGTTGACGAACCAGCGGATAGTGACAACGAATCCAGCGGTAGAGGCACTTTCTCTGATACTGATTAAATTAATAAATTTGTTATTTTGTATTTATGTTGTTTTATTAAGCAATTATCCCGCAGTGTAAGCGATGTAGTTCCAAAGACAATGTAGACAAGATAAATCAAAGCATTGTTATAATGAATCCAGCGGTTGAGGCATTTTTCTGATACTGACTAGATGAATAATCTAGTTCTTTTGCCTGTTATTTCTTTGTTAACAGTTAACCCTTACCAAGGATGCTTCGCGAGGCTATTGAAATCAAGAAACATCCTAATTTCAGTAGAGATGTTTGGAATGTACCACCAGCTTGGGATCCAGTAATTCAACTAGTCAAACCCAAGAAGAAGCAAACCACAGCTAGACTTCATGATACTTTGAGTTCATTCTGTGTAAATAAAAACATCCATGATTAAATTATGTTCGGGTACTTTGAAATAACTACACTGGAACATTGAGACAACTGCCATCTTAGTCTCCCCGTGACCATGGCTGCTGAAAAGCAACCGAAACGTCGGGGAAAGTGTAAACATAAATATAAATAGTATAATAGTATAGTAATAGTATAAATAGTTTATGTATGTGTGTACTGAGGGCCCACTTTTATTTTTGCGGATTTTTGCAGTTTAACTAACAATAGTGATTAGTAAAAGTTGTGGAAATATTTGTAAAACGAATATTAAAGTTTGTAAAGACTTTATTCAAAAGATATATTGCCTTAAGTGGGTCCCTCGGTTCACACACATTAGCTCCCAAATCTAGATATATAATGAATTCACCAACAAATTTTAGTTATAGACCTTTAGTAAAACATGAATAAACATCTACACAACATTAAAAAACCTAATGTGAATAGATAATAAAAAAATACAAACGCCTTTCTGTGGTCCCTGAGGGACCACATTAATTTATGTCATAATTAATAGATTATAACATGAACATTACATATTCATAAGCCAATCTTTAGTAAAAATTACAAGAGAAATTTTAAAACTAAAGAAATATCACAAATATTGGTAAGTATTGTAAACTTTACGTTTTTGTTGGTGGGCCCTCAGTTCACACACTACGCAAATGCTAATTGTTTTTAAAATATAATTAAATACAACAATTACAAAAATAGAGCCTTTCAGTGCTTAGTAATTTTTTTATACTATCGATCTGTATTTATCTTATCACTGGTTTTGTTTTTGTTTTGTCATTTTTACATTTTTATTGATTTTCATACTAAGTCTGGTATAGGGTGTCCACACTTAAAGAAAAGCACTGTTCATGTATTTTAAGATCATTTATTACTAGGATATTGTACAAGTGATAGGTTATATTATTTATAAGCTACAATCGTATATAATCATATTGAAAATTAAATTGAATAAATGATGACTTATTGTTGTTTGCTCTGTGGTTTGACATCAATGAGACCATATGAAATCACATGTAAAAACATTGTCTCCTTACTGCTTTCAAAAATTCTACTACAGTTATCATCGTAACACTGAATTTTGTCATTTACTAATGAGTGGCATTTGTAATGGCCAATGCCACCTTCAACTAAGGGAGGGACAAATTCGATTGCTCCTATACATGAATAAATTTTACCCTAACTATTATTGAACGAGGGATATCACATAAAAACTGTTCATTAGTACCGTTTAAATCAAAGCATATGAATTCTGACAAGTCATGTTTAAAATATACCTTACTTTTGCAATACACGCATTCTCTCGTTTCTTCATCAAAAACGACTGCTTGCTCTAAACAACTTATACCGAAAATCTGAATGATATTTAAATTTAAACACAAAAACATAATATCTCGTTTGATAGCAGGCATTGAACAAAACAAGTTGGAACAATGTTTTGTAAAGACTGCACTTCTGAAACTTTGAAGAGGAAATCGTTCGATAATATTTGTAGCGTTGCATTCACAGTGATATATCAAATGATCTCCTGCCCTGGAAGGCGGTGTTTGCAAATATAGTTGAATAATTTTTGCCCTTAACATGTAAATATCGTTGTCTTCACAATCAATATCAGACAGCTTATTTATGTATTGTAAAATTATTTTTTCTTGTAAAGCATCGATTAGATTTTTAATATATACGTTTTCCTTGTACCCTAAACTAAGCATATACATGACTGAATCAAAGGCACAAGTATTTTTAATTTCCACGTAATCAGAATTAACGCGCACATAGTCACAAAGGTTTCCATTTTTTAAAAACTTTAATTTATGCACAGATTTTTCTTTTACAAGCCTACCCTGCCCTTTCCAATTTTCAACGAATGACGGCTGATCTGCAAATATAGAGTCCTCGTTAAAATCTTTCATTTTTGGTATTAGTTCTGATTCACTTATTTCCCTGTGATCTTTCAGTGATTGTTGGTCCAATGATCTACATTGTCTAGTCACATTTGAGGTTGTCGTGTACTTCGTTTTTTTCTGACATTTTGTTTTCTTCAACGCCAATTTCCTTTTCCTCTTTTTTTTATCGACAGTACATTTATTAACAATATCATGATGTAAATCACCAAAGGCCAATTTAATTTCTCCGTCAGTATATTCTGCATGAAGTTTTAGGAATTCATCCACTCTGTATTTTTGTACTTTAGTTTTATATACGAGGTGTTTCAAAGTCTTAAAATGGCTTTCAATTCCTGATGAAGATGGTGCTTTATTATCCGATTCGAAAAGTGAGCATGCTAAATTAGACCACAACGGAAGTTTCCATAATATTCTTTTGAAAGTAGAAATAAACGGAGGGTAGTAATATTCATTCCTGTTGTTTGATATTATGTTTTTGTTTTGTCTTTTTACGTCTTCAACAACAGTATCAAACCAAACAGTGAATTCTAAATCATCAGCATTAAGTGCGTGAGCATCATGAGATTCATTTTGTTCTACATTTTCAGTACCTAAGTTAAGATCTAACTCAATTTTATGAATTAATTTATTAAGACGGCTTTTTGCGGTTTCGTCTTCAATGTTCGTACTATAGTCGCCATCGTACTGGGTGAGTGCAACACTAATAATATCAATAATAGTGTTTTTAAGTAATTGATAATTTTCACATTTTTTTTAAAATAATACGCACTTAATGTAGAAATATTTCAAACGTAAATCAATTTTACTATCAAAACTGCGATGAAGATTCTTGACGAAATGACTAGTATCCAACCTGATAAATGCTTTTGGTTTGGTGTCATTGTAAGAAAAATTACCTTCAAAAACAGAAAATAAATGTTGAATATATAGTTTTGTGCAAGAATATAACGCGAACGCCTGAACACAAGCAGAAATCAAAGCTGCAGAATCGTCTATAATGACTTCTTGCGGTGGATTATCTACAAAAGTTAACCATTTTTTTAAGCAATATAATATAGTATCCTGGGAATGTGAATCAGTTACCATCTGAAATGCGGGAACAGATTTCAATTTTTCGTTTCCTGTTATAAGTCCTGCATAAAGAAACATTTTTTTTGTAAGTGGAGTCCTATCAGGAAGGTATATGGTTTCGAAAAAAGACCCAGTAGCATCAACTGTCAAGGTAACTTTTGAAAATTTAGCCTGATAGGTATTATAATATTGGATTTGATTATCAGACCAAAACAATAAACGAAAATTCGGAAAAACACACATTTCGCGTATTTCTTTTTTATCGTCATCGATGGATTTCTCCATTATTAACAATGATAAAATTTGATCAGAATGGGGCAAAGGTTCCTTTCTACCGTCAGATTTAATTTTTCTAAAAGCTGCAGATGAAGGGAGTATTGGTGGAGTTATATTATCATCGGTAATTAATTTCGAAGCCAAAATGTTTCGGACCAATACTGATGGTTTATTTTGTAATTCTTTAACCAGTTGTCGTCTCCTATAAGGTGTTAATTTTGATTTGATATTTTTTTTGTGTTCATATAACCCATCAAAATTATTAATTGTACAAGTAATTTTGAAAAGATTTTCAGTAGTAGTTTCACTATTTACAACAATCTGTGCACTACACTGTGAGCACTTACCAAATAACTGTATGTAATTCTCACGAATACAACCTTTTTTAAGAGTTAATGTACAGGGTAATTTTGAGTTTACCCATATTTTTTCTTTTAACATACAGCTCCATTTGTATTTTGGTAATGTTTTATATCTTCTGTATGATGACGAACCAGTCCTCTTCTTAATCCCCACCATTGGTTGTATTTTCTTCCAATCATAGACGTCCAGATAAAAAGAAAATGTTTTTGAAATATTTTGTTTCTTAGTGATTGCTAAATCCGTTGATAATGGTGGACTGTTACACGACGCTGATGGCAAAGTTTCAACATTATTAGACTGTTGGTAATCTGTGGCAAATATATTATCTTTTTGCCGCTTAAATGATAAATATAAAGCCATGGGTGACATTTTATGGTCAAGTTCTTGGGACATTAATGTAAATATTAGATCATTGTATTTAATATTTGGATCTTCCAAGCGTTTGGCATATTTCAAAAGTATCTCTTTCTGACGTCCATAAGGTACATTTGGTGGCCGACCCGCAGAATTGTTATCACTGCACAATACGACATATATTATTGTTAGTGTTTATTCCTTTTAACACGGAATTAAATAATGATCAAATTGTACTTTGTATCAAGTAGGTACTTACCAGATAAACAACAGGGAAAACAGTAATATTAATAACAAATCCATTCCCACTGCTTCGCAATAATAAAATTGGTAAAATAATAGCACAATGAATTGGATTGGTAAGTAAATTTGCCACGGAAACACAAATGTTTAAAATTAATACGCGTAAGTGAGCGATATCCCGACAAGCAACAAGCTGACAGTTTAACGTCCGCAAATAAATGAAAATTCTAAACTACCCACATACAACAACAACTGTTCATTTTTATTTCACACTTTACGACTATGCAGGAACTTTGAAACTTAACGTATGTAATGGTTCTTAAAACAATATTATCTCTTCAGAATCAGAATCAGAATCATTTATTCGCTATAGAAATGGTTGACAAAAGTTGTTACATGTATAATTAGTACACATTTCACCCTTACTAGGCATGCGAAAATTTAAAGAATGAAATTACATAAGTAGACAATGTTTACGTTTATAAAAAGTCAAATAAGATAAACAATTCGTTAATAACAATGTAATAAAAAATATTACGAAAATGAAACTAATATCAAATAATAAACTCATACATAATCAAATCAAATTAAATTAAAACAATCATATAAAATGTCTTGACTACATGGACAACCTACTACTATGGAAAACCTAATTTGTACATTTTTGATAAAATAACAATGAAACCAGCGATAAGATAAATACAGATCTATAGTATAAAAAAATTACTAAGCACTGAAAGGCTCTATATTTTTGTAATTGTTGTATTTAATTATATTTTAAACAATTAGCATTTGCGTAGTGTGTGAACTGAGGGCCCACCAACAAAAACGTAAAGTTTACAATACTTACCAATATTTGTGATATTTCTTTAGTTTTAAAATTTCTCTTGTAATTTTTACTAAAGATTGGCTTATGAATATGTAATGTTCATGTTATAATCTATTAATTATGACATAAATTAATGTGGTCCCTCAGGGACCACAGAAAGGCGTTTGTATTTTTTTATTATCTATTCACATTAGGTTTTTTAATGTTGTGTAGATGTTTATTCATGTTTTACTAAAGGTCTATAACTAAAATTTGTTGGTGAATTCATTATATATCTAGATTTGGGAGCTAATGTGTGTGAACCGAGGGACCCACTTAAGGCAATATATCTTTTGAATAAAGTCTTTACAAACTTTAATATTCGTTTTACAAATATTTCCACAACTTTTACTAATCACTATTGTTAGTTAAACTGCAAAAATCCGCAAAAATAAAAGTGGGCCCTCAGTACACACATACATAATAGTTTTAATAGTTTCAATAATTTAATTAGCTTAAAAATTAGTAAAGTTTAATAGTGATTATAGTAGCGTAACAGTTTTTCAAAATTTTGTAATAAAGTGTCAAATAAACAACGCGATAAAATCCGTATATAGTAGTTTAATTTCAATGAATAACATTCGCGTAAACAGAAGACAATATTATGTAACCCTTAGTGTTAAGAATGTGGCACCAAAGATGGAGAAAACACAACAAATCCAGCAATAGAATCACTGTCTCTGATGTATATCTTATGTTTTATGAAGCATATATTGGTTAGTGGTGCGACATGGTTCTATAGATCCAGCGATTGATAATAACGAATCCAGTTGTAGAGATGTTTCCTCTGGCATTGATTAGATGAATAAAGTAGGTATTTTTCAGTGGTGGTATCGTGACTCTTTAGATGGATGTTGACAAGTTAAAATATAATATCGATGCTAGTGATCATTTCCTCGTGATTATAAAGGTTACAAGTGAGTTATATTGCTATCATATTTTTAGGTCATGTGACTAACTGAAAGCACGTGATCAAAGATTTCTAAACGATATAATTACGTGTGTATTGCTTCAAAAATGTAATGCTACCTCAAGGAGCATAGGTCACATTGGATCCCTGCTGAATACAGTGCCTTTTAAATGGTTGGATACAATGCTGACATTTAAATTACCTAAAATTGTTTATCGTCTAAAACCTATATTATGGTTGCATCTCGTGGTCCTAACTTTTCTTGTTGGTCACGTCACATACATAAAATCTAAATGCCGTATTAGGTGCCTTACTTAGCACTTTACGGCTCAAGGAAAGCATAGGAACGACTACGATAATACATTCGTGTTGGCTTATGATACCTTTTTATTAACATTTTAAGCGCTTAGCTAAATATCGACTGCCGTGCCCCTAGCGCCCGGCTACAAATCGATAAAATAATACCTACAATCATTAGGGAGGTGTAAAGTGTAGGTGAGGTGTAAAATACAGAATTTTAAGTAAATGTTGAAAATCATATCTCAAATTCAAAACATTATTCAATAATGGTTTTAGTTGTACCACGCAGTTAATAGAACGAAAATAAAACAAAAGTATCGTGCATGTTCTCTGTCGTAGAAATACGACACGGGCGGTAGAGGCACGGACATATGTGTCGCATAAATGCGACACAAGCGGTAAAAAAGTTAAGATAGTCAAAGATACATACATATCTTGAAAGAATACACTATCGAGAATAGAAAAGGTGCCAAAAATGGTTTTAAATTAATGTTAACATCAAATGCAAAATTGTATTGCAAACAAAATATAATTAGAAGATGTATGATAATGACTAAGAAAGTAAGTTAGAAAAACGTGAATATGATAGTCAGACGATCTGAGAGTTCTCGTTCTTTAAATAGACCAGAGAAAAAGTCTGGTTCACCCTGAACCACGTTGTGCCTAAATCGTAGCAAGCGACAATCTTTCTGCTTATCTTGCCTTTGGCAAGAGGCGTAGGTACCTATAGTAGGTATTTGTCTAACGCTGGATTTTTAATATCATAATATGTAATAATATTCATTGGATTAAATACTGCATAATCATAATAAACAATACTGAGAATTGGCCCTGTTTTATTCAGTTTGTGTAAATAAACAGGGCCAAATTCTCATAATTAAAAATGTTTAAAATAGAGTTCCAATCTCGTCTAAGTGTCATGAATTCTAGGTATTTTCCTAAATTAAAATAAAGTCAAATCTGATCATAAATGTCATTTGAGTTAACACTCGACGTATGTTAGTAAACATATAAATTACATTTCACGTCTGACGTTTATTAAAAATAGATCAGAACTCATTTTGAAAAAGTTTAATTACGAGAATTAGTCCTTATGTAGTACAATTGCTATACTTTTATATTCAGTCAATCAAAAATAAGATCTTATTGCTATTTGAGAAATAATAAAACTATACACCATTAATGTCCTTTATTAACTGCAGTCACACTAGGCCCTAATATAAAACTAACGGAGTTACTATTGCGCGGCCACGAGAGCAGCGCGGTTGCGCGTGCGACGGCGATCGCAGCAGCCACCGCTACCACTATAGCGATGGTTAACAGCAACCATTTCGCTACTTCGACGTAGTTTAGCAGCTTGTGAGAAGCGTGCAGCTCATCTTGGATTGACTGCGGTATTCCTGCGCCCTGGAAAGACAAAAAAGATATAATTTTTTTAGGTATTTAACTGACTTCAAAACAGGATGAAGTTATCAATTCGGATGTAGGTATTTATTTTCTTTTATTATGTTTGTTATCTCAGAACTTTAACAATTATAAACCAATTTTTAAAATTTCTTTTTTTGTGGTATCTACATTTCAAGGTTGCCGATTTTAGTTTTAGATTTTCAAGATTAAGTAGATTCGATTTAGTAATATTTTATATTTTTTAGGACTAATAGGGAGTTTTTGGAAGTTGGTTTCTTTTTTGTTAAAAAGATTTTTATTTTTGTATTTTTATTGATCATATTTTATACGTAGGTATTGTCATCCATGGACCGACCGCGCCAAGCGTAGCTTAACCTTTGATTGGTCGACCAATGCGGCTTTTAATGAAATAATACATTTATGTATAAATCAAACTTAAATACGAGTACCATGTGCTACAACTAGCTTCTAGTCGCGAAAAAATATGTAACTACTACTAACTTTGATAGGAAATGTGGTACCCTGATATCCTGAAACATTTTGCGTAACGCTTTCGAGTGTACAGACGTGATGTTATTATATGTGATTGCGTAAACAATGCATATTAATGCGAAAGCAGCGATTGCGTTTGATTTGCTGTCATTTTTTGAAGAGTTCCGTTGTCTGTCTCCGAAACCCATCATCAGATCTATATGAAATTTAAATGGGACCATTTCGGAATAAACCCCTTTCGAATAAAATATCTATATTTGATGGAGTTATACCCGAACATACATAAAAATAACATACAAACATTGAGAACCTCCTCCTTTTTTGGAAGTCGGTTAAAAATATAGAAACCGACTTCAAAAACACTAATCCAATTACGTGGCAACAACCCATATTGGATAGATTCTATTAGTAGCTTAGTGAAGACGCCTGCTTGTTCACAGGGGTCAGTGCCGGATTAAGCAAGCGCCGGGCCCGTAGCAAATTCTTTCGGGTAAGTGCTTGCATACGTCAGACTTTTTGTAGAGCTGATTATTGGGCCGACTGAAATTCTACACATTTATACGAGCGACTTTTTGTAGAACTTGTGTGTTTACCGAATGAAATTCGGTGTTTTATTTACGCCAAGGAAATAGTCGGTTACCGATTGTCTGACGTGGATTGTCTTAGTAGGAAAAGTTGTAACATTTTACGTTTTTGTGATATCAAGTAAATTCGATATACCACATCTTAGGTAATAAGGTTCACTCAAAAAATTACGCTCAGACAGAGATGAGTGGGTTTAAATATGCGGGGCCCCCTTTCGCGCGGGGCCCGTAGCAATTGCTACTCTTGCTATGTGGTAAATCCGGCACTGACAGGGGTACCTACAGAAAAAACGTCTTAACAGATGTGAAAGAGTAACAAACAAAAAAGAGAACTCATATTCGCATGTATACTTAATATTATATAGGATTTTCATAAGAAACTAGGCCCTTTAAGTTATAATATATAAAACATACAATTTATATTTTAATCATAATATATCAAGCTGTAAATTGCTTGCTATATATTAATAGACTTCAATCTTAACAATTTTCAAGTGAAAATATGACCATATTTTCATACAAATTTCGAAGTAAATTTTCTTCTAAAGCTAGAATTTTAGAACTATTATATTGTGTCTATAC
Source organism: Catocala sponsa (assembly GCA_963564715.1). Taxonomy (NCBI): domain Eukaryota; kingdom Metazoa; phylum Arthropoda; class Insecta; order Lepidoptera; family Erebidae; genus Catocala; species Catocala sponsa. The sequence goes on from OY751329.1 coordinate 4,266,679, forward strand.
GATAGAAGGCAATTTAATAGACATTGGGCGTTATCTTTTATAAGTACTTACATATGCCGTAACTCGCTAAAGTAATAGCCCAATTTGACAAACGCCATTATCTTAAATGTGGTATCTTAAAGATAAGTTTATCTGAGACCTAAATTTGCTTTATATAAGCAATTATGCAATTAGTTAGCACTGAAAATAGTTCATGGCAATGATATTAGATACTGAAAAGAAGCTATCTGTTTCAGTTTTGTGGAAAAGTGAAGACTCGGGAACGACCCACTGATGAACGCTGCACGGATGGCGTAAAGGTTCGAGGGGTCGTCTCGCCACTGACGCCGCGCCGAGTATAGTGGGTGACTGCCTCCATGGCGCAGAGCTAGTGAATGCGACTACTGTGCGTGAGGTCTCGGGTTCGAATTCCGGGTCGGGCCAACAAAAAGTTATTGGGTTTTTTTGTTAAGAAATCTCAATAGCAGCCCGGAGTTAGGAGGTTGGCGGTGTTAGACACCCCCGTGACTCGGAAAGCACGTAAAGCCGTTGGTCCTGCGCCCGATCTTTCTCCGGTTGTGTCGGATTACTGTCCCATCGGATCATGAGAGTTAGGGAACAGAGAGTGCACTTGTGTTTGCGCACATACTTGTGTACTATAATATCTCCTGCGCAGATGGCTAGTCTCCGTTAAGACTGGCCGCCGTGGCCGAAATTCGGTCTGGAGGACATTATTATTAGTGGGTTCAGAACTGTGTGTTCCACAAACTGTTGTTCTAGAGTCTGGATGTTCTTTGTGTCTAATGTTTGAATGTTTATAAAGTCCCAGACTTAGAACAGGGCATTTATACTTAATGAGGGAGTAATCGTTTTAAAAAGAAAAAAGAGTTTTGTGTGGTTCTCAAAACAATATCGGGTCAAGAAACTCCATTGCAAAACAGTCAAACACAATTACCTATTGTTTGAATTATAGTTATTTCCTTTACGCAAGCTCTTTTGCTATCTATTGCGCTACTTATTAATATAAATAGAATTTCCAAAACAAGTACGGTTAATTCTTAAAATTTCAAAACATTATTAAAATATTTTCAAGACAGGGTCGGTATTTAATAAAAAAATATTGAATTAATCAAAATTTTGGTGTCCAAACTATGAAAGTTATATATCATGGTCTAATATTAATTGTCTGTGGACGGGAGCGCCGGTAGTTTGTTTGTTTGTTTGTTACGCCTTCACGCCTTAACTACTTGACCGATTGTCACGAAATTTCGCTCACACGTAGTAGGGTACAGAAAAGAACATAGGTTGCCTTTCATTCAAGAAAAATGTAGTCTTCCTGAAGGATAGAAAATTGACAATATCTAAAAAGCGACCAAAATCTAATAATGTATACAAAAGGGTAGTATTTAACTGCACAGCAAAAAAATACTAATTGTACACCAAAATATATTTAAAGAGATCAAACTAATTTGACGGAGCCCCGCTTAGCGGGGCTCTTATTTTTGGGTGGCTTTAAGAAAGAAACTAACAAAAGCTAACCCTTCCGAGACGGAATGCAGTGATTTGAGGCGTATAGGTGCTCGTTATGATATATTTTAGTAAGCATATTTTGCTGCGCAATTACTACTTTGGTGGTCATTATATTTAATCCCTATAAAAAATATTTATACTGTAGTACTTCTTGTTACAGGTTACAACCATGACGTCTTACAAAGTCACGTTATTGAATACCATTAGCGACATCTAGTTTAAAAACCCAAAAACTTGTGACAATAGATAAGATAGCTTGTGATGTATTTATCTACGTATAAAAGATTGATGTTATTTATATAGCCAGATAACAAGTACTGAATTGATGTAAAATTCCACGCCTGTCAGTGTGTTAAGATATCTCCGGATGCACAGTTCCTTACAGACTGATAACCTAGTGCTGCTGAAATTGTAACTTTAGCAAATCTGAGAATTCTAGCATTAATGTGTAATATTATTACATTTCAGAAATTGAGATGCCGCTTCCACGCATAACCTAAAATTGCATAAGTTGGTTAAGTTGTCAGCATTGCCATTCAACGTGGCAATATTGCCAGGCTTCTGCGTTCTTCTTCTCTTGACAGCGATGCTAAAGAATTTAACAACGCTGCCCAAACCATCTATTTTATTTATTATATTTTGTGTTTTATCTTTTTATTTAGTTTTTTTATAAGTTAGTCATGTTAATATTACTTTAGTTGTATGCATTGAATTATATGTTAAGTGATAACATTATATAGTTCAATGGTTGTATGTAATGATTTGATGCGGTGGTGGCCTGCTTACATTATTTAATTTTCTATTAATAAATAATTCATATTATTAGTTTTGACGGCTCGATGGTGTAGTAGTTAGTGTAACCGACTGCCACGCCTGAGGTTGCGGGTTCGATTCCCGCACAAGTCAAACATTTGTGTGCATGAACATGGATGTTTGTCTTGGTCTGGGTGTTTCTATGTATAATATGTATGTATTTACAAAAGAAAGTCTATATATATATGTTTATCCATTGTCTAGTACCCATAGTACAAGCTCTGCTTAGTTTAGGCTAGATGGTGATCTGTGTATGTGATAGAATATTATTATTATTATACTTTGTAAAGAAATTTGTCGTAAAAATATGAATACTGTTCGAGTTAACCTAGAGTTGTTTTTTATTAGCGTGTAGTGTGTTTATTTAAAGTACGTTTTCATCTGCTTTTACCGTAAAACTGTCAACCTTCAGAACTCAAAATCCTTACCTCTTCAACCCATAACATGGGGAATAGTCCGGTAGGCACACTTTTCAACTGAGGGATATTTTCTATATGACGCATCTCTATGTTGAACTGTAACCGCTTAACACCTTTCAGCACGACACCAGTTATCTGTAGAATTAAAAAAAAAGTAAATTAAAAGGGATGAGGGATATTGCAGAACAGAAGATATGGCCCGGTTCTACTAGGCCTTGGTCTTTTGCTAAGTGGGAATCAACGACCAGAGTCAATAGTTAAATTATTTGTTGGTTTGTCAATTGGACGTAGTTATGCAAAATGGATCCAACCCACAAAACACTTTGTTTTTAGGTATAGTTATAAATGATATTAAAATATATATATATATATATATATATATATATATATATATATATATATATATATATTTAAAAACAAAGTGTTTTGTGGGTTGGATCCATTTTGCATAACTACGTCCAATTAGCCCCGAGCAAATATTTGTATGGACGACAGATCCTTAAATATCTGGTCTTGCTATATGGAGTCCACATTATTAAAGATTTTTATATTTTCACCTTTCTTGAAAGACAAACCTTTTAAGGCATGAGTTTCAAAAGTACCCAGAAAAAGGAAACCCAATTCCCAATGATGATATTTAGTTATGGCATTAAGTTTAACTACTTGCATTTATTATATACTAGCCTTTGCCCGCGGCTTCGCTCGCGTTAATTTAGAATTTGACAATCAATTCGGGTTGTACTCTGCTTGTAATAATATAATTCAATCATGATTTGAAAGATACGTGGCGCCATCTATTATCATAAGAAAGTTATTGTTGTTTTCCTCGGGAACAGTAATTTTTTTCGGAATGAAAGGTAGCCTATGTCCGTTTCTGTACACCTGACAACGTATATGCAAAATTTCAGGATGATCAGTTCAGTGGTTTAGGCGTGAAAAGGTAACAAACAAACAACTCATTTTCGCTTTTATAGTATTAGTTAGGATTAGGATATCAACCACCATATTGGACAACTTAACCCAACAAGACTTCTTGATCAATAGCCTATCATGAAACGTAATGGCGAAGTTTTAGGACGCCTGTTCGTATCGAAACACAATATACTCATTCCAAAATTCCTCCTGAATTTCAGTACGTAATCTATTGATTGTTCTAAACCCTTTCATGTAGTAGTCAAAACACAGAGTAAATGTCAGTGTCATTTTGAAATATGATAGACAGTTTCGTGGTAGACTGGATGGATGGTGATGTTTTAATTGGTCTCCTTGCCACTTCTTCTTCTTCTTAGCGTATCGTTGGCAAACACTTTTAAATTATATATTTGCCGCCCAGAAAGCAGCTGCGTTAGCTGTGTTGTCAGAGGCAGCCATCAGATCCTCCTGCATGCAAGTTATCGGGGACGCAGGTCACGATGTAAGGTGGGACATCGTTTGTCTTGCACCGCACGCGCAAGCCCGATCGGTACCGTCTGAGAGTTACCACCTAAACATGTTTTCTTTGCACTGCTCGACCTGGGTTCGAAGTCTATTTAGCGACTTCCAGACCGACCTTGGCAATCGATGTCCAGGTGGAAGGCTCTCAGTAGGTGACATGAAAGGTGTAGATAGAGATATTTTTTCTCGGCACAGGTTGCATCTCGCCTTTGATGGCTCCAGGATCAGTTAACAAAGCTGTTATGGCTCTTCAGCCTTTGCTGCACTGGCTTGTGACCATACAAGGGGGTCCTTGCCACTACTACTGCGGTAAGTGTCGTGGCTTGGATCTCCACACAAGACAAAATTTGCATGATCCACAAATAGTAACTGTTCTGAGTATGGGTGTTTCTTGTATCCGTTGTTTGAATGCTTGTAAAGTTCTGTTCGACACAGGATTTATTCGTAGTGTGGAGATCTTAGACCTACAAATACGTACTAACTTAATAATTTACAACATGAGATAAAGAGCAATAAACCTTATACTGACCGGATCAATATAAACAAATGTGTTGTGTTTCTCCTTGTCTGGTTTGATGCCTTCTTTGAAGTACTCCAGCAGTTCTTCAGAGGCGAGGTAGAAATGTGGTAGAGAAGCGATTGCGGGCGCGCCTTGGCACGGCATGAGGTTCAGTAGACCCATGAGGAGACAACCGTCGTGGTTAGCACTCCAATTTCTTAGAAAATAAATAGGGTTATTAGGTTATTTTTTTAGTAGGCCTAGTGGCTGGTGAGCTAGTAGCCATATTTCAGCAATTTTAAGAGTACACATATCCAAATCGTCGCCTGCTATGATAGCAGCACTCTCTTTAAAAAAGTATTTATAGCTATCCTTGTTGAAAATTATTAATTACGTTATTTTGTGGAACCTGGAACATAGCTTGCGAAATTTAGATGATTATTATAACCGACTGCCAACTATTTCGCAGATTTTCAAGCGTAAGTTTATTTATGTATAAAAAACACACGTCTTTAATATAAAGTAACATAGATAATAGCAACATGTTTGCGAATATTTATTACCTACAATGATTAATGGTCAGATTTTGGAATTTTGTATAATAGCATATAATTATGGTAATTAATACTATACGATATTGTTCCGATGTCGGTACGACATAGTGACGATATACACGAATGATTTGAATAACTAGAAATTGGTGTGTAATTCTGTACAAAATGTAAAAAAAGACATCTCGATCTCATACTACCACAGTCATTTCGGCTATAGCAAACATTCTTTTTTTTGTATCACGTCTCAGAAATAATTCCTAGCGTTGCCGCTTGTCTTTCCAAAGAAGATTAAACTTACTTTCTGCAGAAGCATTTGTTATCCTTGTTGGCGCTCTTAGCTGCGAAGGCAGACTCTGAAATCTCGTAGTAATACGCGCTAATGTTGAACATTTCTCGTTGGTCTACCAACTCAGCGTACACAGATCTGTAGATATAAGAAGAGATTATACATTAGTAAATGTCAAGACATTCATTTGTGACGCTTGCGTTGTAAGTGGCGGTAACCCAATGGATATGGCGTCAGACTTGTCGAGAGGTCGAGAGACTCGTGGGTTCGAATTTTACCTATTGCACATCTTTAAAATGATTCCCAAGATAAATATGTTCGGATTTTTAGAAAATAAATAAGTTATCTGGATAGTGTAGATACCCACAATAATAACAGTTAGAATTTTAGCACATCATATAAAAAGAGTCGGTTACACTAACCACTACGCCATCGAGGCCGACATAATTTCGGATAATCAGAGGTGCGCGCCGTGGGAACGAACTCGACGTTGTGTGATAGGATTAGCGCTTATTATTACTAGTGGTAAACAAGTACATACGATTGGCCTGATTACTAGAGGACCTAGGATCACTTGCAGTACTAGGTTTTGGTATTGCATGTGACAAATTAATTGACTACTAGCGGTCGCCTAGTGCTCGAAATTCGACCAAAGTTTGCCTGTAAGATATTGCTGATATTATGTCATTATATATTGATATATGTAACCATAGTTACGCGCTTCGACTGCGTGTGTCAAATGCATGGTTGTGTGCGTGTAGTGTTTTTTCATTAATTTAATGTACTTGTAATGCATATTTTATAAAAATATTAGCATTCGTCACTTCTTCTCTGTATAAACTATAAGTGTGCCAAATTTCATACTCCTCCGTCCGCGCAATTTTCGTAAAAAGGGGTAAAAAGTTTTTGCTTCACGTATTAATATATAGATAAGATTTTTAAAAACTATTGGTCGGTATGTACTAAAGCTTCTGGTACTCTTACTATTCTTGCAAAAAGGCAGTAACAGGCACTGCTTATTACCTATTCTTGGGCTGCCTCCGTGGCGCAGCGGTAGTGCATGCGACTGCTGTGCATGAGGTCTCAGGTTCGAATCCCGGGTCGGGCCAACAAAAAGTTATAGGGTTTTCTGTTAAGAAAATCCCAAAAACAGCCCGGAGTTAGGAAGTTAGCGGTGTTGGACACCCCCATGCCTCAGAAAGCACGTAAAGCCGATGGTCCTGCGCCTGATCTCCCTCCGGTTGTGTCGGGTAACCGTCCCATCAGATCATGAGAGTTAGGGAACAGAGAGTGCACTTGTGTTTGCACACACGCCTGTGCACTATAATATCTCCTGCGCAGATGACCAGTCTCCGTTAAGATTGGCCGCCGTGACCGAAATCGGTCTGGAGGACATTATTATTACCTACTCTAACGTCGATTTCCTATAAGAAATTTACCCTTGCGTGCCAGGTCATTGGTGACGTCCACAAATAGAAACGCTGCCGCTCTTCAATTTGAAGTTCTATGATTGCCCGTCTCCCAAAGAATATTACCAGGGTTATAACAGCAGCGATAGCCTAATGGAAGACCGTTGGACTGCCACGCAGATGTCTCAAGTTCCATTCCAAGGAGCGCATCTCAGACTTTTCAAAGTTATTTGCTTATTAAATCCTAATCCTAATGCTAACTTAATATTATAAAAGCGAAAATGAGTTTGTTTGTTTGTTACCTTTCACGCCTAAACCACTGAACCGATCATCCTGAAATTTTGCATATACGTTGTTAGGTGTACAGAAACGGACATAGGCTACCTTTCATCCCGAAAAAAATTACTGTTCCCGAGGAAAACAACAATAACGTTCTTATGATAATAGATGGCGCCATGTGTCTTTCGAATCATGATTGAATTATATTATTACAAGCAGAATACAACCCGAATTGATTGTCAAATTCTAAATTAACGCGAGCGAAGCCGCGGGAAAAGCTAGTAGTTAATAAAATTATCGCTCGCTTCGACGGAGAAGGAAAACATCGCGAGGAAACCTGCATGTCTGCGAGTTCCCCATAATGTTCTCGAAGACTTGAGAAGGCTGCCAACCTACACTGGGCTAGCGTGGTGGGCCATGGCTTATCCCTTCTCACAATAAGGAAAGGTCCATGCAGTGGGACAGTTTAATACAGGGCTGATATTATTAGGGTTGTATGAACCTTCTTGTACCCCTACCTGCATAAATCAGGCTCGAAGGTATAAATCCTCTGGGGCACGTTGTTCACGTCAATGGGAGGGAATATCGAGGAGTCGGATCCGTTGATCTTCCCACAGTACTGGTCTCCCCACATCGGCATAATCTCCTTGTTCTGGTACCTCACTATGCGACCCAAGTCGTACACGTTGTCTCGTCCTCTAATCATCTCGTAAGGACCGGATTCTGAACGATTCATCTGGAAAAAGGTATATTTACTAAAGTTTGAGATTGGCAGACGAACCAGCGGCCTACCTTTCAGCGGTAATTGTCGCTTACGAATAATTTCCTTAGGCTTTAAAGAAGCCATATCAAGACAATACAGTCAGGCAGCTTAGTCTAAAGAAAGGCAGAGAATAATTAAGAATAGTGCGTCTATTCTGCCTTTCAATTGGAACGCGAATCTGGTTCGCTAATAAAGCAGACTAAATGAAGATATTAATCCTCTTGGGGCCTGAATACAGTGGGGTAACCTAGTTAACATAGTGCTATCAGCACCTGACCAGGGTGGTCTTGCAAGTGGTGGTCTTATACTCCAAGTCCGTATCTATACTTGTGTACCAATATAACATTTCTTTTTTATATTGCTCGTCAAAATGACCACACTCCACCCCGTAAGCAGTCGTGTGGTCTAAGAGCAGTGGCCTCCACACCGCCTTCATAGCAGCTGAGGCGATGTTGAGGTCTCTACTTTGACGGCCTGAGAAGGTGCTTTTTCACGCCCCGCTTAAAGGACCCAGGAGAGATTTTAAATGTTTGTATATTTTATTAATAAACTAGATGTTTTCGCGGTTTTACCTGCGTTTATTATTACTGCGCCGCTCCTGTGGGTCGTAGCGTAATGTTATATAACCTATAGCCTTCCTCGATAAATAGGCTATCCAACACTAAAATAGTTTTTTAAATCGAACCAGTATTTCCTGAGAATAGCGCGTTCAAACAAACAAACAAACAAACTCTTCAGCTTTATAATATTAGTATAGATAAACACACAAACTATTTTAAAATTCTTTCTTTATTAGAAAGCTACTTTATACAGAAGTAACATAAGCTATATAACATCACGCTACGAGCTATGGGAGTGGAGCAGTAGTCATACACGTTGGTGAAAACGCGGTGAAAGCTAAAAGTATATAAAAAAAGAAATATTAATAAAGAATAATTACGTGTGAAAACATGGAGAAATAAAATCCATTGGTTTCTGCCTTGCGCATAGTGGGTGGAGTTTCTGCCTTAATTTTGCCGCAAACCAATCCTGAAAAAAAAAACAAATATGGCATTAGATTGCTTTTGAAGTTATTTTGTAGATTTAACTAAAACTAGCGGTCGCCTAGTGGTCAAAATTCGACCATAATTGATTTATATTTTAACTATACTCCTTAATTGACAATATTTCTAAGCTTACTACTTTTCTTTTTTATTTATTACAATATAAATAAATAATTATAAATTATGTCATATAAATAAGGTATATATGTATATGTAACCATAGTTACGAAGATTCAACGTCAGACGAACAATGCCGAAATATTACAAACGCAATTCGACTACGTGTGTCAAATGTATGGTTGTGTGCGTGTAGTGTTTTTTCATTATTTAATGCATTTCTAATGCATATTTAATAAAAATATTAGCATTCGTCACTTCTTCCCTGTATAAACTATAAGTGTGCGAAATTTCATACTCCTCCGTCCGTCCAGTTTTCGTAAAAAGGGATCCAAAGTTTTCGCTTCACGTATTAATATATAGATAAGTGCCAACAGATGAATTATTTTACTGAATATAAATAGAAAGTGATATTCAATCAAATTTACTTGATCTGTACAGTGTACTAATTATTCTTTCTTCTTCTTTTCATGTGGTTAGTGGCCAACCTGTTGTCAAGAGTTGTTCAAGCCTGACATGGCTTAACGACTGCTCTCAATTTGATAACAACTGGGACCGACTTTTTACGTGCCCTCCGAAGCACGGAGACACTCAGATGAAATACCACTAAGCGGTCACCCATCTATAGACTGACCGCACCCAACGTTGCTTACCCTCGCTAATCGTATACCGATCAGTGAGTGCAACTGACTATGAGCGCCTTAAGTAACTACTTGAGTTATAGCAACAAGCAACACTTATGAAAATTACAATCCCTTGCGTAACTCGATACCTGACTTTTAGTTTTCTCCTTGCTTTTGTATTTTTAAGAAGACATCACCCGCACTAGGAATAAATTACAGACTAGGTTTATGTACTCTACTAGACAGAGGGACGATATACAGAAAAACTATGATCATTTTCAACAAGTCATTTTGGTTTTTCTGACCATTCGACTGATTTTTATTTTCATTAAAATCATTCTTTTAGGCATATCTGATCCAATACGGAGTGAAGTCTTCTTCTTTCTAGCATTTATTATTCCCAATTCACTTGGGGTCGGCTTTCTAGTCTAACCGGATTTCACTGGATATCAGTTTTTACACGGAGCGGCTGCCATCTGACCTCCGCAACCCGATGGCTAACGATACCCTAAGGCTGGACTAGTGTCAGGATATTAGAGGGCACTGACTTCCCAATAACGACTGCCATAGATGTTCATGGCAGCCGGGACCAACGGCTTAACGTGCTCTCCGAGGCACGGAGTAGGCGATAATTGTCAATCAATACGCACATCATTTCGAAAAGTCACATAACGTCCGAAAGTTAGAGGTGCGCGACGTGGGTTCGAACCCGAGACCCTCTGCATTGCAGTCTGTTGGTCTCCCCACTGAGCTATCGCTGCTGGAGTGAAGTACGGCCCAATAGACAATTATAAGTTCACCTTCTAACATTTAATACAAAAACAGTTACCGTAATGGCAATGTAGCTTTTCTGTCCAAACTTTCGGGCATATATAGCCGTGAATCTATCGCCAAATATTTACTAACAATTGTAACGTCAGTTTCGTATCAATTTCTATTAGATTTATAGGCCATTCAGTCAGTTGAATCGCTCCGTAAATTGTCAACGCGTATGTGAAATACGAGCTAACACATGGTACGGTGTTTAAGTGGGTCACATATGTTGCAGATAATATATCAGTATTTGATATTGTAATAATATCATAAAATAATAATAAAGATATTTATTTCCTCTTTCACAAAGGTAAGTACTTATTATCTAATACAATACATGTTAAAAAAAATCTCATTCCTTTGTGAGATGCTGGTGTCTATAGTAGGTAAAAAACCTGTGTTACAGATCACCAGGCTCCCACCTCCTGGACAAGTCTTAGTGGTGATTATTTGGACATGTACTTAAAAACTACCTATGCATATTCTGAATTAGAAATAAAATTGGTGTGTGTGTGTGTGTGTGTGTTTGTGTGTGAGGGTGTGTGTGTGTGAGTGAGGGTGAGAGTGTGTGTGTGTGAGAGTGCTAGCGTGCATGTGCTACAGTTTCTATCATGCATTTAACTTGTGTGATTTGTGCATAAATTATATTCATTATATTATCGGAATAAGTAGGGCTTCAGTATCAGAATATGATAGGTCTTGTAACCAAGACGTTAATACTTGTCATGCCTATGTCGTCGAAAGGGTATGCAGAGGCATATAGTACCCAAATTTGGCGTTTTAACCAGCTCTGGCCTTAGGTCCACCCACATATTGCATATAAGAAAATGTAAAAAAAAATTGGGACGGTCTTTCTGATAGAAGTGAAAACTTTAATCCTTGATCATAATCAATCACAACTACATAAAAAAAAGTTTCTGGTCGGATTCCTAATACTCTCTTAGTGGTTATCGAGAGGGTCAAAATTCCGTTATTTTTTGCGTAGGACGGAGCATTTTTGAGATATTGTTAATATTCTAAAATAATTTTAAAATGGAAAGCGTGGAAGCGTGATGATGATGCGAGTTCTATGATTTTTGGTCACCCAAGAAGTGCTCAACGCGCCCAAAGAAGTTTTCACTTTTATTTTATATGTATCGCGGGGTCGTTACATACATTCCAACAACGGACACAAAGAACATTTAGACTCAGAACAGTCATTTGTGGATCACACAAATTTTTGTCCCGTGTGGGATTCGAACCCACAACATTCGGCGCAGTGGCAGCGGCGAGGCGGCTACTTAAACCACTACGTCATCTGTGCAGTCAAATTATACCCACATTTTCCGTATTAGCTTTAAGTCCACATTTATTACAAATAAAAAGTTTATAAGGCTAGTGTGAATGGAACAGTCGCAAGAGGAAAACCTAGGCGAACGTTTCTCGATCAGAGCGGAGGCGTTCTGGACAAAGGCCAGGTTAAGAGCTCCTTGAACCGACGGGCGTGTATGAGGAATGGATGAAAGTGAATGAAGCCAGAGAAGTGTGTCAGGATCGTAGCAAATGGAAATCCGTAGTCTCTGCCTACCCCTCTGGGAAACAGGCTTGAATCTATGTATGTATGTATTAGGAATGATTTTGTTACCTGTATACAGTATATATAGCCTTACGCCTGTATACCTGAATACCCCTTCAGGTATAGGCAGCTGTGGTATACTACAGCCACATCTCATCAACTACGCTTTTAAGTTACACATAAACGGGACGACCATACCACCCTCTATACCAGGCACGGTTACAATTCCAGACTCTTACTGATATTGAGATATGACAGAGAAACCCAAAAAAATTAACCCGACCCAGGAATCACATTCAACAGCTCATGGATTAAGTATGAGGAGTCTGACAAGACTGACTTCATCTTGAAGCAAGGTTCAATTAATTTGTATTTGTGTCAATTGACTAAACTGTTTAACTTCTTATAAAAAACATTCTTTGTAAACGATGTGAAATGATGATGTACTCACGACGTAATCTCCTGTAATTGAAGGAGCACAATAATTGTATTAAACAACTTTTTGTAATTTTTGCATGTACTGTGTATTCTTTGTTGGAGTTCCTATCTTATCTTATGTGGGGGCCAGTCAATGCAGACCGGCGACACTTCGACTCAGTGGGATCTTATGTGTCGACACTCTCCCAATAACGACTGCCATAGATGTTCATGGCAGCCGGGACCAACGGCTTAACGAGCTTTCCGAGGCACGGAGCAGGCGATAATTGTCAATCAATACGCACATAATTTGGAAAGTCATATAACTTCCGAAAGTCAGGGGTACACGACGTGGATTCGAATCCGAGACCCTCTGCATTTCAGTCTGTTGGTCTCCCCACTGAGCTATCGCTGCTCACTGAGCTATAGTTGGGGATCCTAAGAATAAATAAATAAATAAATACTACAGGCCAATTCCTTATCAAATACCAACTACCTCTACAAGATGCAGGAGATTACATTTTGCTTAATTTGAGAGAACACAGATCGTAAAAGAACACCGATTCCTATCAAGAATGCTTCGTGAGGCTATTAAAATTAAAAGCATCCGAATTACAATAACGAAAATAGTTAGAATGTATCACTAACTTGAGATCCAGGGATTAATTTACTCACTTCCAAGAAAAAGCAAAACACAGCAAAGCTTCATGATACGTTGAACCCATCTTGAGTTATGTGAAGCACCAATAATAATAATTTAATGAAGTGGAGATATTTTGAAGTACCCGACCCCGAACATTGTTTAATTATAATTAAAATTATTTAATTGAACATTAGTTCAGGTACTTTGGAATGACTTAACACTTTAAGATTGAGACGCACACCGCCTTAGTCTCCCTGTAACTATGGCTTATGAAAAGCAGTCGAAACGGCGGAGCACGTATTTTCTTTAAAATAGACAACTCCTGCACTAGGAATAATTCCTGTGCTGTGGGGGACTTTACGAACATTCAAACAACGGACACAAAGAATATTCAGACTCGGAAAAACCATTTGTGGATAACACAATTTTTTTTCCATGTCGGAATAAAACCACAGTTGACGCATTTGTAGCGGCGAAGCGAGCAATTACCCTAATCCTAACAACTAATCCTAACTAATATTATAAATGCGAAAGTGCGTTTGTTTGTTGGTTTGTTTGTTACGCTTTCACGCCTTAACTACTCAACCGATCAACGTGCAATTTTGCATACACGTTGTCAGGGGTACAGAATAGGATATAGGGTACCTTTCATCCAGAAAAAATAACTGTTGCAAACCTAACCTAACCTAACCTACATTTACAAGAGCAATGCCGCGGGTGAAAACTAGTATTATACAAGCGAAAATGAGTTTGTTTGTTTGTTACCTTTTCACGCCTAAACCACTGAACCGATAATCCTGAAATTTTGCATATACGTTGTCAAGTGTACAGAAACGGACATAGGCTACCTTACATCCCGAAAAAAATACTGTTCCCGAGGAAAACAACAATAAAATTCTTATGATAATAGATGGCGCCACGTGTCTTTCGAATCATGATTGATTTATATTATTACAAGCAGAGTACAACCCGAATTGATTGTCAAATTCTAAATTAACGCGAGCGAAGCCGCGGGCAAAAGCTAGTACGCTATATTCTGTAAAGATGTTTTTAAAATAAACCGTTATAAAATCCGTATAAAGTAGATTAAAGTTACATTATAACCTTAAAACTCAATTCAATAACAGCTTATCCGCAAGAATAGCTCGTGTTGCCTCCACGTGATGCAGTTCCTGGATAATCGCGTTATACGTTATAAACTATCAAAGAAAGCAATTTCCTCGCTCTCGCTCTCGTTTCTTTGTACACTAGTTTCACAGAGAGATCACTTATAATGAATATTAAATGCAGGTTCAGAATGTAATTTATTATAAAATAAACAATAACTGCTATGCATTAGTGCCGCTACATATTGAAAATAGCTGGACCGATTTGAATATAATTGCTTTGTTTTGTTTGATTAAATACTGGGTTCGTTTAGAAAAAAAGAAAATTAGGAATACCCCTAAGGAATAGCCGAAAATATTGGAGTTAGTAATTTGGCATTTGCCAATTAACTTTCAATGGATATCGTACGTGGCGGACCTATTGTTTGATAGCTGCGCCAATACAATTAAATCTATTTTAGGTGGTCCCACGTTTACCGAGTTATCTAGTTTACTATAAAATACATCTATTATACGTATTATTAAGCCTACCTATCCCAAGTACAGGATATGTGTGTATCTCGGCCTCGATAGCGTAGTGGTTAGTGTAACCGACTGCCACGCCTGAGGTCGCAGGTTCGATTTTCGCACAAGTCAAAAATTTTGTGCATGAACATGGATGTTTGTCTTGGTCTGGGTGTTTCTATGTATAATGTGTATGTATTTACAAAAAAGTATATAATATGTATGTTTATCCATTGTCTAGTACCCATAGTACAAGCTCTGCTTAGTTTGGGCTAGATGGTGTTGTGTGTATGTGGCAGAATATTATATTATTATTATATTATTATAATCTATACTAATATTATGAAGCTGAAGAGTTTGTTTGTTTGTTTGAACGCGCTAATCTCAGGAACTACTGGTTCGATTTGAAAAATTATTTTAGTGTTGGATAGCCTATTTATCGAGAAAGGCTATAGGCAGTATAGGCTATATAGCATCACGCTACGACCCTCGGGGGCGGCGCAGTAACGATAAACGCGCGTGAAACCGCGGGAACATCTAGTAATACCTATATTTCACAAGCATACCACCTATATTTCACATATACCTATGATTTTAAGGTACACATGGGATCGGAATATGGCTAATGTGATTGGTCCACTTTGGTGAGTTCGCGCTCTATTCACCTAAAAACCATAACTGGCAAAATGTAATAGTACCTTTATCTGGATAAAACCCATGTCTATGGTACCCTATGTCCTTTTTTGAACCTCTGATGCGACCTGATGAACGTGTATGCAAAATTTCATGATGTTAAGCTTATAATAATTAAAGCCTGAAAGCATAACAAATAATAATAATAATAATTTATTTATTTTCTCTCTCACACAGAATGGTTACAAAAAATAAAAATCAGGTCATAAACTATGTTTTACATGATCGATTTGGTGAGTCTGTGTGAGAGACTGGTATCTGCACTAGGAGGACCTGTGTGACAGATTACCAGCCTCTCCTAACTCTAGATAAGCCGGAGCTCGAGTAAGTGCAACCACGTTGATTTGTATTCAGAGGTGCGAGATGTATAAAGAGACACTAAATAAAAAAATACATAATTCTAATCATGTTAGAATGCGATGAGTATGTATGCTTGTGTGTGCGTGAGCGTGTGTGTATGAATGTTAGTGTGGATATGTGTGTGTGCGTGAGTATGTGTACATGTGTGTATCTGTGTGTGTGTGAATGCGTGTGTGTGTGTGGATGAGAGTGCGTGTGTGTGCTAACCCTACGACAATGCACTATAGTTATCTTGGGATCAGAGACAGCTCGTAAGCTAATAACTCTGTTAGCAGTGTAGTTAAGATTTTTAGGTAGGAACAAGTATTAAACTTTCTGTTTCCTCGTAGCTAAGGGATTTTAGCCAAAAAGTTGTGTTCCTTTTACAAAGGTGTTTGGGTAGTGAATAAATGTGTAATTTCTCATTAACCTTATTATATAGGAATCTACCCAGGAATCCAAAAATAAACAAACAATCACATTTATAATATTAATTAGGATGTCTCCTCAAGTATGTAGTACTTAAGAACTCATTGACTGGTACTTTATAGCATATATGTATTAATATAATATGATATAATTATATTCTGTCACATATACACAACACCATCTAGTCCAAAGTAAGCAGAGCTTGTACTATGGTTATCTACTAGACAATGGATAAACATACTTAAATACTTTTTTTGTAAGTATATACATATTATATGTACATAGAAACACCCAGACTAAGACAAATATCCATGTCCATGTCCTTATTGGTTATTTTTTTTCTGTTTATTCTATTGGAACAAAATAAATTTAAATAGTTTAAAACTAACTTCGAAAGGCTTAATCAATATATAGATGCATCACTCGTCAAGAAACTTTTATTGTTCTAGCTTTTGTAACGGGTTAACAAACCTTTTAACCTACGCTAGGACAAAACTGCTAAATTAAATAAAGTTCATTTGATTGAATGGAGAGACTATCATTTTAAATTCAATCGTTAGCGGATTTGAAATGCTTAGCTTTGATTAAAATTTAAATCTAATTCAAATTCAGCTTATAGTATAAAATCGTGAAAGGTGAAACTGCCTTTTTAATGCCTAGGTATTTTTTATGCTATGGTGAAGAGCAAGCCAGCTTAATGGTAAAAGGGTACCGCAGGCTCATTATTTGAAATATTAGGGCATTGCTAATCACTATAAAAGCGTCACCAAAATGATAGTTCAGGTTTATTATGTCGGCCTCGTGGCGTAGTGGTTAGTGTAACCGATTGCTACGCCTGAGGTCGCGGGTTCGATTTCCGCACAAGTCAAACATTTGTGTACATGAACATGGTTGTTTGTCTTGGTCTGGGTGTTTCTATGTATAATATGTAAGTATTTACAAAAAAAAGTATATATGTATCTATGTTTATCCATTGTCTAGTACCCACAGTACAAGCTCTGCTTAGTTTGGGCTAGATGGTGTTGTGTGTATGTGATAGAATATTATTATTATAATATTATTATTATTATTCTTAAGTTCCTGTTTAATTTTAATATTCTTGTTGGACTGCCACGCAGAGGTCTCGAGGTTGAATCCAAGGCATCTCTGACTTTTCGAAGTTATGTGCTTATTAAATAGTTAATTATCGTTCGCTTTAACGGTGAAGGAAAACGTCGTAAAGAAACCTACATGATTGAGAGTTCTTCATAATGTTCTCTAAGATATGTCAAGTCTGCCAACTCGCACTGTCCCAGCGTATATGGCCTAACCATTTTCACACTGAAAAGTGACCCATGCCCAGCAGTGGCTGTTTAAGGGTCAGCGCCGACGGACGGAGTGGCGGCGAAGAGACTAATTCGGTAACAATTTAAATTCAACCTAAAGTGCTTCAGAATACAACTGTATTTGGTACAACGAAATAAAATGACCGCGCTTTAAATCGCTCGCCGTCATTTTATTTCATATTGTCAATCAATACGCACATAATTTCGAAAAGTCATATGACTTTTCGAAATTATGTGCGTATTAATTGACAATTATCGCCTACTGCGTACCTCGGAGAGCACATTAAGCCGTTGGTTCCGGTTGCCATGAACATCTATGGCAGTCGTTATTGGGAGAGTGTCGATACAATAGATTCCACTAGGTCGAAGTATCGCCGGTCTGCACTGACTGGCCCCCACATAAGAGAAGATAGTGTAGGGGTACGTATGTATGTGTTATAATGTGTGTGTGTGCAAGCGCGAGGTATGAGAGACGAGTCGGCCAGTTGCTGCGCATTGGCCCGACAGAAAGCTAGGCTCCACTTAGATTAAGTAATTTTGGCTATAAAATATATGTATGTAGAATTTATGTGAATTTATGTTCGTAATAAATATTATATATTGTTCGTGAGTGTTGTCTGTCGGACCAGTGCCGGTAATTCCCTTTGTAGCACTTATCTAAGTCTCACATTTATTTGTAGCTTGGATACATTAAGTAGATAAATAAGTAAAGTCTCGGGTTCGATTCCCGTGTAGTAAATTGTTAATGAACATAGGCATTCCTATAATTGGTGACCCCGACGTGATTTAGTGCTACATTGGTTAATTATTAAGCGTAAATATAAGTGTAGTTTATAGTGTATGATGTTCCAACCATTGAGTCCCGTGAAACCGAGTATAAGTGACAAAATGAACAGTGACCCGAACGCGAACACAGGTATGTCGGACTTGAAAACTAGTGAGATCGCCGCGATAAGTGTACAATCCCGATTGCCAGATTTTTGGGCGGAAATGCCGCGACTATGGTTTGCGCAGATAGAAAGTATCCTAAAACCGCAAAAACCAAGTGATGAGGTTAAATTCCATTTAGTGGTAGCGAAGCTAGGACGCGACGCGTTACAGCAAGTCAGCGACATTCTGGTAGTGCCACCAGCCGCAGAGAAATATAATGCCATTAAGGAGCGACTACTACAGGTATACGAGGAAAGTGCAGAGCGCCAGTTTCAGAAGCTTGTGGGTGAGATGGAGCTAGGAACACAAAAACCTTCACAGCTGCTGCGCCGTATGCGAGACCTGGGTAGGAACGCCCAAGCATCAGACAAAACGTTACACAGTCTTTGGATCGCGCGATTACCAGCATCTGTAAGAGCAGTATTGACAGTCAGTCAGGACCAAACCCTGGAGAACTTGGCAAACATAGCTGACAAGGTGATGGAGAATGTACGGGATGGAGAAATTGCCGAGGTGAGCAGCTCTTGTACCAACAACCAGTCGTCCACTCAACTGCCCATGAACGAGATATTGACGCAAATGCACAAGTTGAACTTGGAAGTAGCATCTCTACGTGAAGAGGTTGCGCAGCATCGTCGAAGCGTGTTTCGTGGTCGCAGAGGGCATGGTGCTTTCCGAGGACGGTCAAGGTCAAGGTCCAGAACACCAGCGGATCCGAATTGGTTGTGCAAGTGGCATTACCGATACCGAGTTAGGGCAACGAAATGCGAGAAACCCTGTGCGTGGAAGTCACCAGCAGCGTCGCGGACGGAAAACTAAACACGGTACGACCTACGGTGGCGGGGGTGATAGTACCGAGAAATAATCACCGCCTCAGTGTATATGATAGGGAAAATGGACTAAAATTTCTAGTAGATACAGGTGCAAACGTGTCCGTCATTCCAGTTAGCAGAAAACAAAAGTTATTAAGTGCGCATTCGGACTATAAATTATTCGCAGCTAACGGAAGTGAAATTAAAACGTACGGCGTAAAGACTCTAAATGTAAACTTAGGTCTTCGGCGTCCATATCGTTGGACATTCGTGATCGCAGATGTTAGCCAACCCATACTAGGTGCGGATTTTTTGGAACATCATACGCTGATAGTAGATATAAGTGCGCGTAAATTAGTTGATAAGAAAACAAATTTGCTAACGCTGGGCAATTTAACCATTTGCGATAATTTATCAATCACTACAATAGATAGTAATCATCTGTTTAGTAGATTGCTGTCGGAATTTTCAGAAATAACTAAGCCTGTCTCATTCAAAAATATGGACCACGATTATGGTCACGATGTTTATCATTATATAGAAACCACCGGACCACCCGTTCATGCCAGAGCGCGACCGCTGCCACCTGATAGGTATCATAAGGTAAAACAGGAATTTAAGTTAATGCAGGAACTAGGTATTTGCAGGCCATCAAAGAGTGAATGGTCCAGCCCGCTGCATGTCGTTGCGAAGAAAAATGGAGAGATCCGGCCCGTGGGAGATTATAGACGTTTGAACGCCATCACCAAGCCGGACCGCTACCCTGTGCCGCGATTGCTAGACTTCAATTATATACTAGCAGGTAAGAAAATCTTTTCCAAAATTGATATTAATAAAGCCTATCATTTTGTAAAAATAGCACCAGAAGATATAAAAAAGACGGCTGTGATAACACCGTTTGGCTTATTCGAATTTATGAGATTAAATTTTGGTTTGCGGACAGCCAGTCAAAGTTTTCAAAGGTTTATGAATAACACGGTACTCGAAGGATTAGATTTCTTATTTTGTTTTGTCGATGATGTCATTATTGCCAGCGATTGCTTGAAGAGCCATAAAACGCACTTACGAAAGGTATTTGAACGATTTGCAAAATTTGGCATAACTATAAATCTATCAAAATGTGAATTTGGACAGGAAAGTATAGAATTTTTAGGTTACCAAGTCTCGACCGAAGGTATACGACCACTCGACCACAAGGTCAAGGCCATAGTGGAATATCCTCGGCCAGACAACGTGGAACAGCTTCGCCGTTTCTTAGGTATGATAAATTTTTATAGAAACAGTATTCCTCACGCAGCTGAGCACCAATCACTGCTGAATGAATTTTTAAAAGGTGCCAAGAAGAAAGACAAAACCAAAATTTCATGGTCACAGGAATCCATCGAAGCGTTCGAGAAATGTAAGAGAGGCCTCAGAGATGCGGTTATGTTATCACATCCGGTAAGTAATGTACCATTATCGTTACATACAGACGCATCAGACACTTGTGCTGGCGCAGCGCTTAATCAATGGATTGATGGTAAGTGGTTACCGTTAGGATACTTTTCTAAGAAGTTTAGTAAAGCTCAACAAAGGTATTCTACGTATGATAGAGAACTTACAGCGATATTCTTAGCAATGAAACATTTTAGATACATGTATGAGGGAAGAGAACTAATAATTTTTACCGATCATAAGCCATTGACTTTTGCATTCAATAAGGTCGAGTCTAAAAGCGAAACGCCTCGACGTACAAGGCAATTATTATATATTAGTGAATTTACAACGGATATACGATATGTCGAAGGCAATAACAATGTAACCGCTGACGCGCTTTCTAGGATTGAAACCATACACTGCCCCACTACATTTGATTACGCGGAATTAGCGACCGCACAGGAACAGGATGCCAGCTTAGCACAATTATTAAACGAACAACAGACTAATATTATTTTAAAGAAAATGTTTGTACCTAATTGCGACAAACCTATCTATTGCGAAAATTCGACTCAGATGTGTAGACCTTATTTACCAGAGAAATTTAGGAAATTAGGCTTTCAATCAGTACATAGCGTATGTCACCCGGGTATTAGGACAACGCGAAAATTAGTAGCACAAAGATATTTTTGGCCAGGCCTTAATAAGGACGTTGGTCAGTGGGCCAAAGCGTGTATTCAGTGCCAAAAGAATAAGGTAGGCAGACACACGGTATCGGAGTTACAACAATTTCCAAAAGCTGAAAGGTTAAATCACGTTCACATTGATATAGTCGGCCCGTTAGCACCGACCAAAGAATGCTATAGATATTTAATAACCATGATAGATAGAGGCACTAGATGGCCCGAGGCCATTCCTGTTTGTGATATAACGGCTGAAGTAGTAGCTAAAATTTTTTACGAAAATTGGATTGCCCGATTTGGTGTGGCTGACAAAATAACAACCGATCAAGGTAGGCAATTCGAGAGCAACTTATTTAGAGAACTTTTAAAGATAATGGGTATAAAAAAATGTAGAACTACACCGTATAGACCACAAAGCAATGGCATAGTGGAACGCTGGCATAGGAGCATGAAGCAGGCCTTAACAGCGCGTCTGACAAACAATACGTCATGGAGTGACGAGTTACCTACGGTCTTACTTGGATTGCGCGCAGTGGGCAGAAGTGATAATGGGGTAAGTCCCGCGGAATATTTATATGGTAAAACAATTCGGTTGCCAGGAGATTTTTATAACATCTCAAACAACCAAATTGTGTCAGACCACGAGTATTTAGATCGTTTAAGGAAATATATAAGTAGTTTAAAACCAATTTCGCATAAATTTCGGGATTCGCGCTCGCTGTTCGTACACAAAGAATTAGGTAAGTGTGAACATGTCTTTATCAGGAACGATGCAGTACGCAGACCGTTGACGTCACCGTACGAAGGCCCTTATCGAGTTCTAGAAAGAAACGCAAAGGTATTTACAATCCAGTTACCCAATAGAGTAGTAAAAATATCCATAGATAGACTGAAGCCAGCTTACATTTTGAACGAGCAAAGCGAAGAAAGTAATGATCATAAGGTAAATAAAGTACAACTTTGCCAAGATAAAGTAAACGAAGCGATTAGCAAAGGTTATCTCAGCGTTAGCAAAGACATAGATAATGGTGGTAATTTAGTTGGTAAGAAAACGAGGTGTGGTCGGCAAATAAAACCACCAGTTAGATTTAATTTATAGGTTTTATGATATATTGTTTTGTATGGTGTGATTGGTATACCCTATGTATTGTAAAATTCATTAGTGAGCCTAAGCAAATCCGTCAAATATAACATGTTTATGTATATAGGTACATATTTACTGACGTAAGAAAATAATTGCACCATATTCATGTCAACAAATTTATTAGGTACATTAAAATATAGCAAATTTAAGTATTAATTAATTATACAAACTTGCGATATTGTAAAGTAGAGCACAAATTATTTCGCAACAACTATTGATAATTATAATATTGTTTGAGTATCTCATTAAATATCTACGTCTTAGACGGGTAACAAGCTCAGTCAAGTAATTTTGTATTTCGAATAATAAGTCAGTGTCTGTTTTTCTGTTTACTAAATTATTGTAAGAATGGGCAAATCATATAGCAAAAATGAAGAAGTCATTATCGCCCAAAATGGAGCAAATCAAATGGACTTCACTAACATTGAAAGTCATATCAAAACTTATGGAGTACTACTGTTGGTAATTTGCATACTATTGTTTACAATAATTATGTGTAAATTTTGTGGAATCTGTTATTATAGAGGAAAGAAATGGGTGCAAAAACAGACGGAAGGTTCCATACAAAAATTTCATCAAGCAAATATGCAACAAGTGTAGGCAGGCGATATTTTGTATACATTACGCTGCAATCACCGAGCCGGTTTAGCACACCTGCAACGGAAGGCGCGTAACATGATCCCATAGTGTCGCAATGTTGTTATCAGTGTAATGAGTGACTGTTATAAAACAAAGTAATGAATGATAGGGTGACCATAAGACTTTCGATATGTGGATTGTGTATTGTATTGTGTTTAATTTTTTTTGTACGGTTTATGTTAAATTTTTAACTATGTAAAAATTTGAGGGGAGTATTGTAGGGGTACGTATGTATGTGTTATAATGTGTGTGTGTGCAAGCGCGAGGTATGAGAGACGAGTCGGCCAGTTGCTGCGCATTGGCCCGACAGAAAGCTAGGCTCCACTTAGATTAAGTAATTTTGGCTATAAAATATATGTATGTAGAATTTATGTGAATTTATGTTCGTAATAAATATTATATATTGTTCGTGAGTGTTGTCTGTCGGACCAGTGCCGGTAATTCCCTTTGTAGCACTTATCTAAGTCTCACATTTATTTGTAGCTTGGATACATTAAGTAGATAAATAAGTAAAGTCTCGGGTTCGATTCCCGTGTAGTAAATTGTTAATGAACATAGGCATTCCTATAATAGTGTAACTTAGTCGTTCATAAGTATTACTTTGTGACCTAAATGGCTAAAGATATATTAAATTAGCCACCGTGAGCAGCCACTAGTCTCTAATTTATTTACAAACAACAGGTGATTCAATGTCTAATATATTTACAAACGACCAAAGAGTTTCAATTTATGTATCGCCACGTACTAACCTCCCCTTTAATTTAGTACTACTGCATTGTTTTAAAGTTTCCAGGACTGCTTTTACTGAAGAACAAAGGCTCGCAATCAGAAACTTGTAGGAAACTGAATCCTTCTGTTAAGTTTGTGGATTGTTAAACAAGATAGTGCAGCTATCTATTAAAAGAATCTTTAGTCCGCTATCTCACTTATTTTTTCAGAAGAGTTAAGCAGAATTGTTAGATTGACATTTCACTGCCTATGATTTTAGTTCTCATGTTATTTTTGTGTCACGGGACTTTATAAACATACAAACAGCGGATGTAAAGAACACCTGACGTGGCACAACTGTTTGTGGATCACACAAATTTTTGTCTCCTGCTGTGATCGAATCGAACCCATAACACTCATAGCAAGTGGTGAATCGACTGCTTAGAATATATATTTAGCCATTTGTGCAGTCAAATTGGAGGCAAGGCAGTTACTGTCTACCAGCCAGAGTACCAGACTCCGTGGCGGTACTGACAATTATTTGATACAAAACCTTGCACCCCAGTCATAGTAAAATAGTGGTTAAAATAAAATTATTGGAAAGAGAGGAACCCGATACGCACCCTCGGATTGCTCACTACAACTATCGCACTAGAAAAAGGTTGACAATACCAAACTCCTCTGGATAGTGTCAGCCACGACGTGGGACCCGGGCGTTCACAAACTTGCAGTATTCCTCTTCAAGCACAAAATATGCGTCGACACGTGTTTCGTCTCAGCGCGAGCGATCTTCAGGACCGTTTGACCGAGGGTGCGTGGCAGGTTCCTCTCTTCTCAATAATTTTATTACAATAGACTTCCGCCAAATAACACCAACTTCGAATCAATATAAAAGAGTGGTTGCTATGAAATATCTTACCTAAAGCAGCGTTGTCACCATCACAGCTTAAATACAAGCCGTCGAAGAACAAATCCTTCACTTTGATTCTCAAGAACCCGTCTTCGAGATTCGGGAAGAATTGCTCCAAAGCTTTGTTCACTACTCCAACTAGACTGGGCATCATGTCATGGACCGTTAGAAGGGCAGCCTGGAAAGGGAAAACATAATATATTAAGTGTGTGAAAGAAAAACAAAGGTATATTTAAAGGACATTAACATATTTAAACCTATGAATAATTTGAATCCTGAAAACCATGCTTAACAGACATACATATTTTTTTAATAAAACGAGGATTCCGGCGACTGGGACCGCAATTAACTCGGACCGCGGTCCCAGTTGCCGGATCCATTTAATTTTAATATATTTATTATTTAAAAATCTATTGTTAAAGCCAAAAACAGTACAGTCAAACCAAGAAATGGTTAAAGTAATGCTTAAAGAATAACTCCTATGTCTAGGATAAGTAAATTATAAAATGATAGTTTTGAATCAAGGAATCTTTTTCTTTAATTATTACCTTGTACATTTTTTCATTTGACTGTACTGTTTTTGGCTTGAACAATAGATTTTTGTATTTATTTATGGGTGGTCCCAGTCGCCGGAAGAAAAATATTAAAATTAAATGGATCCGGCAACTGGGACCGCGGTCCGAGTTAATTGCGGTCCCAGTCGCCGGAATCCTCAATAAAACGACTATCGATCTAAGGATACTCGCTAACAACGGACGATAGAACACACAGAATAACTATTTGGATCTATACAAATACATTGATTTTAAGAATAATTGCATCTAAATATGCGCTACGCTGGGCTGTGAGCTGCTCAAGAAGACAATGTGCTGGCAGCATACAACTTATGTACTGGCAGATCAACTCCACTGGTTCGGCAACTTCCGAGTAATACCTCTGATCTGTCTTACACCTGATGTCCGAGAATGTTGTAAGCTTTTTTTTTACAACTAATTTGGCAAACAAGCATACGGTCCACCTGATGGTAAGTGGTTACCGTAGCCTATGGACGCTTGCAACACTAGAGGCATCACTTGCGCGTTGCCGACCCTTTAGGAAAGGAAGTGGGAAGGAGAAGGAGCGGGACTGAGGGAAAAGAGATGATTGAGCCTTCGGCACTGTCACTCACCGAACGAAACACAACAGTAGGCATACTGCTATTTCACGTCGATATTCTGTAAGCGGGTAGTCCTTCCCCTTACTTAGGCAAATTAGTAAATACATTTAAAATCTAATCTTGCCAACTCACAAAGTCGTATGTTGTAACTTCATTATTTAACTCTGCCGAATTTTCATTCGTTCCGGGCTTAATCTTGAAAGTAACTGAACTAATTAGTAAGTAATTTTCAAGGTAATGAACTTTAGAAATTACTTACTACTTAATAAATACCTAATTAAGAGTAAGACTGTTTCGTAGTACCGCGCATAGCAGGCACGCAACTTTTCTTTTAGGAAGTTCTCAGAAGTAACACGGAATCTGGAGATATGCATTCTATAAAGAAGGACGTGACCATAACTGGAAAAAAATGGTTGTAATATACCATTACGACAGAAAATATGGATGTCATCAAAAACATAACTTGTAAAAAAATCAAGTCTCGCAATTCAGTTCTTCTACCGTCAAAAGTTGTGAGATCCATGTAATACCAAGTCGGTTAATTTGCCGTGCCCCCAAATAATACTTTGACCTACGTAAGAATAAAGTCTAGGACTACATACTAGCTATTTTTTGCAGTAGATTTCTTAAGGTTTGTAAGGAATTGCTTCTGCTATGCCAAGAGAATACGACGATATTCATAACCAGCGGTTAACGCTACCATCAGGTGAAACGCTGGTTCAACTACTAATAGTACTTGCTGGACGCTCTCGACCGGTTACAGCGGCGGGCTGTCAGTATCATCGGAGATCCAGAGGTCACGAGTTCACTGGAACCTCTGCAACTCCGTAGGGACATTGCGTCATTGGCATGTTTCTACAGAATATACCACGGGGAGTGCTCTGAAGAGTTATTCCACCTTATCCCGCCCTCCCCTTTCTTATCCAGAACAACGCGTGCTGAGCTCAGATGCCATCCTTACACGGTAGAGTCGATTAGAGCGCGTACCAAAAAGTTTGGGTCCTCATACCTCTGCCGAACGACCAAGGCATGGAATTCTCTGCCAAGGCACGTGTTTCCTTCTTCCTTCAATCCTGGGTTCTTTAAGCGGGGCGTGAAAAAGCATCTTCTCAGGCCGTCAAAGTAGAGACCTCAACATCGCCTCGGCTACTGTGGGGGCGATGTGGAGGCCACTGCTCTTAGACCACACGACTGCTTACCATCAGGTGGAGTGGGGTTATTTTGACGAGCAAAATTAAAAAAATAAAGAAAATACTAGTAAAATATGTAGCTACTGATTAAAAAACGTTATCATTTTCAATTCATAAATATGAAACGAAATGGTCCTAGAATTAGGAATTTTATTATACAAAAATGAATTATTACTAAGGTGACATCCATTCAGGCGTTATTATTGCTGAGGTAGGCTTTGAAACTACCGGAGATATCTCGTTAAACATTATTTATAGTGCCTGTGTAATTTTTATTGTCCTGTTCTGTATGAATATTCTTTTTTAAAGTAATAACTTGGGCTATTAATTTCATTATTTCTATATTCATAATCTGATATCTACTGTAATATAATAATATAATATTCTATCACATACACACAACACCATCTAGCCCAAACTAAGCAAAGCTTGTACTATGGGTACTAGACAATGGATAAACATACATATATACTTTTTTTTTGTAAATACATACATATTATATATAGAAACAACCAGACCAAGACAAACATCCATGTTCATGCACACAAATGTTTGACTTGTGCGGGAATCGAACCCGCGACCTCAGGCGTGGCAGTCGGTTACACTAACCACTACGCCATTGAGGCCGTTGTATATGTCAACTGTGTATGTCAACGAAGAGGTAAGTAGGTGTATTATGGGTACACTACATTAATACGAAAAGCTTTATTTCAACAGTCACAAATACGAATTTCGAAATATCATTTTTCATAATTCCGGATGGTTCCAAATTCCTAATATAACAACTCCGATTTATCATTAATCCTATTTTTATAATTCCAAAATTTCAATATTTCTAATCCTTACTAATATTATAAATTCGAAAGTAACTCTGTCTGTCTGTCTGTTACCTTTTCACGGCTAAACCACTCAACTGATTTAGATAAAATTTGGTATAGATAAAGTTTAAAACCTCGGGAAGGACATAGGCTACTATTTATTGATGTAGGTACCACGCGGGTGGAGCCGCGCGCAAAAGCTAATAATTAATATTCTCAAAATACCGAGTTACAATAGATCTTATAACAAAAAGCCCGACATAATGATAAGTTGAAACATCAAGAATACGAATTCCGATTATTAAAATACCGGTTAATTAGAATTCCGAAATAAAAACACCTTGTAAAACCGAATACGAACTGGAATCGAAATTCGCAATACAATATTTCAGAGTATTTGGATGTTCCCGTATATTATACCCACGGTTTATCAACGTTTTAAGGTTGTTCGTAATAGAGACGGGCTTATTGCCGTCTACTGGGCACGTCTCCTGACTCTGTAATTGAGAATAACCGAGTAGAGACTTTGGCTGAGTCGGAATCCGAAATCCTCCTGGCTTTGGTTTGATGATAAGGCCACAAACATAAGCGCAAACCAAGCATAAGGTAGAAAATTTCTGTGTAGGTAGGCGTAATAGATCGTACAATAATAATTGAAGCAGTCCTTGGTAGTCTCATTATTCAGGCATTTGACTTTTTGTTATTCAACTAAGGTGGCAAACAGGCATACGGCCCACCTGATGGTAAGTGGTCATCGTAGCCTATGGACGCCTGCGACACCAGAGGCATCACTTGCGCGTTGCCGACCCTTTAGGAAAGGAAGTGGGAAGGAGAAGGAGCGGGATGGGGGAAAGGGGGTGATTGGGCCTCCGGCACTCTCACTCACCGAACGAAACACAACAGTAGGAATACTGCTATTTCACGTCGATATTCTGTGAGAGGGTAGTCCTTCCCCTTGCGATTAAGAGATCATAGGATCGATTTATACCAGTCGCTGTAACGATCTGAGCCTCCTCCTAACACAAGGCATTAAGCTTAGTAGTCTCGTGATCTTTATAAAAAATATGATAATTTACTATACTATACCATACTATAATTTCTGGTAAGCTAAATAGATACAGCAAATATATTTACCAGATAAGAGAAATGCACTACGGTGACTTCGTCATCTTCAGTCAGGTCGCCTGAAGCCTGTGCGTCGAACTCGAAGTGTTTCTTCAACATGTACTTAATGGTGTCATTTGATCCATATCCCAGGATCCGCCGCTCCCGGTATTGTCTGGAAATAACAATGAGATTATTATAAATCTGTAATGACGCTAAGTCTGAGTATTGGAGACATTTTTAGGGTTCCATACCCAAAGGGTAAAACAGGACCCTATTACTAAGACTCCGCTGTCCGTTCGTCTGTCCGTCTGTCAGCAGGCTGTATCTCATGAACCGTGATAATTAGACAGTTGAAATTTTCACAGATGATGTATTTCTGTTGCCGCTATAACAACAAATACTAAAAAACAGAATAAAATAAATATTTTAGGGGGACTCCTATACAACAAACGTGGTTTTATTTTCATTTTTGCTCGATATTGATAACGGCAACAGGTAGACGCTTGAAATATTCACAGAATATTTAATTATATATTCACTTTAAAAATAAATAATTAAATTAAAGTAAAACAAATATTTAAAGGGAGCTCCCATACAACAAACGTGTTTTTTTTTGCCGTTTTTATAGATAATGGTACGGAACCCTTTGTGCGCGAGTCCGACTCGCACTTGGCCGGTTTTTAGAAAATGAATTGGTATTGATAGATATGACTTTAAAAATAAAGTTCCTATAATTCTGCTTTTCTGTCTGCCGTGCAGCGGTAGATATATCGATCAAATATATCATAGATGCACGATCGTCGCTCGAAAAACGGCCCCAACAAAACTGTGCATAAATCAGTCGTATGCGCTATATTATGCACCTGTCTCACTCACTCTTGCGTGCGCTGCTCGTAAGCGAGAGCGGATTGACACCACTACTACGGTGGAGACCGTACCATATACTTAGTACGCTTGCGTATCGCGAGTAACACACTAACGCTACGTCCTAGGTAGGCGGTTCAAAGCGAACGCGATTATGAAGCGGTGACACGCGAATTCAATTCAATGCGATGCGGTGCGACGCGGCGGCTATGTCCTACGTGCACGCGAATCGTCTCGCACACAAGCCGCCACCGACGCCGCCGTTCAGTGGGCACTGTGCAAAACACGACAGCACCGCATCCAGTTCGCGCGAAAATATTAAGCCAACTGATCGCGTTCGCTTCATTTCGCGCCGCTCCGCACCGCACCCCACGTGCGTTTGGTAACGTAGGCCACTTCAATAGGTTTCGACTGTTTGTTGTTTTCGCGCCGCGCCGCGCCGCTTTGCGTTCGCGTCTAGATCGCTCACGCAGGACGTCGTGTTAGGACGCTTTACATTGACGCGTTTTAACTAAACTATTACAAAATGTTTCTCAGTGGGCGTTCAATGGTTATTCCTTGTTTATTTCCTGGATTGCATAATAAATGCAGACACTTATAAGTAAGTGGTACAAAATTGTGTGATAATCTTTGCAATAATGTCAATAGCACTACGCTACCCTTGCTTATATATTTTATAGTTGTCGTATATCGTTTCTTATCGCTAGCATAAAATTTTATTTGTGTTAAAGTTGTGAGAAGGCACTGACTTCTGTAACACAGGTAGATAATACCTAGCTCAGAGGTCAGAGACTTCAATATTTTATGTGTAAAGATTTTATGCCAATAAAAAATATTATTATAAATTATTATTATTAGTAGTACTGGTCAGTGTCACATATTGACGCGATTTTTGTATGAGAATGTGCATCTATAGTATATTTGATCAAAGGGTAGATATGATCAGTGCAGATCGGTTAAAGGGTTATTTGATTTTTCTATTTACATATTTTCAGTAGCTGCACGAAGTCTGAAAGTGTGCCTGGTCGACTGTAGTAGTTTCGCCTATTTATGTGGGACCTAAAAGCGTGATTGGTGAAATGTGGCTTCAATACATCTGTCCTTACCCCTGATAACAATAAATGATGATAACCATTTCCTTACAGATATAAATCGCAACGAGTATTAACACGATCATGCATAATGTTTACCTTATTAATGTTTGAGGTTTCGACGAGATTACACCGACCTTGACCATTATCTATAAAAATGAATAATGTCCTCCAGACCGAATTTCGGCCACGGCGGCCAATCTTAACAGAGACGGGTCATCTGCGCAGGAGATATTATAGTGCACAAGTGTGTGAGCAAACACAAGTGCACTCTCTGTTCTTTAACTCTCATGATCCGATGGGACGGATAATCCGACACGACCGGATAGAGATCAGGCGCAGGATCAACGGCTTTACGTGCTTTCCGAGGCACGGGGGTGTCTAACACCGGCAACTTCCCAATTCCAGGCTTGTATTGAGATTTCTTAACAGAAAAACCCAATATGTTTTTGTTGGCCCGACCCGGGGTCAAAGATATTGGGTTTTTCTTCGAACCCGAGACCTCATGCACAGCAGTCGCATTCACTATCGCTGCACCATGGAGTCTATACTAATATTATAAAGAGGATATTGATTTTTTGTATATTTGTTTGTAAGAGTTTAACACAAAAACTACATAACTGATTTTAAAATTCTTTCACCATTAGAAAGCTATATTATCACCGAGTATATTATATAACATAGGCTATATTTTACGCAAGCGAAGCCGCAGGCAAAAGCTAGTGAGTGATAAATCTATAACATCAACGCGAAAGTTATGATACCCATACATCATTTATTGCCTATTAATTATAAACTTTGAAAATATTCTTCGATACACGTGCATCAATATTGCAATACATTACGTATTGCTTTGTGTATATTTTTTTATGTCACCGTGTATCCTCAAGTTTACTTTTATATGCAATACCTAGGTACTTTATACTCATAGTAGCGATTTTAGAGTTCCCTTCCCAAAAGGTGCCAATGTGGCGCTATTGATAAGTTTATGCCCGTTTGTCTGTCGGTACTATCTTTAAACGTAAGGTACCTATAAAATAAATTAGAAGAAATAAGAATTTCCTTCCTACAGTGAAAAGAGGCTTGTGCCCAGCAGTGGGACAGTTTTTATACAGGACTGATATTAAAGCAGCGACAGCTCAGTGGGAAGACCAACGGACTGCAATGCAAAGGGTCTCAGGTTTGAACCCACGTCGCGCACCTCTGACTTTCGGAAGTTATATGACTTTGCGAAATTATGTGCGTATTGATTAACAATTATCGCCTGCTCCGTGCCTCGGAGAGCACGTTAAGACGTCGGTCCCGGCTGCCATGAATATCTATGGCAGTCGTTATTGGGAAGTCAGTGCCCTCTAATATCCTGACACTGGTCTAGCTTTAGGGTATCGTTAGCCTTCGGGTTGCGGAGGTCAGATAGCAGTCGCTCCGTGCAAAACTGATATCCAGTCAAATCCGGTTAGACTAGAAAGCCGATCCCAAGTGACTTGGAAATAATAAAGGCTAAGGAGAAGAAGAAGAAAATATTAATAAGAATTTTAGTTGGCTACATTTTACTATTATTTTATATACGAAACACAGGTCTCTGACCTAGTTCAGGCAATACAATGTAAAAACAGACTTCATAAACAAGTCTTTTTGTGTCCAATATTTAAATTGTAAACGTTTTTTTTCCTCTAGATTACCTAAATATAGTTTTAATGTGAATTTTATACAATAATAAGGGTCAGCGCCGACGGACGGAGTGGCGGCGTAGAGACTAATTCAGTAACAATTTAAATTCAACCTAAAGTGCTTCAGAATACGATTGTATTTGGTACAACGAAATAAAATGACGGCGAGCGACTCAAAGCGCGGTCATTTTATTTCGTTGTGTCTGTTTGAAATGTCAAAATAACAGCTTTTTATCTAATGCATATGAAAGTATATAAGGTACGTACACGGAAACATCTATTTTTTAATTTTTGTCTGTCTGTCTGTCTGTTTGTTCCAGCTAATCTCCGAAACGGCTGAACCGATTTTGACGGGACTTTCACTGGCAGATAGCTAATGTTATAAGGAGTAACTTAGGCTATTTTGATTTTAGAAAAAAAATAGGGTTCCGCGGAGACAAACACTTTTTAGTTAAAATCTACGCGGACGAAGTCGCAGGTAACAGCTAGTCTATACTAATATTATAAAGCTGAAGAGTTTGTTTGTTTGTTTGAACGCGCTAATCTCAGGAACTACTGATTCCAATTGAAAAATTATTTTAGTGTTGGATAGCCCATTTATCGAGGAAAGTTATAGGCTATTGATTCTAGCGTGATGTTATTCACGCTACAATCAATAGGAACGGAGCAGCAATGAAAAATTTTGCAATAATGGGAAAAATTGTCTTATGTGAAGCAGCAGATGAAGTAGCGCTGGTCAGCTAGTAACGATATAAATGCACTTAAGCCAAATTCTTTACACCACATAATTATACATACAAATATAAAAGCAGGAAACAAATCGTCTATGACGTCAGTCAAAACTGGTTCTGACTGCTAACTGGTCCAAGCTATTTATACACCGCAGGTCATATTTAGTTTTGTTGTGTTTATTATATTATTCTGTTAACGATATTGTCCGCTGGCATTTTATAGTATGTACCTACCTAATCTTTCCGGTTCTAGAGTTGCAATATAAGGATACAATACGAACTAATATTATAAATGCAAATGTGAGTTTGTATGTTTGTTATGCTGTCACGCCGTAACTACTCGACCGATCATCATGAAATTTCGCATACACATTGTCAGGGGATATCTTTCAACCAGAAAACCCGAGAGAAGTTCCGGAGGGATAGAATATTATTGACAAGATCTATATTAACGCTGGCAAAATCTATGCTATATAAAGCAAATGTACATAATCGCATGCAAAATGAAATAGGTATTTGGTTTGAAAAATAAAAACCATTGCAGTTTAACAGTTTTCCCACGCTGTGTCGCGGAGGTGTTTATGAACATACAATTATAAAGCTGAAGAGTTTGTTTGTTGGTTTAAACGCGCTAATCTCAGGAACTACTGTTTATAATTGAAAAATTCTTTTAGTGTTGGATAGCCCATTTATTGAGGAAGGATATAATAATAATAATAAATAAAAACAGTTTATTGCCATTAATCATTACATAACGAATTTATCAGCAGCCCCACACTAGGCATAGCCTGTCCTGTGGGTGCCAGGTACGATTTCCTTCCATTTTTAAGAATTTTAGCTCGGGCGACGTGTCATATAAAACTTAAAAATATGGTTGTGTGTGTGTGCATACATGTGTGTGTGTGTTGTTGGTGAGTGAGTGCGTGTGTGTGTGTGTGTGTGTGTGTGTGTGTGTGTGTATGATGTGTTTATGATAGGCATACCATAAGATTTTCGGTGGAGTCATATGTCAAAGAAGTGAGCCATTTAGTGACTTTTAACTGTATCTCTTTTACTGAACACTGCTTTATCTTGCATGCGTTAGCAGTTTTATCGTAAATAAATACGTCCTTAATATATATATATATATATATATAGTATATTAATAATAATAAAAGTCCTTAGGCTATATAAAATCACGCTACGACCAATAGGAGCGGAGCAGCAATGAAAAATGTTGCAGAAACGGGGCAAATTCTCTTATATGAAGCAGATGAAGTTGCGCGGGACAGCTAGTCGCTCCTGTGCGGGATTCAAATCCAAAACATTCGGCGCGGAAATAACGAGGGGAGCCTTTTAGCGTCTATCGGAAACAGTTCCAGACTTCATACTTCTTCTTTTTAAGACTGCGCCGAGCGAAATGTGCCAAAACAGGCGGTTACAGTTAAGTGACTAAAATCAACACGTTTTGTTTAATACAAATATAAAATATACATTTAGCATAACAATGAATGTGTTTACAATCAGTGCCGGATTAACCACATAGCAAGAGTAGCAATTGCTACGGGCCCCGCGCGAAAGGGGACCCCGCATATTTAAACCCACTCATCCCTGCCTGAGCGTAATTTTTTGAGTGAAACTTATTACTTAAGATGTGGTATATTGAATTTACTTAATGTCACAAAAACGTGAAATGCTACAAGCTTTGCTACTAAGACAATCCACGTCAGACAATCGGTAACCGACTATTTCCTTGGCGTAAATAAAACACCGAATTTCATACGGTAAACGCACAAGTTCTACAAAAAGTCGCTCGTATAAATGTGTAGAATTTCAGTCGGCCCAATAATCAGCTCTACAAAAAGTCTGACGTATGCAAGCACTCTTACCCGAAAGAATTTGCTACGGGTCCCGCGCTTGCTTAATCCGGCACTGTTTACAATTACTTCGTGTAAAAAACTTAAAATAATGAATATCGTCGCTTACAAAATGACGTAAGTTTGCACGAAAAATGTAAAAACGTAAGCTTGTGTTACGTGACTTTTAGATTAGAACAGTAGAAATCTATCCTATTTTACAGCTTAAACGAAACATAAATATTTATATTACAATTTGTCCGTACCAAATATTTAAGTTATTGGTTGACAATAAAGATACATATTTATCAAAAAAGCACTTCAAATCCTCCATACAATTTTACTATGGCGGCCGCACGCCGATTTGAATATGCGCCGCACGAGCTCTGTCATTATCTGTCTTACGCTCGGCGCAGTCTATGTGCCTCTTCAATCTTGAAGGTTGGCCGTCAGGTTTTTGAGTTCTAGCCTATCAGTAGCCATACTAAATGCATAGCGGTCGTATTTATTACTGTTGCCCCAACAAGGCTTTTCTCACGGTCATAGAAGTACATTATACCTAATGATAAATTACTACATAAACTAGAGATATTAAAACTGTAAGTATCGCGATAAATTTGACGATGTTAGTTGTTACTTTGTAACGCAAATTAATAAATGATTTATTTTATATATATTAATTATATACCTATGCTCATCAATTATTATTATAATTTATATATATCTTACGTATGTATTTTTTTTAATTTTTTTTGTGTTTGTAAAATATTAAAGAGTAGCTGATGTACGTTCGGGCGTCACTTGGGGTTACCACAGAACATCAGGCTTGGTTTAAGGTATTAACCGCAAACCAACAGTAAACCTGAGTGGTAACCTCGTTTTTCATTATATATGTACTTCTTTTTTGCTGTGTTATAATATTTGTATAAGAACGTGTACCTAGATTTTGAAAAATAAAATATTACTTACTTTTAATTTAATACTAAGCGCTAAATCAAATAATTTATTAAAATTTTAATAAATTTTTGTCTTATTAAATTTTTGTCTCTAAATAAGCAAAATGTTAATCACTCACGTAAACTAGGAATATCTTAACTGGCATAGCGACGACTTGGTTTGTGGGTTCAACTTTTAATATAATTGAGATATTGATCTTTTATTATTATAAAAGTGTAATGAAGTATGATAATATTCATATGGATACTTTAAAAAATTATATATACCCACATAATTAATGTAATTAATCTGTAAGCCTTCTTTAAAAGTTGTATAATAAAATAAATGTATGTAGGTACCTTGTGTCATTCGTTTAGGTAGACTGGTAGAGAATGTCCTGCTACAAACATGTTGTTGTTTGTATAAAGTTAAATAAACAAATAAAATTAATAAAAACATCACTCAGACTCAAACACATTCAACTAACTAAGGTTTTTAAAGCCGAAACTATGTTTTCTTTATATATTGTTTGTTCGACCTTAAGGAAAAACGATTGAAATTAAATCAATTAAATAAAATAAAAATAAAAATATATATTTTATTACTAGCTTTTGCCCACGGCTTTGCTCGTGTTAATTTAGAATTTGACAATCAATTCGGGTCGTACTCTGCTTGTAATAATATAATTCAATCATGATTCGAAAGAAACGTAGCGCCATCTATTATCATAAGAACGTTTTTGTTGTTTTCCTCGGGAACAGTAATTTCTTTCGAGATGCAAGGTAACCTATGTCCGTTTCTGTACACCTGACAACGTATATGCAAAATTTCAGGTTGATCCGTTCAGTGGTTTAGGCGTGAAAAGGTAACAAACAAACAAAATTATTTTCGCTTTTATATATCTATTATATATTATTTTATATATTAGTTAGCATTTTATTTAGTTTGGTTGTTGGATTGTCTGGGGTTTGTATGTGAATCAGTAGATGTAGATACAACACATCTACGGTTTTTATGATTGGAATTGGATAAAACATTGCTTAGATTCTAACCTGAACTCCAAGCAACGTGACTGTGAAAATCGCATCGAAATCCGTTCAGTGTTTTTGGCGTGCTATCGGAACAAACAGACCGACACACTACCATAGTCCGATTACACGGCAGTACTACACGACCGAAGAGAGATCAGGCGCAGGATCAAACGCTTTGTGTGTCGCCTCGAGGCACGGGGGTGTGCACCACTAAATGCCTAACTCTGGGCTGCTATTGAGAATTTCTTCACAGAAACACTCCATTATTTTAGTGTAACCGACTGCCACGCCTGAGATCGCGAGTTCGATTCCCACACAAGTCAAACATTTGTGTGCATGAACATGGATGTTTGTTTTGGTCTGGGTGTTTTTATGTATAATATGTAAGTATTTACAAAAAAAAAGTTTATATGTATGTTTATCCATTGTCTAGTACCCATAGTACAAGCTCTGCTTAGTTTGGGCTAGATGGTGTTGTGTGTATGTGGTAGAATATTATTATATTATTATTATTATTACTTTTTGATGGCCCAACCCGAGATTCGAAGCCGAGACGCTTACACAGCAGTTGTACTCACTACAGCTGCTCCACGGAAGCAATTAGATTGTGTGTACCGACATGAATGTATGTTTCGAGACCTTATACCACGTTTGTATGTGACCATAACTTTTTGTTACACGATAAATAAAAAAGGTTAGTCATTCGCGCGATAGTCGATAATGTGTACCGATCTAACAATTTAATCATTCAAAGGTCGCTAGGTACAATTAGAAGGAAAAATTATCAAGGACAGAGCGTAATTATTGCACATAAACGATTATATATCTTTTAAAAGACTGCCATCCATAGAATAGTTAAAAAATATAATAAATTGTTCGTTAATATAGATATTTTTACCTCTACTCGCAATCAATTTAAAAATAATATAATACATACGCTTCGTCATCAACAATAGTATAAACATTTATAAACATTTGTATAAACACATAGACTTAGATTTAAGTAGATACTAGCTCTAAGCTTTAATTAGGTTTGTTTTTTAATATAATATAATATTCTATCACATACACACAACACCATCTAGCCCAAACTAACTAGAGCTTGTACTATGGGTACTAGACAACGGATAAACATACAATTTTTTTTTTGTAAGTACATTCATATTATACATAGAAAATACCCAGACCAAGACAAACATCAATGTTCATGCACACAATTGTTTGACTTGTGCGGGAATCGAACCCGCGACCTCAGGCGTGGCAGTCGGTTACACTACCCACTACGCCATCGAGGCCGTCGTTTTAACTGTACTTCTGAAGGTAATATGTGGGCACGCCGTGGATCGCACATTAATTTATTCTGTTATGTACCTAGCCAGTAAGACACAATGTACACTTGTTTTTTTCCCCAATAAAAAAAAAGAAACTGCAACTACAGGTATAATGCCTCTGTCGTGGGTACTTTACCAACATTCAACATTTTTGTTTTTTGACTGCACTGATGACGTAGTGGTTTAAGAAGTCGCTTTCCACTCTCATTACGCCAGCCGCCAAGTGTTGTGACAAATTATTATTTAATGAAAAAGTTATTTTAATTCTGACTGATAGGCTCGGTTACGCAGACGTATGCAGGTTAAGGCCTCTTGTACACGCTAAGAAATTTCACCATGTCTGCTACAGATAGCACCAATTCATCATGTACACGACAAGAATTTTGTCGGATCTAGGCACGAAAACTTATCGTGGCTACTGCAGACAGCACGAATAGGAACGTGTAAACGATAAGATTGTTTTCGGGCAGTCTTGTGTAGGGTGTGATAGACTAGACAAGTCTGTTATTAATGTTCGTTTGTTTGTGAAGAAAATGTTAACTACGTCCACGCAAATAAACGTACAAAAAATACCTGAATCACATCATCTAATCCGCTCCCCACCGCACCGCAGCAAAACGTCACGCGTCGTGTCTAGACTGCGCTAGCGCAGACAAGATTTTTTTCTTGGTCAGTGCCGAAGCAGTGTACACAGTTCGTGTGTAGAAACGACACAAATTCTTGCATAGGCCCGGCGACTTTTCTTAGCGTGTACAAGAGCCCTTAGACGGTTATTCGGGCAAACTCTTACTAGATTTTTCAGTACAGAAATTCTTAATAACAGTAGTCTGGTGATAAGCACCCTCTAAACGTTTATGCGAAATTTCATGATTATCGGTTGAGTATTTAATAAGTGAACGCGAATAAACAAGCTCACTTTCGCATTTATAATATTTATTTATTTATTTATCATTTGGAAAACCAACAGCTATAACAATAAAGATAGGTAACTGAAATATGAAGTAGTAAGCCAATTACAGGTTCTCACGGATAACAATAGAAAAGCACACTTACGAGTCAATTAAGATATGAAATGTAAAGACCTAGCTTATTACTAAGACTTGAAGAATTTAAGGTTCAGCTGCACGCGTGCCACGTTGCTTTTGGTATTGAATGTGTATTAGTAGGGATGTTGGTAAAAAACTGACAACAAGTCTCGTGATGGCCCTTTGAAGAGAAGGGGTGAGCAGAGTCAACGATTTTTTTCTACGAACTGTTACAAATCCCTATTGTCGGCCTCGATGGCGTAATGGTTAGTGTAACCGACTGCCACGCCTGAGGTCGCGGGTTCGATTCCCGCACAAGTCAAACATTTGTGTGCATAAACATGGATGTTTGTCTTGGTCTGGGTGTTTCTATGTATAATATGTATGTATTTACAAAAAAAAAAAAGTAGTATATGTATGTTTATCCATTGTCTAGTACCCATAGTACAAGCTCTGCTTAGTTTGGGCTAGATGGTGTTGTGTGAATGTGGTAGAATATTATTATTATTATTATTATATATTATATTATTGTATCCAAATTTCCTTACCTAGTCCAAAATCCCCTATACTCGACAGAAACCTCTGCCAATGCCTAAAAGTCCCATGTCAGCAGTTTTGCCTTCATCCTAAGCGCAGTACTAACTTAAACCAGTCTGAGCACGTCCTCCGTCGCGAACGCAACTTACTATTTCCTAAGTGTTCCCGATACATCTCTATATCATCATATTTCTTTATTTGCTATTTCTATTTTATAATTCAAGTGTTTAATAAACTTTATTTAAATAGTTAAAATTTCTTTTTTTAATAACACTTCGTCACGGTGCCGTGTAACAGAACGATCTTAGCATATCTACATATTTTGTCTTTTTCACTCCGGTCACATTTCAGCCTCCTCTTAAGGTCACATTGGTTTAGTATTAACAGAAAAGTATACCTATATAAGACTACAAAAAATCCTAACTAATATTATAAATGCGAATGTGAGTTTGTTTGTTACGCTTTCACCTTTAACTACTTAACCGATAATCATAAAATTTCGCATATATTTTGTCAGGGGATCAGAAAAGGATATAATATGGTACCTTTCATCTAGACCAGAGGTTCCCAGACTTTTTTCTCATAGACCACTACCAAAATTTAGGTGGTTCCGGTGGACCCCCTGCAGCTAATCAAGATCATGCAATTAAAAAAATTTATGAAATCTCTACAGGCAGGACAATTCTCGGGACTACTACAGTAGACAGGCTGATCTTTTTCTTTTAGTAATCCTCTATCAAAAAATCGAGAAACCAATGGTACTGAATATGGAATATGCAAGTTTTTACAAGTAACAGTCGCTGAGCTTGTCGAACAGTCGTGGACCACCGCTTACCAATTGTGAACCCCCATTTTTTTGTCACGCCAACGTAGACGCCCGTCGAGTCTCCCGTGAACCTCTTTGGGAACTAATATTCTAGACAAAGCAATGTTATTAACCTAAGCTTACCTGCATTTACGCGAGCGAAGTCGCGGTCAAGCATCTCGGCATAAACAGACAAACAAGTAACGAATAAACTAAAATAAATCAACATTCAAATCAAGTTGCAGCCAACTGCAGAGGGCACACCAACACATTAGTTACTTATTTAATACTAGATTTTGCCCGCGGCTCCGCCCGCGTTAATTTAAAATTTGACAATCAATTCGAGTTGTACTCTGCTTGTAATAATATAATTCAATCATGATTCGAAAGCCATGTGGCGCCATCTATTTATCATAAGAGCGTTATTGTTGCCTTCCTATTTTTTTCGGGATTAAAGTCCGTTTCTGTACACCTGACAATGTATATGCAAAATTTCAGAATGATCGGTTTAGTGGTTTAGGCGTGAAAAGGTAACAAACAAACAAACAAAAAAACTCATTTTCGCTTTAATAATATTAGTTAGGATAATTATACAATTAATCATATGAATAAAGAATTTAATAAAAGATAAATTAAACTTCAGATATTTATTATTTATTTAACCTTGCATTGTTCTCATGGAAGTCTTAATCAGGAGTATTTTAATTATTTTATACCTAGAAATAATTTAATTATTTAACTTTAAAATGTGTTTTATTTGATGTTCGTAAATTAAATTTAGATGTTAAACGTATTAACAGAACTTAGAACTGTGT
Source organism: Catocala sponsa (assembly GCA_963564715.1). Classification (NCBI taxonomy): domain Eukaryota; kingdom Metazoa; phylum Arthropoda; class Insecta; order Lepidoptera; family Erebidae; genus Catocala; species Catocala sponsa. Next base: position 4,308,435 of record OY751329.1, read on the forward strand.
TTATCAGAAAGGGGTGATCAGATTGCAATCGTATAGTATACTCGCACACTATGGATAATATAATTAATGCCATCAAAAACATACTTGTAAAAAAAACCAAGTCTCGCAACTCAACTCTTCTACCGTAAAAAGTTGTGAGATCTATGTAATACCAAGTCGGTTAATTTATTCAGTCCCTACTTAAGGGACCGTCTGTTTTAAGTTATTACGTAATTAGCTAACCTAACATCATCATATAGTGACCATATCGATATTAAAAATCTTTTATGTTTTAAATAAATTGATTGAGTTGCCCCAGATGAATGAAGGAGAAAACATAATATAGAAAAAGCCTCAATAATTCAAAGAACAATGGCGAAATCTTAGCTAATGTAAATTTGAGCGTCTGTTATCGTGTTATGTTGTTGTCGTGTTATCACTGGACTTACCTACAGACCTACTTTTAAAATATTTTCAAGACATTTTATCCTGAAATAACTAGGTAATGGAAATACTAATGCGATATTGCCCTTTAATCCCTCGAAATTGAATAATATTACATATTAAACATGTTATCGAAAGTTATCTGCAGACATAACTTACAAAATCAAGAATAATAGATATGCATGACTGAATATCTATTATTCTCGGCCTTCTCGAACAAAAATGTTTGCACAAACTAATTCAGAAGATGATGCTGAGTTTAACCAGATATTTTTTTTTCAAGACGCAGGAATATAATCTCAGCTAAAACAATGTATGGGGTTCTGCCATTGTTCTTTGAAATATTATTGATGTGTTATGCAAAATGTTTTGGAATTTTCAAGCCTGTCAGTACGCTATGGGTCTTCGTGATGGACTATGGCCTAAAACTTCTAATGCTAAGAGGAATCGTGTGTCTAGCAATGGGACAAAATGCAGTTAATAGCCAGCTTATATTGCAAGTCAATCACAGCGGCACTGAATGCGACTGCTGTGCACGAGGTCTCGGGTTCGAATCCCGGGTCGGGCCAACAAAAAGTTATTGGGTTTTTCTGTTAAGAAATCTCAATAGCAGCCCGGAGTTACGAAGTTGGCGATGTTAGACACCTCGTGCCTAGGAAAGCACATAAAGCCGTTGGTTCTGCGCCTGATCTCTCTCCGTAGTGCCAGATTATCGTACCATCGGATCATGTGTATTAGGGAACAGAGGGTGCACTTGTGTTTGCGTACACACATATAATAATATGTAATATCTCCTGCGCAGTTTGCCAGTCGCCGTTAAGATTGGCCGCCGTGACCGAAATTTGGTCTAAATGACATGGAACTAGTTGCGTGTTTCATACAGGATTTAAACATTGTATCTGTTATATTAGTCAATTAAAAAATTTGCCTGACTCTACAAAAATAAATGAACATTCAGTAAAGCTTGTCAATCTCTTTGACGTTCATAGGTGTTTCTTTGTGACCTAATTGAATAAATTTGTTTTGACTTTGATTTACCGGTTTATAGACAACAATTTTGATGATGGGTCTGACTTTGTAACTCATTATTCATCGCATCTTTATTTACTTTTACATCCGGTTGTCAACGGCGTGCTATAGTTTTTAAAAGAGAATCACTTTTTATTCTGGAATTAAACCCGAGACTACACGATCGACAATGATACATACATACATACATAGATTCACGTCTGTTTCCCAGAGGGGAAGGCAGAGACTACGGATTTCTATTTGCTACGATCCTGACACACTTCTCTGGCTTCCTTCACTTTCATCACATTCCTCATACACGCTCGCCGGTTTAAGGTGCTCTTAACCTGGCTTTTGTCCAGAACGTTTTCGATCTGATCGAGAAACGTTCGCCTATGTCGATCGACAATCACAGCTACGATTACTTTACAGTGTCATGTCATAACTCATCAAACTGATTTGATGTTCAGTAGACTGTTAAAACCATCGGTATGATGACTGTTATTATATGTGACTTCCTTCCGTACAATATCTGTATAGAATAATCTATGTGATTGCATAATATGTTCTCAATTAGTTTTATATAGCGTTTATCTTGCATATTATCTTAAACCAACTAAGTATATTATATTGAAATTAATCTACTTTATACGTATTTCATGGCGGATGCATTTATAAGCACAATTGTATAATGTTAATCGTTGATGTGATTAAAATCATTAAAACAATGTGTTTCATACAATATACTGTGATAAATTTAATATTTATATTAAACTAAATTATGTCGCTTCGCTCGCGTTACCCTAGTTTTTTTAAGGGCACTTCTCACTTGGAATAAATCCTGTGTCGCGGGGGACTTTACAAACATTCAAACAACGGACACAAAGGACACCCAGACTCGGAACAACCATTTATGGATCACACAAATTTTAGTCCCGTGTGGGGACCGAACCCACAACACTCGTGGCGACCGAAGCGGCGAGGCAACCACGGGACATGGCCTTTTCTGAACCCCTGACGTATATGTTAAGAGTATTTAAGGTGTGAAAGCATAACAAACAAACAAAGTCAGAGTCGCATTTATAATATTGGTAAAACACTTACTTGTAGACATATGGACCAATCTCGGCGAGTATAGGCTTCTCCCCTCGGTTTACCTCCTCAGCGTTTGTGACGTTGAACACGTACACTTTGAAGTCCATGGGCATCGGCATCTTCAGCCATTTGTCGAACATCATCGAGTCATTCTCCAGTTGAACATTCTAGAACAAAACGATATGTTTTTAGTACTATGTTCCCGATATTATTTATTTCCGACTGTCCGGATGCCGCAGTATACAAGCGGAGTCTTGCAGAGTGTAATGAATTGAAATCTTACACGGGTCAATAGAAATACGACCTTATTTTACGATTTTTGACGTGACAACGTCTAATAAATCGATGAACGCCGGCTGCACGTACGAAAAAGGATGACTCATTGTCCCGTTACGCTTATTGTAACGTTACGATCGGAGCGAGAGCGCTACACGAGCGAGCGAAAGGCACGTTATGACTTTGCCACGTTAAACTATCGTCCGTAAACCGACTTTACAGACAACCAATTTTTTTGAGATAGCTGTAATATTTATTTATTAATTGCTAGTACATATTGTTGTTAGAACGCTTGTGCTGTTTGAATATTAGTTTACTCCGATACAAAAAAAGACAAATGAATTGTGAGGTTAGATTGTTTTAAATTTTATAAAAGGCTACTCCAGCTCTAATAAATCTTGTGTCGCCGGTGTTTTTCCAAACATTCAAATAACAGACTTAAAGAACACAAAACCGTTTGTCTCGTGGGATCCAACCCACAGCACTTGACGCAGTGGCAAGTCGACCAGTCGTTATGCCATCTGTATCAATATTTTCAATTCTTGAAATGCAGTTAAGAAGTTCCAGTAGGGTTCATTAGTAGGATTCATCATGATCAAACTGCTGCATGCCATCGAAGTCAAGATTTTGAAGTTCGTAAAACGCAGTCAAGAAGTTCCAGTACGGTTCATTTAATGACTTTTTTGTTGGGATATTCTCAGCAGATAGTTTAAAAACATACCAGGCACACGCACATACCTACATAAAAAGCCGGTTATATCCAAAAGAGTTCCAATCTGTATAATAAAATCTAGTTAGATTTCATTGCCAAACATTCACATTTAAATATACGACAGTACTCTGACTAAATGTGATAAAAACAATGATCATGATATTGTCAACATCAAAAAGAAAAAGTTAGCAACAAAAACTACATATTTAAAACTAATAGATTTTAGAGGTAACCTATAGGTTATTGTACCGCTGTTCATTGACCTGAGATTTGTGATAAATAAAGTCGTGTGATGTGATAGGTTAGGTAGTAAACAGGGTCGGTAGTTTGAATACAATCATGGGTATAACCAGCTCTATTCGAGCCATTGAACGACGAAATGACTATGACGCACGCGTCAAACAATACTAAATACTGTCGTATAGCAGACATTTTTTGACAACATTTTATTGATATTTACATAATTACATAATCCTTACTAATATTATAAATGCGAAAATGAGTTTGTTTGTTTGTTACGCTTTCACGCCTTAACTACTCAACCGATCAACATGTAATTTTGCATACACGTTGTCAGGGATACAGAATAGGACATAGGGTACCTTTCATCCAGAAAAAAGAAATGTTGCAAACGTAACCTAACCTAACCTACATTTACGCGAGCGAAGCCGCGGGTGAAAAAATAGCGGGGTATACCGTTAGTCTTTTAATTTATTCTTAAGTTGCTATGGACCAAGATTTGTTTTGAAATTAAAATTACTTTATACGGATTTTGTCGTGTTGTTTATTTTAGAACACTTTTATTACCTACATAATTTTGAATTATAAGTTTATAACACTACTATTATTGAAATCTACTACAATTTAAGCTATTTAAATTAATTAAAACTATTTATATTTAAGTTAATACTTTCCCTGACGTTTCGGTTGCTTTACAGCAGCCATGGTCACGGTAAGACTCGGTAGTGTTCATACATAGATTCACGCCTGTTTCCCAGAGGGGTAGGCAGAGACTACGGATTTCCATTTGCTACGATCCTGACATACTTCTCTGGCTTCATTCACTTTCATCACATTCCTCATACACGCCCGTCGGTTCAAGGAGCTCTTAATCTGGCCTTTGTCCAGAACGTCTCTGATCTGATCGAGAAACGGTCGCCTAGGTTTTCCTCTTGCAACTGTTCCATTCACACTAGCCTTATAAACTTTCTTAGTCAGTCTTTCCTCGTCCATTCTTTCTACATGTCCAAACCATCATACCCTTTTCTATATTACACAATACAGTAAAGTATTTATTAGTAGTGATATAGTTCAAGGTTATGTATTAAAAGTGTTCTGAAATAAAAAACGCGACAAAGTCCGTATAAAGTAGTCTTAATTTCAATGTATAACATTCGCGTAAACATAAGAATATATTATAACCGAGACTTCTTGTTTGTGAATTTTTAAATTTAATTATGTTTCTGTTCTTTTTTTGCATTTTTTGCCGTTGTTCCGTACGTCATATATAAACAACTAGCTTTTGCGCGCGGCTCCGGCCGCGTGGTACCTTCATCAATAAAAAGTAGCCTATGTCCTTCCCCAGGTTTTAAACTATATCTGTACCAAATTTCATCTAAATCGGTTGAGTGGTTTAGCCGTGAAAAGGTAACAGACAGACAGACAGACAGAGTTACTTTCGAATTTATAATATTAGTAAGGAAGTAAGGATAGTAAGGATTAAGCAGATCGTGACTTTTAATATGACATTGTTTAAGCTATATAATAATATTCTACCACATACACACAACACCATCTAGCCCAAACTAAGCAGAGCTTGTACTATGGGTACTAGACAATGGATAAACATACATATTATCTACTTTTTTTTGTAAATACATACATATTATATATAGAAACACCCAGACCAAGACAAACATCCATGTTCATGCACACAAATGTTTGACTTGTGCGGGAATCGAACCCGCGACCTCAGGCGTGGCAGTCGGTTACACTAACCACTACGCCATCGAGGCCGACAATCACAGACAGACGACTATATGTATCAGAATAATATTTATAAAACCATACTACTTTTAAAGTCTTTCAAAAATTTCGTTTACGTATTGCTATTATTGTTGCTATCTTGTTAATCTAAGCTTAAATGCTTGTGGTAAGCACTGTTGTTACTGTATGGATGGAGTAATGTTTTAAGTGGTTGCCTTGTAGCCGCCACTGCGCCGAATGTTGTAGGTTCGAATCCCGCACGAGACAAAAATTTGTGTGATATACAGTTGTTCTAAATTGGGATCTTCTTTGTCTTCATTGTTTGAATGTATTTAAAGTCCTCCGAGACACAGGAATAATTCCAATTGAGCAAGCTGCCTTTTTACACAAAAAACATAACATAAAAATACTAACGGACTCAAGGTACTACTAGAGTATACTACTAGAGAGTACTATATGAGTCCCGTGTGGCAATTAATTGACCGCATGTGCGCTGTACCACTCTCCGTATCTGTTTTACTTCTCAGTAGGAGCAGGTAGTCCAAAAAAGCCTTGGTAGACGTCACTAGGCTCATCCTAACTAATATTATAAAAGCGAAAATGAGTTCGTTTGGTCCTTTTCACGCCTAAACCACTAAACCAATCGTTCTGAAATTTTGCATATTCGTTGACAGGTGTTCATAAACGGACATAGGCTACCTTTCATCCCGAAAAAAAATACTGTTCCTGAGGAAAACAATAATAACGTTCTTATGATAATAGATGGCGCCACGTGTCTTTCGAATCATGATTGAATTATATTATTATAAGCAGAGTACAGCCCGAATTGATTGTCAAATTCTAAATTAACGCGAGCGAAGCCGCGGGCATAAGCTAGTCCCTAATAACTGGGATGTAAAAACACACCTAATGTAATGAGGGTATTGTACAGCTTTGCCTATACTCTCGGGTACACAGGGCTAAATAAAAATGCTAATAACCGTTTACATGCGTCATCTTTACATTATACTTAACACATTTTGTTGTACCAATTACTACCTTTTTCTATTAAAATTGCATATACATAATTGTCCTCCGCGCAACGCCTCTCCTTCTGCGGTGTGTTGTTTGTTTACGCTGCTGATTCCTGTTGCGATCCTGTCTAGTTTTAAGTCTTATCTTATCTTATGTGGTAAGCACAGTGTAGACTGGCGACACTTCGACCTAGTGGGGTCTTTTGTGTCGACACTCTCCCAATAACGACTGCCATAGATGTTCATGGCAGCCGGGACCAACGGCTTAAAGTGCTCTTCGAGGCACGGAGCAGGCGATAATTGTCAATCAATACGCACATAATTTCGAATAGTCATATAACTTCCGAAAGTCATAGGTGCGTGACGTGGGTTCGAATCCGAGACCCTCTGCATTGCAGTCTGTTGGTCACCCCACTGAGCTATCGCTGCTTTTTGTCTTAAGACTTAGTCGTGTGTGACTGTCGTTGTGATTTTAATATTTGTATTTTTTTAATGATAAACGAACAAATAATGAATTATAAAAAGTGTAATATGGTCATAAGTTTACGCGAATTTAATACATTCAAATTATAATACTTTATAAGGCTTTTATCGCGTTGTTAATTATAGACACTATTATGACATAATTTTGAAACTGTTAAACACTGTTGCTAGTTACAGTTTAATTTTATTTAAAAAAACTATTTAAATTATTAAAACTATTGTCTTCTGTTTACGCGAATGTTATTCATTGAAATTAAATTATGTTCGGGTACTTTGAAATAACTACACTGGAACATTGAGACAACTACCATCTTAGTCTCCCCGTGACCATGGCTGCTGAAAAGCAACCGAAACGTCGGGGAAAGTGTAACCATAAATATAAATAGTATAATATATAAAAAGTTTTAATAGTTTCAATAATTTAATTAGCTTAAAAATTAGTAAAGTTTAATAGTATTATAGTAGTGTAACAGATTTTCACAATTTTGTAATAAAGTGTCAAATAAACAACGCGATAAAATCCGTATATAGTAGTTTAATTTCAATTATTAAAACCATTTAGATTTAAGTTAACATATTTGCGCGCACGCACTAACCTCCTCCAGCTCGCGCCGCTGACCCGTGCGCCGCGTGTACTCTGTGCTGTGTCCAAAAGTGTAGACATATTTTCGTGTTCACTGAGTGAGTTCACACAGGCTACTTATTCCTTTTTGTGTTTAAAATAATAGGAAATAATTAGTATTAAGGAATAAATAGTATAAGGGCCTTTTTATTGTCATGCGTGTTTGCGCCCGCATGCAGGCCAGGCGCGCATGCGTGTTGCGCGCATGACAATAAAAACATATATGATACGATAGGTTGCGGGCAGCACGCATGCGTGCCTGGCCTGCATGCGGACGCAAACACACATGAATATATATACATATATGTATATATATTAAGTAAATATAATTTGTACATATTAAGTAAATTCTGCATCCATTGCATTAGGTTAAGTATTACCTGTAATGATGGCTCTATGTTAATAAAATAAAAATAAAATTTCAGCAGCCATGTTTACGGGGAGACTAAGATGTTGGTTGATGGCAACCATGTTGATAAAATATAAAGTATTTTAATTTCAATTATGAGAAGTGGTAGAACAAATGTCGTGGTAGTAAATTGCTGGGCAAACATCTTGAACAGGGGGCGGCGTGGTGGGAGGGTTCGCTCACGTACATTTTGTACGTGAGCGAACCCCCCGCCGATCAAGATGTTTGCCGGGCGCTGTACCAATAAGTAACGGTTTAAATGTTATTAGCATTTTTGTAATAATCCTGTATACATTTTTAAATGTTCCGTGATAAAATACAGTTATAACTAAAAAAGGAAGAAGTTTTACTATTTCCTGATGACTAATCTCTATGATCAAATGTTACATTTTTAAAAGAATTTTTGATGCATAATTTATAATATGTATTTTGTTCATCCGTAAAGGTAACGATATGCATAATATTGGGATAACCGATGTAATTCCATATCAAGTAAGATTATGCATCGAGTTAGATTATCGAGTGTTATCAATTAGGTTGTGGAGATAAGTTTGATAAAGGTTACAATATACAATATAAGATGTATTATATTGAGATTCTGTTGGTATCATTGTGTAAGCGAGTTAGTTAGAATTAGCAGCACCACCCTTCCTCTATGACTAGTCCAGTTTATGATATAGCGTTCACCTACACCTACCTTTCGGTTTATTAGGAGAGCCGCTGTACCTTCCAGCGCCCGAAAGCACCTTCCGGGACCAGTTATAGACAGGTCTTGTCCCCAAATCTCGACTCTCCACCCTATCCTCAGAGATTCGGTTCTCGTAAGCGAGCTACCTCGTGCCCAAGTGACACTACCTATTCTTCAGATAGGTACCGGAGCAATAAAGCCGCTCACCACTCGCAACTCCTAAGAGATGCTAAAGAAAACCTCGCTGAAGCCGACGGAGAAGCCGCCTCCCATATCTCCAGTATAGTACCGGAGCTGTATAAGGCACGCTCACTTCCCGACGTACGTCCGTACGCCTACCCATATAGGCCTACAGACCGGGTAAGGCCCGAGTCAATCTAGGTATGACTCTTACTTGCTAAGCAGGCAAGCACCCGAGATGCGTTGCGGCAGCGAAACCACGCTGCCACTTCGCTAAGACAACCCTGTGCCTCGCGCGACCGACTGGTTCGCACTAGCCGCGCCTGAGTCCAACGCTCGATCGCTACGTGCTTGCCGAGCAAACAAACGTGTCGTCCTCAGCGCTGCCGTCCTTACGAAAAGTGCAATAACTCGAGTTTTGCACCAAATTGAGATAAGTACATATTCGGAATTAGCAGAACGAGATCTATATATTCTTTTTAGACACTTTTTACGTATCTATGACGTAGCCGGTTTTATTACTAAGCCTAACTGCAATATCTAGGTCGATGCTTTATGATTTACATATCAAGACCGAAATAACTGTAGATAGGAATAACTTACTTACGCTATTTAGTAATTTGACTTACTGTATCTGCAATAAGTATAGTTACTATATTTATAATTAGCATAGTTCGTCATTTGTAATATTCATTGATTAGTTATAAGTGCAATATGTTTGAGTTATTGCATATATGATACGGATCCTTATTTTCGGTATTGAATAATGTGCTAATTATTTCTGCAATAAGTAGAGTTATTGCATTTATAATTACCATATTTCGTTTCTTGTGATTCTCATTTACTAGTTGTAAGTACAATAAGTTTGAGTTATTGCAGTTATCTTATGGGACCTTATTAATAATTATGGGATGAATACTAAAATTGATTTAGTAAGTAGATATATTGCATTTATTTGTAGGAAGATTAAACGAATACAGTATACCTACGCGAAATAAATTGCAATAAATTCACTATTTATTGCGTTTATAACTAGCACCAGGAGGTGAGGGGGGTACGAGGGGAGTAAAATATTTCGTGCAGACGTCAGTCGCGGCGCTCGCTTACATCGAGTCGGACGAACACACGAACGTGCGACCAGTTTGGGCGGAAAGTACCTAACGTATTTAATATTACAATATGTTTACATATCACGGATATTACTACGCTATGATGTTATTAGCCAGTGTTACTTTATTTAGTTATTAATAGACACACACACATTGTTTTAATTACCTAATTGTTCGTCGACTACCAAAAGATATAATTATTTTGCTTCAAAATAGAAGAATGATATAACTAAAAACTTGCTATTAGAAGTAGTTGCAAGGGAAATGACATCATAATTGTGATTTTAACTAATCTATGTAATGTACTTAAATGTTGATATAACTTTGAAGAGATATGCCACACGGCCGTTGACCACGCTCCATCGTTTTATACACCATTTGATTGGCAATGCAAAATGCGCGCCGCGCGCGGCTACGACACGACGTTCGCGGTAACTAACTCCTGGCGCCGGCATTTTGCGAGTATTACCTACGTTATCACTTCCTTTTTTATTTAAAGAGATACAATACTGTGCAAGCTTTTGATGAATAGTATTTTGTAAGATAAATCACGGGTACAACAGATTAAAACGATTAATATGTAAGCGTTTATGTTATACCTAATAGAACTTCGTAGCGTCACCGCCCAGGCGTCACAGCGCACCAGCAACGCTCGTGTAGCATCTCTCTTTATACTTCCAAGTCACTCGGATTCAATCTCAGGTACTCATTCATCACTAACTTTTTCAAAGTTTTATTTTTGTTTTCATTGACACGATCTCTGACCGTGAAGGGAAAAGTAAGAAAACCTATAATAAGCCTGCAAGTTCTTGAATATAAGTATAGTTTACTACTCCACACTAGGGTAGGTAGCGTAGTGGATGTTTTATCACGATGGTTACGTGCCATTTGTAATAGGCAGGTGGCAATCTTAAGAATTCCTCGATAGAAAAATCCAATAACACTTGCCCGGCACGAGAATAATTAGGCGCTTGTGACCGCTTGACCATTGAGGCAGTACCCAGTATTATTGTTTGTTTCTATTTATCAGTGTGTGTTTTATGCTTTCTTTACGCCTGTTGATGTTTTGTCCCTAAGCATAATATTTCTTTTTTTCAGGCAAGACCATGTCCAGAAGAGACAAAATTCTTTCTTTGGCTATTTCGCAAAATCAAAACTCAAAACCACGTGTTTCTCCATCTGAACCTACCAGCCATCAGCTGATTCCAAGGCCATCAATAATTAAACAGTCTGCTGTTCAAAAAGTCAAATCTTTTGAAACAACCGTTACCAGACATTCTCTAAAGTGCTATGAAACCCTACCATACTCCGAAGAAGAATATGTAAACATGAACAGACCTGTAAATTATTTTGAAGATTCCGACGATAGTGTCATTGATAAAGACTATATCCCTGATTTTATAATTTCAGATTCTGATTCTGATTCACCCATTTGTATTAAAAGAAATTTACTTGAACACAAAAAAACTAAAGGCAAAGAGACAGAACGTGAAGAAACTGAACATGATGAGACTGAACGTGAAGAGACTGAACATAATGAGACTGAATATGAAAAAGCAGAACGTGAAGAGGCTGAATATGATGAGACTGAACGTGAGGAGACTGAACATGAAGAGACTGAACGTAAGGAGACTGAACGTGAGGAGACTGGATATGAAGAGACTGAACATGAGGAGATTGAACGTGAAGAGACTGAACATGAACATACTGAACGTGAGGAGATTGGACGTGAGGAGACTGAATGTGAAAATAGTGAAGTAGAAGAATGCGTAATACCTGAGAATGAGAAAGGACTGACTAAAGCGGGCTTGCCAAGGAAAAGACGTAGATTTGATACATCCCTTGCGGATCGACAAAGACAGAAAAAAGAAAATGCTGATGAAAAGCTGTCACTGAAACCACCGTGTGATGGTAAATGTCGTAAAAAATGCACAACTAAGATTTCCGAAGAAATTAGAAGAGAAATACATGATCGGTACATAAGATTAGATTGGGAGTCTAGAGGTTTATTCATTAAAGGAATGGTCGAATCGAAGGAAATAAAAACAAGAACTACTAAGGAAGGTCGAAATAAGAGAAGAGATGTTTCGTATTACTATCATTTTCAAGTCAAACATGAAAAAATTGATGTTTGCAAAACTTTTTTTTTAACGACACTTGGTTACAACCCACAAAATAACAGACATATTCACTCGGCACTCAGTAAGGAAGTTGATAATCAAAAAGATAAACGAGGATCATACAAACGCCAAAATGTCATAGACAGGGACGTAATCAAGGATCATATACAAAGTTTTAATCCAACAATTTCACATTACCGTCGCGAACATGCCCCTAATAAACTTTATCTGCCGAGTGACATCAATGTAACAATGATGCATCAATGCTTCATTGAAAAACATCCCAATATGTCGGTCTCTTTTGAAACATATCGAAAGGTTGTAAAAGAAATGAATATTTCCTTTGCTCATCTCGGGCATGAAGAATGTGAGCAATGTGCCCTCTTTAAATCACATACTGGGTGTTCTCAGGAAAACTGTGACCTCTGTATCCAAAACAGTAAACATAAGTCACGATACACGGAATCCAGAGAGGAATATCAACGAGACAAAGAGCAAGGTCTTACTGACAAAGACTGCATATACTTTTCTGTAGATCTACAGAAAGTAATCATGTTGCCACGAATGGACCAATATAAAACAGCGATATTTTGTCCTCGTGTTATTACATTTAACGAAAGTTTCGTTCTACTTGGAGGTAGTAATGGTACAAATGTTCCTTATGCAGTGCTTTGGAATGAAACTGTCTCTGGTAGAAGCCAAGAAGATATCATTTCAGCATTCAGATCGTTTTTTATACATGAACGCGACATGAAACATATCGTTGTATGGGCCGACAATTGCGCCGCCCAAAACAAAAACTGGGCGTTTATGTGTTTCCTGGTGAACATAGTAAATAGTCAGCTGATTGCTGCCGAATCAATTACTGTAAAATATTTTGAACCAGGCCATACGTTCATGTCGGCTGATAGCTTTCACCATCAGGTTGAAATGGCATTAAAAAAGAAAAAGAAAGTTTATGATTTTGATGACTTTGTAGATTCGGTAAAAATGGCCAATTCAAAAAGAAGCGTAGTAAAAGTGATGACAGTATCCGATTTTTACAGTTATGAGGATGTGTCGTCTCAGCATAAAATTCGAAACATGGAACCCAGAGTCTATCTAAAAGACATCATGGCAGTCAGAGCCGAAAGAGGAGCATTTACAATAAAGCAAAGAGCTACCCACGTGTCTGATTGGAAAGAACTAGATTTTCTACAAGTCAAAATAATTAAAAACAAATGCTTTCCTAATTTTGCAAACAAGAATTCATCGAGAGGAATAACAAAGGAACGAAAAGATAGAATAATAGCCGACTTAGTACCTTTGATGCCTGAAACCAGGAGAGGCTTTTGGTTAAACTTACCTGAAACATCCCGAGCTTCGAACCTAGACTAAAAATATTTAATTAGTTATAAGTTACACTGATAAAAACATTGATCTCAAGTTGTGCCTTAAAATAAAAAAGTAGATTACATTTTTTAAGTTTGTTTTTAATATTAACGATTGTGTACTTTAATACTATTAAGATTCATTTTGACAAATGAATATTTTTTTTAAAATGTTTGTTACTTAATTGTAGTAACCGTTGAATTTTAAATGCTGGCTAATAGACCAGAATTAATAAGTAAAATAGCGAAGTGATTCCCATTGTGATTGTAATTTTTTAGTTTGAAATAAAAAAGATTTAATATGATATTTTTTTTTATTCATTAAATTATAACCGATTTCACATTATTTTAAAAACACAACTTAACGCAGATATTATGAGTAGACTTGACTCTACCGAAAACAGTTTCATGCTAAATCGGTAAGAGGCAAAATACTGTTTTGCAAACTTCTGTTTATTCATATTTGACATAAAAGTGTAACATCTCTGTTTTTGTAATAGTAACAAGTTAAAACTTTGGCGTTTTAAACTTGTCTCTTACTAATAAAAACCGCAATAAATAAGAAACTTAATGCACATTTGGTTAGGATGCAATTAAAAAAAAAAACGAATTGCTAGTCAAAAATGCATCATGTTGGTTTCCTAACCATTAGTGCAATAAATAGGTTACTTGTTGCGGTTATGACTAGTAAACATTCTTTCTACATAATAATAATACTTACCATTATTATATTTATTGGTTTTTATACCGGGAATAAATGCGGAAACAAACATTAAGTACCAAATAATATTCTCTACATTGTTATACGTCATGTAGTGAAAGTTTCAATCCGATACCATGTATAGTAATGGAGATACAATCAAAACAAAAATAAAATCTTTTCCCGCGTTTTTCTCGAAATCAGGTTTGACCGAGTTATTGCACTTTTCGTAGGGACGGCAGAGCGGCTAACCACATACACCTGCGAGTCCAACACCATGTCAGGCACCGCGCACTCTAATCAGCGGCCGATAGAACACGCCTTTCGAGGCGCAGTGGGCTTCCTGACCCCGCAGTACCCTGGTCCTAAGGGGGAGACCCGTAGTTCTCCCCCTGAAACCCTATCTACTCGGGTCCTGTAGATAGGGATATATTAGCAGCATTGTATGTCACTGCTGTGCATGAGGTCATGAGTTTGAAGGTAACAAAAAGTTATTAATTTTTCGGACAAGAAATTGTTACCCCATGCCGGATTACTGTCCCATCGGATCTTGAAAGTTAGGGAACAGAGAGTGCAATTGTGTTTGTACACACGCGTGTGCACTATAATATCTCCTGCGCAGATGGCCAGTCTCCGTTAAGATTGGCCCCCGTGACCGAAATTCAGTCTGGAGGACATTATTAGTATTACATTATCTCGGCCTATACATAACCGCTATATAGATTCACCTTTATCACAGACTAGATGTTCCCGCGGTTTCACCTGCGTTTATCGTTATTGCACCGCCCCCATGGGTCGTAGCGTGATGTTATATAGCCTATAGCCTTCCTCGATAAATAGATTATCCAAGACTAAAATAATTTTTCAAATCGAACCAGTAGTTCCTAAGATTAGCGCGTTCAAACAAACAAACAAACTCTTCAGCTTTATAATATTAGTACAGTATAATATGGATTATTAGACTGTGATATTAGTAGGTATAGATTAAGAGTTCCTATGATATAAACAACAAATATTACTTGTAAAAAGGATTAAGGCCTTAGCCCATGCAGGCCTAGGTCGGGTAGGCAGACTACATCAGCACCCAGTCCGAGAGGCGGCGTGCATGTTTCCACGCGCGCCTCTGTATCGTCTGTCCTACCCCCTCGGGGGTCAGTAGGGATAAAATTAGTGGTGCCCAAAGGGCAGGTCTATTTGTGTAGTGGCCAAAAGGCAGACTCTACACATCTCCGGAAACATTATGGAGAACGAGAGTTCTCCATAATGTTTCCGGAGTGAAGGAAAACGTCGTGAAAAAACCATTTCTGAGAAGAAATGGTTTCTTCACGACGTTTTCCTTCACTATTCAAGCGAACGATAGTTGACTTTTTAATATGCACTAACTTCGACAACTCAGAGGTGCGTGCATAAGAACCGAACTTGAGACCTCTGCAGTCGTTGGACTGCCCAGTAGGCTATTGTGCTAGTTTTAATACCTTTACCTATTATAATATATTGTCGGCCTCGATGGCGTAGTGGTTAGTATAACCGACTGCCACTCCTGAGGTCGCGGGTTCGATTCCCGCACAAGTCAAACATTTGTGTGCATGAACATGGATGTTTGTCTTGATCTGGGTGTTTCTATGTATAATATGTATGTATATACAAAAAAATATATATATGTATGTTTATCCATTGTCTAGTACCCATAGTACAAGCTCTGCTTAGTTTGGGCTAGATGGTGTTGTGTGTATGTAGTAGAATATTATATTATACTAGCTTGCGCGCGCGGCTCCGCCCGCGTGGTACCTACATCAATAAAAAGTAGCCTATGTCCATCGCCAGGTTTTAAACTATATCTCTACCAAATTTCATCTAAATCGGTTGAGTGGTTTCGCCGTGAAAAGGTAACAGACAGACAGATAGACAGACAGAGTTTCTTTCGAATTTATAATATTAGTAAGGATTATATATTATGACACGTGATACACATGTGATGGTAATATAATGACGTGGGCTTATCACGTGTCTTCAATACAATAGGACAGCTTTCCCACCATTACGGCAATATTAACGTATATTAAATTTTAATTTCTTTATTTAAATATTTTATAGTTTAAGAATACCGTATTTAAATTTATTTTTATAGCATTTTACGCGATGGAATCGTTGGTTTCATTTGTTTTATTGTATAAGTATATAGTTACGAACTACATACATGCTACAAGGTCGAACCTGTGACCTCCCTGACGAAGTACTTTTATACTAATATGGAATGGCGTAGACTGAAGACACATACATATCTTATCTTATGTGGGGGCCAGTCAGTGCAGACCGGCGACACTTCGACCCAGTGGGATCTTTTGTGTCGACACTCTCCCAATAACGACTGCCACAGATGTTCATGGCAGCCGGGACCAACGGCTTAACGTGCTTTCCAAGGCACGGAGCAGGCGATAATTGTCAATCAAATACGCACATAATTTCGAAAAGTCATATAACTTTCCGAAAGTCAGAGGTGCGCGACGTGGGTTCGAAGCCGAGACCCTCTGCATTGCAGTCTATTGGTCTCCCCACTGAGGTATCGCTGCTCTACTAAGAAGATACATACATAATTAATCACCCGCAAATATTTAAATCATAGATGTATCCTCACTGTACTAAGACCGCACGAAAGTGTATTTTTTATAAAGATAATTCCCAAGTTGGAATAATTTCTGTATCGCGAGGAACTTTACTAACATTCAAACATACACACAAGTTGTACTTAGTCTGGGTGAGACCAGAAACAACCATTTGTGGACCACACTTTTCATTTCACTTTTTATTTAAAAAAAAATATTTTTGTATCCGTGCTGTCTACACTAAGAAGTACACAAATGATACCTATATCTCGGGGATCTTTTGAACCACAGGGCCCATATTCAAATTCGACCGAGGTATGACCCCAAGGTGTCTGCACACCAAGTTACAAGTCAATCGGTCTAGTGGTTCCAGAGCTATGCCTGTCACTAACAGACAGACACACAGACCCACAAAGTGTTTTTCATTAACCTCTTCGAAGAAGACTCAGAAGTTAATAAATAATTTATATTGTAAATAAATTCATATTTATATAGCTGTTTATAATTACAATTAATTCTATTATAATAATACTATAAAATTTAAATGAACCGTGGGAAGTTTGCGATATAATTGTAATTATTTACGTTACTGCCTCCGCGGTGCAGCGTTAGTGAATGCGACTGCTGTGCATGAGGTCTCGGGTTCGAATCCGGGTCGGGCCAACAAAAAGTTATCGGGTTTTCTGTTAAGAATTCTCAATAGCAGCCCGGAGTTAGGAAGTTGGCGGTGTTAGACACCCCCGTGTCTCGGAAAGCACGTTAACCCGATGGTCCTGCGCCTGATCTCTCTCCGGTTGTGTCGGATTATCGTCCCATCGGATCATGAGAGTTAGAGAACAGAGATTGCACTTGTGTTTGCGCACACGCTTGTGCACTATAATATCACCTGCGAAGATGGCTAGTCTCCGTTTAGATTGGCCGCCGTGACCGAAATTCGGTCTGGAGGACATTATTATTATTTACGTTACAAATATTTTATTATTTATAATATTTATATCTGCCTTGGCAGCCACCACTCCAACTATTGCAAAGGTTGACAGTACTGAACTGATAACGGACAGCCGCATAGTAGGATGCGGGCGTACTCCAACTGCCAGAACAAGAACACACAAGTTTACAATGGATTTTCACCAAGTAACGCTTGATTCGATGTTATATAACAAATCTTAGTAAATTTCCTTCAAAGAAGACCATTTGTCAGAAAGAGCAGATAGCTCAGTGGGGAGACCGACAGACTGCAATGCAGAGGGCTCGACCCCACTTCCCGCATCTCTGACTTTCGGAAGTTATATCTTTTCGAAATTATGTGCGTATTGAGTGACAATAATTATCGCCTGCTCCGTGCCTCGGCGAGCTCCCATGAACATCTATGGCAGTCGTTATTGGGAAGTCAGTGCACTCTAATATCCTGATACTGGTCTAGCCTTAGGGTATCGTTAGCCTTCGGGTTGCGGAGGTCAGGTAGCAACCGCTCCGTGTAAAAACGAATATCCAATCAAATCCGGTTAGACTAGTAAGCGGACCCCAAGTGACGAAGTGAAGAAGACTATTTGTCACAAAAGAAGGTGTCTACAAGGCCGTTCTATAAGTATTTTGATCTGGAATGCTATTATATGATGTATTAATAGCACAGGTGATTAAACGAGTGACATATGCAACACGTATAATTAACCCATTATAAAAATAAAATCACACTAGTTAGGTATAAATAATTAAAAAAGCAAGAAAACTCGATTGTACAGTCATTTGAAGGAATGGCCACGACTGCTTCAAAAATACTACTGGTAACGTCATATTAAACTAATCATTATACCCTATTAGATTTTACCTGATCCAGAAAAAAGTTCTTTTACTAATGTTTCTATGTATAATATGTATGTATATACAAAAAAAAGTATATATGTATGTTTATCCATTGTCTAGTACCCATAGTACAAGCTCTGCTTAGTTTGGGCTAGATGGTGTTGTGTGTATGTGGTAGAATATTATATCATTTTTCTTTTCTTTTTTTGGAGTGAAAACTTCTTTAGCGGCGTTGTGCACTTTTTTGTGATGAGTAAAAAATTTTAAACTCGCGTCACGACACGATGGAGGAAGAATTGTCAAACTTGCGTCAGGACACGTGACCTGATCGAAAATTTGTAAGACGGAGGGAGAATTGTCATGTTTGTGTACGATAGCGCAATAAATGAATATTGTATTTTACCACATACCTAAATGATAGTACTGTTATACTGATAATTAAAGCAATTCGTGCAAAATTATTCCCTAACCATTCCAAAATATCAAAAATGCACAACGTTAATATTCAAGTTTGCACTTCTGCCGGTACTCCTGGAGTGCAAGCTGTTGATTTTTTTTTTACATATGTAGGTTAGGTTAGTAAAAGAACTTTTTTCTGGATGAAAAAAGTTCTTTTACTAAGTTTTTTTTTCTTACGTCCTTTTCTGTTACCCTGACACCGTGCATGCGAAATTTCATTATGATCGGTTGAGTAGTTGAGGTGTGAAACCGTAATAAACATACAAACTCATATTCACGTTTATAATTTTAGTTAGGACTAGCTTTTGTCCGCCGATTTGCTCGCGTAAAAGTAAAGTCAAATGTTATTTTTTCCTTATTTTTTAAATAAAATGTAGCTTATTTTACTCGGTGATGTGATAATATAGCTTTCTAATGGTGATAGAAAATGGTGAAAAAAGAAAATTATATATTATTATCATTCGAATATTCAAAGTTCGAAAGATTTGTTTGAAGTATCGAATAATTAGATTTTTATCGATACTTGCGCACTACGCATTAATGTGTGAATCAATTGCCTACTGAATCGCTGAGTGTGAAGGAAAACAGTACAAGGAAATGCCGTTTCTAATATGTAGGTATCTAGCTAATCGTATTGTATAATCTATAATAATATAATTGCAGACATCGATCTGGTTGACTATATTTATGTCAAAGTATTATAATAGGTACCTATTATTCTTAGATCGTCATTGAATATAGTCCCTATAACTGCAGTCTAGTTTACCTTAACTAATATTATAAACTAGATGTGCCTGCGGTTTTACCTGCGTTTATGATTACTGCGTGCGTCGTAGCGTGATGTTATATAGCCTAGAGCCTATAACCATCCTCGATAAATGAATTATCCAACAAAAAAGAATTCTTCAATTCTAACCAGTAGTTCCTGAGATTAGCGCGTTCAAATAAACAAACAAACTCTTCAGCTTTATAATATTAGTATAGAGGTAAATGTGAGTTTGTTTTTAACACTTTAACGCCTAAACTACTTGACCGATCATTATGAAATTTCTCACACATGTTGCCATGGAAACAAAAAAGGATATAGGATACCTTTCACCCAGAAAATAGTATTGTTACTAATCTAACCTGCATTTACGCGAACGAATCCGCAGTGAAAATCTAGTAGTTGATAAAATGGATGTACGGATGATACAGTGTTCGCTGAGTGTTCGGGGTTCGATGTCCAAATGGTACAAGAATTAGTAAATAGGTACTTACCATAACCTTACCAATACCTTAACCATATCCTCGTAAGATAACACTAGGGTATTACATCCATATATTGTCAGATTCTCTACTGTTGTTAAGATTTTCCTAACAGAAAAATCTAATAATTTTTGATATAATACATATATTAATATTATTATTAGCAGCGATAGCTCAGTGGGGAGACCAACAGACTGCAATGTAGAGGGTCTCGGGTTCGAACCCATGTCGCGCACCTCTGACTTTCGGAAGTTATATGACTTTTCGAAATTATGTGCGTATTGATTGACAATTATCGCCTGCTCCGTGCTTCGGAGGGCACATAAAAAGTCGGTCCTGGTTGTTGTCAAATTGACAGCAGTCGTTAAGCCATGTCAGAGGCCTACGGGCGGCTTGAACAACTCTTGACAACAGGTTGGCCACTAACCACAGGTAAAGAAGAAGAAGCCTTTCGGTTTTTTCAAGACCCACGTAGTAGGGGTAAGCTTATAGCCGTTTACCTGACACAGATCCAAACACCGTGATGCTACTCAGAAGTTCTTGATAGAATAATCCACCCATACTTTGTCCGAACCGGGACTTAAACTTAAAAAGTCGTATATACTACCGCTGTGCCATCAAGGCAGTCTTAAATCATCTACATAATAAACGATCTATAAAGTACTCCATTGATCTTGAACTCACAGCATCATTATAAGGCGGCCGTGTTTCTATTAGTCGGCCATTTTCCTCTTAAGGCCATAGCAGAATTACAATTCTTAACATTATCAATCGACGAAGTTTTATTTCCATTATAGCGATGTCGCATTTTCGCAACTCTGACTTCGTAAATGTCACATATTGATAGAGTTACTTTCAGGTTTTTTTAACTACTAGCTTTCCACGGCTTTGCACGGAAACACTTCTTTTTTCTGGTACCCTATGTCATTATTTTTAACCCTGACCCATACACGTTGTATGTAAAATTTCATGAAGAAGTTTTATGAGTAGTAGAGCCTCGCTGATTTCAGCATGAATGGGCCGGCTCGACCGGGGAAGGACTATCCTCTCACAGAATATCGACCTGAAATAGCAGTATTCCTACTACTATATACGGATTTTATCGCGTTGTTTATTTGACGCTATTACAAAATTTTTAAAAACTGTTACACTACTATAATCACTATTAAACTTTATTAATTTTTAAGCTAATTAAATTATTGAAACTATTTATACTATTACTATACTATTATACTATTTATATTTATTTTTATTTTTACAGTGTTAAATAAACAACGCGATAAAATCCGTATATAGTAGTTTAATTTCAATGAATAACATTCGCGTAAACAGAAGACAATATTAAGTATTCCTACTGTT
Organism: Catocala sponsa; assembly: GCA_963564715.1. Lineage (NCBI taxonomy): Eukaryota > Metazoa > Arthropoda > Insecta > Lepidoptera > Erebidae > Catocala > Catocala sponsa. Next base: position 4,330,101 of record OY751329.1, read on the forward strand.
GTGTTTCGTTCGGTGAGTGAGAGTACCGGAGGCCCAATCACCCTCTTTCTCCCTTCCCGCTCCTTCTTCTTCCCACTTCCTTACCAAAACGGTCGGCAACTGGCAAGTGATGCCTCTGGTGTTGCAGGCGTCCATAGGCTACGGTGACCACTTACCATTAGGTGGGCCGTATGCTTGTTTGCCATATTAGTCGTATAAAAAAAAAGAAGAAGTTAAGGTCTAAAAACCTTGCATTTACGTTTATAATATTAGTTAGGTAATCCTAACTAATATTATAAACGTGAATGTAAATTTCTTAGACCTATTACTAAGTGTGTATCCTAGAGCAGCGATAGCTCAGTGGGGAGACCAACAGACTGCAATGCAGAGGGTCTCGGTTTCTAACCCACGTCGCGCACCTCTGACTTTCGGAAGTTATATGACTTTTCGAAATTATGTACGTATTGACTGACAATTATCGCCTGCTCCGTGCCTCGGAAAGCACGTTAAGCCGTTGGTCCCGGCTGCCATGAATATCTATGGCAGTCGTTATTGGGAGAGTGTAGACACAAAAGATACCACTGGGTCGAAGTGTCGCCGGTCTGCACTGACTGGCCCCCACATAAGATAAGATAAGTGTGTATCCATTAGGATACTTAGTACTACGCCTATATCACTAAAGAGGAAGCCATTTCGGTAACTACGGTTTCAAGTCCTATATAATGGGCGGAAAACTTGTTACAGTCTACCGAGAACAGTACCAGGCTTCGTGCTGCAATTGAGAATTTTATTGATGAATTGAAAAACCTGGTAACAATTTGCTGGGTATCGTACTCGAGACCTCATATACAGCAGCCAGAAGAGACTACCAAATAATTATAACACACTACGTTTTGCAAGCGGCTTTGCTCGCGTTAATGAAGTTTTTGGCAAAAAAAAATTATCCCTCAGGCTCAGTACTTTAAAAAAAATTAAAGGTATATCATTATTTTCTCCCTTTGCCCTATTCTATACCTCTGACAACGTGTATGTAAAATTTCATCATGATCGGTCGAGTAGTTAAGGTGTGAAAGCGTAACAAACAAACTCACATTCGGATTTCTAATATTAGTACGGAAGTAAGGATGTTTAGACATCGATACACTATACGACATTTTTATTATATGTCGCAAATAAGGTATCAAAAAGATGTAGTCGTGAATGCCAAACGCTGATGCTTATAGCAGCACGTTTTTCGTACTTAAACTTTAAAAACACTGGTTGTACGTGCAAACTTGTTCATAAACATTATCAAGTTACAAGTACTAAAGGAATTTTGTTTACATGATAAGAGCCCGTGAGAAGTACTATTTCGTCTCACTCGATTGTTATTAGTTTTGTTTTATTATAATTAACTGGTTGTTACCTGCGACTTCGTCCGCGTAGATTTTAACTAAAAAGTGTTTGTCTCCGCGGAACCCTATTTTTTTTCTAAAATCAAAGTAGCCTATGTTACTCCTTATAACATCAGCTACCTGCCAGTGAAAGTCCCGTCAAAATCGGTTCAGCCGTTTCGGAGATTAGCCGGAACAAACAGACAGAGAGACAAAAATTTAAAAAATAAATGTTTTCGTGTAGGTACCTTATATTCTTTCATATGCATTAGATAAAAAGTTGTTATTTTGACATTACAAACAGACACTTCAATTTTATTTATTTGTATAGATAATGCCGAAATTAAAACAGAACACGAAAATTACGCCTATTTGAAAAGCGTTTTACTATTTGAATGGTAAATTATAAGATTCCTAATCCTTATAATAAATAAATTATAGAAATTAAACTACTATATACGGGTTTTATCGCGTTGTTTATTTGACACCTTATTACAACATTTTGAAAACTGTTACACTACTATTACTACCCCGTGACCATGGCTGTTGAAAAGCAACCGAAACGTCGGGCAAGTGTAATCATATATATAAATAGTATAATAGCATAGTAATAGTATAAATAGTTTTAATAGTTTCAATAATTTAATTAGCTTAAAAATTAGTAAAGTTTAATAGTAATTCTATTTTCGTTTTTAAAATGACACCTTTGTAATTTTATGTGCATCAAATCAATTATTTTTAGTAACATAATTTTGAATATTTGTATACCCTAAGGGTAAAACATGATGAGCCCCTAATACACTATAACATCATGCATTTTATGTAAATGTACTCATGTTTTATACAAATAAACTGATCTTTATCTTTATCTTTAAAAGTAGTGTAACAGTTTTCAAAATTTTGTAATAAAGTGTCAAATAAACAACGCGATAAAATCCGTATATAGTAGTTTAATTTCAATGAATAACATTCGCGTGAACATAAGACAATATTATGTAAATTATAGAAAAAAGAAAAACATTAAATCATGGCAGTACATGACTTTTTCTTGCTATAGTATTTATTATTCAGGGAGAAAATAAAGGAACACGTTTGTAGGGATGGAACGCTGGGCGCATTAACTCTTAAGAGGAAACACTAAGGGTGAAAGAATTGAAAAATAGGTATTTGTAAAATCTTTTGCTGTCACGCAGTGCCCACAGAGCGCGATAGAGACAACTGCAGCTTGGACCGAAAATACCTATTAAGAGTACACAAAATCAACGTTTTGGATTCCCCTGATTCCTGCTCTAAAACTTGACCGATTTAACTACTTTTTTCAATAAAAATTAAAGAAAGGCTTTAGCCGTGTTCCTATGTTTTCCTTTTTTTATATAATCTAGTCAAATTTGTTTTCTGGATGTTTGAACACAGCCGAAAATATAGACAATTTTTGAGGATTTGGAAGGCTCATGTCTCTTTTAATAATTCATTTATGAAAAAATTGAAAACATAGGGACATGCCAATATAGGCCATACATTTTTTGGAAAAAATTATTGCTCTACTGGCATTATCCAGGGTGGTAACAGGGGACTACGTTTGTATGGAAAAACGGCCCTTGTGTTTCCTCTTAAAAGCGTTAACGTCTTGTAGCCTGTTTAAAATGGCAACGTTGCAAAAATTTACATATAAAATCTTTAAAAACATTTGCAAAATAAAGACCTTATATGTAAATTTTTGCAACGAATTTATTTTGAAAATGTTTTTAATGCACTCTATAGATTAGGGTAAAAGTGTATTATAGATAAAGTAGAATTATATTTGTTGTCCTTTCGCTTGCACATTCATACGAATCGAAAAGTTTTGACCTAATTTACATTGTAAAAGAGCCCACAAGGTGTAAACGCTCTTAAGTGGGCAATCTTATGTAATACAAAGTGTACTCGTATGTGCATGCCTCAAGGCATACTACAGTCTATATTAATTGTTCAATTTTAACGCATGACTTGTTCACTTGATTCTGCTATTATTTTCATCTTAAAATAAATTATGCAAAACGCGGCAAGAACGTTACTGATTAAACAATTAAAATAATATATAATGAAATAAGATGATTAAGAAATGACTGTTAGATTTTGCAAGATTAACAGAAAAAACAATGGATGATAAATTGCGTAGTCTTACGTTTAATTAATGACTCCTTAATAGTTTACCTAAGCTACCATTTTTTTACGGCTTTAGAGCAAAGTCACATACAAAGAATACAAAATAAACGAAAGATAGTCGGACTTTGGATCAACAAATTATCAAAAAACTTAAGCAGGTTAAATTTGTGTAATATTAATTGTGTGTGCTCTGTACGAAATAAACAAATTTCTTTCTTTCTTTCTTTCTTTAATATCGTGCTAAGAATAAAATAGTTGAATCGCATAAAAATACGTATATATTTTTTATCTGATATTGGTTTATAGGTATATGTTGAATAGATTATTATTATTTATGTATGTTGATACTTGATCGTAGCACGAGATTGCAAATACTGCATTAGATGAAAACAAATTAATCTTTCAGACAGGACTGTTATCATCCACAAGAATAACTGTCTCAGCCACAATGACTGACTGATGAGTTAAAGTAACTATCTCGATTGCTATCATAAAAATAAGTCATTAACTTAACAATCCCAGGATAATATCAAGTTTCTCAAAAATTTCCATTAAGCCTCAATTATAATCACGAAACATCAAACATACAAAACTAAAATGCCTATAAAATATTTAAGTTGTGTTAAATATTTTTAAATATAGAATATTATTGGTTTGTGTTTATTGTAAAAGTTAATATAACGTATATTTAACTGACATCAAAAAAAGGAAAAGGTTCTCAATTCGGCTGTTTTTTAATGTGTCTTACCTTAGTTCCCATTTAAATTTGATCAAGATCTGACCAGTAGCTTTTGAGTTATCCTTAATAATGAGTATTTGTTTAGTTAGTATACTTAAATACTAAAAAGACGCAGAACATAAACAAACATATACACTTACTCAACTATTTTCTCCGACAAACAAAGATGCATATCTACTAAAATGTAATACCGAAACCGTGCAAACTAAATAAGTCCATAAACTTATTTTGAAATATACATGTATATTGATTATAATGAAAGATGAAACAGACTCACTTTTTGTATTTGTTTATCGATAATTTTCTGGAAACCCCACGACGCTAGAACTATCGCCAGGACCAAGAATCCTAGCGAGGCAGCAAATAATATTTTCGAGTGTTTTCCCAACATTTTGAGCACTTCACACTAAATTACAAGAGTTCGATGGCTTAACAACAGTTTAGCCAAGACCGCGTTCGTTCAGCTCCGAGCTATAATTGTGGAAGGATCTGTTCTCGCGGCTTGTTTTTCCTCGTATTTTTTTTCTATAGTGATAATATTAAACTGAGTTGTCTTTGCAGATAAAGAAACAGGTTTACTTAACGTGGTAGATATGTATAGGTCTTGCATATTTTATGGCAAACTTTATATGATATTATATATACAAAAAATGACAATCAATTTTGTTTATGCAGATAAATACTTTTTTATGAATGTAGATCTTTTTTATTTTTATTATGAGTATTAATTTTCGTTGTTTGATTTCTTTTGTTAATATTATTGATAGGTTAGATTCATTTTGTTTTATAGTGATATTATTCAAGCATGTTTCAAATCCATTTAATATTCCTGAGTTTGTTTTTTAATGATTAAAATGATGTTGGAATTTGATGTTTATTATAGCCTAGTATTTTTATTTTATAAAACTGGTTGTGTGTAGTTGAATGTTTCTTTGACCTAATACTAAACCTGTCGGTGCGAGCCAGTATTGAATTTATAGCTATTATCGAACGGTCTTTATCGGAATAACGCATAATTGTTTGCCATGTTTCATGTGTTAGTAAGTAACACTGTGTGGATTTATGTAAACTGATTAGCATTTTTTATACAGAAAGGTATAGTACCAAGCAATCATACAGCTCAGCTGATATATATGATATTTACCTTATAGGTAAAGTGACAAGTAATCTTAGTCCGCCTGATGGTTTATCCTAATCCTGACTATCCTGACTATCCTGACTATCCTGACTATTCTGACTATAATATTATAAAAGCGAAAATGAGTTTGTTTGTTTGTTACCTTTTCACGCCTAAACCACTGAACCGATCATCCTGAAGTTTTGCATATACGTTGTCAGGTGTACAGAAACGGATATAGGCTACCTTTCATCCCGAAAAAAATTACTGTTCTCGAGGAAAACAACAATAACGTTCTTATGATAATAGATGGCGCCACGTGTCTTTCGAATCATGATTGAATTATAGTATTACAAGCAGAAAGTTGATTGTCAAATTCTAAATTAACGCGAGCGAAGCCGCGGGCAAAAGCTAGTATATGATATTTACCATATACGTAAAGTGACTAGCAATCTTGGTGCGCCTGATGGTTTATAATAATATAATATAATAATATTCTATCACATACACACAACACCATCTAGCCCAAACTAAGCAGAACTTGTACTGTGGGTACTAGACAATGGATAAACATAAATATATACTTTTTTTTTGTAAATACATACATATTATACATAGAAACACCCAGACCAAGACAAACATCCATGTTCATGCACAAAAATGTTTGACTTGTGCGGGAATCGAACCTGCGACCTCAAGCGTGGCAGTCGGTTAAACTTATACAGGTAAAGTGACAAGCAATCATGACCTGCATGATGGTAAGGGGTTATCATAGCCTATGCACGTTTGCAACATCATAGGTACGACTTGCGCGTTACCAAGCCTGTAACCTGTCAATTGCCGGAATGCACAGCATAGTTACATACCAAATGTGTCTGGCCACCGGCGGGCTGCTGTCACTCAAGTAGTTAAAGCCAGCATAAGAGACAAAAGTACCCAGACCCTGTACTCATAATACAGCGTTTTTTTAAGGAGACCGTAAACATTTCAAGTGTTAGCATTAAAAATGGGATAATGTAAAAATCAGGTAATTATAAAAATCAGGTAATATTTCATGTAATAACAAGCGAGTCACATAACAAGCAGCGATAGCTCATTGGGAAGACCAACAGACTGTAATGCAGAGGGTCTCCGGTTCGAACCCACGTCGCGCACCTCTGACTTTCGACAGATATTATGCCTTTTCGAAATTATGTGCGTATTGATTGACAATTATTATCGCCTGCTCCGTGCCTCGGAGAGCACGTTAAGCCGTCCGTCCCGGCTACCATGAACATCTTTGGCAGTCGTTATTGGGAAGTCAGGTCAGTGCCCTATAATATCCTGACATTGGTCTAGCCTTAAGGTATCGTTAGTCTTCGGGTTACGGAGGTCAGGTGGCAGCCGCTCCGTGAAAAAACTGATATCCAGTCAAATCCAGTTAGACTAGAAAGCCGACCCCAAGTGACTTGGGAATAATAAAGGCTTTGGAGAAGATTAAGCGTTAACCAAATCAGCTTAGCTTTTTCTTCACCCAGCATTGCCTCTTTGATGACTTAAATATAAATGGCTCGATAAAAAAAATGCCAATTTAGTGGGATCTGGACAACTTTGCCCAACACTCCGGCAAAGTAGGTACTAACCATATGCAATTGCTACGAATAGTAAACAACATTAACGTTTAATGCATTCGAATAAATATCAATGTCTCTAATCATTATAATTTTTATTCGAATGATCAATTTATAATTAAGTGCTTATCGCTAATTTATACAGTCACGATTTTTTTTGTCATTACATTTGTATTTCTAATAACCAACATGTTTAGGAGACTGGCAGCATTGCCAAATTGGATAGCAATTATTATTCTTTGAGCAAAGAAATACCAGCTTTTTGACGTAAGGCGTCTTTTCTTCGAGCAAAGAAATACCAGCTTTTTGACGTAAGGCTTCTATTCTTTGAGCAAAGAAATACCAGCCTTTTGACGCAAGGCGTCGACCAGCCACTTAGCTAGGTCTCTATAAACAGACCTAACACTTGAACTCTGTGGTCATGATATTAATTTCGTTTTAGGTTTTCGTTTTTTAAAAGACAACTTTGCACTATGATTAATTCCTGTGTCGCGGGGGACTTTACAAACATTCAAACAACGGACACAATAAACATCCAGACTTGAAACAACCCTTTGTGGATCACACAAAGTTTTATCCCGTGTGGGATTCGAATCCACAACACTCGGCGAGGCGACAGTCCTGAGGCGACCACTTAAACGTTTCTGAATAAAATAATGTTAATATTTTTACCTTCCTTATTTATTATTGCGCAGTAGTACAAACATAATTAATAAATTGCCATCCGCAAAAAGTCTTACAATAAAATGAATAGTTATTATCTTAATAGTCATGTTCCCACGTTACACAGTGTATGCTAAACTCTACCTAATTATGTGTGCATACACTAGAACTTTAGACTTTGATAACATTTCGTTTATTATACAGGCTGATTGGTAAAAGACTGGATATATTGAAGGAGGGTATTCAGTACTCGATTCTGGACGCGAATATCTAAAAAAAAAGGTAAGTACTTAAAATTTGACCTAGTTATCCAATAAAAACTTAATGTGCGGACACTCTTGCGCATATACCAAAGCTAAACAAAACCTCCGTCCCCGCCCCCAGCTACCGCACCCCGCACTCTCCTGAATTTGCACCCACGCCCGTCCTTTTCTTATCAAAGGTCATTAGCCTCGACAGCTGTGTGCGCGGTGTCCACATTCCATAGATATTTCATACAAATTTTCATAAAGGTTTTCTTTGCAGTTTATACAGATTTTATTTATATTTATTTTTTATACGTTACGTCTGACCATAAATTATCATGTCCTTAAGTATGTACAATGTTTAACCAGTCAACCTGTATAAATTAATTTCTTGAGCGGTGGCGCGGCGGTCCACCGGCGATCTGACACAAAACGTTTTTAATTTTGCTGGCATGCCAGTTATTGACAGGTTAAGTGCAATTTTGAGTAAAAGGTAAGATAGATGTCTGTCCTGCAGAATTCGACATACGCATGAAATAGTATAAAGCGATTTCTATTTGATTTTGTATTATTATTAGACTACTAGCTGTCCCGATAGACGTCGTCTTGAACAAACGAAAAAAATTTAAAAAAACCACATGTAAACTATTCTCGAATCCACTTGAACACAAAAATGTCATCAAAATCGGTCTAGCTGTTTAGGACGAGTTTAATTACATACACACTAACAAGATTTATATAATATATAAAGATTAGAGTCGTCACGTGGTATAAGTTAATATGTAGGTACGTGCGATCGAGATGTCTGAGATTCGATTCCTGGGTCGAGTAGTGTTAGCAAATTCTTAGTCGCCGCGTAGAGTCTAGAAATGCGCTCGGTTGTACGGCAACAGACTCGTTAAAATATATTAGGCGCAATGCGGATGTAATATATTACTGCATGGACCTGTAGGGTTATACAAGTGTGAGCCGACGCTATGGTTATTTTATTTTACTTACACTGTTTAATCACAAAACAAACATACATAGATTCACGCCTGTTTCCCAGAGGGAGTCTCTGCCTACGAGACTACGGATTTCCATTTGCTACGATCCTGACACACTTCTCTGGTTTCATTCACTTTCATTACATTCCTCATACACGCCCGTCGGTTCAAGGTGCTCTTAACCTGGCCTTTGTCCAGAACGCCTACGATCTGATCGAGAAACGTTCGCCTAGGTTTTCTTCTTGCGACTGTTCCGTTCACACTAGCCTTATAAACTTTCTTAGTCAGTCTTTTCTCGTCCATTCTTTCTACATGTCCAAACCAGCTTAACGTAATTACCCTTTTCTATTCTTGTCACTATACCCACTTTCATACCGCATCTCTCTCTAATCACACTGTGCCTTATTCTATCTTTCAGAGTCACACCACATATGCTTCCCAGCGCTCTCATTTCTAATCACAAAAATATAACATTAATTTAGAATTTAGTATTCACGCGATATTACCACTTCATAATATTTTATATCAGCAATGTTTATACACTATCTTATGCTGGGCACATCTTGGAGAAGACATCTCACACATGCAGGTATCCTCACGTTCTTGTTATGTCACAGTGAGCGATGATTAACTATTACTACGCACATAACTTAAAAAGTCAAAGGGTTCGAACTCGAGACCTCTGCGTGGCCTAATCCTTGATAAACTGAGAATCTTCTTCGCAGTATGAGATTAGAGATTAGAGATTATTATTATATGGGATATCTAACAGGTCTCCCCAATAGCGTTGCCCTATTTATTAACCTTTGAGTCTTCTTCGAAGAGGTTAATGAAAACACTTTGTGGGTTTGTGTGTCTGTCTGTTAGTGATAGGCATAGCTCCAGAACCACTGGACCGATTGACTTGTACCTTGGTGTGCAGACACCTTGGGGTCATAACTTGGTCGAGTTTGAATATAGGCCCTGTGGGTCAAAAGACCCCCGAGATATAGGGGTCATTTCTTTTCATTACTTTTACATTTAAGACAAAGAGGTTGAATCCTGGGTTTTTACACTCATCTTGTTTTCTATAAGAGCAGGACAGAGGCTAGGCCCTCTTATGTACCCACAAGACTAGGGTACATTGGTGTGCTCTAAAGGTTAGTGTAATACATATTATACGCATAAGTATAATAAATAAATACTTAGGTCTTCTACTAATAAATCTCTACATTCCTTCTGTGTACACACATGAGTCTGTGAATGTTTGTTATGAATATTATATCTACCGGATTAACTTAAGATAAAAATTCCCACATTAACATATATTTTTGGAACATTGCAGAGAATATGTTGTATATTTAATATTTTCTGCAATATTTATAGAACAACAGCAACGATAGTTATCATTCTTAAAGAGATGTTATCATTAGGTACTTATAAGTTATAACCTCATGTCTCTATCCCTGAAAGGGGCAACCTTTGGGGATAGAAGCGCAAAACTATCTTTGTTTTGTGAAATCCTGCTCTCGCTCTACGCGAACCGTGCAGTCATAATATGACATGTAGAATCACGCATGTGTATCACAAAATGGAGAGGAATCCAGAGAAATATTATACCCACATTTCCTTAGCGATGTTTTGAGGTCTCATGATCATGCGGCAAGCCTTTGGCCATCTTACTGAACACATTACCAGCATGTTGGTACAAAAATTCTGTTACAGAAAAACTAAATTTGGTTGACCCGGTAATCGATTCCGGGATCTCACGATGGATTAATAAAACTTATGCCACTGGACCATTAAGGTAGTTTATTAATATTTTGCTATTTTTGTTAAGTATTTTATTTAACCTCTAACGACCGCTGTAAAATAATATATTTTTTTAACTGTTTAAACGTGACGCTAAAAGATAATGATTTATTATGTTTTAATGGTAACTGGTTTTATATTTATTATTTAATAGAATTATTATATTTGCTTCCCACTTCAGAAATATATTCTATTGTCTGTCACGCTTACGTTTGTTTTTAATACTACCGTGTATTGTATTATAATCTTTGCAAAACATAGAAAAAACTTCATTAGGATATATTTTTAAATTACAAGATATACGCCTATAGTTTGCGGAAAATATTCTTTACGTCATTAATTTTAAATTCCAGTATATAAGCCTGTAGTTCCCACACATGTTTTTCTAGAAATATTACTATCAGGAGCTATTTTCTTCACTGTCTATAGATTGTACAAAAACGTTTCATTTTCGCGCCAATAATTGTAATAAAAAAAATTATAATCGAGCATTCGCAATTTAAAAAATATGAGTTACTTTAATCACTATTAATATTAAAAAAATTTGGGGCAATCTTTGGGGTTTGCCGATAGAAGTGAAAACTTTAATCCTTGATCATAAACACTTCTTCATAAACCAAAAAAAAACAGGAGCGAGTCGGATGCTAGTTTCGTTATTTTTTGCGTAGGACGCACCATTTCTGAGATATTGTTAATATTCTAAAAAAAAAAATAAAGCGTGGAAGCGTGACGATGACGCGAGTTCCAAGATTTTTGTTCACCCAAGAAGTGCTTAACGCGCCTGAAGAAGTTTCACTTCAAAAGTATTTTAAAAATTGTTATAAAAAATATGTTTTCATGTCAGTTAGATAATGATTAGCACGACGAACAAATTTTATGTTTCTTTATCCATTTTTCAAAAACAACTCGGTTCACTTTACCACAACACCATAGAAGCACACTGTTAAGAGTCGGAACCGATACTAGACCGTTCGTACATACGGACAGTTAATGGTAATATACCACGGTCACGCCATTGTCATACGTAATTGCATACCACAAAGTATTAAGTTTATTAGATGTACATTTACACGCGTAATGGATATCACTAAGATAATTTGTATCGTTTCCTATTTGGCCCTCGAATAATGTTTCCTGGGCAGGGGGTCACGAGTTCTAATAATTACAAACTAGCTGTCGTCTAGTGCTCGAAATACGACCAAAGTTTGCCTGTAAGATATTGCTGATATATGTCATTATATATTGATATATGTAACCATAGTTACGCGCTTCGACTGCATGTGTGAAATGCATGGTTGTGTGCGTTCAGTGTTGTTTCATTTTAATGTATTTCTAATGCATATTTTATAAAAATATTACGATTCGCCCCTCCTTCTCCATATAAACTTTAACTGTGCCAAATTTCATACTCTTCCTTCCGCGCAATTTTCGTAAAAAGGGGTACATTGTTTTTGCTTTACGTATTAATATATAGATTATACTCAGTCATAGATGTCTAATCACCGTACGTAAACTTAAAAAGTCCACAATAAGAAGAGTGAGATAACATTTACATTATAGGTAACAATAGAATACAATTACCGATACGAGTGAGCGTAATATCCTAATCCTAACTAATCCTTACTAATATTATAAATTCGAAAGGAACTCTGTCTGTCTGTCTATCTGTCTGTCTGTCTGTTACCTTTCCATACACAACCGATTTAGATGAAATTTGGTACAGATATAGTTTAAAACTTGGGGAAGGACATAGGCTACTTTTTATTGATGTAGGTACCACGCGGGCGGAGCCGCGCGCAAAAGCTAGTATTATATATGCGAATGTGAGTTTGTTTGTTAAGCTTTCACGCCTTAACTACTAGACCGATCGTCATGAAATTTTGCTTACACACATCAGGGGCACACTAAGAAGAGTGAGTTCACACATTACAATGACAGAATATCGAAGAAGATAGTGTACAATTTTCAAAATGAGTGAGCGTGCTATACTGTATATTTATAATTTAGATATCAAATTAGTATAGTGTGTTCTGATAACTTAATGCCTAGAAAGTTTTAAATATTTAGAATAAAGCGCTAAGAATAAAATACTTCATTATACTATAATATATATAATAATAATAATATATTCTATCACATACGCACAACACCATCTAGCCCAAACTAAGCAGAGCTTGTACTATGGGTACTAGACAATGGATAAATATATATATATATATATACTTTTTTTTTGTAAATACATACATATTATACATAGAAACACCCAGACCAAGACAAACATCCATGTTCATGCACACAAATGTTTGACTTGTGCGGGAATCGAACCCGCGATCTCAGGCGTGGCAGTCGGTTATACTAACTACTACGCTATCGAGGCTGACTATATACTGATATCGTTTAATTAAGTGGAAGTGTTTGTTGTTGACAATTATTAGGTGGCGGGTTCGCTCGTGGAAGTGCCATCCTCTTACAAAAGACGTAAGACCTAACACTGGTCCTTCGTTTCACCTGGTGGTTAGATCGAGATAGGCTGGCAGACTGTCCTACCTCTAATTCCGTAAGATCTTTGAATGTAGAGATCGACAACACGCGAATGAATCCTTGGAATTGCAAGTGATTGCTAGTTACGGTAATCGCTTGCTAATAGCCGGGCAGTATAATTATTATTTGCTACCTTTAGAATACAATACACCCTTTTTGAAATTAAACAAAGTTTATACGGATTATATCGCGTTGTTTATTTTTATAAAACACTATTATTATCTCCCCGTGACCACGGCTGCTGAAAAGTAACCGAAACGTCGGGAAAAGTTTAAAATGAAATCTAAATAGTTTATATAATCTAAATAGCTTAAATTGAAGTAAACAGTAACTAGTAAAAATGTTTAACAATAGTAGTTTAAAGTTTTAAAATTATGTAATAATAGTGTTTATTTTTAAAAAGATAATTGTATAACTATCCCATCTTTTAAGTTGGACCAAATCACAGATGGTTACGAAGTTTGATCAAAATCGGATCAGTAGTTTAGGAGTCCATAGCGGACAAACAACGTGACAAGTAATTTATATACATATATTAAGATAAACAACGCGATAAAATCCGTATAAAGTTTGTTTAATTTCAATATATATCATTCGCGTAAACATAAGACAATATTAAGAATCCTTTTTGTTCATAGCTTGGCTTTCAATTTCGTTAGAGTTCCCCTCATTTGGATAAGCTTCCTATAGTTTGTCTGGTCTTTTGCTTTTTTGGGGATGAGCTATTTAGGCTTTTAGTAGTTTAAGTACTTGATAAGTTATATATTTGTTAAATACTTTTGAAAACGTAATAAAAATAGATAAAGTAAATATTAATTTTAGCTGTGCCTGCCATTTCGTTTACACAAAATTATGTTGATTGTTAAATTAAACTTTTTAATTTAAATAATAAGATCAAAATCTGTATTTAATATTAAAAGAAAGTTTATAAAAATATTAATATTTTCATATTTCTCTAGATAGAACAAAATAAATTGCCTATATGTTATCCAGCGATAAAACTTCGCTTGTGCAAAATTTCGTAGTAATTCTACGCTTTTTCGATGTACACTACATATAAAAATGTGCTTTACGATTTTATTAAATGCCAAGATTTTTGAACCTTATTATATTTTAGTAAAAAATGGTAACCTATTTTGAAATTCAGTACACGCATTTTCAATAATTCAAAGTTATTTATCACGGGTCATCATAATGTTTCTTGAGTAATATGTAGTTTAGAAGCACTGCTAGTAACCAGAGGTATCAGGACAATATATGTAAAAGTTATAAATAGACTTAGTTTTTTTAACACCACACATAAGTGATTATGGAGGCAACTAAAATGTGCACGTTGCGATGGATTCAATCGCTATAGATTGCTGCATCGAAATCAGCGAATAAAAAATGCTACGTTATTGATCAGGAGTGAATGCTGAATTTTTAAAAAGACTTTAGTAGTCATAGGTATTCCAATCTGCTATAATAAAGTTGTCATCGTCTATTTATGATACTCGTTCAGTATTTGCATAAGCCGACTTTGAGATTAAGCACCAATATTCCTTAGTTTATTAAGTGGGCATATGTTTTCTTTACTGTCGGTTATAGCCAGTTGCACTCACTGATCGGTAAATGATTAGGGAGGTTAAGCAACGTTGGGTGCGGTCAGTCTATAGATGGGTGACGGCTTAGTGGTATTTCATCAGAGCGTCTCCGTGCTTCGGAGGGCACGTAAAAAGTCGGTCCCGGTTGTTGTCAAATTGACAGCAGTCGTTAAGCCATGTCAGAGGCCTACGGGCGGCGTGAACAACTCTTGGGAACGGGTTGGCCACTGACCTCACGAAAAGAAAAAAGAAGAAGACTGTCAAAAAATTCAACATCCTAAATGAAAGGCCATGGTATGCTGATAACCGGTACAATAGACATCGGGCGTCGAGGCCTGATCGATTCCAGCCCGAAATCTCAGTTCTAGCAGAAAAGAATCCTGAAATGCCGGCTCATTTCCAAGTTCTGTATTCATTCTGTGGTAATCGGCAATAGACTTACCGTTGCTATTATGCCTACAGTCATAGCTGGCCAAGTATGTTTGTATTTAAACAGGTGTTACTCAATTACAACAATCAGCGATAGTCTAGTGAAAGACCGTTGGACTGCCACGCAGAGATCTCAAGTTCCATTGCAACGCCTGCACCTCTGACATTTTGAAGTGTGTTAAATAGCTAATTATCGCTCGCTTTATCGGCGAAGGAAAACATCGTGAGAAAACCTGCATGTCTAAGAGTTCTCTATGACGTTCTCGAAGATATGTGAAGTCTGCTAACTCACACTAGTCCAGCCTGGTGGATTATGGCCTTACCCATCTCAAACTACGAAGAGGCTTTTGCCCAGCATTATCGTACTGCTATATCTATATCTATACAAATAAATAAAATTGAAGTGTCTGTTTGTAATGTCAAAATAACAGCTTTTTATCTAATGCATATTAAAGTATATAAGGTAACTATACGAAAACATCTATTTTAAAATTTTTTGTCTGTCTGTCTGTTTGTTCCAGCTAATCTCCGAAACGGCTGAATCGATTTTGACGGGACTTTCACTGGCAGATAGCTGATGTTATAAGGAGTAACTTAGGCTACTTTGATTTTAGAAAAATATAGGGTTCCGCGGAGACAAACACTTTTTAGTTAAAATCTACGCGGACGAAGTCGCAGATAACAGCTATACACATATAAAACTTATTCATAGTACACAGGGCTGATCTTAATAGGCAGTAGGCTTGCCTCCTTTTAAGTGAGGCCTAAGTACTTGTATATAGCAGGCCAAGTACGTGTGTATGTACACAAGTGTTAGTCAATGAGTGTTGTATTACGGTATTATTGCGCGCATGGGTTTGAAAATGTCAAGGGTATATATACATACACACATAGATTCACGCCTGTTTCCCAGAGGGGTAGGCAGAGACTACGGATTTCCATTTGCTACGATCCTGACATACTTCTCTGGCTTCATTCACTTTCATCACATTCCTCATACACGCTTGTCGGTTTAAGGAGCTCTTAACCTGGCCTTTGTGCAGAACGCCTCCGATCTGATCGAGAAAAACGTTTCTCGATCAGATCGGAGCTGGTTTGGGCATGTAGAAAGAATGGACGAACAAAGACTGACTAAGAAAGTTTATAAGGCTAGTGTGAATGGACCAGTTGGAAGGGGAAGACCTAGGCGAACGTTTCTTGATCAGATTGGAGACGTTCTGAACAAAGGCCTGGTAAAGAGCACCTTAAACCGGCGAGCGTGTATGAGGAATGTGATGAAATGGAAGCAAATACTAATACACTTCTGCTTATCTTCTCAGGGATATAGGCGAGACAATGTATGTATGTGTTATATGTTACAAAGAAATATTTTAACAAGTGTTTCAACCAAAAACATATTTTTGTATTGTATGTGTGGACAAATTTGTAGTTGACTATTTGTCTTATATTGTGTGTTAACTCTGAAAATCGTCTTGAAAGCGATATTTTAACTTAAGTAGATTCGTTTGACGCGAATGTTACATATTGAAATTAAACTATACCGTCGGCATTTATGTTGTACTAGCTGTTACCTGCGACTTCGTCCGCGTAGATTTTAACTAAAAAGTCTTTGTCTCCGCGGAAACCTATTTTTTTAAAAAATCATAGTTGCCTAAGTTACTCCTTATAACATCAGCTATCTGCCAGGTCCCGTCAAAATCGGTTCAGCCGTTTCGGAGATTAGCCGGAACAAACAGAAAAACAGACATACATTTTAAAAATGGATGTTTTTGTATAGGTACCTTATATACTTTCATATGCATTAGATAAAAAGCTGTTATTTTGACATTACAAACAGACACTTTAATTTTATTTATTTGTATGTATGTATGTATAGATGGGTAGGCAGAGATAGCTTACGTCCATATACTCGGTTCAAAACCGCTCTATGTAAAAATTGCTTTTGGATGAATCGGCCTTATCCAACATCTTCCCGCAGAACAGGCTTAGCCTAGTGGGAGGAATTTAATTGATTCAGAAAATTGCGAACAATGGTGCCAATTCTGTTGTCACAAAATTATCTAAACTTAACTAAAAATCACTAAAATTTAGTTTAGTCCTGTCACTTTTAACGATTTCAGAAAACGAAATGTCGTTTGACAGGACCAAACCAAATTTTAGTGATTTTTAGTTAAGCTTAGAGAATTTTGTGACAACAGAATTGGCACCAATGTAAACATTTTTGAATTTTAAAACCTGTTCTGTATTATTTGTAATTTTTAATGGCAATAAAAAATATTATTATTATATTTCACTAAGTTTAATTTAGAATCATGCAACGATGAAAATTAAATATTATACTACCATGGAAAGTAAATAGTAGCTTCTAGCCCATTGCTTGTGTTCATCATATCATGAAACATTAATTTACGTACACGTAAAGGTCTGTCCTAAACCCTATCATGAAGTAGCCCAAACAAAATGGTAATTATACTTTGCAAGAAATAAAACCGAAGAAACTTCATGATACTTATATTTTTTGTATTTCTTTCGGCCCGAAGTTTCGCATAGTAAAGTGTTATTATCATTTCCTTTAGTAAGTAAGTATGATAGGACAGTTTATAATAAAATTGATTTGAAACAACATTAGCCCAATGGAATTGCACCAGTTACACTACTGACGTGAACAGATTCCTGAAGCGCTAAATCAATAATTTTTAAACATTAAAAATACCAGTTATTTCTAGTCCTAATTGCTAGTAACTTATACAAAAAATATTTAATATAAGCGGTTAATTGAAATGTTTTATACAAGAAGAAAATTTATTTTCATAATTTTTAATTTCAATAATAATAATATTCTATCACATACACACAACATCATCTAGCCCAAACTAAGCAGAGCTTGTACTATGGGTACTAGACAATGGATAAACATACATTTATATACTTTTTTTTTGTAAATATATACATATTATACATAGAAACACCCAGATCAAGACAAACATCAATGTTCATGCACACAAATGTTTGACTTGTGCGGGAATCGAACCCGCGACCTCAGGCGTGGCAGTCGGTTACACTAACCACTAAGCCATCGAGGCCGACATCAATATGGTAGAGGAAAATTTATTTTATTTTCAATTTATTTTGTAACAGCGTATTGCAGTGTCGGTCTAGTTCTGCAGGCCGCCAGGCCTAGCTTTTCACTTCCCTACTATCAAGAGTTTAAAAATTGATGAATGTAGTCCCTCGAGTACACCGGGCTATTACATTTTACATTAAACGACGGTCATCTATTAATCTGAAAGCTATTGGTTCACAGCAAGTTTATATTTACTTATTAAAATTTGCTGGAAAATGGTTGTTTCACTGACAGAAGCCAGCATATAAGCAAATTTGATTTTTTACATTAGATGTGTAATATGTAGTTAAATAAACTGTGCATGCTCCCTTGTTTGAAAATGGGGCGGATTAAATATTATTTTAGGAGCAGCCAACCTAGCGCGATATGCTGATGGCTCAAAGATTTAAGTTATCAGATGGTGAGGTGACTGCTATTGACTAGGTTATTGTGGGTTTGATCTCCAGACAGAACAAAAAATTGTGTGATCCAAAACTTGTTGCAGTTCTTTGAGTCAGTTATTTGAATGTATGTAAAGTCATTCGTCATGCAGGAATTATTCCAAGTGCTTGCCAGCAATAGCTATCTTAGAAAAATATAGTACCAAACTCAGTTCTGACTGAGGGCTGACTTACCTTAAAATTAAAAACCAATAACAAGAGCAACTTGAGAATCGAACCGACGATCGGGTTATTAAACCAAATATTACGAGATCAATGAGTGACTGAAATAATTGCAGTTACAAGCAGTATTGATATTAATGCAGTAAAAAACTGTTTTGGCTTTGGTCTTCACCTTTGTACTGAACCGTATCTAAATCTTCGAAAAACTGTACCACTGTAATAAGTCAGACTGGTTGAACAAGTCCTTACGGAAGATCAATGACCTAAAACTTAATACAAGAATGTCACTAAACCTAGCCGAGTGTATGCTTCTCAAGTCTCTTAAACTTGATTTACACAATAAAGCTGGCAAACAAGTGTGCGACTCATCTGATGGTTAGCGATGACAGCCAATGACTACTTGCAATAGTAGAGGTATCATTTGCTCGTCATCAATAAAGAAAAGGAATTAAGGAGTGCATGAAAAGAAAAGGAATTTGAGAGGTATTTTATCCTCTGGCACTTTATAACTGCGCCGAAGGCTTCTGGATTGTTAAAGCCTCAAATTTTGATGGTTTAATTTTAGGACAATAATTTGTATGCTAGGTGTAAAGTTTATCGATGCGCGATTATTACCAGACAAATGGAATCATTAAAATATATAAGATCCCATTTTAGAATATGTATTCTTCCTGTTTAATTATGTTCGAGTAACTATTGACTCTATTGTTTGTATGTACTAATAAGCCGACTGGGTGATCTTTAATATTGACGTTATTGGTGCCAATTCTGTTGTCACAAAATTCTCAAAGCTTAACTAAAATTCACTAAAATTTAGTTTAGTCCTCTCAAATGACATTTCGTATTCTGAAATCGTTAAAAGTGACAGGACTAAAAAAAATTTAGTGATTTTTAGTTAAGTTTAGAGAATTTTGTGACAACAGAATTGGCACCAATATCTCTTAATTTGGGAATGGTGCTATAATGGTTTTATGTATCTAGCTATCTACATACATAGATTCACGCCTGTTTCCCAGAAGGGTAGGCAGAGACTACGAATTTCCATTTGCTACGATCCTGACACACTTCTCTGGCTTCATTCACTTTCATAACATTCCTCATACACGCTCGCCAGTTTAAGGTGCTCTTAACCTGGCCTTTATCCAGAACGTCTTCGATCTGATCAAGAAACGTTCGCCTAGGTCTTCCCCTTGCGACTGTTTCATTCACACTAGCCTTATAAATTTTCTTAGTCAGTCTTTTCTCGTCCATTCTTTCTACATGCCCAAACCAGCTTAACATACCCTTTTCTATTCTTGTCACTATATTCATTTTCATACCGTATCTCTCTCTAATCACACTACTCCTTATTCTATCTTTCAGAGCTATCTAGCTATCTAGGTCTTATAAATTACAGAATACAAAAATAAACCCTGATAGCAAGCCTACTGAAGATTATTTTCATTAGGTTTTGTATGATCCACAAATGGTAGTTTCTTAACTGTTTTTAATGTTCGAATTCCTCCAAGGAACGAAACGCTAGAAGGAACGAAAGGAACGAAACAGTAACACTGTCTATTTGACCTAATTTATATTATACGCTTTTATAAACAAATGTTATCGATGGTTATATTGTTATGATTCATAAACTTTACCATTATGAAACATGTTATTAATAGCCAACAATTATAGTCAATATGGATTCAATTAATAACCGAATCGAATTGTACGTTTTATTGTTATAAACAGTTGAAAATGCCTTTGATATTTATCAGATATCCTGGCGTGTCTGTTCAACTAGTAGTCATCGATAAGCGCTTCCGAAACTTACCGTATTATTGAAATTAAACTCCTATATACTGATTTTATCGCGTTGTTTATTTGACACTTTATTACAAAATTTTGAAAATTGTTACACTACTATTACTATTAAACTTTACAAATTTTTAAGCTAATTAAATTATTCAAACTATTAAATCTATTTATACTATTACTACAGTATTATGCTATTTATATTTAACTTACCGTACTATTTTCTTTCATATTGTATGTCATCAAGTTTTACCATATAACATTTTTTTATAGAAATATACATACATAGTTTCAAAGTTCTGTCGACTAAAGGGTAGGAGTATTGCACCAAAAATAAGCCAATTAGGGCCGGCGTACATATGGCGAAGCGCAGCGCAGAGCATGGCCACGACTCGGCGTTACTCGCGCGAATGTGCGAGCATGCGCAAGCGTGCGCGCGGAGCCTATTACTTTCCACCGTGTACAGTTCTAGACTCTTCTGAGATTTTCCTGTCAGAAAAACCAAATAACAGTTTGCCTAACGCAGTTATCTGAAATTGAAACGTGAATATTGCTGCTTGGGCTATGGTATTATGTGCTTGTTAAACGAGTCATGCCTTTCTTGTCATACAGACATCGGTAACGGAAAATAGTCACCCATCTTAACATAACTTACTGCCAAAGATTTAAATCATATACGTGCGTTCTATTATGTATACATATGGTCACCTTTCTAGTCGTTAAGTTATTATTGGACACACAAAGCCATCATGACATCAGTATTATAAAATGATTACTGGTCTGTTCCCGTGGCTCGTAGTGTAATGTTGTATAGCCTAATATTGTCTTCTGTTCACGCGAATGTTATTACTGCGTAAATAGAAACACCTATGATTAAATTATGTTCGGGTACTTTGAAATAACTACACTGGAACATTGAGACAACTACCATCTTAGTCTCCC
This sequence comes from Catocala sponsa, assembly GCA_963564715.1. Taxonomy (NCBI): domain Eukaryota; kingdom Metazoa; phylum Arthropoda; class Insecta; order Lepidoptera; family Erebidae; genus Catocala; species Catocala sponsa. Next base: position 4,351,761 of record OY751329.1, read on the forward strand.
TGTGATCATTGCTGCTGAAAAGCAACCGAAACGTCGGGGAAAGCGTAAACACAAATATAAATAGTATAATAGTATAGTAATAGTATAAATAGTTTTAATAGTTTCAATAATTTAATTAGCTTAAAAATTAGTAAACTTTAATAGTGATAGTAGTGTAACAGTTTTCAACATTTTGTAATAAAGTGTCAAATAAACAACGCGATAAAATCCGTATACCTATAGTAGTTTAATTTAATTGTATAGTCTATGTTAGTTATTGATAAAATAGCTTTTTAAGGGTCAAACTATTTTTTAAATCGGACATAATATATATGTAGTTTTGTGTTCATTCATTACAAACAAAAATGCAAGCGTGCTAATATTTCTTCCTTATAATATTAGTATGGAAAGTATTGTCACGCTTACTTATATAAAATATTGTTTTGTACATAATCGTATGAACGAGTGTCCAAACAAGAAAGAGTGAGTCTTTCTAGTTTGGCCACTTGTTCATGCGATTTAAGTCCGGCTATATCTATTATTTATAGTTAGTTATTTTCTTAGTCAACCATGACAATCGCGATATTTCAGCACAACATATTTCTTTAAAATTTACATAATATATCTAAAATTAAACATAAACATCATAAGTGCAATCATTAAAGTGTAGGTAATATTATCAAAATGACAAAATTGACCAATCAGCTACGGATCAAATGACAGACAAATGACTTCCTGTGTATTTGTTTTACGACAAAAAATTAATATTTGGATGACATACGTACATATCATTGGTTGTTTCATTGGTTTAGCGGCTGGTGTATATGACTGCGAATCATGTGATCTCAGGTTCAAATAACGGTCCAGGTTGAAAATTTGTGGATTTTCCGATCAAGAAATCCTGAAACAGACCAGAGTTTGGAAGTTGTCAGTGTTTCATCACCATGCCTCGACAAGCACATAAACACTTTCAATCTCTTTCCAAACCTGCCGGTCTGCCTACCCGAGTATGCGAGTGAAGGTCTATACTCTCTATAGAGTGTACTTGTGGTCGCGCACAAACTTGTGCACTATAATATATCCTGCATAGATGTTAGTCATCGCCAAAATAAGATGTTGTAACTGAAATGAAAATCAGTCTCGAGGACCCCATTTTAGTATAAGTAATGCAGCAAAAAGTAATTAAAATCTACATATTATTATATAAATTGAAATGGACATTTTTGAAATATTAAGTTATTTTATACTGGTATTTACAGAATTTAATAGCTGATCATTCCACACATGTCCCTACCACGGGTATATTTCTTTATATGTTATAAAAGCAACTAATTAAAAAAAAATTACTACTAATAATATACAATGTTTCGTATGAGGTTCAAAGCCGCACTACCTGGTGAGCAGTGTATAATGTTTCATACTAGTTCGAGTAATACAAACAATCCTCAAAAATAACGCTATGCTGCACTAGACTGCACACCGTTTTCTTCAGGAGACCGGAAGCCCTCTCTACTACCACAAATACTACTGAAAATTGCAAGTCAATGTCCGCTGTAGACGTACATATATAAGCTTGTCATATTATGAAGGACTTATACTGGAAATGCTTAGGAAAATTGGGACGCAATATCCGTGTATGTATCCGCAGCAGGGGTAGGCAAGACAAGGTGGACCGACGACCTGATAAAGGTCGCGGGAAGCGGTTGGATGCGGGTGGCCCAAGACCGGTCTGTGTGGAAAACCTTGGGGGAGGCATATGTCCAGCAGTGGACGTCTTTTGGCTGACATGATGATGATGATGATGATGATCCGTGTATGTGACTACTGAAAATTGCAATGCAATGTGCCCTATTACGTATTTATATATGTATATGTATGTAGGCTTGCCATATTACGAGGAATTTATACAAAAAAAAATGTTGGGTAGTCTTTGGGCACTGCCTATAGAAGTGAAAACTTTAATCCTTGATCATAAACACTTCTTTATAAACAAAAGAAAAAAGAAAAAAAAGGGGCGGGTCGGATGCTAGTTCCTGATACTCTCTTATGGGTTATTAAGAGGGGTCAAAATTTCATTATTTTTTGCGTAGGACGCACCATTTCTGAGATATTGTTAATATTCTAAAATAACTCAAAAATGGAAAGCGTGGAAGCGTGATGATGACGCGAATTCCATGATTTTTGTTCACCCAAGAAGTGCTCAACGCGCCTAAAGAAGTTTTCACTTTAAAAACTTAGGAACATTTGGACAAAACATCTGTTCGCGACCAACGTTAATATTAGCTTGAATCGTATTATTATGAGTGTAAATGTACATACATATGTATAACGTATCAATAAAGTTTGTCGTTACAATAGTACCGAATTAGGTCATATATAGACCTAAATAGTGTAAATAACATAATATTATGTTTCTTTTATGTAGTTTATAAGAATATCATGTTTAAAGCATAAATATTGCCAATAAAATGCATTTTACCTCAAGTTAGGTATGTTAGGGTTCCTAGGTCTTAAGGTTTTAATAAAAGGTTTCACTTGTGTGTGTGTTTTATTTTGTACACTACTAAAAACACTACAAGATACTGAAGGAATCATATTCCTACATAGTGTAGTTAAAAAGTTATTACACTTTTTTGATATGAATGTTACCGCAAAATAGATTTTTAGCCTAAAACATAGAATAACTATATCTAGACCTAACTTCCGATAGATAAAACAGATATTAATAGGTAGGTCGTTTCGTGCCCTACACGGCACCTCTTATATCATCACGCTAGCTAGTATAGTTCCGTAGTTATAAGCAGAAATATGTACATTATATAGTTAAAAATAAACTTGTTGACCGAGGTTTCTGGCCGGCTCTCGTTACGGTAAAGATTAGAGGTACTTAAGCGGCACAGTATCGATCGACCGCAGGTGCTCAAGAAACCTCATCTTCAAGCCTCAAGAACCGAACGGAGCCAGCCAGAAGCCTTCAACCAACTGAACAATGAAGCTTGTTTTTATTTGAATGAAGTCCTGATCCTGACCCGCACATCGAACCCGCAACAACACGCCTTTCAGAGCCTCCGACATCGTAACCAGTAATCGCTATAGTACAGTCTACACATCGTGTACAGGACGTCAGCGACTCGACGGTTGTTTTGTAACCATCATCATATAGTAACCTCAGCCCCGAGTTCGCCCGTCCGGTACAACATCTTTGTATTTCCTTTCGAGAATATACGAGCAAGCCCTTGTACACAAAAGTATGTTGGCATCTTTGCCTACTCCTTTATAAAAATGCAAGCGCGATGTTAGTACGACAAAAACTTAACTAAGTTATTAATTCTAGTTCAAACTAATCGACAGCTTTCAACGTGCACTAAGTAATTAGTAACATGCTATGTTACGTTGCCATTATAATGATAAATTATTTTGTCGATAACATCACACTACTAATATGAACTTTAATAATATACAGATAAGGTTTAATTTAGTTAAGTAATAGGTTTGTTGACTGTGTTTGACTTTGTAAGTTAAACTTTGAGACAGCACCCGAAAGAAACTGTTTGAGGATACAGCAATTGGTTGTATATTGAGAAAGACATTAGTAGAGCCTCGCTGATTTCAGCATGAATGGGCCGGCTCGACCGGGGAAGGACTACCCTCTCAAAGAATATCGACGTGAAAGCGCAGTATTCCTACTGTTGTGTTTCGTTCGGTGAGTGACAGTTCCGGAGGCTCAATGACCCTCTTTCTTTCCCCTTTTTTTCCTTCCTTAGGATTATCCTATAAGACTATACAGACTTCATACAATATTGCCCTATAAAGCTCATCGAATGTTTTGTATTTCAATTTGCTTTCCTAGCATCCATATTGTAGAATTCAATAGCGTGAATATAATTTCCCTTGTGGACACGCATGGGTTTAAAACAGTGCAGATAAATGTACTAATTTGATACTAGATTATAATCATAAATGTTATAATGGCTTTACCGATTATTGTATTGATTTATAAATGGGGAGGCAATTTGTTATTGTTTTATGATGTCCGTATTTAGTGACTGAATTTGATCCCTAGAGTTTGTGAATGCTGTAATTTTTGTTATTCTTTTATTTGGAAATATCAAGGTCTGATTTGATTTATAGATTTGACTATTGGAATGGTTATTCATAAAGGAATTAATTTGTTAAAGTGGTCATTTAGTTACTATGATGCGTTAAGAGTTATGGTTGTTTGTAATTGGGAGGTTTTGTGATCTATGTTTGAATGTTTATGAAGCAACAAAGAAATCATTGCTTGAGTGGGAGTTGTTCTTAAAGAAAAATCTATACTAATACTAGCTTTTGCCCGCGGCTTCGCTTGCGTTAATTTAGAATTTGACAATCAATTCGGGTTGTACTCTGCTTGTAATAATATATAATAATATAATTCAATTATGATTAGAATGGCACGTGGCGCCATCTCATCATCATAAGAACGTTATTATTGTACAGTAATTTTTTTCGGGATGAAAGGTAGCCTATGTCCGTTTCTGTACACCTGACAACGTATATGCCAAATTTCAGGATGATCGGTTCAGTGGTTTAGGCGTGAAAAGGTAACAAACAAACAAACTCATTTTCGCTTTTATAATATTAGTTAGGATAGGATTAAGATTATAAAGCTGAAGAGTTTGTTTGTTTGTTTGTTAAAACGTGCTAATCTCAGGAGCTACTAGTTCGATTTGAAAAATTATTTTAGTGTTGAATAGCCTATTTATCGATGAATAAAATATCTATATAACATCACGCTACGACCCACGGGGGCGCGCAGTAACGATAAACGCGGGTGAAACCGCGGGAACATCTAGTAATGAATAAAATGACTACCTGTCTATAGAGGTTATACTCTTCTAAACTCTTGTTACTGCCTTGTTGATCCCTTAGTAAATTCATGTTTACCTTCGCTGATGATTGTAAGTTCTCGGATTCGAATCGGGTAAAGTGTTAGTATTTTTTTCCTTACGAATTTTTCACTACGGAATCAGGAAATCAATCTAGTAGATGACAATAGCCTCGTCTCAAATAATGGGAGATTAAAAAAAAATCAACGGGTTGCACTCCGGGAGTGCCGCCAGAAGTGAAAACTTGAATATTAACGTTGTGCATTTTTGATATGTTGGAATGGTTAGGGAATAATATTGCACGAATTGCTTTAATTATCAGTATAAAAGTACTATCATCTATGTGGTAAAATACAATATTAATTTATTGCGCTATCGTACACAAACAATTCTCCCTCCGTCTTCCGAATTTTCAACCAGGTCACGTGTCCTGACGCGAGTTTAACATTTTTTACCCATCACAAAAAAGTGCACGACGCCGCTAAAGAAGTTTTCACTTCAAAAAACTGCTGAAATATGAGTATAATACATCTCTGCTCACCCTCTCTGGGTTATACAAGCCTCAGTCTATCTGTGTATGTTATAAAAAGAAGCCATGATAACACAGAACATAATATTCTTAACACAAGTATTTACAATAAAACCGCATACCTAACTCTAAAAGGGTATATTTGCCATAGAAAATGTATAAAAGACGTTTCTTTTCGAAACTATATCTTCCATTGATCTCACAGTAAGTTTTCATAACATAACGTATGCGTCACAGGTAATGAAAGTTATGAATATACAATGGATTGCATAAGGCTGGTAGAAAAACACGTGAATGGTTTGAAGGTCAATGACGAAGCATACAATTGTGTAGGAAACCGTCGTCACTGAAGACTAGCAGATTCTATATTATTATGAGTCTCGTTAGTGGTATAAGAAAAGTCTTGAAAGACCGCGATTAAAACGTTTTTAATGATAGCAATTGCAGATGTCATGTCTTTTTTCTTTTTATCCTCCAGACCGAATTTTAGTCAAGGTGGTCAATGGAGACTGGCTAGAGATATTATAGTACTCAAGTCTGAGCGCAAACACAAGTGCACTCTCTATTCCCGCAAAGTCAAAGTCTAAAAAGTAACATTTATGAAAGTTAAAATCTTTTTATAAATTTTATTAAATCTCACTCACATTTACAGTTCGATGTGACGTCAAACCGAATTAAGGAAAATCAGGTACAGGATCATGAAATTTACATTCTTTTTGAGGCACAGGGGTATGTAGCACCGCTATACTTACTTTCTCTGGATGCCGGATTTGACGAGCTTTTTAGAGCATATTGAATCCTATGCAACGATATACCAGAAAAAGATCAACAAATTGCGCTGGTGCCCGGCCAAGCCTGGCGGACGTCAGTGGACAAGACAAATAGTGGTTACTAATAATGGAGATCGTTCCCGCAGGCATCCTCGGACGACAACGGATAGAGCCGGACTTTTTTGTCCATTGGGCAAGAAGACCGTTGTCTACATGAATGAATGAGAATGCCTTAAGGAAAGCATTTATTTGCACGAGTGGCGTTTTTGTTTAAGCGGTTGCGCTGCTATTGTGACTGCGTCGACTGTTGTAGTTTTCTACAAGACAATAGCACCAGCCGGCACAAAAAAATTGTGGTCAATAAATCAATAAATATTTATCCGGATCTGAGTGTTCCTTGTGACCCTTTGTAAACTCTCCCTCGACTTAAAATTTATTCGTATTGCAGAAGTTGTGAATTAAAAAACACTATTGTTCGTTTTACTATCTACTTCGTCAGTTTGGTTCTGTGATTCGAGGTTTGAAATGCCACTGTTAGAATTACGCCGAATTGTAATTTGCTTTGGAATAGAATCCATTGGAGCCTACGTACAAATTAAGTAAGGCAATTATTAAATTCTGTGATTCGAGGTTTGAAATGCCACTGTTAGAATTACGCCGAATTGTAATTTGCTTTGGAATAGAATCCATTGGAGCCTATATACAAATTAAGTAAGGCAAAATGTTGAACCTGATATTTGTTTTCGTTGCGGTATTGAAACACGCAGGCACGTTTGAAACTATTTCATTAGTTTTAATTATAGAAGGACTAGCTATCCCTCGGGAACAGTACTTTCTGGGTGCAAGGTACCCAATGTCCTTTTCTCTACCCCTGACAACGAGAATGCGAAATTGCATTTTGATCCCTCAAGTGGCTAAGGCATGAAACGCAACAAACAAACTACCATTCGTATTTATAATGTAACTAGTTTTTGCACTCGGCTTCATTCGCGTTATGCTATATAAATTTCGTCAATAATTTTCTATCCCGTCTGGAATGTACAGTCCTTATGCTAGATTGTCCTCTATAGCTTGTTCTCCTGCCTACTTGTCTGGACTATACAGGCGTTATGCTATACTAGCTTTGGGCCGCGGCTTCGCGTGCATAGAAACATACTTTTTTTCTGGATGTAAGGTACACTATATCCTTTTCTATACTTCTGACATACACGTCGTAAGCGACATTTCATGATGATCGGTCAACTATTTAAGGCGTGAAACCGTAACAAACAAACTCACATTCGCATTTATAGTATAAGCTAGGATGAGTTTGCTTGTTTACGGTCAATCGTTTGATTAATTACCAGTACGGGCTAAGTATATACTGTCTTTGTGATAGGAAATGCTCAGTAGCCGCAATGAGTTTACAAATTTATCAGATTGACACTAATATGCTAAAAAGTTATGCGAAAACATCAATAACTCCTGATTGACGTCGCGTCGGTTCGATCGGTCGATTTATGGTCAGGCAACATATGAACATAATATTATCAGCCCTGTATATGAACTCTCACTTAGCTGGGCATGGACCTCCTCTCAGTATGAGAAGGGTAAGGCCATAGTCCATCACGCTGGCCTAGAGCGGGTTGGCACACTTCATATATCTTCGAGAACACCATGGCGAACTCTCAGACATACTGGTTACCTCACGATGTTTTTCACCGTTAAAAGTAAGCGATAATACTCATAACTTCGAAAAGTTAGAGATGCGTGACTTAGGATCGAACTCAAGACCTCTGCGTGGCAGTCCAACGGTAACGCTATCGCTGCTAGAAATGTTTGCTTATTTCTAATACCTACAAAAAAAATCTGTAGATTGAAAATGACAAAAAAAAAATGTTAACTCAATGTCAATGTTTCTGACAGTAACCAAACCTAACAGTGCAAATATAAGAAGGTTAACTTGTCTCAAACAAAACATAAGTGCAATGCACTTCAAATAAAATTAAACTTTAAAGTAATTGTCATTGTACAGTATCGGTTGACAGCTGTCACTTATGTTTTTGTTTAAAAATAAACAGTTATATAGATAACTGTTTAGTGTTAAACAAAAAGTTAAGTGATAAGTAAATACCTGCTTTTTCTTTCGATCTTAAGTGCGGCTCTGAGTTTTCGAAGTTATACGCGTGTTGAATATTTGCCAACTAAGTCTGCCAACTCGCACTGGGTCAGCATGGTGGACTACGGTCTTATCCTTCTCACAATGTGTACCCAGCAGTGAGACTTCTTAGATACAGGGCTGAAATTATTATTATAATAAACGTCGGGGAAAGTGTACACACAAATATAAATAGTACAATAGTATAGTAATAGTATAAATAGTTTTAATTGTTTCAATAATTTAATTAGCTTAAAAATTTGTAAAGTTTAATAGTAATAGTAGTGTAACAGTTTTCAAAATTTTGTAATAAAGTGTCAAATAAACAACGCGATAAAATCCGTATATATAGTTTCATTTTAAAGATGTGCCCGCGGTTTCCCCCGCGTTTATGAGTATCGTAACGTGATGTTATGTAGCCTATAACCTTCGTCAGTAAATAGGCTCTCCAACACATAAAGAATTTTTCAAATCGAATCAGTAGTTCCTGAGATTAGCGCGCTCAAACAAACAAACAAACTCTTCAGCTTTATAATATTAGTATAGATTGTTGTTTTTTCTTAATTCTATTAATATCGTGGGTTTCTTTTCTTTTTTCTGTATCGCCGCCAAATTATTAAAAGTGTTATTTGTTTTTCTCATGTAAGTGAATAATGTTATTTTTTATGAGAAATAAATTATCTTAAACCCGAATAATTCGAATTTTAATCGATAATCGCCCGTTAAACTCATAGGTACTATGATACTGGACGCCATTATGTGTTTTTAAAAGCAAGGCTGTACCAGTATGTACAAGTGTATAGGCTATATAACATCACGCTACGACCCACGGGGCCGTGCAGTAATGATAAACGCGGGTGAAAATGCGGGAACATCTAGTATTATATATAATTATTTATTTATTTATTTGGTTAACTCACAGCATATATATGATACAATTTAGTGAAAAATTTAGATGACAGAGTTCTAATATACACTTACGAGCTAACACAGAATTCACAGTTGAAACAAAAAAATTATGTTAAGAGATTATAATGTTCATAAAATGTAAACCTAAAGTATAAATTAATATAATGTAGGCGTAAAAATTTAAATATTAATACAATAACATAAAACAAAAAACAGGAAAAATAAACAAAACATAACACTGCTTATTCTACTTAAATTTAATGTTTTAGAGCAAAAAATTCTAATATATGCCATGCAAAGGTCTCAAGTTTGGTCAAGGCACACACTACTGACTATAAGAAGTCATGTGCGTATTAATTAACGCTTGCTTTAATGACGAAAGAAAACATTGTGAGGAAACTTGCATATCTGAGAATTCTCTATAATATTTTCGAAGATATGTGAAGTCTGCCAACCCGCACTGGGCCAGAGTGGTCGACTACGGCCTTCTCACATTCGGAAGAGGCTGATGTTATTATAATCTATTTGATTGCTTATCTACCTATTAGTCCAAAAATAATATAAATACGATACTGCCATTCGATTATTCAGCCGGTGGAGGGCATAGAAAATGAAAATGATAGAAGAATTATCTGAAAACAAAAGGTTCCTTGGTTATACTAGACTTAAAATTTCGAGTTTATTTTATTCATACAAATACACATACAAATAGCCTTTATTACGGATAAATATTAAGTATGTACATTTCATTGCAATTATTTTCACTATTTAAATTATATAATTTTCAATATTATTTAGGTATAAAAAATTTCATGCATTACTTTTATGATTATTGAATAATAAAATTTTATTAATAATAACTTTATTCTTCGACATCGGTACCATTATCCGCTTGCCCTTTGGCATAGGCCTCCCCTAGGGTTTTCCAAGTTTTCCTGTTTTCAGCGTTTCTTTGCCATGTCATTCCAGCGACTTTTTTGATGTCATCTTCCCATCTGATTTTTTGAGGCCCTTTCCTTCTTTTCATTCATACCAGTTCACAAATAAAATTATTCACATTTTTCAACTGTTTTACTTTTACACTGTTCGCGCGCATAAAACCTTGGACACAGCTAGAGAAGTAATAAATTTATAGCGTTTCACATTGGAAATATCTCTTCGCCCTAGTCTTTTCTATTTCTAGCCATTACAGAAGCACTGTTTTTTTATTATTTAGCTCTGCGATGAGAGCCTTTACAAACATACAACTCCTCCTTCTCCTTAGCCTTTATTATTCTCAAGTCACTTGGGATCGGCTTTCTAGTCTAACCGGATTTGACTAGATATCAGTTTTTACACGGAGCGACTGCCATCTGACCTCCGCAAGTCGAAGGCTAACGATACCCTAAGGCTAGACCAGTGTCAGGATATTAGAGGGCAGTGACTTCCCAATAACGACTGCCATACATGTTCATGGCAGCCGGGACCGACGGCTTAACGTGCTCTCCGAGGCACGGAGCAGGCGATAATTGTCAATCAATACGCACATCATTTCGAAAAGTCATATAACTTCCGAAAGTCCGAGGTGCGCGACGTGGGTTCAAACCCGAGACCCTCTGCATTGCAGTCTGTTGATCTGCCCACTGAGCTATCGCTGCTACGGTGCTGTTATCACATTGGAAATATCTAAAAAATGTAATTTATGTTCGGTTTGGGCCCACATTATTTTTACCTAAGATACCTATAATGTGAAGGACATCTATAAATCAAAGTATTTCTTGAAATATGTGGACATGTTTAGTGCGTTCTTCCAATATCTTTGGAACGATAAAGTAGCTTATATATTGATATACCTACACTTGTATATCAGTGTAGTCTGCAATAATGGCTCATTCTCTTTGTTTATTTGTACTGCTAGGAGTATTTTTCTTCAGTTCAGGTGGGATAATATTATTGATATTTGATTTGGTTTCTTGTAGCGATTATTCCCGTGTCACGATGGACTTTATAAATATTCAAATAACAGACACAAACAACGCTCATATTCTGGACACTGTTTGTAGATGGTAAATTTTTTGTAGTACTGGAAGTAGCAAGGTGACTTATGTAACTACGCCATCCATACAGTTACTGTATATTCCTATGAAGTTTATTTTTGTATATAATAATATCAACCCTGTATTAACCTGTCCTGCTGCTGGGCACGGGCATCTTCTCAGTGTAAGAAGGGTTAGACAGTAGTCCACGCTGGCCCAGTGTGGGTGAACAGACTTCACATATCTTCGAGAACATTGTGGAGAACTCTTAGACATACGGGTTTCCTCATGATGTTTTCTTCACTGTTAAAGCAAGCGATCTCTGGGAAACCTCTGGGAACAGGCGTTAATCTATGTATGTATAACATCGAAAAGTATAAAATTGATAATTATCGCTTGCTTTAACGGTGAAGGAAATCATCATTAGGAAAGCTGCATGTCTAAGAATTCTCCGTAATATTCTTGAAGATATGTGAAGTTTGCCAACCCGCATTGGGCCAGCGAGGTGGACTATGGCCTAACCCTTCTCACATTGAGAAGAGGCCCGTGCCCAGCAGTGGGACAGTATAATACAGGGCTGGTATTATTATAACACAATAATATAAATAAGAGCAGCGATAGCTTAGTGGGGAAACTCTGGCCTCAAATTCCATGCCACGCATGCATCTCTTCATTAACGATTTGTTTTTGTTTTTTTAACTTTTAACAGCATTTCAACTTAAAAATAATATTTTTTGTAATCTCTATATTAATACGTGAAGCAAAAACTTTGTATCTCATTTTACGAAAATTGCGCGGACGGAGGAGTATGAAATTTAGCACAGTTAAAATTTATATGGAGAAGGAGGGGCGAATCCTAATATTTATATAAAATATGCATTAGAAATACATTAAATTAATGAAAAAACACTACACGCACACAACCATGCATTTGACACACGCAGTCGAATCGCGTGCGTAGTATTTCGGCATTGTTCGTCTGACGTCATACAATTCATTGTAACTATGGTTACCTTTCCATTATTGCAATACCTTATTTATATGTAATAAAGAAAAAAAGAAAAAAAACCAGTAAGCTTAGGAGTTTTGGTCGAATTTTGACCACTAGGCGACCGCTGAGCAACCACTTGTAGCGATTACATTACTTCTAATCTCTTGCGATATTCCACTTGTAGTTTATATTTAGATAGAATAATCAGCCAATAGACTTCTTTAAAAATTACCACTTTAAAAATATATATTCAAGTGATCGTGAGAAACACAGGTTTAACCTAGTTGAGGAAGGCTAGCTAATATTTTACTTGGGGGTGGTAGGCTTCGTGGGCCTGCCCGCCACCCGTTTAGCACTAGGTCCGAGAGGGCCTGCGTGTTCCTACCCACACGACGTTACGACACAAAGTTGTGTGTCCCCTCAAGGGGACAGTAGGGCTAAAATTAGAAGTGACCAATAGGTAGGTTTTGCCGTGTAGTGGCATGCCGTTTCATACGGCGAGTCGAAACCTTGGCGGGGTTGCTTGTGAAAGCGGTTCGCGCGGCCCTGCCATCTATCGGTTATATCAGTATTACCGGGTATCTTGCCCCCGGTGAGCCCGACATAACCTCTCCGTCGCGCGTCGCCCAACGAAGAGTTTCGCGTCAAAGCATTCACCCACGAAAAAATAAATGGTAGGCTAGCTAATATTTAAATATCCTTTCTTGCCATAACTGTGATTATTATTTTGGTTAGAAACTGGTATAAATAATAATAATAATTTGTAAAATATAAAAAATATTGTTATTATTATATATTTACTTTATATTAAGTGAGTTTTTTTTATGTTTTCAGTTGCGTCTTTCGATATCTTTGATATATCGAAATTACGAGATTTTTTGCCGAGATTAGGCCAGGATACTATAATAGGTGGTCATGAAGCGGATATTAAAGACCACCCGTACCAAGCAGCGTTGTTGTATCAGGAGGATGAATATCATTTCTATTGTGCTGGAGTGATCATCAGCAAGAATTATGTACTTACAGTTGCTCATTGTTTAGAGTAGTAAGTATTTGATATGTGGTAGATAAGCGATATAATGAATTGTGTTCTGAGGAGTTGTTTGAGATGATACCCTCAGCTACTTTTTATCATTGCACCACTCGCCATCGGCAGAGATTTCATTCTCAAACCTTACAACCTAATTGGTGCGGATCAAGCGGTTCCACAGGAATATTCTCTCGCAGACGCTCAGGTTGTGGAATGAACTCCCTGCCGTGGTTTTTTCATAAGACTACAGTATTTTATTTCTTCAAAAAGGCTTTTAAAAGGTTTTTACAGGGATGGCTAAGCGCAAGTGATGCCTGTGGTGTTGCAGGCGTCGATAGGCTACGGTGACCACTTACCATCAGGTGGGCCGTATGCTTGTTTGTCACTTTAGTTGGATAAAAAGAGCGACTTATATTTCATACTTAAATATACAGATAAAATATCAGGCCTGTGCTGACCGCACGGAAGGCTCAGCGGGGTAAGCTGTTGACTTGCTGCTACCGCCATTCTGAGTGTACTGAGTTCGAATCCCATACGGGACAATAATAATTTGTGTGATTCACAAATCATTGTTAATCGAAATCTCGGTGTTACTTGTTTAAATTTTGATGAAGTCTACCGTGATACAAGTATTTAAAAATAATGAATCTGGGTATTGTTCCAAACTCCGTGCTGTTATTCAAATATTCTTGACAGAAATGACATGTTTTCCTGATCCGGGAGTCGAATCCAAGACCGCACTTACTATCACTATGTCATCACAGGCGGATCAAGTAAATAAAAAAAATTTACATTTCTGTGTGCGTATAAAAATAATTATAAAATATAAATTCGTTTAAGAAATACTAAACATATGTAATTACCTATATTATTATCTTATTTAGGGTCTGTTTTTAAGCATGGCCGCATCATCACTTCATGTAATATAATTGGACCTATAAATCGTTTCGTCGCTTTTAAAAATGTTTTGTTTGGTTATCTTAGTTGTAAATAGTTTTTATAAATTTCAGTCTAAATGCTTCAAACCTAGTCGTCGGCCTTGGCAGCTCCTGGCGATCAAATGGCACCATGATGCAGGCAGCTGAGCTTATACCGCACCCTAAACACGACAGCCAGTCAGATTATGACGTTGGTCTGGTCAAAACTGTCGATCCGATACAGTTTACTGACGTCATCAAACCTATAAAACTCCAGCCCAAACAAAAACCTCTGGAAGATGATTCGATAGTCACTGTTGCTGGCTGGGGACTTACTGAGGTAGATGGCTTTTTGATAATTTTGTGAGTTTGTTAGAGAAGCCGACATACATGCGTTCGCACCTTAATAAAATTACCTATATATTATAATAGTCAATAAATATCAATCATAAGTAAAATATGTAAATAATAAAATATGTAAAACTTCCTCCTCTCTCCTACATGTTGCCGTGCCGACAAGGCCCACACATGTTTCTTATATTATACCAATGTAACATCTATTTAACTTGTGGAGTGCAATAAATGTATTGAGTATTGAGGTCATGAGTCTAGTTACTATTAATAAATACACACATAACTTCGAAAGTCAGAGCCGTGTGCCTTGGGATTGAACTCGAGACCTCTACGTGGCAGTCCAACGGTCTATCACTAATCACTGATCTTAAATGTGTCAATCTTTGAATTTCAGTCCTCAGATAAGTTGCCGGAACATTTAATGGCTGTTAATATACCCGTGGTCAACTATTACAAGTGTTGGAAGTCATGGTACGATGCAGGCATGCTGCTGACTAGAAACATGTGGTGTGGGGGCAACTTCGACGCCGGCGGTGTGGGACCATGTGTGGTATATACTTAATCCTAATTAATGTTCTAGAGCTTGCTTGACTTTTAACTACTCGACAGATCATCATGAAATTTTGTATACGCATTGCTAGGGCTATAGAAAAGGATGGTACCTGTCGTCCAGAAAAAGCACTGATTCCGAGGGATAGAAAATTGACTTACATTTACGCGAGCAAAGCTGTGGGCAAAATCTAGTCCTAACTAATATTATAGAGTTTGCTGTTTGTTACATTTTTACGCCTTAACTACTAAACCAATTATCATGAAATTTTACATACATGTTGTCAGGAGAACAGGAACGGATATAGGGTACCTTCTATTCTTAATAAAGTGCTTGTCCTTTCCACTTCCTTTTTCTCTTCTTCCTTACCTAAAGGGTCGGCAACGCGCAAGTAATGCCTCTGGTGTTGCAGGCATCCATAGGCTATGGTGACCACTTACCATCACGTGGGCCGTATGCCAGTTTGTCAACTTAGTTGTATAAAAAAAAGTTAAGATATTTTAGTGCACAAGCGTGTCCGCAAACATAAGTGCGCTCTCTGTTCCCTCGCTCTCATGATCCGATG
Organism: Catocala sponsa; assembly: GCA_963564715.1. Lineage (NCBI taxonomy): Eukaryota > Metazoa > Arthropoda > Insecta > Lepidoptera > Erebidae > Catocala > Catocala sponsa. The sequence goes on from OY751329.1 coordinate 4,367,375, forward strand.
GGACGGTAATCCGACACGACCGGAGAGAAATCAGGCGCAGGACCAACAGCTTTACGTGCTTTCCGAGGCACGGGTGTGTCTAATTATAGTATTAGTAAGATGTTGGTATGTATCTTATATCCTATATTATATTTTCAGGGTGACTCTGGTGGTGCAGCAGTGCAAGACAATACAGCAGTTGGTCTTGTCTCCTTCGGTCACTGGGGATGCGTGCCTCCAAAGTTCCCAATAATCTTCACAGACCTTGGAGCACCCAGCATCAGAGATTTCATCACTAATCATACGGGATTGTAGACTTTATTCGTATGATTAAATACAGTTCAATTTTCAATAAATATTTCTGTTTTGGTTTTTAGTATACCTTTTGTTTACTAATTGTCGTTTTAAGTCTGGGTGCTTTTTGTAAGTATTCGTATTTTCAATGTTTGTGAAGTTCCTCAAAACAGGGCTTGGGCCCTAGGTGCACTAGGGAACCAAGAAACGAGACGTTTAGCTACGATCAGTATTTTTTTTCATATTTTGAGTAGTAGGTAGATATAGAATATGTGTTAAAAATTTACTGTGTATAAGTAAAATTTCTTGTTTCTAGATATAGGAATTGAGCCTAAGTCTACCATGAAAATGGCTATCTGTCACTTCGAGCCGAACGAAAAAATGTAAAATTTTTCGTTCAGCCCGTAGTGTCAGATAACAAAGTTTCATCAGATTTATTTCTTCCTAAATGACATTACTCTGGTGTTCGGACTACTTCATGAATGTGTTTAGGACAATCAAGAAGTTACGTACCGAAATTTTGAATTAATTTCGGCTTAAATGTGGTTTACGGAACGAAGAGTCGGCCCGAAACTGTGGCATTTACGTTTCATGGTACACACATGGTACAAATGTCGTTTCAAGAAAAATGATTCTTCATCTACTTAAATAAAAAAGGAATCTAATGGATGAAGCGTTAGGCTTGTCATTGAGTAGTCATAGATTCCTTAACCAATACGCTACTAATGAGAATCTCATGTAATTGCAAGTATGTAGCTTATCTGTTGTCAATTGACAACAGATAAATAATGCTTTATAACTCGTATCCCCGTTACGGGCAGATTTCGTAAGTATTTATGTTTTTTGAACAGCAACTATAGGATTTTCTTTTTTTTTTTCCTATCCTAGCTATAGTTGCTGTTCAAAAAACATAAATACTTACGAAATCTGCCCGTAACGGGGATACGAGTTTTAAAGCATTATTTTTCTTAAAAATACAACTTCCGCACTATGAATACACCTGTGTCGCGGGGTATTTACAAACATTGAAACAACGGACATAAAGAATACCCAGACTCGAAACAACCATTTGTGGAGCACACAAATTATTGTCCCGAGTGGGACTCCCACAACCCTCGGCATAGTGACAGTGGGACTCCCACGACCCTCGGCATAGTGACAGTGGGACTCCCACGACCCTCGGCATAGTGACAGTGGGACTCCCACGACCCTCGGCATAGTGACAGTGGGACTCCCACGACCCTCGGCATAGTGACAGTGGGACTCCCACAACCCTCGGCATAGTGACAGTGGGACTCCCACGACCCTCGGCATAGTGACAGTGGGACTCCCACAAGCCTCGGCATAGTGACAGTGGGACTCCCACGACCCTCGGCATAGTGACAGTGGGACTCCCACGACCCTCGGCATAGTGACAGTGGGACTCCCACGACCCTCGGCATAGTGACAGTGGGACTCCCACGACCCTCGGCATAGTGACAGTGGGACTCCCACGACCCTCGGCATAGTGACAGTGGGACTCCCACAACCCTCGGCATAGTGACAGTGGGACTCCCACGACCCTCGGCATAGTGACAGTGGCGAGGTGACTACTGAATCCACTATATATACCATCCAAACAGTCGGCATTGACAACGAAGATCTACAGCCAGGGATGTTGCGAATAATCGCATCCGCATCCGCAATTGCGGAGCTTCCGCATCGATTTGGGCATCTTGCATCCGCATCCACAATAATCAACGCGTATGTTAATGCGGATCCAGATATAGCGTAGGTTATGATAAGAAAGAAATCAGTTGTTCAGTAGTACGTGTTTAATTTGTGAGCCTTTGCAAAACAGACTTAAACACAGGTTTAAGCCTGTTTTGCAAAGGCACAGGAAGGCGGTGATAATTGGATAGGTACTTTTTATTAGGTGAACAATTTTCAACAACATCCGCATCCGCAATTGCAGAGCTTCCACATCGATTTGGACATCTGCATTCGTATCCGCATCCACGGATGTCAAAAGATCTGCATCCGCAACATCCCTGAATTCTATACATAGATCTAGAGCTGCCGACCATCAGGCAATTCATGAAGCAATGCTCCCGTAGCTACTTTGACTCTGCTCAGACTCACCCCAACCCGCTAGTGATTGCGGCGATAAATTACACTCCATCTAGGATATCCAAAATTTGTAGACCTAGGCACATATTAGATGAACCAGATAGTAGGATTACACTCGCTCAAGACAAAGCATACACGGCTCGCAAAGCCATTCAAAGTCGTCCGCGGTTCCGCCCTCGCCGCAGAGGTCGGTATACGCGTCGCGCTAACGTTAATTCCGTGGATCACCTTAGATCCACGTTGCTGACAACGCCCTAAGCTGAGGTCCGTGGTAGTCCGCCCTTGGTGGTTAACGTTGTCTTGTTTACTTTATAACGGTTTGGGAGCCTCCTGCGCTCATCCACAGTCCGCGTAAAATTGTGAAGGCCATCTGAGGTCAAGAATTAACACAAACATGAAAAATGACAGAGAATATGGGAAGGATGTAAATTGACAGAGGCTTGAGAGACCCACAATTCGCTATAGGTATATGTTTAGGTCGCACTTAATAGGGCCTACCCTTGCACTCTTCTGCTACTAATAAGTAATAATCGATTACTAGGATTCGACACCTCATGATCAATCGCATGTTTTCGATTTTGCCATAGGACCATTGAGGTTATCGTCACGGCTTGAATAATTTGAGACATTGAAGAGCTTTTAATGTAATGAGGTGCGGGTTGCTGCGGTCTAAGAGTCACGTAGCATTCCACGAAACACTGGCACATGAGTAAGCTCTCGGTTAGATTTCTTTCCTTTTAAAATCACTAGCTCTTTGCTTGGGATTCAAAACACGAATGAAATGAAAACGATTTTGACGTACGGTGACTTTTATAACAACTTATGTTTCGTTATTGTTTGTTTTAAAATGTTTACTTGGGTTAGAAATTACTAATAGTTAATCTTGTTGGCATCACCAGTTAAGCTAATATGCTTGTGTTAGAAGTAGGTTCACATCGTTACTGCAATGCATGGGATTCAGAACCATGATCGCAATGACCATTGAGCTACCGCTTCTTACGTTGGCCTTTATTTGAATGAAGTTTAAACTTTAAAATATCTTTGATATGTTTGGCATGGCGATAGTGAATGCGACTGCTGTGGATAAAGTTTTGGGTTCGATCCCCAGGTCAGGCAAAATGTCATTGGAATATTCTGTCCAGAAATTTTAGCAGCACATAGTTTCAAGCTGTGCTCGATAGATAGTAATAGATTCGCCCGCTATAACGTAAGACCCAAAATCATAGAAGACGGCGTCTTTCAGGATTCTGTGTTGAAAAGCTAAGTTTCATCCAACGCTATACACGTGATTAAATTGACTCATTGATAAATGAATCTCAACAAACCGTAATACCCAAATTTCTTCTCAAACTTTTACATTTCTATTATTAGTAGAATTTACCTGTAAATTACGCCATACCTAACACTCATTCCTAGGTATTTTAACGTGCGTAATAAATAATTATTTGCAGATAGCGAGCGCTTGAAGTGATAAAAATGATTTGTTATTCAAAGCACGCGAGGTATCGGTGTGACAGCAAGTGTTTCCATTATTTATTAGTGTAACGGTAGCTAGCTTTATCGGTCTGTATGTTTGCGACTATTTTGTCGCAATTGATGCATTAGCAATATAAACGAGAGGGGTGTAAAAACCCAGGATTCAAACTCTTCGTCTTCATCTGACCCCTATATCTTGAGGGTCTTTCCACCTACAAAGCCCATATTCAAACCCGAGGTATGACTCCAAGGTATCTGCATACCAAGTTGCAAGTCAATCGGTCCAGTGGTTCCGGAGTTATGCCTGTCACTAACAGATAGACACACAGACCCATATAGTGTTTTCATTATCCTCTTCGAAGAAGACTCGGAGGCTAATAAGCATAGAACACAGAAAATTTTCTGCACGGATGGCGTAGTGGTTTAAATGGTCACTTCTGCGTCGAGTGTTGTGGGTTTGATCACGGGATCATGTGACATAAACTTGTGTGAACCTCAAATAGTTTTTCTGACTCTGGGTGTTCTTTGTGCAACACAGGATATATAACTAGTGGAGGTATCTTAAAAATATTTGCCTAGGTACAGGGTTAATTGAAAAGACTAATCATCTTTTACCCGTGACTTATCTAAATAACCTTACTTAACAACTTTTGTTAACACGTTCACTGTGCATGCCCCACCGGTGGGGCATATCGAGTTGCTCATCGTAAGTGCGTGACTTACGGGTGGGGCATGAAGTTACGAGATCATACGTGTATAAAACCTATATCTTTTATATGGAAGGTATATAAAAAATAAAAAAAAAATGTTTTATTATGTAAGGTAATATAATTATATCACTTTACATTATTCGATTTTTCATACAAAAATGAAAATATTGAAATTGCTTGCTCTATTTCTCATAAACAAATTTAAAATATTAATTGGTCTCTCATATTGCAACCAATAATTAAGCTGTCATTACAAAAAAGGGTAGTGTTTATTATTTTATACGCAATTATATAACAAACAAAATCAAACATAGTGTCCTATTCGATTATATTGAATTGAATTAAAGTGATTTCAAAACAAAGTACACGTAAAATTGGTCGGAGTACAGTCCCTAGAGGGACATCCCTTTCATTCTATTAGCTTTTGGTAATCGTACCATAAATCAAATTGTTCAAATTATAGCAATTATAGTACAAGCTTTTGCTTATGGCTCCGCTTAGTAATAGTACAGTTTCCTAGATAAAATGTACCCTTTGTCCTTTTCTGTATTACTGACAACATTTATGCGAAATTTTATAATAATCGGTCGAGTAGTTAATGCATGAAAGACGTAAAAAAGCAGCAAACAAACTCACATCCTCATTTATAATGTGAGGTAGGCATTAGTCTGATATAGAGTCACTTTATTCGTTAATTCCATTATTTTTAATTGCTACTATTACATTGATATACATAGATATGTCTTCCAGAAAGAGTAAACAAAGATGCATTACAATATGGGTGTTATTTAAATGGTTAGCATAGTATTGGTATTTTTGTGAGCAGAAAAATATAATCTGTGAGCAGAAATAGCTAATTGATCAGCAACTCATGGCCAGCAAACTTTAAAGAGATCAAACTAAGTCGACGGAGCTCTCCTATTTTTGGGTGGGTTTAAAAAAAGGAACCTAACATAGCCTAACACTTCCGAGACGGAATGCAGTGATTTGAGGCGTATAGATGCTCGTTATGCTGTGCAATATTTGCTGACCAATTAGTATTTTTGATGATAATCATATTTAATCCCTTACAATGTCACAATATACCTGCTATATTTTTGTTCAGTATGAGATTCGTACCCACAACTATCGGCGTAGTTGCAGTGGCGAAGCGACCACATAAACCACTACGCCAACTGTGCAGTGGTCTGCATCATCTCGTCGCTACCAAGTACCACCATGCTGACGATTATTCGTTCCTTAGTTGTATGTTTGTAGATAGCTCAGTGGGGAGACTAACAGACTGCAATGCAGAGGGTCTTGGGTTCGAACCCACGTCGCGCACTTCTAACTTTCGGAAGTTATATGACTTTTCGAAATTATGTGCGTATTGTTGACAATTATCGCCTGCTCCGTGCCTCGGAGAGCACGTTAAGCCGTCGGTCCCGGCTGTCATGAACATCTATGGCAGCCGTTATTGGGAAGTCAGTGCCCTCTAATATCCTGACACTGGTGTAGCTTTAGGGTATCGTTAGCCTTCGGGTTGCGAAGGTCAGATGGCAGTCGCTCCGTGTAAAAACTGATATCCAGTCAAATCCGGTTAGACTAGAAAGCCGACCCCAAGTGACTTGGGAATAATAAAGGCTAAGGAAAAGGAGGAGTTGTATGTTTGTAAAGGTTCACATCGCAGAGCTAAATAATAAAAAAGCAGTGCTTCTGTAATGGCTAGAAATTAACGCTACTTATGTTAATGAGCGTTACTGATATTCATAAAGAACGCTTGAATTACCTTAGGAACACGACACAAACTTATTTCACCCAAAACATTTTCACTTTGTTATTTTAACCCAATTGCTACACATTAAGCTTAAGTTTCGCAATTACTTCCACTTGCAAACGTTCGCGACACCAATATTTTAGCCGCGCCACAATCGCGAGGTTAAAAACTTTTTAAAACATTGTGTAAAGTTGCCGAAACTTAATCTGATTTATTTGGGTAATTTAAGGAAGGTCTAATTTTTAGAATATTATTGCAGTGAAAATTTCTTTAGCGGCGTTGTGCACTTTTTGTGATGGGTAAAAAATGTTAAACTCGCGTCAGGACACGTGACCTGATCGAAAATTCGTAAGACGGAGGGAGAATTGTCAAACTCGCGTCAGGACACGTGACCTGATCGAAAATTCGTAAGACGGAGGGAGAATTGTCATGTTTGTGTACAATAGCGCAATAAATGAATATTTTATTTTACCACATAAATGATAGTACTTTTATACTGATAATTAAAGCAATTCGTGCAAAATTATTCCCTAACCATTCCAAAATATCAAAACTGCACAACGTTAATATTCAAGTTTTCACTTCTGCCGGCACTCCCGGAGTGCAACCCGTTGTTGTTTTTTTTTTAGACAGGCTTTATGTTTGTATAGACCGTCTAATATTAGCCTATGCCTAGCCTACCACCCTCTTAAACGCCTTATTCATCATCAGATAACAACTGGCAGTGGACCTTCCACTCGAATAAAAAAGGTGATCCATATTCCAAAAAATCGATATGTTAATCGATATATTCAATACGATCGATCTCGATTGTTTAGTCGCAAGTGTGCCACGCGCCTACAATGACATTGCCTTAGGCCGAGCGCATACGTTCGTTGAAGACCCGAAGGTTGCTACTATCGTTCGTTATGACAGCAAAATTCAATTAAGCTGTATGTGGGTGCTTCATATGCAATCTGACGTGATAATAGATAAAGTGGATAATAATATATAACGTAGGGTTTATCAGTTTGCATTTGTATACTAGTGTTAGTCAAGTGTGCAACAATGTTTCGGCTACTGCCTTCCATGTTATTCCTTGGTGCAGGTAAGTTTATTTTATATTTATTTTTTCATTAATGCTTTTCATTATGTCTTATTGTGGTAAACGGTGCAAGATATAATTTGAATTTGTTATTTTTAAAGCTCGGTAGTGCTTTCCTGGTAGGAATTTTCTCTGCTTACACTAAGATTCTCTGCTTAAATCTACTGGGGTATTTATTTGGATTTTTTTATCAAAATTGATCCTCTGTTAAGGATAATTCCCTGGTGGATCCATTTGCGTCTTTCCGTCCGATATGGTCCACTGCTTGAATGTAATGGGGGATTTATTTGGAGCCCTCCATCTCGTAGGATCTTTTGTCTAATTTCCATAATCCGTATACATTTTACGTTAGAAATGCACGTACGACATAAATAAATGATTATTCATTGTAAAAGTATAATAATTAATTAATTTACTAATGTATTAAATCCATCCATATCTATACGTAAAGCGAAAACTTTGGATCCCTTTTTACGAAAATTGGGCGGACGGAGGAGTATGAAATTTCGCACACTTATAGTTTATACAGAGAAGTGACGAATGCTAATATTTTTATAAAATATGCATTAGAAAATACATTAAATTAATGAAAAAGCACTACACGCACACAACCACGCATTTGACACACGCAGTCGAAGCGCGTAACTATGGTTACATGTATCAATATATAATGACATATATCAGCAATATCTTACAGACAAACTTTGGTCGAATTTCGAGCACTAGGCGACCGCTAGTAATTATTATAATTCTGTAGATTTTCTTTGTTTTTCATAGCATGAAGCATGCTCCATTTTTCTATAATATTCTGTATAGTAATAAGTGGATAATGCTGTTGGTAGTATAATTAGCACATTTGTATTTAATTATAATATGTAATATTCAATAAAATTGTACTACTGTTTGTTATCCCAAATATATAAATAAATAAAATAAAAATAAAATAAATCCACTAAAGATAAGAATATTTGGATTTATTATACACCTTGATCATCTTTTCAAAGCATGCTTGGATTTAATAAGGCATTTATTTGTCACTTAATTTACAAATAAAGAATGATTCCTTAGAAGATTTAGTTGGATTTGAAATTTTATTAATTAACTTTCCCTTTACTAAACTTTCGTAGAGTCTACAGCACTGTACTCCCTTGTTAGAAGCGTCATCCGTGTAGTCGAATTTCAGTAACAGCTATTTCATCCTGTCTTCTATTTTCCAGTGGCATCATTCGATTTATCCAGTATAACAAATATAGCAGATCTATTGTTACCACAAAGCACTCAGAAACCAGACCAGATTGATAGAATTGTGGGTGGAAAGAACGCGAGCATAGAAGACCATCCCTACCAAGTATCGTTTATTGTGAACCAGTCATACTTCTGCGGTGGATTCATCGTCAGCGAAAACTATATACTGACAGCTGCTCATTGTGCACAGAAGTAAGTCCTCAAGCCTTATTTTTAAGCTTCACACACATAAGCACACAAGCATACGGCCCACCTGATGGTAAGTGACAAGCATACGGTGACCACTTACCATCAGGGTCCACCTGATGGTAAGTGGTCACCGTAGCCTATGGACGCCTGCAACACCAGAGGCAACACTTGCGCGTTGCCGACCCTTTAGGAAAGGAAGAAGAGATAAAGGAAGTGGGAAGGACAAGGAGCGAGAAGAGGGAAAGAAGGTAATTGGGCCTTCGGCACTGTCACTCACCGAACGAAACACAACAGTAGGAATACTGCTATTTCATGTCGATATTCTGTGAGAGGGTAGTCCTTCCCCGGTCGAGTCGGCCCACTCATGCTGAAATCAGCGAGGCTCTACTACTGAAAAACATAACTATACTAACATTATCAGAATCCATGTAACTGACATTTTTGTATGGGTCTACGTTGCCTGAATAAACAAACAAATTATTATTATATTCCAGTGTAGATCCTACAACTGTAGTGCTAAGAGCTGGCAGTAGTTGGAGAAGAAATGGCACCATCATACCGATCGAGAAAGTGACCCCTCACCCTCAATACGACGACCCTGCGTTCGACAAAGATGTGGCAGTGATGAAGACTGTTAACCCCATAGAATTCAATGACGTCATGCAACCTATCAAGCTACCCCCTAAGGGGAGGTCTATGGTTGCCGATTCAAAAGTTATGGTTAGCGGTTGGGGCAAGACACAGGTGATTATATTATTATCAAGTTTTTAACTATGAAATTTCCGTTTACGTCCTACATATAGTTTTGCGGTTTCGAATTAATGTTTAAAAAGTCCTCCGTGACACAGGTGTTATGGCTAGTGCGGGTGTTGTCATTTAAAAAACAATGAAAAACAAATATTATAAAAAAACAATGAAAAGCAAATAATATAAAAAACAATGAAAAACAAATATTAAAAAAAACAATGAAAACAAATATTATAAAAAAAAGACAATGAAAAACAAATATTATAAAAAAACAATGAAAAACAAAAATTATAAAAAAGACAATGAAAACCAAAAATTATGAAAAAAACAATGAAAAACAAAAATTATAAAAAAACATTGAAAAACAAATATTATAAAAAAAACAATGAAAAACAAATATAAAAAAAAACAATGAAAAACAAATATTATAAAAAAACAATGCAAAACAAATATTATAAAAAAACAATGAAAAACAAATATTATAAGAAAAACAATGAAAAACAAATATTATAAAAAAACAATGAAAAACATATAGGTATTATAAAAAAAACAATGAAAAACAAATAAACATTGAAAAACAAATATTATACCAAACAAACCACGATAAAATCCGTATAAAGTAGTTTCATTTCAATCTATACTAATACTAGATGTTCCCGCGGTTTCATCCGCGTTTATCGCTATTGCGCCGCCCCCGTGGGTCGTAGCGTGATGTTATATAGCCTATAGCCTTCCTCGATAAATAGGCTATCCAACAAACAAACTCTTCAGCTTTATAATATTAGTATCTCTAGTAATATTATAAAGCTGATGAGTTTGTTTGTTTGAACGCGCTAATCTCAGGAACTTCTGGTTCGATTTGAAAAATTCTTTTAGTGTTGGATAGCCAATTTTTCGAGAAAGGCTATAGGCTATATAAAATCACGCTACGATCCACGGGGACGTTGCAGTAGCGATAAACACGGGTGAAACCGCGGGAACATCTAGTGTATAATATTTTCGTAAACATGAGACAATACTGTTATGTAGGTCAATCAAATAACTTTCTATGCAATGTCCGATGTTGCCAAAACCATTTAATCGGTACCGTTCTTGGAGAAAGTCCAGTATATGACGCAAAAATACTGTAAGCATTCAGAACACAACACATCACGTATATGTGTTTCGTGACTAACTTTTCTTTTTTAAGTAAATCTCTCGCATTAGGAATAAGTCCTGTGTCGCACAAAATACAAACATTCAAACATACCTAGACCCAGACATGAGTAGTAGACCCTCGCTGATTTCAGCATGAATGGGCCGGCTCGAGCGGAGAAGGACTACCCTCTCTCAGAATATCGACGTCAAATTGCAGTATTCCTACTGTTGTGTTTCGTTCGGTGAGTGAGATTGCCGGAGGCCCAATCACTCTCTTTCCCACTTCCCGCTCCGTCTCCTTCCCACTTCCTTTTCTAAAGGGTCGGCAACGCGCAAGTGTTGCCTCTGGTGTTGCAGGCGTCCATAGGCTACGGTGACCACTTACCATCAGGTGGACCCTGATGGTAAGTGGTCACCGTATGCTTGTTTGCCACCTTCGAAGTATAAAAAAAAATCTCTGAACCACTATTTGGGGATCACACCATTTTTTGTACCGTGTGAGGATTGAGCCTACTACAGTCGGTGCAGTGAAAATGGCGAGGTGAACATTTAAACCACTACGACATTCGTGCAGTCTTTTCAACTATTAATAATAACTAGCGGTCGCCAAGTGGTCGAAATTCGACCATAATTGATTTAAATTTTAAGTTTGATCGTTATTATACATTATATACCGCGAAATTGCAATAGGTACTTACCTAAGGTATAGGTAACCATAGTTACGAAGAATTCTACGACATCAGGCGAACAATGCCGAAATACTACGAACGCGATTCGACTGCATGGTTATAGTGTCTTATCTATGGTTGTATGCGTGTAGTGTTTTTTCATTAATTTAATGTATTTCTGATGCGTATTTTACAAAAATATTAGGATTCGCCCCTCCTTCTCCATATAAACTTTAACTGTGCGAAATTTCATACTCCTCCGTCCGTGCAATTTTCCTAAAAAGGGGTACAAAGATTTTGCTTCACGTATTAATATATAGATAATTTTCTTTATTCAGGCAACGTAAACCCATACAAAAATGTTAGTTACATTGATACTTATAAATTAATGTTAGTATACTTAAAACTAAAGAAAGTTAACATTAAATTTGCTGCTAGTTTCTCTTTACATGAATCATGTAAAGAGAATCAAGGCTATCAGCAATCATTGCCAAGGCGCGATTGACTATTGAAACTTTGCTTAGAAACATTAAAGTACGTTATTACATGCTTCCGAAATTGAATTTGTTATGTATATCCCGAAAAAAATACTGTTCCCGAGGAAAACAATAATAACGTTCTTATGATAATAGATGGCGCCACGTGTCTTTCGAATCATGATTGAATTATATTATTACAAGCAGAGTACAACCCGAATTGATTGTCAAATTCTAAATTAACGCGAGCGAAGCCGCGGGCAAAAGCTAGTATTATATAGAGTAGCCTCGGTAGCGCAGTGGTAATACCAGGTGTGGCTCTTAATAACAGCAATAAATTAAAATAATGATTCCTTAGGGTATCCACAGTTACCTTTAAGTGATCATCATTTTTCAAAGAGTTTAAAATCAAAAAAATAGTAATTTAAAGTTACAACCCAAAATCAATGGTTTTTACCATCGCAATCTGTCGCTCATCGGTCGTTAGATGTCTTGATACCGGGCGTTCCATGACAGTAGCTTTTTTGTTTTTACCTGGTGTAATGCATTGACGAATACCCCTCCGCGGGGGTGGGCGGAGGGCTTATGTCGGACTCGCCGGGGTAAAAGAAAGATGTTGAAATGAAAATGGACCTCCTGGAATACCGACTAAACCTACCACGGTGTTGCTCGACAAAACCACTATCGGCTGCGCGAATCACTTGCACATGCGGTCGCGACCCCGCCGAGGTTTTGGCCCGCCGTATGATACGGCAGGCCACTACACGACAAGACCTACCCTAATGCGCATGGCAACACGCACGCCACCTCTCGGACCTGGTGCTGAACGGAATGACAGTAGCTAATGTTTCTAATTGAGAACCTCCACAAGCCATACTTAGGCGTTCGAACTTTTTAATAATCTTCATTGATTGATTCTAAATTATAAAAACTGTAACCACAAATCATAAACTGTCAATCATGAATACCCAATATTAAAATGGCATGTATTAATTACGACGCCCATGAATTGTGCGGTAGGATTAATTAATGTTTAATTATTTCATCCTTATCAAGTAGCTGTAAATACTTAACGTATTCTTTGAAGTGTACTTGTCCTTGATGTGCCTGTTGAGTTCTTTGTAATTGTTCGTAAGAGGCACCGAAGTGTTCCGACCAGACATGATGGTGAAGTTGATTGTTTGTTATAAATTGCTGGTGCGATTAACTTTGTTAGAAAATAACAAAAATAAAACCTATAATATTATTGTCTTCTGTTTACGCGAATGTTATTCATTGAAATTAAACTACTATATACGGATTTTATCGCGTTGTTTATTTGACACTATTACAAAATTTTGAAAAACTGTTACACTACTATAATCACTATTAAACTTTACAAATTTTTAAGCTAATTAAATTATTGAAATTATTAAATTATATTATTATAGTAGTGTAACAGTTTTTCAAAATTTTGTAATAGTGTCAAATAAACAACGCGATAAAATCCGTATATAGTAGTTTAATTTCAATCTATAATATTAATTAATTGAATCGACATGTACACGATTAATGATAAGTTAAAATAACTATATTTAAATTTTTTGCTCCTGTTACGGGCCACACCCTGTATATGCGACTGCTGTGTGTAACGTCTCGGGTTGAACATATTATAACTGGTTTATGTCTGTATAAGGGTTATATATATATTTTTTAAAAATCATGTGATTTGCGTGATGTTTGTATTACGCAAAAACTACTGTCGAAATTGAATGCGGTTTTCACAGTTGTTATGATGGAGGTGTAATTTAAAGTCCGGTGCATGTTTAATATAAAAAAAGAAAATTGGGGCTGTCTTTGGGGACTGCCGATAGAAGTGAAAACTTTAATCCTTGATCATAAGCACTTAAATATAAAAAAAAACAAAAAAGGGGACGGGTCGGATGCTAGTTCGTGATACTCTCTTAGGGATTATTAAGGAGGTCAAAATTTCGTTATTTTTGCGTAGTACGCACCATTTCTGAGATATTGTTAATATTCTAAAAATAAATAATAAAGCGTGGAAGCGTGACGATGACGCGAGTTCCATGATTTTTGTTTACCCAAGAAGTGCTCAATGCGCCTAAAGCAGTTTTCACTTCAAAAAGAAAGTTACAACTAGAAACAGACATTGCTATCAGAACTTTGTGGAAAACTCATTGAACTGAAGCCCACTTTACCTGTTCTTTGTATTCATGTGAGGAGATAAAAGAAAGTACGTAACATAAACGTTCAATGCTGGCACGTATGATAATAACGAGTATTTTCACAAATTTGTTGTGTACCTCAAACGTACAAGAGAGCTACATTTATATACTAATGCAGTTGAGAATGTCTCTGCTATGCATTATTTTTGTTCTTTAGATGACAACTATCGCACTAGATACTGACTCTATAGAGCGTTTGATCGTCCTAGGAAAGGTGGAAGGCAGGAGAGCGCGCGGAAGATCACCCATGAGATAGACTGACCAAGTTAAGTCAGACGTGGGCGGTCCATTGCATGAGTGTACAAGACATGTCGCTAACCGGAAGAAATGGCAGAATATCGTGAGGCGTGTGACGTCGCCTCTTCTGGACACCTAGACAACATGATGACCACGACCATTCTGTCAAGAATGAACGACTAAGAAGAAGAGACCGCACTAGAAATAATTCTTGTGTCGCGGGGTCTTAACAAACATTCAGACAACTCATACTTACAATAGACACCCAACTCGAAACAACCATTTGTTGTGTAGTAGCAGGGGCGAGGCGACCACTTTAGACGATCTTATGCCGCAGCCACACATTGGATCCAACTTTGCGTCCAGGCTTGGCTCTAATTTGGAATGGCTAATATTGAATCAAACTTCTGGACCACACATTGGCTTCAATACCAACTTTGCATCAAACACTGGAAATAGACAAGCGCGGACCTTGTTGTTCAGTTGACGCAGAGCGGACTATGGACGATAACTTATTTACACTAGCGGCTTACGCATATGGTTTAGGTACATATGCTTATTATTTGCATCGTACAAGAAAACAACGAAAGAAAAGGCGGTGGTGGATGATTAAAATGACTAATGTGTGGCGCGCGTGCGACATTCTGTCCAAGATGCCCGCGCGCAATACCCTTCCATTCCCCTCGCCTTTGAACTTGTTGAAAAAACCGACTCTGCGCGTCAGTGTTGGACACAGGACGGTGATTGGACGCAATGTTCACATTAAAGTATTGGCCGCAATAAGCTACATTGGTGCAAATATTAGATTCGATTTTAGATTCCCAGCTTAGACTAAGTATTATTGTATAAAAAAAAAATCTGTTGCAGCATGGCAATATGTTCGCTAGACAGCAATATGCTCGCCGTTTCCCTTCGCCGACGAAATGTGGGTTCAATACCTTATATGTATATTTAGGCGTGAGACTGTAATAATTATTTTCATTATTGTGATATGACTACTCCTCCACAGCGATAGCTCAGTGGGGAGACCAACAGACTGCAATGCAGAGGGTCTCGAGTTCGAACCCACGGCCACGTCGCGCACCTCTCTCTTTCGAAAGTTATATGACTTTTCGAAATTATGTGCGTATTGACCGTCGGTCCCGGCTGCCATGAACATCTATGGCAGTCGTTATTGGGAAGTCAGTGCCCTCTAATATCCTGACACTGGTCTAGCCTTAGGGTATCGTTAGCCTTCGGGTGGTGGAGGTCAGATGGCAGTCGCTCCGTGTAAAAACTGATATCCAGTCAAATCCGGTTAGACTAGAAAGCCGACCCCAAGTGACTTGGGAATAATAAAGGCTAGGGAGAAGAAGATGACTACTGCTCCACTAGAAGTAACTCTTGCGTTGCGGCATACTTTACTTAAAACAACTATTTGTGGAATACACGAAATTTTTCTTGTTTGAGGTCGAACTAAATTAATAAAAAAAGAAAATAAAAAAATTTGGGGCAGTCTTTGGCGACTGCCGATAGAAGTGACAACTTTAATCCTTGATCATAAACACTTCTTTATACACCAAAAATAATTCAAAAATGGAAAGCGTTCGGTGACGATAACCATCAGTTGCATGATTTTTATTCACCCAAGAAGTGCTCAACACGCCTAAAGAAGTTTACACTTAAAAAAAAACAGAACATAAAACCTTTGAATACTCATCGCATTGGCAGTGGCAAGGCGATCATTTAAATGACTACGCCATCCGTGCAGTCAAAAGGTGGATATCCTCATTTTGACTGCGAATCCTGTGTATTATATAATACATACATACTTAGATTCACGCCTGTTTCCTAGAGGGGTAGGCAGAGACTACGGATTTCCATTTGCTACGATCCTGACACATTTCTCTGGCTTCATTCACTACATTCACTATTCATTTCTTTTGTATTATATCGACGGTGAAATGCCAATACCTCCTAACTGACATTTTTCGAGAAATTCACTTTTTAATCGTTTTGAATATAAATAACGCCTTTAGTTTCTTTGGGTGTTTCTATGTATAGTACGTATGTATTTGCAAAAAAAAAAAATATATATTTATGTTTATCCATTGTCTAGTACCCATAGTACAAACTCTGCTTAGTTTGGGCTAGATGGTGTTGTGTGTATGCGATAGAATATTATATTATTTTATTATTATTATTCTTCTCTTTATTGATACAATTTTTAATAATAATTACATTTTTAAATATATAGAAATAAAAAAATCATTATTATTATTAGTTACGCAGTTAGGAGGTATTGGCACGTCACCGTCGATATGATACATATTTGCCTAATCCTTGGGTGATTTAAATTTTGCCCGCGGCTTCGCTCGCATAAATGTGGTAGGTTGGGTTAGGAATAGTACTTCTTTCTGGATAAAAAGGTACAGACAGGAATACAAAATTTCATGATGATAGTAAAATAGTTAAGGTGCGAAAACGTAATAAAGAAACGAACAAATAATAATAATAATTAAAATAAAAAGAAGAAAAACTTATAAAAGAAAAAGATATTTATTTGTAAAAGCATGAGTATACAGTTACAAAAAATTGTAATGTAGGGTGTTGATATTTAGAACAATTTATTTATTTTACAAAGTCTATAATATTAGTTAAGAGGATTACCTAAGTATTTACCAGACACGGTCCCATACAACCGTGCACCGGCGTCGAAGTTCCCCCCACACTCTATGACGCGGGCATGTTCCTGACTTGGAATAGTCAGGAACTTGTCCGCGGCGTACCAACACTTGTAGTAATACACCACCGGAATATTAACGGCCATAACATTTTGCAAAATTATATGATAATAATCGGTCGAGTAGTTACGCGTGAAAGCGTAACAAACAAACTTTCATAAATTCTTCGGATATAAAAACCTTTTTAAATATTGTTTTATAGTTTGGCGCAAACAGCATACCTGAACATCTTATGGCGGTCGAGACCTCTGTGGTGAGCTACACCAAATGCAGCCTGGTCTACTCGTCTGTTCTGACCAAGAACGAATGGTGCGGAGGTAACTTCTATTTCGGCGGCAAAGGAACCTGCCAGGTAATTATAACTCGTAAGAAATCCTGTGTTCAAAGAACACGACAACAACTGAAATATCATGAGTGTGCTCACTCTTAGTGTGGACACTTTGTCTGGAAATCTGAGAAGGGTAAGAATAGCAATCTATGATTTAAATCTAGTTTTAATCAATACACATCTGATATACCCCTTCGTTTTACCCAGAACAGAGGGGATTGTTTGATGATTTCCAACCCTGGAAGTAAAAGTAATTATGAAAACTAGCTTTTGCACGCGGCTTCGCCCGCGTGGTACTACAGCCTTTAAACTATATCTGTACCAAATTTCATCTAAATCGATTGAGTAGTTTAGCCGTGAAAATGTAACAGACAAACAGACAGAGACGGACAGACAGACAGAGTTACTTTTGAATTTATAATATTAGTAAGGATTATAACACTAAGATTATTTTATGTTGCACTTAGGTTGCATAAATGATGACGTGTTAAAAATAAACAAGAAATTAAGTAAAACACAAAATAAAATAATAGAATGATCACAAAATCAAATCTAAAAAAGTGTTACTGGCAGTCTTTGGGGACTGCCGATAGAAGTGAAAACTTTAATCCTTGATTATAAACACTTCTTTATAAACCAAAAATAATTCAAAAATGGAAAGCGTTCGGCGACGGTGACTCGAGTTCCATGATTTTTGTTCACCCAAGAATTGCTCAACACCTAAAGAAGTTTTCACTTCAGTAATACTTAAGTATAAATTAAAAAAGTAATGTGGCAAAAAGTATACGTCAAATTCTTTTAGAAATTAACGTATATTTTTTGCTAGTGATAGATATATAAGGTACGTTCACAACGCAAGTAGCTTGCGTTTGCTTCATGCGCATTACTCGGCGGGGTAGTTTGCGATACTCGTTTACTTGATCGATGTGCCATAGCTTACACATGCTAAGTTTTTTACTAGTCTTAACAAGTTGACACTAGTTTTGAGACAACCTTAATTGGTATATTCAATTTATGGTCTGTTACGTGGATCGATTGTTGGCAATATGCCCAAAATGGTGATTGGCTGACACCGGCAACCATCGTTCTTTTTCTTATTTCGAATATTTTCATCCATAGCTGTAACATATAAGCTATATAGCAATGTGCGATCACGATTCACATTTTTAAAGGCAAATAAGGGCCATTACTAACCTCTGAGTCTTCTTCGAAGAGGTTAATGAAATCACTATGTGGGTCTGTTTGTTAGTGACAGATTGATGTTAGTGACAGGCATAACTCCGGAACCACTGGACCGATTGACTTGTAAGTTGGTGTGCAGACACCTTGGAGTCATACCTCAGTCGAGTTTGAGTATGGGCCCTGTGGGTCAAAAGACCCTCGAGATATAGGGGTCACAAGGTCACATCTATTTTAAATGGTAAAATATTGACTTGTAACTTGGTGTGCAGACACCTTGGGGTCATACCTCGGTCGAGTTTAATATGAGCTCTGTGGGTCAAAAGACCCGAGATATAGGGCTCACAAGGTCACATGATGTACATTTAAGACGAAGAGATTGAATCCTGGGTTTTTACACCCATCTTTTTTTTTTTTTTTTATTTTTTTTTTTTTGCTCGTCAAAATGACCACACTCCACCTGATGGTAAGCAGTCGTGTGGTCTAAGAGCAGTGGCCTCCACATCGCCCCCACAGTAGCCGAGGCGATGTTGAGGTCTCTACTTTGACGGCCTGAGAAGATGCTTTTTCACGCCCCGCTTAAAGAACCCAGGATTGAAGGAAGAAGGAAACACGTGCCTTGGCAGAGAATTCCATGCCTTGGTCGTTCGGCAGAGATATGAGGACCCAAACTTTTTGGTACGCGCTCTAATCGACTCTACCGTGTAAGGATGGCATCTGAGCCCAGCACGCGTTGTTCTGGATAGGAAAGGGGAGGGCGGGATAAGGTGGAATAACTCTTCAGAGCACTCCCCGTGGTATATTCTGTAGAAACATGCCAATGAGGCAATGTCTCTACGGAGTTGCAGAGGTTCCAGTGAACTCGTGACCTCTGGATCTCCGATGATACGGACAGCCCGCCGCTGTAACCGGTCGAGAGCGTCCAGCAAGTACTGCGCGGAGCCATCCCAAAGATGAGAACAGTACTCCACGCAAGGGCGCACTTGTGCCTTATACAATAGGCACAGTTGCCCAGGCGTGAAGAACCGCCTCACCCTGTTCAGAACTCCGAGTTTTCGCGAAGCTTGCTTAATGACGCTCTCGATATAGGTTTTCTAGTTAAGGGAACGGCAAAGATCCATACCTAAGATGAGAGACTGTCACGTATCACCAGTGGAGTGTTCTTCAGAGAAGGGAGGGGAAGGAACGGAGACTTTTTTGTTGAGAACGCGCATGCCTGGGTCTTCTTGGCGTTGAACTCGACCAAGTTCTTGGCACCCCATTCATAGATGCGGTCCAAGGTCCGGTCAAGTTCAACGACAAGATTCTGCCTTTTCCCCTCAACCTCAGCCTGTTTGGCCCCAGGATTTCCGAGATATCGCCCATGCACGGTACTGTCGTCCGCATAACAATGTATGTTGCCGAGATTCAATATATCATTGATATGCAGAAGAAAGAGCGTAGGGGATAAGACAGAACCCTGAGGCACTCCTGCATTGACCTGCATAAATTTGGAAGCGCGACCGTCGCAAAGGACCCGAATACGACGCTTCTGCAGGAAACTTGCAATCCAGGTGCACAGTTGAGGGGGCAAGCCATAGGCCGGAAGCTTGGAAAGAAGAGACCGGTGCCAGACTCTGTCGAAAGCTTTGGCTATGTCAAGGCTGATAGCCAAAGACTCGCCATGCTTGTCCATA
The DNA here is from genome assembly GCA_963564715.1 of Catocala sponsa. NCBI lineage: Eukaryota > Metazoa > Arthropoda > Insecta > Lepidoptera > Erebidae > Catocala > Catocala sponsa. The sequence goes on from OY751329.1 coordinate 4,387,613, forward strand.
GCCTCACCCCAGAGGTGCGTGACGAACGCTAGAAGATCACCCGTTGATCGTTTAGACCGAAAGCCGTATTGGCTTTCGGTCTAAACGATTGCCATCTCGTTTTTACTATAAAGTGTAACTGCAATATTGTATAACAGTGGCATTAACAGCGAAATTATAGAAAACTTGTCAATAATTTGCATATAGCTATGTAGAGAATTATGTTTGGAATAAGCGATGCATACAAATGTTTTTGAAGTTGTCTTCGACGTGCTGAGGCGGAATAAACACAGCAATAGCCGATTGTCGATAAAAAATATTATTTAAATCATCAAACAAATCGAAATCTTCGGAACTATAACTATAACTCGAAAATAATGACACTACTGCCATCCGACCCAATTTTTTGATTTTAACCACAAGACATATCGTCGACAAATGTCGAAATACGATCGAACAACCCATCATCAAATTTAGTTTCGAATAGTCGATTATGACTCAAGTATAATCAGTTAGTCAGAGAATTAGCAAGCTGAAGTGGCAGTGGGCTGGCCAAATCGCGCGAAGTACCGACAACCACTGGAGTAAGCGTGTTCTTGAGTGGAGACCGCGACTCGGCAAACGTAGTGTAGGACGCCCTCCGACCAGGTGGGATGACGATCAGCGAAATACTACAGGCAAATGCTGGATGCGGCAAGCTGAAGACAGGGTGCTGTGGCGCTCTTTGGGGGAGGGCTATGTCCAGCAGTGGCCTATTATAGCCTGATGATGATGATGATGATAATCAGTTACAACTGATTGACAATATTCGAATTTATTTTTTGTTGCAATGGCCCATCGCTAACACAAAGCCTTCGGTTTGACTTGAATTTGGTCGACTTTGGCCACAAACTGAGTCGTCTGACAACTAGACGTTTACACTGGATCGTTGGACGAATAGAGTTGTTGACTTTTCTATTTGTTTCATTTTGTAGGTACAGTCTTTTACACGCAAGAACATGTAGCAACCAAAAAAAGATTGCACTATGTGAGTGCGACAAACTGAAGTGCGATTAACGCTAGTGCGACAGAACTGTTCCTACTGCGACTCACATAGTTCGAATGCACGCTCGTGCGAATAAAGAAATATTTTTGGATATAAGAAAAATCGTGAGTGTAGTGTGGATATATCGCTATCTACCTCGCATAGCTGGTTGCGGTTACATCACAGTTGCGTGCATCCTTTTAAGAGGAAACACTAAGGGCGTGAGAATTGAAAAATAAGTATTTGTAAAATCTATTGCTGTCGCGCAGTGCCCACAAAGCGCGATAGAGACAACTGCAGCTTGGACCGAAAATACTTGTTAAAGTACACGAAATCAACGTTTCATAGTCCCCTGATTCCTTCTCCAAAACTTGACCGATTTCACTGCTTTTTTCATTAAGAATTAAAGAAAGGCTTGCCGTGTTCCTATGTTATCCTTTTTTAATATAATCTAGTCAAATTTGTTTTCTGGATGTCAAACATCACATCACAGCCGAAAATCTAGCAAATTTTTGAGGTTTTTGAAGGCTCATGTCTCTTTTAATAATTAATTTATGGAAAAAAGGAAAACATAGGGATATGCCAATATAGGCTATACATTTTTTGGAAAAAATATTTCTCTACTGCCATTATCCAGGGAGGAAACAGGGGACTACGTTTGTATGGAAAAATGGCACTTGTGTTTCCTCTTAAGATAGTTTGATAACTTCCTGCTACTTACCAAATACGTAACGCTTGTATCGTATTTATTTTTAAGTAGATTTCAAAATAATATATTTTAATATAGTTTTTGCGTAATGTACCTAATTATACCACGTAAATTAAAAAAAAAATATTGTGGGCCTGGGCGAAATTATTTCGTACAAGTAATATGCATAAAAGAACAGATTACGACAGGAACTAATATGGCATAATGTAAAATACTATCATATAGCGTGGCGACGCGTCACCATGGCATGCGTCGCCACGTCAGCAATCGATTTTATGTGCGGCTATCACATCAAAATTAAACTGACTTCTCTATTTGATTATCCGCCAAAATCGTCCTTTCGACCTACCGTAAGAAAGCCCGTAGTAAAACTAGTAATAATGTACTTTCTACTCACTTTGCAGGGAGACTCCGGTGGCGCTGCTATACAAGACGGCATGGCTGTGGGCATTGTGTCATACGGACGTGGTTGTGCCTACCCCTTATCACCTAGTGTGTTTGCTGATATCGCAGCACCGGCTATCCGAGATTTCATCCTGGAACAAAGCGGCTTGTAAACATTCTGCTTTACGGGCCTGTTCTACCAACTTCAAATAGCATTTATCTATAAGATAAAAGTCTCGCCATCTTTCTTCATTAACCTTACAAGAGTGAGACAGCATGCGGTTTATCTTTCGGGTAACCTTTACTTGATAGTGGTGAAACTGGCCGTAAGAATGATTTTAAAATAATGATGTAGCCTTTGAAATTACAGCGAAATTTTTATTTATTTATTTATATACAATCTTACACTATCATTACAGGTAGGTGCTAGTAACTCGAGGGTCACTCTCACGAATTCCGCCAACGTTCAATTAAAAATGTCAAGCCTTTGTGAGTCGCTATTTATTAAACGTATGGCTCTTGTAACCGGAGCAAACTTGCCAATGTTAGAGTGAGCCACCGGGACATCGAAAACCCGCGCCTTAAATTATTATTATATATTTTTACTAGCTGTCCCGACAGACATTGTCCTGTACATAAGAGAAAAAAAAAAACTTATCTAAACCATTATTGAATCCACTTGAACACACACAAAAAGTTTTATCAAAATCGGTCCAGCCGTTTAGGAGTTCAGTGACATAGACACATACAGTAGAATTATATATATAAAGATTAAGGTTAACAAGAGTACTAGTAATTTGAATCATTGGCTCGGTGGCACAGTGGTTGTAATTGCAATTACTGAGCATGAGGTCTCGGGTTCGATCTCGGGACAAGCAAAGTGTTGTTCGGATTTTGTGTCCATTTTGGGGATAGTGGCGTCAGTCTATGATGATGATGATGACCAGTATTTTGTGACGTCACTTGCAAGTAATCTTGCAATTTAAATAACATCTTATTAGTAGTCTTGTGAACCCTTTCGGCTAAGGTCAATGCTTGTTAGGAGTGGGTTCACGTTAGTTAATACATACAAACATACATACATAGATTCACGCCTGTTTCCCAGAGGGGTAGGCAGGGACTACGGATTTCCATTTGCTACGATCCTGACACACTTCTCTGGCTTCATTTACTTTCATCACATTTCTCATACACGACAGTTGTTCAAGGAGCTCTTAACCTGGCCTTTGTCCAGAACGCCTCCGATCTGAATAATCATAATATTCTATTACATACACACAACACCATCTAGCCCAAACTAAGTAAAGATTGTACTATGGGTACTAGACAATGGATAAACATACATATATAGTTGTGCAATGAATGGAAATTGAACCCACGTCCGAAGCCTAATTATTGGGTCACTGACGTTTTTTGTGTTTGACCATTTAAATAATAATTATAATAGACTTGTATGAATGGATTTCGTGAATGTAATTTATTATAATATTTATGTCTTAGAAATAAAATTGTATCTCAACATTTGTTCTTTTAATTTTCCTTTACTGTGACGCCATTGTTAGTGTACGTTAAGAGGAAACATTAAGGGCGAGAGAATTGAAAAATAGGTATTTGTAAAATCTATTGCTGTCGCGCAGTGCCCACAGAGCGCGATAGAGACGATTGCAGCTTGGACCGAAAATACCTATTAAAAGTACACAAAATCAACGTTTCGTAGTCCCCCGATTCCTTCTCCAAAACTTGACCGATTTAACTGCTATTTACATTAAACATTAAAGAAAGGCTTCAGCCGTGTTTCTATGTTTTCCTTTTTTTATATAATCTAGTCAAATTTGTTTTCTGGATGTTTGATCACAGCCGAAAATTTTGCCAATTTTTGAGGTTTTTGAAGGCTCATGTCTCTTTTAATAAATAATTAATTTATGAAAAAAAGGAAAACATGGGGACATGCCAATATAGGCCATATATTTTTTGGAAAGAAAAAATTGCTCTAATGCCATTATCCAGGGAGGAAACAGGGAACTACGTTTGTATGGAAAAACGGCCCTTGTGTTTCCTTTTAAGTGGTAGATTAGAAAACTGAAATTGACTATCGTTCCAATACGTTTCTGATATGGCCTGTACATCGCCGCAGGAATTTAGTTTCAAAAGAAGTTTTAACCTGACCGAGGCGCTCATAGCCAGTTGCACTCACTGATCGGTAAACGATTATCGAGGTTAAGCAACGTTGGGTGCGGTCAGTCTATAGATGGGTGACCGTTTAGTGGTATTTCATCTGAGCGTCTCCGTGCTTAGGAGCGCACGTAAAAAGTTGGTCCCGGTTGTTGTCAAATTGACAGCAGTCGTTAAGCCATGTCAGAGGCCTTCGGGCGGCTTGAACAACTTTTGACAACGGTTTGGGCACTAATCAAACGAAAAGAAGAAGATCTGGCCGAAATTTTAGGGAAAGTGTGAACATAAATCTAAATGGTTTTCATAATTAAAATAGCTTAAACAGTAGTTAAGTTTAACAGTAAATTATGTAATAACAGTGTTTTAAAATAAATACCGCTATAAAATCCGTATAAATTAGTTTAATTACAAAGAAATTTTAATTTATTGAGGTCACATTTGGACAATCGATCCTAAAACCACTGACATTTGAAACAACTATTTTTGGAACACAAAACTTTTTCTCTTATGCAGGCAACGAACTCATAACCCTAGACAAAGCATAGCGGACACCACTAAAACATCGCCGTACAGTCGCCGTGCAGTCTAATTAAATATTACCTAGGAGTCAGTTTGCCTCACTGATTTCAGCATGAATTAGACCACTCGACCGGGGAAGGATTACCCTCTCACAGAATATCGACGTGAAATAGCAGTATTCCTACTGTTGTGTTTCGTTCGGTAAGTGAGAGTGCCGAAGGCCCAATAACCCTCTTTTCCCCTTCCCGCTCCTTCTCCTTCCCACTTCATTTCCTAAAGTGTCGGCAGTGCGCAAGTGATGCCTCTGGTGTTGCAGGCGTCCATAGGCTACGGTGACCACTTTCCATCAAGTGGGCCGTATGCTTGTTTGCCACCTTTCTTCTTCTTCTCCCTAGCCTTTATTATTCCCAAGTCACTTGGTGTCGGACTTCTGATCTAACCGGATTTGACTGGGTAGCAGTTTTTACAAGAAGTGGCTGCCACCTGACCTCCGCAACCCGAAGGCTAACGTTACCCTAAGGCTAGACCAGTGTCAGGATATTAGAGGGCACTGACTTCGATAACGACTGTCATAGATGTTCATGGCAGCCGCGACCGACAGCTTAACGTGCTCTCCGAGGCACGGAGCAGGCGATAATTGTCAACAATACGCACATAATTTCGAAAAGTCATATAACTTCTGAAACGTGCGTGACGTAGGTTCGAACCCGAAACCCTCTGCATTGCAGTCTGTTGGTCTCCCCACTGAGCTATCACTGCTTGTATGCCACCTTAGTTGTATAAAAAAAAGGCCAGTTGTAAGACGTCAAATCTATATTAAGGATTCACAATTATCATAATCCAGAGTTAACTACTACTATTCAAAGTACTCTTATCTAATTATGAAGCACGGATGGCGTTGTGGTTAAAGAGGTCGCTTCGCCACTGCCGCCGCACCTAGTGTTGTGGGTTCGATTCCCACACAGGACAAAAATTTGTGTGATCTACAAATGGTTGTTCAGAGTCTGCGTGTTCTTTGTGTCCGTTGTTTGCATGTTTGTATAGTCCCCCGCGACACAGGAATTATTCCTAGTGCGGAAGCTGATTTAAAAAAAAGTCTTTTAATTTGTAATTTATACATACATACATACATACATAGATTCAGGCCTGTTTCCCAGAGGGGTAGGCGAGACTACGGATTTCTATTTGCTACGATCCTGACACACTTCTCTGGCTTCATTCACTTTCATCACATTCCTCATACACGCCCGTCGGTTCAAGGAGCCGGTTGTAATTTATGTCTTTTATATTTCCAACGGATGAATAAAATCTGCAGTTACAGCTTTTATCTATATTAATACGTGAATCAAAAACTTTGTACCACTACACGCACACACCCCTGCATTTGACACACGCAGTCGAATTGCGTTCGTAGTATTTCGGCATTGTTCGTCTGACGTCGTATAATTCTTTGTAACTATGGTTACCTATACTTTATTTATATGTAATAAAGAAAAATAGATAACAAAGTAGCAAGCTTAGGAATTTTAGCGGTAGCGGTTTATAATACTAGGCGACCGCTAATTTATTATAAACCGCTATCGCTCGATACGAAGCTAATGAACTTATACGCATTTGCAATGCAAAGCGCTTATTTCTATCAGTCCCTGTCATTCATTCATTAATCGTATCTATAAATAAAACGAATCTATTTTCAATAAAAACAAGGAAACCGTGTCTAAATCTTATTAAAAAAAAATCACATTATCTTAAAATTATATCCTTAACTAGATTTTGCTCGCAGTTTCTCTCGCGTTAATTTAAATTTCATCAATAAATTTCTATTCCTTGAGAACAATACTTCTTTCTGGATCAAAAGAACCCTACGTCCTTTTTTGTATCCCTAGCGACGTGTATGCGAAATTTCATGAAATAAACAAACAAACAAACAAAATCATATTAGGGGCATAAGGTATTTCATACAGAAAAAAAGTATTGTTACTAACCTAACCTACATTTACGCGACCGACGACGCAGGCAAAATAAAGTTTATAATATTAAACAAAATCACATTAAGGGCATAAAGTATTTCATCCAAAAAAAAATTGGGGCAGTCTTTGGGGACTGTCGATTGAAGAACTTTAATCCTTGATCATAAACACTTCATTATAAACAAAAAAAAAGCAACAGGTTGCACTCCGGGAGTGCCGGCAGAAGTGAATACTTGAATATTAACGTTGTGCATTTTTGATATTTTGGAATGGTTAGGGAATAATTTTGCACGAATTGCTTTAATTATCAGTATAACAATACTAGGGACAGTCTTTGGGGACTGTCGATAGAAGTGAAGAAAAAGGGGCGGGTCGGATTCCTGCAGATACTCTCTTACGGGTTATAAAGGGGGTCAACATTTCGTTATTTTTTGCGTAGGACGCACCATTTCTGAGATATTGTTAATATTCTAAAATAATTCAATAATAGAAAGCGTGGTAGAGTGACGATGAGAAATTGTGATAATGACGCGAGTTCTATGATTTTTGTTCACCCAAGAAGTGCTCAACGCGCCTAAAGAAATTTTCACTTCAATAATTTTACAGTATACTTGTAAAACCTTCATTTACATGCACGAAGCCGTAAGGAAGTTTGATTTTCTCGATAAACTGACGAGAAAATCTCTATTTAAACGGTAACTTACACGGCAGTCATATGATAGGAAACAGTGATTTGCGAAAATGCCAATTTGACCGTCATGGTATTATTTTTAATCACAAGTTAAGCAGGATGTTTTGGGTTGTACATTCAAAATGCCTGGTCATTCTCGTCGTAATTATGAAGTTTAATTGGTTTATCATGTGTCTTGGTTTTGATTTGGGTTCTGTTGCGTATTTGGTTTTGAGAGAAAGGTGAATAATAGGGTACTTTGATATAATAGTATATGATTGCTACAGATATCTTTTTTTACCTGTTTATCTGTGTGTTGAGGTACTTTTTGACTTTTCTTTAACCTAGAGTAGTAGAGCCTCGCTGATTTCAGCATGAATGGGCCGGCTTGACGGGGGAAGGACTACCCTCTCACAGAATATCGACGTAAAATAGCAGAATTCCTACTGTTGTGTTTCGTTCGGTGAGTGAGAGTGCCGGACGCCCAATCACCCTTTTTCTTCCTTCCCGCTCCTTCTCCTTCCCACTTCCTTTCCTAAAGGGTCGGCAACGCGCTAGTGATGCCTCTGGTGTTGCAGGCGTCCATAGGCTACGGTGACCACTTACCATCAGGTGCAGTATGCTTGTTTGCCACCTTAGTTGCATAAAAAAGACCATCGAAGCTACAGTACTAACTAGGTATAGGTTATACCTAGTTAGTACTGTAGCTTCGATGGTCTAGTAGCTACTGTATATGGCTACGAATGACGAGATGTCTGGCCCCAATCCCGAGTAAAACCAACAAAAAGCTATTAGGATCTTCTCTTAAGTCGTTCTCAGTAACAGGTTGGAGTTAGGGAATTGGTGATGTTTCATTCATACCTCGTCCTTCGAGTGTCTCGCGCCGACAAATAGTTAATACTAGACGTTCTCGCGGTTTCACCTGCGTTTATCGTTGCTGCGTAGCCCCCGTGGTTCGTAGCGTGATGTTATACAGCCTATAGCTTTCCTCGATAAATAGGCTATCCAAAACTAAAGTAATTTTTCAAATCGAACCAGTAGTTCCTGAGATTGGCGCGTTCAAACAAACAAACAAACCCTTTAGCTTTATAATATTACTAGCTTTTGCCCGCGGCTTCGCTCGCGTTAATTTAGAATTTGACAATCAATTTGGGTTGTACTCTGCTTGTAATAATATCATTCAATCATGATTCGAAAGACACGTGGCGCCATCTATTATCATAAGAACGTTATTGTTGTTTTCCTCGGGAACAGTAATTTTTTTCGGTATGAAAGTTAGCCTATGTCCGTTTCTGTACACCTGACAATGTATATGCAAAATTGCAGGATGATCGGTTCCGTGGTTTAGGCGTGAAAAGGCAACAAACAAACAAATTCATTTTCGCTTTTATAATATTAGTTAGGATTAGGATTATAGACTTATATCTGTGGTGCTTAACTTTTCTAACCCAAATCTATTACATAATAATAAGTTAAGACAGTCACCTTGATAGAGAATAATAGTGTCTAATATTTATCTTACAAACCGATCTTTGTCTAGAACTGTCTTGTCTTTTTAACCTATAACAATATAATCGTTGTGCATTACAGCAATTATGTACGCGGTCCAGTGATCTTCGGAATAGGTATATCATTAGATGAGACCTTGGACAAAATTGCAGAAGGCTGATATTGCCTTGTAGATATCATATGTGATTAGATAAATGATAATGATATTCTATCGTGCGGTTTATGGTATAAAACTTTGACATTATATGACATTATGTTTGGTATGTTTCCCATATATTCATAACCTTATAGTGGAATTATAATTATAAAATAAGTTTAATAATTTAGAATAAATTAATTTATTAATCACAATACGTGAGAAATAAAACAAATACCGATTTAGCTCTATATACTAAAATATATTTCAATATGCTTTGTACATGATCGAATGTTCGTTCTTCTAATTTTGCTGTGCCTGACGGGGTCCATAATTTTAACCGATTTCAAAATTATGAGTTAACAAACATAAAAAAAAAATACAGACGAATTGAGTACCTCTTCCTTTTTTTGAAGTCGGTTAAAAAGGAGGAGGTTCTCAATTCGCCTGTATGTTTTTTTTAATGTTTGTTACCTCGTTTCTTTTTTATAGGTAAACCGATTTTGATGATTCTTTTTTCATTTGAAAGTTGGTGTTTTTCATTTGGTCCCATTTAATTTTGTTCAAGATCTGACCATTACTTTTTGAGTTATCCCATATTTGGTTGACTTCGGCTACATTGATGATGTTCTCATATTTTGCAACAACAAAATAAACAACTGTGTGGAATGGTTTGGAAGCCCCTCGTAGTATTTCATAAACGGCGCTGTATCATATGAGCAGCGCGTTTAGTAGGGCTACCCATATTTAGACAAATAAAATCAGTTATCGAACTTCAGATTCACTAAAAACCGAGAAATAAATAAAAATTTTAACAAAAAAGAAAACCGACTCTTAAATAAGTGAATTCTAAAACAAAAAATGCACTAAAATGTTAAAAATAATTGCGTATTCTTATGAATAATTAAATTATTGTTATTTTTGGAGTCGGTGTCAATGCGAAATACTACGAACGCGATTTGACTGCTTGTGTCAAATTTATGGTTGTGTGCGTGTAGTGTTTTTTCATTAACTCAATGTATTTCTAATGCATATTTTATAAAAATATTAGGATTCACCCCTTCTTCTCCATATATAAAATTTTACTGTGCCAATTTCATACTCCTCCATCCGCGCAATTTTCGTAAAAAGAGCTATAAAGATTTTGCTTCACGTATTAATATATAGATATAATTAACGAAAATTTATGATCGAAATAAGTTATAACATTCTGATTAAATTTAGTTAATGTTATCTACTAATTTTGATCAGCACGTTGATTAGATTGAATGAATGAAAATGAATAATAAATGATGCCATCGATAGACTAATTAATTACGCTAAGAGCTGATCAATTAATATAAATTAGAGTTTGGGCTGTGCAGTCGGCGTAAATAGAATAATATGATTTATTAACATACTGGCTTGTGCCCGCGGTTTCACTCGCGAACGGTACTTACTTTTTTTCGATGAAAGGTACCCTATGACCTTTTCAGTATGCGAATGTGAGGTTGTTTGTTTGCTACGCCGCAACTAATCGATGATCATCATAAAGTTTCGAATACGTAATTATGTCAGGGGTACTGAAAAGAAACAGAGTTCCTTTCATCCAGACCAAAATATCTGTTCCTGTGGCATAGCTGGTTACATTATAATTATTGATGAATCTGATTTGTGGTACTTGCAGTTTGTGGGGCTTCATTTTGTCGTAGTTGATGATATAAAAGAAAAACTGGCTTTCAAGCATTAGGGAGGGAACTATGACCATCTTCGTCTTCTTACATCGTTAACCTATAAAAACATATTTTTGTTGAAACCCCAATTCTCGTAATATCTTCAAAATAGAGTTTCGATCTTGTCTAATAAATTTAATGTCAAATGTGAACTGAAATGCAATTTAGAATAAGTTGGCATTTATGTTATCTCACATTTGAGTGCATACCAAGTAATTTCCTAAGTTTTGGATTATAACATTTTGGATTTTAACCCTAACTAATGTTATAAACGCGAATGTGTTTGTTAGTTTGTTTATTCGTTACGCTTGCACGCCTTAACTATAATAATAATAATAATATTCCACCACATACACACAACACCATCTAGCCCAAACTAAGCAGAGCTTGTACTATGGGTACTAGACAATACATACATATATACTTTATTTTTGTAAATACATACATATTATACATAGAAACACCCAGACCAAGACAAACATCCATGTTCATGCACACAAATGTTTGACTTGTGCGGGAATCGAACCCGCGACCTCAGGCGTGACAGTCGGTTACACTAACCACTACGCCACCGAGGCCGACATAATGAAATTTCGCATACACATTGTTGGGGGAACAGAAATAGACATAAGGTGCCTGCCACAAAAAGAAGTACTGTTTCTAATCTTTTTTTTATTCCATTTTTCTTTTATTTATTTGAAAACTTCGGCGTTATGCACTTTTTTGTGATGAGTAAAAAATGTTAAACTCGCGTCAGGACACGTGACCTGATCGAAAATTCGTAAGACGGAGGGAGAATTGTCATGTTTGTGTACGATAGCGCAATAAATGAATATTCTATTTTACCACATAAATGATAGTACTTTTATACTGATAAAATTAAAGCAATTCGTGCAGATTATTCCCTAACCATTCCAAAATATCAAAAATGCACAACGTTAATATTCAAGTTTTCACTTCTGCCGGCACTCACGGAGTGACTCAACCCGTTGTTGTTTTTTTTAGACAAGCTTTATGTTTGTATAGACCGTCTAGTATTAGCCTATGAAATGAAGTGAAAACTAAACAAACAAAACACCCGGAATGCAACCCGCTTTTTTTTTACGTGGGGTAATGCTTTGACGCATACCTTTCCGCGGGGCGACGGAGAGGTCATGTCGGGTTCACCGGGGAAAAGATACTCCGGTAATACCGACTAAACCTACCACGGTGTTCCTCGACATAGCCATAGAAGGCGAGGCCGCGCGAATCACTTTCACATGCAATCGCGACCTCGCCATGGTTTAGGTCCGCCGTGTGAAACTGCTACTAATCTAACCTAACCTACATTTTCACGAGCGAAGTTGCGGGCAACATCTAGTATTTCACTAATTTCAAATGGGATACATAGCATACTATGTATCCCATTTGAAATTAGTGAAATACTAGATGAGTCATAACTCGGGTAAACTTCGAGCAAAGTAAGAAGTGTATTGCATTTACAATCGCCAGCTATATTCTAGGAACTACAAAGTAGAGGGAGCTGCGAGGCTTTCACCATACATGGGTTGCCTTTCTTGGATCCGTGTTGCTATTAAAAATTTCTTAACAAGAACCCCGAGGGAAAACAAAGCTAGTTTTACTCCTGCAGAAACAAAGTGGAAGTTTTCAACTAGCGAATTGCATTCCTTTATGGACAGGCGCTTCCGTAATATACAAAACTGCCTCCGTGGCACAGCGGTAGTGAATGCGACTGCTGCGCATGAGATCTCGGGTTTGAATCCCGTGTCGGACTAACAAAAAATTATTGGGTTTTTCAGTTAAGAAATCTCAATAGCAGCCCGGAGTTAGGAAATTGGAGGTGTTAGTCGCCCCCGTGTCTCAGAATGCACGTAAAGCCGTTGGTCCTGCGCCTGATCTCTCTCCAGTCCAGTCGTGTCGAATTACCGTCCCATCGGATCACGAGAGTTAGGAAACAGGGAGTGCACTTGTGTTTGCGCACACACTTGTGCACTATAATAACTCCTGCGCAGATGGCTAGTCTCTGTTAAGACTTGCCGCCGTAACCGAAATTTGGTCTGGAGGACGATTATTACGTAATATATTCTATGACTCTTATTTAATTAACAGGTAACGTGTAAAGGACGACTAAGGTTGAAAGGTCAGTAAATGTTCTTGATGTCTTATAACTTGAGGTCAAGGGTCAATATTAGACTGGCTTTTGGTTTGTGTCTGTTAAAGTGGAGATTACAACGCATACAAATCATGTAGGTTACTTGATTTGTATGTGAGTTTGTTTGTTTGTTAGGCTTTCATGCCTTACCCACTCGACAACTCGAAATTAACTTATATACGTTGTCAGGGAACACATTTTATAGAAAAGGATATATGCTACTTTTCATCCAGAAAAGAACACTGTTCACAAGCAAAGCCGCTGTCAAGAGTATATATCAACCGTTGCTCGGATTTTGATGAAACTTGACACATTTTACCGTGGGCGAGCCACGCTTCGGCACGAATGGGCCGTCTCGATCGGAGTGATACCACGGCCTCAGAGAAAATCGGCTTGAAATAGCGCTTGCGTTGTTTCGTCGAGTAAGAGAGGGTAAAGTAAGAGAGGCAACGCACTTGTGACTCCTCTGGTGTTGCAGTTGTCCATGGGCGGAGGTAATCGCTTACCATCAGGTGATCCGTCTGCTTGTTTGCCTTCCATACCATAAAAAAAATGGATATATGGTATATCCTGAATTATTACATAGGATACTTTTTATCTCAGTATGCAATGTTGTGGGATTACTACAGAAAGCCGTAACAGAAACTAGCTTCTTCAGTTTAACGATGGCGCATGCCAATATCCTGGCACATGCCACCGTAATTGCCACGCAATAGATCTGATAGGACAACAGATAACTTTCTTTGTCTTATTATATCTGTGCTATCCTTTGTTGTCTTTGACCAGTGTGTGTTGCCAGTGATGACTTACGGCTCAGAGACGTGGTCGCTCACTATGGGCCTTATCAGAAGGTTCAAGGTCACGCAAAGGGCGATGGAGAGAGCTATGCTCAGGGTTTCCCTGCGGGAACGAATCAGAAATGAAGAGATCCGCAGGGAAACTAAAGTTGCCGACATAGCTCTCCGGATAGCCAAGATGAAGTGGCAGTGGGCAGGGCACATAGCACGCAGAACCGATGGCCGTTGGGGCAAAAGGTTCTAGAGTGGCGGCCACGCACCGGAACACGCAGCAGGTGTAGGCCTCCCACAAGGTGGACCGACGACCTGGTAAAGGTCGCGGGAAGCGGTTGGATGCGGGTGGCCCAAGACCGGTCTGTGTGGAAAACCTTGGGGGAGGCCTATGTCCAGCAGTGGACGTCTTTTGGCTGACATGATGATGATGATCCTTTGTTGTGTTTTAGAGAATATTTAATGGATCGCTTCGAACGCGTACATTTTGCAACGCATGTATGTCACGGCCCGAGGTCATAGCCCATGACATGACATAGATCTGGACGTGTTGAAATAAAAAACCATAACAAAATTATTAAATACTTTATTATAATTATTTACAACAATAATCGAAATACGGTTTGAAATCACAGTTCTGTTACAATAGTAATTATGGCGTAAGTTACTCCTGATACCATGGCGACTATGGCGAATAATCCTATCAGGAAATTTTTAAGTACTGTGAAGGAACACAGCGTGATGTCCTTGTTCCACCTCCAGACGGTTTCGACGATGGCTGGGAGGAGCAGTCCCATGACAGAGAGGCAGACAGCTCCCACCAGCTCCATGAACAGTTCCAGTCTTGGAATCGCACAGGCGATGCCCACTGTAACAGATAACGTGTTAAATTATATTAAATATTCATTCATAGTATGACGCCTCTACGTAACCTTTCGGAATAGCCATACAGGGCGTATGATCCCCTTATCTTGCCAACCTTGAATTAGGCGATTATCATCATCACCGCGCATCGCCGCGGAGGGCGGTGACGGTAAAGCGAATTTCGTAGTGGTGCTCCGCGCGGTAAGACGGTTTACGCGCCTGTCCGCGCGGATGGATTTGACGCAGTTTTGACCAGTTTGATTCTTTTTAAATTGCAACACGTCCTGCACGTTTGTGAGGCGCCGTCCTTCCGCGCGGACGGCAGCGCGAAGGGGCGGTGGTGGTGACAGCACCGCTCGACCGCGCGGTCGGGCGGTGTACGTGCGTTAGGCATTAACGGATTTAGTAGAGGCCAACGCGACATGAGATCCGCTTCACCGTCTACAGCGGCGGTGCGCGGTGCCATGTGTTAATCGCCTTAAAGTCTCACGTAATAGAGAGCGAGTATAATATTGCTGTACGAGGCAAAGCAAATAGGTAGTGAACGATTTGAATATTTTTAGGTAACACGATAATAAGATTAGTTTTAGTACAAAGAACAATCAGACTAACGACTCTTTAAAATGTTATCATACACCGTTAACAGTAAAGTTATTAAAGGATCAGGCACAGGGGACCTTATGATTAAAGCCAAACTGACAAAACTTTAGGGAAAATCATAGTTCTCAAACAAAAAAACGATTATGAAGACGTGTCTATGGACTTTAAAAATACTTATATAATACTAGCTTTTGCGCGCGGCGCTGCCCGCGTGGTACCTACATGAATAAAAAGTCACCTATGTTCTTTCCCAGGTGTTAAACTATATCTGTACCAAATTTCGTCTAAATCGGTTGAGTAGTTTAGCCGTAAAAAGGTAACAGACAGACAGACAGACAGAGTTACTTTCGAATTTATAATATTAACTAGCTTATGCCCGCGACTTCGTCCGCGTGGAATAGTTACTTTGGGCTAACGCTAACTTTAACCCGCGACTTCGTTATCATTATTTTGCTGCGAAGTTATTTTAAAATTGCAATATCTCCTAAGATATTCATTGAAATCGAATGATTTTGTTTTAAATTAAATACTTGTGATGAATAAAGTATTTATTTGGATAAGGATTAATATCATGTTTAAAAAACACCTTCGCAAATAATGCATTATTTTAGAACAAATTTGGTTAGCATAAAAAAGGTTATAGTGAGTCAACCTTAAAAGATAGACATATGCTGTCCCGGACTTTCTTTTTGAAATTTTAAAGGGGAACAATTCTGTCATACATGATTTTTGCGAAACTTTAACTGTTTACGCAGCACACGTAGCGGAAGCTCTCAAAAGAAAAAATCCCTCCGATTTTGAAACATTCTTCATTGGTGCTCCGCTCCTATTCATCTTAGCGTGATAATATATAGCCTATAGCCTTCCTCGGTAAATAGGCTATCTAACACTGAAAGAATTTTTCAAATCGGATCCGTAGTTCCTGAGATTAGCGCGTTCAAGCAAACAAACAAACAAACTCTTCAGCTTTACAATATTAGTATAGACAAGGATAATATTCTACCACATACACACAACACCATCTAGCCCAAACTAAGCAGAGCTTGTAGGTACTATGGGTACTAGACAATGGATAAACATACATATATACTTTTTCTTTTGTAAATACATACATATTATACATAGAAACACCCAGACCAAGACAAACATCCAGGTTCATGCACACAAATGTTTGACTTGTGCGGGAATCGAACCCGCGACCTCAGGCGTGGCAGTCGGTTACACTCACCACTACGCCATCGTCACCAGTCGCCATCCAATATTTCCATTTTTAAGTAAAATTTAAGTGAAATATAGCTGCTTAAGTTTGAAGCTCGTAATTTCAGGATATCTCCTTGAGATCCTTAGTATGCTGTTGATAAATTCTTGGCAATATAATCTAAGTTTAAGTTAGTTCCACCTCGGAGGATACAACTTAATATAAATTAGTTAATTGTTTGAAGTGTTCCATAGTTATGTAAGCTGAATTTCAGTAGATCATTGTGTTCAAAGTTTGCCAAGCAATCATTAGTTGCCATGCAAATTACGGCATCCATTTTCTCCTGGGTAATTATAGATTACTGTAATGCGATAATCATGTCGTAGTAATAACCAAAGGATAGACTAATGTAATATATTATTTGGATTTAACGGACTAGTTTTGAACCCAATCAGGGTTCATAAGCAAAACCGCGGTATGGCACCTGATTACACCAGAATTAATACAATATTCTAGACAAATATATAAAGTAATATATGTTTATCTAGAAAATCTTATGGATAGTAAAGTATCTTTTGGACTTTTTTAGAGATCGCCCTGTGGTTTGCTTCTTCTAATGTAAATAACCTTGATTGAACCGCTTAAGGAGACGCTATGCTGTTGGCACGTGATTGGTCATCTTGGTTTCTTTCAAGACGTATAGCAAAAGCTTTTTAGACTGCAACCATGTAACACCCTGTGTTGCAGACGTCCATCGCTACGTATTTACAGATATCCGTTGCTTATAAATAGCTCCTAAATTACAACCACCTTAGTAGTATAAGAATAAAGTTTACCTAAAAGCAGCGTTCCAACCAGCCTTAATCCAGCAATGGCCCAAGTATGTGTCCTTGCTGGAACTCGATCTTGCAATTTTCTCCACACGACATCTACTGGCACGTAGTATATCAAAGCGAAGGATAACAGCATCACACACGCCACCAGGATTTTTGCTGTTTGCGCTAGACTGTAAAATAAAGAAATAAGAGGATAATGTTTTTAGATCAGAAGCTTAACCAAAGTGCCTTGCCTTTTGGTCGAGCAATAAACGTTTGGTGAAATTTGACTAAACAGTCACGATGTTATACATTCAGGAATCTAATTAGAATTAGTTTCCTTGAGAGATGAGCTTACAAATTCTCACTAGTCAAATATTGGCGTGCTAAATCTCAGATTTTATTTTTCAATCAAGTGTTCAGGTTTCGTCAAGTATAAGTATTTTTCAATTTGTGGTCTAGGTATATACAACTAAGAAAATACAATCTAATAGATATTATTGGATATAACACTCACACTTCTTTTTGGGGTAGATTTAGAGTCAAACTTCCTCTGACTTCGTCTCCAAACTGCAGATAGCCGCAGAAGCCCACAAAGCCGTAGAGCACTGCTACAGCTGTCATGGCGATATTTAGAACTCCTGGACAACCGAGGAAGTGCTGGGGCTTCTTCATCTCGTTCTCCACTGGCATCACTACGCCGATACCCTCCATAGCGAACAAACTTGTACTAAAAGCAAAAATGAACATGGTTATTAAGTAACACACAGTATGTTAGGTGAAATTTAAACTTTATATTAAATTAGCTTTTGGGCGCGGCTCCGCCCGCGTATACCTACATAAATAAAAAGTAGCCTATGTCCTTCCCCAGGTTTTAAACTATATCTGTACCAAATTTCATCTAAATCGGTTGAGTGGTTTAGCCGTGAAAAGGTAACAGACAGACAGAGTTACTTTCGAATTTATACATAATATTAGTAAGGATGTAAGTGAGCCTAAAGGAGGCGTTGTGTTAAGATGATCATAGTATATCCAATTATTTAATAATGTTAGCCCTGTCTTTATAAACTGTCCTACTATCCAGCACAGATCTCTTCTCAATATGATAAGGGTCTATAACGCTGGCCAAGTATGGAAACGTCTCAAACATTTAATATGCAATTAACATCTTATACAAAAGATCATATGTGCGTTCTGTGGGACCGAAATGGAAACCTCTGCGTGGCAGTTCAGCGGTATTTTCATTCCCGTTGCTGTATTATAAATGACATAAGCCTTCTCATAAACGGTGAGCCTGTGACATCAGTCCACCCTTCTTTCTATTAGTATGTAACTACTTCTCTCAGTTTATATGTCGGAGAATTATTGAATCTAGTAGCGCCATCTATCAATGGTTTGAGACATCTCGAAGTGGCGCCATCTATTAATTCATTTAAGATGTATTCACTTCCGTGAGTCAGTAGTTTCGAGCGGAAGTCTGTGATGGCGCTGTCAGCGTCGTCAGTGAATGAGTGAGAGTTGAACGAACGTTGTAGCGAGTGAAGTAGTGGTGGTACAGATTAGCTCGTTCGTTCGTTCTGTCACTGTCTGTTGACTTCGGGAGCTCGACCGCGTCGGACGTACGCACTGAGTCATTTATTTTATTTCGTACACAATATGGCGGACGATGAACAATCTTACGAACGGAATCGGTTTCCATCCGCGACAGCAGCGGTGGGATTGGAACAAAACACCTCCAGCGCGTCGAACCCACATCCTGCTTCGACGCAAGAAGAATATTTCGACAATTCATCCGTGCCACGTGGTGAAAATAACCCTCGAGTGAATACGCAGGTTGAAGATCGAAATACGTTCTCACAATCGGGTGGTCAAATACCAGCAATGTCACCTGATATGTGGGCATCCTTTTTTCGTGGTATGGCAGAGAGTTTCCGTCACACTGAAGCGAGTACGTCAACATCAAAATCGGAAAAGCGGATGAAACCTAGCGACGTATACGTGCCAACCTTTGATCCGGACGACTGTGAGTTTACAGCTGCTCAATGGTGCGACGAGATAGAACACCACCGTGTCCAGAACTCGTGGACGGACTATGAGACCAGGAACGTGGCGTTCACGAATCTACGTGGCCGGGCACGGAAGTGGGCGTCGAAGTCGTATCCCCTTTGCAAGACCTGGGACGAAGCAAAAGAGCGGCTTTCGAGACAGTTTGCGTCTACGAAGAGGTTTCATGACCTATTTCAAGAAATGGTGCGGTATTCAAGCGATCAAGCTTCTACCTACATAGAATATTCAACCAACAACCTGGCGTTGATTGACCGACTGGAGACGAGCTGGAGCGAGGCGAACAAGATTGAAGTGGTGATCTCAGGTATCTCTGACAACCAGGTACGATCAGATTTATTAAAGAATACCCCAGCCGATTTCTTAGCACTCGACAGGCATTTTGGTACTTATCCTAAAATTAAATACTGTAAGAGGTCTCTTGATAATCATTCTTCCACGCTTAATGACCCTAAGCGACGGCGACTGACTTCATCCTCCATAAATTGTCACAATTGCGGTAAGCCGGGACATTATAAACGAAATTGTAAATTTAAAAATCAGTCTAACAATGCAACGGCTCCCGGAGATTCTTCCCAGCTAGTTGTCACTAAGCCTAGTGTTAAGAATACGCGGTGTTCGTATTGTCAAAAGATGGGTCATGCTGAAGATGTGTGCTTTTCAAAACGGAGAGACGAAAAACTTAAACAATCGAGTGCTTCGAAGTCTGTTAACATGTGTTTACAATCTGACGCACCTTTAGTACGTGTTAAAATTGATAATTTAGAATTACAAGCTTTGATCGATAGTGGTTCTGATTGTTCGCTTATTCGTAAAGAAATTGCTGATAGTTTGTCTGGAAATCGAGATTTCACACCTACGCGTCTCACAGGTATTGGCTCTAACACTATGTACTCCTTCTCGAAAGTAAGTCTGCCGATAGAGATTCATGGTGTATACATTGAAGTTAGCTTTATTATCATAGACTCACACGCAATTCCTCACGACGTCATCATAGGTCGCGATGTTTTCGCGCGACCGGGACTAAGCCTGATCATTAACAGCAAAGGTGTTCACGTTATACGCGAAGTCCAGGCCGATGTTTGTCTTTTGCAGAGCCTTGATATTAGCACGATCGACACAGATCTGACCGATGACAATGACTTATCTCGTTTACAAAAATTAATAACTAAGTTTAGTGATAATTTTGTGAAAGGCAATTCTCAATCTCTAGTCACTACTGGTGAGATGGAGATTAAACTTAAAGATCCTAATAAAATAGTACAACGCCACCCTTATCGGTTAGCTCCAGCTGAACGTGAGGCTATGAAAAGTATTATTGCTGATTTGGTTTCGAAAAACATAATACGCGAGAGTTCTTCGCCGTTCTCTAGTCCCGCGATTTTGGTGAAAAAGAAGGACGGTTCCGATCGCCTATGTATCGATTATAGAGAGTTAAACTCCAATACCGTTCGCGACAACTACCCTCTACCATTAATTTCGGAGCAAATAGATACCTTAGGGCAATCTTGTGTATTCAGTTCCCTTGATATGGCGTCCGGGTTTTATCAAATACCTATTTCTCAGAAGTCAAACTCCGTAGAAAAGACTGCGTTTGTGACGCCTGATGGTTCATGGGAGTATTTAAAGATGCCCTTTGGACTCTGTAACGCCCCTGCCGTCTATCAAAGAGCCATAAATAAGGCACTAGGCTCGTTGAGAGACGTTATCGCTACAGTCTATATGGATGACGTTCTAGTCTTCTCTAAGAGCAAAGAAGAAGCGTTTACACATTTAGAAAAGGTTTTAGATTCTCTCGCAGGTACTGGTTTCTCATTTAACTGGAATAAGTGCAAATTCTTAAAACGTTCCGTTGAATATTTGGGTTTTATTATTTCAGAAGGTTCAGTAAAACCAAACCCCAAAAAGGTAGAAGCTCTAGCCAGGTCTCCAATTCCCACTAACGTAAAAGAACTGCGTCAATTCAATGGTTTAGCAGGTTACTTCAGAAAGTTTGTGCCTAACTTCTCGACTATAATGGGTCCTCTTTACCAGCTGACACAAAAAGATGCCAAATGGGACTGGCAAACCCAACATACGAAAGCACGCGACACAGTAATAAAGCATCTCACTTCCGAGCCCCTGCTCACTATATTTGACCCAATTCGCGAAATCGAAATTTACACAGACGCGAGTGCTCTTGGCTATGGAGCAGTTCTCTTCCAAAAATTCGACAGCCAACTGAGAGTTATTGAATATTATAGTCAGAGAACGTCCGAGGTAGAGAGCCGTTATCACAGCTACGAGCTGGAAACGTTAGCGGTCTTTAAAGCTCTTAAACACTTTAGACATTACATACTAGGTAGGCGATTCAAAGTTATAACAGACTGTAATAGTCTTAAGGCGTCTCGACATAAAAAAGATCTGTCCCCCCGAGTGCATAGGTGGTGGGCATACATGCAAAGTTTCGATTTCGAAGTTGAGTATCGTAAGGGTGAAAGGATCCCTCACGTAGATTTCCTAAGTAGGAATCCGGTCGCTTCTAATGTTAGCTCAGCATCAGTTAACGTAATTCAGATTAGAGATGATTGGTTACAGGCGGAACAACGCCTTGATCCAGATATTAACAAAGTAATTGAGGCTTTAGAAAACGATACCTTAGAACCCAGTCTGAGATCGACATATGAAATGAAAAATAATTTGCTTTACAAAAAGTTTCAAGTTAATAAAAAGACCTTATGTAGGGCAATCGTCCCAAAGAATTACCGTTGGCAGATAATTCAGCGCTTCCATGACGAACTCAAACATCTTGGATGGGATAAAACGCTCACCAAGCTCCGCGAACATTTCTGGTTCCCCAACATGGCGACATGCGTTAGGACTTACGTGGATAGGTGCCTACCATGCAAAATAAATAAGAGATCCTCAGGCGCTAGGCAGTCAGTCTTACATCCTATTGACAAAGTACCTGCACCTATCCATACACTTCATATAGACACAAGTGGCAAGCTTACTGGTAGTCGCAACACTAAAGAATACGTAATCGTGATCATTGACGCATTTACTAAGTATTGTCATTTAACTTCGGTAAAAGACTTAACAGCCAAGTCGGCATGTAATGCTCTACGGGTGTTTGTGTCATTGTTTGGTTCTCCAGTCAGGATAGTAGCTGATCAGGGTACGTCATTCACTGGACAGGAGTTTCAGAGTTTGTGCAATGAGTGGTCAATAGAGTTCCATGAGATCGCAAGTGGGGTCAGCCGGGCGAATGGCCAAGTTGAGCGGTTTATGTCCGTACTTACAAACTGCTTTACCATCGCTGAGAACCACGAAAAACGATCCTGGAAGTCTGTTCTTGGCGAAGTTCAATTGTCCTTAAATTGCACTGTTTCAAGGAGTACAGGCAAAAGCCCCCTACAATTGCTAATGGGTTGCAATAGAAACCCTCCACGACTTAACGCGTTAATTTACGAATATGAAAACTTAGACCTTTTTAACAACAAGAAGCTAAAGTCAGGATGGACGAACAGGCACTCATCGAAAAAGTGCGCTATGATAGGGGTAAGGCCAAAATTTGTCCGTTCAGTCTTGGTGATATCGTTCTAGTTGAGAAAAATCCTAGAATAATAACTAAATTAGGTGAGAAATTTTCAAATCCATGTAAAATTATTGAAGTTTGCACAAATGACAGATATAAAGTAGAGCCAATAGCTGGTGGCCGCGTGCAATACGTATGTCATGAAAAGCTCCGTAAATATCCTAGTAGCTTACCTGAACTATCGACACAGTTAGATGAAGTTAATTCAGAGGAAACTTTGAGCGAAACATTATGTTAGTATGCTAAGTGCAAGATGTATCAACAATAATTAAAAATATGCTTGATTAACGTAATCAATTATCTTTATTAAGAATGATGATAATGATTGTAACCGTTTTTCTGTTTACAGTTTAGACTGTTTGTTTTTTTTTTTTTTAGTTAGTTATTACAACGAATTATGTTATGTGGACTAAACAAAAGGTAATGATTAATAATAAAGTGGACATTGTTCATTATGGTATCAGCTGTTTCAATAAAACCATATGTTAAAAAAAAAATATACACTGTGCATTAGAAGCTCCGCGCTTCATGCTTGTGTACTACGCATTGGAAGCTCCGCGCTTCATGCTTGTGTACTACGCATTGGAAGCTCCGCGCTTCATGCTTGTGTACTACGCATTGGAAGCTCCGCGCTTCATGCTTGTGTACTACGCATTGGAAGCTCCGCGCTTCATGCTTGTGTACTACGCATTGGAAGCTCCGCGCTTCATGCTTGTGTACTACGCATTGGAAGCTCCGCGCTTCATGCTTGTGTACTACGCATTGGAAGCTCCGCGCTTCATGCTTGTGTACTACGCATTGGAAGCTCCGCGCTTCATGCTTGTGTACTACGCATTGGAAGCTCCGCGCTTCATGCTTGTGTATTACGTATTGGAAGCTCCGCGCTTCATGCTTGTGTATTACGTATTGGAAGCTCCACGCTTCATGCTTGTGTACTACGCATTGGAAGGTCCGCGCTTCATGCTTGTGTACTACGCATTGGAAGCTCCGCGCTTCATGCTTGTGTACTACGCATTGGAAGCTCCGCGCTTCATGCTTGTGTACTACGCATTGGAAGCTCCGCGCTTCATGCTTGTGTATTCTTGCTTTGGGTTTTCACCTAAGAAGCTACGCGCTTCGTGCTTCGAGTCTTGAGCTGGAAGCTCTGCGCTTCGCTTAGCACAACAGTAACTCTTCTCTGAAAGCTAAAGGCTATGAGCTAAGGTACATTTGAGTGTAAGTAGTGTGTAGTATCGCCGTGTGAGATCTTGTGCTGTCCAGGCGACTCCTGTAGCACTGATCTTGTATTTGTTGCGCTCGAGAACGCGCGCAGTGTCAGAATGGCCGTGTCGGAGAATTATTGAATCTAGTAGCGCCATCTATCAATGGTTTGAGACATCTCGAAGTGGCGCCATCTATAAATTCATTTAAGATTTATTCACTTCCGTGAGTCAGTAGTTTCGAGCGGAAGTCTGTGATGGCGCTGTCAGCGTCGTCAGTGAATGAGTGAGAGTTGAACGAACGTTGTAGCGAGTGAAGTAGTGGTGGTACAGATTAGCTCGTTCGTTCGTTCTGTCACTGTCTGTTGACTTCGGGAGCTCGACCGCGTCGGACGTACGCACTGAGTCATTTATTTTATTTCGTACACAATATGGCGGACGATGAACAATCTTACGAACGGAATCGGTTTCCATCCGCGACATATATATAAAAAATCAACGGGTTGCACCCCGGGAGTGCCGGCAGAAGTGAAAACATGAATATTAACGTTGTGCATTTTTGATATTTTGGAATGGTTAGGGAATAGTTTTGCACGAATTTGTTTTAATTATCAGTATAAAAGTACTATCATTTATGTGGTAAAATATAATATTCATTTATTGCGCTATCGTACACAAACATGACAATTCTCCCTCCGTCTTACGAATGTTCGATCAGGTCACGTGTCCTGACGCGAGTTTGACAATTCTCCTTCAGTCTTACGAATTTTCGATCAGGTCACGTGTTCTGACGCGAGTTTCACATTTTTTACCCATCACAAAAAAAGTGCACAACGCCGCTAAAGAAGTTTTCACTTCAATAATGAAATAGTGACAATGATAATTTGGTATTGAAATCAAGAAATAAAATGTCAGCGTCTGGTATGTACTTGTAGTAGTAATTAAAGGGTTTCAACCAACTTAACATCATGTTTTACTCGTTAGTAATCAGGCCACGTTTTCGAGTACGTCTGTATCCTATATGTAAAATATTACCGGTAGATTTAAAAGTAAATTTCTTAATAGCCATGGAACATTATTATACTGATGATTATAAAGTTAGGATTGATAACCCATATAACACAAGAAATGTAAGGAAAGGAAAGCTGCTTAAACCAAAAATTAAAAACTATTATGGAGCGAGAATGACTGAATATCTAGTCCCAAAAATATATAACGAGATAGAATTATTAAGAACACAACCTAAAATAAGTAAAACATTGTTAAAAGCAAAGCTAAAGAGTCTACTGCTTGGAGTTGTTGACATTACTATTAGTGAGGTGCACTCCCGCGATGCAGTCGATACAAAAAATTAGTATTGTATTGTATTGTAGATATATATCTAATAATAATTAGTTTTAAGGTTTAATAAATAATTGTTAACGAGCGCATCTCGCCAACAAGCTGTGTAGCTCGGCGAGGAAATTTATATGTTATACTATTATTATTACAAGTGAATAAATGACATAAAAAATTATGTGGTGTCGTGGGACACCAGGTAGGAACGAAGTTCCTTCGGCTAATGTAGAATCGACACAAATTGCAAAAAAAATCGTGCTCAATTCACTAAATAGAATAAAGAATATTCATTTATACCAATATATTTAAATGATTCCAAACATTTAAATATATTGGTCATTTAGTGATTTCTGATATCCTGGTATTATACACTACTCGCTTGTGTATGCGACTGTCGCGCCTGCGCACGTCTCATTTAACGGTTTTATTCCACGCACTTTTTTCCACGGATTTTTTCTTACGGTTTTACTATCACATTTTTTTCAGTTCGGTCGCGCAGCAAAATCCCTATCCCCTCCAAGCCTGCCGTAAGGAACTTCGTTCCAAAAAAAAAAAAACTTACAAGTCTGGTCTAAGTTTAGTCTAGTTATAAGATAACGTTTTGTACTGTCTACGCTAGACCTGGGATGTAGTCAGTAATTATTTGTTAAGTCCTTTTTGATATCACTACAGTGTCTGTAACATGTGGCTACCATCGTTTGTGGCTATACAGGCTTTACTAAGTGTATCATTCATCATCATCATCATCAGGCTATAACAGTCCACTGCTGGACATAGCCTTCCCCTAAAGAGCGCCATAGCGTCCTGTCTTCAAGTGTATCATTAGTGGAGCAAAAATAAGAAATTTTTTTGATTTCGTTGTTTGACTACTAAGATGGAATGAATTGTTGATGCAAGATTTGCACTACGAGTAAAAGGGCCTGTGAACAGATAATATTATACTGATAATATTAATTATCTTCGTCTATAGCCCGGTCACCTCCAAAACATTTGTATGCGCCGAAAGTTCCAAACATAATTCTTTGAATAGCCATATGCAAAATAATAAAAGGTATCTTTAATTACAAATGCAGTAAAATAATGCCTGTTTCGAAGCCCTTTTACTATATGTATACAATATATATTTCTCGAAATTAATCTTCGGGCGCGCCACGCCAGGTGCGTAAAACCAGCTTGCTCGGAATGAAACAAAAAGAAAATTTATTTTGTTTCGCAGGAAAATTACATACATCTTGTTCCTCCAATATCAAAACACTCAAAATTCGTTATCTTTTATTTCTTTCTTTAACTTGTTAATTGCTGGACTGCCAAGCATAATTAAAAACCTTTTATTTTTAATTATGCTTGGCAGTCCAGCAATTAAATTATAACAGTGGGAAGTAAACAAACAACTCACCTAATAAAAGTAGGCAATCCAGTAATAGACGTAGCCAAATCTCTATCAGCAACAGCAGGCCGGTCTCTCAGGCAGTAATATATTGATATGCATATGGACCCGAGCCATACGAAGTTGGCTAGCGCTGAGAACGGCACCAAGTACTTCAGCTTTGAGATTTGCGTCAGTGGAACCAGCACCACCAGTGTTAGGGCACAGTATACTGAGACGGACCAGGTTGGACCTCCATAGACATCTGAAACCTGGAAGACGCAGAAATTGGTTACTTTTTACATTATAAAGGTAAACAAATAAAAGGCAGTTCTTTGATGGTAAGCGGTAACCGGCTAATTATAAGCGGTTACTAAGGTAACCGCTGACTATCAGAGTCAGGTGCCTAATATTGTCAGCGATCTTAGTCTACGGCTGCTTGCAATACTGTTATTGCGAGCGTGATTTCCACCTATAAAGAAAAGGAATTGCGGTTTTATGTAAGAAAATTAATTGAAGAAAAGTAAGTATTTAAATATTCGGAACTCTTACAGGCATGGCAAACTCAGTAGCAATGTTACTCTTAGGGTCAGCGCCGACGAACGGAGTGGCGGTGAAGAGACTAATTCAGTAACAATTTAAATTCAACCTAAATTGCTTCAGAATACGACTGTATTTGGTACTACGAAATAAAATGACGGCGAGCGACTCAAAGCGCGGTCATTTTATTTCGTTAAATTGTTACTGAGTCTCTTCGCCGCCACTCCGTCCGTCGGCGCTGACCCTTAGGCTAGTTTTGCCATGCAATGACCAATAAGAATTTTAATGTATAGTTGCTTGTATTTAGGCCTCTATGGTTTGAATTCAATAAACAAAAACATTAACCATTGTGGCGAATTGAAACAGCGATTACAGGCAGACAATAAGCGATATAACTGTAAAAATAAATTGTTTAATAGGTTAAGGCGCCGAACACATTGCCCCGGCGGTCTGCGTTCTGCGGTCGAGTTTTGCGTTCAGCGTTGCCCACACAGCGAGCGGTCTAGAAATCTGGAATTCAGTACATTTGTCTCGCACTAATTCAATAAACTTTTCAATTTCGTGGGACATCGTGACCGCTTTTGAAAAAAAATGGCACTCCGACAGAACGTGCGTTCTCTTTGACCGCCGCGGTCTGACTGCTTTTCTG
Organism: Catocala sponsa; assembly: GCA_963564715.1. Classification (NCBI taxonomy): domain Eukaryota; kingdom Metazoa; phylum Arthropoda; class Insecta; order Lepidoptera; family Erebidae; genus Catocala; species Catocala sponsa. The sequence continues at coordinate 4,415,547 of OY751329.1, forward strand.
TGTGTAGGATTCTAAGACACCGCATACATGACAGTGAACGCGGAACGCAGAATTCGGAACTCTGAGCGCAGACCGCCCGCAGTGTGGCCGGCGTCTAAAGGTTTTTTAAAGGTTAATAATATATTCTATTCTCTAAATATTAATGCATTTTGTACGGCAACGACAAAATTAGATATCCTAATCCTAACTAATATTATAAAAGCGAAAATGAGTTTGTTTGTTTGTTTGTTACCCTCCTAAACCACTGAACCGATCATCCTGAAATTTTACATATACGTTGTCAGGTGTACAGAAACGGACATAGGCTACCTTTTATCCCGAAAAAAAATACTGTTCCCGAGAAAAACAATAATAATATTCTTATGATAATAGATGGCGCCACGTGTCTTTCGAATCATAATTGAATTATATTATTACAAGCAGAGTACAACCCGAATTGATTGTCAAATTCTATATTAACGCGAGCGAAGCCGCGGGCAAAAACTAGTAGGATATAAACAGCGATTTCATAGTTGAAGACCTAATTTTTATGTTTACGGTTCGTTATTTTAATGTGTGACACCTGTTTGTTTAGGAAATGACATTAATGGTGTAAGTAGAAATATAAAAGATGCGAACTCAGATATAAAAGGTACACTTACTTGTTTAAAAGACTCAGCTATTACTACGACGTACACGCAGCAAGCGCCTGCATGTGTGAGTGCGAGCGCCCAATCAGCCAACTCTCTGTAAATAGAGACAAATTATAATATAATAATATTCTATATAATATAATATAATATATAATATTCTACCACATACACACAACACCATCTAGCCCAAACTAAGCAGAGCTTGTACTATGGGTACTAGACAATGGATAAACATACATATATACATTTTTTTTTTGTAAATACAAACATATTATACATAGAAACACCCAGACCAAGACAAACATCTATGTTCACGCACATATGTTTAACTTGTGCGGGAATCGAACCCGCGACCTCAGGCGTGGCAGTCAGTTACACTAACCACTACGCCATCGAGGCCGACAATTATTAATCTTAAGCTTGTACATCTGTGAAGGGGAAGGCAGATGTATTTTGCTAGCTATAGGTGTCATGTAGAGGCGAGGTTTATCCAGGGTAAATTCAAAATTATCAATAACCTTTTACTCGTAATATTTTTATATTAAATACCTTACTAAACAACATTTACATACATACATACATAGATTCACGCCTGTTTCCCAGAGGGGTAGGCAGAGACTAAGGATTTCCATTTGTTACGATACTAACACACTTCTCTGGCTTCATTCACTTTCATCAGATTCCTGATACACGCTCGCCGTTTTAAGATGCTCTTAACCTAGCCTTTGTCCAGAACGTCTCCAATCTGATCGAGAAACGTTCGCCTAGATCTAAACAATATTTGTTCTACTATTTTTCGTAATTCATTAATTGATGTTTTTATATAATAATATCAGCCCTGTATTAAACTGTCCCACTGCTGGGCACGGGCCTCTTCTCACTAGTCCACCACGCTGGCCTAGTGCGGGTTGGCAGACTTCACATATCTTCGAGAACATTATGGATAACTCTCAGACATGCAGGTTTCCTCACGATGTTTTCCTTCACCGTTAAAGTAAGCGATAATCAACTATTTAATACGCATTTAACTTCGAAAAGTCAGAGATGCGCGCCTTGGGTTCGAGCTCGAGACCTCTGCGTGGCAGTCCCATGGTTTCCCACTAGGCTATCGCAAATATTGAAATTGGTTGCTTTAATTACACGACTAAGATTACACGCGATTGCAAAAGAAAGCTGCGGTGTAACTAACATCCCACCGGCGTACCCATAGGCGTTGTGCGGGAGGTGAAAATGAAAGGTTATTACTATTTTTAATTGAGTCCCGTATAGAGACACATCAAATTCAATTCGTTACGGGGAATTCAAATATGACTGGCAAAATGTTATTATTATATACTTCTACCCAATTTATCGCAAATGTCCAAGCATAGCGTGTATTTAAAGATCATGAGTGTTCCATTAGTTCACAGCAACCTTAAGTAAGCATAACATTATGCAAAAATACAAAGACTAATTCCTGTATATTCCGAAATGGACAGGATAGAAACTCCCCCTGGTATCTGTAAGTACACTTACATTGTGCCACTATATATTTAAAGTTCTACGTAATAGTGAATGCGACTATTGTCGTATATTTTCAGATTTTCAGACCCCGTGCTGCTACAAAAATCGTCAACCAGAAAAACCCAATAATACTTCAACCGGCCCTAAGACTCCGAGCTACTACAAAAATCTTCAAACAGAAAATTCCAATAATACTTTAACCGGCCCTAAGATTCCGAGCTACTACAAAAATCTTCAACCAGAAAAACCCAATAATACTTCAACCGGCCCTAAGACTCCGAGCTACTACAAAAATCTTCAAACAGAAAATTCCAATAATACTTTAACCGGCCCTAAGACTCCGAGCTACTACAAAAATCTTCAAACAGAAAATCCCAATAATACTTTCACCGGCCCTAAGATTCCGAGCTACTACAAAAATCTTCAAACAGAAAATCCCAATAATACTTTAACCGGCGCTAAGACTCCGAGCTACTACAAAAATCTTCAAACAGAAAATCCCAATAATACTTTCACCGGCCCTAAGATTCCGAGCTACTACAAAAATCTTCAAACAGAAAATCCCAATAATACTTTAATAGGTCCGAGAATCGAACCTAATGCTCGGTCTGAATCATAGGCGTTCACTTATATCGCATGACACAGTAATTGAAGAACTTATTAACTTTATTTTATTCGTGTTCTGTCGACTGAGTGTTTATTCAGCACAGTATACGTTGAAATTCAAAGAGACAGCTGTGCTTATCATGCGATTCAAAAATGCAAGCGAATAGAACCCAGATGTTATATTAATGAAAATTTGAATTTGAGCTTCATTGTTTAGATCTTAGAGTCGAAATTTAATCAAAAATAGAAGCAGCAAGGTTTGCTTTTAGATATTCATTTTTAATATTAAAGCAGAATTGTTTGCTTAGTAGTGGATGTTATTAGTTAATATTGTACTAGCTTTTGACCGCGGCTTCGCTTGCGTTAATTTAGAATTCAATTCGGGTTATACTCTGCTTTAAATAATATAATTCAATCATGATTCGAAAGACATGTGGCGCCATCTATTATCATAAGAACGTTATTGTTGTTTTCCTCGAGAACAGTAATTTATTTCGGGATGAAAGGTAGCCTATGTCCGTTTCTGTACACCTGACAACGTATATGCAAAATTTCAGAATGATCGGGTCAGTGGTTTAGGCGTGAAAAGGTAACAAACAAACTCATTTTCGCTTTTATAATACTTATTATAGTTAGGATGTGTGACTTGATGCTGGAGCAAGTTGCAAGTATCGTGTGCCACTGGACTCTTGACTTGACTTGCACTTGTAAAGTTACGGTTACACGTGCAAGTCAATTATAAGGGTTACCAGCCCGTTTGGCTTGCGTCGTGCGTCGGACGTTTATCCAATGCAAGCTACCCGCGTCGTGAACATGAGCCATTACTGTAAGTAATTTACATTCTTAGGCATAATTCTATTTTATTTTCTTTTCTTTATAAAGTCAATATATACTAGGAGAAATTCCTGTGTCGTGGGGGACTTTTCAAACAGTCAAACAATAGACGCAAAGAACACCCAAATTTGGAACAACTATTTGTGGATTATACAATTTTCGAATCCACATTACTCAGCGTATTAGCAGTGGCGAGACAACCATTTAAATGCTGCTCTGTCTTCCGTGAAGTGTTTTACAATTCACATGTTAAGACTACGCCGAGCGAAATGTGGCAAAACAGGCGGTCACAGTTAAGTTGATAACATCAACACTTTTTGTTTAATCCTAATCCTAACTAATATTATAAAAGCGAAAATGAGTTTGTTTGTTTGTTACCTTTTCACGCCTAAACCACTGAACCGATCATTCTGACATTTTTCATATACGTTGTCAGGTGTACGGAAACGGACATAGGCTACCTTTCATCCCGAAAAAAATTACTGTTCCCGAAGAAAAGAACAATAACGTTCTTATGATAATAGATGGTGCCACATGTCTTTCGAATCATGACTGAATTATATTATTACAAGCAGAGTACAACCCGAATTGATTGTCAAATTCTAAATTAACGCGAGCGAAGCCGCGGGCAAAAGCTAGTACAAATATAAAATATACATTTACTATAACAATGAATGTAATTACAATTACTCCGTGTAAAAAACTTAAAATAATTATTATTTTCGCATAAAAAATTACGTAAATGTGCACGAAAAATGCAAAAACGTAAGCTCGTGTTACATGATTTTTAGATTATAACAGTAGAAATCTATCCTATTTTACAGCTTAAACAAAACATAAATAGTTATATTACAATTTGTCCGTCCCAAATATTTAAGTTATTGGTTGACAATAAAGATATTTATCAAAAAAGCATTTTAAATCCTCCATACAATTTTACTATGGCAGCCGCGCGCCGATTTGAATATCGAGTTTTATGACGAGATAATTGTTCAAAATAACTATACTAAGGCGATCTCTGGTGGGATGGAATATAACTTAATACTATGACAATATTGATAGCCTATTGGAAGATCATTGGACTGCTATGCCAAGGTCACGAGTTCGATCCCAAGGCGCGGATCTCTGATTCTTCGAAGTTATGTGCTTATTAAATAGTTAATTATCGCTTGCTTTATCGGTGAAGGAAAATATCGTGAGACAATGCAAGATTTCCTTAAGTCGAGAACATTATGGAGAACTTTCAGATATGCAAATATCTGAGAGTTCTCCATAATGTTCTCGAAGATCTGTGAAGTCTCCCAATTCGAATTGGGCTGGCACGGTGGACTATAGCCCTTCTCATACTGAGAAGATGCCCGTGTCCTGGTCACAGAGTTTTAAACTGTCCTATCGCCAGCAGTGGGACAGTTTAATATAGGGCTAATATTATAATACTATGACAATATGGTTGAAATTTGGAGTTTCTGTACCTCGCAAATGGCGCAAACTTCTGCATTGGTTTGGGTCCATGCTGGAAAACCAAATCACAGGTATCGGCGTATCCTAGCGCTGGCCTTTTCAGCTCCACGCAAAGCTGTTGTGATGTTTTTACCTGAAAGTATAACAGTCATAATTACATATTCCAAGGAATGAAACTGTTGGGAGGCGAAGCCAGAGAAATGTTTTTTGACCAGATAAGGAAGGACCAAATAAAAATTTAAAAAGGCCAGACGATATCGTGTATCCAATGATTTCAAATGAGAATATTATTTACTGGATTTTGCCCGCGACGCATAAATGTAGGTTAGGTTAGATTAGTAAAGCAGCGATAGCTCAGTGGGGAGGCCAACAGACTGCAATGCAGAGGGTCTCGGGTTCGAATCCACGTCACGCACCTCTGACTTTCGGAACTTTTCGAAATTATGTGCGTATTGATTGACAATTGTCGCCTGCTCCGTGCCTCGAAGAGCATGTTAAGCCGTCAGTCTCGGCTGCCATGAACATCTATGGCAGTTGTTATTGGGAAGTCAGTGGCCTCTAATATCCTGAAACTGGTCTAGCCTTAGGGTATCGTTAGCCTTCGGGTTGCGGAAGTCAGATGGCAGTCGCTCCGTGTAAAAACTGATATCCAGTCAAATCCGGTTAGACTAGAAAGCCGACCCCAAGTGACTTGGGAGTAATAAAGGCTAGGGAGAAGAAGATGATTCATTAATTTGTTAAGAGAACTCAAGTAGTCATGTTCAAGTTACTAGGGTATGTATTGTGGTTATTTACGAAAGAACTATGTTCTCCATGGGCTCAGTAGCGGGCATACTAGGCCAGCTTCTCACAGTATGAAGAAGCTCGTACTTAGAAGTGGGACACTTTATATAAAGGGCTGATATTATTATAACATCTTGATGACGTAATACTCTTTCATAAGAGAATATTATTACAGCCCGCAATTATTTTTAGACGCGCCATAACGTTATCTCATAGTGGCCATTAGAAAGTATCAGTGTCAATTACCGAAAACGCCATCGTAATAGCCTTGAGTAATTGTGATTCAAAAGTGGGTTATATTTTATGTAATGTCTTTTCTAAAGGTCTCACCATAGTGACGTCACAGTTAACATCAAACAATCAAACATACTATCCTTACTTTACTTTACTTTACTAATATTATAAATGCGAAAATGAGTTTGTTTGTTTGTTACGTTTTCACGCCTTAAATACTCAACCGATCAACATGAAATTTTGCATACACGTTGTCAGGGGTACAGAATAGAACATAGGGTACCTTTCATCCATAAAAAAGAACTGTTGCAAACCTAACCTAACCTAACCTACATTTACGCGAGCGAAGCCGCGGGTGAAAACTAGTAATATTATAAAGCTGAAGAGTTTGTTTGTTTGTTACCTTTTCACGCCTAAACCACTGAATCGATCATCCTGAAATTTTGCATATACGTTAACAGGTGTACAGAAACGGACATAGACTACCTTTCATCCCGAAAAAAATTACTGTTCCCGAGGAAAACAATAATAACGTTCTTATGATAATAGATGGCGCCACGTGTCTTTCGAATCATTATTTAATTATATTATTACAAGCAGAGTACAACCCGAATTGATTGTCAAATTCTAAATTAACGCGAGCGAAGCCGCGGGCAAAAGCTAGTATTATATAAGTTGCCAACGATCGCTTTAAGCCTTTAGCGCAGAGGGTTGTAGGATAAGCAGGTTAGGTAAATACTTGCTTACTGTTTAACTAGCTGATACCTATGTTGTTAGTCAACGATTGTTAATAGACTACAACTTTTTTAAGGTTTCTTCTGCATTAATGAAAATAGCCTGTGTCACGGTGGCCTTTATCAAATATTGAAATAACGGTCACAAAGAATATCCAAATTCGGTACAAATACTTCTCAGTGGGGAGAGAAACAGACTGCAATGCAGAGGGTCTCGGGTTCGAACCCACGTCGCGCACTTCTGACTTTCGGAAGATATATGACTTTTCGAAATTATGTGCGTATTGATTGACAATTATTGCCTGCTCCGTGCCTCGGAGAGCACGTTAAGCCGTCGGTCCTGGCTGCCATGAACATCTATGCCAGTCGTTATTGGGAAGTCAGTCCCCTCTAATATACTGACACTGGTCTAGCCTTCGGGTTGCGGAGGTCAGGTGGCAGCCACTCCGTGTAAAAACTGATATCCAGTCAAATCCAGTTAGACTAGAAAGCCGACCCCAAGTAACTTGAGAATAATAAAGGCTAGCAAGAAGACTTCTGGATAACATTTTGATACCGTGTAGGGATTATAGCCACGTCACTTGATGACCGAGGCGAACAATTAAACCACATGGGCACCCAGCCAAAGGATTAATCTTCATGTATAATAATACTAGCTTTAATTTAGAATTTAACAATCAATTCGGGTCGTACTCTGTTTGTAATAATATAATTTAATCATGATTCGAAAGACACGTGGCGCCATCTATTATCATAAGATCGTTATTGTTGTTTTCCTCGGGAACAGTATTTTTTTTCGGGATGAAAGGTAGCCTATGTCCGTTTCTGTACACCTGACAACGTATGTGCAAAATTTCAGGATGATCGGTTGAGTGATTTAGGCGTGAAAAGGTAACAAATAAACAATCTCATTTTCGCTTTTATAATATTAGTTAGGATAGGATTAGGATAAGGATTAGGATTAGGATATCAAATAGTTTCATGATTAGGTGTTTTTAGTGTCCGTTGATTATATATGTTTCAAGTGCCCCGAGATTACCTCTTGGTTCTTCCTAAGAGATAATCTCAGGGTACTTGTTGCATTAATTGCTTGTAGCAATAAGGCATCTTAACAAAACAGCTTACTATAGTATTTGTGTTCAATTCTCTAGCTTATTTAAACGAGAGAACACAACAGACAAATACTGCGTTTGATACCCACGGCCTCTCATCGTAAACTGTTATAACCATGAAGCTACCATTTAAAAAGACGTAAACATTGTGACCGTTGCCTTACTAGATGAACACGTAACACCGCATTTACGACGATGGTTAAAGTTTTATGATAGATTACACGGTTAACCGATTATCTTCGAGCAGAGATAAAGCCAATGTGGTGTTTGTTCGAGATTCAACAGCGAAATAAATCATCGCTCGTTCATTACATTGTCTCACGGATATATTCTCGAAGGTATAGTAATCCTTACTAATATTATAAATTCGAAAGTGACTCTGTCTGTCTATCTGTCTGTTTGTCTGTCTGTCTGTTACCTTTTCACGGCTAAACCACTCAACCGATTTAGATGAAATTTGGTACAGATATAATTTAAGACCTGGCGAAGAACATAGGCTACTTTTTATCGATGTAGGTACCACGCGAGCGGAGCCGCGCGCAAAAGCTAGTAATATATAATATTCTATCACATGCACACAATACCATCTAGCCCAAACTAAGCAGAGCTTGTACTATGGGTACTAGACAATGGATAAACATACATATATACTTTTTTTTGTAAATACATACATATTATACATAGTAACACCCAGACCAAGACAAACATACATGTTCATGCACACAAATGTTTGACTTATGCGGGAATTGAACCCCCGTCGTCAGGCGTGGCAGTCGGTTACAGTAACCACTAGAGTTTGTTTGTTTGAATGCGCTAATATCAGGAACTACTGGTTCGATTTGAAAAATTATTGTAAGTCCAGCAGTGGACTGCAATAGGCTGAAATGATGATGATGATGATGATAGCCTATTTATCGAGGAAGTCTATAGGCTATATAACATCACGCTACGACCCACAGGGGCGGCGCAGTAACGATAAACGCGGGTGAAACCGCGGGAAGATCTAGTTATAAAATAAAGTGACTTACCAATACATGTATGACGTGACAGCATATGAAACCAATAAACAGTGTGCCTAAACTGCCGACCACAAGCCCGGCGTTCTTAAATGCTAGAGGCATAGCGAGTACACCAGAGCCGAGGGACGCCTTCAGCAGGTGAGCAAGGGCACCGAAGCTCCTGTAATAAAAAATAGGGATTAAATATAATGACCACCAAAAATACTAATTGCGCAGCAAAATATGCTTACTAAAATATATCATAACGAGCACCTATACGCATCAAATCACTGCATTCCGTCTCGAAAGGGTTAGGTTATGTTAGGTTCCTTCTTAAACCAACCCAAAAATAGGCCGTCGACTTAGTTTGATCTCTTTAAATATATTCTGCTGAGCAATTTGGTGATCATTTACTATTTTTGACTGTTATATTTTACTATGTCTGGTGATTAGTTAAACATAAGCCTAAAAAATATACATATGTTATTCGTGTATGTGTATGGAAAATGAGGTATACAAAGATATGTTTGTATTATAAACACATTATACCAGCTATATATATAGGCGGCCTCGATGGCTTAGTGGTTAGTGTAACCGACTGCCATGCCTGAGGTCACGGGTTCGATTCCCGCACAAGTTAAACATTTGTGTGCATGGACATGGATGTTTGTCTTGGTCTGGGTGTTTCTATGTATTATATGTATGTATTTAGAAAAAAAAGTATATATGTAGGTATTTTTATCCATTGTCTAGTACCGACAGTACAAGCTCTGCTTAGTTTGGGCTAGATGGTGTTGTGAGTATGTGATAATTCTATTATAATTTATAATTTATACTAATATTATAAATCTGAAGAGTTTGTTTGATTGTTTGTTTGTTTGAACGCGCTAATCTCAGAAACTATTAATTCGATTTGAAAAATTATTTTACTGTTGTATAGCCTATTTATCGAGGAAGGCTATAGGCTATATAAAACATCACGCTACTACCCACGGGGGCGGCGCAGTAACGATAAACGCAGGTGAAACCGCAGGAACATCTAGTATATTATATTTTAGAACTGACGAACTTAAAATCAAAATATCATTTATTCATTTACGTCACAAAGTAAGGGAGGTGCCTCATTAGTGCGTTGCGTCGTCGCACGCGATGTTTCAACGGATCGACGGACGGGAGGCGAAGCGGGGTGCAGGGTGCGCTGTCGGAGCTCCGGTGTGACGCGACGCCCCGGACATTGTTCTAATCCATTGTGGAATGAAGACTGAAAAGGTGCGTGTGTCGCCCTCTTGCGCTGCGATGACGCACGACGTGGTGTGGCATACAATGCGTTAATCCGTTGCGACGACGCAACGCTTCGCACTAATGAAGCATCTCCCTAACACTTATGAATTTCATATACCTACTTGACTTAATTACCTATATAATGTATTGACTAATACTTTTTCTCCCTAGCCTTTATTATTCCCAAGTCATTATTAAACCAACTTTTTATCAATTAATTGTTAATTAAGTCGCGAGCTAATTGTCTTATATCAGCTTTAATAATATGAATGGCGATTTAAAAGAGTAATCGTGAGTTTTTTGCAGATATCTTCTCATAGGCTCAACCCTTTGTCTAAAACCCAGCAACTGATCTAAATGTAAATTCAGGAACTTCACATTTTATTAACTACTAGCTTTTGCCCGCGGCTTCGCTCGCGTTAATTTAGAATTTGACAATCAATTCGGGTTGTACTCTGTTTGTAATAATATAATTCAGTCATGATTCGAAAGACACGTGACGCCATCTATTATCATAAGAACGTTATTTTTGTTTTCCTCGGGAACAGTAATTTTTTTCGGGATGAAAGGTAGCCTATGTCCGTTTCTATACACCTGACAACGTATATGCAAAATTTCAGGATGATTGGTTCAGTGGTTTAGGCGTTAAAAGGTAACAAACAAACAAACAAACAAACTCATTTTCGTTTATATAATACTAGCTTTTACGCGTGGCTCCGCCCGCGTGGTACCTACATCAATAAAAAGTAGCCTATGTCCTTGCCCAGGTTTTAAACTATATCTGTACCAAATTTCATCTAAATCGGTTGAGTGGTTTAGCCGTGAAAAGGTAACAGACAGACAGACAGATAGACAGACAGAGTTACTTTCGAATTTATAATATTAGTAAGGATTAAGTTAGGATTTGACAATTTTCGGAGGGAAATTCCTTTAATATTGTTCATGTATCAAAACATACATTACGGCGTCAGTAAGATAGAATCATTCGAGTGTTAAAATATAGATGGAATTCGAATTATCGATCTTCATTCGAATACGTAATTGTCAATTAATTTATGTATGAGGAATTCGTAATCGAATGTACCTATATATAGTTTATATAGTGTTAATGTTATAACTGTCTCATAAAATTTTATTCGAATATAGAATTCAAATTCGAATATTAACTATTTACGATATATAAATCGATATTCGAATGGAATTGTAAACATTTCGAATCGTTCAGGTCTTGGCGGTTACAATTACGGATTGTTAGTTTGCATCATTTCATTATACGTATAGTCATTTAATTCTATAGTTATTTAAGCATCGCAACCTAATTTTACTTGCACCCATTTCAGTTACCTTACATATGGAACAAAAATAATCCGTGTTTGACTTTAATACTGAGTTTAGAACCACGTAACGAATTCCGACTGCTTCCGACTTTACGAGAGGCACGTGATTCTCTAACGGCCGTACAGATTATGATCGGTAACTTTATCGCTGTCGATTTCATGGATGGGTGATCATTCACCCAAACTGTTAAGCAGTGATTCAATAAACATAGTGAAATCTGCTGTATGTAGACTGGAGGTAAAATGACACTATGTTTGTCTATTCTGTTTGTGGTTTTTCTTAATTAACACTGTGTTCGTCTTATGAGTACTACTCACGTAATGTGTTTATAGTGCGCGCGAGAACGCTGGTACCCTAAACACAAGTTGAATCTTATTCTGGGTACCAGAGTTTATCGTAAATACTAAATATCGTGTTTGTGACGTTGTTATTGTATTTTTGTGCCAAATTAAGAAATAAATTTTATTATTATTATTATTTGTTTCTCTTTCACGGGTATATTCCTAATACGTTAGGAAAATACCCGGCCCTTTTGGGAGGCTTACACGGAGACATGGGTCCAACGTGAAGAGGCCCTTCGACGGTTTTAATCAAAGGTGGGATGGAACACCTATAGCGGCACTAGCCGCAGCAGGCGTAGGACTATTGCTACGTATGGATTCTAATATATGGGCTATGGGTATGGGTGTTTGATGGACTGGTATATTGGTAACTATGGATGATAAAACGGCGTCTGCCCTGAATACTCTTTCATCATGTCAGCCAAAAGACGTCCACTGCTGGACATAGGCCTCCCCCAAGGTTTTCCACACAGACCGGTCTTGGGCCACCCGCATCCAACCGCTTCCCGCGACCTTTACCAGGTCGTCGGTCCACCTTGTGGGAGGCCTACCCCTGCTGCGTGTTCCGTGTGTGAATACTCTTTACATATTATTATTATTACTATTGTATATTATAAGTATTAAATTAAAGAAAACTTACGATGTGTTCGACGCGATAGGTCTGTGTTCCGAAGGAACGTAGGGATCCAAATCTTCTCTCGATCCATTGTAGGCTAATTCGATTCTGAAAAAAAAAACATATCAATTAGTTTAAAGATCAAATACATCTATTACTTTGTTAATACAGTTTAAAAGAAGCATTCAAAAATGAAAAATTATTTTCATTCATACGCCGAGAATTGATAGGTAACTAGATGTTCCGCCGCCCGTGTGGATCGTAGCGTGATATTATATAACCTATAGCCTTCCTCGATAAATAGGCTATTCAACACTAAAAGAATTTTTGAAATTGAACCTGTAGTTCCTGAGATTAGCGCGTTCAAACAAACAAACAAACTCTTCAGCTTTATAATATTAGTATAGATAAATGGCTGTAATAAAAACTATATAAAGGAATTATATTATACTGGCAGTGATAAGATTAAGGTTTGCAATTGTAGTCTAAGGTAAATGTTTTATACTATGCAATAATTGTATGGCATTTAAAATGGCAATGAATAATGTGCATAAAACATTGTCTTAACATCTTGAGTTATAGCAGCGCTAGACCAGATACAATAATTGTTTTCCAATTATATCTGACATTCTAGCAATTGACACATTACACGTACATATAAATACAATATTAATTTATAATTGAATAAAGACTTTTTTAGAGATGAAATAAAAAAACAAAAATTAAAATTAAACTTCCAATCAATTAATTAGAACTGCATATTGACGAATTAACTGGAAAGTGATTTAATCAATAAGTATCATATTCATTAGTAATAAAATTAATAATTACAACATATAATTATAATGACATTATCTAATTATTTATATATTATTAAGAAATAAATATAATTAAATATTTTATTATATTTACAAATTATTTGAATGAATGAATCCAGATATAGTTAAACGAGTTCACTGGTAGACTTCCAATGAAGTTAACAAAATTGTTGATAGTAACATAGAAAATAATGTTGCGACTTAAAAAAATTTTTACTATAGAAAAAATGTTTCTGAAGCAAAATAACACTAACACAATATAACAAAAGATTAATATAAAAAGCCATACATTATCGATGCACCCCGCAACCACATTGACTTCTTACTGCGTCTCCTTTCGTCCATAATGTCCCCTCAAATATAGTCCACATAAACATATATTAGTTTGTAATTTATTGACAGGAATTATATCGTATTTAACCTCAATATAAACACGTCAATGTGCCGATGAAATCTTTATTTACTATTGCATCATACGTCTGTAGGAAGTCGGGATCACTTATTGATGCGTATTAAAGAACCGCACGTGTTGAAAATGCTTTCTAATAAATAATGTATTAATAGGTGATATATTGTATTAGACATGATTAATAACGAAGTAGAAAACAAATTCAGTGGTGTAGCAGTTGTGTACAGGTTCGATTCAGGGGTCAGATTTATCTTATCTTATCTCATGTGGGGGCCAGTCAGTGCAGACCGCCGACACTTCGATCCTGTAGGATCTTTTGTGTCAATAACGACTGCCATAGATGTTCATGGCAGCCTGGACCAACGGCTTAATGTGCTTTCCGAGGCACGGAGCGGGTGATAATTGTCAATCAATACGCACGTAATTTTCGAAAAGTCATATAACTTCCATAAGTCAGAGGTGCGCGACGTGGGTCTCCCCATTGAGCTACCGCTGCTCGGGGCCGGGCTTAGTATCATGGGATGTTTCTGTCAAGGCATTTTGAGTAGAAACTTGAAGTCTGTTCGGTAGATGGTAATAGACTTGCCTCCTATTACGTGGGAACAGGGTTGCCACTTAGAACTTTATTTCTCGTACAGAAGCAGGCAAAAACCTCGTAATTTGGATCTCAAACATCGTACATTCTAGTTTACGGTAGAGAATTAATAAAAAAAAGATCAGCCGGCCTATCGTGCTAGGTTCAATTCCGAAAATTTCGAAACAAAAAAAAAGGGCGGTGTGTTATTGCCTCCCATTTATGCTAGAAAATGTTGCCTGCAATGTGAAATCATGTTATTATTTACACTATACCAAAATCTCTTACATAATTGTACGAGGCTGACAGTGTCCTCGTACCTCGTACGGGATATCGCAAATCTCGTATTTGGACGAGGAACCTCGTATGGTTGGCAACCCTGCGTGGGACCTGAAGTAACTTAAATGTTGAAATTTGGCTGAAATACACTTAGGCCTATCACTCGGGGACGTCGTAAGTCGTAAGACGACGTGTGTTTTTCTTTTTTAAATATTGCTCTTAAATTGAAATGCGCGTCTAAACTAACTGTCTGTTAGTTTTATCTTTTTGGTAGGTATTCAATTCGTCATTAGATTATATAATTGTTATAAAAATGTGTTGACAATACTATCCAAGTCTAGTATAATGTTTACGACTGCCTCTGTGACGCAGCGGTAGTGAATGCGACTGCTGTGCATGAGGTCTCGGGTTCGAATTCCGGGTCGGGCCAATAAAAAGTTATTGGGTTTTTCTGTTAAGATCTCAATAGCAGCCCGGAGTTAGGAAGTTGGCGATGTAAAACACCCCCGTGCTTCGGAAAGCACGTAAAGCCGTTGGTCCTGCGCCTGATCTCTCGCCCGCCGGTCGTGTCGGATTACCGTCCCATCATGAGAGTTAGGGAACAGAGAGTGCATTTGTGTTTGCGCACACACTTGTGCACTATAATATCTCCTGCGTAGTTGGCCAGTCTGCGTTAAGACTAGTCGCCGTGGCCGAAATTCTGTCTGGAGGATATTATTATTAATGTTTACGAACATGTTGTACCAAGATAAATTAAAATTTTCCCTGAATTGGATTTATTTAAAGTCGGCAAAGCGAGAACTGCCATGTGAATTTATAATGACGGCAATTGAGATGGCCCTGCCTTTTGGTCATCACTAATTGCTTACAATCATGAGTGAGGTCAGTTGCTTGGACAAATATTGTTGAATACTTTTCCATAGATTGATGCTGATAAGATGGATGTGCAATAGTGCATGCTAATCCTAATCCCGGTATGATGTTTGTAATTAAAATAATGTCATTTATGAGTAGTAGAGCCTCGCTGATATCAGCATGAATGGGCCGGCTCGACCGGGGAAGGACTACCAATGGAAAACCAGAAATGGTATCTCATATCATACAAGACAATTTATTTATGAGATCCACGAACTATTATTTCCAGACACGTATTAAATACAAGAGCAAGAAAAGACTTAAAAAACGACTACGATAGGGTGCTGGTCATAGCAATTAATGTCAGCTCCGTGAGGTCAAGCAACTTTGTCACGGTCGGTTTTTGGATATCGCTTTACGAAAATAAGGCCTAGCGTGCACTGCCTTGCGGTAGAACACGGTGCGTTTATTCTACCGTGCGGTAGAAAAAACGCATTGACGGGGCCGCGCACTGCAGCGAAAAAAACGTACGTTTTATAATTCGAACTCCAACTGTGGTGCATTACGTCATCGTTATGGACTACGACAAAAGAGTTGCTATCTGTATATATTTATTATTGCAAAAAAAAAGGGTACCCAAACGGTATTGGTGTCTTCCCTTGACGGCCTTAAGGCCTATGAAGGGCCTTTTTTTTGTAAGATATGACGATCTACGTTCGTATCCAAAAAAGTTTTTCGCCGTCACCGGAGAAACGCCAGGTAACATATCTGTGTCGCGTCCCAATAACAACAGCAACTGTCTCAGTGCGTTTTTTTCACCGCAGTGCACGGCACTTCTTAAGATCTCTATGCGATACAAAAATATGTGCACACAGCAAATTTTTTTTTTTTTCGACTTTGTTGGCAAGCAAGCATACGGCCCACCTGATGGTAAGCATACGCCTGCAACACCAGAGGCATGACTTGCGCGTTGCCAACCCTTTAGGAAAGGAAGTGGGAAGGAGAAGGAGCGGGAAGAGGGAAAGAGGGTGATTGGGCCTCCGGCACTCTCATTCACTGAACGAAACACAACAGTAGGAAAACTGCTATTTCACGTCGATATTCTGTGATAGGGTAGTCCTTCCCCGGTCGAGCCGGCCCATTCATGCTGAAATCAGTGAGGCTCTACTATTCACAGGCTCTACTACCAACGACGACTTTACCCATTGCGTTTATTTCACCGCAATGCGCGCACTTCTATGACACTATATAGTTCACACATTATGCATTACAAAAACGCAAGGCAGTGCGCGCTAGGCCTAAGTGATTACTTTATTATTTTTACTAGCGGTCGCCTAGTGCTCGAAATTCGACCAGTTTGCCTGTAAGATATTGCTGATATAATTATATGTCATTATATATTGATATATGTAACCATAGTTACGTGCTTCGACTGCGTGTGTCAAATGCATAGATGTGTGCGTGTAGTGTTTTTTCATTAATTTTATGTATTTCTAATGCATATTTTATAAAAATATTAGCATTCGCCACTTCTTCTTTAATAATAATAATAATCATAATAATAATCTTTATTTGCCATTAGAGTTTACAACATAAAACATATCGGTCCCCCACACTAGGCATGGCCTGTCCTGTGGGGAAATTAAACGATTTACATTTGAAAACAGCAAAGACAGAATACAAAACAACAGTAACAAAATTAATGTGCAATGAATTACTAAAACTTAAAGATAAAAGTAAGGTTAACAAAATTATATTGTGGATAAGAAATGTGCATGCGTGTGTGTATGTGTGCGTGTTGTGTATGATTGTGTGTGTGTGTGTGTGTGTGTGTGTAATTGGTACAATTACCGCATCCTCATTTAATAACCTTTAGCACGGCTTCAGTATCAGTGTAACTCCACTTCAATAGGGTAGTCGTGGCCATTGCTTTGGTTTCCTTGACAGAACGGTCTTTAAAGTTACAAATCTTAGAGATTTTGTTATAAATGAAAGGGTACAGAAAGCTTCCGAAACGGTGAGCAAAAGAAGTAGCAGTGCGAATTTTGGGTAATTTGGGTACACGTTTTTTGGATAGTTCTTTGTATTCGTCGGAGTCTATCACAGTTTTATGGACAGCGGTCACCACCCTAACAATATACAATTTCCTGACGCTCAGCACGCCAGCCTCTTGATATAGAGTATCGGTACGATAACGACGGGGTTTTTTCAATGCAGTTTTTAATACTCCCCTTTGTGCTCTTTCGAGAGGTAGGATGGACGTAGTACTCGATCCACCCCAAGCCAGTATACAGTAATTAATAAGGGGCTGGCAGAGAGCCGTATACACCAATTTCAAGAGGCTACCGTGTAATACGTCACGTAAGTTTTTCATTACGTATATGACCTTCCTCACCCTCTTACACATTTCCTCCACATGCACTTTGAAAGTGAGCTTCTCGTCTAAGACCACACCAAGATACCTAAGAGAGTCTTGCCGACTGATTTCTCTGCAATTGCATGTATTATCTCGTATCATTTCGAAACTACAGTCACTTGAGTGAATCTTTAGGGCGGTTATTGAGACAGGTGCAGATGCACCCGTTTTGTAAAAGCATAAGAACTTTGTTTTTGAGGTGTTAAGGGATAATAGGTTCTGTTGCAACCAACTTGATACAGTCGCCATGCCCCTTTCTACCCTTTGACAGACCTTAGCCCAAGAGCTGTCGTGAAAGATTAAGGCAGTATCGTCGGCGTAGCACAGGATTTCAGATTTTTGTATTGGAAGACTAGCGATATCATTCATGTAAAGCAGGAACAAAGTTGGACCCAATATGCTTCCCTGTGGAATGCCAAAAGTCACTGATTTGTAGCTGCTTTTTACGTCTGCAAGTTTGACGCATTGACAACGCTCTGATAAATAATCAGTAAACCAACTAAGAGCTGTTCCTCTGATGCCATAGGCCTCCAATTTCTTTAAGAAAACGCCGATACACTTCGATCCTCTATCTAGATGGGAGGCTACGGTGTTAGTGAGAAGAGAGACAGCATCTTCACAAGAGCGTCCTTGTCTGAACCCAAATTGGCGGTCGGTAATTACTTTATTTTTACTTAGGAAATTCACTAATCTTTTGTGTATAATGCGTTCAAACAGTTTTGGGATGCTACCCAGAAGGGAAATTGGTCGGTAGTTGCTGAGATCGTCTTTTTGTCCACCTTTAAATATGGGTACCACGGCCGCAGTCTTCCACATCGTAGGAAATAAGCCAGATTCTATACTTAAATTGAATATTGTCGAAAGGGGCTCTGCTAGTAAGTGTCCTACACTCTTAAGTATCCTGTTGCTTACATTATCAAGACCGGGCGAACTATCTGGTTTAAGGTTTTTTATGAGTAGTATTATTTCTTGCGGAAATAATACTACTCATAAAAAACTCTGTATAAACTATAAGTGTGCGAAATTTCATACTCCTCCGTCCGCCCAATTTTCGTAAAAAGGGATCCAAAGTTTTCGCTTCACGTATTAATACTATATATAGATACTAGTTGTCGTCTTTAGCGTCGGGATCATGTTATGACAGCACGTATGGCGTAGTAGTTTAAGTGGTCGCCTTCTTCTGTGGTTCTTTGTGATCATTGTTTGAAAGCTTGCTACAAAAAAAAATCTGGCATTCTTTGAGGATTGCTGATAGAAGTGAAAACTTTAATCCTTGATCATAAACACTTGTTTATAAACCAAAACTAATTCGAAAACGCAGTCGAAGCGCGTAACTATGGTTACATATCTTCTAATATATATAAATTACGTGTCACGTTGTTTGTCCGCTATGGACTCCTAAACTACTAAACCGATTTTGATCAAACTTCATAACCATCTGTAATTTGGTCCAACTTAAAAAATAGGATAGTTCTTTTTTTTTTAAACGGCCTAATATTATCTAATGTGAAGCAGACGAAGTTGCGCGGGACAGCTAGTATTAATATATAATGACATATATCAGCAGTATTCTTAGTCGAATTTCGAGCACCAGGCGACCGCTAGTATTCTAAAATAATTCCAAAATGGAAAGCGTGGGAGCGTGACGATGACGAAGCGTGACGATGACGCGAGTTCTATGATTTTTGTTCACCCAAGAAGTGCTCAACGCGCCTAAAGAAGTTTTCACTTCAAAAAGAAAAGAAAAATAGAATCACAAACCTGTTACACAGATCCTCTGTATCCAAGACTGACTTTTTATACAAGGAGCGTAGGTACCTCATATTTGGCAGATATTTTTTTGTGCTCACGTAACACAAGGTAAACCTTATTAATCCACCCGACACTGTAAAATATTGACCCGGACCTCACGAACAGTAATTAGCGTCACAAGACAAATGAACCCATTTATTTCTGGTTTTTCTGTGTCATTACTCATTAGATATAAAAAAGTACTCCTAATACCCTTCAACATATAAATTTTTTATGTTTTTAGTATTTTACTTCTACTTAAAAGAACCTGAAATGTTACGCATGTAAAACAAAATCATAATTACGTTTTCAGAAATATCTTTATTGTATAACAAGTGAGAAACGACAATAAATTGCCGTAAATCTTAGCATTTCGAAAATGGTATCACGTGACCTTGAGGTCAGAGGTCAAAGGTCATAGTCATTTCGTGGTATATCGACTATGCTGAGTCGAATAGTGCTGACCACGAGTCTCTATCTCTTACGGTTTTTTAGTTGAAAGTTGTATAACAGACAGACGGACGGACGGACGGACACAGCTGTTGTATAAGAGTTTTTCCGAACTCTAAAACTGCCTCGTAAGTTAATGTGTGTGAACTATAAAGAGTTTTGTTAATGTTTCGAATTTAGGTGTTGTTTGTGTTCGTAAATGCTTGTGAACTCGACAACTAGACCGAACGAAATTTGATAGTATTTATTTTAATGTTGATTTTACTATACTTATATTAGTTATTTGTATTATACTTATTTTTTTAGGTTTATATTATTTTTTATAGTTATTAGGTTTTTTAGACACTTGTACTTACTTTAAGTTTTTTATTTGTCTATTAAAATTAAACAATGGCATCTCGGCCACGCGGCCGAGTTTTCCTTGAGCAAGTTGACCACTAATTCGTAAACTGCCCGCGCTACAGGAATTATTCAGAGTTTGGTAGAAGTCCATATTATAAACCAAAAAATTAAGAGGAAACACAAGTGCCGTTTCTCCATACAAACGTAGTCCTCTGTTTCTTCCCTGGATAATGCCAGTAGAGTAATAATTTTTTTCCAAAATATTTATGGGCTCTATTGGTATATCCCTATGTTTTCCTTTTTTTCATAAATTAATTATTTAAAGAGACTTTAGCCTTCAAAACCTCAAAAATTGACCAGATTTTCCGCTGTGTTCAAACATCCAGAAAACAAAATTGACTAGATTATATAAAAAAAGGAAAACATAGGAACACGGCCAAAGTCTTTCTTTAATTTGTAATTAAAAAGTAGTTAAATCGGTCATGTTTTGGAGAAGGAATCAGGGGACTACGAAACGTTGATTTTGTGTACTTTTAATAGGTATTTTCGATCCAAGCTGCAGTTGTCTCTATCGCGCTCATGATACTATACATTAGCACTGCGCAACAGCAATAGATTTTATAAATACCTATTTTTCAATTCTCTCGCCCTTAGTGTTTCCTCTTAACTATCATCGTTTAAAAAATGGCCGGTACGACAGCTTGTCCATAAGAAATGAATAAAAAATATATAGCGTCGATGTCAAATTGCGAATCGTATAAGTTCAACTGGGGCTAATGTGTTAGTATGACATTCGTCGGTGACCCAATGTTCTCACATTTGATCGCAATTAAAGGAAAATATCTGCTGCTGTTATTATAACATATGTACGCTTAATATGATTCATAAAGACTTTTCTTTTTAACTAGCTTTTGCATTTGGTTTCGTCGCATGATTTCATCGATATATACGTGAAGCAAAAGCTTTAGACCCCTTTTTACGAAAATTGCGCGGACAGAGGAGTATGAAATTTGGCACAGTTAAAGTTTATATGGAGAAGGAGGAGCGAATCCTAATATTTTTATAAAATATGCATTAGAAATATATTAAATTAATGAAAAAACACTACACGCACACAACCATGCATTTGATAGACGCAGTCGAATTGCGTTCGTAGTATTTCGGCATTGTTCGTCTGACGTCGCTCGTAAAATTCTTTGTAACTATGGTTACCTATACTTACCTTTTTTACATGTAATAAAGAAAAAAGTAGCAAGCTTAGGAATTTTGGTCGAATTTTGACCACTAGGCGACCGCTAGTAAATATAAAACAACGAATATTCGTAATACATTTATCAGTGGATTACACTTATGCACTATGCCTGGTTTTCTGAACCGTATTAGATTCCACTTATATCTATAGTTTAAGCTGAACTCTAAGCTAACTGGGAGCATAGAGCAAAATCCGTTTAGTGGATTTTGCGTGACGCCGGAACTACCAGACTGACATACAGACTATAGAATATTGTCTACGAATGTTATTCATTGAAATTAAATTATACGGAGTTGAACATTAAAATTACATTATACGGAGTTTAACGGTAGTAGTGTAATAGTTTCGAAATTATGTAATAAAAATGTTAAGTAAACAACGTGATAAAATCCGTATACAGTATTTTAATTTTAATAGACAATATTTATAAAAAGGCTTCGACATCATTCCTGTAACGTATATAAAGGAAAGGACAAAATAAATACCAAACTTCCTAATAAGGGGAAGCCTTTCGTATAAACTTTCTTTTGTGGTTCTTAACAAAATTCCAAGGTTTACATCGATATATGTGCCATTAAAAGACGTCAATGGTTGAGATATAAACGGCATTCTGCGAAACCTCGTTAACTGTTATTTTTATGGAATAAAGTTATTTTCAGATTCGTGTCTCAGAAAATCATTATATTATTGTATGTTTGAGTTATTGACATGTTTATTTAATGGAAAAGGAAAATATCGGGAGGATATCTGCATGCTTAAGAGTCTAAGAATGAAGAAGTGCTTCAGGGTTGAGATATAACTAAATACTTCTTCCTTATAGTGACATTTGGTCCAAGGCTAACAGTGGGGCAGCTTATATCTAAATAGATAATTTTTTATCAGCATTTAAACAGCTGGTTGTTATATGGCTACGGATTACAAGATTGCTGATTAAATGCCGGGTCGCACTAACAAAGTTTCTCAGTAGCAGCCCGGAGTTAGTTGCCGATGTTTTCCGTGCCAGACCTGGATGTAAGCTATTTAGTTCTTCGCATCTAGGTTGGCGTTCAATTACCGCCCATAGGACTATGCGATTGAAGGAATAGAAAGTGCAATGGTGTTTGCGTACATACTTGTGCACTATAATATGTCCTGCGTAGCTAACTAGTTGCCGCCATGCTTCCCCTTGATCAAATTTCAGTCTGGAGGACATGAATTTAAAGAAGCAGCAACACGTGCCTGAGGCACGTGCCTACAGAAATATTTACATGTCACGAATCTTGTAACTGTGTTCATCAAGACAAGAGATGAAAATAACAAGCTATGCAGGGATTATGCCAATAAAGATAAAGAAGCAGTTTAAACAGATGACGTGAGGAGTTTCGTTTATAAATATATTTCAAGAGTAATTGAACTGTAGGCATATGTGCTGTAGATTTTAGCTTGAGGCTGTGTTTTCAAATACAGTCTTTTCATAAAATAGACTGCCTTAGTGGTCTAATGGGGTAAGTTTGTAAGCTATTGTGAGGTCTCGGGTGCGGGCAGTGTTGGGTCAATCAACTAATATTTTCAATCAATTGATTAGTCATGACTAATTTAGTCATGATTGATTTAGTCATGACTAAAAAAGTTAATCATAATCATAACTAAATAAATCAGTCATTAGTCATTCAATCATTATTTGTGATTGATGACTAAACTAAAAATGCTGAGCTAGGTGACTCCATTTTTGTTTCATTGAACACATCTATCAAGCTATAACCACGGTAATGTTATCTAACAGTATTCGGCTCTGTCCTTGAAATAATGACCTGAACCTTGCAAATAACATAAATGTAAATTCAGTAAATGTAACAAACTCACTAACCCCTTTGACGTTCATAAGATCTTACAGAATAATCTCATGTGGTGTTTATATTTGGGTAAGTACTGTATTTACAATTGCCTCAAGTAAAGTGTG
Organism: Catocala sponsa; assembly: GCA_963564715.1. Classification (NCBI taxonomy): domain Eukaryota; kingdom Metazoa; phylum Arthropoda; class Insecta; order Lepidoptera; family Erebidae; genus Catocala; species Catocala sponsa. Next base: position 4,439,145 of record OY751329.1, read on the forward strand.
CTGATCTAAGAAATATATATATATAGAAACAAAGAAAACAGAGAACCAAAACAAAATTCCTTAATAATATTATGAAGGCGAATGTGAGTTTGTTTTTTACGCTTTCACGTCTTAACTACTAGACCGATCATTATAAAATTTTGCGTGCACGTTGTCAGGGTTACAAAAAAGGACATAAGGTAACATTAATTCAGAAAAAAAAATATTGAGGCAGTCTTTGGGGACTGCCGATAGAAGTGAAAACTTTAATCCTTGATCATAAACATTTCTTCATAAACAAAAAAAAAGGCGGTTAGAATTCCTGATACTCTCGTAGGCGTTGTTAAGGGGGTCAAAATTTCGTTATTTTTTGCGTAGGACGCACCATGTCTGAGATATTGTTAATATTCTAAAATAATAATAATTCAAAAATGGCAAGCCTGGAAGCGTGACGATGACGAAGCGTGACGATGACGCGAGTTCTATGATTTTTGTTCACCCAAGAAGTGCTCAACGCGCCTAAAGAAGTTTTCACTTCAAAAATAATGTCAGCTAACAATTATCTTAACTATGACTGCTACAAAACCTAACATTACATTTTATTGTAATATGTGTAAGACGCAAATGCGTGTACATTTTCCTTTGGACACAAAACGCTCATATTTCTATATTCTTTGTTTCTGTAACCTTCACGAATTTTGGTTGAGACAAATTGTGTTGAAATGGGGCCAATGAATTGACAGGTATACGGTGCGATGCTGTAATATTATTGCTAGCTGTCTAGACATTCAACGAGAAATATGTAATTCATATGAACAGCTGCTACCCAAATTACAGGGATGCAAATATGAGAACAAATTCTTACAATAGTATGTAGAAGCACAGAATAATTCTAACTAGCGGTCGCCTAGTGCTCGAAATTCGACAAAAGTTTGCCTGTAAGATATTGCTGATATTATTATGTCATTATATATTGATATATTATGTAACCATAGTTACACGCTTCGACTGCGTGTGTCAAATGCATGGTTGTGTGCGTGTAGTGCGTTTTCATTAATTTGATGTATTTCTAATGCATATTTTATAAAAATATAAGGATTCGCCCTTCCTTCTCCATATAAACTTTAACTGTGCCAAAGTTCATACTCCTCCGTCCGCGCAATTTTCGTAAAAAGGTATACAAAGTTTTTGCTTCACGTATACATAGATAATGAACAAAATGTTCTTATTTTAAATGCAAATATGAGTTTGTTTGTTTGTTACACTTTCATGCCTTATCTACTCGACATCATCAAATTTCGCATAGGTACACGTTGTAAGCACAGAAAAGGAAATAGATCCATCTCTTATCCAGAAATAATTTGTTCCTGAGGGATAGAAAATCGTCATAATCTACAACGCTTACACGAGTAAAGCCGCGGGCAAAATCTAGTTATAACTACATGATTCAGCCTTAATTTCAATATATTAAGTAACAACAATTCTTTTGTCTCTTAATTTTTTATTAGGACATTTCCGGACAAATGCCGACATGACAACAGCATACTCGAGAATAACTAGCTACATTAAATCCTAATCAGCTTAAATATTAGATATGAAATTAATTTTTCAAGGCCACATATTATACTGGTTGTTACTTTATTTTTTGTATTTTAAATATGGTCTACATATTTTTTATAGTTCTACGTTAATCTCAAGGGCAAGTCGATCACATCTTACACGCAGTCTGAAGATAAGTGATTCTAACGCTAAAACGAACTAATCTAGTGCCATCAAGCTGTTCTTTGTTTTATTACATCTTAGTAGATTTTGTCCGCGGCTTCACTTGCGTAAATGTCGGTTAGGTTAGATTAGTAACAAGACTTTTTTTCTGAATAAAAGGTATCCTATGCATTTTTCTGTTCCCCTAACAAAGTGTATATAAATTCATTTATTTCATGTTGATCAGTCGAGTAGGTAAGGCGTGAAAGCCTAAGAAACAAACTCACATTCGTTCGTTCTTTTATAATATTCGTTAGGATAACTGAACATCTTGTTTGATCTTATTTTACAGATGAGCATATCACCGTATTAGTAACAGATGAGCATGGCTGGTGATATTAGTTACGCTCTTTGATTATTGTGAGAAATGATTAAATTATTCTCTGGAATCAATTCTCCATTTCAACGTTTAGTGAGTAGGTAGGTAGTTTTTAGTGTAACGTCACTTAAAATAAAATAGTTAACACATTGAACGTCATGCCAGCTGTAAATTACCTCGAACAATAAATTTTCTATTGCCTGCCACACGGCAGTCAACATTTTAAACAGGTAATTAACGCGTGACACATTATTATTGTTAGTATTGTTTAAATACTCTGCTTGTTTAAATACAAAGCTAGCTTTTCAAGAAGGTTCATAGCAAATGAAGAATTGGATCCATTAACAATGTAACAAGTTCGGTTGAAGAATAACTTGCAAAGAACCCGCGACAGGAAAACCTACGTTCGTACGTTCCGTCTTACGAATTTTCGATCAGGTCACGTGTCCTGACGCGAGTTTGACAATTCTCCCTCCGTCTTACGAATTTTCGATCAGGTCACGTGTCCTGACGCGAGGTTAAAATTTTTTACTCATCACAAAAAAAGTGCACAACGCCGTGTTTTTCACTTCAAAAATCCCGAAATCTCGGGGCGAACGAAAAAACACTGCAACTTAGAGTACTCTGTTATTCAGACTATTACATTAAAGGGCTTAGGATAATCATGAGGTTACATAACGAATTACGGAATAAAGAAATTTCTATCGGATACTTCGAGCCAAACGAAAGAAGATTACAATGTAGTTTCTTCAGATTACCTTATTTAAAAATGATATTACTCCGTTGTTTGAATTATTTCATGAAATTGTCTTCTTTTTACGCGAATGTTATTCATTGAAATTAAACTACTATATACGGATTTTATCGCGTTGTTTATTTGACACTTTATTACAACTGGGAAAGTGTAAAAATAAATATTAATAATTTATTAGTATAGTAATAGTATCAATCAATCAATCAATCAGCCCACCGCAGTCCACTGCTGGACATAGGCCTCTCCCATTTTACACCACAACATCCGGTCTTCCGCCTTCCGCATCCAGTCTGACCCAGCTACCTTTTTCAGGTCATCGGTCCACCTGGCCGGGAGGCGTCCTACCTTACGTTTACTAAGTCGCGGTCTCCACTCTAGAACTCGCGAGTAGTAATAGTATAAATTGTTTTAATAGCTTCAATAATTTAATTAACTTAAAAATTAGTAAAGTTTAATAGTAATAGTAGTGTAATTGTTTTAAAATTTTTGTAATAAAGTGTCAAATAAACAACGCGATAAAATCCGTATATAGTAGTTTAATTTAAATGTTACTTCATGAAATTTTCCAATGTTTCATTGTGATAATCAAGAGACTATATACCTCATAATTCATATTGCATTTCGGCATAAACAGTACGAACAGTCGGCCCGATACTTCGGCATTTAGTCTTGATATTCGGATAAACAATTTTCGAGATTCATGCGTTAAAGTGGATTACATAATATTATGTAGATTATCTATACTGCCGCGGTTTAGCGCTAAACCGATTTAGTTACGACAGTAGAAGATTACAGGTCTCATCATTTTTAATGATAGCAATTGTATGCTATCAACATTCACGTGACAAGTCAAATAAAACATTGCATTAGAGTAAAACGTTGATAAAATTGCACGTATTATATTGTAGTTTAAGTTCATTAAATAGTTTAACAGTAATAGCGAGTTATATTGCGTGTCATCGTAGTGGGTGCAATTTATAACGCTTCCTATGTATACCTATAATAAAATTGTTATCATTTGATGCCTGTGCATAGATTATCCTTACTAATATTATAAATTCGAAAGTAACTCTGTCTGTCTATCTGTCTGTCTGTCTGTTACCTTTTCACGGCTAAACCACTCAAGCGATTTGGATGAAATTTTGTACAGATATAGTTTAAAACCTGGGGAAGGACATAGGCTACTTTTTATTGATGTAGGTACCATGCGGGCGGAGCCGCGCGCAAAAGCTAGTATTTAATAAAATATGAGGCATAGAGCCAAGGCCAAGATATTTATTTTAGAATTGTTGTCTGTCTGCCTGTATGTTTGTACGCGCATCACGCAAAAATTACTGCACAAAATGCAGTGCAGTTTTCACAGTTGTATTGCTGGAGGTCTAACATAAAATTTGGCGTATGTTTCGTCTTGATACACCGCTTATACATATGTTGAGAATTAATATTAAGAAATTTATGATACACATTACAATTTGAATTCTGCTAGAACATTGTTGTTGTATTTCATTTAAACAAACTGATACTGGTCCCCCAAACTAGGCGAGTGCCTGTATTTTGGGGGTCAGTGTTCGGCCCTAAAAAATACGCAGTTTAATACAAAACATGTTTTACTTTGCATAATATATTATGATGATTTTGCTCTAATTTCAGTGTAAGATATATTACTATATTTTGTGATTATTGATAAATAAATTAAAAAGAATTGAATTAAATTTAACGACCAAACTTATAGTTAAAACAAATAAATAAGTAGATCATAACAAGAGGAGAGCAACATTACCGATTTTACATTTAAATAAAAGTTAAAACACAATAAATTACTTATTAAACAAATAATTTATTAAAATGTATCTTCATTTATTTGATGAACGGAAAAGAATACGGAATGCCGATAAATTATGTATTAGACCTTCAAAAACTGTTCTTTTACATAAGAGTGTGTTATGCATGGGGCCTAAATTATATTAGCTTTAAGAAATGAAAATAATATTAATGTATTTAAAAAGAAATTAAAACATCTACTTGTAACAAAACTTATTACTCCTTGTCTGAATTTTTGAACGACATAAACATAAACATTTAATTTAATTTTATTTGGTTTTGACATAATTTTATTACTTATTGACAATTATTAAGATTGACTGAATAGTTTTTATTTTTAGTAACTGTGTATATTCATTTATTATTAATATTGTGATAAAATTTTAATATAGGAAATTTTGCATGCTGGACGGCTGAATATGGCGATACTATCATTAATGTTGTAATATATATTGTTAAACCCATATTATGCAAATAAATAAATTGAATTGAATTGAAAATAAAAATAATACGTCACCTAGGAGCTGTTACAACAAGAAATAGTTGGTGGGTCTGTGAGAGAGATATTAACTAGTTGTACCTTATTATGTGTGTAGACCAGCTTCTTCTTACATGCTTAGAAAGAAAATATAGATAAGGACCTACTCCCATATTCAACGCTTATGAAGTAGCGAGCAACAGCTAGTCTAATTATAAATGTTAGGACGTACTTTGGGTGCGGTCAGTCTATAGATGGGTGACCGCTTAGTGGTATTTCATCTAAGCGTCTCCATGCTTCGGAGGGCACGTAAAAAGTCGGAACCGGTTGTTGTCTAATTGGCAGCAGTCCTTAAGCCATGTCAGAGGCCTATGGGCGGCTTAAACAACTATTGACAACAGGTTGGCCACTAACCACACGAAAAAGAAAAAAGAAAAACGTACGTTCTAAAAGTACTTTAGTTTTTATCATTCTCATCAAATATATGCGTTGTAGTTTCAGCGTATCTACATATTAATACGTGAAGCGAAAACTTTGGATCCCTTTTTACGAAAATTGGGCAGACGGGGGAGTATGAAATTTCGCACACTTATAGTTTATACAGAGAAGAAGTGACGAATGCTAATATTTTTTTTAAATATGCATTAGAAATACATTAAATTAATGAAAAAACACTACACGCACACAACCATGCATTTTACACACGCAGTCGAAGCGCGTAACTATGGTGACATATATCAATATATAATGATAATATGTCAGCAATATCTTACAGGCAACCTTTGGTCGAATTACGAGCACTAGGCGACCGCTAGTAAATATAGGCTCAAAATTATATAGCCTTAAAATTATCACATAATAAAATAAGAAAGCCGCTTAAATTTATAGCATTACGTATCTTTTATCAATTTGAAAACGATTCATGATTATGTCTGCAATTTTGAGAATGACTTGGAACATCTGTTACATTTTTATATACCTAACTATATTTATTTCTTAATATAAAAGTGTTAAAAAATATTAAGAACTATAATGTAATATGAAACGGTTATTTATCTTTATATATGTATATACTATTTTAAGAGGCTTGCGATGAAATAGTAACTGCGTTAATGAAATTATGCAATATTGTTAAGACGAGTGATCAAGTAGAAAGGTATCTTAGCGCTTCGGAGACATTCGATATGGGTAGCAGCGATAGCTCAGTGGGGAGACCAACAGACTGCAATGCAGAGGGTCTCGGGTTCGAACCCACGTCGTGCACCTCTGACTTTTGGAAGTTATGTGACTTTTCGAAATGATGTGCGTATTGATTGACAATTATTGTCTGCTCCGTGCCTCGGAGAGCACGGTAAGCCGTCGGTCCCGGTTGCCCTGAACATCTATGGCAGTCGTTATTGGGAAGTCAGTGCCCTCTAATATCCTGACACTGTTCTAGCCTTAAGGTATCATTAGCCTTCGGGTTGCGGAGGTCAGGTGGCAGTCGCTCCGTGTAAAAACTGATATCCAGTCAAATCCGGTTAGACTAGAAAGATCCAACCCCAAGTGACTTGGGAATAATAAAGGCTAGGGAGAAGATTCTGTTAACTGGTCAAATCTGAACTAAATATTTTTGAGATGCAAATGTGAAAATTCTCCCTTATTTCTCTATTGTGTGGTATTCACTCTATGGATATATGTAGTTTTCAGGCCTATGCCTGAAAACCTAATATATACTAGAGATAGGTACTAATAGTAGAAGCATTGGCTTCATGTAAATCTATTGCAAATTTCCAATAGGAAATTTCCAATCAATCAGCCCACCGCAGTCCACTGCTGGACATAGGCCTCTCCCATTTTACGCCACAACATCCGGTCTTCCGCCTTCCGCATCCAGTCTGACCCGTCGACAGTTTCTAATGCATATTACATATAAATATTAGGATTCGTCCCTCCTTCTCCATATAAACTTTAACTGTGCCAAATTTCATACTCCTCCGTCCGCGCAATTTTCGTAAAAAGGGGTACAAAGTTTTTGCCCACGTATTAATATATAGATATGTTTTGAATCTCAATCTTCAATTTTGGGATTTATTAATTATGTTTCTCATATCACAGGTATTTTTTAACATATTCTATTAGAAAATACCTGGCTCTTTGGGAGACTTACACAGAGACATGGGTCCAACGTGAATCACTTACTTTGAACTGTAGTTGTCCGATATTGTGTGAATAGGCGGCGTTGGAGCTTTCTTCTCCATTGTGATAGCGTATTCTGAACCTTATTTTGTAGGTGACAGCGTTGATTTTCCTTTGCGGTGTATAAGTATTATCTGCTTCACTGTTGCGTTATTCATCCATGGCCACAAGAGATCTGTAACAAAAGAAAATTGTAATAAGTTATGGTTGAATGTGCGCGCAAATGTATTTGGTGATTTTGTTCTTGGACTCAAAAAACTTATTTTTGTAAATTAAACTATTATATACGGATTTTATCGCGTTGTTTATTTGACACTTTATTACAAAATTTTGAAAAACTGTTACACTACTTATTACTATTAAAGTTTACTAATTTTTAAGCTAATTCAATTATTGAAACTATTAAAACTATTTATACTATGTATTACTATACTATTATACTATTTATATTTATGTTTACACTTTCTACTTAAACTTATTTTTTAATAAGTAATTTATTTCCTTTATAATCGTAACTTAGATCTATTACAAGCTTATTACTCCTGAAACATAATCGTTCAAATTCTTCTAATAAGTAATTTCTGAAGTGAAAACATCTTTAGGCGCGTTGAGCACTTCTTGGGTGAACAAAAATCATAGAACTCGCGTCATCGTCACCGAACGCTTTAAATTTTTGAATTATTTTTAGTTTATAAAGAAGTGTTTACGATCAAGGATTAAAGTTTTCGCTTCTATCGCCAGTCTCCAAAGACTGCCCCAAATTTTTAACGTTATTTTTATTAAAAGCAAAGAGTTTGACGCTGTACACGGATGACGTTATTATGCTTGCTTCATAAATCACTTAAATCCGGCGAAACATAAGCTCTAATAATCTTTGAGAAGATTTACAGGCTTCATGCATTATCATAAAATACAATGTTAAAATCCAAAAACACATAAAATCTGAACAACTTTTAGTCATATTATTAGGATCAAATTATGAGACACATTCGTACGGCTGAATTTAAGATTTAGGATTATAATAAGAAATGTTTTCGGTAAAAGTAGCAGCGATGGCCTAGTCGGCGATCGTTCGACTGACACGCAGAGGTTTCGAGTACGACCCCAGGCGCGCCTCTCTGACTTTTGGAAGTTATATGCGTATTACGCAGTTAATTATCGCTCGCTTTAATGGTGAAGGAAAACATCGTGAGGAAACCGGCATGTCTGAGAGTGCTCCATAATGTTCTCAAAGATATGTGAAATCTGCCAATCCGCATTTGGCCAGCGCGGTGGACTATGGCCTAACCTTTCTCACATTGAGAAGAGGCCCGTGCCCAGCAGTGGGACAGTTTCAATACACGGCTGATATTATTATAAAACCAATCCGAAGCGAATATGTCCAAGGATAATGCCCTCCATATGTGGTGACTTTACAATAGTCATGGTGATTTACTTTTAACAGCGTAAACTGTAACAAATCTGAAAATTCTTTGAGCCTATTCAACAACATTTAAATTTCCTCTATTTTGTATAATTATTTCATTAGGTATCCTTTTAAAAACATCTTCAACAGTTCTTGTCAGCTCGTTTTTGTTATTTGTTTTACAATTAGAGCCAACAATTTCGTGTTATTCATATTTAAACGGGCTTAGCACAAGATTATTTTCATCATTATTTATAAGGACGAAAATCATATGTATAGCCAGTTATGGTATATCTAATTTAAATCAGTTATTTTCTTCATTATCATCTTCAGATACAAGTATTTATAGGTCTCATATTTTCAGTTACTGAACAGTAGATTATTTTACATACAATAAAACATCGATTTTCACATCCTAACTACTGTTATAAATACGAATGTGTTTTGTTTGTTTATTTGTTACACTTTCACGCCTCAATTACTCGACCGATAACCTTGAAATTTCGCATACACGTTGCCATAGGAATAGAAAAGGACATAGAGTACTTTTCATCCAGAATAAGTACTGTTACTAATCTAACCTAACCTACAATTACACGAGCGAAACCGCGGGAAAAATCTAGTACATATTGAACATAGTTATGCGAAATGGATCCAGCAACACAAAATTACTTTTAAGACAATTTGAGTTTCAGTAAATTTTTATAAAAATATCAAAGCTGTGATTTTGACATTGTAATCTAGTTTCTGTATTGTTTTAATAAATTTGATGTACATACATACATACATAGATTCACGCCTGTTTCCCAGAGGGGTAGGCAGAGACTACGGATTTCCATTTGCTACGATCCTGACACACTTCTCTGGCTTCCTTCACTTTCATCACATTCCTCATACATGCCCGTCGGTTCAAGGAGCTCTTACCCTGGCCTTTATTCAGAACGCCTCCGATCTGATCGAGAAACGTTCGCCTAGGTTTTCCTCTTGCGACTGTTCTATTCACATTCATCCATTCAATTTGATGTATATATTTTTAATACCATTTATGATAATAACTCACAAAAAGTGTTATATGGGTTATAGTGTTATATCCATTTTGCACGTTCAATTATAAGAGCACGTGCTTTTAAATGGCGACTACTTATACCTATCTACATTTCATCATCAGAAGTAATTATTGATGATTATGTTATATGATTCTTACGACTCTATCGATGCTTAATTTGACTAAATCTCTATATATATATATATATATATATATATATATATATATATATATACTCGGTGATAATAGAGCTTTCTAAAGGTTAAAGAATATATATATATATATATATATATATATATATATATATATATATATATATATATATATATATATATATATATATATATATATATATATATATATATATATATATTCTTTAACCTTTAGAAAGCTCTATTATCACCGAGTAACATAGACTATATATTGAAAAATAGTAGTGTTACTAAGATAACCAAATTTAACCTAGTTTTACGCGAGCAAAGTAGCGGGCAAAAGCCAGTATAATATAAAGTCGATGAAACAATAGGTAAGTAGAGTTAGAAAATATAATTATATATAATTTTTAGATGCTATGAGTTTATCTGTTTAGGAGCTCACAAAGTCTCATAAATTAGCAATGTAATGATTAGTTTGTCTTTTCTACTTAGTAATTTACGTGTTTTTATGATTCACGTTCAATGTTAAGAATAACAAATAACTAGAAACAATTAAGATTTATTTCATTACTAGATTTGTCCCGCGGCTTCGTTTGCGTATCTTATCTTATCTTATGTGGGGGCCAGTCAATGCTTTCGCAGTCAGTCCTGTCTTTCGGGCACAGCACTGTTTTTCTGCGTGAAAGGTACCCTATGTCCTTTTACGTAATTCTGACAATGTGTAGGTATGCCAATCTTCATGATAATCGGTTGAGTAGTTAAGGCGTAAAAGCGTAACATACAAACAAAGTCACTTTCGCATTTAACTATAATATAGTTATGATTCCTTAATTTTTTTTTCACCTTCTCCTTTAAAATAGCTAACATATGGTGCTCTCTTTAATCTATACTGTATAATATGATGAAGCTGAAGAGTTTTTGTGTATTTTTGTTTAAATGCATATAAAAATTATTTCATCATTTTATAGCCCAAGTCTATATAGTACGCTACGGGCCACAGGAGCGAAACATTAATTATAAACATGGGTAAAACCGCAGCGTCAGCTAGTAATATTATAAACTAGCTTTAGCCCGCAGCTTCGCTCGCGTAAATGTAGGTTAGTTTAGATTAGATTAGTAACAGTATAATTCGAGATAAAAGGCACCTTATATCCTCTGCGGTTCCCCTGACAACGTGTATGTAAAATTTCATAATGATCGCTCGAGTAGTTAAGGCGTGACAGCGTAACAAACAAACTCACATTCGCAGTTATAATATTAGTTAAGGTGTCTAAAGTTTATGGAGATGTTAGGATGTTTATGTTTCAATCACACCATTGAATAGATTTAAATGTACCTTGGACACAGTAAGACCATTTGTCCTAGAACATATAGCGGTAAGCGTTCCATTTGAAATAATGCGGGCGAAGCTAGTTATGGAATAAGTCTATTTTAATTGGACTGCTTTATCACATGTTATTATTCATGCATATATTAACCGTGGCACTTTTCATAATTTCGAATGATAACGCTAATAAAATATGCATAACAATACAAATGATATAATTAATTAATGTAAAATAACGGAAGGTATAATGTTTATGTTATCATTAAACATTTCATCGACGTTTAATTAACTAATACGTTTATATAAAGTCGTAGTTGTCCGCAACAAAAAGGTTGTAACAAAAAGGTTAAATAAATTATAATTAACCCATTCGCTGTCCCATGACAGACACAATAAAAAATCTATTGTTATGTATCATATGTTATTCATCGGACAGGGAACCTGTTAAAATAGCAAAAAGGTTGATGAAAACGTTTTCTCTTCATGTAATAATGGCAACTTCAGAATATGATATGTTTTTATTTTACGTAACTTATGGGACAATGTTCCTTTTATTTAATAATTTACGGCCTCGATGGCGTAGTGGTCAGCGTAACCGACTGCCACGCCTGAGATTGCGGGTTCGATTCCCGCACAAGTCACACATTTGTGTGCATGAACATGGATGTTTGTCTTGGTCTGGGTGTTTCTATGTATAATATGTACGTAATTACAAAAAACATGTATATATGTATGTTTATCCATTGTCTAGTACCCATAGTACAAGCTCTGCTTAGTTTGGGCTAGATGGTGTTGTGTGTATGTGATAGAATATTTATTTACTTATTTACTTAATTATTGACAAAAGCTATTAAACAATTACAGAATGTTTAATGACAAAGCTTTGTAATAAAATGTTACTGTTTGTAAAATAGTTTCGTTATCATATTTGTAATTCGGAATGTTTCCGGTTATTATAATAATGCTAAAATATAATATTTTGACATGATACCATTTTTGACATTACACATTATGTCAATTAATTTATGTTAATTTCATTTTATGATTTCATGTACCTAATATAAATTTATATTCCAATGTATTTTTTATGTTTATAAGGGTTTTATCTGCTGAATATTGAATAATGATTAATCATTCAAATTAAGGATGAATATTGAATTCTAATTAAAATATTTAATAATGTTATGTGGTAGAAATTTATCTTTTTATTTGTTTTTTATGTTTAGAAAATTATACCTGCTGAATACTGAACAATAATTCAAATTAATGATTGTAAATACTATAAATTTAAATTTAATATTTTGTGTGCAATATTTTGCATTAAGGCAGAATATATCATGAGCACTTTATAATAATGTCGTCTTGTATGAATATCTACATTATCAGCAAATAAATAATTTCTATTTCATACTTTGACATTTTATTGCTTATAACCCGTAGGTATACCTACATAAAACAGCAAAGAAATTAAATACCATCAAATTCGTCTCAAATAATTTGAATCGAATGAAATCAACGACAACTCGAAACGCCTGCCATTTGATTTAAAAACACTTGCCGTTAATAATTCTCACATATATCGCAAATCACTTTATATCACCGAACACTGGCATAAAATAAAATAAAAGAAAAACATACAAATAAACGTCATCACTTAAGCACGCGTGATACATCAATATGAATTGAAGAAAATAATTTGTCGAATGTCTCTCACCTTTTATTGTTTAAACAATTTTATCTTAAGAGATGTACGTATCACTTATCGCGTGTACACTTCTCCATAGTCACATATCAAGTACGACTTACTCTACTATTCGTGAAGTAATCAACCTCTGCTAAAACATAAAAACACGTGTCTGTATACAGGAGGCTTACGTTTTTATTGTGAGAAAAAATACGATATTATCTGCAGGTTGTATTAATACACAGTTGCACGGCTATGTTATTAACTAGCTTTTTCCCACGGCTTCGCTCGCGATAATTTAGAATTTGACAATCAATTCGAGTTGTACTCTGCTTGTAATAATATAATTCAATCATGACTCGAAAGACACGTGGCGCCATCTATTATCATAAGAACGTTATTGTTGTAGTAATTTTTTTAGGGATGAAAGGTAGTGTATGTCCATTTCTGTAGACCTGACAACGTATATGCAAAATTTTAAATTGATCGGTTCAGTGGTTTAGGCGTGAAAAGGTAACAAACAAACAAACTCATTTTCGCTTTTATAATATTAGTTAGGAAGTTAGGATTAGGATAATAGCCGTATAGCCGTGTGGGTATACGTACGGGTATATAGCAGGCTTACATTTTAACGGGGTAGGCAGAGGTTTTTGGGAAAGATGTTTGGCCACTTGGACGACTTTATAAAAAACATCATAGAAAGAAAAGTGGAAGGAAAGAGAGGAAGAGGCAGACCCAGAAAGGCATTCACAAATCAAATAAAAGAAAAGGCGAAGGTCAAGTCTTATAAGGAGGTCAAGGTATTGGCCGAAAATCAAGAAAGATGGCGTATATTCCACCGACAAGAGCAAAGCTCTTAAATATAAAGAAAGGCTGTGGTGTATAAAATCTACAATTTGTTAACTATGATGTTATATGAGCACGAGAGCCTATCGCTGTCTACCGGACACAGTTTCAGACCCCGTGCTGCGGCAGAGAATTTCTTCTCAGAAAACCCAATAATTGTTTTTCCGATCCATGAATCAAATACTAGACTTTATGTAGATCATTCGCTTACACTGTATCACCTATGTAAGTAAGTAAGTAAGTATTTTTATTTTTAAAATATAGGTACACAAAATACAGACAAATATTATAACTTATAACACAGCAAAAAAAAAATTACATATATAATGAAAAACGAGGTTACCACTCAGGTTTATTGTTGGTTTGCGGTTAATACCTTAAACCAAGCCTGATGTTATGTGGTAACGCCAAGTGACGCCCGGACGTACATCAGCTATTGTTCAAATTATATAAAGTGCCAAACTTGTCAGCTCGTTAAAAGCCTACAAATCCGCCTGAAGGTTAGTACAGTCCAGTATTAGATCACTGTCTTATAACGTATTGTAACTGTGATTGGAAAAATAGCAGGGATACTTATCTCTCCATGTTTAGGCAGCCAAGATTGAAGAAAGAAAATGTCAAATGGATAGCACGCTTTTTCTTTAAAATACTGTTAATTAGTTTTTTTTTTTTTACTTTTCTATAGGTACTTAGCTATGTAATTTTTTTTTATTATTAAATTTTGCAGAAATTTGGATAAATCTTGGTACACAGATTGGAGAGGGCCACTTAAAACACTACGCCATTTGTGCAGCTAAATAAAACACAAATTGACAGAAATAAACATAAATATATTATAGTTGATAGCTGTTTTAATTAATATGTAGTATGTCTTAAGATTTAAGAGCAGCGATGGCTCAATGGGAAGATCAACAGATAGCAATGCAGAGGGTCTCGGGTACGAACCCACGTCGCGCTCCTCTGACTTTCGGAAGTTATATGACTTTTCGAAATTATGTGCGTATTGATTGACAATTATCGCCTGCTCCATGCCTCGGAAAGCACGTTAAGCCGTTGGTCCCGGCTGCCATGAACATCTATGGTAGTCGTTATTGGGAGAGTGTCGACACAAAAGATTTCACTGGGTCGAAGTGTCACCGGTCTACACTGACTGGCCCCCACATAAGATAAGATAAGATAAGATTTAAGACAAATAAGACTGAACAACTCTTCTTTTTCTAGAAAGACTAGGACTAATTCTTATTTCGCAGGGAATTTTTATCAATTTAAAATCAATTTATCAATCAATTAAAAAAAACAATGGACACAAAGCATACCATACCCGGTACAACAATTTATGGAGCACACAATTTTTTTTCTCATGTATGTATCGAACCTACCGCAGTCGATGCATCGACAGGCGATCACTTAAACCAATACGCCATCCTTGCAACTTTTATTTTAGTTGCTAGCAATATTTTTAACAAAAAAATTGGTTGTCTGTAAAGTCGGTTTACGGACGATAGTTCAACGTGACAACGTCATAATAAAATTTCTTTCCCGTAACGTTACAATGAGCGTAACGGGACAATGAGCGTAACGGGACAATGAGTCATCCTTTTTCGTGCGTGCAGCCGGCGTTCATCGATTTATTAGACGTTGTCACGTCAAAAACATTTGCGTACAAATCCTTAATGAACTACCATATTTTGCAGTATATTACAAGTTATTTGTTCCATTGATACGAATTGAGCTCTAATTACAGGTTTTATGCTATTTTGTAATTAACTCTATTTAAAACAATCGATGACGTCAAAGTAACAATTTATATAATTGGTCGTATTGGTCTTGCAACTTCTATTGTAGATTAATTGTCGAATTAAATAATTATCTTTGATGATTTGCATACTGTACATATTAATGTTATTGCCTTGGTAGCGCAGCCCTGGTGATTGTGGCTGATTCGATTCTCGGGTCGTACAAAATGTGTGTTCATGTCAAGAAATTCTCTATAAAAGCACGGAAACTGTGGCTGCTAGATGGTAATAGGCTCGCTTCATATTACCTATAACTATAGCTGGTGAAATGTGGGTGTTTTTTTTAAGTGAAAGATTCTTTAGGCACGTTAAGCACTTCTTAGATGAACAAAAATCATAGAACTCGCGTCATCTTCACGCCTCCACGCTTTTTTTTTTTAGAGTATTAACAATATCTCAGAAATGGTACGTCCTACGCAAAAATAACGAAATTCTGCCCTCTTAATAACCACTAAGAGAGTATCAGGAAGTAGCATCCGACCCGCCACTTTTTGTTATTTTCTTTTTTTGTTTGATAAAGAAGTGTTTATGATCAAGAATTAAAGTTTTCACTTCTATCGACAGTCCTCAAAGACTGCCCCAATATTTTGTTTTTATGGTATAGTAGGCAAACGCGCAGACGAATCGCCTGATGGTAAGCGATTACCGCTGGCTATGGACACCCGCAACACCAGAGGAGTCACGTTGCCAGCCTTTTAAATTCCCGTCCCCCTCCCCAGGAGGGAAGGAGGGGTTGGACCTCCGGTACCTTCACTCGACGAAACTCAACGTAAGCGTTTCACGCCGGTTTTCTATGAGGCCGTGTTATCACTTCGGTCGAGCCGGCCCATTCGTACCGAAGCGTGGCTCTCCCACGGTATCAATGTAATAGGTAAACCTTTGTCTACCTCTTCAGAGATATAGGGTTGCCACTATGTATGTATCTTATCTTATCTTATCTTATGTGAGGGCCAGCCAGTGCAGACCGGCGACACTTCGACCCAGTGGAATCTTTTGTGTCGACACTCTCCCAATAACGACTGCCATAGATGTTCATGGCAGCCGCGACCAACAGCTTAACGTGCTTTCCGAGGCACGGAGCAGGCGATAATTGTCAATCAATACGCACATAATTTCGAAAAGTCATATAACTTCCGAAAGTCAGAGATGCGCGACGTGGGTTCGAACCCGAGACCCTCTGCATTGCAGTCTGTTGGTCTTCCCACTGAGCTATCGCTGCTCTCCACTATGTATGTAAGTATGTATTATTACAACCAGAAATATCACTTGCAGTTTTTTCTTTCTAGTTGTATTTCGGTTCTCATTATAAATTCGCATATTGCCTACAACGTGTATTGATCAGATGGGTTATCACTGAGAACTTTCTGTCTGAAACACACTACATAATATTTTATAGTCCCTCATATACGACAAATGTCCCTCTGATCCATACATTCAAAAGTTAATGTAACATATTGTAGCACTTTTTTAAACTACTTCACACTCTACATATTTTATAGTTACTTTTTCGTGAATTTACTCTTTCATTTCGAGTATTCAGGAGGTACATATTTGGGTTATTCTAATAAATTATAATTAACCTATTCGCTGTTCCGTGATAGACACAATAGAAAATCTATTGTTATGTATCATATGTGATTCATCGGACAGGGAACCTGTTAACTCTATTATCTATTATATGTATAATATATGTAAGTATTTACAAAATAAAAAGTATATATGTATGTGTATCAATTGTCTAGTACCCATAGTACAAGCTCTGCTTAGTTTGGGCTAGATGGTGTTGTGTGTATGTGGTAGAATATTATTATTACTCGTATTATACATTTAGACTATTGAAAATTATAACTTGTACCTAATCCTTATACAAAAATTACTCAAATTTTTTTAAATTATTTTATTGTAATAGGAATAGAATCCGGATCTCACGATCAGTAGTTGCGCAAACGCTCACGTTTTTGCGGTTCCATCAGCGCCGGTAATTAGTGAGTTACATAACATTTACTGATTACTGCCACAAAGGTGATTAGAGATTGGATATGCATACTTACTTAACAAAAGGTCAGGCGCGTATTATTGGTAAACCTTTTTTAAATCCAAAGATCAAATCGAACAAACACAGATATTAAACTTAAGATGCCTTACAAAGACATATTAAAATGCACTGGCACATTCACAAAAATCTTTTTTGTTAGCAAGCATTTTTGTTTGAATATTTTGTAAAATAAAATGTTTATTTTAAATTTACGCAAAGTGTAACAAACTCGTGTAGCTCTGTCGAACGTTTGTATAATACTAAGGAAACCAGCCTACACCTCTGAGTTTTATATTTAACTTAAGATCATCTCTCATCTGTATTGAATCCAACTACATGAATGAACGATGTAATTAAATAGTAATTTATCATTTTAATCGATAATTGAAAGCTATGAATTTTGGTTACCAATATTAACCTTGAAATTTGTGCAACTTGATTTAATAGTTCTTAAGGCAAATTAATAATACTATTATATATATTAACTATTTTATATATGATTACTTTTTTATATATGAACGCCTCTGATTCCATAAAAGTGTTTGCGGATTTATATTACAACCTCAGGTTACATAGTATGGGCTATTGTCGTCATGCGCTCTTTCAGACTCCTCCGTGCTGAACTGGTGATTCCCTGAGAGATAGACCCATGCATCGACCTCAGGATTTCACGACGCATGCAAACATAAACGAAAACTAATACTTCAACCCACCGAAGCAGTTACTTATTTCAAATTAATATGTTAGTTGCTTTATTAAAAATGTATATGTTATTAAAGCTATGTTTTACACATATCATAGGACTTAAGTCCTGTACAATCGCTGTGTAGCAAATACAAATAAAAAATTGGCCACAAAAGAAATCCAAAGTAGGAAGAATTATATTATGGCGATCTTCCATTATCTTGGCGCACCACTCCACTTAAGTAAGTAGCTTAGCTGTCCATAAGCGTTAGATAAACTGACTCACTATCAAATTATCACATAAAACGCGTAAGGGACCCATAACAGTTCCTTGTGGGACACCATTTCATAAACGTTCACCTGCTTACAAAGTAAATTATTGATGAGCTAATAATTTAAGTAACTTTACTATCTATGCTCTAAAATAAATGGAAAAGCTGAACGAGTACCAAATCCTAACTAATATTATAAATGCGAAAGTGAGTTTGTTTGTTTGATACGCTTTCACGCCTCTTCTACTCAAACGGTCATCATGAACCTTTGCATACACATTTTCAATGGAACAGAAAAGGACATATGGTATCTTTCATCCAGAAAAAAGTACCGTTACTAATCTGACCTAACCTACATTTACGCGAGCGAAGTCACGGGCAAAATCTAGTTATTATATAGGGGACCCATTACAGTTCCTTGTGTGACACCTATTCTACCTTATAGAGAAATTATGTTTTAGTCGTCAACATCAAAGTTATTTGCAATGATGAATATTATAAAGATTTTCCTAGTTTACCTTATACAAAAGAAAGAGTAATTTACATACAATTGTTGAATCACGAGGAAACAGTGTTTTCAATATTATTGATGACGCTCTTCAGGTTTTTCCATAAACGTAGTATCTAGTGGTTTAGTCTCACGATGATAGAAGAAGGTTAGATGAAGCATGGTTTTTCTAAGAAATTGATACAGCACTTAAGGTTTTTAATTGAACATTGGCAGTAAATGTAAATTCACAGAAAAAATTTAGTCTAACTTTGACATTCATAAGTGTTACCTTGTAACCTAACTTGAATAAATTTATTTTTGATTTTGATTTTGAACACAGTAATATAAAGGCAATATAAATATTTGGAATTAAAATGGTATCGCTGTCAGGCTATTTCTAAGTCATATCTTACTAGTATTTAACTGCGATTCCGCCCGCATCAATTCTTATCCTATTGGTTTTGACCGCGATTACGCTTGTATCAATCCCATGGGAATACATTACTGGGATAAAATATTTCCTACGTTATATGTGTCTATGATTTATTCTGTATGTGCTAAATTTAGTTTCAATTTGTTCAGCAGTTTACGCATGATGGGGTAACAGATATTTATACATTTTAATCGGAAAACAGGTTTCATCGTTAATTTATATTTTTTAATTTTAAAAGGACATTTCTGCACTAGAACTCCATGCTGTATCGCGGGGGAGATTACAAACATTCAACAACGGACACAAAGAACATCCAAAGTCGGAACAACTAATAGTGTATCACACAGATTTTGGTTCCGTGTGAGAAATCAAACCCGCAGTCAGAGACAGTGGTGAGGCGCGCTTTAAAACCACTATACCATCACTGCAGTCAGATGTGAGCTGTAGTATTTGTACTATACTGATATTATGATCTTCTAATTATTTATAACTAGCGGTCGCCTAGTGCTCGAAATTCGACCAAAGTTTGCCTGTAAGATATTGCTGACATATTATATATTGATAGATGTAACCATAGTGACGCGCTTCGACTGCGTGTGTCAAATGCATGGTTGTGTGCGTGTAGTGTTTTTTCATTAATTTAATGTATTTCTAAAGCATATTTTAAAAAATATTAGCATTCGTCACTTCTTCTCTGTATAAACTATAAGTGTGCGAAATTTCATACTCCTCCGTCCGCCTAATTTTCGTAAAAAGGGATCCAAAGTTTTCGCTTCACGTATTAATATATAGATAATAATAATATCAGCCCTGTATTAAACTGTCCCACTGCTGGGCACGGGCCTCTTCTCACTATGAGAAGGGTTAAGCCATAGTCCACCACGCTGGCCTAGTGCGGGTTGGCAGACTTCACATATCTTCGAGAACATTATGGAGAACTCTCAGACATGCAGGTTTCCTCACGACGTTTTCCTTCACCGTTAAAGCAAGCGATAATCAACTATTTAATATGCATTTTACTTCGTAAAGTCAGAGATGCGCGCCTTGAGTTCGAACTCGAGACCTCTGCGTGGCAGTCCAACGGTTTCCCACTAGGCTATCGCTGCTTCTAATTATTTACCAGAACATTTTATGTTGGGAATCTCACTTTGAACGCACTCAGACTAGCTTGTTTTTAAAAGAAGGATAAAAACAGTTTGCATTACTTAACATCCTTGAGCAATAGGTGATCGAAAAAAGTAACCTTGAATTTTTTACTTGATTCATATTGTAACAGGTTTTTTATATTCAATAATTTACCTTGTTGTTTAATTAAGTTAAATATAACGAGTTAAAAAAAAGAAATAACCCGCATTATGATAATAAATTATTTCATACTAGCTTTTGCCCGCGGCTTCGCTCGCGTCAAAGTAGGTTAGGTTATGTTAGTAACAGTAAATTCAATTATTACAAAATTCAAATAGTTCTTTTTAAATAAATTATAGTCTATGTTATTCGGTGATAATATAGCTTTCTAATAGTAAAATAATTTTTAAATTGATTGAGACGTTTTTGAGTTAAAACCCAATATTAGTATAGATAAAATTTGTAGCTGCTTAGTCCCTTGAAGAAATAATAATACCAAATATTGATTTTCTTGTCACAGTTAATGACAAAATTATTTTTGAACAGCATGTATAATATACAATGCAACCATACGACATTGTAACTGGAAACACTTCAGATTAGCGTTACAATTGTTCCTTCACTTAGCGTAAAGATAATATTGTGATGCTGCAAATGTTATTTTTGTACAAGTATATAACTACACAATTGATTTATTTTACTTTTTTCACAGCAAAGGTGAAATCGAATAAAAACGGCTAAGGTAACTAAGGATTGAAATTAAACTACTATATACGGATTTTGTCGCGTTGTTTATTTGACACATTATTACAAAATTTTGAAAACTGTTACACTACTATTACTATTAAACTTTACTAATTTGTAAGCTAATTAAATTATTGAAACTATTAAAACAATTTTTATTTATGTTTACACTTTCCCCGACGTTTCGGTTGCTTTTCAGCAGCCATGGTCAGAGACTAAGATGGTAGTTGTCTCAATGTTCCAGTGTATAACAGAATAACATTCGCGTAAACAGAAGACAATATTAACTAATGATTGCTCGCAATACTCTCACTGTTACCCTAGGATATAGGGTAAAAGGGAATGAATGGGAGAGGTAGGTACGTTAGTCGTCGAAATTCTTATTCAGAGGCTGAAAAGCAGTATCTGTTACTAGTTTTATCCTGGTTTACAGTAAAATTGTAGTATTTGCAAGGCCACCTGATGACAGTTAATTTTTTTTTATTTTTTTGTTTTTTAAACAACTAAGGTGGCAAACAAGCATACGGCCCACCTGATGGTAAGTGGTCACTATAGCCTATGGACGCCTGCAACACCAGAGGCATCACTAGCGCGTTGCCGACACTTTAGGACAGGAAGTGGGAAGGAGAAGGAGCGGGAAGGGGATAAGGGGGTATTTGAGCCTCCGGCACTCTCACTCACCGAACGAAATACAATAGTAGGAATACTGCTATTTCACGTCGATATTCTGTGAGAAGGTACCTAGTCCTTCCTCGGTCGAGCCGGCCGATTCATGCTGAAATCAGCGAGGCTCTACTACTCTAAAAAATATACCGTGTGTTTATACTGTCAGCAAATAGTCGGCAACAGTGGACATTTCTATTCAAACTCTTATTTATATCGATTTGTTGTAGGATTCCCCGATAGCTTACCGTTGCGCATACAATGCTAAAAGAGAAATGATATTGACAGGTGATAAACATTATCGGCATACGTCGCGTTTAAATGATCTAGTTGTGATAACAGTCGTCTGTATTATCTATACTAATATTATAAAGTTGAAGAGTTTGTTTGTTTGAAGACGCTAATCTCAGGAACTACTGGTTCGATTTGAAAATTCTTTTAGTTTTGGATAGCCTATTTATCGAGGAATATAACATCACGCTACGATCCACGGGGGCGGCGCAGTAACGATAAACGCGGGTGAAACCGCGGGAACATCTAGTTGTACAATATGGCATTGATAGTGCCTTCACCCGAGCAATCGTTTTGTAACAGTTGTTTTATTGAAGATTACTGATAATGGCACTTGTGAATTCATTGTGGAAGTCTCCGACATATTCGGTGACTAATCTTGTGTTTGTGAAATTTATGAAAATTGATTTGTTTTGTTAAAATAATTGTCCATAATCTAGAACAATGACTTTTTTTATTCCCAGAGGTACTCAACGAGCCAGCGGCTTACCTGGAGGTAGACAACCATTGCTCATGGACGTGGTTGCATAGCAAATACAAGAACAACGAGATGGGTGTAAAAACCCAGGATTCAACCTCTTCGTCTTAAATGTACATCATGTGACCTTGTGACCCCTATATCTCGAGGGCCTTTTGAACCACATAGCTCATATTCAAACTCGACCGAGGTATGAACCCAAGGTGTCTGCATGCCAAGTTACGAGTCAATCGGTCCAGTGGTTCCAGAGTTATGCCTGTTACTAACAGACAGACACACAGACCCACATAGTGTTTTCATTTACCTCTTTCTTTTATTTTTTACAAAATGACCACACTCCACCTGATGGTTAGCAGTCGTGTGGTCTAAGAGCAGTGGCCACCACACCGCCCTCATGGCAGCCGAGGCGATGTTGAGGTCTCTACTTTGACGGCCTGAGAAGGTGCTTTTTCACGCCCCGCTTATAGGACCCAGGATTGAAGGAAGAAGGAAACACCTCTGAAGAAGACTTAGAGGTTAATAACGGGTAGTCGGGTATTTAATCGAAACGTAAATGTGCTTCGAAAGAAAATGACCCCTATTTATTTGCAGCAGTTACACTGTTATAATCGAATTTATACTTTTATACATCCTCAAATCCGTACTTTCTTGAAAAACGTTTTAAAATCTATCAATGTTGCCAGTGTGGTAGGCTATAATGCAACTTTTCTTTTTCTTAAAGTAGTGTAATGGTACTTTGATTTAACTAAAAGAGTAATATAAATTTTGTTACTAGACTAGTTTTAGACTTTTACCTTATTAGGTAAGTTTAAGAGTAGTAGAGCCTCACTGATTTCAGCATGAATGGGCCGGCTCGCAAGGGAAGGACTACGCTCTCACAGAATATCGACGTGAAGTAGCAGTATTCCTACTGTTATGTTTCGTTCGGTGAGTGAGAGTGCCGGATGCCAAATCACCCTCTGTCCCCCTTCCCGTTCTCCTTCCCACTTCCATTCCTAAAGGGCTGGCAACGCGGCAGTGATGAAGTAGTAGTATTCCTACTGTTATGTTTCATTCGGTGAGTGAGAGTGCCGGATGCCAAATCACCCTCTGTCCCTCTTCCCGTTCCCCTTCCCACTTCCTTTCCTAAAGGGCCGGCAACGCGCAAGTGATGCCTCTAGTGTTGCAGGCGTCCATAAGCTACGGTGACCACTTACCATCAGGTGGGCCGTATGCTTGTTTGCCAACTAAAATGCATAAAAAAAAAAGTTTTTCTATGTACTGTGCACAAACATAGCAACAATGGGCGCAAGAAAGTAGAGTCGTAGCATCAACATGGATTAGATAAATTTTATCATGTATGGCGATCGAACCACAGCAGTCGGCACACACACAGTAGTGATGCACTTAAATCTTAGTGTCATACACGCTATCAAGTACACTGGAGATGCGATGCAGTTGAAATAAGGTGTTTCAGTCATTATCCATTTAAAAGTATTGTCAATTGTGTTGTATAATACATCACTTGCTTGATGCTGCTATTTATCACGTTCCTTGATAAATGACATCATTTCGCATATAAATAGCCAAGCTTATGGTGTCTTGAGATATTAATTTACGGGGTATTGTTCAAATGATGTTTACGTACCAACAATCCTCTTTTGCCACCCGTTTGAAACGTAGAGGTGGTTGACGCATTACAGTTGACTTGGGCCTGTCTTATCCTACTTGAGTTCAGGTACTGTCATGTGAAGGATGGATTATGTTTGCTGGAACATTAATTAGGTTGAAGATTGTGTGTGTATTGTTATGTTCTATTTTTGAATCTATTAAGTTTAGACGGTAACAGGTGTGATCATAAAACTATGATCACAAACTCTGTACTAACAGACTAGTTACTTTCCCCTGGATGAATGGATGGATGGTGTAGCGATGACGATTTCCATGTATGGCGTAATGGTTCACGTGGTCGCTTCGTCACTGCCTCCACGTCAAGTGTCGATCACGGGGCCAAAATCTGGGTGATCCATAACAGTTGTTCCGACTTTGGTTATGTTTTGTGGCCGTTGGTTCAAAGTTTGCAAATTCCCCTGCGTACTATGGCACAAGTATAATGGCAAATGCGAGAGGATAAAGGAGACGTTCCGGTCCGTCTGTCTTTAGATAGCTATCTTAGTATATAAAAATCTCGTGTCAAGACGTATGTTCGGGATAAATTCTGAAACTACCGAACCGTTTTTGATCAAACTTCATAACTATCTGTAATTTGGTCCAACTTAAAAGATAGGGTAGTTTTATGTTGCAAAAACGGGCAAAAATTATCTTATGTGAAGCAGACGAAGTTGCGCGGGACAGCTAGTAGAATATAAATTTTTCTTTTTGTAGTGTTTGTGGTCGCCTCACCAGCCTGCATAATAAGTTTCATCCAAATTCAAACAACGGTTTACGTGTGACTTAGTAATTAACTAAATCTAAATATCTAAACATCCGAATACAAGATGTCTCATTGATATTAGCAGGGTTATTTTAATAATATTGCAACTTGTTGTAAAATATAATATGGTCGTCTGTTTATGTAAATGTTATTCATTGAAATTAAACTACTATATACGGATTTTATCGCGTTGTTTATTTGACACTTTATTACATAATTTAGAAACTGTTACACTACTATTACTATTAAACTTTACTAATTTTTAAGCTAATTAAATTATTTAATCTATTATAACTATTTATATTTATGTTTACATTTTCCCCGACGTTTCGGTTGCTTTTCAGCAGCCATGGTCACGGGGAGACTAAGATGGTAGTTGTCTCAATGTTCCAGTGTAGTTATTTCAAATTATCCGAACATAATTTAATCATTCGTTTAATCATTGGTGTTCCTATTTACGCATAATGAGCTCAAAGTATGTATTATGAAGTCTAGCTGTGGTTTGTTGTGAAATAATTAAGGTTAGTATCGAAAAATCAGGTTTGTGATAAAACTATGATATGAAAACAAATAAGTGTCTTCATAACTAACTCCTCATTAATCTTTTAATAAAATACAGGAATCAGCGGGCAACTCCCAACGAGCAGGATTTTACGTGCGGTAATATCCCAGAATACCTTACCTCTAATTACAAACAGGGAAAATTTATTGAAAATTCTATTCTCGAGTAACGTGTAAATATGTTTTTCGTTTACAGCGATGAAATTCTGTGTAATCCTTTATCCTTATTACGGTGCGTTTACAGCCACCCACTGGTGGGCATAGCCCACCGTTGTCATTTATTTGGTAACGGTCGAAATGGACAGGCTCGTTCGGGTAAATATCACTCTCTTACAAAAAACCCATATAGATATGAGTAGTAAGTACACTTACTGAGTTTCATATTAGATGTAGTTTTGGATTAGATGCCGAGGCTCACATTTCTACTGTAGCTAAAGGCATAATAAGAATACTTGCAATTTGCAACACGAATGTTAGTAATCTTTAAAAATAAAAATAATGGAACCAAGTATACTGTACTGATATAATCATTAACAATCCAATTCAGTGATTTACTAGTAATCTTAGTCTCGATAGTGTAATAGTAGTGAATGTCGTATTGACTACTACTAAATGCATTGAAATTAAACTACTACATATATACGGATTTTATCGCGTTGTTTATTTGACACTTTATTACATAATTTTGAAACTGTTACACTACTATTTCTATTAAACTTTACTAATGTTTAAGCTAATTAAATTATTGCAACTATTAAAACAATTTATATTTATGTTTACACTTTCCCCGGCGTTTCGGTTGTTTTTCAGCAGTCATGGTCACGGGGAGTCTAAGGTGGTAGTTGTCTCAATGTTCCAGTGTAGTTATTTTAAAGTACCCGAACACAACATTACATATACTACTAAATGCTGTGCATGAATGTCAAAAAGTTCTCAATAGTAAATAGAACTGTGCCCAGTAGATGACAAAAGTTTTGCCCCTTATTCCGAGGAATACGACCATAAATGGTAAAATGTGGGTGATGTACATACTTCTATGCCTACCCCTAGGTGCTTATTGAGCCGGTGGTCATTATATATAATATAATATGTAAAAATATTCATAGCTTATATATAGCGGCGATACAAGTTTTGAGCTTAGTGTCAAGATCTCTGATAACCAAACTTATTGTAAATAATAATAATAATATCAGCCCTGTATTAAACTGTCCCACTGCTGGTCACAGGTCTTTTCTCAGTGTGAGAAGAGTTAGGCCATAGTCCACCACGCTGGCCTAGTGCGGGTTGGCAGACGTCATATTATATCTTCGAGAACAATTTGGAGAACTCTCAAACATGCAGGTTTCCATACGATGTTTTTCTTCACCGTTAAAGCAAGCGTTATTTAACTAATTAATACGCACATAACTAAAGTCAGAGATGCGCGCCTTGGGATCGAACTCGAGACCTCTGCGTGGCAGTCCAACGGTCTCCCACTAGGCTAACGCTGCTTAGTAAATATTTATGTAAAATTAATTCTTATTCTTAAATTATTCTTGTTCTTAAATTATTCTTATTCTTAAATTATTGTTGTTCTTAAATTAATCTTATTCTTAAATTATTGTTGTTCTTAAATTATTGTTATTCTTAAACTAGATGTGCCCACGGTATCACCCGCGTTTATGATTACTGCGCCGCCCCCGTGTGTCGTAGCGTAATGTTATATAGCCTATAGCCTTCCTCGATAAATGAGCTATCTAACACTAAAAGAAATTTCAATTTGGACCAGTAGTTGCTGAGATTAGCGCGTTCAAGCAAACAAACAAACTCTTCAGCTTTATAATATTAGTATAGATTATTCTTATTCTAATAAAGCATTACACTAAAAAAATGTAATTTGTCTGGTCTTCCCTAGGTAAAAAATCTAGAGGAAGACTGCTGTAGTATCACAACATACTAAACTGTTCAGTCTGTTTAGTACTGTTAATACACATTTACTCTGATTGATATTGAATTAAACGTGTACACGATGAAGTGATCACAAACCGTGGATAGTTCAGTTATGATACAATTGACGTAGTTAGCGCAAATTATGCTCTAATGGTGATTTATGGCTTAACTGAATAACGGCCTTTAAATTGGCCTCAGCCTGATAATCGAACCGTCACAATTATCACAGATTTTTGATACGATTCAGTGATTAAGTGGAGGCTGTATTTGTATATAATAAAAAAAAAATCTTAATGCTAATATCAGCCTTAATCGTTTGAAGACTTACGCTATTTGTGTACGAAATGCGGTATGTACAAATATTGAAGTGAAAATTTCTTTAGCGGCGTTGTGCACTTTTTTGTGATGGGTAAAAAATTTTAAACTCGCGTCAGGACACGTGAACTCATCGAAAATTCGTAAGACCGAGGGAGAATTGTCAAACACGCGTCAGGACACGTGACCTGATCGAAAATTCGTAAGACGGAGGGAGAATTGTCATGTTTGTGTACGATAGCGCAATAAATGAATATTGTATTTTACCACATAAATGATAGTACTCTTATACTGATAATTAAAGCAATTCGTGTAAAATGATTCCCTAACCATTCCAAAATATCAAAAATGCACAACGTTAATATTCAAGTTTTCACTTCTGCCGGCACTAAACATATTATATATAATGAAGTCTGCCAACCCGCACTAGGCCAGCGTGGTGGACTATGGCCTAACCCTTCTCATAGTGAGAAGGGCCCGTGCCCAGCAGTGGGGCAGTTTAATATAGGGCTGATATTATTATGTTAGAATTGCGATTGAAGCTGTGTATCACACAAATATTTATCGATAGCCAGATAGATAGATGGGAGATTTAACAATGGCGGCGAGGTGACCACTTTCACTTATGCGCCATCCTTGCAATCGAAGTCAATACTAAATAACAGTGTTATTATAGCTGACTGCATGGCATAATATTCTATTATGTTCATGCAACTGTTATACATTGAAATTGAATACAGATTTTATCGTGGTAAATAAAATAGAATTTGCCCGCGGTTTTGCTCGGGTGAATGTAGGTTATGTAAATTTTCTATCCCACGGATAAGAAAAATACCTGTTCAGTAATTTTTTCTCGATAAAATAGCTTCCATCCAGAAAAAATAACTGTTTAAAATGTGCAATAACTGTCTGTGTTAGGGTAGCCTCTATGTTCTTTTCTGTACTCCTGATGATCGGTCGAGCAGTTAATGCATAAAAGCGTAGCAAATAAACAAACTCAAATTCGTAATTATAATATTTGTTAGAAAGTTAGGATAGAACTAGTTTTAATTTCAAAATATGAAATTAGACGAATGTCTGCCCGAGATATTCTTATGGCTGCTGAACAGCAGTTAACAAATCGTGGCAAATGTAAATATAAGTAGTTTCAATATAGTTTAAAAGGCATAAAAAATCTTACAAAGTAGGTTAATTTCAACAAGTAAAAATCAGATCAATAAAATCTGTACAATGAATTCGATGTTGCCAAATTCTTCGGTGAAACTTGCTCATGTGGCAACTGGTTTCGGTAAATCTTATTGTGTAAAAAATAAACCCGTCCTTTTTATATGCGCTAAATTTACCGGGTACGTTTTCTTTGGATAAATTTTTTGTTTGTCTTTATTTGGTAAGTAGCTTTTAGCTACGTCTCCGTCCGTGTAGACTTTATTTGTTGAGAAAATCTTTAGGAAATATCAAAAATTCTTCAAAATATTAGAATTTTTAGATCAATATAAATACAACAATGTATTAATTTATACTAACTCTATAGAGTTAGTATAAATTAATAAAAAAAATATATAAATAGACAAAAGTAAACAGTTTAGTAGTTGAGCAGCGATAGCTCAGTGGGGAGACCAACAGACTGCAATGCAGAGGGTCTCGGGTTCGAACCTACGTCGCGCACCTCTGAATTTCGGAAGTTATATGACTTTTCGAAATTATGTGCTTATTGATTGACAATTATTATCGCCTGCTCCGTGCCTCGGAGAGCATGTTAAGCCGTTGGTCCCGGCTGCCATGAACATCTATGGCAGTGTTATTGGGAAGTCAGTGCTCTCTAATATCCTGACACTGGTCTAGTCTTAGGGTATTGTTAGCCTTCGGGTTGCGGAGGTCAGGTGGTAGCCGCTCCATGTAAAAACTGATATCCAGTCAAATCCGGTTAGACTAGAAAGCCGACCCCAATTGACGGGAATAATAAAGGCTAGGGAGAAGAAAAGAATATTAAATACTTCAGTTAGAAGTAAGTTCACATAATTTGTGAATGAGTAGAATATAAACTACAACATTGTATCACAATGCACTGCTTCATAGAGTTCCATTAGTTTTATGTATCCTTAAGGATAATTTTAATCTTAGGTAGCAGGTATAAAGTACGTAATTTATAGCAAACTTAAAGAGCTGAGTTTGGCACGAGGCCAACGATACAAATGAAGTAGGAAATTATCGTACAATATCTAGTCTATATTTTTGCAGGGTTAGGCAAAAATGTACCGTCCTTTTAGAAGTGAAAACTTCTTTAACGGCGTTATGCACTTTTTTTTGTGATGGGTAAAAAATGTTAAACTCGCGTCAGGACACGTGACCTGTTCGAAAACTCGTAAGACGGAGGGAGAATTGTCATGTTTGCGTACGATAGCGCAATAAATGAATATTGTATTTTACCACATAAATGATAGTACTAATAATAATAATAATAAAATACAATATCAAAAAATGTATCACTAGGTTAAATAAAAGCGCACAAACCGCAGGGCAGCTTGTGGCGAGCTGAATATGAGTGGCGACACTGCGGTCCTGAATGCCTCAGAGAGACGGTGAGGGCCTCGTCCCCAGCTTTCCGTTACTGGTTGGCTGGGGTGGAACTTCAAGAGCGCCCGTAGGACTCTCAACTCTGGCTTGCCTTGATCGGCCAGTCAGAGGGGGGCCGCTAGAGCTACATGCTTGGGGGTGGAAGTGTCATTTTCAAGGGCATAACTACGGGGAAATCCGCTCCGGGTCTCCGTTTTCACGAGATCCGTGATGGTGAAACCGGCGCCGCACCGCTCGACACCCGTAGCCGCTCGCACCGGTGTTGCCTTCTGCTGCTGGCTTGTAGGCCTATAGTGGCTATTCAGGGGGCCCATCTAGTGAGTTGGCGAGTCACCGTTTGTCCATTCGATTGATGCTATTAGAGTATTCAGGGCAGATGCCATTTTATCATCCATAGTTACCAATATACCAGTCCATCAAACACCCATACCCATAGCCCATATATTAGAATCCATACGTAGCAATAGTCCTACGCCTACTGCGGCTAGTGCCGCTGTAGGTGTTCCATCCCACCTATGATTAAAACTCTCGAAGGGCCTCTTCACGTTGGACCCATGTCTCCGTGTAAGCCTCCCAAAGGGCCGGGTATTTTCCTAACGTATTAGGAATATACCCGTAAAAGAGAAACAAATAAGAAAAAAATAATAATAAACCCCTCTGGGACAGTCGTTATCTCCTCATGAGACTAACGCGATACCGGAGGGCATAGTATACTAGCTTATAAACTACCAGCTTCGCCTTGTGATATAAACAAAAAATGTATCACCAGGTTAAATAAAAGCGCACAAACCGCAGGGCAGCTTGTGGCGAGCTGAATGTGAGTGGCGACACTGCGGTCCTGAGTGCCTCAGAGAGTCGGTGAGGGCCTCGTCCCCAGCTTGCCGTTACTGGTTGGCTGGGGTGGAACTTCAAGAGCACCCGTAGGACTCTCAACTCTGGCTTGCCTTGATCAACCGGTCAGAGGGAGGCCGCTAGAGCTACATGCTTGGGGGTTGAAGTGTCATTTTCAAGGGCATAACTACGGGGAAACCCGCTCCGGGTCTCCGTTTTCACGAGACTCACGAGTCACGAGCGGTGCGGCGCCGGTTTCACCATCACGATGGTGAAACCGGCGCCGCACCGCTCGACACCCCTAGCCGCTCGTACCGGTGTTGCCTTCTGCTGCTGGCTTTTATGCCTATAGTGGCTATTCAGGAGGCCCATCTAGTGAGTTGGCGAGTCACCGTCTGTCCATTCGATTGATGCTATTAGAGTATTCAGGGCAGACGCCGTTTTATCATCCATAGTTACCAATATACCAGCTCATCAAACACCCATACCCATAGCCCGTATATTAGAATCCATACGTAGCAATAGTCCTACGCCTGCTGCAGCTAGTGCCGCTGTAGATGTTCCATCCCACCTTTGATTAAAACTCTCGAAGGGCCTCTTCACGTTGGACCCATGTCTCCGTGTAAGCCTCCCAAAGGGCCGGGTATTTTCCTAACGTATTAGGAATATACCCGTGAAAGAGAAACAAATAATAATAATAATAATATTCTACTACTACTACTTACTATTATAGTACTTTTATACTGATAATTAAAGCAATTCGTGCAAAATTATTCCCTAACCATTCCAAAATATCAAAAATGCACAACGTTAATATTCAAGTTTTCACTTCTGCCGGCGCTCCCGGAGTGCAACCCCCAAATTATTTTTTTGTTTGTACAGCTAAGTTGGCAAACAAGCATACGGCTTACCTGATGGTAAGTTATCACCGTAGCCTATGGATGCCTGCAACACCAGAGGCATCACTTGCGCGTTGCCGACCCTTTAGGAAAGGAAGTGGGAAGGAGAAGGAGCGGAAAGGGAGAAAGAGTGTGATTGGGCCTCCAGCACTCTCACTCACCGAACGAAACACAACAGTAGGAATACTGCTATTTCACGTCGATATTCTGTGAGAGGGTAGTCCTTCCCCGGTCAAGCCGGCCCATTCATGCTGGAATCAGCGAGGCTCTAGTATTTATGTTTCATCCATCATGGATTTTGGTTCCACATAATAGAGTCCGAAACTATGGCCGTCATCCAAGCCCAGATTAAAACCCAGTACAAAGCATCATGAATAGAGAGCGTATAGGGACTAGTGCTGTCTTCTAGGTCCAGTTTAAGATCTAGTAAGTGCATTTATTGTGTTATGTTTCTTTTTAGATTTGAGTAAGTACTGTGGCTAAATATAGTATGACTTCACGGTACTTTGAGCTCATTCTGCGTAGGAACATCAAGAAATTATGTTCAGTTTCTTTGAACCTGGTATCTACCAGACGTATGGTACACATTTTAGGGTGCAGGAAACGGACACAAAAGATCCCACTGGGTCGAAGTGTCGCCGGTCTGTACTGACTGGCTCCCACACACAAGATAAGATAAGATAGGGTGCAGGAAAATTTTCGTCTACCAGGCTCAGTTTAAGATCTCGTATTGCTACTGAGAATTTCTTATCAGATGCAATCAATAACAATTTGCTAAAACCGGGAATCGATATCAAAACCTAATATACACTAATCGCATGCTTTAACGCTGAGGTATTAACAAAAATGACCGCATCATACATCATAATAACATGGTATAAGGCAATCGAATTGTTGGGCAAGATTAAACATCCTGACTTGAAAATAAAAGAAATATGACATTCAAAAACTGGTTTGTACGAAGATACTTTTGATTATTGATGTGCAAAAAAATGCAATGGCCGAAGAACTTTCTAAATTTAAATCTGGACTTTAAAAGGTCGATGAACTTAAGAGCGATGGATTGCAATGAAAATAAAATGCATCGACGCAAGTTGACCGTCGAAGCCGGAACTTAAAGTTATTTTGGTACTTAAAAGGTTTTTGATATGTAATTTGCAGGACCCGTTCACTTTTTTACTGCACCAGCAAACAAATAACAAGCTATTGACCTACATGTCTTACTTGAAATGGTTGAATCTCGTATATTCTAAAGGTGCTTAAATATTAGTACCAATATTTCATAGTAGTAAGTGGATATACGCTTAATAAAATTTCGACTTAACTTGAAATTTGGAAGTTAGGCAATTTGAACTCTAATTGTGTGACTATAATCTAATATTTTATTTGTGTTACGTAATTGCAACAGAGTTTAAATTTGTTCAATACAACATACTCAGATAAGTCTCTCTTTAATTAAGCGTGTATGGTGTAAGCCTTACCGAAGTTGCTTTGTACGAGATGGATATCACTGATAGGTATATTTATCTGGAGTAGCGCAACGGTAGGTAATCCGACTGTTGTGCATGAATTCTATTACTTGTATTCTTTCCTTTTCTCATAGATTGTTTATGTAATTGTAATATAAAATTAAATATAGCACTGTAATAATAATAAGTTTGCATGTAAAATAAAATGTATTAAGTGTTCTGGTAACACCACGACGAACTCCACGAGACAGGCTTGACCTAGTGTGGAGTTCATTCTTATAACTTAAGTAGAATCATAAGGAATTGTAATATGTGATTTCTCTTTTAGTAAATAAATAAAAATATTATATTATTATTATATTATATATTATTATATTGTTTATTTGTCAAGAAGTTCTGAGTGCGACAAGGTATTCGGCATTGTGCCCGATAGACAGCAACAGGCTCGTCCCCTAATAAGTAGGGCATTAACTCGTCATTATCACTACTAGCGGTCGCCTAGTGGTCAAAATTCGACCAAAATTCCTAAGCTTGCTACTTTGTTTTCTGTTTTTCTCTATTACATATAAATAAGGTATAGGTAACCATAGATACAAAGAATTGTACGACGTCCGACGAACAATGTCGAAATACTACGAACGCGATTTCACTGCGTGTTACAAATGCATGGTTGTGTGTGTAGTGATTTTTTCATTAATTGAATGTACTTTAATGCATATTTTATAAAAATATTAGGATTCACCCCTCCTTCTCCATATTAACTTTAACTGTGCCAAATTTCATACTTCTCCGTCCGCGCAATTTTCGTAAAAAGTGATACAAAGTTTTTGCTTCACGTAATATATAGATGTGGGTGTAATACTTCTTTGCCAACCCTTTTGTTATTTTATTTTTACAAAAGACAAACATGCAAAGGGCTCTATACAAACATTCAAACAACGGACACAAATAACACCGAGACTTGAAATAATCATTTGTGGATCACACAAATTATTGTCTCGTGTGGGGATCGAACCCACACCACGCGTCGCAGCGGCAGTGGTGAGGCGACCATTTAAACCACTTAGCCATCCGTGCAGCCCAGATTTGAAGACTTTGACAGATAAAGGCGTAAGGCTATGTCTGTAGAAATTGCAATGACGTTTTACGGCTGTTTTTGCTGTGAAAATGTTATCATGCATAAACAGCCGTACTACAATTAGCATCAAATATGTTGAATCCATTGACGACATCGAAATAAATCACTGGGAATCCTTTTTCACTCCGAATCATGACGTTTACGAGGAAGATTAATGGATGTTTTTGCAAATGATCTCATACATATGTCTTAAAAAAGTTACGGATAATGTTACCTATGTGTCATCATAAGGATATTCTTCTATTTTACAATGCTAGTAACATTTATTACTAATATCCTATACTGGAGAGACAATTGCTACGTCTATTAACAGGACGTAATTTGGGCATTTGTTCTTAGTATCATATTTATCGACACACGCTTTTTTATGTAAGGGCATGGGCCTTTTTACCGTTACCGTAGCTTGTGAGCGGTTGTTATTTCATGAGGTGCAGTCGCGCGCTATTTATAGTAGGTTTCACGAGACTATAGATACGTATTAATAATATTGTCCTCCATACCAAATTGCCGTCATGGTGGCTAATCTTAGCGGAGACTGACCATCACTCTTAAGATCCCATGGGACGGCAATTCGACACGACCGGAGAGAGATGAGGCGCAGGACTAATGGCTTTACGTGCTTTCCGAAGCAGGGAGGTGTCTAACCCCGCCAATTCCTAACTCCGGGAGGCTATTGAGATTACTTTACAGAAAACCGAGATACTTTTTGTAGGCCTGACTTGAATTCGAGCCGGAGGCCTCATCTAAAACAGTCACATTCAATTCCGCGTTGCCATCAGGCAGTCAATAGAGGCATGATGGGGAGTAAGCCAATACTTTGTATCGTAATAAAATGTAAAATTATTTCAGAGAAAATATTTCTATGTAATGCTTACAATACCAGAATGTTTATATATATGCATACATACATAGATTCACGCCTGTCTCCCAGAGGGGTAGGCAGATACTACGGATTTCCATTTGCTACGATCCTGACACACTTCTCTGCCTTCATTCACTTTCATCACATTCCTCATACACGCCCGTCGGTTCAAGGAGCTCTTAACCTGGCCTTTGTCCAGAACGCCTCCAATCTGATCGAGAAACGTTTATATATCTAGGTATATAATAGTCAAAACAATAAAACTCCTTTACCCATTAAATGCTGGTAATAAACCTTGAGGCACGATGATGGCCAAGTTATCATAAGTTCAGTTAATCAATGAGTTGTTTTCCTTAAAATTAGTATGAAACCGATGTCCTTACAACAATCATTTTTGCTTTTGAGCACATTCAAAAACACTCAAGGCTCACTTGCTTGCAAGTAATCGTTTACGACTTTGCGGTTACTACAATTCGTGACTGCAAATAAGACGTGGTTTCCAGAAATCAGATTTCTCACTTAAGAGGAAACACAAGTGCCGTATTTCCATACAAACGTAGTCCCCTGTTTCTTCCCTGGATAATGCCAGTAGAGCAATAATTTTTTTCCAAGAAATGTATGGGCTCCACTGGCATGTCCGTATGTTTTCTTTTTTTCATAAATTAATTATTAAAAGAGACATGAGCCTTCAAAAACCTTAAAAATTTACTAGATTTTCCGCTGTGTTCAAACATCCAGAAACAAATTTGACTAGATTATATAAAAAAAGGAAAACATAGGAACACGGCGAGTCTTTCTTTAATTTTTAATGGAAAAAATAGTTAAATTGGTCAAGTTTTGGAGAAGGAATCAGGGGACTATGAAACGTTGATTTTATGTACTTTTAATAGGTATTTTCGGTCCAAGCTGCAGTTGCCTCTATCGCGCTCTGTGGGCACTGCGCGACAGCAATAGATTTTACAAATACCCATTTTTCGATGCTCTCGCCCTTAGTGTTTCCTCTTAATCTTTAAAAAAAAGAACTTGTTAAACTGTGCTGCTTATTATCTGGTTATAATCAATCAGAAATAATTTTCGCTGTATACTGCATCGATTCGATCCATCGATAACAATGCGATGTAACTGCCTTGATAAAAAATAAATATGAAGATAAGAAATTCTACACTTTGGATGGAAAAGCAACTTGCTATATTTTCGATTATAGAAAAATCTGTAGAATGAATAATTAGACAAGGACGTTTGAAGAGAAACAATAATGTCTTCACCCGCTACTAGAATAGCCAATGCAAAAATTTTGTGATTGTATGGCACTATTATTCTCAATTATGTTGTGACGGTACTAATAAGCCGGTGCCAGCTCTACTTTTTAACAAAAACCTGGCATCAATAGTAACAGGGTTACTGTGTTTGACTCAGTAGGTAGAAGTAGAGGGAGGCTCAACAGGCTGCTTTGTCGTTTATTGCCTATTTTATTTTATTTATTTTATTTTACAATTTTATTCCATCATCCTACATACTTTTTATCTAAGAAATGCAACGTGTGACTGATAACTTTGTTACTGGTTTGGTACATCTATACTAATATTATAAAGCTGAAGAGTTTGTTTATTTGGTTGAACGCGCTAATCTCATGAACTACTTAATACTGGTACGAATTGAAAAATTCTTTTAGTGTTGGATAGCCTATTTATTGCAGACGGTTATAAGCTATTTCACGTCACGCTACGACCTACGGAAGCTGCGTAGTAATCATTAACGCGGGTGAAACCGCGGGCACAGTTAGTCTGTTATCCTTACTTCCTTAAGAAATGCGAAAGTAACTCTATCTGTCTGTCTGTTTCAATTTCACGGTCAATCCACTGAACCAATTTAGATGTAATTTGGGATGGAGCTAGCCTAAGACCCTGGGAACGACATAGGCTATATAACATCGCGCTACGGCTCACGAGAGTGGCGCAGTAACCACAAATACCACTGACGCGGGTGAGACCGCGGGCTCAGCTAGTATAATATAAGCTTGATTTATTCACATCAATAATAGTGGTAATATGCTGACCTATTACTTTTAGAAGAAACTAGGGAACCGCCCCGGCTTCTCACAGATAGTATAATTATACATCTAAACCTTCCTCATTAAGAGTTGATACTACCTCAATTCACTTTGTTTGACACAGCTTAACAATAAAACTATTGCATCAATTACTTTGTAAAAAATATGTAGTAAAATTGAGGATATATTCTAAGTATTATGTGCTGTGAAAACACAATTCCTAAAAATTTACTCGATAGGAAAAAATCACAAACTTGCCTCGAAAAAATTATAATAAAGCGTTTTATTCAATGGATACTTCACATATTTAAATGAGACTTGGTATACAAACTGAATACGTGTACTATGTGACATACATTTTTAATAAAGTTTTTATTTATGTGGTAAGAAATAAAACTCTGAAATAAAGCGTTTACGCACCAATCTCCCTGCCGCCCGGCCCGCTTGTCAATACCGCTCCGGCATTCGTACGGGGAGTTTGTGTCGCTCATGTAAACCTCCAGTTTTACGTAATGTTATCTAAACTAAATTTGCTCGACCTATTCTGAATGTGGGAAATAAACAAAATTTTAACAACAAAGAAAACCGACTTCAAGAAAGAATATTCTAAAACTTAAAATGCACTAAAAAGTTAATAAATAATTGCATATTCTTGTGAATAATTAAATTATTGTTATTTTTGGAGTCGGTGTCAGTCGCCCGCGCCGCGTCACGGTAATACTTTAGACATTCAGTATTATAACTCGGCCGTATCTTTGAAATAAATGCCTACAGCCGCGCGGTACGTAAACATGCGATAGGGCTGCCCACCTACAGCATTTTAATGAAATCTGCCTACTTTGAGTTTCTATCTATTTTTGTGATTGTAAATATTTTTTATTTTATTTAATCAAATAAAATACTTTGTGAATGGAATAGGAAGTGTTCAATAAAAATGCATGTTGTTCTTTGATTGATAGTTTTATTACAGCTGCAACAGAAATACATAGAGATAATTTCAACTATCTAGCTATCGTGGTTCATGAGATACAGCCTGGTGACAGACGGACGGTCAAATATATTTTTTCTAGTTTTATTCATACACACAGTACAAGAAGTAAGTACTAAGTCCTACATGAAGTAAGAGTGTTTAGTTTGCATTCTGACTTTATTTGTATTTTGACCTGCATCAAATTTTGCAAAGTGGTAAATAGGCGATCAACTACAAGCGTGAAGAGTTTGGTTAAAAACCTAATTTATCCTAAAAATCTTAGCCATGTGCCATCCCTAAAACACGGAATCGAAAATGAGAGCATTGCCCTAGAGCAGTTACAATCGCAGCTAAAAATCAAGATAGGGCCTTGTGGTCTATTTATTGACAAAAATATGCCGTTTTTAGGTGCAACACCAGACGGAATTATAGGTGATGACACCATAGTGGAAATAAAGTGCCCAATCACAGCATTTAAAACGTCCATAGACGACGCAATAGAAAAAAAGCAAGTTAATTTTTGGAAGAAATCTGAAGATGGTCTAATGGATGAATGGAGAAATAGATAGAAACTCAAAGTAGGCAAATTTAATTAAAATGCTGTAGATGGGCAGCCGTATCGCATGTTTACGTAGTCAAACTTTGCGGGAGCTGAGGCGAGTTTTTAAAAACTAGTTTTAAAATATTCTATATATTTATTTAGAGTATACAACACTTCGTGATGACAGACTGATTCAAACTGACTATCCAATGAAGACTAACTTATATCTATAATACATGAGCTTATATAAGGTAAGCTTGTGGTGGGATGTGCCTAGCAACTCGCATGGTACTGCTACCTCGGGTGGTCGACAGTGTCTACTCTAGTTGCCGGATACATTAAGTTTACTACCTGTAACTTTATATAAAACAATTTAGTAAGGTGGCCAGTACAAAGAGATAGTTAAAATAATGGTTGTCTGTGAGGTCTGTTGTGGGAATCATCACACTTAACTCCTCCCTCCTTAAGATCGAAGTTTTCCTTTTTAGGTAAACTTCGTTTACACAATTTCAAACATATAAGTCAGTGCTTATAAGTAAAGATACACAGAATTACGAACAATATTAAATACAGTCCAATTGTCCATACACTGACATTGTTCACTGATACTATTGGGTTAACACTTTCACTTGTTTCAACACTTTTCTTCAATAATAATAATAATAATAATATTCTACCACATACACACAACACCATCTAGCCCAAACTAAGCAGAGCTTGTACTATGGGTACTAGACAATGGATAAACATACATATATACTTTTTTTTTTGTAAATACATACATATTATACATAGAAATGCGTACGATAGGAGTTTCAAGTCCGTAAGAGCTATGCCTTCTAAATTCACTGGTTTCCACTCTGTTGGGTTAGTTTCATTTACTGCGGGCAGGTTTATTATTGGTAACTTGGAGTAAGTTATCTTCTCGTTACTTGTTCGATGCATTTTCAGATGTATATTGTGTATTTTCACGTCACATGTGTCGTCTAGGGTAAGTATGTACGTGCCTTGGATCTTTTGATAAAATACTTTGTCATTACAGGTTCTAGAGAGAAGCGTTTCTTCATTGCTATACAATATCCATCTATTTGGCTGTATCAACTGGATTTTCACATTTTCAATATTAACAGGTATCTGTACACATGATTCAATATTTGCAGCGTACGTCATAAGTTCTGTGATGCAGTTATCTTCGACAAGGTAATGCGTGTAGTCATCAACGCACAGGAAACTGGCTTCGTCGATTTCTTGGCACGGATGAACAAGAGGTCTTATCTTCAACCCTTTCACTAATAGGTATGGGTATTTGGGTAAAATGATCCTGGTATAGTTGTGGGATAACACGGGTAAAGGATACAGTCTATAGTATACATAAGTGTCACTTTTGACAAGTGGTATTTCCAATAAGAAATGAATTTGGCTTTCCTTAAAATAAGCTTTTAATGTAATTGTTTGTTCTATTTTAACTAAGTTTTCTAAACTAGGAGAATATAACAACTTATCAGTTCTACTTATACTCTCTAACAAATGCAATAAACTATTCTTATCTACCACAGATTGATGTAAAATACCTAACTTACTTAATGCTATACTGGTCTCTATCTCATTCAGTTTAATATGAATTGTCTGAAAGTTGTACATAAGTAAATAGTATGTATTCATAATGTGTGCTTCGACATGATTTAACATTTCTGTTCTCGAGATGTTATTTAATTTATTAGTGAAATTACTAATATCTGTATTAATTTGAATGAGGTTATTATTTATTTCGAATGTAGAATTCGCTAATGTTTGTACCATTCCTGTGATCAAAGTGAGTCGTTTGTAATCATTGTTCTGACTTGATTTTATTTCATTTATAATTTTATCATATTTAATGGCATCTTTGTTATCTAAATTTCCTGTTATAAGTTTAATTAGAGATCCTAAAGGATTGAATAAACCACGCTTAATTCTAATAGAAGGTGTAATTTGTTCTAATTTCTCTATGGTTAAATTTCTTAAATAATCTATTTGTGTAACTATATTAATAAAATTAGAAGTAAAATCTTTATCAAAATGGTTAACTAGTCTATTTAATTGACACAATCTTGAAATATTTTCTTCTAAATCTTCTACAATAGGCTTAAAATCTAATATCTTAACTATAATCCACTTATCATTGCTAATCACAGCTACGCCGTATTTCACGGGCAGGATTCCTGGATTGTCAGGTAATGCCTGAAGTTGAAGGGCCTGGAGTTGCGTCATCGTGGCTACTGCCAGGGCGATTAGGGCGTATCTGCGAAGGACGTTTTATATTCTTTAATGGTGTTTTAGTATCGCGGTTCTTTATTTTTATAGGAACTATGTTTCTAGATATTTGGTCTGTTATCTTAGCTTCTACATAACGAGGTTTGTCCTTACTGCTTCTTTTATTTATATCTTTAGTATATATTTTATCTCCTATTTCTAATTTAATATTAGTTTCTTCACCTTTCTTTTCTATGTTTTTTTCTTTGGCTTGAATTATTTTATCTGTTAAATGTTTATATAGGTATTTAGTTCTTTGTGCATGTTCTTTAACTAATTGTTGTGTATATTGTTTTACAAAGTCATTGTCAAAGACATGTCTTGAATCTGTATGTCCTAATAACACTTCGAAAGGGGTCATTCCTGTTGTTGAATGAATACTATGATTATATGCCATAATTGAGTAAGTCATTATGGATAGTTGAGTGAAATCTTTCAATTATTCCCATTGAGTTTGGATTATTTGGGGTTCCTATGTGTAAATTAATTTTATATAATAACATAAGTTCTTTCATTACACTATTGTTAATCTCAGAACCTGCGTCTGCGCTAATTTTTAAAGGTACACCGTACAAAGAAAAATATTTAATTAGGGCTCTAACTACCTCAGGAGTAGATCTATTTGGGATTTCTATGGCTTGTCCCATTTTGGTAAAAGCATCTATTAGTGTTAGATAATAATGGTTTTCTATGGTAAATAGATCAATAAAAATTTCTTTTAAAGGCTTATTTTGTGTTTGAGTTAATTGTAGTTGAGGTTCGATTGGTTTCCTATCGTATTTCATGATTTTACACGCTTCGCAAGAATTTATAATGCTAGATATGGTTTGAGGCATATTGTGCCAAAAGTAGGATCTTTTAATATGAGCTAATGTTTCTTTGATACCTCTGTGGCATGTTTTACCTATGTGATATTTTTTTACGATGTCTAGTTGCTCGTTTTCTTCATCTACAAAAACTACTCTTTTTGTACATTCAAAGAATTGAACAAGTTCTCTTTTAAATAAAAATAT
This sequence comes from Catocala sponsa, assembly GCA_963564715.1. Taxonomy (NCBI): domain Eukaryota; kingdom Metazoa; phylum Arthropoda; class Insecta; order Lepidoptera; family Erebidae; genus Catocala; species Catocala sponsa. Next base: position 4,481,765 of record OY751329.1, read on the forward strand.
AATGGCTTCTGTGAGTTGTATGCGATGTATATCGTCTTCAAAATATATAAAGTACTTAGTTTTGTTTTTAACGTACTCTTTCAAAAATTGTTTAACTAAGTCAGTTCTATTTGTTGGTAAATGTACTTCTAGAATCCTTTGTTTGTCTCGTTTTAATAATTTAACTGATAGTTTATCTATAAACCATGTGTATATAAGTATTTGATTTGGTTTAGTATCTACAGCTTCTTGTAAAATAGGAATACCTTTAGATTCGGTATCTTGAGCTGAATGTGCGGTCTCGGCGTTCTGTGTTTCAGATGCCGTTAATGTCGAACTAGAAGTTCGTATTGATTTTAACGATTGATTACCTATCGATAGAGTTCCATTTGAATCGCTATCGTGAATGCTTATTGGTTTATCTATATCTGATTCTACTTTATTTTTGCTCGCAATTTTTATATCGTTCTTTAATTGTTCTAGATATTTATTTAAGTTCTCATTTTTATCTACGGTAGCTTTCGTTGAACTATTATCATTTTCATTTGTTATATTTATTCGGATACGTGACAATGCGTCCGCGTTACAATTTAATTTACCACTTTTGTGTATAATATCGAAATTATACTCTGCTAGGCGTAAACGCCAGCGCGTTAATCTACTATTTGTTTCCTTAAGGGAATTAAGCCAAGCAAGGGGTTTATGATCAGTTATAATTACAAATTTTTTACCATATAGATATGGGCGAAAATGTTTTACTGCCCAAACAATTGCTAGTAATTCTTTTTCCGTTACACTGTAACGTGTTTCAGCATCGTTAAGTGTTCGACTTGCGTAAACTACTGGTTTATCATTTCCAATTGACCCTTGTGATAGGACAGCGCCCAATGCAAATTCGGATGCGTCTGTCGTTAATATAAATGGCTTATTATGGTCTGGATATTGAAGTATAGGAGAGTTTATTAATAGCTCTTTGCATTTTTGGAACGACTCTTTATACTTTTCATTACTAATTGGCATTGTAGACCTTTTCTTTAATCTAGTCGTCATTGGCTGTGTTATTTTGGCAAAATCCTTAATGAATCGTCTATAATATTCTATGAGACCTAAAAAACTTTTAATTTCGGTAATAGTTCGTGGTAATGGGTAATTAAGTATGGCTTTAATTTTATCATTATTTGGTTTTAACCCTTCTGGTGTAATCGTATATCCTAAATACAATACTTCCTTACGAATAAATTCTGACTTATCAAGTTGAACTTTTAGGTTAGTTTCACGTAATCTATTAAATATCATAGACTAGGCAATGTAGTCCTTGTAATCCTCTTAAAACATTATCCATAGCTCTTTGGAATGTTGCGGGTGCAGTTTTGAGTCCAAACGGCATTCTTGAAAATTCAAAATGACCTGATTGATTACTGAAAGCAGTTTTCTGCTTATCTTCTTCAGCAACTTCTAACTGATGGTATCCGCTAGCTAAATCTAGCGTCGTAAAATAGCTACTACGTCCTAATTTATCAAATAAATCATTTATATTAGGCAACGGATATTTGTCATCTATGGTTATCTCATTTAATTTTCTATAGTCGATAACTAATCTATATTTCCTTTCATTCGATGCATCCATTTTCTTTGGTACTAAATGCACTGGTGCACTCCAAGGAGAATGTGATTCATTTATAATATTATCTTTTAACATTTTTTGAACTTGCCTATTTATTTCCTCATTTATAACTTGAGGTTGCCTATATGGGCGTATAAAGATAGGATCCCCATTCTGCGTTCTAATGTGATGTTTAACTTGGTTCGTAAATGTAAGTGGTAATTTATCTGAATAAAAGATATCCTTATATTCATCACATATCCAAATAAATACGTTATTCATCACAAGTATTTAATTTAAAACAAAATTGCCCTTTACATCATTCGATTTCAATGAATATCTTAGGAGATATCGCAGTTTTAAAATAACATTGCAGCAAAATAATTACCCATTACAGACATAGTACAAACGATGTTTCTCCTGGTTTATTCTGCGTGATTACTACTGGTTCGATTTGAAAAATTCTTTTAGTGTTGGATAGCCTATTTATCGAGGAAGGCTATAGGCTATATAACATCACGCTACGACCCACGGGGGCGGCGCAATAACAATAAACGCGGGTGAAACCGCGGGAACATCTAGTACTGTATATTTATGTAATGTGACTACGCGGCGAGCGGCCGCGGGTCGTACGGCGCGCTCGGCGACGCGATGTGAGCAAGGGGCAGGCGGAAGAGGAAAATTTGAATTTCAGCTGGAATAGTATGGACTCTTAATTACTCTGTCTATTGGTGAAAACCGCATGAAAATCCGTTCAGTAGTTTTTAAGTTTATCGCGAACAGACAGACGCGGCGGGGGACTACGTTATATATTATGTGGGGCATAGCAACATCCACATTTTATAATATTCTACCACATACACACAACACCATCTAGCCCAAACTAAGCAAAGCTTGTACTATAGGTACTAGACAATGGATAAACATACATATATATACTCTTTTTTGTAGATACCTACATACATATTCTTCTGTATCTGTAAATATAACATTATAAGTTAACATTTAATGTGGGAAGGAACTGTCTCCTGAGATATAGGTTAATAACTTAGTTCAGGGGACAGTGCTTCTATGTAAAATTGTTATTGATGGCTACAATAAAGATGATTATTATTATTATTATATTATACATAGAAACACCCAGACCAAGACAAACATCCATGTCCATGCACACAAATGTTTGACTTGTGTGAGAATCGAATCCGCGATTTCAGTCGTTTACACTAACCACTACGCCATTCAGGCTGCCGAATAAATGATTACCACTTAATTGACAGTTACAGGCCCAACTGATCTATCAACATCGTGATAACTGTTCTTGTAGGACATTAAACTCAAAATAATGTTATATAATACTAGCTGACCTGCGCAACTTCGTCTGCCTCACATAAGAGAATTTGCCCCGTTTATGCAACATTTTTCATTGATGCTCCGCTTCTATTGGTCGTAGCGTGATGTTATAATAGCCTTCCTCGGTAAATGGGCTATCCAATACTAAAATAATTTTTCAATTCGATCCAGTAGTGTCTGAGATTAGCGCGTTCAACCAAACAAACTCTTCAGCTTTATAATATTAGTATAGATTTAGAAAACACCAATAATATCCAAACATGAATTGTAACAATCTAAATATGCCTATTTTATGACTAACGTCACAAATACAAGAATTTCCTTAACTTCGACCATGGAATAATTGGCACTGTGGTTTATTATTCAATAATAAATATTCGCTTAATACATTAATTGGAACCAAAACCTAATATCAATTTAAATATATAAGGTTCAATTTTAGTACAATATATCGTTATATACCTATTCTAAGAATTAATATTGAACAGAAACAAAATGATTTGAAACACTGTTTGTTTTTGCGGTAATTATCCTAATATTACCTGCTGTGACCTCCTTATAATAACACGCTTCATTATAATTATTAATAGCTTATCATCACTTGAATATGTCCGTGAAGAGTAACGCAGAGGGAAACATAATTTTAACAAATTTTGGGTCTCATAACATACACGGAGAGCTTAGTCTTTAGTAAAATTCGTTTCTAATGCCACGTTGTGCCTAAGAATCTACGCTAATATAAAAAAAGAGGTAACATTTGTTTGTATGTAAGTGTAACCTCTAAAACTATTGAATTGATACTGATAAAAATATTGCGCTAATACAAAGCTTGCACTATGCTAGCTTTTATGAACATTCAAATGTTCACTCGATAATCAAAAGGTTAAATAATAATTTTCAAGAATAATTGTATGCACATTTACTAATTAGTTTGTCATAATTAGTATTACACTTATTTTGCACGCAGAATTCCCCCAAGGGTACTTAAAGACGTATTTTATGAGACGACTAGATGTTCCCGCGGTTTCACCAGCGTTTATCGTTACTCGCTCGTACGTCGCTTAATCTCAGTAAAACAACTTATTTGTCATTTGCTATAAAGTCAAATTTATCTCCTTCACCTTCACTTAATATTAAATCCCATGTGTGCGATCGCACTTCTCTTTGTAGCTGTAGTCACATCACTAAGTCGAGCAGCGTTAAATATTTAGGTGTGTATATCGACCAACATCTGAACTGGCACAAACACCTGGACACACTTTCTAATAGGACACGTAAGCTTATTTATATCTTTAAAAAATTACGAAGGTCTGCTGATATGGATACGTTAAAACTGGTATACTTAGCTCTTTGCCAATCGATCTTAACTTATTGTATTCCCGCTTGGGGTGCAGCCGCTGAGTGCTATTTCATTAAACTTGAACGTGCGCAAAGAATAGTGCTTAAAGTTATTTTCTCACGGCCGCTTAGATTTCCTACAATACAGCTATATGAGGAATCGAATATGCTAACAGTTCGACAGCTTTATGTTCTTATGTCCATCCTGCGTAAGCACTCATCTCGACCCCCTACGGAGCCAGTTGGCAGATTAAAACACAAAATCTTCACTCAAGTTTCACATAATACCTCATTCGCAAAACGACACTACTACGTGGCTTGTTCTAAACTTTATAACAATTTAAATAAAAAACTAAAAATACACTCTAAAACTAAATTTAAACTTAAACTTGTACTAAAGGATTTTCTTAAAAAACTTACCTTCCGTGATACCGAGGAACTCCTGTTGGGGAATTAACAGTTGCATAATACACATACACAGTTATGTAGAAAAATACTCTCACACACTCATATTTATTTATATATACACTCATACACATTCAAACATCCTTATAAACATCCACCAACACACATAAACACACACACACATACACACACACGACACACAACAATTAATTATAAATCTCACACTTATTAAGCAGACACTTGCAGATTTTGTATTCCTTCTATACAATAAAGAAAGATAGTTTTCTCCATCTTCCCTAACCCTATTTTTGTACTTAGTATTTTCTCACTATTTATGAGAATATCAATGATTGTAACCATTTGTGTGGCTTATATTAATGTTACTATCAGAAGGTATCACTGGCTTCTAAGATACAGGTCCATACCTAGTTTAGAAGTCAGGGTCTCCAGTTTGTTCATGTATTCCTTAAGCCCTAGTTTTGTACTTAGATTAAGTGTATTTCTTATAAAGTAATAAACTTAAACTTAAACTTACTGCGCCGCCCCCGTTGGTCGTAGCGTGATGTTATATAGCCTATAGCCTTCCTCGATAAATAGGCTATCCAACACTAAAATAATTTTTCAAATCGAACCAGTAGTAATCACGCAGAATAAACCAGGAGAAACATCGTTTGTACTATGTCTGTAATGGGTAATTATTTTGCTGCGATGTTATTTTAAAACTGCTATATCTCCTAAGATATTCTTTGAAATCGAATGATGTAAAGGGCAATTTTGTTTTAAATTAAATGCTTGTGATGAATAACGTATTTATTTGGATAAGGATTAATATCATGTTTATAAAAATACCTTCGCAAATAATGCATTATTTTAGAACAAATTTCGTTAGCATAAAAATGGTTATAGTGAGCCAACCTTAAAAGATAGACATATGCTGTCGCGGACTTTTTGTTAGAACTTTTAAAGGGGAACAATTCTGTGATACATGATTTTTGCGAAACTTTAACTGTTTACGCAGCAGCGCACGCAGCGGAAGCTCTTAAAAGGAAAAAATACTCTCCGATTTTGAAACATTCTTCATTGGTGCTCCACTCCTATTGATCTTAGCGTGATGATATATAGCCTATAGCCTTTCTCGATAAATAGGCTATCTAACACTGAAAGAATTTTTCAAATCGGACCAGTAGTTCCTGAGATTAGCGCGTTCAAGTAAACAAACAAACAAACTCTTCAGCTTTATAATATTAGTATAGATTATTGGGATTAAATATAATGACCACCAAAAATAGTAATTTGCACGCCAAAATATGCTTACTAAAATATATTATAACGAGCACATATATGCCTCAAATCACTGTGTTCCGTCTCTGAAGGGTTAGGTTATGTTAGATTCCTTCTTAAACCCACCCAAAAATAGGAGCCCCGTGAAGCGAGGCTCCGTCGACTTATTTTGATCTCTTTGCTGTGCAATTAATATTTTTGGTATTATAATGCGGTTTTAATTTTGGTGATCATTTACTATTTTTGGTGATCATTTACTATTTTTGACTGTTATATTTTACTATATCTGGTGATAAGTTAAACATAAGCCATATTATTACCTGGTATACGTTATTCAACGTCCCTTAAGATACACTACCAGCATTGCGTTTACAGCGCAACGACTTTTTTGAAACCTTGGCATTCGATCATGCCTGTAAAAAATGAGCCATTGATAGTTTCAGCATCTTCTAATGGCCCTGCTGCAATCTAGCGTATCTTTTCAAATACTTTGTTGCCGTAAACCACGCAAGCAGAGTTGTAAACACAAGCTTGCATTATCAACGTTTGTTTTTATACGTTTGATCCGATTATTAATTGATCGCAATAATCATAATAGACAGGTATACATGCAAGTTCAAGGCTACATTCGAGCATACAACAACGATATTACAAACATTGCATGCATGACCCCGTCTGTAATTTTGAAAGTATGTCAAATCGCTACTTGGAATTTTAATTGCCTTGCTATGTATGATTTTGACGGATTGAAATGCAACATGTCAATCTTTATTAACCAACAATGTAACATATGCTGGTAAGCCTGAACTGATTCTTATGTTACATTTATTTAAAGATTCAGAGGAACTTGGTTATCTTTATATAATGTATTTTGTACGTGTGTATGTCATTTAACTCATCTTAAACGGCTGGACCGATTTTAATGAAATATAATATAATATAATATCACATACACACAACACCATCTAGCCCATACTAAGCAGAGCTTGTGCTATGGGTACTAGACAATGGATGAACATACATATATACTTATTTTTTGTAAATACATATATATTATACATAGAAACACCCAGACCAAGACAAACATCCATGTTCATGCACACAAAATGTGTGACTTGTGCGCGAATCGAACCCGCGACCTTAGGCGTGGCAGTCAGTTACACTAACCACTACGCCATCGAGGCCGACGAATGTTTTGTGTGTTTGAGTGGATTTCTATTGATGGTATGGATTCATAGCTGACTCGGTAGATCGCGCTGCGATCGGGTTTTAGGATTTATTTTTCGTTAAAACCGAGCTACGTCCGCTACTACAAATATAAAAGTTAATTTACGGCCTCGATGGCGTAGTGGTTAGTGTAATCGACTGTCACGCCTGAGGTCGCGGGTTCGATTCCCGCACGAGTCAAACATTTGTGTGCGTGAACATGGATGTTTGTCTTGGTCTGAGTGTTTCTATGTATAATATGTACGTATTTACAAAAAAAATGTATATATGTATGTTTATCCATTGTCTAGTACCCATAGTACAAGCTCTGCTTAGTTTGGGCTAGATGGTGTTGTGTGTAAAAAAAAAAAGATGTGATAATAGAAATGGGGTACATAGACTCACTCCAATTTCCCGGTGGAGTACGAGGATACAATATATATAATAAGGGTAATATTTTATCTACATTTAGTGTTATGTTAAATTCTTTTGAAATAGAACGGTATTGTTGATGGAAATATTCGGAGTATTCCGCTTTAGGCACCAATTTTTTCGGCACCTATGGTTTCGGCACCTAAGCTATTCCACTTTCACCACCAATAGGTATTTTATTCTACATTCGGCACCAAGCAAAGTGGAATAGCTTAGGTGCCGAAACCATAGGTGCCGAAAAAATTGGTGGCGAAAGCGGAATACTCCAAATATTCAGATCTCCGTGTTGGATTAAGCAGTTTTACAATCACAAAAGCGTTATAGCAACAATACCGATTTAAACTGAATCTAGATCTTTGCGATGTATGTAGGTACGTATATGACGTTTGCTAGGTACTAAAATTGCTTGACTAATATGTCAATACCTTATATTCTTTTGCTACGATTCTGATATATGACTCTCATAAGACTCTAAGCAATATGGTTGGTTTAAAATATTTTCAACTGAACAGATATAAATATAACGGCAAAACATTAATGAATTTTGTTTCTTAACGTTTTGAAACGCCGGCGACAGGTCACAATTAATTATTAATAATGACCGATATTCCAACGATTGACAGACTTATAAATTTGCTTTATGTTATTCTAAAAACTAAATAATTTTTTTCTGTTAGCTTGAGAATTGATGAATATTGATATTAAAATAGCTTGAACCTTAGAGATGGTCTTATGCTACTTAAAAGAAACTTGAGTTAGGTCACGAACGGTAGCTAGTTATCTATACAAATAAATAAAATTAAAGTGTCTATTTGTAATGTCAAAATAACAGCTTTATATCTAATGCATATGAAAGTATATAAGGAACCTATACGAAAACACCTATTTTTTAATTTTTTGTCTGTCTGTCTGTTTGTTCCGGGTAATCGCCGAAACGGCTGAACCGATTTTGACGGGACTTTCACTGACAGATAGCTGATGTTATAAGGAGTAACTTAGGCTACTTTGGTTTTATAAAAAAAATAGGAATCCGCGAAGACAAACACTTTTTATTTAATATCTACGCGGACGAAGTCGCAGGTAACAGCTAGTTTACAATATAGGTATTATCTGCTTCAACTTTTTTGTGCCTGCAGTTGGGTAAATGGGGTCTAACTCAATCACCACTCTACCAAATCGGGCAATGTACCGGCGATTATAATAATAATAATATTCTATCACATACACACAACACCATCTAGCCCAAACTAAGCAGAGCTTGTACTATGGGTACTAGACAATGGATAAACATACATATATTATATACTTATTTTTTGTAAATACATATATATTATACACAGACACAACCCGGACCAAGACAAACATCCATGTTCATGCACACAAATGTTTGACTTGTGCGGGAATCGAACCCGCGACCTCAGGCGTTGCAGTCGGTTACACTAACCACTACGTCATCGAGGCCGCCAATTTGCTGAGAACTCGCCTTACCGCATGAAAATGTGGATAATATGAATACCAAAAGAGCTATAGAAACTGATCAGAGAACAAATAACGAATACTTCAAAACACTTAAAATAATTACTGTCTATACATATCTAAATAATGATACACGTTTACTGTACATCACAAATAGTATCGACCTTCTACAAGTAGACCCAGGCTTATCTAACTATGTCAATGCACAGGAAAACCTAATGTTAGAATACTTATCCTCTTTCTATTTAAGTAGAAATTCTACTTATTTGAATACTCAAGGATAAAGATGCTAGGATAATTTATGTAAACGACTTTGAGAATGTTCTTGTTGATGCCAAATTTGTTGTTGCATAACAAACAGACTATTGCTTTTGAGAGATTTCCACAGAGCGTTCAACACGCAAACTTCATATTAAGGATGCATTTCTTGTCATTCTCTATACGACACAAGTGCGTCAGTGATTACGAAGGCGATGCAAATCTATACTCTATACAAACATACATACAAATAAATAAAATTGAAGTGTCTATTTGTAATGTCAAAATAACAGCTTTTTATCTAATGCATATGAAAGTATATAAGGTACATATACGAAAACATCTATTTTTAAAATTTTTGTCTGTCTGTCTTTCTGTCGGTCTGTCTGTTTGTTCCGGCTAATCTCCGAAATGGCTGAACTGATTTTGACGGGACTTTCACTGGCAGATAGCTGATGTTATAAGGAGTAACTTAGGCTACTTTGATTTTAGAAAAAAATAGGGTTCCGCGGAGACAAACACTTTTTAGTTAAAACCTACGCGGACGAAGTCGCAGGTAACAGCTAGTCTATACTATAATTATAAAGAGAAAAGATTTGATTTTTTATTTGTTTGTGTGTAAGGATTTCATTCAAAAACTTCTCAACTGATTTTATTTAACAAAGGCAATATTTTATTTAAAAACACGTACTGTTAGTAACATAATATCCTAACTTAACCTTCTTTTACGCGAGCGAAGCTGAGGGAAAAAGTTAGTGTTATACATTGTTGAAGTGACGATGCCGTCTGCGCTGGGCGCTATTCACTGGTCACGAATATTGTATTGTAGCAGAAGCGAGGTACGCGTTGGTAAATCCGAAGCTAAATCTCATTTTGTATTCTTTTTTTTCAAATGACAACGCCTGCTCTAGGAATACTTCCTGAGTTGCTTTACAAACATTCAAACAACGAACAAAAATAACACCCAGACTCGTAATAACCATTTGTGGATCACACAAATTTTTGTCCCGTGTGGGCATCGAACCCACAACACTCGGCGAGGCGACAGTGTTGAGGCGACCACTTACACCGCTAGGCCATCGTGTAGTCATGTGTATCATTGTACAAACTCACACTTATGTTTCGTCCTTATAATATTCGCGAAGGGGAAGATAACCTATATATACTTAGCTGTCCACATTCAGGCAGCTAGACTTTTATAGTACTAGGTAACACACACCTAGTCTCTGAAACTAGTCTAGTTTATGATATAGCGTTCCCCTACACCAACCTTAAAGGTTATATTTCGGCCTCGGTTCGGTTTATGTCGGCCTCGATGGCGTAGTGGTTAGTGTAACCGACTGCCACGCCTGAGGTCGCGGGTTTGATTCCCGCACAAGTCAAACATTTGTGTTCATGAACATGAATGTTTGTCTTGGTCTGGGTGTTTCTACGTATAATATGTATGTATTTACAAAAAAAGAAGTATATATGTATGTTTATCTATTGTCTAGTACTCATAGTACAAGCTCTGCTTAGTTTGGGCTAGATGGTGTTGTGCGTATGTGGTAGAATATTATTATTATTAGGTGGAGCTGCTTTACCTTCCTGTGCCCGAGAGCACCTTCCGGGACCAGTTATAGACAGGTCTTGTCCCCAAATCTCGACTCTCCATCCTAACCTCAGAGATCCACCTCGTGCCCAAGTGACACTACTTATTCTCCAGATGGGTACCGGAGCAATAAAGCCGCTCACCACCCGCAACTTTAGGAGATGCTAACGAAAACTTCGCTGAAGCCGACGGAGAAGCCGCCTCTCATATCACCAGTATAGTACCAGGTAACAGTCGCGAGTTCATTAACGTCTACCAAACAGAGTTCTAGGCACACTGTTATTGAAGATTCCGTTACTAATATCGAAATTGAAACATGCCAGACGTTTGGGAACTGCCGTTTTTATGATACATACATACATACATAGATTCACGCCTGTTTCCCAGAGAGGTAGGCAGAGACTACGGATTTCCATTTGCTACGATCCTGACACACTTCTCTGGCTTCATTCACTTTCATCACATTCCTCATACACGCCCGTCGGTTCAAGGAGCTCTTAACCTGGCCTTTGTCCAGAACGCCTCCGATCTGGTCGAGAAACGTTTGCCTAGGTTTTCCTCTTGCGACTGTTCCATTCACACTAGCCTTATAAACTTTCTTAGTCAGTCTTTCCTCGTCCATTCTTTCTACATGTCCAAACCAGCTTAACATACCCTTTTCTATTTATGATACAAAGGTCATTAAAATGCCTTAAACTAATTGACGCCTGAATTTTATTAAGGTCATTTCGCTTTAAAGACAATAGGAATCGTCTTAAATGGAAAAGTGGGTCAGTGGTATTTAATTATTGGCATTGATTGACTTATAAGTATATGAATTATTTGAATAATATTGTAGATATTAGGTCTGCTGTTCTCGAATAGGGTAAACATAGTATCTATATATAGGCCTTCTCCGGGCTGCACATGTTGCGGTCATGGCTGCTGTCGCAGAAGGTAGACATCTTTGTCTCGAAATGTAAAAGTGTGTTTGATTGTACAATAAACTTTGATTGCAATATGTAGTTTCAAAATTATGTGTCCGATTGAAATCTTTTTGAAAACTAATATGTATTTAGCCGAGGTTATGTCATTTTTATAAAAATAAATTACAGTTTTAAAATTTCCACCTATCTATACTAATATTATAAAGCTGAAGAGTTTGTTTGTTTGTTTGAACGCGCTAATGTCAGGAACTACTGGTACGATTTGAAAATTATTTTAGTGTTGCATAGCCTATTTATCGAGGAAGGCTATAGGCTATATATTTATTTTAACGGCCTCGATGGCGTAGTGGTTAGTGTAACCGACTGCCACGCTTGAGGTCGCGGGTTCGATTCCCGCACAAGTCAAACATTTGTGTGCATGAACATGGATGTTTGTCTTGGTCTGGGTGTTTCTATGTATAATATGTATGTATTTACAAAAAAAAAGGTATATATGTATGTTTATCCGTTGTCTAGTACCCATATTACAAGCTCTGCTTAGTTTGGGCTAGATGGTGTTGTGTGTATGTAGTAGAATATTATATTATTATTATTATAACATCACGCTACGCCCCACGGGGCGGCACAGTAATGATAAACGCGGGTGAAACCGCGGGAACATCTAGTTTATAATATTAGTATTTAACGTCTCTGATCTACAGCCATGACTTTGCAAAACTACATACCTAAGTCTATTATTGTAATACCCATATATCGCAAAATAAACAACATCGCCTCGGCTGCTATGAGGGCGGTGTAGGCCACTGCTCTTAGACCACACGACTGCTTACCATCAGGTGGAGTGTGGTCATTTTGACGAGCAAAGTAAAAAACAAAAATGATTTTGAATTTGAATAACTTCTACTACTGATAAATCTCGAATTCGATTCCTATACCATAATTTTATTTTGTAAAATGGTAATTTCAGTTTTCTCGATTTATACATAATAAATTAATCGATAAGAAAAAATAAATTGTTACTTCTAAGTAGTTTCAATTGCGATTTAGAACCGTTCTACAAAATTGTACTCTATTGAAAGGTATAAAACTATTTCAGCTAATGATTCATCATGAAATATATTTAAGTACTAAATGATTAAGTCTCATTTGCTCACGGTTTTCCCCACAACAGTAGGTCAACAGTGATTAACTCAACTATCTGTTAATACAAATAAACTTCAGTTTCAAGTGTTTTCTATTATATAAATACGTGATAATAGTTTATTATATTTGTGTTCCAAGTCCAGATTCCCCGTATATTAGCGACTAGATGTCCCCGCGGTTTCACCCGCGTTTATCGTTACTGCGCCGACCCCCGTGGGTCGTAGCGTGATGTTATATAGCCTATAGCCTTCCTCGATAAATAGGCTATCGAACACTAAAATAATTTTCAAATAGGAACCAGTAGTGCCTAAGATTAGCGCGTTCAAACAAACTCTTCAGCTTTATAATATTAGTATAGATAGCTTAATGGAATGCTAGATTGATTACCAGTGGTTCCAAGCTCGATCTCAAATTACTCACGTGACATTCTGAAGTTACGAGTATAATAATATTTTTTTTAAATTTTATTTAATTCTCTCTCACACAGAATGGTTACGAAAAAAATAAAAATAAGGTCATAAACTAGGTTTTACATGATCGATTTGGTGAGTCTGTGTGAGAGACTGGTATCTGCACTAGGAGGACCTGTGTGACAGATTACCGGCCTCTCCTAACTATATATGCGTGCCTTGGGATCGAATTCGAAACCTTTGCATGGCAGTCCAACGATTTCGCCTTAGGCTATTGCTGGTTGCTAATCTGAAATGTATGTATATTGTGTCCTTTATTTAGTAAGTAATTTAAATTAAATACATTCCTATGCAAAATAACAGCTGTTATAACAGTTTTACGTCATTATTTTCATTATAAAACTGGGCCTTGTTTAATTATCTGACGCATGAACTAATAAGTGCTATTAGTAATCCTTGGACAGAAGGCGAGAATACTTCAGTTTTTAGAGCTCTGCATACAAAGGATGTCACATTCCCTAATGCTAAGCCTACGCCGTGTGTTTGTCTATCTGTCCTACCTTGTATTTACGTCCAGGGTTGGTGCAGTCACCCATAAAAACATGTATAGCTGCGGCACAGCCAGCAAAATGTCGATATCCAAAATACCAACATAATGTGTTCATCTATTATATTGACATCATTATTAAACAAAGTTTTGGATTATTAGAAGCATACAAACTTATGAAACATGCACGCTTACAATGTTTAGTAAAATAAGTTTAATTAGAAATGACAAATTAGATGATTAGACATATTGGATGTAGACATTTTAATGAAACTTTGTTGCTTATCTATATATTTATACGTGAAGCAAAAACTTTGTACCCCTTTCTAAGAAAATTGCGCGGACGGAGGAGTATGAAATTTGGCACAGTTAAAGTTTATATGGGGAAGGAGTGGCGAATGCTAATATTTTTATAAAATATGCATGAGAAATACATTAAATTAATGAAAGAAATACAAGAACACAACCATGCATTTGACACACGCAGTCGAATTGCTTTTGTAGTATTTCGATATGGTTCGGTTGATGTCGTACAATTCTTCGTAACTATGGTTACATACCTTAAGGACCTATTGCAATTTCGTGGTATATTATATAATAACGATCAAACTTAAAATTTAAATCAATTATAGTCGAATTTCGACCACTAGGCGACCGCTAGTACATTTTATTAAGGGTGTATGTACGTGAGCCATTACAAAGCAACGTTATAAAGCACTTATGGATATATTGAGGTGCACATTTTATCTTCTAAAAATGTAATTGAAGGGAAAACTTCTTTAGGCGCGTTGAGCACTTCTTGGGTGAACAAAAATCATGGAACTCGCGTCATCGTCACGCTTCCACGCTCTATTTTTTTTTTTAGAATATTAGCAATATCTCAGAAATGATGCGTCCTACGCAAAAAATAACGAAATGTTGACCTCCTTAATAACTCCTAAGAGAGCAGGCATCCGACCCGCCCCGCTTTATAAAGTAGTGTTTACCTCAAGCATTAATGTTTTAACTTCTATCGGCAGTCCCCAAAGACTGCCCCAATTTTTTTTAGTAAAATACATAACCTAATGTCTTTTCCTCCAAAGGGGACGGACTTGTATTACACCCACTTTCGCCAACTATGATATTAGGCCCCATAGACTATTGCCGTCTAGCGAGCACAAGTGTACATATCGCGCTGCTATCGCAAGTTTCCTGGCAGAAAACTCCAATAGCGTTTTGTCCGACCCAGTATTTGAACACGAGATCTCATGCATAGAGGTATTCACTACTACTGTGCTATCGAAGCAGTTTTATAATAATGACTAGCTGCTGTCGCGCGCAACTTCATCTGCTTTATATAGGAGAATTTTCCCCGTTTTCGCAACATTTTTCATTGCTGCTCCCCTCCTATGAGTCGTAGCGTGATGTTATATAGCCTATAGCCTTCCTCGATAAATAGGCTATCCAACACTTAAATAATTTTTCAATTCGAACCATTAGTTTCTGAGATTAACGCGTTCAAATAAACAAACAAACAACACTTCAGCTTTATAATAGTAGCATGGATAGAAGTTCTACTACGAGTAGATGGTTCAATTACACTTTTATCGCACTATTAATACGGGTGGAGCCAAGAGCTTAAGCTAGTTTATGTAGCATTTATAATCCTAGTTAGGTTATCCTAACCAGGGTTATAAAATGTTCTAGATTTCTCGATACTGTATGTAATTATTCCGGATAGGTTAGTTGTATAAAAACTGCAGTGGTCTAGAATAGGTTTAGTATGCAATTTAAATATTTAATATTTATGCAAGTTCGTTATTAGTAATTATATCTAGACTAGCTTTTGCCCGCGGCTTTGCTCGCGTTAATTTAGAATTTGACAATCAATTCGGGTTGTTCTCTGCTTGTAATAATATAATTCAATCATGATTCGAAAGACACGTGGTGCCATCTATTATTATAGGAACGTTATTATTGTTTTCCTCGAGAACAGTAATTTTTTTCGGGATGAAAGGTAACCTATGTCCGATTCTGTACACTTGTCAACGTATATGCAAAATTTCAGGATGATCGGTTCAGTGGTTTAGGCGTGAAAAGGTAACAAACAAACAAACTCATTTTCGCTTTTATAATATTAGTTAGGAAGTTAGGATAGTTAGGATAGATAAGGAATATGCTAAGTTTGTTTAGGTCTAGTTTCTTTGTTATTTGATTTAACTTTACTAAAACTAACTAAGTAGCAGCGATAGCCTAGAGGGAGACCGTTAGATTGCCACGCAGAGGTCTCAAGTTGGATCCTAAGGCCTCTTGTACACGCTAAGAAATTTCACCGTGTCTGCTACAGATAGGACCAATTCATCATGTACACGACAAGAATTTTGTCGGATCTAGGCACGAAAACGTATCGTGTCTACTGCAGACAATGCGAATAGGAACGTGTAAACGATAAGATTGTTTTCGGGCAGTCTTGTGTAGGGTGTGATAGACTAGACAAGTCTGTTATTAATTTTCGTTTGTTTGTGAAAAAAATGTTAACTACGTCCACGCAAATAAACGTACAAAAAATACCTGAATCACCTCATCTAATCCGCTCCCCACCGCACCGCAGCAAAACGGCGCGCGTCGTGTCTAGTGCAGATAGGATTTTTTTCTTGGTCAGCGCCGAAGCAGTGTATACAGTTCGTGTGTAGAAACGACACGAATTCTTGCATAGGCCCGGCGAGTTTTCTTAGCGTGTACAGGAGCCCTAAGGCTCTGAATCTCTGACTTTTCGAAGTTATGTGCGTATTAAATAGTAAATGATCGCACACTTTAACGGTGAAGAAAAACGTCGTTAGGAAACCTGCATGTCTGAGAGTTTCCATAATGTTCTTGACGATATGTGAAGTCTACCAACCTGCACTGGGTTAGAGTGTTAGACTATGGCGTAACCCTTCTCACATTGAGAAAAGGTCCATGCCCAGCAATGGGACAGTTTAATACAGGGCTGATATTATTATACACTAACTAAACATTGGCCTCGGTAGCGCGGCGATAGTATTGTGCGTAACGCGTCGGGTTTTATTCCAAGACGGTTTAGAGTGTTATTAGGTTGTTCTGTCATGACATTTTCAGAGCAGACTCTGGAACTCTGCCTTATAGAAGGCAATAGACTCGCCCTCAATACGTGGGACCCAAAACCAATGCTGCTGAAATATGGGTATGATACAAATCACCGAAGGGAGGTTCTGCCTACCGTTTCGGTGATTTAAGTGTGAGATTATGTATGTTATGTTAAATCGTTTATTCGACTTTATAAAGTGACCCGATTTTCGATAAAATGGTGTTTATAATACACTTGGCGGCCTAACTTTAAAATTTGTATACCACATTAAAATAAATTCGATTTTAAAAGTAATTAGTTTTATTTTATGCAAATTATTTCACATGATAAGCCTACGTTAAATACGATATACGGTTTTGTTAATTTGCTTAGGGTTTTCTAAGAACGATAGAGAGGATGCCACTATAGCGCTTGTGCCTAGAAGATGGGTAGATGTGAAACCTATAGCATAGCTGGCGAAATATACATATACGTCTTTTTTTTTCTTTATGGTATAGGCGGCAAACGAGCACACGGATCGCCTGATGGTAAGCGATTACCGCCGCCTATGGACACCCGCAGCACCAGAGGAATCACAAGTGCGTTGCTGGCCTTTTAAATTTGCCCCCATCCTCTTCCCTCAGAAGAGGGAGGAGGAGGTTAGGCCTCCAGTACCCTCACTCACTCGACGAAACACAACACAAGCGCTATTTCACGCCAGTTTTCTGCGAGGCCGTGGTATCACTCCGGTCGAACCGGCCCATTATTTTTTGATAAAGACAACGTTCGCACTAGGAATTAATAATGTATCGCGGAGACTTTACAAAAATTCAATCAACGGATACAAAGAAGCCCCAGATTCAGAACAACTAATAATGTGTGGATCACACAATTTTTGTTTGTGTATTCGAACCACTTAAACCTCTACGCTATCCGTGCAGTCAATATGTATGTATCACACCTCTTCCTACATTTCCTGGGCCATACAGACAAGAGCATTAATGCATCAATGTATGTTTATACATACATAGATATGTATAAATATTTACAGCCTACATCATGTCAAGGTAAGCAATAACAAGCAGTTTCAATCGATAAGGTTACTGAATACATTTAGCATTAATTTTGCCATATATAATGCGAACTGTATATATAAATAAACATGTGAGTCAGACCAAAAGGAAATTTCGACCAAAGTCAAGGTATTGACCTCAAGAATCGAGGCAAGGCTGTGGTCGTCGCATTGAATTGTTTAATGACGTTGGCTCAAGGCGGGCTTCAAGAAGGTCGATAAGGATTTCGCTAATTCACTAGCTTTACTGTCTTCTTCTATTGGTATGAATGCTCGGGCGCTGTGGTTTATGTGGGTGAGTAGCAAGGTGCTACTGCCAATGCACCGAGCGGTATTCAATCCTCACACGGGACAAATTTAATATTCTAATATTCTATCACACACAACACCATCTAGCCCAAACTAAGCAGAGCTTGTACTATGGGTACTAGACAATGGATAAACATACATATATACTTTTTTTTTGTAAATACATACATTCATAGAAACACCCAGACCAAGACAAACATCCATGTTCATGCACACTAATGTTTGGCTTGTGCGGGAATCGAACCCGCGACGTCATGCGTGGCAGTCGGTTACACTGACCACTATGCCATCGAGGCCGATTTGGATGTGATTTATGATTTTTTATGTCGGGCTGGGTGTTTGTGTCTGTTGTATAAATGTTTGTTGCGAAACAAGAATAACCGATAGTACGGGATTATTATTATTGATATTACGTCGGCCTCGATGGCGTAGTGGTTAGTGTAACCGACTGCCACGCCTGAGGTCGCGGGTTCGATTCCCGCACAAGTCAAACATTTGTGTGCATAAACATGGATGTTTGTCTTGGTCTGGGTGTTTCTATGTATAATTTGTATGTATTTACAAAAAAAAAAGTAGTATATGTATGTTTATCCATTGTCTAGTACCCATAGTACAAGCTCTGCTTAGTTTGGGCTAGATGGTGTTGTGTGAATGTGGTAGAATATTATTATATTATTATTATTATTATGTTCTCCGTTCGTCTTTCCCGGGTATTTTCCTAATGCGTTAGGGAAAACCCGGCCCTTTGGGAGGCTTACACGGGCCATGGGCTCAACATGCAGAGGCTCTTCGAGACTTTTAATTTAGAGTGAGAAGGGACACTTATCGAGACGCTAGCCGCGGCAAGTGTACTATTGCTACGTATGGAACCTAATAAATCTAGGCTATAGGTATGGGTGTTTGATGGGTTGGTATAATGGAAACTATGAATAGAAAAACGGCATCTGTCTGATATACTGTTATTATATTACTAAATGTTCCCGCGGTTTCACCTGCATTTATTGTTACTGCGCCGCCCACGTAGGTTGTAGCGTGATGTTATATAGCCTATAGCCTTCCTCGATAAATAGGCTATCCAACACTAAAATAAGTTTTTAAATCGAACTAGTAGTTTCTGAGAATAGCGCGTTCAAACAAACTCTTCAGCTTTATAATATTAAAGTATAGATAGGTAGAAATTGTAAAAAAAATTATTTGTTTTTATAAAAACGACATAGCCTCGGCTAAATACATATTAGTTTTCAAAAATATTTCAATCGGACACATACCGATACCACATAGCCTCATACCTTTATGAGGCTATTCCTGGTTTCCCTGGCACAGTTGAACTGTGCCTGTGGCCACTAAAAATTTCTTGCCGGTAAAACCTACTTACCCTTTGCCTGTCCCGGGTATCAAACCCTAGGCGTCATGCACAGCAGTCGCATATACTACCGCAGTGCCACCGAGATAAACATACAATTTTCAAATTTTTTTTTTCTTGAATGTTACGTTATTTTAGATAGACATCGCCTCGGCCTTCGGCCTCATTAATGTGGACAGTTTACAATATGACTGATATTATGTTATATGATGAATTTGATATGTAAATTTATTTATTTGGGCATAAAATTAAACTAATATATCCTAATTTAATATTATAATATAAAAGCGAAAATGAGTTTGGTTGTTACCTTTTCACGCCTAAACCACTGAACCGATCATCTTGGAATTTTGTATATACGTTGTCAGGTGTACAGAAACGAACATAGGCTACCTTTCATCCCGAAAAAAATTACTGTTCCCGAGGAAAACAACAAAAACGTTCTTATGATAATAGATGGCGCCACGTTTCTTTCGAATCATGATTGAATTATATTATTACAAGCAGAGTACAACCCGAATTGATTGTCAAATTCTAAATTAACGCGAGCGAAGCCGCGGGCAAAAGCTAGTACTTTAATAAATGAGATAGGCACAAATTCTATGCAATTTAAATGAATTAATCTCATTTCTATCGAGGTCTCTATTTGTATTGATTTATTTATAGACGACAGCGTCTCACTGAAGGCAATTAATTGACTTCTTGATACGTCTTGACATTTGCACGACGATGTGTTTCAAGCGATTCAGCCTTGAAGGGCGTCGATGTAGTCACCGGCGTTTGACCTCCATACCTGCTATTTAATAGTACCAGGCCTATATGGTACACGCGTGTACCTGCGTAACTTATAAACGCTATACAAACTATGGACTGAGAGAGATTAGTCATAATTACGACTGCGTAGCATGGCATTAATTCACGCTTGATTCTTACCGATGATGAAGTGTAGAAGTGCCTTCAAGTTATTTTATGGACATGACATGATCGATGGTTGCGGCATCTAATTTTTGTTTAAAAGATTTAGTATTTATAAAGAAAGGACAAGAGGCTGGTATATTCAAAGGAAATTAAAAAAAAATCCTAGGCATCTGGGCTAGTTGCATGCATTACAGACAACTTTAAATAGCACAATAACACCCATATTCTAAGAAGTAACCTCAAACCTTCCTCAACCTCGACTCAACCGAGGATACCTTAAGGATCACCTCAAGGAATCCTCGAAATCGGTATTCTTAGTCATGTCTTTCTCTTCACTTGAGATAATCTTGAGGATCCTCCAATGAGGTTGAGTCGAGGTAAAACGTCATTACATACGTCACAAAATCATAGATTTAACATACTTTTTAATGTTTTTGTCTATGATCACCTCAAAATTGACAGATGTTTGTTTTTTAACCTTATCTATGTCGCATCGCATCATTCCGAGTTGTTTATGTTTGATTTGTTGTTTATGTTTGTTTGTTATCCTTTAGCTTTATTTATTCCACACATATATGTCTGGAAGACAAATATTCAGTGAGGCGGAGAAGTTGCGTCTCGCAAATAACACCTTTCAGGAAAATCGTACGGATTATCATATAAATAATTCAAAAACCGTTTAAAATCCATTACAAAACACTTTAAAAATCTTCAAATAGAATTATCAGTCGTATTTACAAGCGTAGGTGAATAGGTAAAAATGGCGTAGATCTTACTCGAGTATTCCTTAAGGTTGGTCGCGACGTACCTTGAGTTTGACAGTTGTTTCCTCACCTCGAGTGAGGAAAGATGTCGAAGGATGCCGAATGGAGGAGATTTTTTGCAACTGTGAATACTGATTTCCTCGAGTGAGGTTGAGTGGAGTCGAGGAACGTTTGAGGAAATGCCTTAGAATATGGGTGTTAGTCACAAGCCTCGTATAGCGCGCCATAGAATGCTATTCAACATCGCTGACATATATTTTTTTAGTAATAAGAAAGAGATAGCATAATACCCGCGCCGCGTCAGTGTAAAACGCCATTAATTCTGTTAGAGACCGACGCATGTCACTCGTGCTCTCGACTGTATCGAGCCAACCCGAGTAGCTTACGCATGTTTGCGCGAACTTCGTATGACTGCACACATTATAAATGTGGTCAACTAAAATAAAAATAAAGTACAGACATTATTTTTATATAGTCTAGCCTGTTTAATAAATGAGGTGATACGGGCACTTGTATATCTTGTACATAAAAGGGATAAAATAGATTGAACACTGTAACTTGCAGCAAAGCAATATAGTCACATTAAAGTACAGTATTGTATGTAACAGAGATCAACACAATTTGCAGACATATTTATTCGTATAATTTCGTATAAGGTTAAATTCGTATAGGTTGAGCTTCAAAAGGTATCTGTGGATGTATTTTTTATTTCCTTTCCATTAATAGACCCAGCATATCAATATCGATAAATAATTAGGTGTCTTAATATTTTTAAGGGATTAAATATAATGACCACCAAAAATAGTAATTGCGTAGCAAAATATGCTTACTAAAATGTATCATAATGAGCACCTATATCTATAAGTATAGGTGCTCATTATGATACATTATAGGCGTATACGCCTCAAATCACTGCATTCCGTCTCGGAAGGGTTAGGTTATATTAGGTTTCTTCTTAAACAAAAATAAAAATATACTTATTTTGATCTCTTTAAATATATTTTGCTGTGCATTTAGGTGATCATTTACTATTTTTGATTGTTATATTTTACTATATCTGGTGATAAGTTAAACATAAGCCTATTTTTAATCAGGCGTTGCCGGTCAAATTCGAATACGTTATCTGTACACCCTAGAGTCATTATTAATATCTACTACATTCAAATCAGATTATCAGAAATATTTTCATACAAACTTGTATTTCATCAATACTATTT
Source organism: Catocala sponsa (assembly GCA_963564715.1). Lineage (NCBI taxonomy): Eukaryota > Metazoa > Arthropoda > Insecta > Lepidoptera > Erebidae > Catocala > Catocala sponsa. The sequence goes on from OY751329.1 coordinate 4,504,417, forward strand.
TAATGGTAAATACGACTGCAAATATGTTTTATAGTTGTTTGACTTTAGACCAAGTACGATTTTTCTTAAATTATCACAGACAACAACCGATAGGTACCTAATTATGGTGAAATATAGCGACAATTCGGGGAAGGAACTAAACGATAACAAACGACGAACGATACATTTGAAATCCCATAAAAATAATTGGTTGAAATAGATTATTGATAATTTTTTTTATTAATATATATAAATTCTTTTATTGATACAATAATAAATTTTAAAATAATTATTGTATTTTGTATATAAATCACGAAAGATGCAGACCCCAGAAAAACAAATCAAAGATGGATAAAATTAAATAACGTAGATAAATTCTAGTTAAATATAAACAGATAAATACTCTATTGTTATTTCTAAATCGTTTCCAAGCAGGTGCATCGGCCAGCTGTGACATCAAAAGCAAATTACCCATCATTACCTCTCAACAATACGCGAATACGCATAATTCTGCCCATCCGGCTAAGGTTATAAGATTTAACATATTAGACGTTTAGTGGGGAACTCAAAGTATAGTGAAACCCATGTCTATGCTGAAGAAAACCCTTAAACATACCCTTAATTTTTTAGACCAATCAATATTTATAAAACTCCTAAATCATTTATTTATACTAGCGTGCGCCTAGTGCTCGAAATTCGACCAAAGTTGACTTGCAAAATATTGCTGATATAATTATGTCATTATATATTGATATATGTAACCATAGTTACGCGCTTCGACTGCGTGTGTCAAATGCATGGTTGTGTGCGTGTAGTGCTTTTTCATAAATTTAATGTATTTTTACGCATAATTTAAAAAAAATATTAGCATTCGTCACTTCTTCTCTGTATAAACTATAAGTGTGCGAAATTACATACTCCTCCGTCCGCCCAATTTTCGTAAAAAGGGTTCCAAAGTTTTGTATTTAACACGCCTGAGGTCGCGGGTTCGATTCCCGCACAAGTCAAACATTAGTGTGCATGAACATGGATGTTTATCTTAGTCTGGGTGTTTCTATGTATAATATGTATATATTTAAAACAAATATATATATATATATATATATATATATAATATATATGTATGTTTATCCATACTCATAGTACAAGCTCTGCTTAGTTTAGGCTAGATGGTGTTGTGTGTATGTGGTAGAATATTTAAATGGCTAATTATAACAAATACTTTATGTACACAATTGGATGTTTGTCTGTCCTTTTGTATTACAGAAACATGACGTGTGTATGATAATTAACATGTGGTATTGCCTTTGTGAATTTATATTATTATTTTAATATGAGACGTTACAATATTAATATAACTATGATATGTTATAACAATTATTTCTTCTTCATATTTATCTTATCTTATCTTATGTCGGGGGCCCGTCAGTGCAGACCGGCGACACTTCGACCCAGTGGGATCTTTTGTGTCGACACTCTCCCAATAACGACTGCCATAGATGTTCATGGCAGCCGGGACCAACGGCTTAACGTGCTTTCCGAGGCACGGAGCAGGCGATAATTGTCAATCAACACGCACATAATTTCGAAAAGTCATATAACTTCCGAAAGTCAGAGGTGCGCGACGTGGGTTCGAACCGGAGACCCTCTGCGTTGCAGTCTGTTGGTCTCCACACTGTTTTTTATATTTAAGAGCTTTGCTCTTATCGGTGGAGTATACGCCATCTTTCTTGATTTAAGGCCAATTCCTTGACCTCCTTATAAGACATGACCTTCACCTTTTCTTTTATTTGGACAGTGAATATCCTTCTGGGTCTGGCCCTTCCTGTCTTTTTCTATGATTCTTATGAAATCATCATATCTTATAAGGTGACCAAACATCTTTCCTCTTTTGTTTTCAATTGTCGTTAAAATGTTGCGTTTTTCTTAGACAAGGTTCAGTATTTCCACGTTGCTTTTTTCTTTTCTATTCAACTGATTCTTTCCATGCTCTCCAGCACCATATTTCAAATGCTTCCAGTCTTTCCTGTTCTTGATGGGTCATTGTACATGTTTCACCTCCAGAGCAATGCTCCAGATGTATGTTTTTATAAGATGTTTTCTTATGTGTTTAGCAGATTTGTTCTGTTTCGTTTTAATAATGTTACTTTTTGTCGTTAAGCTGTTATTTGCCATACAATATGATATCAATATTATAAATATAGTATTATCGCTCTCGCTCATATTCACAACATACTATAGTTCTTTATCATGTGTTCACTCATTCCAACGGTTACCTACTCTTTACAATATGGACACTTTTTTATGCAATTTAAGCACGGTAGATATATTGTGATTTTCCCCTAAATAATTAATTATAAAATATAGGGATTAAATATAATGATCATCAAAAATACTAATTGGTCAGCGAATATTGCACAGCATAACGAGCATCTATACGCCTCAAATCACTGCATTCCGTCTCGGAAGTGTTAGGTTATGTTAGCTTCCTTCTTTTAAACCCACCCAAAAATAGGAGCCCCGCGAAGCGGGGCTTCGTCGACTTAGTTTAATCTCTTGAAAGTTTGCTGGCCATGAGTTGCAGATCAATTACCTATTTCTGCTCACAGATTATATTTTTCTGCTCACAAAAATACCAATACTATGCTAACCATTTAAATAACATCCTAAAATATATCACAAGTATAATAAAATATAATTTTAGTGTCTCAATTAATAAATTAACAGGTTCCCTGTCCGATGAATCACATATGATACATAATAATAGATTTTCTATTGTGTCTATCACGGGACAGCGAATGGGTATTAACCCATTCGCTGTATGTTTAAGATTTACGGCTAAATAAAAATATGCCTGGATTTCTTTTATTCTTTTTTATAAAGACTTCTCTCGCGCTAGGCATAAATCCTGTGTCGCGGGGGGCTTTACAAACGTTCAAAAACGGACACGAAGAAAATTCAGACTCGGAACAATCATTTGTAGATCACACAAATTTTTGTTCGGTGTGGGATTCGAACCCACAACACTCGGCGCAGTAGCAGTCGACCACTTAAACCACTATGCCATCCGTGCAGGCGAATTTAAATTTGTTAACTTCCTAAATATCTCTTTGACGTAAATTGTAGCTTATAAGTGAGTATGTACACACAGTCTATAAATATAAAAGAACATCCGAACTGATAACAAAGTCATTTAAAATACAAATTGTCTAGTTGTCCACTAAACGGACAAATAACATAAATTAGTCGTCCACTATACGGATGAATAAAATATATTAATCGTCCACTAAACTGACGTATAAATAACCAAATTTTATTTTCGTTCGATTAGTGGACGACTAATTTATTTTATACTAGTTTTCAACCGCGGCTTCACTCGCGTAAATGTAGGTTAGGTTAGGTTAGGTTTGCAACAGTTCTTTTTTCTGGATGAAAGGTACCCTATGTCCTATTCTGTACCCCTGACAACGTGTATGCAAAATTTCATGTTGATCGGTTGAGTAGTTAATGCGTGAAAGCGTAACAAACAAACAAACAAACTCATTTTCGAATTTATAATATTAGTTAGGATATCCGTTTAGTGGATGACTAGCAACAGCCTTTAAATTATTAAAATATAAACATTGAATATTAACGTGGCCGTAGAAATAAAATTAGGGACAAGAAAAATCCTTGAAACATATTTTCAATTATTTTCTTAAGTGCTTGAGAACGTGCCTCCTTCAGAAAAGTCTAGATTTGTTAGTTCAATTTAAACATTGTTTATACACTTTATTAACCTGAAAACTGAAGAAAAGCTGACATTATAACGCAATTATGTTTCAAGATCAGGCTTTTTATAGGGCAGGTTTTGCAAACTAATATTATAAGCCTTTTATAGGTAAAAATAGTTTGACTCTTTAAAGTTAGATGCTTGTTTTTTATACAATAAAGGTCACATTCAAGTATTGGTCTGCTTGCTAGTTTAAGCGCCAAGCTTGGTCTATAATCGCTTACAAAACCAGGGCTATCACGCTTACTGAACAGAAAAGAAAGGAATATTAAGAAAGTAAGACGGGGACTCTTACTTACCTAGTGGGCAAAACGCATTAACTGTGTTACTACTTTTACAGAGCAGCGACAGCTCAGTGGGGAGACCAACAAACTGCAATGCAGAGGGTCTCGGGTTCGAACCCACGTCACGCACCTCTGACTTTCGGAAGTTATTTGACTTTTCGAAATTATGTGCGTATTGATTGACAATTATCGCCTGCTCCGTGCCTCGGAGAGCACGTTAAGCCGTCGGTCCCGGCTGCCATGAACATCTATGGCAGTCGTTATTGGGAGAGTGTCGACACAAAAGATCCCACTGGGTCGAAGTGTCGCCGGTCTGCACTGACTGGACCCCACATAAGATAAGATACTACTCTTACATATATTCTCTGTAAGATTATTACTTTTCAAGGAGGGCTGGCTCATTGGTACTGCCGTCAACTACGTTGCAAGGTACTCTCCCAAATAGCTGAGAAGCATATTATATCTATTTAACCATTTTTCATGTCATCCTTAAAGCGGTATGCAATTAAAATATCCTAATCCTAACTAATATTCTAAACGCGAAAATGAGTTTGTTTGTTACCTTTTCACGCCTAAACCACTGAACCGATTATACTGACATTTTGCATATACGTTGACAGATGTACAGAAACGAACATAGGCTACCTTTGATCCCGAAAAAAATTACTGTTCCCGAGGAAAACAATAATAACGTTCTTATGATAATAGATGGCGCCACGTTTCTTTCGAATTATGATTGAATTATATTATTACAAGCAGAGTACAACCCAAATTGTCAAATTCTAAATTAACGCGAGCGAAGCCGCGGGCGAAAGCTAGTAATAAATAATTTTAAATGGAGTTATTTATTTCCTAATAATTATGTTTTGTATAGGTCAAAATTAATAACCAAAATGAAATCAGATATACTTGAATATTGAAACAACCTACTATTTTTGTTGCATGCTGTGATCTCTTATTAGTAAGAAAACATAAGATCTACAATAATTATTGTACTTAGCTTATAATTGCAATATATGTGAATTTCTTGTTAGAGATTCTTTTAAATAAATAAATAAATATCCTGCCTATCTGGACGAAAGTATTAATTTAAGAACTGACTCAACTGGTGATAGCCACACTTATAACAGATACAGGATTCCAACAAAAGGTAATACGATACTTGGATTGTATATAATTCAACGCACTATGCATGCAATTGCTGTGTATAACAAACTGTTATCGTTTATTTTTGTTAAGACATTATCAGTAGTTGGACGGATGGCGTAGTGGTTTAAGTGGTGGCCTCGTCGAGTGTTGTGGGTTCGATACCTACACGGGACAAAAATTTGTGTGATCTACAAATAGTTGTTCAGAGTCTAGTAGTCTAGTAGTGTGAAGAAGCATCTGGTCAGACCGGCTTGACACTGACGACGGCTAGAAGACATCTATCTTCTCCTCGTCGTCACTCTCTCTGGACTGTAATTGGGCTTTCCATCAGGTCCGTTACAAACACGTTGCCGTGTAACTATAAAAAAAATTCTGGATGTTTTTTGTGTCTGTTGTTTGAATGTCTGTAAAATCCTCCGTGATACAGGAATTATTCCTAGTGCGGAAGTTATCTTCTAAAAAAATATAACAATTTAAGAGTCGATCCCTCTATTACGTCAGACCTAAACCTATCCTAGTCTTACGTGGGCGAAATGATCATTGAAATATGCAGTGCTAAAAGGAATTGTTTGCAGGCACTCAAATATATTATGTTTGAAATATAAAATGTTAAACATTACGTATGCGTGTATGTGCATGTGCGTTTGTATGCGTGAACGTCGATGTGTGTGTTGGATATGCAGAATTAACTGGGTTGGGAACAGCACCGAGTCTCGTAGAAGCCGAATACTCTAAGATTTACGGTTTTGATTTCAGAGCAAGAACAGCCGATAACATCTATGATATATAGTATTTAATTGAACATTGTAATAAAATAGTTCCTTAAAGAGGAAACTTCAACGCATTTTTGGATAGCTTATCTCACAGTTTTATAAGAAAAATGTTGAGAGCACCGAACTCTTCTGGTGAAAGAAAGAAAGAAAGAAAAATGTTTTATTTGAATCACCATACATACATAATTTTAAAAACAATAATAAATACAATTAAGCACGGTACATGGAGATCAAATTAGGCAACTGCGTCAGCTATTGTTGCAGTATAGACTGCAACGCTGGTATTCTCGCAGGCCTAATAACAATACACATCAATGCATATGAAAACAAAACGAAAACAAAAAATGGGATAAAAATAATAAATATAAACTTATATAATATATTTATACTATATGGTGATGGCACAATGCTAACTTGCTATATGCTACCTTAATGGCGCGAAATAACTGCTGTGTATGATAGCTAGGGATCGAATCCCTGATCGAGCCACAAAAAGTTATTGGCTTTTCAGCTAAGAAATCTCAATAGCCATCCGGTGTTAGTAAGTTAGTGATGTTACAAATCTCCAAGCCCCGGTGAGCACGTAAAGCCATATGTCCCGCGCTTGATCCTTCTCCGGTCATGTCGGATTGCCGTCCCATTGAATTATGAATGTTAGAAAACAGTTGTGTTTGCGCACACGTTTGAGCACAATAATATTTTATTATCTCCTGCGCAGATGGCCCGTCTCTATTAAGATTAGGCGCCGCGCCGTGACGGAAATTCTATGTTATTTAAATAATAGCCTTTGTCTGGTTAAAAACTAATATAAACGAGCTATTATCAGAATCTGGGAATAGAATATGTCAGAGATTGTGAGAACAATCTTTATAAATATCCTGCAATTATTAGAGAACAATCTTTATAAATATCCTACAATTATTAGAGAACAATCTTTATAAATATCCTACAATTATTAGAGAACAATCTTTATAAATATCCTGCAATTATTCGTAATCGTGTTCACGTTTTATTGAAGTAGCCGTTACCTATTATTTAGTTCTATACATCTCCATATCAAAGTTTGATTGAAATTCGTCTATAAAGTTAAGTGTAAAAATTAAAAATCAAATTAAAATATTTTATATTAATATGGATATAAATCAATAAAAATATTTTGTTGTAGTAAAATTAGTATGGTACTGGGTTAAATAATTATATTATAATATTAGACCTGTCTTAGTGTGAGAAGGTTTAGGCCATAGTCCACCACACTGACCCAGGGTTGGTTGACTTAACATAACTTCGAGCACATTATGGAACACTCAGTCATGCAGGTTTCCTTACGATGTTTTCCTTTGACGTTGAGGTCAGTTTTTTTTTATACTACTAAGATGGCTAACAAGCATACGGCCCACCTGATAGTAAGTGGTCACCGTAGCCTATGGCCGCCTCTAACACCAGAGGCATCACTTGCGCGTTGCCAACCCTTTAGGAAAGGCAGTGGGAAGAAGAAGCAGCGGGAAGGGGGAAAGAGGGTGATTGTGCCTCCGGTACTCTAACTCACGGAATGAAACACAACAGTTGGGATACTGCTATTTCACGTAGATTTTCTGTGAGAGGGTAGTCCTTCTCCGGTCGAGCCGGCCCATTCATGCTGAAATCAACGAGGCTCTACTATTCCCAAAATTTAACTATGTAATACGCACATAACTTTAAAAGTCAGAGGGGCTTGTCTTAGAATTGATCTCGAGAACTCGGCGTGGCAATCCAACAGTCTCACATTAGGCAATCGCTGCCTTTTCTACTATTTATTAGTTGTATAATGATAGAGCTATAAAATACATAAATAAGTTATGTAACTACGTACATATATTTATAGAATTTTCATTCGCTGCATATTCTAATTTTGTACAATGGCAAAAGGATATGTGGGGCAAAAACCCACATGGCCTATTTCCGTCTAGACAGTAAATTTGCAGAAGCCTAATGAAAAGCGTCTCCTGTCATCCTCCTCCTCTCCTCTCCTATCGTCTCCCGTCCGGAATCGATATCCTGATAAGTCTTTATGATCATAAAAGGATCAGCAAGGCATATAAACAATTTTTGAAACTAGTTCAGCCTCAAAAACAGTTTTTCTGGATAAAAGGTACTTAAAATCCTTTTCTGTACCCCTGACAATATGTATGCGAATTTTTATGATGATTGGTCGAGTAGTAAAGGCGTGAAAGCGTAACAAACAAACAAACTCTCATTTGCATTTAATAATGTCCTCCAGAACGAATTTTGGTCACGGCGGCCAATCTTAACGTCGACTGACCATCTGCGCAGGAGACATTAGGTGTTACCAGACCAATCAATCGATCGTCCATCGACGATCGATCGATCGAGTAGAATGGATTAGTTGACGTCGATCGATCTAGTAGAAACTATCGATCGACGTCGACGTCGACTAACTCATTCTACCATCGACCGATGCCGTCGATCGACGATCGATCGATTGGTCTGGTAACACCCTTATAGTGCACGAGCATATGCCCAAACACAAGTGCACTCTCTGTTCCCTCACTCTCATGATCCGATGGGACGGTAATCCGACACAACCGGCGAGAGATCAGGCGCAGGACCAACGGCTTTTCGTGCTTGCCAAGGCACGGAGGTGTATACACCGCCAATTACCTAACTCCGGGCAGTTATTAACATTTCTTTAGCAGAAAAATCCAATAACTTATTGTTGACAAGAAACGGATTTTTTTAATTTTTATTAATAGTTATATTTATATAGTAACGATAATTAGGAATACCAATATAAATTGAGCTCTCAATACAATAGACGTAATTAAAACCGCAGGGTTAGTTTGTTTGGTCATCAAGTTTTTGGAAAACCCTTACTTACTCAACAGTTACAAGACACTTTTCAAGTTTGTGGTTTTGGTAATTGTGGTAAGGCATTATGATGAGTCATTGTGATTTCATATACATAATACCTAATCTTTGTTTAATACCTATTCAGAGCAGAAATGATAAACACCTAATTATCGTGTTATTCTTTGTTATTATCGTTCTAGTTTATATTATTACTAGCTTTTGCCCGCAGCTTCGCTCGCGTTAATTAAGAATTTGACAATCAATTCGGGTTGTATTCTGCTTGTAATAATATAATTCAGTTATGATTCGAAAGACACGTGGCGCCATCTATTATCATAAGAACGTTATTATTGTTTTCCTCGGGAACAGTAATTTTTTTCGGGATGAATGTCCGTTTCTGTACACCTGACAACGTATATGCAAAATTTCAGGATGATCGGTTCAGTGGTTTAGGCGTGAAAAGGTAACAAACAAACAAACAAACAAACTCATTTTCACTTTTATAATATTCGTTAGGATTTACCTTTATTATTATTTATTTCTTAGTTTATTTTTCCGTAATAATTTGTGTGCCCTTTATGTGCCAAATAAATCTTTTTCTTTTTTTCTTCTTCTATCGCTTTGGGGACATAGTCTGACGTATATATTCCCAAATGAAAAGGTATCACACTCACATTTCACCAGTTATTACTTTAAGTCCCACGTAATAGACTATTTAATTCTAAACAGAAAAACTCAATAACATTTTGCCTGATTCGAGTATCAAACCCGATATCTCTGGCAAAGCAGTCGTTGTTACCATGTTAATTATATCAACAGATATTATCATATCTATTTGAAACCATTAATTTTATGTAATACTAGCTGTTACCTGTGACTTCGTCCGCGTAGATTTTAACTAAAAAGCGTTTGTCTCCGCGGAACCATATCTTTTTTCTAAAATCAAAGTAGTCTAAGTTACTCCTTATAACATCAGCTATCTGCCAGTGAAAGTCCCGTCAAAATCGGTTCAGCCGTTTCGGAGATTAGCCGGAACAAATAGACAGACAGACAGACAAAAATTTTAAACATAGATGTTTTCCTATAGGTACCTTATATACTTTCATATGCATTAGATAAAAAGTTGTTATTTTGACATTACAAACAGACGCTTCAATTTTATTTATTTGTATAGATGTTTTCGCGGTTTTACCCGCGTTTATCGTTACTGCGCCGCCCCCGTGAGTCGTGCGTGTCAACGACATTTTAATCAAAAGTTTTTTCGATATCTATACTATTTATACTAATATAAAGCTAAAAAGTTTTGTTTGTTTGTTTGAACGCGCTAATCTCAGGAACTACTGGTTCGAATTGAAACATTATTTTAGTGTTGGTTAGCCTATTTATCGAGGAAGGATATATAGCATCACGGTACGACTCACGGGGGCGGCGCAGTAACGATAAACGTGGGTGAAACCGTGGGAACATCTATAATAAAATGAAATAGATTAATGAATATTATTGAGTTAATTAATTTTGATGAAATAAATACTAATTACATGAATTTATTTTATTACATAAAATTAATAGTTTCAAATAGGGTATAGTAATATCACTTGGTGTAATTAAATACTAGAAAGTTATGACAAAGCAAGTATATATTAAAAATGTATTTAAAATCTGACGTATAAAAATGTAAATTTATGCACGATTTACATAAATTATATTAATAATAAATTATATCAGGTTTAATTGGAATGTAAGTATCCTAACTAATATTTTCAATGCGAATGTCAGTTTGTTTGTTCGTTTGTTACGCTTTCATGCCTTAACTACTCGTACTCGACCGATCATCATGTTTCCCGCACACGTTTTTAGAGGTACAAACAAGGTCATTTTTCAATCACACACATCTTGCATCCAGAAAAATGTATTGTTTCCAAGCGAGTAAAGCTGCAGGATAAAAACTAGTAAAATATAATTATAGAATCTGACAGTTGAAATTTCATTCGTATATACAGCATGTTACAGTTAAGTGTGGTTATATTTTAAGACTTATACTTAAGGAAGCATTTACCCTAGTACAGGCACTCCTTATGGAGTGCTTGTAAGGAGTGCCTGTACTAGGGTAAACCTGTGCCACAGGCATTAAGGGCACATATTGTATAATAAATATATAAATTCTAAAATATTACTTATAAAACATTATAATTGTATACAAAAGCTTATGAATTACATTGTAAATTAAGTGATTAGTGATTACTATGACAACTTACAGAGCTATTTTATTGCGTAACATTTCTTGAACAACAGTCATCAAATTTTCAGTTTGATCGTAGGTCAAGGTTTGTAAATATTGTTGAACTAATTGCTTAGTGTTAGCATAATTTTTGTCATAAATCGCAGTTATTTGGTTTATATTATTATAAAGAAATGGGAAACCTAAAAATGCGAAAAATATACTTAGATTGAGACCGAGTAGTACAAACGATATCTTTTCGTCGCTTGGTGTTAGTAAGTCCGGGTTATAATCAAGAGTAGTATGTTGTTTTAGACCCACGAAAGAGAGTGCTAGCCATTGTTGTTTATCAGGTATATTAATAGATCCAGTGTTGTTATTGTGAGACGTTTAATAACAAAAACCCAGTAACACTACCTGACTGTGGTATCGAATCCGAGGGCTTACGAACGCACGCAAGTAAATTAATACCGCACGACTAATGAGACTACAGATTAGTTTATTCACTTCTTATTAAAATATTACATGAGTATTCATTACTTTTTAATTACCTACTTACTTGACTTCATAATTTATAGTCAAGAAGCAATAAGTACTAGTAATTGATTTAAATTAATAGGTATTTTTGTTTAAATAAAACTATCGAAAATAAAAATTGAAATAAATTCCAATAATTACTTAATTTACACAAATAAATTATTTTAAAAATCCATCACTAAAATTAAAAATAATAAAACAAATAAACTCTACTTACGCGGTAACAACACAACTTTGGCGCTTAAAACACAATAAACTTAACTCACAGACACAAGAAATTATAAAAGAACCATAAACAAATGTAAGTCACAAAATATAATTATATTTAAATTATATAAAAAAAAACAAAACACGAATTCAAATTTCGAACGCGATTTTTTTTCTCGAGCAACACGTGCAAACGCAGCGTACATAAATTATACATTAAGCTGTTATATCTGCTAACGGCAGCGACGGAAACATACTGAGGTTACGCGGCACGCAAGGATTTTCGAAAGGGAATGGCCGGTGGAAGTATCACTGAAGGAATATAAAAAAACATAGTGCAATAATGACTGTGTTACATTTTAAACAAAAGTTTTTCGAATACTATACTGACTATACTAATATTATAAAGCTGAAGACTTTTGTTTGTTTGAACGCGCTAATCTCAGGAACTACTGGTTCGAATTGAAAAATTCTTTTAGTGTTGGATAGCCTATTTATCGAGGAAAGCTATTGGTTATATAACATTACGCTACGACCCACGGGAGCGGCGCAGTAACTATAAAAGCGGGTGAAACCGCGGGAACATCTAGTTATTATTATAAAACATTTTGAAACGAAAATAAAAAGAAAAACTATATTAAAAGTAACGATGCGGCCGTGGTATAAATTTGCGTCAATATTCAAGCTCCGAGCTTTACATTATTATTAGCTATTGCCCGCGGCTTCGCTCGCGTTAATTTAGAATTTGACAATCATTTCGGGTTGTACTCTATTTGTAATAATATAATTCAGTCATGATTCGAAAGACACGTGGCGCCATCTATTATCATAAGAACGTTATTGTTGTTTTCCTCGAGAACAGTAATTTTTTTCGGGATGAAAGGTAGCCTATGTCCGTTTCTGTACACCTGACAACGTATATGCAAAATTTCAGGATGATCGGTTCAGCGGTTTAGGCGTGAAAAGGTAACAAAAAAACAAACTCATTTTCGCTTTTATAATATTAGTTAGGATGTGGATTGCAAAAATAGTTATAGTGTAGTTATGGTTTTTATGTTATAAAATTATCAGTTTCTCCGTAGGCGATAGGCATTTCGTTCCATATAACTAGGGTTGCCAACATATTTCCGACGAAATATAGTATTTTTAAAATAAACTATAACAAAATATAGTACATTTATAAAAATATAGTATTTTATGAAAAACATTTATTTGTTATCTACTGTTTTTTAAATATGTTCGACCTTGTTAATCTGACATCTGGACATCACGGACAGGTTCGAAACGGATTATGTACGGATATATGCTTTCGCATCAGTAGTAAAGGAGCGTCGATAGTTTTTTTTAATAAAGGTTTTGGTTTCGTGTTTTTCGTTGTTGAAATATAGTATTTTAGCATACTATATATTTATTCAACAGTATATAGTACGCAGACTCGAAATATAGTAAAATACTATATATTATAGTACGGTTGACAACCCTACATATAACGTAGGATTTCAAAGACAGCTAGTTAAAAGTGGTTTCTTAAGGAGCTAGAAAAATCTTAGTCTCAGGCTCGCTTAATTAATCAGTTCTAAACAGTATTTAATTTTATTATGGAACTGAATAGTGTTTCATATATTATAGTCGCCAATACGCTCGCCCCGTTTAACGTGGAATCAAAAGTAATATATGAAACTAGATGTGCCCGCGGTTTCATCCGCGTTTATCGTTACTGCGCCGCCCCTGTTGGTTGTAGCGTGATGTTATGTAGCCTTCCTCGATAAATAGGCTATCCAACACTATAGAAATTTTTCAAATCGAACCAGTAGTTCCTGAGATTAGCGCGTTCAAACAAACAAACTCTTCAGCTTTATAATATTACTAGCTGTCCCGCGCAACTTCGTCTGCTTCTTATAGGAGAATTTTTCCCGTTTTCGCAACATTTTTCAATGCTGCTCCGCTCCTATTGTTCATAGCGTGATGTTATGTAGCCTATAGCCTTCCTCGATAAATAGGCTATCCAACACTGAAAGAATTTTTCAAATCGAACCAGTAGTTCCTGAGATTAGCGCGTTCAAACAAACAAACAAACTCTTCAGCTTTATAATATTAGTATAGATAGATACGAGTACATACAATGTTTCACAGTAAATGCAATTCAAAGGTATTATGTAATAGTAACACTTCACACAACAAAAAAAAACGAAACGCCTCGTGTTTGTTTTGCGTCATATATAAATTAGAAAGCATAATAAGTAGCTGATAATATTGTATTGGAGCTGTTGCTAAGTAAATTTCGTAAAATAAATAATGTAGTTGGTACTAAGCAGTGTTATATAGCCCGTTTATCGAGGAAGGCTATAGGCTATATAACATCACGCTACGACCAATAGGAGCGGAACAGCAATGAAAAATGTTGCAAAAACGGAGAAAATTCTCTTATATGAAGCAGACGAAGTTGCGCGGGACAGCTAGTAATATTATAAAGCTGAAGAGTTTGTTTGTTTGTTTGCTTGAATGCGCTATGCTTGTTCTTGAAAAACCAGATATCATTGAAAGCCTATTGTGTTTGGGCACTAGCACCACTGTGACTTAATAGGTTCAAGCGAGATTTTAGTCTACTTTATTTGTACAAAAAATTATGTAGATAGCTTTTGGAAGTTCATCCCAGAGCGTATACTTTAGCTGCAAAAACGTCTTACTGATATGGACACGTGTAGTACTCACAAAGTTGTACTGTAGTATTAGTACTAATACTACTATTAAGGACAAGTGGGGTGATAAAACCTTCTGCGATTCAATAATGTTATCTTTATGATTCCAATATTAAATATTGATAGGCTACTTCAAAACATACGGTTTATTTTGATGTTCGGTTTATTTTCTAATAGCTTTTGCCCGCGTTAATTTAGAATTTGACGATCAATTCGGGTTGTACTCTGCTTGTAATAATATATAATAATAAAATTCAATCATGATTCGAAAGACACGTGGCGCCATCTATTATCATAAGAACGTTATTATTGTTTTCCTCGGGGACAGTAATTTTTTTTCGGGCTGAAAGGTAGACTATGTCCGTTTCTGTACACCTGACAAAGTATATGCAAAATTTCAGGATGATCGGTTCAGTGGTTTAGGCGTGAAAAGGTAACAAACAAACTCATTTTTGCTTTTATAATATTAGTTAGGATTAGGATAGGATTATTATATTTTTATATTCATTATAAGTCGCCAACTCAGCTCTAGGATTACCTCTTTCCTTTTTAATCTCTACATTATATCTCTTGGATAAGGACTCAAGCTCTGTGTACTTACCTATGAGACTTTACAAAGGTTTATTTAATGGACTCTAAGTACATTCAGATCTAGAAAAATGATTTGTAGATTATACAAATCATAATTTTGCCATATGGATGTTTGTCTTGGTCCCACACCATATATATATATACATATATACTTTTTTGTATATATATACTTGTTTCTATGTATAATATGTATGTATATACAAAAAACGCATATATGTATGTTTCTCCATTGTCTAGTCTACCCATAGTACAAGTTCTGCTTAATTTGGGCTAGATGGTGTAGTGTGTATGTGATAGAATATACTATTATTCTTGATAACCGCTGAAACTAAACAAGAATGCTTGTGTTTGAAGAGGGTTCTCATCGGTAATGCATTGAGTGAGATTTTAATCTGCGACCTATCGATGGCAAGTCCAATGTCTTATCTATTGAACTACCGCCGCCGCCACTCAGCTATCTTATCAATGAGATTTGTATGGAAAGCAATAAAGGAATTATCACCTAGTGCAGTGTGATCAAATTAGATCTTATTGAGTACTACTTCTAAGTATAAATCAAATTCACGTATCATGTTATAGGTTGTAGTATTATTGTAATTGTTATTACTGATTATATCAGTTTAGTCAAGAGTTGTGAGTGTATCTTGTAAGTCCATATTGTGTATCTATGAGGTACGAGTATCAACAAATTGGGTAAAACTGACCTAGTGCAAGTGGAAGTATCTCTGTATTATCATTTTAATTTGTATCTGTAGTATGTTAAATAAATGTATATTATTTTATTGTTTCGGTTTGCTTGATCCGGTCATCGAATTTGAGATAATTATCATACATTTTGAAATTAAACAAACTTTATACAGATTTTATCGCGTTGTTTATTTTTTATAAAAGACTATCCTAATCCTAATCCTAACTAATATTATAAAAGCGAAAATGAGAATAAGGCTACCTTTCATCCCGAAAAAAATTTCTGCTTCCGTAGAAAACAACAATAACGTTCTTATGATAATAGATGGCGCCACGTGTCTTTCGAATCATGATTGAATTATATTATTACAAGCAGAGTACAACCCGAATTGATTGTCAAAATCTAAATTAACACGAGCGAAGCCGCGGGCAAAAGCTAGTTATTACATAATTTTGAAACTTTAAACTACTATTGTTAAACACTTTTACTAATTACTGTTTACTTCTATTTAAGCTTTTTAAATGATACAACTATTTAGATTTAATTTTACACTTTCGCCGACGTTTTCATTGATTCTAGCGCCGAAACTATCAACTGGTCTAATAAAGGACGTAATTTATGTAGACTCTGAACCACATGTAATTATTTAGTTGCTATTTTTTCTATTTAAAGATGTCAAATACCGCACTAGGAATAATTCAAAGAACACCCAGACTCGGGACAACAGTTCGTGGATCACACAAAGTTTTGTCCTGTGTGGGATTCGAACCCGGTGTAATGGACGTGGCGATGCGACCACTAAAACCACTACGCCATCTGTGCAGCCGTACATTATATTTAATGAACATTTATAACTTAACGCAACGTATACTAAATATATTTCTTTTTGTTCATGGCACTGTTGTCTTATCTATATATTAATACGTGAGGCAAAAACTTCGTACCCCTTTTTACGAAAATTGCGCGAACGGAGGAGTATGAAATTTGGCATAGTTAAAGTTTATATGGAGAAGGAGGAGCGAATCCTAATATTTTTATAAAGTATTCATTAGAAATACATTAAATTGTAGCAGTCAACACGCAGTCGAATCGCGTTCGTAGTATTTCGAGATTGTTCGTCTGACTGCGTAAAATTTTTTGTAACTATGGTTACCTATACCTTATTTATATGTACCTAATAGAGAAACAAAGAAAACAATGTAGCAAACTTAGGAATTTTGGTCGAATGTTGACCACTAGGCCACCGCTAGTTAGAGTTATTAGGCAACACCGTTCCACTGCTGCGCGCTTACAAACAAATTTCGCCATCGCATCGAATTGTGCATAAGAATCCCTATAAGATTAGCATGTTGCAATTTGTGCGGTAATAACAGTGTGATTATATAGATAATAATAGATGCTAGATAAGTACTGGTTTTAGCAATTGTGCAGTCAATGTATGTACTACAAAATAATAGATTTCAAGAACTGTACAAAATTAAATGACCGTCAAAATAATATTAATTAAAAGGATACTGACGAATTCTTCGACAACCTATTTAGTATTGTAATTATTTTCTGTCGTCTTTAATACACGTGTAAATATTTATTTATTTATTTAGGGATAACAAACAGCAGCATATTAAACAATACTATGATAATACTTAGTAACTAAATGTGCAAAATACGCCACCCACGGCATTATCCACAGATTACCATTGAGAAATATTGTCTACTAATAAATACAGCTTACGTAATAAATATAATAATAATAAATATATAAGCTTAATTAGTGTAATAATAATTAAAAGTGTGTAATTATATTGTATATAAATATAGAAGACCTCCGTTTCTAAAAATAAGTACTAAATAAAGAGGATTAAAATGCCAATATTTGTTATACAACTTTTTCTGAAAACGTAAATACAAAAGGTAATATTTTTTTAAACATTGCTAGCAATTTAATATGACTAGTGCTATTATTGTTCATTCATAATATTGAGTTATTAACTCATCACCCTAAATGCTCCAGTTAGGCGCCTGTCAAAAAAAAGTGGTTTGAAGTGGTAATAGGTATACTTCCAAATTAAGTGTTGTAAAATGTAGAAGTGACATATAGGATGGGTCAACGTCCAGATTCGTTCATAATGAAAATAGAATAATATTTCGACTAATATTGCATAAAACATATACGAGTAACTTTGATTGACGTATAGCTTTTTTATTTCGAGTCCGGAACACGAACAATTAAGTCAAGGTAGAAAGTAGTAATTGGTTTTGTTATGTCATTGACAATTATAATGCCATGGACTTGATCAATGCAAGATTATGCTGCCACAAATTACATACATACAGATAGACAGTTCAATATAAAACACGAAAATGAACTTACTTGCAAATATTGGCGTGCATACAGCAATCTATATATTAATACGTGAAGCAAAAACTTTGTAGCGCTTTTTATGAAAATTGCGCGGACGGAGGAGTATGAAATTTGGCACAGTTAAAGTTTATATAGAGAAGGAAGGGCGAATCTTAATATTTTTATAAAATATGCATTAGAAATACATTAAATTAATTAAAAAACACTACACGCACACAACCATGCATTTGACACACGCAGTCGAATCGCGTTCGTAGTATTTCGGCTTTGTTCGTCTGACGTCGTACAATTCTTTGTAACTATGGTTACCTCCGTGCCTATTATACCTTATTTATGTGTAATAAAGAAAAAACAGAAATAGTTTAGGAATATTGGTCGAATTTTGACCACTAGGCGACCGATAGTTTTAATAGATAAGCTAATGCAAATATGAAACGATGGTAGTCCAATGAATTCTTGCGATCGAGGTGTCGTGGTTTCGATGCCCATCCATGGCAATTACTACGCTACCGGTATGAATCTACTAGCATTTCAGGAGTGGTAAACAAGAGAAGAATGCCAAAAGAGGTCACTCTGTGCATATTGTGTATTTTCATCGCCAGTACACCGTGTGTTACGGCTACGTCGAACCCGGTTTTTTGTGTCTGTTGTTTAAATGTTTGTAAAGTTTTTCGCGACACAAGTTTTTTGAAGTGAAAACTTCTTTAGGCGCGTTGAGCACTTCTTGGGCCTTAATAAGCCTGCATTTGATCGCGATCTCACCTGTTGGAAAGTGACGATGCAGTCGACTATGCAGCACGCTTGCCTAGAAGATACCTATTCACTCGCGATTTGAAGACACCCAGATTGTACTCATCGGGAAACACAGACTTAGGTAGCGAGTGCCACTACTTTACGCTAGCATTATAAAAGTGGAAGCAAAGCGCTTCGTGCGTTAATATGGTATATCCACCATGTACCTGTGCCGCTAATCTGATTGTCTGGTCGTCCGATGGTAGAATGGGAAAGGAGGAATCAAGTTAAAATAAATAAAATTATTAAAAAAAATTGGGGCAGTCTTTGGGGACTGCTGATAGAAGTGAAAATTTTTAATCCTTAATCATAAAGTTCTTTATAAACAAAAAATAAAATTCGGATTCCTGATACTCTCTTAGGAGCTATTAAGGAAGTCAAAATTACGTTATTTTTCGCGTAGGACGCACCATTTCTGAGATATTGTTAATATTCCAAAATAATTCAAAAATGGAAAGCTTGGAAGCGTGACTATTTTATATATTTTATAGCTTTCCATTGTTGACGCGAGGTCTATGACTTTTGTTCACCCAAGAAGTGCTCAACGCGCCTAAAGAAGTTTTCACTTCAAAAATAAAATTATTCTTAGTGCGGCAGTTGTCTTTTAAAAACAAAGCATAATAAGGAGTTTCTTGTCAAAAGACTTCTGAAAATAAATATTGCGTTAGTTTTAGTAAGGCGCCTATCGGTATCTTTCTAATCCATGGCGTCGCGTATGCTCAGTATGTATCTTTCACTTCAATGGTACTCGCCGCATGAAGCAACGTCGACCATTCTCTCGATATTCTATACAAATTACGACATTTATGAATAGGTTAAGTTTTAGAATACACTTACAAAGATTTATGTAAAAATTGTGCACTTGCATTGCAATAGTAATGTTTACGTAACTGTTATTATGAAAATACTAGTAGTTCAGTGCTATTCTGTAACATCTCACTTTCGAACTCACCTCCTAAATCCGCAGTGAAAACATTCATAATACTGTGATTACTATCCTAACTAATATTATAAATGCGAAAATGAGTTTGTTTGTTACGCTTTCACGCCTTAACTACTCAACCGATCAAGATGAAATTTTGCATACACGTTGTCAGGGATACAGAATAGGACATAAGGTACCTTTCATCCAGAAAAAATAACTGAAACCTAACCTAACCTAACCTACATTTACGCGAGCGAAGCCGCGGGTGAAAACTAGTATAATTTATATTTGAGAGCGAGATAAAAACTATTAGTAGCTTTTAATCCGTGGCTTCGCTTTCTTGTTCATAAAGATCTATCAAGTACCGTATTTTTCCGGTATAAAAGATATGCAATAATAGGATTGGATGGCTGATTACAAAATGTGGGGCTTTTATATTATCAAATATTTATAAATTGGATTGATAAATAGTTTATCTAATAATTTAAAGATTGCGTTTATTTTTGAGTCCGATTGTCCTGATTTATATTTGTGGATCGTATTTAGTGTTTATACGATTTTTGTTCTGAAATTCTCAGTTTATCTTAATCTGTTCATATGGCCGATAGAAACTGTTAGGCTTATATAATGTTTGGTAATGTTATACCACAGCAACAACGAGATGACACAACTTTAAAAAATCCTACGTTAATACATAAAGTAGCACATAGTTTAATTGTTGCCAATCTTTAAATACTCGTTTCAATTACAATGATTGGAAAATTGTTCAATCAGCTGATTACTTTTGTATGGCAGGTTAAAGTTTATTTTAAACTCTACAAAATATTTCAAGGAACACTAGCAGCGATCGCTTGAAGATGAAAATCCCTGGATTGATAAGTAAAAGTGTTGCGTTTAATCCTATGGCACGTTTTTCTGACTATTCACTTATCTTTTGTGTCGCCGTGTGTTCATCAATGATGTCAATAGTCGGATACCGTAGACAAATAAGCTACTTAGTAGACAGATAAAGTAATGTCACCTTCTGGAAATCCGCCATTGCAAATATATGTGAAAAGACAAGATTTTGTGATACGCTGCACTAATTCTCCCTGCGGCTTCGTTTGTTTTTTTTATTTTTATTTTTTTATTTATTAATCAAAGGTAAGTTACATTTTATCTTATGACTAGTGAACTGTTTGTGTTAATCTAGATATTATCAATTTATTTCTATACCTCGGAAACAGTTTTCTTTTGGATGAAAGATATCATATGTCCTATTCTGGAACCTTGACAACGTGTAAGCAAAATTTCATGACGATCGGTCGAGTAGGTAGTTAAAGCGTGAAAGTGTAAAAAGCAAACTCATATTCGCATTTATACCTAATACTAGCTTTTGCCCCCGGCTTCGCTCACGTTAATTTAGAATTTGACAATCAATTCGGGTTGTACTCTGCTTGTAATAATATAATTCAATCATGATTCGAAAGACACGTGGCGCCATCTATTATCATAAGAACGTTGTTATTGTTTTTCTCGGGAACAGTAATTTTTTTCGGGATGAAAGGTAGCCTATGTCCGTTTCTGTACACCTGTCAACGTATATGCAAAATTTCAGGATGATCTGTTCAGTGGTTTAGGCGTGAAAAGGTAACAAACAAACAAACAAACTCATTTTCGCTTTTATAATATTAGTTAGGATTAGGATTAGGATTAAGTTAGAATGCCTCACAACAGTATTTTTTTTGGATGAAATGTGCTCTATGTCCTTTTCTGTATCCCTGATAACGTGTACGCAAAATTTTGTGACGATCAGTCCAGTAGTTAAGGTGTGAAAGCGTAACAAACAAACAAACTCACACTCGTATTTATAATATCAGTTAGAATAAGGATTTTCGTATGGTTTCGCGAATATTACACAAGTCAAGTAGAGTATGTTTAGGTTTCAAGTTATGACAAGCAAGCCAATTCTCGCACGCAAATAACTGCTTCATATGAGCTTCAGATTTGGTATAATTATGTAATCTCTAAAGTTTAATAACAAATAATAGAAAACACCTCAATATTAGTCGAGCTCATGCAATGCACGACAATGTCAACACAAGTTCTGTACACACCTGTGTCGTACAGAACTTATGTTGCGCGAGTCCGAGTTAAGTTAAATAATGTTCCTGTTTATACCTATCCGACTGCTGTACGAGCTTTTACTCAGTATGTTAATAGGTCATGGTCTACTACGCCATACCAGTGCAATTTGGCACAGTTAACAAAGCTTCGAGAAATCATAGAAAATAAAGTTCTTTTTTCGGATATTGTAGCGGTTTTTTTTGACGTGAAAACTTCTTTAGCGGTGTTGTGCACTTTTTTGTGATGGGTAAAAAATTTTAAACTCGCGTCAGGACACGTGACCTGATCGAAAATTCGTAAGACGGAGGGAGAATTGTAATGTTTGTGTACGATAGCGCAATAAATGAATATTGTATTTTACCACATAAATGATAGTACTTTTATACTGATAATTAAAGCAATTCGTGCAAAATTATTCCCTAACCATTCCAAAATATCAAAAATGCACAACGTTAATATTCAAGTTTTCACTTCTGCCGGCACTCCCCGAGTGCAAAGCGTTGTTTTTTAAATCTTTTCTTTCTTTTCGTGTGGTTAGTGGACAACCTGTTGTCAAAAGTTGTTCAAGCCGCCCGTAGGCTTCTGACATGGCTTAACGACTGCTGTCAATTTGACAACAACCGGGACCGACCTATTACGTGCCCTCCGAAGCACGAAGAGACTCAGATGAAATACCACTAAGCGGTCATCCATCTATAGACTGACCGTACCCAACGTTGCTTAACCTCGCTAATCATTTACAGATCAGTAAGTGCAACTGGCTATGAGATTTTTAATAAATAGTTAATATTACATTATATATTAAACAATACTCTTTGTAAAAAATAAACCACGATAAGATCCGTATAGAGTAGTTTAACATCGATGTGTAATAAAGCAAGATCCCAGCCCCCCCCAGACATTAATTTTAAACAATATTTCATAAAATATACATAAAAACCAGCACTGAGTATTTAAGAAAAGTGAGTTTTTCTTTTACCTGCCTTTTGCTCCTGGTGACGGATAAATGGCTGCCGGGCCAAGCTAGCAGGTATACATACACACAAAGTACATACTAACACTAATTTATCCCATACATTTTATTTCTGAGAAAATAAGTAATGTCGGGGGCCCTGGGATCTTGGACTATAACATTCACGTAATTTTAGGACAATACGGCCTCGATGGCGTAGTGGTTAGTGTAATCGACTGCCACGCTTGAGGTCGCGGGTTCGATTCCCGCACAAGTCAAACATTTGTGTGCATGAACATTGATGTTTGTCTTGGTCTGGGTGTTTCTATGTATAATATGTATGTATCTACAAAAAATAAAGTATATAATTATGTATGTTTATCCATTGTCTAGTATCCATAGTACAAGCTTTGCTTAGTTTGGGCTCGATGGTGTTGTGTGTATGTGGTAGAATATAAAAGTTGTTTGTCTTTACCCTTGAAGCGAGTGCGAATAAATCATATTTTATAGCACGTAACTTCGAAAAATTAGATGCATACATCCGACTTTTCGAGCCGTGGTATCAAATTCGAGACCGGTGCGAGTCAGTCCAATGTTATCCCTTCACTTATTTTTCATTCATACATTCTTAGACGTATATATGTTATTATTCAATATAATATGTGATAGAATATATATTATATAATATTATATTTCTCATTAATATTCTTAAGAATTATGAATGGTAATGGACTCCCATTCATAATTGTTTTCAACATTAATGATATAAACATAAGGAAAATACATATAATACAGAAGTGGTTTATAATAATATTGAAACAATAACAAATATATAATAACCTTTAATATAAGGAAGTACATTCAGTAAATAGGTTCCTTATTTGTGATGTCATACTGGTCACGAATAAAAATGATTCATTTATCACGAGACTGGGAATACTACACACGGTATAGTAAGACTATTAACAAAAGAAACAAATGTCATTATGTCCAATCCAAATGGGATAGCGAATACAACCTGATGGTAGTAATTGAGTATATTACACATACTAGATTTTGACCACGGCTTTGCTCGCGTTTATGTAGATGTTGTCATTAAACTATCACTCGGGAACAGTAATTTTATTCTGGATGAAAGGTACCCTATGTCCTTTTCTGTATTTTTATTGTATCCCTGACAACGTTTATGCAAAGTTTGATGATAATCGTTAGAGTAGTTAAAGCGTGAAAGCACATAAGCATAAGCATTTATAATATTAGTAGGATGTACGGCATGCTAATAGCAAATGTAGCAACCAGTGTTGATAAAACACTTAGCAAACATACTGAACAAAGTATTTTTGGACGGGGTTGAGATATATTCAGTTGCGAGTTAAGAGAGATGGGTGTAATAACCCAGGATTCAACTTCTTCGTCTTAAATGTACATCATGTGACCTTGTGACCTCTATATCTCGGGGTCTTTTAACCCACAGGGCCCATATTTAAACTCGACCGAGGTATGACCCCAAGGTGTCTGCACACTAAGTTACAAGTCAATCGGTCCAGTGGTTCCGGAGCTATGCCTGTCACGAACAGACGGATACACAGACCCACAAAGTGTTTTCATTAACCTCATCGAAGAAGACTCACAGGTTAATATAAACATAAACAACGCGATAAAATCCGTATATAGTAGTTTGATTTCAAAAAAGGTTAATATAAGTCAAATAGGTTATGTGCGTGTCTGTGAAAGATATAAAGTTTTTGGTACGTGCAAATAGTATTTACGTATATATGTATTTCCTACTTTTAATATATTTTTGAATCAAATGGATAAAATAAGAAAGTTACGACCTATGAAATTAACTCCAATGAAAAATGTGTCCAAGATCTTGGAGATTTTGATACTTTATATATTTTAAATAGTTTTACAAACTATAACATTTTGAACCTATAACGTAATTTTATGATATACTAGCTTTTGCCCGCGGCTTCGCTCGCGTTAATTTAGAATTTGACAATCAATTCGGGTTGTACTCTGCTTGTAACAATATAATTCAATCATCATTCGAAAGACACGTGGCGCCATCTATTATCATAAGAACGTTATTATTTTATTATTGTTTTCCTCGGGAACAGTAATTTTTTTCGGCATGAATGTAGCCTATGTCCGTTTCTGTACACCTGACAACGTATATGCAAAATTTCAGGATGATCAGTTCAGTGGTTTAGGCGTGAAAAGGTAACAAACAAACTCATTTTCGCTTTTATAATATTATAGTTAGGATAGGATTAGGATTAGGTATGTGTTACAGAACATATGAATTTGTAGGCTCTACAATCTACATGCTATATTCTCGTATTCTTATATTTTTCATTTCCTAACGATAATCATGTTAAAGCAAAGCTTGTTTATTGATCTAGTAAAACTTATAATAATATCAGCCCTATTCATAAATTGTCCCACTGCTGGGCAAACTTATTTTCGGCTCAGCAACAATATAAAACACGATATACGAGTCCATGTAATCTGAAGTGTGCACATCTGGTCATATGACCAACTAATAAGCATAGAGAAGGCAGATACATACTTATATCTTATTTGCATTAACCTTAGTAATCCGTTAATATACCTGTTAACAAAGCATTGCGCCAGTATGACCTTAAAGTGTCTTAAAGGGGACAAAACTGGGTAAAAAAAGAGGTCCATAAATAGTAAAAAAACTGGATAACGTAGAGGTCTAAAACACTCACATTTCATCAGCAAAGTTTAACACGTAATAGCAAACCCGTTTCCGTTATATTTACATAAATTAAAAGCCTTTGTGGGTTGAAAGTGAACGGTTTCCTGCGAAACTTACACAGGAAATAGTAAATCTAAGTTATTTTTGGCGTATTATTACGGTAAACATTTGTCTATTTAATTGTGCTAACATACCGATTATCTATATATTAATACGTGAAGCGAAAACTTTGGATCCCTTTTTACGAAAATTGGGCGGACGGAGGAGTATGAAATTTCGCACACTTATAGTTTATACAGAGAAGAAGTGACGAATGCTAATATTTATATAAAATATGTATAATAAATACATCAAATTAATGAAAAAGCACTACACGCACACAACCACGCATTTGACACACGCAGTCGAAGCGCGTAACTATGGTTACATATATCAATATACGAATATAATGACATGACATAATATATATCAGTTGGTCGAATTTCGAGCACTAGGCGACCGCTAGTTAGTATAGATAACTGACCCGCGCAACTTCGTCTGCGTCAAATAAGATAATTTTCCCCGTTTTTGCAACATTTTCCATTGTTGCTCCGCTCCTATTGGTCGTAACGTGATGTTATATAGCCTATAGCCTTCCTCGATAAATGGGTTATCCAACACTACAATAATTTTTCAATTCGAACCGGTAGTTCCTGAGATTAGCGCGTTCAAACAAACAAACAAACTCTTCAGCTTTATAATATTAATATAGATTATTTGGTTATTGCATCCAAGGAGTACATAACCATGTACTACTTGGATGCAATAGCAAAATGCTGTATGATGATGTGTAACGATCAGGCAGGATGTATGGTTATACGTCCTGCCTGATCGTTATCGCAACCTTTGATTTATAAGAATGCGAAAGAAAAATACTCGTAAATACTCGTTATTCTGATAGGTACTAGCTCCAATCCGCGAGTTAATCCGTTCCGATCCCCTGAATCTAATGTACTGGTGGATCAGATTTGTCATATATTATTTTTATTCCGATCGGATCCCCTGCGGTAAGGGATCAGAATATTTTACTAAGATTACATAAGTTACACTACAAACACATTTCGGTACAGTTAGTAACAAAATTGTTTTGTTTTAATAGTTTACATACTTACAGACAGAGGCAATACCGACAAGTAGAAACAGTAAAAATTAAAATGTGTCCTTTGATGCCGATTGTTTTGATATATATGGAACTTTTCCTCAATTTTCCTTCCTTAAAAATTTGGGGTTCCGTTCGGTATATATAAAGTGGATCAGTTAAGAAAAAAGTAGTAATAGTAATTAGCAGTGGTTCCAATTTGGGCATCAGATCGGCATATCTCCAATCCACGGTTTCGCCAAAGGTAGATTACCTCTGACTTGGCAATCGCAGTAGTCAATCTAATTTAATATAATATGTATTACTTGTGAGATACATTGTGTTTTTAAACGATTGCCAAGTCAATCTATTTATTTAAAACATAAAAGATTTTTAATATTGATATGGTCACTATAAGATGTTGTTAAGTTAGCTAATTACATAATAACTTAAGACAGAAGGTCCCTTAAGTAGGGACTGAATAAATTAACCGACTTGGTATTACATGGATCTCACAACATTTTACGGTAAAAGAACTGAGTTGCGAGACTTGGTTTTTTTACAAGACTATGTTTTTGATGGCATTTACTTTACTGAATTGTATAACAAAACGCAGCACTCGTCGAGCAAGTCTACTTGTTCTGCCAAAAATAAGAACCAATTATGGAAAAAAGATTATAACTTTTGAAGGTATTCAACTATATAACAGTCTGCCCTCACATATAAGAAATGTGGACACATTTAGCTCATTTAAGTCCACATTGTCTCACTATATAAAAAGCAACCGCTCGTTTCTCATTTAAAATATATTTATTGACCTTTCATTAAATATTTGAATGTTCTAGGCGGCCATTGTATGAAATATAATTATTTATGTTAAAATACATTGTTCTCATGTAAGTGACTTGTAGTGTCTTTTTGAGAATAAATTCTTTAAACCTAGAAACTTTAATTTATTATTGTGTACATAAATAAAGTATGTTATACGCGTTGTAATTGCCATTCTGCCTTTCAATGTTTGGCCTTCATGACACGGTTGACGGCCTTGCGTTTGAATGCTAGGCATCCATACATAATATTATACGCTTGCTTGATTTGATATGGCTACGTCAAACATACAAATTACTGTGTTACTGTGTAACTTGGGACGTCTATCCTTATATCAGCAATGTGTGTTCGTATGTCTTTCCTTCACGCTAAACTGAGCGAGAAATCATCATGCGATTTTCGTAGAGATAGTTTATGGACAGGAAAGAAAACAAGGATACTTCATTGTCTTCTTTCCAGAAAGGACAGGAAAGTACGGGACAGTTGTAGACAAGTAAGGGACAGAAAGGACGGGAAAGTTGTTTTCTTTCCTGTCCGTAAAGAAATTATTTTGGTCACATAAGCGACATTATATATTATTATATATATATTATAAGCGACATTGGTTACTTCCTTTAAAGCGATTTTGTGATGTTATCGCTTAAAATCAGATGGGCCTAAAGGCTTGTCTGCTACTAAGAGCAATAAAAAATCTTCATTGCCGATTTGGCAGTGACTTTGATAGTTATAAGACAACACAATATAACCATATACAGTAAAATACATACATACATAGGCTCTCGCTGACATCTTTAAAAGAGTATGCAGATGTAATACATCTAGATTTTCCAGATATGTTTTTAGATCCCATCTAAGCCTTGCATACTGGAGCGGCGATTTTATGCAATCCTATTATTTAATATTTCTCCGTTTCTTTGCTCCGCAGTCTCGCTCTGCTTCAATGGACAGACAGCCTAATAGGACTTAGCCTATTGCCGTCTACCGGACACAGTTCTAGACCCTGCGCAGTTACTGAAAATTTCTTTACTGGAAACTGAATAACACTTTGCCCTACTAGGGAATTTAATCCAAGACCTTATGCACAGCAGTCATTACTATTGTGCCATCGTATACAGTAAAAGTCGGCTCAAATTACGGTAAAAATGTACAAAGAGAAACAAAAAGGTAAAGAAACAAAAGTAGAGTCTCACTATAATAATAATAATATTCTACTACATACTATGTTATCAAAGTAGTGAATGTCTATCCCTGGTTTTAAGTTACAAGGCTACGTTTAATCCCATCAAAAGGTTCAAGTTTCCAGTGAATAAGTTGCGGAAAGCATAATGATGTATTAGAGATCAAAATCGTGCAAAGTACTAGGAAAACAGTAACGCAAGAAGTATTCTATGAGCAATATTTAATAAGAAGTTATTTTTTTTATGGTATCGGTGGTAAGCGAGCAGACGGATCGCCTGATGGTAAGCGATTACCGCCGCCAATGGATACCCGCAACACCAGAGTAGTCACAAGTGCGTTGCCAGCCTTTTAAATTGGCCTCCCTCCCACTCAGGGGAGGAATGGGCCTCCGGTACCCTCGCTCACTCGACGAAACACAACGCAAGCACAATTTCACGCCGGTTTTCTGTGCGATACCGACCCGAAACCCTCTGCATTGCAGTCTGTTGGTCTCCCCACTGAGCTATCGCTGCTCTCATAATATGTAGATAAGAAAAGTGTTAATTAACACCGCTTTAAAATCCGTATGAAGCAGTTTAATTTCAATATATGACGCGTAAACGTAAGACAATATTATCTTAGTAATTTATCTCTATAGATGGTTACTGGATGGACTACATACTTGCATATAATTGCAACTCTATATAAATAATCTAATATCAAAATTGCTTTGTATACACAGCAATACAATCGCTATTGGTAAGTTATTTTGTGTTGCACAACAGCAATTTACCATAAACGTGACCGGGTTACGGTAATATTATAAGGTTTTGTTGTGTCGACATTGTTGTTAGCAAGACAGCAATATGAAGCAACAATAATAAACACATAGTTTTATGGTTATATGTTGTTTGTTTACGATGCAAGTAGCTAGATGCATGGGCAAAATACTCGCGCGAATTACATGCATTAGACACTCGCGAAAGATACATATGAAGATGTTCGGGCGACTTACATACGTAGATGCTCGCACGAGATACATACGTAGATGCTCGTGCAAGATACATAATATGTAGATGCACGTGCCAGATACATACGTAGATGCCCGTGCGAGATACATAATATGTAGATGCTTGTGCGAGATACATACGTAGATGCCCGTGCGAGATACATAATATGTAGATGCTCGCGCGAGATACATACGTAGATGCTTGCATGAGATATAGCAACCAGCACAAGTGCTTAGTGTGCGCACACTAGTCGAGCGCAGCTGAACAAATTTTTATATTGTCAGCTACTTGTCTGCACGAATGGCGTAGTGGTTTAAGTGGTCGCCTCATCTCTGCCACTCCGCCGAGTGTTGTGGGTTCGAATCCCACAGAGAAAAAATGTGTGATGTGAAATGGTTATTCTGAGTCGGGATGTTCTTTGTGTCCGCTGTTTGAAAGTTTGTAAAGTCTCCTGCGATACAGGAATTATACCTAGCGCGACTATTGCATTAGAAAAAAATATCAATAAGCAGTGATGTCTGAAGCACATATTTTATTGAAATTAAACTACTATATACGGATTTTATCGCGTTGTTTATTTGACACTATTACAAAATTTTGAAAACTGTTACACTACTATAATCACTATTAAACTTTACAAATTTTTAAGCTAATTAAATTATTGAAACTATTAAAACTATTTATACTATTACTATACTATTATACTATTTAGATTTATTTTTACACTTTCCCCGACGTTTCGGTTGCTTTTCAGCAGCCATGGTCACGGGGAGACTAAGATGGCAGTTGTCTCAATGTTCCAGTGTAGTTATTTCAAAGTACCCGAAACATAATTTAATCATGGGTGTTTTTATTTACACAGAATGAACTCAAAGTATCATGAAGTCTAGCTGTGGTTTGCTTCTTCTTGGGTTTGACTAGTTGAATTACTGGATCCCAAGCTGGTGGTAAATCCGTATATAGTAGTTTAATTTCAATGAATAACATTCGCGTAAACAGAAGACAATAGCACATATTTTAATTTAAAGCACATAAATGATAAAATAAAAAGTTGATTAGATTTCTGTAGTCAATGATATATAGCGTGTGTCATGGCTTCAACGCCTTGCATGAGTGTAATACCTTCCTAATCCCAAAGGCTATTGAAAAAGTTTCTTGCGGATATTTCGTGCTCAATCCTTTGCCTGCCTTCTTCTCCTTAGCTTTTATTATTCCCAAGTCACTTGGGGTCGGCTTTCTAGTCTAACCGGATTTGACTGGATATTAGTTTTTACACGGAGCGACTGCCACCTGACCTTCGCAATCCGAAGGCTAACGATACCCTAAGGCTAGACCAGTGTCTGGATATTATAGGGCACTGCCTTCTCAATAACGACTGCCACTGATCTTCATGGCGGCTGGGACCGACGGCTTAACGTGTTGTCAGAGGTACGGAGCAGGGGATAATTGTTAATCAGGCACATAATTTCGAAACGTCATATAACTTCCGAAAGTCAGAGGAGCGCTACGTGGGTTCGAACCCGAGACCCTCTGCATTGGAGTCTGTTGGTCTCCCCACTGAGCCACTCCTTTATCTACCAACTAACCTAAATGTAACTTCAATGTACTCACTAACTTAATACTTTGACGTTCATAAGTTTTACTTTGACCTTAATATTTTTTTGCTAATATGACTTCGACTAAGCTGATAAGTAAAGGAAAATCCAAAAAGATATATCGCATTTTCTGAAAAGAATTAATCATGTTGACAGATTAGGAACAAAATTGGATTTCTACGTACAACACTTAAACAATCTGTTGTGTTGCTTCTAATTATCCAATTTAGACAAACGCCTGCAATTAAACTGTGAGTACAAATGATTGTCTTACATTTATGTTCTTTAAACGAGTACTCATTTAATATGAACTAGCTACCTGCGACTTCGTCCGCGTGATATTTAACAAAAAAGGTTGTTCTTTTTTCGTGGAACCGTAATTTTCTATAATATTCTATAATAAGCCTAAGTGACTCCATATAACATCAGCTATCTTTCAGTGAAAGTCGGAAAATTGGTTCAGCCGTTTCAGAGGTTAGCTTGAATAAACAGACAGACAGGCAGGCAGACAGACAGAGAATTTAAAAAAAAAATTATTTATTGATATAAGTACCGTATATAATTTCATATGCATTGAGTAAAAAGCTGTTATTTCGACATTACAAACAGACACTTCAAATTATTTTATTTATTTCTATAGATGGGGCTATTTAGTATGTAGCTACTTTAGAATTAGTGAATTTCTCACACAAACATTTTTAGGCGTGTAGGTAAGGAACACGGAATATGCAATACTGTGCACCAAGCTTATTCTAAAACTAGATGTACCCGCAGTTTCACCCGCATTTATCGATACTGCGCCGCCTCCGTGGGTTGTAGCGTGATGTTATATAGCCTATAGCCTTCCTTGATAAATAGGCTATCCAACACTAAAAGGATTTTTCAAGTCGAACCAGTTGTTCCTGAGATTAGCGCGATCAAACAAACAAATTCTTCAGTTTTATAATATTATTAAGTATAGATTTTGTTTTAAGAGGACACTAGTAATAATTCCTGTGTCCCGGGGTACTTTACAAACATTCAAACAACAGACACAAAAAACATCCAGACTTGGAACTAGTTTTTTGTTTATGGATCACACTATTTTTTATCCCATGTGGGAATCGAACCCACAACACTTGGCGCGGAGGCTAGTAGCGACGCAACCACTTAATCCATTATGCTATCCGTGCAGTCAAGTTAATAATGATATTAGTAAAATAATATTTGCGAAGAGAGAAACCTTTGTACACGAAAAATAAAAAGGAATGGCAAACAAAATATATGACAGTAAATTAAAAAAGAAATGGCTGGTTTAGGCAGCTTTGCTACCTTGAATGGCATTGCTGATTTTTGAGTCGAGAAAAGTCCAGCCTTTTGGTCACACGAAGCGTCGATTAGCCGCTTAGATAAATCTCTGAAAGGCGCACGAAATTTGTGATCATGCCGAGAATTAACACATAGGAGTATATGGTTATACTCACTCATGGGATTTACACGGGCAACACCGCAGCCATAAACTAGTATAGAATATGACAAACGACGCGTCTCTAATATGTAGGATATGCGTTCCGTGTTCTGTACTAAAGACATCTAAAGATACACATACAATACTTAGTAAATAACGCCTATTTAAAACAAAATTCGCTACAAAAGTAGATACATATATTAGCAATATCAAAGAAAATGGTTTTGCATCTTAACTTGTTTACAAAAATATGAAGGTCAGCTCAAGTTATGATTTTATTATACCTATATGACAAACATACGGCCCGCTAGATGATTACAAACTACCTACGTACCCTAAAGTCGCTATACCATATCAGTGGTATCACTTGCGGGTTACCAATTCTAGAAATGATAAAATGGGGTTTAAAGAAACATACATACATAGATTCACGCCTGTTTCCCAGAGGGGTAGGCAGATACCACGGATTTTCATTTGCTATGATCCTGACACACTTCTCTGGCTTCATTCACTTTCATCACATTCCTCATACACGCCCGTCGGTTCAAGGAGCTCTTAACCTGGCCTTTGTCCAAAACGCCTCCGATCTGATCGAGAAACGTTCGCCTAGGTTTTCCTCTTGCGACTGTTCCATTCACACTGGCCTTATAAACTATCTTAGTCAGTCTTTCCTCATCCATTCTTTCTACATGTCCAAAACAGCTTAACATACCCTTTTCTATTCTTGTAACTATATCCACTTTCATGCCGCATCTCTCTCTAATCACACTATTTCTTATTCTATCTTTCAGAGTCACACCACATATTATGCTTCTCAACGCTCTCATTTCTACAGCATTTATTCTGCTCTCACTCTAGAATGCTTACACGCCGAGCGAAAAGTAGTAACATTGGATTTTGAGGCGCGAGTTTAACCAAGTGTTACGTGTGATATGATATGACGAGATATGATTACGTGGTAGACCATAGTAGGCTCGCTCAAAATATTAATATATAACTGGCAAAGGTATTGACTGATAGGTCTAGGTAGGATCTGGTCTTAAAATGTATGGAATTAATGCAAGCAAGCCAAGTAAGCGGTTGTATCGCTGCAACCATCACGACGAGTGCTGTACGTTCGAATCCCAAATGGGACTATAATTTGTGTAAACCACAAATTAAAAGTCTGGGCGTACTTTGTGTTTGATAGGTATGTTTGTGAAGTTGCCCGCGACATAGGGTAACGCTGATGCGTGAGTAGTCTTTAAAAAAAAGTAGCAGAAGCAGGCATTCTATAAAGCAAGCAACTAGCTTTAACACCTTTTTGTCTACAAACCGTAATTGCAACCAGTCCTAAATACAATTCATCTCACTAAGCGCTCAAGTACACGATACCACCGCCGCGTCGACATCGCTCCGTTACCGTGTCTCTCAGCTATGTAAACGTTCGCACCGCCGCCGCGCCGACACCGCGCCGCCATGCGCCAATATTTGATTTTGCTTATTCCATTACCGGCCGCCAACTTATGCGCTTGTATTATCTTTTTAGTAATCTATCATGGATAATTTTGATTACGAAACGTTCATAACTTTAGTGGAGGACAGAGCAGTGTTATGCAATGTATTATTAACAACTGTCTAGTTGTATCTATATTAAAATCAAACGGCGGGAACGCGGTGGCGGAGTGGTGGCGGCGCGGTGACGGTGCGGTCGCGACCGTATACACAGCATAGAGGCGCGGTGGCGGAACGGTTACGGCGCGGCGGTGGCATCGTGTATAGAAGCCGTAAAGGCAGGACCACATCTTAACATGTGCACGAGCAGTGCGGTGCGTTTTAGGAACATAGGACATGTTCGCGAGCGGATAGCGAATAGTTCGCATGCAAGTCATAATGTCCTCTCGCAAACACGAACATCTTAGGAAGATAGTATGGAGACCCTTGGACAAGTTAATGAGCGGTTAGCGAGTATTTCGCGTGCAAGATATAATGTCCTCTCGGACATGAATAATGCGATTCGCGTACATCTTAAAATATTGTATAGACATTTTTGGGTATCAGTTCGCGACATGCTCGCGCGCGTAGAATGTGACGCGTCTATAGCCATTCGAGACTCGTAGCGTACACTGCACAAGCGTAATGTGGATCCACCTTAACGCTAAAGTTAAATTGCATCGCAAAGATGTCTTCACAGCTTTATTACGTCACCGCACACATTTACATAATCAAATTAAATCGCACTATAGTCAGAGAAATTGTACTATACGATTCATGTGTAATTTCAAAGGCATTATGCAACACTTATGTATAATGTTTCATAATATTAGATTAATCTACTGACATTCATGTCAGTAAGGATGCATACACGAGTTGAGTTATATAACGGCAACTTTGTATTGGCGTGGTGGCAAGGTTATAGTGAATGCGATTGCAGTGTGTGATTGGATTGGGTTCGATTCTCGGTTAGAGCAAAGTGTTGTAGGGTATAATATTGTCTTCTGTTTACGCGAATGTTATTCATTAAAATTAAACTACTGTATACGGATTTTATCGCGTTGTATATTTGACATTTTATGAAAAAAATTGGAAACTGTTACACTACTATTACTATTAAACTTTACAAATGTTTAAGCTAATTAAATTATTGAAACTATTAAAATTATTTATACTATTACTATACTATTATACTATTTATATTTATGTTTACACTTGCCCCGACGTTTCGGTTGCTTTTCAGCAGCCATGGTCACGGGGACCTTCTCCGTGACCATGGCTGCAATAGTTTCAATAATTTAATTAGCTTAAAAATTTATAAAGTTTAATAGTAATAGTAGTGTAACAGTTTCTAAATTTTGTAATAAAGTGTCAAATAAACAACGCGATAAAACCCGTATATAGTAGTTTAATTTCAATGTTGTTGGGTATTTTTGACAAGATTTTTCAGTAGCACTACATAGCCTAGCACTATTTACAATTAATTTGTTGTTTTCTTCGAACAACTTACAACTCCCGCACTAGGAGTAATTCCTGGAGACTTTACAAACATTCAAACAACGGACACAAAGAAGACTCGAAGCATCAATTTGTGGATTACACAAAGTTTTGTCCCGTGTGGGATTCGAACCCACAATACTCGGCGCATTGGCAGTGGCGAGACGACCACTTAAACTAACAAGCCATCCGTGCAGTCAGTTTGATTCCCGGGTCGTGCAAACTGTTATTTACAAGTATTTACCAGTAACAGCACATAGCCTAGCAGTATTTGCAATTAATTTGCTGTTTACTTGAGTGCCATTAATTATCTCGGAAACCCATTTTCAGGTCTGGACTAAGTTTATATAGGACTTCAATTAAAAGTATGTCCTATCAAACAGAAAAAAAATGTCTGCTTATATTGGTTGATCCACTTCTGAGAAATTAGCGAATAAATCTATACCTATAAATTATTTATCAAAATTTTAATCATACTTAGGTATACTAACCTCGTTCTTTCTTGAAGTCGTTTAATATTGATTGTTGTTACAAATCCTAATCCTAACTAATATTATAAAAGCGAAAATGAGTTTGTTTGTTTGTTACCTTTTCACGCCTTAACCACTGAACCGATCATTCTGAAATTTTGTATATACGTTGACATGTGCACAGAAACGAACATAGGCTACCTTTCATCCCGAAAAAAATATTGTTCCCGAGGAAAACAATAATAACGTTCTTATGATAATAGATGGCGCCACATTTCTTTCGAATCAAGATTGAATTATATTATTACAAGCAGAGTACAACCCGAATTGATTGTCAAATTCTAAATTAACGCGAGCGAAGCCGCGGGCAAAAGCTAATGCATTAATAATGTTTATCTTATATAATAGTAATACTAGATTTTTCCCACGGCTTCACTTGCGTAGATGTAGGTAGGTTATGTCAATTTCCTATTCCTCGGATATAGTACTTTTGTCTGTTTGAAAGGTGCCCAATGTCCTTTTCTGTACCCATGAGCACGTGTATGGAACATTTCATGATGATCGGTAGAATAGTAAAGATGTGAAAGTGTAATGCGTGCATGCTCTCACTATTGTCTTGATTAGAATTATGTTAAATTAGAATCAAATTGTAAATAATTTTTGTGTAGTTTTTCTATTGTTTAATTTTTTATTTTTTTATTTTTAATTTGTCTTACTGCATTAAATCTATCAGCACTAAAACATAATCCGCAAAACGAAATTGTTTCAAAGGGGTGGGGTCCTGGTGTCCTGAAACACAGGCCTCGAGCCTAGCTTAGGCACCAGTCTCCCACAATATATGTTGTAATCCGAATTATGTAATATTTTTAATGCTGTTTATATAATATGTGTATATTGTGGTGAGAAAATAAACGTTTATTATTATATATTTTTATAAAAAATACGTGCATCCGTTTGCGTGCGTTTTAAATTATTATTATAGAAATGTGCTTATTGAAGGTTTATGTTATAATATAATTTATTTAAATCTTAATTATTTAATCATCAGTCAAATATGAATATTAACTAAATAATTTATGAAATAGATGTGATATTTGAATTTATGAAAGTTTTTAATACATAAATTTGAAAAAAATTGTTATATGCCGACGATTTAAAATTAGTTCTTGAAATAGGGCAGAATGCGGACCATGAGGTGCTGCAGCAAGATATAAATAAGATTGTTGAATGGAGTTCTGAAAATAAATTGTATTTCAACGTGGGCAAATGTTCAGTGTTATCGTTCACGCGGGCGCGTAGTCCGAGTCACTGTCAATATTATTTAGACGGAACACCACTGCAACGTGTCACTGAAGTTAGGGACTTAGGCGTGCACTTCACTGCAGACTTACATTTTAGAAAGCATATCACCAAAGTTTGTAGGAAAGCATACCGCAACTTAGGAATGATGTTACGTCTTTCTAACCAGTTCACCAACATCGGTGCTCTGAGGGCTTTATACGAAGCCCTTGTGAAAAGTCATTTAGAATGTAATGCAATAGTCTGGGCACCTCATGAAATTAAGTACAAATTAATGATGGAACGTCGTATACAAAACAAATTTCTAAGATATATGTATTTTAAACAGTATGGTGTATACCCTGGATATCCATTACTGTATCCTAACCTGTTTCTATTAGGTATTATTGGCTATTTTAAACTTGAGGTGAGAAGGGAGGTAGCTCTCGTCTCTTATGTATTTAAAGTTATGCGTGGTAAGATACACAATCCAGTCGTCCTAGGGATAGTCAGGTTGTGTGTCCCGGATGAGTACGTGTCGCACCGCCGCTGCTGTGGGTGCCGGTGGCGCGCACCAACTTGCTGCAGCAGGCGCCCTCACGCGCGCGTTGCGGGCGCTCAATGCGATATCGCAAAAGGTCGATATATTTAGCTGCACACTGAGTGAATCTACACGAACTGCTTATTGCATATTATCTCATAGCTATTAATAACAGTGTCTGTATAACAGGTATTAATTAGAATAAGAATATTGCATTTATATTAGATATAACTAGATACAAGTACTAGAACTACGCTATTGTATTAGGTTAAGACCTGTGATAATAGTTGTATGTGAGAATAAATAAATAAATAAATAATATTTTTAATAAATGTTTATCATGAATTATCTAATTATTAAGTATTTAAACATCTTTGGCATTGACTTTATTGCACCAATGTTTTCTTAGTTTGTCAATAATACGTCGACCTTCAGATTCACAGGTGCATCAAAATATTAAAAATGAAGACAAAATATAGTGGTATACACCTATAGAGTATATAATAAAACTAGATGTTCCCGCGGTTTCACCCGCGTTTATCGTTACTGCGCCGCCCCCGTGAGTCGTAGGGTGATTTTATTTAGCCTATAGCCTTCTTCGATAAATAGGCTATCCAACACTAAAATATTTTTTCAAATCGAACCAGTAGTTCCTGAGATTAGCGCGTTTAAACAAACAAACTCTTCAGCTTTATAATATTAGTATAGATATGTAACCATGATTTGCTCGCTATTACCAGTGTGACAAGCAGATGGGATAGATTACATCGTATCCGCATCATTAGCCGTTGCGTGTTAGACCCGCCACAGAAAGGCACTGTCTCACTGTCCACGAGGTACCCACTGTTCGTTAATAATTCATTAAATTTATTTATAAAAAAATAATAAAATAATAATGTCCTCCAGACTGAATTTCGGTCACGGCGGCCAGCACAGAAATAAAGATATTATAGTGCACAAATGTGTGCGCAAACACAAGTGCACTCTCTGTTCCCTCACTCTCATGATCCAATGGGACGATGCTTTCCGGAGGTGGTTGCACGGAGGTGTCTAACACCGCCAACTTCCTAACTCCGGGCTGCTATTCAGATTTCTTAACAGAAAAGCTCAAAAACTTTTTGTTGGCCCAACCCGGGATTCGAACCCGAGACCTCATGCACATTAGCCTACCTATACCTAGCGCGACTATTGCATTAGAAAAAAATATCAATAAGCAGTGATGTCTGAAGCACATATTTTATTGAAATTAAACTACTATATACGGATTTTATCGCGTTGTTTATTTGACACTATTACAAAATTTTGAAAACTGTTACACTACTATAATCACTATTAAACTTTACAAATTTTTAAGCTAATTAAATTATTGAAACTATTAAAACTATTTATACTATTACTATACTATTATACTATTTAGATTTATTTTTACACTTTCCCCGACGTTTCGGTTGCTTTTCAGCAGCCATGGTCACGGGGAGACTAAGATGGCAGTTGTCTCAATGTTCCAGTGTAGTTATTTCAAAGTACCCGAAACATAATTTAATCATGGGTGTTTTTATTTACACAGAATGAACTCAAAGTATCATGAAGTCTAGCTGTGGTTTGCTTCTTCTTGGGTTTGACTAGTTGAATTACTGGATCCCAAGCTGGTGGTAAATCCGTATATAGTAGTTTAATTTCAATGAATAACATTCGCGTAAACAGAAGACAATAGCACATATTTTAATTTAAAGCACATAAATGATAAAATAAAAAGTTGATTAGATTTCTGTAGTCAATGATATATAGCGTGTGTCATGGCTTCAACGCCTTGCATGAGTGTAATACCTTCCTAATCCCAAAGGCTATTGAAAAAGTTTCTTGCGGATATTTCGTGCTCAATCCTTTGCCTGCCTTCTTCTCCTTAGCTTTTATTATTCCCAAGTCACTTGGGGTCGGCTTTCTAGTCTAACCGGATTTGACTGGATATTAGTTTTTACACGGAGCGACTGCCACCTGACCTTCGCAATCCGAAGGCTAACGATACCCTAAGGCTAGACCAGTGTCTGGATATTATAGGGCACTGCCTTCTCAATAACGACTGCCACTGATCTTCATGGCGGCTGGGACCGACGGCTTAACGTGTTGTCAGAGGTACGGAGCAGGGGATAATTGTTAATCAGGCACATAATTTCGAAACGTCATATAACTTCCGAAAGTCAGAGGAGCGCTACGTGGGTTCGAACCCGAGACCCTCTGCATTGGAGTCTGTTGGTCTCCCCACTGAGCCACTCCTTTATCTACCAACTA
The DNA here is from genome assembly GCA_963564715.1 of Catocala sponsa. Lineage (NCBI taxonomy): Eukaryota > Metazoa > Arthropoda > Insecta > Lepidoptera > Erebidae > Catocala > Catocala sponsa. The sequence continues at coordinate 4,544,726 of OY751329.1, forward strand.
ACCTAAATGTAACTTCAATGTACTCACTAACTTAATACTTTGACGTTCATAAGTTTTACTTTGACCTTAATATTTTTTTGCTAATATGACTTCGACTAAGCTGATAAGTAAAGGAAAATCCAAAAAGATATATCGCATTTTCTGAAAAGAATTAATCATGTTGACAGATTAGGAACAAAATTGGATTTCTACGTACAACACTTAAACAATCTGTTGTGTTGCTTCTAATTATCCAATTTAGACAAACGCCTGCAATTAAACTGTGAGTACAAATGATTGTCTTACATTTATGTTCTTTAAACGAGTACTCATTTAATATGAACTAGCTACCTGCGACTTCGTCCGCGTGATATTTAACAAAAAAGGTTGTTCTTTTTTCGTGGAACCGTAATTTTCTATAATATTCTATAATAAGCCTAAGTGACTCCATATAACATCAGCTATCTTTCAGTGAAAGTCGGAAAATTGGTTCAGCCGTTTCAGAGGTTAGCTTGAATAAACAGACAGACAGGCAGGCAGACAGACAGAGAATTTAAAAAAAAAATTATTTATTGATATAAGTACCGTATATAATTTCATATGCATTGAGTAAAAAGCTGTTATTTCGACATTACAAACAGACACTTCAAATTATTTTATTTATTTCTATAGATGGGGCTATTTAGTATGTAGCTACTTTAGAATTAGTGAATTTCTCACACAAACATTTTTAGGCGTGTAGGTAAGGAACACGGAATATGCAATACTGTGCACCAAGCTTATTCTAAAACTAGATGTACCCGCAGTTTCACCCGCATTTATCGATACTGCGCCGCCTCCGTGGGTTGTAGCGTGATGTTATATAGCCTATAGCCTTCCTTGATAAATAGGCTATCCAACACTAAAAGGATTTTTCAAGTCGAACCAGTTGTTCCTGAGATTAGCGCGATCAAACAAACAAATTCTTCAGTTTTATAATATTATTAAGTATAGATTTTGTTTTAAGAGGACACTAGTAATAATTCCTGTGTCCCGGGGTACTTTACAAACATTCAAACAACAGACACAAAAAACATCCAGACTTGGAACTAGTTTTTTGTTTATGGATCACACTATTTTTTATCCCATGTGGGAATCGAACCCACAACACTTGGCGCGGAGGCTAGTAGCGACGCAACCACTTAATCCATTATGCTATCCGTGCAGTCAAGTTAATAATGATATTAGTAAAATAATATTTGCGAAGAGAGAAACCTTTGTACACGAAAAATAAAAAGGAATGGCAAACAAAATATATGACAGTAAATTAAAAAAGAAATGGCTGGTTTAGGCAGCTTTGCTACCTTGAATGGCATTGCTGATTTTTGAGTCGAGAAAAGTCCAGCCTTTTGGTCACACGAAGCGTCGATTAGCCGCTTAGATAAATCTCTGAAAGGCGCACGAAATTTGTGATCATGCCGAGAATTAACACATAGGAGTATATGGTTATACTCACTCATGGGATTTACACGGGCAACACCGCAGCCATAAACTAGTATAGAATATGACAAACGACGCGTCTCTAATATGTAGGATATGCGTTCCGTGTTCTGTACTAAAGACATCTAAAGATACACATACAATACTTAGTAAATAACGCCTATTTAAAACAAAATTCGCTACAAAAGTAGATACATATATTAGCAATATCAAAGAAAATGGTTTTGCATCTTAACTTGTTTACAAAAATATGAAGGTCAGCTCAAGTTATGATTTTATTATACCTATATGACAAACATACGGCCCGCTAGATGATTACAAACTACCTACGTACCCTAAAGTCGCTATACCATATCAGTGGTATCACTTGCGGGTTACCAATTCTAGAAATGATAAAATGGGGTTTAAAGAAACATACATACATAGATTCACGCCTGTTTCCCAGAGGGGTAGGCAGATACCACGGATTTTCATTTGCTATGATCCTGACACACTTCTCTGGCTTCATTCACTTTCATCACATTCCTCATACACGCCCGTCGGTTCAAGGAGCTCTTAACCTGGCCTTTGTCCAAAACGCCTCCGATCTGATCGAGAAACGTTCGCCTAGGTTTTCCTCTTGCGACTGTTCCATTCACACTGGCCTTATAAACTATCTTAGTCAGTCTTTCCTCATCCATTCTTTCTACATGTCCAAAACAGCTTAACATACCCTTTTCTATTCTTGTAACTATATCCACTTTCATGCCGCATCTCTCTCTAATCACACTATTTCTTATTCTATCTTTCAGAGTCACACCACATATTATGCTTCTCAACGCTCTCATTTCTACAGCATTTATTCTGCTCTCACTCTAGAATGCTTACACGCCGAGCGAAAAGTAGTAACATTGGATTTTGAGGCGCGAGTTTAACCAAGTGTTACGTGTGATATGATATGACGAGATATGATTACGTGGTAGACCATAGTAGGCTCGCTCAAAATATTAATATATAACTGGCAAAGGTATTGACTGATAGGTCTAGGTAGGATCTGGTCTTAAAATGTATGGAATTAATGCAGCAAGCCAAGTAAGCGGTTGTATCGCTGCAACCATCACGACGAGTGCTGTACGTTCGAATCCCAAATGGGACTATAATTTGTGTAAACCACAAATTAAAAGTCTGGGCGTACTTTGTGTTTGATAGGTATGTTTGTGAAGTTGCCCGCGACATAGGGTAACGCTGATGCGTGAGTAGTCTTTAAAAAAAAGTAGCAGAAGCAGGCATTCTATAAAGCAAGCAACTAGCTTTAACACCTTTTTGTCTACAAACCGTAATTGCAACCAGTCCTAAATACAATTCATCTCACTAAGCGCTCAAGTACACGATACCACCGCCGCGTCGACATCGCTCCGTTACCGTGTCTCTCAGCTATGTAAACGTTCGCACCGCCGCCGCGCCGACACCGCGCCGCCATGCGCCAATATTTGATTTTGCTTATTCCATTACCGGCCGCCAACTTATGCGCTTGTATTATCTTTTTAGTAATCTATCATGGATAATTTTGATTACGAAACGTTCATAACTTTAGTGGAGGACAGAGCAGTGTTATGCAATGTATTATTAACAACTGTCTAGTTGTATCTATATTAAAATCAAACGGCGGGAACGCGGTGGCGGAGTGGTGGCGGCGCGGTGACGGTGCGGTCGCGACCGTATACACAGCATAGAGGCGCGGTGGCGGAACGGTTACGGCGCGGCGGTGGCATCGTGTATAGAAGCCGTAAAGGCAGGACCACATCTTAACATGTGCACGAGCAGTGCGGTGCGTTTTAGGAACATAGGACATGTTCGCGAGCGGATAGCGAATAGTTCGCATGCAAGTCATAATGTCCTCTCGCAAACACGAACATCTTAGGAAGATAGTATGGAGACCCTTGGACAAGTTAATGAGCGGTTAGCGAGTATTTCGCGTGCAAGATATAATGTCCTCTCGGACATGAATAATGCGATTCGCGTACATCTTAAAATATTGTATAGACATTTTTGGGTATCAGTTCGCGACATGCTCGCGCGCGTAGAATGTGACGCGTCTATAGCCATTCGAGACTCGTAGCGTACACTGCACAAGCGTAATGTGGATCCACCTTAACGCTAAAGTTAAATTGCATCGCAAAGATGTCTTCACAGCTTTATTACGTCACCGCACACATTTACATAATCAAATTAAATCGCACTATAGTCAGAGAAATTGTACTATACGATTCATGTGTAATTTCAAAGGCATTATGCAACACTTATGTATAATGTTTCATAATATTAGATTAATCTACTGACATTCATGTCAGTAAGGATGCATACACGAGTTGAGTTATATAACGGCAACTTTGTATTGGCGTGGTGGCAAGGTTATAGTGAATGCGATTGCAGTGTGTGATTGGATTGGGTTCGATTCTCGGTTAGAGCAAAGTGTTGTAGGGTATAATATTGTCTTCTGTTTACGCGAATGTTATTCATTAAAATTAAACTACTGTATACGGATTTTATCGCGTTGTATATTTGACATTTTATGAAAAAAATTGGAAACTGTTACACTACTATTACTATTAAACTTTACAAATGTTTAAGCTAATTAAATTATTGAAACTATTAAAATTATTTATACTATTACTATACTATTATACTATTTATATTTATGTTTACACTTGCCCCGACGTTTCGGTTGCTTTTCAGCAGCCATGGTCACGGGGACCTTCTCCGTGACCATGGCTGCAATAGTTTCAATAATTTAATTAGCTTAAAAATTTATAAAGTTTAATAGTAATAGTAGTGTAACAGTTTCTAAATTTTGTAATAAAGTGTCAAATAAACAACGCGATAAAACCCGTATATAGTAGTTTAATTTCAATGTTGTTGGGTATTTTTGACAAGATTTTTCAGTAGCACTACATAGCCTAGCACTATTTACAATTAATTTGTTGTTTTCTTCGAACAACTTACAACTCCCGCACTAGGAGTAATTCCTGGAGACTTTACAAACATTCAAACAACGGACACAAAGAAGACTCGAAGCATCAATTTGTGGATTACACAAAGTTTTGTCCCGTGTGGGATTCGAACCCACAATACTCGGCGCATTGGCAGTGGCGAGACGACCACTTAAACTAACAAGCCATCCGTGCAGTCAGTTTGATTCCCGGGTCGTGCAAACTGTTATTTACAAGTATTTACCAGTAACAGCACATAGCCTAGCAGTATTTGCAATTAATTTGCTGTTTACTTGAGTGCCATTAATTATCTCGGAAACCCATTTTCAGGTCTGGACTAAGTTTATATAGGACTTCAATTAAAAGTATGTCCTATCAAACAGAAAAAAAATGTCTGCTTATATTGGTTGATCCACTTCTGAGAAATTAGCGAATAAATCTATACCTATAAATTATTTATCAAAATTTTAATCATACTTAGGTATACTAACCTCGTTCTTTCTTGAAGTCGTTTAATATTGATTGTTGTTACAAATCCTAATCCTAACTAATATTATAAAAGCGAAAATGAGTTTGTTTGTTTGTTACCTTTTCACGCCTTAACCACTGAACCGATCATTCTGAAATTTTGTATATACGTTGACATGTGCACAGAAACGAACATAGGCTACCTTTCATCCCGAAAAAAATATTGTTCCCGAGGAAAACAATAATAACGTTCTTATGATAATAGATGGCGCCACATTTCTTTCGAATCAAGATTGAATTATATTATTACAAGCAGAGTACAACCCGAATTGATTGTCAAATTCTAAATTAACGCGAGCGAAGCCGCGGGCAAAAGCTAATGCATTAATAATGTTTATCTTATATAATAGTAATACTAGATTTTTCCCACGGCTTCACTTGCGTAGATGTAGGTAGGTTATGTCAATTTCCTATTCCTCGGATATAGTACTTTTGTCTGTTTGAAAGGTGCCCAATGTCCTTTTCTGTACCCATGAGCACGTGTATGGAACATTTCATGATGATCGGTAGAATAGTAAAGATGTGAAAGTGTAATGCGTGCATGCTCTCACTATTGTCTTGATTAGAATTATGTTAAATTAGAATCAAATTGTAAATAATTTTTGTGTAGTTTTTCTATTGTTTAATTTTTTATTTTTTTATTTTTAATTTGTCTTACTGCATTAAATCTATCAGCACTAAAACATAATCCGCAAAACGAAATTGTTTCAAAGGGGTGGGGTCCTGGTGTCCTGAAACACAGGCCTCGAGCCTAGCTTAGGCACCAGTCTCCCACAATATATGTTGTAATCCGAATTATGTAATATTTTTAATGCTGTTTATATAATATGTGTATATTGTGGTGAGAAAATAAACGTTTATTATTATATATTTTTATAAAAAATACGTGCATCCGTTTGCGTGCGTTTTAAATTATTATTATAGAAATGTGCTTATTGAAGGTTTATGTTATAATATAATTTATTTAAATCTTAATTATTTAATCATCAGTCAAATATGAATATTAACTAAATAATTTATGAAATAGATGTGATATTTGAATTTATGAAAGTTTTTAATACATAAATTTGAAAAAAATTGTTATATGCCGACGATTTAAAATTAGTTCTTGAAATAGGGCAGAATGCGGACCATGAGGTGCTGCAGCAAGATATAAATAAGATTGTTGAATGGAGTTCTGAAAATAAATTGTATTTCAACGTGGGCAAATGTTCAGTGTTATCGTTCACGCGGGCGCGTAGTCCGAGTCACTGTCAATATTATTTAGACGGAACACCACTGCAACGTGTCACTGAAGTTAGGGACTTAGGCGTGCACTTCACTGCAGACTTACATTTTAGAAAGCATATCACCAAAGTTTGTAGGAAAGCATACCGCAACTTAGGAATGATGTTACGTCTTTCTAACCAGTTCACCAACATCGGTGCTCTGAGGGCTTTATACGAAGCCCTTGTGAAAAGTCATTTAGAATGTAATGCAATAGTCTGGGCACCTCATGAAATTAAGTACAAATTAATGATGGAACGTCGTATACAAAACAAATTTCTAAGATATATGTATTTTAAACAGTATGGTGTATACCCTGGATATCCATTACTGTATCCTAACCTGTTTCTATTAGGTATTATTGGCTATTTTAAACTTGAGGTGAGAAGGGAGGTAGCTCTCGTCTCTTATGTATTTAAAGTTATGCGTGGTAAGATACACAATCCAGTCGTCCTAGGGATAGTCAGGTTGTGTGTCCCGGATGAGTACGTGTCGCACCGCCGCTGCTGTGGGTGCCGGTGGCGCGCACCAACTTGCTGCAGCAGGCGCCCTCACGCGCGCGTTGCGGGCGCTCAATGCGATATCGCAAAAGGTCGATATATTTAGCTGCACACTGAGTGAATCTACACGAACTGCTTATTGCATATTATCTCATAGCTATTAATAACAGTGTCTGTATAACAGGTATTAATTAGAATAAGAATATTGCATTTATATTAGATATAACTAGATACAAGTACTAGAACTACGCTATTGTATTAGGTTAAGACCTGTGATAATAGTTGTATGTGAGAATAAATAAATAAATAAATAATATTTTTAATAAATGTTTATCATGAATTATCTAATTATTAAGTATTTAAACATCTTTGGCATTGACTTTATTGCACCAATGTTTTCTTAGTTTGTCAATAATACGTCGACCTTCAGATTCACAGGTGCATCAAAATATTAAAAATGAAGACAAAATATAGTGGTATACACCTATAGAGTATATAATAAAACTAGATGTTCCCGCGGTTTCACCCGCGTTTATCGTTACTGCGCCGCCCCCGTGAGTCGTAGGGTGATTTTATTTAGCCTATAGCCTTCTTCGATAAATAGGCTATCCAACACTAAAATATTTTTTCAAATCGAACCAGTAGTTCCTGAGATTAGCGCGTTTAAACAAACAAACTCTTCAGCTTTATAATATTAGTATAGATATGTAACCATGATTTGCTCGCTATTACCAGTGTGACAAGCAGATGGGATAGATTACATCGTATCCGCATCATTAGCCGTTGCGTGTTAGACCCGCCACAGAAAGGCACTGTCTCACTGTCCACGAGGTACCCACTGTTCGTTAATAATTCATTAAATTTATTTATAAAAAAATAATAAAATAATAATGTCCTCCAGACTGAATTTCGGTCACGGCGGCCAGCACAGAAATAAAGATATTATAGTGCACAAATGTGTGCGCAAACACAAGTGCACTCTCTGTTCCCTCACTCTCATGATCCAATGGGACGATGCTTTCCGGAGGTGGTTGCACGGAGGTGTCTAACACCGCCAACTTCCTAACTCCGGGCTGCTATTCAGATTTCTTAACAGAAAAGCTCAAAAACTTTTTGTTGGCCCAACCCGGGATTCGAACCCGAGACCTCATGCACATTAGTCGCAATCACTACCGCTGCGTCACTGAGACAGATAAATAAAAAAATAAAATATCTTAATAGCCAATAACATAAATGTAGTATATTATGTAGATAGACGGTACGCTTTCAGGGATCATTTCTCCCACGTACGTGCAAGCTCTGGAATGAACTGCCCGCTTCGGTGTTTCCCGAGCGCTATGATATGTCCTTCTTCAAACGAGGTTTAATGAGAGTTCTTCTTTCACGGTAGGCAGCGGCTTTGCTGTGTCCTGACATTGCTGAAGTCCATGAGCAGCGGTTACCACTTTCCATCAGGTGGGCCATTTGGTCGTCTGCCACCAAATGCAAAAAAAAATACAATGTAGCGGACACCTGCCCGAACGAAAAACAATGTCCTAGAACTCGATCACAGTGCTACCAGTAGTGTAAAATTGAACGTAAACCATCCAGGGATACACTCAAATACACACAAAAAATGTAATCAAATAAGTTCCACCGTTTCGAAGCAGTTCAGTATGTATGTCACATAGAGCCTCGCTGATTTCAGCATGAATGGGCCGGCTCGACCGGGGAAGGACTACCCTCTCACAGGATATCGACGTGAAATAGCAGTAGTTACTACTGTTGTGTTTCGTTCGGTGAGTGAGAATACCGGAGGCCCAATCACCCCCTTTCCCCCATCACGCTCCCTTTCCTTCCCACGTCCTTTCCTAAAGGGTCGGCAACGCGCAAGTGATGCCTCTGGTGTTGCAGGCGTCCATAGGCTACGGTGATCACTTACCATCAGGTGGGCCGTAAGCTTGTTTGCCACATTAGTTGAATAAAAAACAATAAAAAATATACACACGTACCTATGGAATAATGATGTATATAAAAATTACTGCTGAATAATTTTTATTTTGAAAGCCATTGTTTCTTGCAATGGCAAGAAACAATTGCCTGTACCCTAGTACGAGTATGAGCAGATCACACCTGTCGTCAACTGTACAAGCACTTTTGCATATGAAAACCAATCAACGTTGATTCTAGTTAATAGTTAATAACCAGACGACGCCCACTACGTGGAGTACAGGAGCGTCTTGCTAAACCTTTTGACCGCTGAGTCAGATTTTTCTCGTTGAGACAATGTAAATTAAAAAAAACTGGTTCATCGGTCAAAAAGCTCATCGAGAGGCTGTCGCTTGGTATAGGAATAAGTAGAATGGGTGATGACAATCAGTGCAAGTAAGCAACATATACTGTGTGCACTCGTTCGTAGCAAAGCGAATATCCTTACACTAACCGAAACATAACGCAAGTTTTGGTTGATGCGACAAATATTTTCTTTCATTTGTAAATACCACATATATATGTTAACTATAAGCTTAACTATAAGTCTTAAGAAAATCCTAATATTAATAACACAGTAATACTTACCCATCTTTTCTGTATCAAATAGCAGAATTAGCGCATTACGTCGCAATAAACTCCCCCCAGGGCAGTTTTAACCCTGGGAGGAAATAAAAAAAAACTAAATATAACAAACATGGCAAAACATAACTAGTATCCAACTCGTTCGTCGCTTATTATGGCCGATGGTACAAATGCCTTACTTTACTGTGAACACAAATGGCATATTGCTATCGCTATCGCCGCAACTCCCAACTGTGGACAAAGCCTTAATGACCGTCATCAACGCTCATGCTGTGATGGTTCCTGTTTGCGGTTCGCTTAATTGTATTAATTGACTTTATTTGAGGCAAATCAATTGTAAAACAAAGGCAGGGACGTGAACCCCGTTAACGAGCCGTGGGTTATCAATCTCGAATATTGCTATGGAATAAAGCTGACGTGGAGCACCATTCGTCGAACCGGCGATCGTATCACAGCGTTATTGCTAATGGGTTAGAAATATGTTTCATGTTACCAAGTTTATTTATTTGTTTTTACTATTAGCGGCCTTATACTACATGAATGTGGTCAACAGGCATTAGTATTGCATCAACATTCCGCGCTTAAATCTGGAAAATCGCTCAAACTCAATTATAATAATAATATCCTCCAGACCGATTTAGGCCACAGCGGCCAGTCTTAACGGAGACTGGCCAACTACGCAGGATATATTATAGTGCACAAGTATGTGCGCAAACACAAGTGCACTCTCTGTTCCCATACTCTCATGATCCGATGGGACGGTAATACGACACGACTGGAGAGAGCTCAGGCGCAGGACCAACGGCTTTACGTGCTTCCCGAGGCACAAGGGTATCATACACAGCCAACCTCCTAACTCCGGGCTGCTATTGAGATTTCTTAACTGAAAAACCCAATAACTGTTTGCTGGCCCGACCCGGGATTCGGGATTCGACCTCATGCTCAGCAGTCGCATTCACTACCGCTGCGCCACGAAGGCAGTTAAAACGCAATTACACATAGAAGATGGACTACTACTCCTGTACTGAGTAGAGATCTAGGTTCCTTAAAGAGACGCTAAGAAGTGGAGTTACTGGTATGCTCTGGTAGCAGCGACTTATTTTAGAAAAAATGTCTCTAAGTGTCAATTCAGATCAGGCGCAAAAATGCTCGAGCATATTTTAATTGGTAATTCAATATCAAACTTATTCCATTTAGCTATACTTAAAAATAGTATGCAACATTAAAATCTTATCCAATAAATAGTTGCATACTATTTTTAGCGTTACCTAAATGGAATAAGGTTGATATTTATTACCACTTGAGAATGCTCGAGCATTTTTCCGCCTGATCTGAATTGACCTTAAGTCAGCAAAAACTCTAGTGTTGTAAGCATCCATGGGCAGGCTTGATTGTATACAAATACTCAGTTTTGATAACGTTTAGGACAATTTAGCAGATTTCTTTATGATAGTTTGTTGACACACGTATGACGCTCACTTACAAATTCTGATTTGCGAGTTCAAATGTTTTCAGAATGAAATAAAACAAATAAATCAATTAGTTAAGTACTTATATTATATTCTTACATTTTAGTGTCACTTATAAAACTAAATTGTTAAAATTATTGATATCACATTTCATTTTCACATTTAATTACACTAATTTTACGTAAAAATATATTTTAACTTTTATTGTACTCAAAATAATGCTCATTATATTTTGATGAGAAAGTCTAGGTTTGGGAGAAATTCGGCATTCAATATTTAGGATACTGGGTTCAAGCTTTGAAAAGTATTATTAATTCTAGGAAAGGTCTGATTAATTGTTAAGGTTGACGTGCACTTGCATACTGTTCGCGTCGCATACTAGAACTCTTATCTTTGTATCTTATGTGAAATAATTTGAAGCGTGGTATCTACTTGTGCCATGCTTTTATTTGTTACATCAACAAAAAGTTAGATTATGTCTTCAATGTCGTTGATAGCTGCTACAGACTCAGTGCAATATTTCGTCTCATCAATCAGCCCACCGCAGTCCATTGCTGGACATAGGCCGCTCCCATTTTACGCCACAACATCCGGTCTTCCACCTTCCGCATCCAGTCTGACCCAGCTACCTTTTTCCCGCTGTCGTGGCTAGGAATAGCGGGACTGCCGGGAACTGGGAGCCATTTTTTTAGTTTTGTTTTCATGGGAGGATTTTAGCCTATTAAACCACGCTGGCCAGACGGGTTGGTATAGGTTTTGTTTCGAGTTTTCTCTCTCTTTGCAGAGCCGTTGTCTGCTTAATGTGTTCCCTTTGCCGGCTCTTACGACACCCGCGGGATGAAATGGGGTGGTGACATGTAGTATTCTTACTCCGTCACCCCACGGAAGAATATTTCGTCTACTTTTATCAAACTATTTCTTTTTAATCTAGTTTTAACTTGAGCCTGAGTGATATTCTTCTATGATGAAATTTCTTTTACTTTAACTTGAACGTGAGTGATATGGCTATAACGAATTCGACGCGAACAATACATACATTACACAAAGAAATTTAATATTAAAATTAATTACCTCATCAAATTCCGAACAGATTATAATTATACCGATGAGTAGAAAGTTGAGTAAAATAATTAAAATATTATGCTAGTCATAAATGAGACAAAACATGGCATTTTTGTTATTGATAATACACTAAAACTATTGTAAATATTGTAATCTATTGGTAACTACACATGAATATGTAGCGTTAAATAAAATAAAGATTTGAAGAAGCCCTTGTAGTACAAAATCGACAAATAAATTATCCTTTATAATAGATTTAAATAGAAAAATAAGCAAGCGATCGTTTTGATACAATATTTGAGAAACTAACAATATTTTCTCTTGTACTCTTAATAATATTGTTCTAGTATCCAATTTGCTTTATACAGTTTTCAAGCAATTTGTTACGCATATAAAAAAGCTTCACATAAAAATTGCGTGTAAATTTAATTAAATTAAATTCTAGGTTTGTATTATGTTTATAAACAACGCTAGAGATTTGTCTCGTCATATTTATGTTAAGATCAAACTAAGAAAATTGGCAAATTATTTTAAAAAGGTTATACGCATTAATCTTGTCGGATCCTAGGTATTCTACTTTTAGAATCGTACTTCAATGCATTGTCTAATAGAGTTCGAGTTTATATCAAATCTAGTGTTTCATTCCTATATTGATGCTGGCATGCGTTTTAGAGACTCTTACCTGGCATAATATCAAGCTTCCATAAAATTATTAGATTGCCACGAACTGGCTTTCCTAATTGCTTTCTGCATTCTGTATTTTTATAAATATCACGTCAAGTGTAAATATGAACAGATTTTTCGAGATTTTATGGCTACAAACTAATTTAGTTTTTTAAAGAAAAACGTTCTGTAAATAAGTTAAAAAACAAACCACTTTGAATAAAAAGAATATAAATTGTCGAATTCTGAGTGCATAGATATATATAAAGAAGAAAACAATTATTAAAACCAAGAATAGTAAAACATTTTTTAGTAGCTTTAACCATAGGATTTAAGAAAATGCTTTCATATTGTAGACAATTTGTATTAGCAGCTGTCTTTAATTATAGAGGCTTTTGTAATAAAAAATCACAACCTAATTAGTGAGTTTATAGTCCTACAGACTATCTACATAAAACGATCCTAAGAAATAATAAAACTATGGAATGACGCACTCTTCGATTCATTTGGACGGCATGTAAATGTATAAATGAATCTTTGCAGCCGTTATTTAAATTAGTTTGATCAATTCACGACACGTGTATGTCATAAAATAATGTATAATCAACTTAAACTAAACCTGTCATGGCTCAAATGTAATCAAAATCAAATCATATGCTTAAAGTATCGTTCATAAGCACACTGGTAACATTTGCTGTTACTTCCAGAGCAGGCGCTTTGTTGAACTTATCAATCATGCTGGTGATTGATACGTAGGAGCCGGCGAAGAGGGCAACAAGGGAGATCATTGCAATGAAGATGTTCTTGTATAAAATCCAGTTGAAGGGACCGAGGCCTCTGTCCCACTTGTGGACAGTGTCGATGATGGCAGGAGTGAGCAAGCCGAGACTGGAGAGGAATATGGCGCCACAGAGGTTGATGAAAAGTTCCAGGTCTGGGAAGGCGGCTGCGAGGGCAACTGTTGATAAAATACGATTGGGATTAACAGGTGAGTAAGCAGAGATCATAATTATACCTAAATTTGTTGTAAGCACTCCATTTAAATACGTTATCAACGGATTTATCGGATCTACCACTAAAATCACCATAAGGCATACTTGCATAAAAGATAAATCACATAATTGTACCTATTATTATTCTTTTATGTGATAGACAGTCATGTTGTGTCGTGTTCTTTCTGCCTAGTCCCACTTATTAATCAGTGTAATTTGCTTTGCCGGTATAGTAAAACAAACATCCGATCCGCCCCGTGTTTTTTTTTTAATTGAAGACTTCTTGTTCACCCAAAAAAGGTGCGCTGAGCGCTTTTTTGGGTGAACAAAAATTATGGAACTCGCGTCATCGTCACCGAACGCTTTCCATTTTTGAATTATTTTTGATTTATAATTTGGTTTATGATCAAGGATTAAAGTTTTCACTTCTATCGGCAGTCCCCAAAGACTGCCCCAATTTTTTTAATAGTTGTCTTTTTGTTGTTTTAGTTATATTTTTTCATCTATTATGTTTGAATGTACTTAAACTTGTACTTGTAAAGTGCTGTTGTGAACATATTATTGTATTTTGTGCATGCGGTGCTAACCTATAAGAGTTTGTTACACAAGTCTTAGTACTTATGTGAACTGTTTATTATAACGTTAATAGTGTAAACAATTGTTGGTTGGCCAATAAAGATAAATAAAATCACAGGATTACCAGCAGGAAAAACAGTTGGCTTTGTCGCTTGAGCTGGCAGCTCAAATATAACATCAGACCTCCCAACATCTTCACAATTTTTCACATTTATATGAGTAGTAGAAGGTGCGGTAGCGTGTTATTTTCAAAGGATTCAGTACTCACCTGAGCCAACAACAGCAGCGGTCCTGATACAGATCTGCGTGATGTTGTGGTACCTCACCGAGATCTTCATGTGCAGCTGTCTCCAGATCATCTCCATCGGCACATAGAATTGCAGACTGTACGTGAACAGGATAGCTAGCGCCATCAGGATTTTGGCACTTTGAGCCAGGCTGAAAAATAAAAATATATTTTATAGGTACTGTAGATATCTAGTATTAGATTGTTTCATTTGTAAACTGGCTGTATTTATTTGTTATACGATTAAGCAGCGATAGCTCAGTGGGGAGACCAACAGACTGCACTGCAGAGGGTCTCGGGTTCGAACCCACGTCGCGCACCTCTGACTTTCGGAAGTTATATGACTTTTCGAAATTATGTGCGTATTGATTGACAATTATCGCATGCTCCGTGCCTCGGAAAGCACGTTTAGCCGTTGGTCCCGGCTGCCATGAAAATCTATGGCAGTCGTTATTGGGAGAGTGTCGACACAAAAGATCCCACTGGGTCGAAGTGTCGCCGGTCTGCACTGACTGGCCCCCACATAAGATAAGATTCTTATCTTAAGCAGCGGTAGTCAATCGATGAAACCTCTTCTTATTTTTTTTTGTATTGCACCATCTTCCATTGGACTTGACTTCGAGAGATGCTGGGTTTGAACTCAACCCATTGCATTACGGACGTGAACCTACTGGTAAAATTAGGTTTTTGGCTTAAATCAAGATTCTTATAAAAGTAGTAATTTTCGACCGAAATTGCTAGGAACCTTTTTGGTGAATAAGAAAATCGTGTTCTGTTGTATTCTATTCTAATAGTAGTCATATAACTACACGTGTATCATAAAAAAAGTTTAGAAGTATTATCCAAATATAGAACAGTTGACAGTTATTTGACGAAAGTAGCCCTTTTTATTAGAGTTCAAATAACGCTGTCTAGATTATTCTTGAAAATATATATTGAAAACCTTTTATAGTACGGCAAAGTATTAAATTACATTTAGTAGACAGTATATCTTGTAGAAAATTATATTGTTGAGGTTCTGTACCAATATGTTAAAATGGAAGCTTTGTGGTGCGATTTTGTCAGTCCGTTTGTATGTCTGTTACAGCTGCTTATCTCGGGAAATACTGATACTATCTACTTGATATTAGGAATCGTTTGGAATAATGATTGTTAAACCTTATTGTCAATGATAACCTTACAAGTTATATTTATTTATATTGCAAAGCAGATTGAAAGTAGACTGTAATATAAAAGTAGTAATTTATAAACTGTCTTTAAAAACATTTTGATATATTTTTGTACTGCAATGTTTTTGGCATAATTATGTATTTGTGGGATATAAATGATTGTCCGGAGTATGGATGTTTTTTGAAGTGAAAACTTCTTTAGCGGCGTTGTGTACTTTTTTGTGATGGGTAAAAAATGTTAAACTCGCGTCAGGACACTTGACCTGATCGAAAATTCGTAAGACGGAGGGAGAATTGTCATGTTAGTGCACGATAGCGCATTAAATGAATATTGTATTTTATCACATAAATGATAGTACTTTTATACTGATAATTAAAGCAATTCGTGCAAAATTATTCCCTAACCATTCCAAAATATCAAAAATACACTACGTTAATATTCAAGTTTTCACTTCTGCCGGCACTCCCGGAGTGCAACCCGTTGATTTTTTTATCCGGCAATTGTATGTTTGTAAAGTAAAGACACAAAACTTAACCCTCCGAGCGTAGACTTTCGTCTTATGATTTATGTTACAGAAAACGATATTTATTGCAATCATATAATTATATACATATATTTACATAACTTTTTGTGTCTGCTAGTAGCCTCGGCCGATGTAAACTAACAACAACATCTAACCTTTCAAAAAGGCATGTAAAAACATAGCATACTGCGCTTTCCGTGTTTTCTATAAAAATAGGTATACTTACATTTCATCTTGAGGCAGATTCAATGTGACACTGCCCCTGACGTCATCTCCGTACTTCATATAGCCGAAGAATCCGACGATGCCGTACAGCGAAATGACGACCGTCATAGCTACATTCAATACTCCGGGACAGCCGAGAAACTGCTGAGGTTTCGCCATCTCATTCTCCACGGGCATAACCACGCCGATACCTTCCATGGCGAATATCACTGTGCTGGAATAAAAAGAGGTAATGAGTTAAAAAGAATACCATATGAATATTCTATTAAACTCCTCAGTGGCGCAGCGTCTATGAATGCGACTGATGAGCACGAGGTTTAGACTCTCCGGGCTGGTGAAGTGTGATTGGATTTTTCTGTCAAGACATTCTCAGTGCCAGCACGGAATCTGGAATTGGTAGACGGAAATATTCTTCCCCGCTATTATAATAAAGTCCTCCAGACCAAATGTTAACCACGGCGGCCAGTCTTAACCCTCGCCCGTTCTTTCTTCTTCCCACTTCCTTTCCTAAAGGGTCGACAACGCGCAAGTGATGCCTCTGGTGTTGCAGGCGTCCATAGGCTACGGTGACCACTTATCATCAGGTGGGCCGTATGCTTGTTTGCCACTTTAGTAATATAAAAAAAAAACTAGGTTGCACTCCGGGAGTGCCGGCAGAAGTGAAAACTTGAATATTAACGTTGTGCATTTTTGATATTTTGGAATGGTTAGGGAATAATTTTGCACGCATTGCTTTAATTATCAGTATAAAAGTACTATCATTTATGTGGTAAAATACAATATTCATTCATTGCGCTATCGTACACAAGCATGACAATTCTCCCTACGTCTTACGAATTTTCGATCAGGTCACGTGTCATGACCCGAGTTTGACAATTCTCCCTCCGTCTTACGAATTTTCGATCAGGTCACGTGTTCTGACGCAAGTTTAACATTTTTACCCATCACAAAAAAGTGCACAACGCCGATAAATAAGTTTTCACTTCAAAAAAAAACTACGAAAAGTCAGAGATATCGGCTTTGGAATCGAACTTGAGACCTCTGCGTGGCAGTCCAATAGTCACCTACTAGGCTATCGTTGCTTATTTTTATTTAGTAGCTAACATCTCACTTTATTTTTGTATTTATAATAAAACTAGGATTAAGGTTCTTATGTATTGTTATCATGACCATACAACCAGGGTGACCTTAGATTATGATAGCGTAAGCTTATTAGAAGAGGCAAAAACTTAGTGAAATAAGATTGAACAAAAAATGGCAAGTGCGAGTAATATCTAAGAATGGAGGGCTCTGGACTATTTACTTAATCCTTACTAATATTATAAATTAAAAAATAACTCTTATCTGTTTGTCTGTTATCTTTTCACGACTAAACCGCTCAATCGATTTGAATTAAATTTGGTACAAAGATAGATCGGCCTCGATGGCGTAATGGTTAGTGTAACCGCCTGCCACGCTTGAGGTCGCGGATTCGATTCCCGCACGAGTCAAACATTTGTGTGCATGAACATGGATTTTTGTCTTGGTCTGGGTGTTTCTGTGTATAATTTGTATGTATTTACAAAAAAAGGAGTAGATATGTATGTTTATCCATTGTCTAGTACCCATAGTACAAGCTCTGCTTAGTATGGGCTAGATGGTGTTGTGTGTATGTGGTAGAATATTATTATATTATATTTTATAACCTGGGAAAGGATATAGGCTACTTTTATTGATGTAGGTACCACACGGGCGTAGCTACGCGCGAAAGCTAGTTACATGTAAACCTACATACACCTATATCTTTGAAGGGGATAGAGGGGTGTATTACATCCACTTTTCGCTAGCTATGGTTTTAATCCCACATAAAAGTCCGCCAGTAGTCTCAATTTTAGGCTACGTGCTGCTACTGAATAATTTCTTATAGGTAGTTCTTGCAACTCACGAAAGCGAGCAGGCTTTACGTGTACATGCACAGTGTGGTAGTGTGCGTGTTTGACAGAGCGGTCAGTTGCGAGCGACACTTACACACACACATACATAGCCCTCTCGCCATCGTGCGTTGCAAGAACTATAACAGAATATCCGAATACACTTTGTCTGACCCAGATAACGAAATCTCTTCAGTCATACTAACAAAAAATAAAACTGATGAACAATCTAAGAAAACCATAATATATGTATGTAGATTGTAATTTTTATTCAAAATTCAAATGCAAATATTTATTTCGTTTTAACATACATATGCTTATGTTAGTTTGTTGAGTCTCCTTTTAAGCATTTATTGCCTGTGTTAGGAGGCTCCGCTCTTCCATACCAAAAATTACATAGCAAATAAAGTAAGTAGATACAAAACTGATTAAACATTTTTTTTTTATAATTTTGTTATATTTGGGCTTTCATATTATGAAATGCCAATATATTATGGTTCTTGGTTTTTCTTCTATATTCCGTTGTGTTGGTTTGGTTGATGCTATTTCAGACTACCTATAACCTATAAAAATACTGACTAATCTCACATTATAAATGCATATATTATTCTATTACGGCTTCGTTTTTACCCTTATAAATATATACATAACCCTAAAAAACATTGTGAATAAATGCAGACTTTATTCATCTAACTATACAGATCAACGAAAATACTACTCACGAATCTAGCTTAAATATTCTCGGCGCAAACTAAAATAAGTGCTTTACTAGTAAACTTATCTAACAAAAACATTAATTTAGTTTCTGTGGTAAAAATAATTTTACTAACACTAAAATAAAATATATAGCTAAGGCTATTTATATTTTAATTTCGAGATGGTAGATAAATTCGGACTGTATTCCCAGAGGGATAGGCAGAAATTTATTGTAACCACTATTCACCAGGAATATTTTTAGATCCACATTAAATGCCGTCTATTGGGTAAATTTTTTAGACAACGTGATGTTATTGAAAATCTCCAAACGGAAAAATTCGTTGACAAGTTGCTCAATCGGGGCATCCAACTAGAGACCTCACGGTCACACGTAAATATAAGTGTGAACTGAACAAACGAGGCAGTGTGTATTGTTTTATTATCCTAATCCTAACTTCCTAACTAATATTATAAAAGCGAAAATGAGTTTGTTTGTTTGTTTGTATGTTATCGTTTCACGCCTAAACCACTGAACCAATCATCCTAAAATTTAACATATACGTTGTCAGGTGTACAGAAACGGACATAGGCTACCTTTCATCCCGAAAAAGTTATTGTTTCCGAGGAAAACAACAATATCGTTCTTATGATAATAGATGGCGCCACGTGTCTTTCGAATTATGATTGAATTATATTATTACAAGCAGAGTACAACGCGAATTGATTGTCAAATTCTAAATTAACGTGAGCAAAGCCGCGGGCAAAAGCTAGTATTTTAATAATGGGCAAAGTGTAAGACAATTCAATGTTATTTATAAAAGGAATAGATAACTAAATACAGAGATGGTCTCGTTTATGCAGAGGTATTAAATATGACTGCTGCATGTGGTCTCGTGTTCGATTCCCGGGCAGGGCAAATTCATATTGAGTTTTCCTGTAAAAAAAATTTCAGTAGCAGCTCGAAGTCTGGCATCATTTTAGGTGTGTGACTTTGTATGTATTTAGTTTCTTACCTGATGAACAAAGGCCACTGACTGACGCTAGCAACCATTTCCCTTCCGTCAGGTTTCGGCAACCCACTGAAGATATAGTACATGGTTATCGCGAAACAGATCACGAGGAACACGTTGGCGATCGCAGAGAACGGCACCAACCATTTCAAGTTCCTGATCTGACAGATTAGTACTAATGGTACTAATGTGAGGGCGCAGTAAGCTTCTACTGAGAGCTTGTATTCCGGCATGTATTCGTCTAGTACCTGCAATGATAGAAATTTGGAATTAATGAGAAGAATGACGTATATGGAGATGGCAAACGTATATGGAGATGCATTCGCGCGATAGGGAATGTGGCAGCTCCACACAGGCGAAGAAATTACGACTAACGACACGAGATGGCGCTGTGCACAATTAAACGCTCCACTATACAAGTTGTACCAAGTTTTGCATCACGCAAGCAAAGTTCTCTGGACGAATTTAGTATATATACAAGATACCGACGTCTAAATTTAGGACACAGTCCAACAGGCACGGTTACCTAGCCTGGTCGAAGGATTTTCCTGACCGAAGAAGCTAGTGTTGGATGAGCATCAGAGAAGAGTCATATATATATAACTCTTCAAAAAATATACACGAAAGCTGTTTTTGAGGAATTTATAACCTGATATACCTATAATTAATTTTATATTTATATACATAATAATATCAGCCCTGTATTAAACTGTCCCACTGCTGGGCACGGGCCTCAGTGTGAGAAAGGTTAGTCCATGATCCACCACGCCACCACACCACCCAGTGCGGATTGGCAGACTTCACATATCTTTGATAACTTTATGGAGAGCTCTCACGTAAGCACCTGCTTATGTGAGAGCTACCTATATGCTATAGCTACCTATGAGGATACCTATCCTCACGATGTTTTCCTTTACCTTTAAAGCAAGCGATAAGAATTCGAAAATGTACATCTGTTAACATCTCTGCTTATACATTATTTTTGGAACGAAGTTCATTATCGTGCGTTGCGAAAGGGGGCTAGACGGAAAAAATTAAGACCAAAAGTTGTAATGACACTTTTTGCTATAGTTGTAAGTTTAAGGTTATAAGTTTAAGGTCTTAATATGTATGTATTGTTAATGTCCACAAGCCAACTATTACTAAAATTGAGCCTACTGATTAAGTTTATATTACATTATATGTGTTAATAATACAAAAAATATAATTATAACTTAAAAACAATAAAATTTTATTACAATTCCTTCACTAATTAATCGAAAGGAACTTCGTTCCATCCGGGTGTCCCTTGACACCTATTAAGTTTGTTTTATTTTACTACCGAATATTTTAAAACTACCCTAAAATATTTTAGACTAAACTTGTTAAAGGATCGAGGAGAAGGTTGCATCGGATATAGTCTTGTAACTTTTATCGTAACACATGCAGCACGTGATATCCTTTACTAATATTATTCCTAGTAGTTTGTTTATATTCCTTATTTTAAAGTTCATAGGAATACCAGCCTAATCCGTCAAATCCAAGTGACGTAGCCTCTGGCGAAGTCCCGAGCGACCTTTGACGTGAATCAAATGCTATTATGTCCGTGACGACGATTCGGTGAACTACGAAGTGACGTCGGAATAAACGGGTATTCCCTTTGAAAGCATTAATGGATTGACTTAATACTAATACCAGAACAATGGATAATTTACTTTAATCAATTCCTTAATTAATTTAAATTATTTCGCTACATAGATTCATACCTTTTGTTTTGTATATAAGAGGCAAGTAGACAATTCACATATCCTACACTAGGAATAAGTCAGATCAATTCAGGAGGAGGTGTTGAATTTTTAAACATTAAACCAACACTTATATTCGGAACAGCCATTTTTGGATCACACAAGTTCTTGTCAGGTGTGAAGATCGGACCCAGTACACTCAACTGCTTACACCCTAACTAGGTTTGCCACAAAACAAAGGCTTTCTTTAATAAGACTTGTTTAATTGACGCCATTTTTACATTTATAATAGACTAGCTTTTGCCCGCGGCTTCGCTCGCGTTAATTTAGAATTTGACAATCAATTCGGGTTGTACTCTGCTTGTAATAATATAATTCAATCATGAATCGGGTTCGATTTCCGCACAAGTCAAACATTTGTGTGCATGGACATGGATGTTTGTCTTGGTCTGGGTGTTTCTATGTATAATATGTATGTATTTACAAAAAAAAAGGTATATATGTATGTTTATCCATTGTCTAGTACCCATAGTACAAGCTCTGCTTAGTTTGGGCTAGATGGTGTTGTGTGTATGTGGTAGAATATTATTATTATTATTATTCGAAAGACACGTGGCGCCATCTATTATCATAAGAACGTTATTGTTGTTTTCCTCGGGAACAGTAATTTTTTTTGGGATGAAAAGTAGCCTATGTCCGTTTCTATACACCTGACAACGTATATGCAAAATTTCAGAATGATCGGTTAAGTGGTTTAGGCTTGAAAAGGTAACAAACAAACAAACTCATTTTCGCTTTTATAATATTAGTTAGGATAAAGATCATCAATTAATTTCTATAGATAATAACTGTGGTTTAATAAACATTCTTCTCCCTAGCCTTTATTATTCCCAAGTCACTTGGGGTCGGCTTTCTAGTCTAACCGGATTTGACTGGATATCAGTTTTTACACAAAGCGACTGCCATCTGACCTCCGCAACCCGAAGGCGAACGATACCCTAAGGCTAGACCAGTGTCAGGATATTAGAGGGCACTGACTTCCCAATAACGACTGCCATAGATGTTCATGGCAGCCGGGACCAACGGCTTAACGTGCTCTCCGAGGCACGGAGCAGGCGATAATTGTGAATCAATACGCACATAATTTCGAAAACTCATATAACTTCGCGACGTGGGTTCGAACCCGAGACCCTCTGCATTGCAGTCTGCTGGTCTCCCCACTGAGCTATCGCTGCTTTTACCTAATTCTATGTATGTATAGGTACCTAAAACATACCTTGTCCTTTACTATAATTTACCTCGTAGTCTTTAGAATTATAATGTATACATAATCTTCTGTCTATTTCCTCGAAGACGTAGGTTACACATAATTCGTCAGCTATATTTAGGTGCCATGTGTGGAGTGCGGGGCTACTGCTGTCTACCAAGTATATTTTTAGACCCCGTACTTCTACTGAGAACATCCTATAAAAACCGCAATAGTTTGTTCTTGACCAAGATACGCAATCCGATAGTTAGCCAACAAACAATAGTGACTGTATGTATAATGCATTTCGTTTGAATTTTCTGTCCTGTTTTATTTATTTATTTAGCACAACCACATCATATGTATTTATACATTTATAGGAAACATTACATAGTATTGCATCTGATACATATGACAGTTACGGTATGCATAACATTGGCTATAATAAGGTAGTTACTTATTTTCTAACTTATATCTACTAGTCATTCAAATAACAACAAATAAATTCGAAATGTGTGGAGAATTAATCTAGGGAGAATAGTTTTAACAATTTAGTCTTATAATTATTGTAGGAATCGTTGAAGATGTCAATTTTGGTGTCGCGACTTTGTATACTATTGTACTGATCAAGAAGTCTATGTATTGGTGATTGCCGACCCAAGTTGGTTCTACAAAAAGACGTGTGAAAAATTTTTGTTTTTTTTTTTTTCTATTTTTCTGTTTTTGTAAAGTCACCCATGATAATAATATATCATTGGGTCTCGGGTGATTTAACAAAGGAAAACGCTGTCTTACGAGGAAATTATTTTTTGTTCGAATGTCATTATTCAGGAAGAAACCAGACGAATACGTTCGAATGGAATTCATGCTGCCAACACAAACTAACAGAGAATGCTTATATTTGGATCGTACCATCTTATCTTATGTGGGGGCCAGTCAGTGCAGACCGGCGACACTTCGACCCAGTGGGATCTTTTGTGTCGACACTCTCCCAATAACGACTGCCATAGATGTTCATGGCAGCCGGGACCAATGGCTTAACGTGCTTTCTGAGGCACGGAGCAGGCGATAATTGTCAATCAATACGCACATAATTTCGAAAAGTCAAATAACTTCCGAAAATCAGAGGTGCGCGACGTGGGTTCGAACCCAAGACGCTCTGCATTGCAGTCTGTTGGTCTCCCCACTGAGCTATCGCTGCTGTTGATCGTACCATCATATGTATATATAGTCTACATACCCGAAGGGGTAAGCAGAGGAAGGGCCGGTGTCGTATAAAGTTTATTCTGATTTTCTGGTAAGAAATGCTCAGTACGGAGTTTGGAAGTGTGTCCGGTAAACGACTATAGGCTCTCCTTACAGTACGTGAGAGCCAAAACCAAAATTGACGAAATATGGGTATTATACAATCTCTGCCTATCCCATCTACCCTTTAACTATGTATGTATATATACAGATGTAGGTATCCATGTTCCTTCCGTACATCCTAAGTATCCCTGCTAAAATCACGGCAGACTCCGTGTTTGTAAAGCCTACGTCTGTCCCTAAGGTTTGTTTGTTTGAACGCGCTAATCTCAGGAACTACTGGTTCGATTTGAAGAAATATTTTTGTGTTGGATAGCCTATTTATCGAGGTAGGCTATAGGCTATATAATATCACGCTAAGACTCACGGGGGCGTCGCAGTAACGATAAACGCGGGTGAAACCGTGAGAACATCTAGTATTTAATATGCACATGCGTTATAAACGTTAGATGTCCGTAATATGTAACTCCAGACCTCTGCGTGGCAGTTCAGCGGTCTACCACCTAGGCTATCGCTAAATTAAGAATGGAAAGATGTAGAAGCACACTTCATAAAAATAATAGCCGAATGATGATTATCACAATTTACAACCATATACCTAGAGAGATAAGAGAACTCCCTTTACATACATTTAAAAGGGGATGAAATATAATGATCATCAAAAATACTAATTGGTCAGCAAATATTGCATAGCATAACGAGCATCTATACGCCTCAAATCACTGCATTCCGTCTCGGAAGTGTTAGGTTCCTTTTTTAAACCCACCCAAACCGTCTCAACCGTCAAAACCGTCGAAACAACCACACCGTCGACTTAGTTTGATCTCTTTAAAGTTTGCTGGCCATGACTTGCCGATCAATTAGCTATTTCTGCTCACAGATTATATTTTTCTGCTCACAAAAATACCAATACTATGCTAACTATTTAAATAACACCCATTTAAAAGTAGACTTAAAACATGGCTCCTAGAAAATAGTTTTTATAATATTAAAGAATTTATTAGCTTTAAATGAAATAATATATAGATGTTATTGATATCTTAGGTTTTGTAATGTATAGAAATAAGTATAATAAATAATGATGTAAATTAGTAAAAGTATTATATAAATTTAAAATTTTCGCATGTCCACTGAGGGTGAGATGTGTTTGAACCCTAAAAACTTGTAACACCTTTTTTGTATACCATTTCTTAAGCGAATAAATATTTCTATTCTTATTCTATTCTATTCTTATCCATTCATAAAAAAGTTAGCAACAGTTTGTCAAAACTGGCACGTCTGTTTGAACCGTTAGAGTTCATAATTAAGCTTTCGTTTTAATTAATATTTATTATAGTTATTAAGATTATGACAGGGTTTATTAAAGAAAATTTTCTTAAGTAGTAACCCTTGAAACAATTAATTTTGTGCTTGGTTTAAGATATTATCTAGAAACAAGTTGTAAACGCTTAAGTTATATTTTAAACTAGCTGTTACCTGCGACTTCGTCCGCGTAGATTTTAACTAAAAAGTGTTTGGCCCCGCGGAACCCTATATAAAATCAAAGTACAGTTACTCCTTATAACATCAACTATCTGCCAGTGAAAGTCCCGTCAAAATCGGTTCAGCTGTTTCGGAGATTAGCCGGAACAAACAGACAGACAGTATTTTTAAAAGTAGATGTTTTCGTATAGGTACCTTATATACTTTCATATGCATTAGATAAAAAGCTGTTATTTTGACATTACAAATTTATTTATTTACACACTTCAATTTTATTTATTTGTATAGATGTATAGATAAAAGTAAAAGAGGAATAAAAATATTCGTAGTAAACTAGTGTGAATTTGTTGCACGGGTCATACTGCAGTTTAAATAGTCTTTTTTTTTAAAGGCAACTTCCGCACTAGTAATAAATCCTGTGTCGCGAGGGACTTTACAAACATTCAAACTACGGACACAAAGGACATTTAGACTCGGAACACCCATTTGTGGATCACACAATTTTTTGTGGGATTCGAACCCACAGCACTCGAAGTAGCGGAAATGGCGAGGCGATCACTTAAACCAGCACGCCATCCGTGCAGTCGTTT
The DNA here is from genome assembly GCA_963564715.1 of Catocala sponsa. Classification (NCBI taxonomy): domain Eukaryota; kingdom Metazoa; phylum Arthropoda; class Insecta; order Lepidoptera; family Erebidae; genus Catocala; species Catocala sponsa. The sequence goes on from OY751329.1 coordinate 4,570,929, forward strand.
CGACGGTGTCAATACTATTGCTATCATTCAGAGTATTGGTGTCTTGCTTCCACTTCCCATCTCCTAATTATTTATTAAAACAGGCGGTCACAGTTAAGTGAATAAAATCTACACTTTTTGCTTAATACAAATATAAAATATGCATTTACCATAATAATGAATGTGTTTACAATTACTCCGTGTAAAAAACTTAAAATAATTAATATTTTCGCTTACAAAATTACGTAAATTTGCACGGAAAATGCAAAAACGTAAGCTCAAGCTCGTGTTACGTAATTTTTAGATTATAACAGTAGAAACCTATCTTATTTTACAGCTTACACGAAACATAAATAGTTATATTACAATTTTTCCATCCCAAATGTTTAAGTTATTGGTTGACAATAAAGATACATATTTATCAAAAAAGCATTCTCCATACAATTTTATTATGGTGGCCGCGCGCCGATTTGTATATGCGCCGCACGACCTCTGTCATTATCTGTCTTGCGCTCGGCGCAGTCTTAAGTTGCACATCTAGTTGTTCTTACATTTATTCTTATTTTAGGAAAAAAATGCTGAATGTATATTAAACACTTATTGCGCATTTTTTTAAGCTTAATGTCTATACGGATAAGCCAATTTTGATTAAGATTTTTATGTTTGAAAGGTGACTAAATTAAGAATTTTCCTTGCTATGATTAAAGAAAATTTATTCAGCCGTTTAAAGATCATCAGACCTCTTTTAGTTGTCGAAGGGTTGTGAGCAACTCCCTCGAGTCTGATCGAGTTTGTGTACCCTGTTACTGTAATAATATTGCAGGAACATCGTCCTACCTATTGTCATAACCATAGATATAATAAACAAGGTCATAACCCTGATCTAGATGACCTTTTTGAGTCAAAGTGTTTAATTTTTAAATTTAAATTATAAACTAGCTTTTGCCCGCGGCTTCGCTCGCGTTAATTTAGAATTTGACAATCAATTCGGATCGTACTCTGCATATCACTACATAGTATAAAACAAAGTCGCTTCCCGCTGTCTGTCTGTACCTATGTATGCTTAGATCTTTAAAACTACGCAACGGATTTTGATGCAGTTTTTTTTAATAGATAGAGTGATTCAAGAGGAAGGTTTATATGTATAATACATGCATAATATAGTAGAGAAACACTGATAATTTTAGAGGTTTCTAATGTGATGTCGTAAATAAACACATTTTTTTCCGCTTACATTGCAAACGCTGCCTGAACCCTACGAGATAGATCAAAATAATGTACTACAGTATTGTACATCTTAAAAAGGTCTACAAAAAAGTCCTCGATGGTATATGTCTATCTCCTAGGGATAACCCACAATAACCATTTTTTATCCTTTACTTTTTACGAGAAATAATGGTTTATTTAAGAAGCGATTTAAGCAAAACAGCATTAATCCTTATCCAATTAAGTAACTTAAATACATTGTGTATTTAATATAGATCAACATGGCCCTCTACAGTATGTAATTTAAATGAATATTTTCGAAGATATTACAGATTTAAAATGCAGGGACATAGCGGTTGCGGCGGTACGGGCCGGGGGGCTGGCCGACGCGTGCCTAAGAAAACAATAGCTGTGCACATCTATACTTAATATTATAAAGATGAAGAGTTTGTTTGTTTGTTTGCTTGAACGCGCTTATCTCAGGAACTACCGGTCCGATTTGAAAAATTCTTACCGTGTTTGATAGCTCGTTTATCGAAGAAGGCTATAGGCTATATATCATCACGCTAAGATCAATAGGAACGGAGCACCAATGAAGAATGTTTCAAAATCGGAGTGGTTTTTTTCCTTTTGAGAGCTTCCACTGCGTGCGCTGCGTAAAAAGTTAAAGTTTCGCAAAAATTATGTATGACAGAATTGTTCCTCTTTAAAAGTTCTAAAAAAAAGTCCGCGACATCATATATCTATCTTTTAAGGTTGGCTCACTATAACTTTTTTTATGCTAATCAAATTTGTTCTAAAATAATGCATTATTTGCGAAGGTGTTTTTATAAACATGATATTAATCCTTATCCAAATAAATACGTTATTCATTACAAGTATTTAATTTAAAACAAAATTGCCCTTTACATCATTCGATTTCAATGAATATCTTAGGAGATATCGCAGTTTTAATATAACATCGCAGCAAAATAATTACCTATTACAGACATACAAACGATGTTTCTCCTGGTTTATTCTGCGTGATTTTAAATTAGCGCTGTAGGTACCTATACATATTTATAAAATTTTGTTCAATGGTTCGTATGTGGTTCGTGGATTTAACAAAGAAAGTTTCAGCTCTTTTAAAATTGTATTATATGTGCCTACGACCCATTCTCTCTCTCTCTTATGTGACGCAAACGAAGTTGCGCGGATCAGCTAGTAATAATATAATTCAATCATGATTCGAAAGGCACGTTGCGCCATCTATTATCATAAGAACGTTATTGTTGTTTTCCTCGAGAACAGTAATTTTTTTCGGGATGAAAGGTAGCCTATGTCCTTTTCTGTACACCTGACAACGTATATGCAAAATTTCAGTATGATCGGTTCAGTGGTTTAGGCGTGAAAAGGTAACAAACAAGCAAACAAACTCATTTTCGCTTTTATAATATTAGTTAGGATAGGCATTATCAGGGTGGCAAATAAGCGTTGGTTGTTACTTGCAATTCCGGAGGATATGTTACTAATCCTAGAGAAGAGGAATTATTATACCTATATAGGTAATAATAATAATAATAATGTCCTCCAGACCGAATTTCGGTCACGGTGGCCAATCTTAACAGAGACTGGCCATCTTCGCAGGAGATATTATAGTGCACAAGCGTGTGCACAAACACAAGTGAACTCTCTGTTCCCTAACTCCCATGGTCCAATGGGACGGTAATCCGACACGACTTCCTAACTCCAGGCTGCTATTGAGATTTCTTAACAAAAAAATCGAATAACTTTTGTTGGCCCGACCCGGGATTCGAACCCGAGACCTCAGGCACAGCAGTCACATTCACTACCGTTGCGCTACGGAGGCTATATATATAAGATGGAATCAAAGGAAAATAACGGAAGATGCAAGGTGATGTTTCAAAACTTGTACTTCCTGGATGCAACGCTGTAGTGTTACTAATCAGTATAGTATTAACTTCTAGGAAACCGACGTTAAGGTAGGACGTCAGTTTCCAGTAAGTTAAAATAATGTATGTAAAGTGACTTACTTCTTTGAAGTTCTCAGCGATGAAGACGATGTATACGCAAAGCGCTGCCAGGTACGTACACGTCATCGCATAATCCACGAATGTTCTGAAAATAGAATAAATTAATTGTATAAATATGTACTGTTTTCCTCGATTCTTTCTTGCCTTGATGGCACAACAGTAGTGTATATGACTGATGTGCATCAGATCTCGAATTTGATTCCTGCTTAGAATATCCAAGCACCAGCACGTAGCCCGTTTGAAAAAACAAAATATTTGTATATAACACAAATTTTATTGAAGTGAAAGCTTATTTAGCGGCGTTGTGCACTTTTTTGTGATAGGTAAAAAATGTTAAACACGCGTCAGGACACGTGACGTGATCGAAAATTCGTAAGACGGAGCCAGAATTGTCAAACTCGCGTCAGGACACGTGACCTGATCGAAAATTCGTAAGTCGGAGGGAGAATTGTCAAACTCGCGTCAGGACACGTGACCTGATCGAAAATTCGTAAGACGGAGGGAGAATTGTCATGTTTGTGTACGATTGCGCAGTAAGTGAATATTGTATTTTACCACATAAATTATAGTACTTTTATACTGATAATTAAAGCAATTCGTGCAAAATTATTCCCTAACCATTCCAAAATATCAAAAATGCACAATGTTAATATTCAAGTTTTCACTTCTGTCGGCACTCCCCGAGTGCAACCCGTTGATTTTTTTTCGTGTGAGGGTCGAACCCACAATCGCACAGTGGCAGTGGCGACCGTTTAAACCACTTCGCCATTTGTGCAGTCGTATACATACATAAATGTATATTAGCTTGGGTCTACATATCGCTGTTCCAATATTAAAAGGTTCTATGATACATTTTTGAAAAAAAAATGAGTTATGAATATTGCATGGTTCTATATGTCATTCCTTTTTGTTTAGACTAATATAGTAATACATAGAAGCACTTACCACCTCACGATATTAACTCGCAAATAGTTCTAAGTTACTTTTTAAGTTATTTTTACTGATATGCAAATTTTAAACCTTATTTCCTCAATGTTAAAAAAAATAACATAGAACCTTGTAATAGTGAGCCAGCGATATGCATGTTTATTGTGTATTTACCTTGCAAAATTCGCCCATGGTCGTAATCTTTTAGGTCCATATTCGAAGGCAGCCCCGCAGGTCTCCGCAAAGCCCATGGATGGCTTCTTAGCGTCCACGCATACCTCTTGTGATGTTTTAACCTAATAACATAACAAACATTGTATCACATACACACAACGCCATCTAGCCCAAACTAAGCAGAGCTTGTACTATGAGTACTAGACAATGGATAAACATACATATATACTTTTCTTTTTAATTGTAATTTATACATACATATTATACATAGAAACACCCAGACCAAGACAAACATCCATGTTCATGCACACAAATGTTTGACTTGTGCGGGAAGCGAACTCGCGACCTCAGGACTGGCAGTCGGTTACACTGACCACTACACCATCGAGGCCGACAAATTAATTATATGGCGTAGAAACTACAGCAAGATCTACGCTCGCCGTGCAGATATTGCTAATGAGATAAATAAACACATAATACAGATCAAGCCGCAGGTGCGTGCTAGACATTTTAAATCTTACTACTTAAAGACACGTGAAGCATGACACCAGGCAACGTGATAACAAGGACTAATCAAAGATTGAAACCATAGATAGGCCTTTAGTGTACTTAGATCGCACGAAAGAGTATCCATAGCAACAAGATAAAGGTAGTAGAGCCTCGCTGATTTCAGAATATCGACGTGAAATACCAGTATTCCTACTGTTGTATTTCGTTCGGTGAGTGAGAGTGCCGGAGGCCCAATCACCCTCTTTCCCCCTTCCCGCTCCTTCTCCTTCGATTCCCGCACAAGTCAAATATTTGTGTGCATGAACATGAATGGTTGTCTTGGTCTGGGTGTTTCTATGTATAATATGTATGTATTTACAAAAGAGAAAAGTATATTAGCTCTGCTTAGTTTGGGCTAGATGGTGGTGTGTATGTGATAGAATATTATATTATTATATGTTGTGAGTTAGTCCCACACGGAAGAAAACTTCGTGTGGAAAACAAATCGTTGTTCTGAGTCTAGGTGTCCTTTGTGTCCGTAGTTTGAATGCTTTATACAGCCCTTCGCCAAACAAAAATTATTCTAATATTGGCGTAGTCTTGAATCCTAATCCTAACTAATATTATAAATGCGAATGTGAGTTTGTTTGTTATGCTTTCACACCTTAATTACTCGACCGATCATCATGAAATTTCGTATACGTTTTCAGGGAAACAAAAAAGGATGTCGGGTACCCATAAAAATAACTGTTTTTAATCTAATCTGACCTTTATTTACGCGAGCGAAGCCGAAGGCAAAATTTAGTAAAAATAATCAATTCAATATGTAATAAACTTATTAACTGTACTACAAAGAGTTTAATCTGTTTGTTTGTGTTGATAAAGTCTCCAAAATGGCTGAAGTAATTTGATTGTAGGTATGCAATAATGTAAAGAAATAAGTTAGTGTATGTTTTATATAAATTCGTAAGACAATTACAAATTATTGTATGTCAATGTTATACTGCGATTGTCTTGGTGGCGCAGGTCTCGGATAATTATATGTTGATGATATGAGCAATGTGTTGTTGCGGTTTTCTGTCAAGAAATTCGCAACCAGCATGGAGTCTAGAACATTGCCCGATAGATGGTATTAGGTATGCCTCTTACTACGGACGACCTAAAAAAAGAGTTGGCAAAATGCGGGTGCAATATATCCCTTTGCGGATACAATCGTAATATTATGTACTAGCTTTTGCCCGCAGCTCGCTCGCGGTAATTTAGAATTTGACAGTCAATTCGGGTTGTACTCTGCTTGTAATAATATAATTCAATCATGATTCGAAAGAAACGTGGCGCCATCTATTATCATAACACCGTTTTTGTTGTTTTCCTCGGGAACAGTAATTTTTAAGGTAGCCTATGTCCGTTTCTGTATACCTGAAAACGTATATGCAACATTTCAGAATGATCGGTTCAGTGGTTTAGGCGTGAAAAGGTAACAAACAAACAAACTTATTTTCGCTTTTATAATATTAGTTTGGAAGTTAGGATGTATGTCTATACTTTAAAACCATTTTAACTCACCGATAATAAAACAGTCATCCGTTTACAAATCGTCGTGTCTTATGAATAAATAAACGACATGAACAAAGAAATAATAGCTACTCATAAAATAAAATAATAGATACGTTAGATTGATCAATTGATGTAATCTCTCGGGCATGTTGCTATTCTGCTGCGTTACCTTGGCCTGACGCCCAGCTTCCCTTTGTAAATACAGCTATATAATTACCAATAGGCGTGAGAATGTAATTGATAATCAATTGTATGCGTATTGAGTCAATATTTCCTTGTAGTTTCATTATCTATATATTAATACGTGAAGCGAAAACTTTGGGTCCCTTTTTACGAAAATTGGGCGGACGGAGGAGTATGAAATTTCGCACACTTATAGTTTATACAGAGAAGAAGTGACGAATGCTAATATATTTTTTAAATATGCATTAGAAATAGATTAAATTAATGAAAAAAACACTACACGCACACAACCATGCATTTGACACACGCAGTCGAAGCGCGTAACTATGGTTACATATGTCAATAACAATGACATATTATTATATCAGCAATATCTTACAGGCAAACTTTGGTCGAATTTCGAGCACTAGGCGACCGCTAGTTACAATAATTAAATGACTGCCTCCGTGGTGCAGCGGTAGTGAATGCGACTGCTGTGAGGTCTCGGGTTCGAATACGGGTCGGGCCAACAAACAGTTTTTCAGTTAAGAAATCTCAGTAGCAGCCCGGAGTTAGGAAGTTGGCGGTGTTAGACACCCCCGTGCCTCGGAAAGCACGTAAAGCTGTTGGTCCTGCGCCTGATCTCTCTCCGGTCGTGTCGGATTACCGTCACATCGGAACATGAGAGTTAGGGAACAGAAAGTGCACTTGTGTTTGCGCACACACTTGTGCACTATAATCTCCTGCGTAGTTGGCCAGTCTCTGTTAAGACTGGCCGCCGTAGCCGAAATTCAGTCTGGAAGATATTATTAACCTCCGAGTCTTCTTCAGAGGTTAATAAAAACACTAAGTGGGTCTGTGTGTTAGTGACAGGCATAACTCCGGAACCACTGGACTGATTGACTTGTAACTTAGTGTGCAGACACCTTGGGGTCATACCTCGGTCGAGTTTAAATATGGGCCCTGTGGGTCAAAAGACCCCCATGATATAGGGGTAATTTCTTTTCATTACTTTTACATTTACGACAAAGAGGTTGAATACACCCATCTCGTTATAAAATTATAAACTGTCATCACTTTTAATAGAGATTACACGGATTGCGTGGTCGCCGTACCATTGTCGTTACGCCAGTTGTGAGTTCAGTTCACAGAAAACTTTTATACACAGTCTGGCTGGTAGTGTGCAAAAGTAGTAATGAATGTGTCTGCCATGTATTTTTTTATTTTTTTATATTTTTATGGATTAGGGGGCAAACGAGCAGACGGATCGCCTGATGGTAAGCGATCACCGCCACCCATGGACACCCGCAACACCAGAGGAGTCACAAAAGTATGTATGAGTTCTTGTGCCCGATTTCTGGGTCGGGTCAACAGTTTCTGTCAAAAACTTGGTTGTCTGTATAGTCGGTTTACGGACGATAGTTTAACGTGACAACGTTATAACAAAATTTCTTTCCCGTAACGTTACAATGAGCGTAACGGGACAATGAGTCATCCTTTTTCGTGCGTGTAGCCGGCGTTCATCGATTTATTAGACGTTGTCACGTCAAAAATTCTCGGTAATAGCTTGGAGTTTGTAACTGTGTCCAGTAGACTACAAAGCTGCTAGTAAGTATTTATTAACACAATTATTTAATAACTATTACAGGCATCGAACCTTACAAATGAATACCATATACAGAATGTCCGGTAATTAATGGATAACCTTGAAATGTCTTATAGTAGAACTGATGGCAGTTCAGAAAAAAAAATGAAAAAGTGCAATAGCTAGTCATACTTTTGACTGTCTATCTATTAGAATAATTAGGTTTTAATAATAAAACAACAAAAAACCGATGGAATTTATTTATGTATGGTCGTACTGTACAAGAAAGATAAAAAAGGAATTAAAAAAATATCTCAGGTAGTAGTTAGGTGATTTTTTTTCATATTTTTTTCTGAACGTCCATCAGTTCTACTATAAGACATTTCAAGGTTATCCATTAATTACCGGACACTGTATATAACGAGCCAGTGTTGTATGCAGATATTGTTACAGGTAAATACTTACTTATCGGCAATGACTTATGCCAATATCGTAACTTAATCTTCATCGTCCATAACTTTGATAATATTGGGTATATCGCTTTTGGATAAACAGCTTACATACATTTACTTAAAGTAATAACTTGTGAAAACTTGAATATTAACGTTGTGCATTTTTGATATTTTGGAATGGTTAGGGAATAATTCTGCACGAATTGCTTTAATTATCAGTATAAAAGTACTATCATTTATGTGGTAAAATACAATATTCATTTATTGCGCTATCGTACACAAACATGACAATTCTCCCTCCGTCTTACGAATTTTCGATCAGATCACGTGTTCCGACGCGAGTTTAACATTTTTTACCCATCACAAAAAAAGTGCACTACGCCGCTAAAGAAGTTTACACTTAAAAAAAAATAACGTTTGCCCGGGAAATGAAACGCGAACTTATGCACAGCAGTCGTATACACCACCGCAGTTTTGTATATCATTGTAATTATATTACAAAAATGAAATAAATCTACAAAAGAATTCGGCTAACTAGACATTTACGAGAAAAAGCTTGATGACATCATCACCTTGATTTCAATACGAAGAACTCGACCGTGACATAAAACATGATAAACAATTATTATTAACAACACTTCATCTGCCACGTTAGAATCGTGCCGATCGTGAAGTCTCAGATTCGATTTCCGGATCGAGATGTTTTATCGGGTTTTGCGTAAGACAATTCTTAGGACATAGTAGGCCTTGTATTGCTTAAAACCTTAAACAGTGCAGCTGGAGAAATATAGATGTTAAAAGCTTCGCAAATGTACCGATTTTATCAAAAACATGAACGAGATGTGTGTAACAATCCAGGATTCAACCTCTTCGTCTTAAATGTACATCATGTGACCTTGTCACCCCTATATCTCGGGGGTCTTTTGACCAAAAGGGCCCATATTCAAACTCGTTCCAGGTATGACCCCAAAGTGTCTGCACACCAAGTTACAATTCAATCGGTACAGTGGTTCCGGAGTTATGCCTGTCACTAACAGACAGACACACAGACCCACATAGTGTTTTCATAAACCTCTGAAGAAGACTCAGAGGTTAGTAAATTTAAATAATGCTGATATTATTTATAAGAAAGATTCTGAAGATATTTAGATATTTGTTATTCAATCACGCGTAGATTATAAAATAGATTTGGATGAAATTTCGCATACATATATAATTATATACCATGTCCTAGATTAACATAAAAGATACTTTGAATCGCGGTAAGCCACGTGCAGGCTCTAGACTTAGACAAATGAAAATGTTCCTAACGGTGTTTGGACGTTTGTTACTCAATATCGCGTAAACAGCTAATCGGATTTAAATGAATCTTCGTAAACAGATATACCATAGAAATTAAACTACTGTATACGGATTTTATCGCGTTATTTATTTTACACTTTATTACATAATTTTGAAACTGTTACACTACTATTACTATTAAACTTTACTAATGTTGAAGCTAATTAAATTATTGCAACTATTAAAACTATTTATATATTTATGATTACACTTTCCCCGACGTTTCGGTTGCTTTTCAGCAGCAATGGTCACGGGGAGATTAAGATGGTAGTTGTCTCAATGTTTCAGCGTATATAGTAGTTTAATTTCAATGAATAACATTCGCGTAAACAGAAGACAATATTATAGATATACTATATCTTCAAGTAATACATAGATTACTTTTATCCCGGTTCCTGTGACAAAATCGCAGACAGAATCTATTTGACTCATCAACTAATAAAAATTAACCTATCAAATGCATAATATTTTTCAATTCTGATTAGTAGTTCTATAGATAAGCGCTTTCAAACAAGCAATATCTTCAGTGTTATAACTTAAGTATATAAACTCACCAAAACATAAACGCAGTGTGTACAGATAAAGCCAACTACAATAGTGCCTATCGCTCCGGCAGCAAGACCAGAGTTTTTGAAAGCAGCGGGCATCGCCAGGATACCTGAGCCGAGAGAAGATTTCAGAAGATGCACCAGAGATCCTATTGTCCTGGAAAAGAAAAGTTTAATTTAGAGAGTCGTCGTACAGAAATCTTATGCAAAATTTAGCCAACTGTTGTTTCAATTATATGATACAAATATTAATGGAAGAGTCGGTAGGGGAAAACCTAGACTTCTTCCTTTATCTATATCTGAGTCATTTTTAGGAAAGGCTAGATTAAGTATCGTAAGCCGCCGAACCTGCATAAAACTTGCTAAGAGTGAGCGATATAAGCGAGATAAGGCTGGATCCAATCAAGTGGAAATGCGTAGTATTTGCCAAACCTTCTGAAAAACATTTGCGGGTATATAATTTTCTTCAGGTTATATTAGTAAGTAAAGCTGAAAAAAATTACGATGGGAAACAATGGATTACTTTCTTAGTACTTATTTCTCCAAACTTGCCATGCAAAGGTAGAACTATGTACATACATTATAACAGAGGAAAAAGACAATCCATAAAACGGAAATTGAATCTGCGACCTTGATAAACCTTATCATTGCTTTGCCAACTAAGCTATTCATGATCTGTCGGGAATTAGAACTAATCTAGTCTTTTTTGAAGTGACAACTTCTTTAGCAGCCTTGTGCACTTTTTTGTGATGGGTAACAAATGTTAAACTCGCGTTAGGACACGTGACCTGATCGAAAATTCGTAAGACGGAGGGAGAATTGTGAAGTTTGTGTACGATAGCGCAATAAATAAATATTGTATTTTACCACATAAATAATAGTACTTTTATACTGATCATTATCATTTAAACCTTACACGCTGTATTTTTGTTATTTATATATCTTATTGTCATTAATAAACATTACTAACCTTTACCTACTTAGAAACCTCAGTCAATGACAAAGAATAACCGTTGAAATTCATAAAATCAATATTATTCCAAATTTAAATTTAAGATTTGTTTGTCTGTTTTAGCAATGGAATTTTTATAAACCTCAATTTACAGATTTTTTGGAAGACTGATTTATTGCTACCGTATTATTGTTCGAATGAACGATTGCGTAGTTTTCAATTAATTAATTGTCGCTCGATTTGTTTTTCAGCGGGCAACCGCAGGGACTACCTCTAACTATTGTTCACAAAATATAAAAGTTAATGTACTAATTTGTTACTTACGAGTTTGGATGTGCCACTTTCCTGTGTTCAAATGGATTGTAGGCTTTCTCGTTAATAACTTCCTTTGATCCCAAACTTAATGTTGATTGAAATCCTGCGTTTGTGGCAAGATTTGCTCTGAAAAGAATTAAGACATTAGTTTTTTACTCCATCAATATATTTGTGCTGTAAATAGTTACGCTTAAAATATTTTTAGAGTTTGAGTACATAGATACTCGTCTACATCTTATATTTGTGACAGTGTAGGCAGAAGTGTATTATGCGTAAATCAATAGCTACGTTAGAAGATCCTATGTTATAGGAAGCGAGTTTATTATCTACTGAGCACGTGTCCAGACTCCGTGTTGCTACTGAGGATTTCTTGACAGAAAAACCAATAACACTTTAGGGTGCAATTGGACTCAGCATCGCTGACTCATCGGGGCAATGATATACATAAAACACAATTTAAATACTTACGTAGAGTTAAAATTTTCGAGCACTATGCTCCCCTTTTTCTCGTCGTTACCCATTCTGGCTTGTCCGTGATCCTGTAAAAAAATTAAGATTTATTTAATAGGAACAATAAATACATTCATGTGTGTAAGCAAAGACATAAAAAGAACACTAGTTAAATCTTCCTGTATGTAAGAGACAACTTTAAAGACTTACAATCTAAAATTGAATTTGCTTTTTCTAATTTTTTGTGAGTTTTGGATGTTTTTTTCAAGTTCGAATCCTACCGACTGGTACCACGGTGTTCCTCAACAAAACCGTAATCGGCGGGGCCGCGCGAATCACTTTCACATGAAGTCGCGACCCCGCCGAGGTTTCGGCCCACAGTATGGAACGGCAGGCCACAAAATAACAACACCATTTGGGCACCACTTTATTAATCACTGCTGTTCCCCCTTAAGGGGAGGACGGACACACGATACAGAGGCGCGCGTGGAACACGCATGTTGCCTCTCGGACCTGGTGCTAATCGGGTGGCGGGCAAGCCCACGAAGCCCACCACCCCCAGGTCAAACCTCAGGGTGGTCATGTCGCGCCCTCCGGTGCCCGGTTCTGCGGTTGGGGAGAGGGTTTAAGCGCTCCCTCACCCGCTCCGCCGCCTCCTTGATAGAAATGTTTTAGAAAAATTTTCGATTCCCACTCCTAACAATTAATTGTGTGATCCACAAATGATTGCGCCGTGTCGGAGTGTACTTTGTGTCTGTTAATTATAAGTTTGTTAGGATCCTTGTGACACAGGGTTTAATCCCTAGTGCAGGGATGCGGGCGGCTTTTTTAAACATATTAAATTTTTATTGTGACTTATGTCTTTGTCAATCTATTGAATCGCAACGGCATACCAGCGGCAGCGGTTAGATACAATAGCTTTCTAATTATGACTGGAATTTCAAGTATAACAGATTAATCTTTATTGTTGTTTAAATATTTGTGATGTTTCCTTTGGTACACGGATAAGATCTCGGAGTTGTTAATAAAAATTAAAACATATTGATGACATATTTCCTTTCCCCTTTGTGTTACCCATTTAAGTTTGTATGTCTCAATGACAGAACATAGTGGACAACATAAATTGTAATATCTTCTCAGCTATGTTTTTACAAATAAACGATTTCTGATTCTGATTCCGATAAAATATGAGATTTGTGAAGAATAATTGTGTTTATTGTAGTATCCAAATAAATAATTACGTCGATATCACATATGAACTTTAAATATGAGATTATATAAATACTAGCTGTTACCTGCGACATCGTCCGCGTAGATTTTAACTAAAAAGTGTTTGTCTCCGCGGGACCCTATTTTTTCTAAAATCAAAGTAGCCTTTACTCCTTATAACATCAGCTATCTGCCAGTGAAAGTCCCGTCAAAATCAGTTTAGCCGTTTCGGAGATTAGCCGGAACAAACAGACAGACAGACAGACATACAGATATTTTAAAAATAGATGTTTTCGTATAGGTACCTTATATACTTTCATATGCATTAGATAAAAAGCTGTTATTTTGACATTACAAACAGACACTTCAATTTTATTTATTTGTATAGATCTAAAGTTTATTGATAACCAATACCACGCTGGGCTTTGGTTATGAACGTGAGACACAAAATTAAAGTATTTAGTTAGTTGATAAGCCATTTATTTGCTTCATTTCATATTTGATCATTTTTATATTGGTTGTTTTACTGTGTCTTCCTGAGCAGTAACTGTTTCTTTACTTTCATATCCACAACACCTAATAAAGGATATATAGACAGAACTATATAAATTAATCATAAATTAACAACGTTGGTTTGTCACTGAATGCCTGTTATATTCATTTTAGGCTTCAAAAGCTGTGCCTTTGAAACGACAAAATTGTTACGCTTGGATTGCATTTTGTAATTGTGTAGAACTAACAAAGGGGTGAAACCTTTGGGCAATAATTTCGGTTGTTCCATTTAATTTCGGGTGTTCACTCCACTTTATTCAGTTGTCGCTGTATAGTTTTGTTTTTAAAGTATACAAACAATAATGCTTTCAAAATACAGTACATATTGCCAATAATAATTGCACATATTGCCTTAACTCTGTAACTGAATGATGTTATAGTGAGTTTGTTTGTTAACCAAAAATAGCCAAAATGGTCTGTACGTGTGGGACAGAAACTGCATTAGCCACTAATCGGTCTTTCAACATAAACATTTGCTCAAATACGTCAAGTGTGGTTAATATGGTTTTTTTTAAAGACTTTTCTGCACTAGGCATAATTCCTGTGTCGCGGAGAACTTCACAAACAATGAAAAAACGGACACAAAAACATCCAGACTCGGAATAACCATTTGTGGATCACAATAATTTTTGTCACGTGTGGCATTCGAACCTACAACAGTTGACGCCGTGTCAGTGGTGAAGCGACCACTTAAACCACTAGGTCATCCGTGCAGTCATGATTGTCAGTAGACAATAGTTATCGATGGTAATATCACACTGTATGTTTGACAGCGTACATAATCTGTGCAAGTTTGCCCTTAAGTGGGACGAGGTGAAACGCGACCGAGATAAGCGACTGCTGGATGAACTATCGCTTAATTTACCTTAACCACAAATGAACCGAGCGTACAATACTCCAGGCTTATTTGTGGTTGACGCAAATGTTGATCGATTTTCAGCTATTATGTTGTAAAGAAGTAGTGAAAGACGGATGAGTGGGACTGTCAACTAAAGTACTGGGTAAAGAATTATTAAAAAAGAAAACTCGTGTATTAAAATATTACCTTTAGAACTAATTAATTCCAGAAAATTATAATTATAAACTATAGTTTAATTTTGTATTCTGTTCGTTTTTTAAGACAGTAAGATTATACAGAGCAATAGCAATAACGTTTGAGATAAACCTACAAGAGACTAAAAACTTACGTTAGGGTTTTGGAAGGCTAATCAAAGGCTTATCAAAATCAGACTCATGTCAAGAGATTTAGTTAGCTGTTCTAAGTCAATCAATCCCAGCATGTGTTTAACTGTTTGTTAGCTAATTTTCTTCAATCAATACCGTATATACATATGTTGGTGTCGGTCAATTTATTATTTTGTAGTCTTGTGTCTTTTTTAAAATCTTCTTTTAAGTATCCCTAGAATATCACATCTAGTGACTCTATATCCAGACAATAACGATGTCGGTATGATAAATAGGATCAACTTTTTTGTCATCGTATACATTTGGAAACGAGCCTTCATTATGTTTTTTAGCAAAAACCGGACAGCCGGTAATTGGAAATCGGAATTTCGTGCGATGAAAATTAAAATTGCGATTGTTGGATGCCCCGTTTTTTGCGCACTCATTGTTTGGCGAGTTGCGATCCCTTTTTGATTTTTGATTTCTGTAAGTGTTGAATTTGTTAATCACACAACATTGTATTGTGGATAATTTAACATCAACATTGTACATTTTAGACCAAAGGGCCAATTTTTGTAATAATCTATTTGCGATGTAGTGTACCTAATAAACGTCAACTGTGTGTGAGCTAAACTACAAATGATCCAATCGATCCGAGCTAGAATTTACATTTGACGATTATATTGATTTAGGAGAATAGCATTTGTCATATTTATGAAATATTGAACAGATTTAATTAAGAAAGTTGGCCCCAGGTCAGACCACTCTAAGTGTATGCTGTAGCCTATTAGGTTGTTTGAAGTATTTGATAGGGGTATCTGCCTTCCCCTCTGTGAAACAGTCGCTTATGTACGTACATATGTTTGTAAAGTGGCGAGTCACGTTGATTCAATGTATTCGCTTGAGCTAAAGTACGATGCTGGATAAAAATGTTCTTTTGAACATATTATTGATTACTAAACATAATATGTACGTATAATAAACAAATACGAAATGTATTTGTTGTCATAAATGATGTTATTGCTTTCCAAAGTTTTGTCCTTGTCGGCCTCGATGGCGTAGTGGTTAGTGTAACCGACTGCCACGCCTGAGGTCGCGGGTTCGATTCCCGCACAAGTCAAACATTTGTGTGCATAAACATGGATGTTTGTCTTGGTCTGGGTGTTTCTATGTATAATATGTATGTATTTACAAAAAAAAGTATATATGTATGTTTATCCATTGTCTAGAACCCATAGTACAAGCTCTGCTTAGTTTGGGCTAGATGGTGTTGTGTGTATGTGGTAGAATATTATTATTATTATTATCCCTATTAGCCAGACTATCGCATAATTAATTCATGCAGTGTGGTTTTGTTAACCTGCCAGTTGCTGGTATCCGAGGTTTAATGAATAATCAATTTTATACAACTTAGCTGGCAAACGAGCATAGGTACGGTTCACCTGATGGTAAGTGGTCACTGTAGTCTATGGACGTCTGCGACACCAGAGGCATCACTTGTGCGTTGCCGACCCTTTAGGAAAGGAAGTGCGAAGGAGAAGGAGCGGGAAAGGGGAAAGAGGTTGATTGAGCCTCCGGCACTCTCACTCACCGAACGAAACATAACAGTAGGAATACTGCTACTTCACGTCGATATTCTGTGAGAGGGTAGTCCTTCCCCGGTCGAGCCGGCCATTTCATGCTGAAATCAGCGGGGCTCTACTACTCACTACTACTGTTTGAATAATATAATCAATTTTAAATAAGTTCTGATGCCGTTTCAGCATTCATCAAAATTTGTTCCAAGATTCCTTAAGTACATTTCGCTATTTGTTATAGCTCCAAATTTGGTCATACCAACTAACTTGCAAATTGTCCTCTGTATAGTGGAACTATGCGACTTATTCCAAGGTTTTGCTAAATCATAGTTTATAATTGACCTGTTTGTACCGTTTAAAGATAATGTTAATACCACTCTAGTAGTAGGTCATGTCGGTTTGTTGTCGTAATGAGACGTGTTCGAGTCTGATGTTGCTGACACAATTGCATATGATACCAGCATTTAACTTGCGTGTAATTATCTAGAAGCCTTGAGAGGACCAGTATATGTGTAGTAAGTACATCGTGATGTTTATCTGCAGTCTGCTTCACTATTCTCATGTGATTCTTATTTACAAGAAAAAAGACGTCGTTATCGTGTATAGTTAGGGCATTTTATAAGCAAGAGGCAAATAACACCCAGATCTGGAATAACTATTGACAAATAAACTATCACGCGTCGGATTAAAACATTCGACAGTACATATTACTGTAATAGCGAGGCAATAGCTTGCGTACAGAATCTGATAACTGCTAAAACAACTGTTATTGTCATGGGTATTGTGGTACGATTCAAATTACAATAGCCAACTTGGATGTGAGTGCAGTAACGAGATTAAACAGATTTGGTCGTTATCAGATTTTAGCATTTAAAATCCTAATGCTTTGAACAAAAGGTTTAATTTGCAATATGCTATTTAGCAAAATATTTACTAAGCATGAACACAACCGTATAATCACGACAAATGTGAAACGTTAAATCTGAATATTTTAAGCATTACTAAGTTACTTGGAGGCCCAAGTAACTTTCTTTACAGCGTCTGTATCCCTACCCGTTTACTTAATATAGACAAGTTCTTAATTTGTAATTACTATTCAGTACTGTACTGTTTTTTTTCTCTCTTTATTTGGGTAAACAAACAGTGACAGCAATACATATAAACAAGGAGTTATTTTTACAAGGTGCTGACAATTGTGTCACCAACACCGTTTACCACAGCTTACATATTGCAATATTTTAAGCGTTAAACAAATATGATAAAAACTATAAGAACTATATTAGGAGCTTCATGATATAACATTTAAAGGTGCTAGGACGATTCGCCGCAATATCTACAGAGTTGAAATTAATATTATAAGAATTAACTATACGGTATAGTGGGGAACGTTTACCTGAGTTAGTACGACAGCGGGCTGTTGCAAATAGCTTACAGGGGTTATCTTATCTTATCTTATGTGGGGCCAGTCAGTGCAGACTGTCGACACTTCGACCCAGTGGGATCTTTTGTGTCGACACTCTCCCAATAACGACTGCCAAAGGTGTTCATGGCAGCCGGGACCGACGGCTTAACGTGCTCTCCGAGGCACGGAGCAGGCGATAATTGTCAATCAATACGCACATAATTTCGAAAAGTCATATACTTCCGAAGGTCAGAGGTGCGCGACGTGGGTTCGAACCCGAGATCCTCTACGTTGCAGTTTGTTGGTCTCCCCACTGAGCTATCGCTGCTCGAGGCCCAAGTAACTTTCTTTACAGCGTCCGTATCCCTACCCGTTTACTTAATATAGACGAGATCTTAATTTGTAATTACTATTCAGTACTATACTGTTCAGTCATTTGTAGGCAGAGGATTACCCAGTATATCCAGTACAGGCGACTGGTATGGTTGCAGCACCTTACAGTTTTATAAACAATGAAGATGATTTGTAAACAAAATTTTATTGTAAACTTGGCGATTAAAAAAGTGGCCATGAGTTTCTTGCCCGTTCTTCTCATGAGCCCTACACCCTTGGGGCAGTAAATGTAAATTCACAGAAAAAATTTAGTGTAACTTTGACATTCATAAGTGTTACCTTGTAACCTAACTTGAATAAATTTATTTTTGATTTAGATTTTTTGATTTTCCAGTAAATAACGCCGGCTTCTTGAACTTTCTATGCATCACACCCTATTCAGCCTTCGTATTTCGATCCTACCCTTTCACTCGCCTATTATTGTTGATCCTGTTGACTGCACGGATGGCGGAGTGGTTTAAGTGGTCTCGCCGCTGCCATTGCACCGAGTGTTGTGATTTCGAAATCCACGGGTCAAAAATTTGTGTGATCCACAAATGGTTGTCCTGGGTCTGGGTGTTCTTCGTGTCCGTTGTTTAAATGATTGTAAAGTCCTACGTGATACAGGAATTATTTCTAGATCGAGAGTAGTCTTTTAAAAGAAAAAGAAATTGAGTTTTTGTTCCTGGGAAGCCAACCTGAGACATTATGCATAGCAGTGACATTAACTAATGCTGCGCCGGTAAGGCAGTAGATATTAGTCAATATTGACATGTCATTGTCTTCATTTGTGGTTAAGGTAACGTGTTTTTATGTTGTATATTATCACTTTTTGTACATCGCTTTAACACATTCAAAACGAATGATATCATTGATGGCAACATTAGTTCCATCTTGAAACCTTATGTTGATATAACTTGGTGCAATGAATTATTTATGTGTGAATAGTTTTTCGGCCACAGAAACGAATATTGAGATGATAGTAGTTTATACGTTTATCTAAGACCGGTAGACCATATCGGTATGCTGAGTTTTATTCAAATCTGTATGTAATATGAAAAATATAGATACGTAGCTACCTATTTCCTTATTCAACGTGAACGAAGTCGTAGGCAAAAGCTAGTGTAGAATAAATTTTCGGTTCGCTAATTGTCCATTCGTCTCTTTAACGTAATAAAAAATTAAATTATGTCTAGACAGTCCAAATCATGCAAATTGCTATATTTATAAACAACTATAAAAGAGGTTAATTATGTTCTTTTTTTTTATCTTTATTTCGAGTCAGGAGTCTAAATAAAGAACAAAAAAAGTACTTTAAGGATTTTAAAATCGTTAACACTGTCATAACAAATAACATTCAGACTCTAACAACTATTGTCAATTTGAGAATTGTTTTCATCCGTGTGGATATCGAACCCGCTACACTTAAGGCATTTGGCAGTTGTGATTGCGGCAATGCGGCTACGTAAACTACTTCACTATCCGTGCATTCAATATACATACATAGATTCACGCCTGTTTCCCAGAGGGGTAGGCAGAGACTACGGATTTCCATTTGCTACGATCCTGACACACTTCTCTGGCTTCATTCACTTTCATCACATTCCTCATACACGCCCGTCGGTTCAAGGTGCTCTTAATCTGGCTTTTGTCCAGAACGCCTCCGATCTGATCGAGAAACGTTCGCCTAGGTTTTCCTCTTGCGACTGTTCCATTCACACTAGCCTTATAAACTTTCTTAGTCAGTCTTTCAATATATTCATTATACACATTCAATATATTCGCGTATATTTAAATTCAGATATATCTCTGTTAAATTTAAACAATTTTTTCTCAAAAAAGACAATACAAGTCACTTACATGAGAACAACTTATTTTAACATAAGTAATTCTATTTCAAAAAATGGCCGCCTAGAACATTTAAATATTTAATAAAAGTTCAATAAATATCATTCTATTATATATATCATTATATATTCTATCATTCTGTTACTATGGCGAGAAATTATCTTTTAAGTGAGAAACGAGCGGTTGCTTTGTATATAATGAGACAAGGTGGACTTAAATGAGCTAAATGTGTCAACATCCTTATCTTATCTTATGTGGGGGCCAGTCAGTACAGACCGGTGACACTTCGACCCAATGGGATCTCTTGTGTCGACACTCTCCCAATAACGACTGCCATAGATGTTTATGGCTGCCGGGACCAACGGCTTAACGTGCTTTCCGAGGCACGGGCAGGCGATAAATTGTCAATCAATGCGCACATCATTTCGAAAAGTCATAACTTCCGAAAGTCAGAGGTGCGCGACGTGGGTTCGAACCCAAGACCCTCTGCATTGCAGTCTGTTGGTCTCCCCACTGAGCTATCGCTGCTCTATACGTCAACATCCTTACTAATATTATAAATTCGAAAGTAACTCTATCCGTCTATCTGTATCCGTATGTCTGTCTGTTACCTTTTCACGGCTAAACCACTCAAATTTAGATGAAATTTGGTACAGATATAGTTTAAAACCTGGAGAAGGACATAGGCTACTTTTTATTGATGTAGGTACCACGCGGGCGGAGCCGCGCGCAAAAGCTAGTTTCTTATATGTGAGGGCAGACTGTTATATAGTTGAATACCTTCAAATGTTATGCTGCCCCGGCTTATTATGCATATTTATTTAAGTGAAGTGGTTTAAATCGTTGCTTACCACTGCGCTGATTGTGTGAGTTCTATCCCCAACGGGGCAAAAATGTTGAGAAAAGAATTTCGAGTTTGGATGATCTTTATGTATGATGTTTGAATGTTAGTAAAGTTCCCCAAAATACACAAATAATTCCCACTGCCGGATTAGTCTCTTCAAAAGGACTAGCGATCGTCTAGTGCTCGAAATTCGACCAAAGTTTGCCTGTAAGATATTGCTGATATATTATTATGTCATTATATATTGATATATGTAACCATAGTTACGCGCTTCGACTGCGTGTGTCAAATGCATGGTTGTGTGTGTAGTGTTTTTTCATTAATTGAATGTATTTCTAATGCATATTTTTAAAAAATATTAGGATTCGCCCCTCCTTCTCCATATAAACTTTAACTGTGCCAAATTTCATACTCCTCCGTCCGCGCAATTTTCGTAAAAAGGGGTACAAAGTTTTTGCTTCACGTATTAATATTTTGATATAGATATTTGTTAGTTGTAGGCATATGAGAAGTTGGCAATATGCAAATGAAAATAACTTTTCCGTTTTAGAATATGTCACTAATATTCTAGTAAAATTGCCGATTTTTATCCGAACCACGTGTAGTAGGTAGGTATACATAAAGTTAAAAAAAGTAATTCTTACTTTCTTCTGGTTGGAGGTAAATGTCGGCCTCGATGGCGTAATGGTTAGTGTAAACGACTGCCACGCCTGAGGTCGTCGGTTCGATTCCCGCACAAGTCAAACATCTGTGTGCTTGAACAGACAAACATCCATGTTCAAGACATGGATGTTTGTCTGGTTCTGGTTGTTTATATGTATGTATTTACAAAAAAAAAAGTATAATATGTATGTTTATCCATTGTCTGATACCCATAGTACAAGCTCTGCTTAGTTTGGGCTAGATGATGTAGTGTGTATGTGATAGAATATTATTATTATTATATTATTACTGTCCAACAACTACATATTAAAATACCAGGCTTAATCAAAAACACTTTGTGCCCTACCTATTTTAATACTCTATACTTCAGTCAACTATTCAGCATACACTACACCATTCTGAGAATACAATATTGATAGATAAACGCGGTATGACCTGACTCATCACTATTATAAGTATACGAATTTGAAGGTCGCATAACCAAATGCGAAGAGGTATCGCCTACATGCTTTAATTTCTATCTATATTCTATGCAGAGTTACAACTAAGGCCATATTTTACTTAAGGAAAGGCCAGGACTTCATCCGTGTCAAGGCAAATACTAACCTGCTGTGGCTATTTATTTTGCATATAGTCTAATGCTTAAGTAGTTTTATTAGGACCACGATATTGTCGTTTTGTATATAGAAATTTAATAAAGTTGTATTTTTTACTAGCTTTTGCCCGCGGCTTCGCTCGCATTAATTTAGAATTTGACAATCAATTCGGGTTGTTACCTGCTTGTAATAATATAATTTAATCATGATTCGAAAGACACGTGGCGCCATCTATTATCATAAGAACGTTATTGTTGTTTTCCTAGGGAACAGTAATTTTTTTCGGGATGAAAGGTAGTCTATGTCCGTTTCTGTACACCTGACAAAGTATATGCAAAATTTCAGAATGATAGGTTCAGTGGCTTAGGCGTGAAAAGGTAACAAACAAACAAACTCATTTTCGCTTTAATAATATTAGTTAGGATTAGGATTAGGATAGGATAGGATAGGATTAGGATCCGGCGCAGACGGACGGGAGCGAGGAGGAGGCGATTTGCCCGCCTTCTTGCTCCTGTATAGTGGGGTCACTGGTACAGAGTCGGGGGACTCTGTACCGGCTTGCACGGCCCCACACGTCTGGGGGGTGGTCTTGGTGAGCAAGGCCACCCCTCCACAGGTGCTGAGGCCCGGTTACCATCAGCCGGGCCAACCGCCGAGGCGGGATGGTGATTGCTAACGCGACCCCATCCCGCCCCACCCCGTCGGCGGAAGGACTGCTCACCCCAGGTTTTTAGTGAGTATACCGACCCCCTTCAGGGGCGGAGAGTCTCACATAACCACCCTCCCCCCCCCCGGGGGAGGGGGTATCCATAAAGGATTTGCCTGGGTCAAAAAAAAAAAAAAAAAAAAAAAAAAAAAAGGATAGGATTAGGGTACAAACCATTGTATTAATATTTATATGAAAAATTTAAATTCGATGATATATTGTACATATAGTTGCTTAACTTAAAGCCAAGTATGTTACGGTTTTAATATCGAAAACTGCAAGCTTCGTGCAATTTGAATGGTGAATTATAGAAACGAAACTTATTAATTTCCATTCAAAGTGAATCGTAAGAAAATTTATTAATGTACATAATATGGTTTCTTTGTATCCCTAATAATTAGGCTCTAGTTTAGTTTCAGTTCTATTTTTAATATTGAACTTTATCTCAATTAAGTAATATGTCTTAATGAGAAGTATATGTTATGACAACGCTGTGTTAACTCATAATAGGCATATGCATGAGAATATATGTACCACTTCTAAAATATTTTATTGTAACATGTATGTATGTGCTGTGAGTAAACCTTAATAAATAAATAAATATTAATAAAACATACATAGCCTCATGACTATAAACCCGACCGGGTCTCCAGATCTACCGGACATAGATCCAGACATTTTATTGACAGAACAATTCAATAAACTACTTAACGGCACATTTCCAGCCTACATGCTATATAGTACTGAGAGTTTTCTGATTGAAACCCAATAACGCTTTAACCGTCTGGGCTTTAAAACTGCAACCTCACGATCGCAAGTAAACATAACTGTGCAATGCTGCCACAGGACCAACCACGCTGTTTAAAGTTAGTCATTGGGTACACCTTAAAATCCTTGAAAATAGCTACGCCTTTATATTACAAGTAACGGCCAAGCCTCAGCATGACGCATACATAAACAGATATTGTAGATTTTCCATTTATAACATTGACCTAGACATAACTAAAATTTTATACAGTTTAAAAAGTGTCTTCGCAGATTATTATCTTAGTTTTACATAAACTTACATTTATTTTTTCTTAACTTTGTACATATTTTATATACCTACCTCTATTATCTAATAAGCTATTATCGTTTTACTCCAAAGTTTACCCTAGAGGCAGAATTTTATGTTTTATGTTTTCATGTTTATTTCTATAATTAAGTTTAATAGTTTAGTTGTAGTTATAATTTGCAAGCTGTGATAATTAAGGAGCTATACACGCTTTATTATTGCTTTATAATGTATGTTATTGTATATACCTTTGTTGGAAATCCTTAAATAAATAAATAAATTTATATATATACATAGTTCCACACCTATCCCATCCATCCCTGTCCCTGAAGGGGTAAGTAGATGTGTATTAAACCCTGATTTCGTCGCTTTTTGGCTTATTGTCATCTATCGGCTACACTGCTGCTGTCAATAAAAATTGTACCTATTTGTAATTAGTAATAAAACAAAATTTTAACAAAAAAAAAACCGGTTTCAAAAACGAATATTCTAAAACAAAAAATGCACTAAATAGTTAAAAAATGATTGCGTATTCTTGTAAATAATTAAATTATTGTTATTAATGGAGTCGGTTTCTGTTTTATAGTATTTTAGTTATAAGTTAGTTATACATAATTGTGTAAATTGATGATATTCATAAAATAAATAAAGGCTATTTATTGTAAACAGAATAAAGCATGATAAAATCTTGTGGTATACCAAAAGTGTCAGCAGGTAGTTGACAAGGAAAACTAAATTAATACCTGCTCTGTACTACAACTTTAATTGATACGAACGCATCACCTAAGCCATCATAATAAAATGTAAATCCCCTTTTAGAATATGATAATGTATTGGATGCTTCCATTCCATAATGTAGTACACAGACTCACTCACGCCTTTTATCACAGGAAGGTTAAGCAGAGAGGAGGAGAGCAGAGGTTGTGGGTTCTAATCCAACACGGCACAGAAATATGTGTGATCCACAAATGGTTGTTCCAAGTTTGCGTGGTCTTTGTTTCCGCTGTTTGTATGTTTGTAAAGTCCTCTACGAAACAGGATTTAACAATACTGCGGGATTTTCCTTTTAATAATTAACAACATAAAACAAATTAATATTAACATTTACTGGGTACATTTCAGGACTTTATTTCTACGGAGACATTTCTAATTGCATACACCTAGTCTTCTACATAGAAGTATTTGTGGATCACACAAATTTTAATACCGTGTGTTAATCAAACCCATAATACTCGGTGCGCTACCGATAACGATCACTGCGTCATCCCTGTAATCGAACTTACATTAAAGTTCATATTTAATTATATATTAGGTACCGAAACAAAATTATTCTGTACAATTATATCGCAGTCCACTTAAATCATTTCAAAGCCTACGTGACAGATAGTTTATATCTTCTAATAATTTTCGCTTACGGATACAGTTTGGGACAATCATTGCCTATTGTTGTGACAAGGCCGCACTACACTTAATGCGAGTAAATATAATTGAAAATAACTTTTGAATAATAGACCTTAGAGTAATTTTGCATAGCTATAAAATAAAATATTGGCTTACCATAATCGATAAAGAAACAAATGTGCTTATTTAAATGTCGCTACGCTGCTTTAGGAGCAAACTCTCACAGTAGCATAAAATAATTCTTTAATATTTAGACGTCTCCAATGTTCGCCGTTTAAATATACATAATATATAATGTATATTTGAACGGCGAACATTGGAGACGTCAACAAACTTAGAAATTATCTTAAGAAAACTGTGTTATACATATGTATAACACAGTTTTCTTAAGATAATTTCTAAGTTTGTGTAGAATATGGTTTAGATTTATGATATTAATCTCGTTATTTTGGTTATTTTTTATTTTGGTTAGTTTTTACTTATTGCAATAAATTGCTCGTAAATTAATAAAACATTGTCTATAAGAAGAGCGTATCTGTATTATATTTGTGTAGGTAAACCGTGAGACAAACAACCATTAAAACAACAAGCTTAAAGGACAAAGAACTTCGTATACCCATACCAATTATACCTACGTGCAACTAAATTGTGCTTTTCTCAGTATCATTAAATTATCTGTCCCCCGTGATTTGTAGGGTGATGTTATAACAGGCTACAGCCTATAATCCTTCCTTAAGAATAGGACAGTTAAACGCAAGTAAAAGTATTAGTTCCAGAGATTAGCGCTTTCAAACAAAAAACAATCAAACTCTTCAGCTTTATTTAATTAAGTACGAGCTTTTGCGCATGGCTTCGCACGCGTGGCATCTACATCAATAAAGAGTAACCTATGTCCTTCCCAAGGTTTTAAACTATATATATATACCAAATTTCATTTAAATCGATTAAGTGGTTTAGGCGTGAAAAGGTAACAGACAGACAGAGCTACTTTTGAATTTATAATATTACTAGCTTTTGCCCGCGGCTTCGCTCGCGTTAATTTAGAATTTGACAATCAATTCGGGTTATACTCTGCTTGTAATA
The DNA here is from genome assembly GCA_963564715.1 of Catocala sponsa. NCBI lineage: Eukaryota > Metazoa > Arthropoda > Insecta > Lepidoptera > Erebidae > Catocala > Catocala sponsa. The sequence continues at coordinate 4,597,570 of OY751329.1, forward strand.
ATATAATTCAATCATGATTCGAAAGACACGTGGCGCCATCTATTATCATATGAACGTTATTATAGTTTTCCTCGTAAACAGTAATTTTTTTCGAGATGAAAGGTAGCCTATGTCCGTTTCTGTACACTTTAACAACGTATATGCATAATTTCAGGATGATTGGTTCAGTGGTTTAGGCATAAAAAGGTAACAAACAAACAAACAAACAAGCTCATTTTCGCTTTTATAGTATTAGTTAGGATAAGTAAGGATAAGATATGACAATCTAGCAGTAAAGCGATGATGCAGAAGCGATAAATAATAGCAGTCAATGGACCGCTAGCATAATGATTTTAGTAAGTGTCGACCTCTTTAGTACAACGTTATGTTGTATTGTTCATTGCTTTTGGCAAGTAATGGTCCGTGTAATTGCTTTCTGGTGGTAAATATCATATCTATAATTATTTCTAAGACATACGACTCATCTTAAGGTAAGCGGTTATAGAACCATTTTTTTTTTATACAACTATGGTGGCAAACAAGCATACGGCCCACCTGATGGTAAGTGGTCACCTGTGGACGCCTACAACACCAGAGCCATCCCTTCCGCGTTGCCGACACTTTAGAAAAGTACGTGGGATGGAAAGGGAGCGGGATGGGGGAAAGGGGGTGATTGGGCCTTCGGTACTCTCACTCACCGAACGAAACACAACAGTAGGAGTAGTATTTCACGTCGATATATACATGGCACAAATGCAACAACAGGGAATCACTTACACATGACTGGGCCTTAAAATCGCTATGTTTACCATAGTCTTATCATCTATACTTATATACTAGTATTATAAAAAGGACCGATTTGATTTTTTGTTTGTTTGTTTCTAAGGATTACCACCAAGATACCAACAAGTTTGGGTCCTCATACCTCTGCCGAACGACCAAGGCATGGAATTCAAGGCATGTGTTTCCTTCTTCCTTCAATCCTGAGTCCTTTAAGCGGGGCGTGGAAAAGCACCTTCTCAGGCCGTTAAAGTAGAGACCTCAACATCACCTCGGCAGATATGAGGACGGTGCTCTAAAATAACTGACCCCCCTGTGGTCGAAACTGCATATTGTAAACTAGGTGACCCGTGCAACGTCGTCTGCTTCACATAAGAGAACTTTCCCCGTTTTTGCAACATTTTACATTGATGCTCCGCTCCTATTGGCCAAAGCGTGATGTTTTATAGCCTATAACCTTCCTCGATAAATGGGATATCCAACACTAAAATAATTTTTCAATTCGAACCAGTAGTTACTGATGGTCAGACAAGATATTCAAACAACTGGCAATCTTGTGTAGTGCTGCCTTACATCAAGCAACGGATCGCAACCGATGCTGACAACTAGTTGACAGAGTCAGAAGGAGTCACGATCCTCAGCAATGAGGGAAACCACTGAAGAGAGAGAGAGACACTTTGCTGGACCAGGGTATCAATCTAGATATCACAATCGCATGCTAATATAATCATAATCTTATGCCAAGGTACAAACGAAATAACCTACCGTTAAAATGTTCAATATCCAATTGATGTCCCAGTACAAACATACCTACATACATACATAGATTCACGCCTGTTTCTCAGAAGGGTAGGCAGAGACTACGGATTTCCGTTTGGTACGATTCTGACACACTTCTCTGGCTTCCTTCACTTTCATCACATTCCTCATACACGCTCGCCGGTTTAAGGTGCTCTTAACCTGGCATTGCAAACATTTCCTTTATTCTTTTTATAAGAGGCTGCGACACAGGTTTTATTCTTAATGTGTGGCATTAAGAATAAAACCTATGTCGCAGGGGAACTTTACAAACATTCAAACAACGGACAAAAAGAACGCTCAGATTCGAAACAACTATTTGTAGATCATGCAAAGTTTTGTCCCGTGTGGGATTCGAACCTACAACATTTGGCGCAATGGCAGTGGCGAGGCGGCCACTTAAACCACTACTATCCGTGCAGTCAAACACACAAACACCCAGACTCAAAACACCCGGACTCAAAACACCCAGACTCAAAACACCCAGACTCAAAACACCCAGACTCAAAACACCCAGACTCAAAACACCCGGACTCAAAACACCCAGACTCAAAACACCCAGACTCAAAACACCCAGACTCAAAACACCCAGACTCAAAACACCCAGACTCAAAACACCCAGACTCAAAACACCCAGACTCAAAACACCCAGACTCAAAACACCCAGACTCAAAACACCCAGACTCAAAACGCCCAGACTTAAAAAACCCAGACTCAAAACACCCAGACTCAAAACACCTATCTGCAGATAGCACGACCACGAATGTGCTTTCTGCACTTGGTATTTATATACTGACCACTTATATGTGTCGTACTTACGTCATAATATTCCTCGATTAAACATTAAAGCCTTCGATACCATTCTATCACGATTTATTCTGTGTTGACATACTAATTATGTTATATCATGAATCTAATCTTCCATTAGCGCTGTTATTAGAGCTTAATATCAGACGGACAATCGGCTTGAATTACACCATAATTTACTGTTGGATAAACGGATAATTGATGCAAAAATACACGGGATTGAAACCTAATCCTAACAAATATTTTAAATACGAATGTGAGTTTGTTTGTTTGTTATGCTTTCACGCCTTAACTACTCGACCGATTATCATGAAATTTCACATTCTGAACATGATCAACTTATTGCATGGCTTGGAAATTGGACCCACGGCCTTACGATTGTATGTAAACATAAGCGCAATCTTGCGCCACGGTGAGTACTAACTAGGCAGATAAAAATAAACCATAATAATATATGTAATATATATTGCTACGTACAATATACAGTCTTGTACAGTCAGCGTATTTTATCGACTCACATTGCTGACGACATTTATGAGATTTTGAATAGCTTCTCCTACACAATCTTAATCTTTTATAGCGGTCATAGTAAAATAATTATTATTTAAATCACACTTTATAACCATAGAACAATAATAATTATTTTTTTAATAAAATTCTGTTAAAAATTTAATGTGGCAACTCCGCATAGGTGAAGAAGAAGAATAATCAATCAGCAATCAACCAGCTCGGTCGGAGAATCCTCCCTTTACATCACACCCTGTTCCTCCACATTATTTAATGTATAGCTTACTTACGTCATTAACAGTAAACGATTCGTATAACATGTGCAAGTTGAGATACTTGCATCGAATAAATAACTGAAGCGAATCACACGCGCAAGAAATCTTTATGATTATCGTCTTGCCCGTATCTTTATATTGCTTAGAAGGTTTTCTCAACACTTTGAAGTGGAGAAGTTCTGTCAGCAATAAAGACTTGTCGCGCTAGCAGCACAGTGACTTGCTCCTCAATGATCGCATCGCGAGCTATCCTTTGTGTATCAAGTGTCCAGAGGCTTCTGTAAACATTTACATCAAACTAACCACATATTTCCATGCCAACTTTATTGTATTACTAGCTGACCCGAAAGTCGTTGTCCTGTCAATCTATACACAAATACATTTTACGTAATTAAATTCATTATCAAAACCACAGTCAATTTAATTTTCATATTAGTATACCATTAAAGTTTTGATATTGCGCGCGGATGTGCCGCAAATGTTTGTCGATACAAACCTTATCCTGACAATTACAAACACAACAAAAAACAGCCAAACCGGTCGAGCCGTTCTTAAGTGAAGCTCTGTCATACATGTGGCAATTGATTTTAATTTATATAGATTCCTATAGTACCTTATATACCAGTGCTCCACAAAAGAATGATACGAATAGCTAACGGGCAAAACGAGGAAATCATTAGCAATTCCAATGCAATCTAATTTACCATAAAAACGTACAAAGGTTGCGATGGAAGAATCTAAAGGATTTTACGACGCATTGTAGGCACTATTCTTGTTTACTAGGATCATTCCGATAGTATCAGATCAACAGATTGGACTAAAAGTATCACGTATAAACCGCGGCAGATGTTTTGGGGTCGCACTCCAGAACTTTGCGTAGCAGTTTAATAAGATAACCGTGGTTATAATTATATAATTTATAAAAATGAATTATTAACATAAAACATTTATTTGTATCATGTATAAAGAACTAGATTTTCTTTTTGGGATAGAAGTAATTAGTATTAGAAGACAACGTCGTTTCAGCCTTAGACTTATTTTTATCTATTCTCGAATTGGCTTGGTTTGGTCCAAGGAAGAGGCTTTTACCCAGCAGTGTAACATAACAAAAGGCTAAGGAAAAAGAAATCTTGACGTATGTTCTTGTGAAAAGTAGGAACTTGGTGTAGTAGAGCCTCGCTGATTTCAGCATGAAGGGCCGGCTCGACCGGGGAAGGACTACTCTCTCACAGTATATCAACGTGAAATAGCAGTATTCCTACTGTTGTGTTTTGTTCGGTGTGTGAGAGTGCCGGAGGCCCAATTACCCTCTTTCCCCCTTCTCGCTCCTTCTCTTTCCCACTTCCTTTTTCTCCCAAAGGGTCGGCAACGTGGAAGTGATGCCTCTAGTTTTGCAAGCGTCCGCAGGGTACGGTGATCACTTACCATTAGGTAGGCCGTATGCTTGGTTGCCACCTTAGCCGTATGAAAAAAAATCTCCCAAATTTATGACGAAATAACACTGGTAACACTTATCGTGGGATCCTTATCCGTAGCGGTTGTAAAGTTGCTAAAGGTAGTGTTGCTCAAACGCAATCGAGTCGGCTGTTGTCGGATGAAGTATACGCGAACCACTAATCGAGACCTAAATTGCACCACATTGTAATGGAGATTGTATGCGATGTATTCGCTTTAATTATGTAAATTATATGTTTGATTGCGCTATTACCGCAATAAATAGTATTAATGGTTGAATTATTGTCGGGGAAACAACCTAAATTGTATGTGTATTTGAAAATTATAGATTTTTTTCTAGTTGCTGATTTAATTAATGTGATCATGTAGATGTACATAGATTCACGCCTGTTTCCCAAAGGGGTAGGCAGAGACTACGGATTTCCATTTGCTACGATCCTGACACACTTCTCTGGCTTCATTCATTTTCATCACATTCCTCATACACGCCCGTCGGTTCAAGGAGCTCTTAACCTGTATGACAACATGTAGATGTATGCTGTTTAATTGGCTTAATCCTAATCCTAACTAATATTATAAATGTGAAAATGAGTCTGTTTGTTTGTTTGTTACGCTTTCACGCCTTAACTACTCAACTGATCAACATGAAATTTTGCATACACGTTGTCAGGGGTACAGAATAGGATATAGGGTACCTTTCATCCAGAAAAAATAACTGTTGCAAACCTAACCTAACCTAATCTACATTTACGCGAGCAAAGCCGCGGGTGAAAACTAGTAATATAATATCAGCCCTGTATTAAACTATCCCACTGCTGGGCACCGGCCTCTTCTCACTGTGAGAAGGGTTAGGCCATAGTTCGCTGGCCTAGAGCAGGTTGGCAGACTTCACATATCTTCGAGAACATTATGGAGAACTCTCAGACATGCTAGTTTCCTCACGATGTTTTCCTTCACAGTTAAAGCAAGCGATAATTAACTATCCCGAGAGAGGAAGCCGTCTTTAAAAAAAAAAGTAACAAAAAGAGTTACGCCCTACCTCGGTAGGCCACATTAACAGGAAATACTTTAGCGTAAGCTCAACGAATGTAATCTTTTCTTTTAGTTTAGATCAAAGGTTCCCAGACCTTTTTCTCATAGACCACTTTCAAAATTTTGCTGGTTCCGGTGGATCCCCTGCAGCTACACATTTTTTCTTTTTTTTAAATTCTCGGACCTGAACCTACGGCCTATGATAGGTGAAGTCAAGCCAACATTTTAGATCTTCACTATCAATAAATTTTCGTGGACCCCCGCTTACGAATTGTGAACCCTAATTTTTTTGGCACGCCAACGTAGACCCCCTTTGAGTCTCCCGTGGACCTCTGGGGTCCACCTGGACCGCTTTGGGAACTAATGGTTTAGATCTATTAAGAAGTTATTATAGGATACATAAATAGAAAAGTAAGGTATTATATTCAGCGAAATTATTACCCTAATCCTTTTACCTACTGTATTTGTTCTAAAACTGGGTACGAGTATAATAATATCCTCCAGAACGAATTTCAGTCACGGCGTCCAGTCTTAACGGAGACTGACCATCTGCGCAGAAGATTTTATAGTGCACAAGTGTGTGCGCAAACTCAAGTGCACTCTCTGTCCCTAATTTTCACGATCCGATGGGACGGTAATCCGACACGACCGGAGAGAGATCAGGCGCAGGACCAACGGCTTTACGTGCTTTCTGAGGCACGGCGGTGTCTAACACCGCCAACTTCCTAACTCCGGGCTGCTATTGAGATTTCTTAACAGAAAAGCCCAATAACTTTTTCTTAGCTCGACCCGGGATTGGAACTGCAGTCACATTCACTACTGCTGCGCCATTATGATATCGAATGAGATAAAGCTACATACATATTTCTTTTATTCTACTTTTAATCCGTGTTCCTTAGCGCCTGCAGTATTGTGATACCCCTCGCATTTGCAAGCGATACCAATCCACGTATGAACTTGAAATAATACCGATTTGGTTACTATATTTTGAAAAGAATAACTGTTATGAATTATTCACAAATAATAAACCTTGAACATGTTGTTAAAACGTCCATATTTGACAGAAAACGTCTGTGTAGAACAATGCTGACCGCGGCTTATTGAAATTGATATGGTTTATATAATATATTCTATTCTACCACATACACACAACACTATCTAGCCCAAACTAAGCAGAGCTTGTACTATGGGTACTAAACAATGGATAAACATACATATATACTTTTTTTTGTAAATACATACATGTTATACATAGAAACACCCAGACCAAGACAAACATCCATGTTCATGCACACAAATGTTTGACTTGTGCGGGAATCGAACCCGCGACCTCAGGCGTGGCAGCCGGTTACACTAACCACTATGCCATAGAGGCCGACAAATGGCTGGAGGCTTTATGGTATTATGTTGGCATTTGTTTATCTACATAGAAATCATAACATAGCACTCTTAGGCTAGTCAGATAAGAGAAAAGTAACTTATTTTTCACTAGCTTTTGCCCGCTGCTTCGCTCGCGTAAAAGTAGGTGTATGTAACAATACCGTTTTTAAAATAAAATATACATTGTTACTCGGTGATAATCTGATAATATAGCTTTCTAATAGTGAAAGAATTTTAACGATCGGGTAATCAGTTGAGTAATTTTTAGTAAAATCGTAACAAATAAACCAACAAGAAACCAAATCTCTCTTTTTTATAATATGAGTATGGACTAGCTTTTGTCCTCGGCTTTATTCACGTGAACTATAAGTGCACTACCGATGTCTTTTATGTGGATATATATACTAAGCACCTATATCTCCAGTTCTGCTAAAAGGCATCAGGTGAAACATGCCTTAAAATTCAAGATAAACATAAACTAAACTGTGAAAATCACATTAAAATATATTTAGTGCTTTTTGTATAATGCCGTAACAAACAGACATACAGAAGAATGTAAATATATAGAATACACAATACTAAGTAGATATTCAAAAATATATCTAAATATGTAACAAAAAACTGTAGCTTCGCTGACACCATTTTTTTATATATTTTTTTTTACGTGGGGAAATGCACTTGATGCATACCCTCTCGCCACAAGGGGAGGTGAGAGGGTTATGTCCGGCTCTCCCATATTTCGGGCCTACTGAGCAAAACCCCACGGTTAGTGCACGCTCGCTGCCTTGTATAGTGGATGAGCTTCTGGCTAAAGCTACTACCTCAGCGACCCACCTAGCAGTCTACAACTCCTCGGCGACGCTTCGCTGACACCATGCACCAAGTTATAGTCAAAATTTACTAACTCTTAATTAAGTTATCATTTTATTATTTTAAACCATATTGAATTCACAATACCTTTGACTTTTATAAGTGTTACTTTGTGACCTCGTTAAGGTAACAAAATAAATTATTTTTACTTTTGACCTTGACAATAAAGCGTCCACAATGAATACTTTTTAATTATGTTAAACGGTAAACAAGAAACTTAAATAATGAGAAGGCTTTTGTGGCTTTCCTATTGTTTGAGTGATGACGGTAGATGGTAATAGTATGGTATAGATCTTTATCTCTGGGGTGGTAAAAGGATTTAACGAGTCAAGTGTTGAGCAGACATACGGTCGTCTGTTTTTTTTAGTGACTCTTTTTTTGCGGACAAACGTATGACCGCTCGAAAGTTGACGGGTTAAAAGCAATTAACGTACACTGAGGAGTCACGCTTTACCGATTTTGCAAAATGGGAGTTACAGATCACTGTAAATCCCATTTTGCAAAACGCCAAAAAAATTGTAAGAGGCTGTAGCCTAATGGATGAGGCCGGATTTCTGATCGAGAGGTCTTGGGTGAAGAATCCCATTTTGCCAATGTAAGTTGTAAATATACTGTTCGATGTGATTTGTCAATTGGGTGGTACAAGAGTTTAAAACCAGTTGACGTACCCAGTGGAGTCCGATTTATCGACTTTGCGAAATAGGAGTCACTGTGATGTGAGGTACGTAAATGGTAAATACACTGTTCCTTCTGTTGACAACCGCGTTGTGGAAATATATTTTTCCGGGTTTTTAATTAGTAGTATTCTTGTTAATATCTCCAAGCAAGCTAACAAGTTTGTGTTAAGAGGGGATACATGATGGATACAAAAAGAACGGAAATGGATTTTACAAAAATTCTAATAACGGACACAAAGAACATACAGACTTGGAACAATCATTTGAGGATAACGTAAATTTTCTCGTGTGAGATTTCAACTCATACTTGATGTAGTGGTGAGGCAACATCTTAAAATACTACGCCATCCAATCAGTCAGACTAAAATATATAACACAGTACCGTAGATAAACCACAAAAGTATTCTTTATTACATTATTGTTCGAATTCTTGACATCATTTGTAATGTATAATGTACGTGGTGGCATTCTGTGCATTGCGGTCATACACACACTTTGCAATTCAATGTAACGTCAGTAAATGCGGTAAGTAGAATAATTGGCATTCCAGCCGGAAATTAGATTGATTATTTGTTTTTTTTTTGCAGTCCGTACCATTGGAAAAGCGTCGTATAAATAGCATTAGAACGCTAATTTATGTTGAGATTGAAAAAGAAAATAATTTAATTGAAAGGCCAATAAAACCAGTATCAACGCTTTTAAATGTATTTAGTAGTCGAGAATCAATAAATAGTTAATAACAAATACAAGATAATAAACAGTAAATAACAAATACAAGAGGCGGCATGCGGCAGCCCAAGAGATCAATAATAAATTATAAGAGGCTGTAGCCTAATGGATGAGGCCAGAGCAGCGATAGCTCAGTGGGGAGACCAACAGACTGCAATGCAGAGGGTCTCGGGTACGAACCCACGTCGCGCACCTCTGACTTTCGGAAGTTATATGACTTTTCGAAATTATGTGTGGATTGACTGACAATTATCGCCTGCTCCGTGCCTTGGAAAGCACGTTAAGCCGTTGGTCCCGGCTGCCATGAACATCTATGGCAGTCGTTATTGGGAGAGTGTCGACACAAAAGATCCCACTGGGTCGAAGTGTCGTCGGTCTGCACTGACTGGCCCCCACATAAGATAATGGATGAGGCCGAAGTTCTGATCGTGAGGTCTTGGGTGAAGAATGCCATCCTTTGTACTACTGGCATGAACCCACTCCTAACACAAGCATTTAATTTATCTGGGGGTCAATAAGAATACAAATCATTGCTAAAAATGTTCCTAAAATGAAAATGAAAGTGGGAAGGTACTATATAAAAAGGTAAGAAGAAGGACAGTGTGTAACAAAGAGAGAAAATGATTTTATTAATAACATAAAAATTAGACAACAGTGGCACACCAATCAAGGGAAACAAAGAAAAAGCATAAAACTTGTCGCACGAGTTACCAACTAGGGCGATGTACACATTACTAAGTTTGACTTGGCAACCAACTTTATTACACGGAACAAAATCCCTTAATTACTAAAATATACTGTTATTTCAAAGTAACGATAGTGCCAACTAAAATGAAAACTTTACCTCTAGGGAAGTGTTCGTAATAAGACGCAATAATATTTTAACCCCAATAATAATAATAATTACAAACTTTGGTGATTCTATTCAATTTAACTTTGATATAAATATTAAGTTAAAATTATTATGCTGTAACGCAATTAGAGTGGCCGAATATTATGCTAATAATGTATAGTTCAAACTAGAACCATTGATACGAAGAAGAAGAAATGTTAATTGATTTGATTCACAGTTTTTTAATGTTTTATATTAGATTATTTATTTTACTTGATATACACAACACCTCTTTAGGTCATCAACATAATTATTATTAAAATAATCTCAACTTTACGAGGGATCTATAAATATTTTCACAATGCTGTATCCGGTGTTTGTGTGTAGTGTGTGTTTAGTCTCTTTTTATACTGTTCTTGTAACGTTTCATGTAATATCTAATTACCCTATAAAAACTTCTCAGACAGCAGTAAATTGGGGACATATGTTTATGCTTCCACCAGCGTCATAAAAAATGTCCTAAATACAAGAAAATTTACGTGCAGGTAAGGAGCGAGAACGGTACCCTGCGCGACGCCAACTGAGACAGATGTCGTTACCATTTTTGGAATAAATTACAGCTTTAAATCAATAAATCATGTTTCATCTCAACTTAATAAGCCTATATAATGATCACACTTTCTGCTATAAAATACCAGTTTTTCCCTTACTTTCCAAAACCTACTTTCCTGCAATTATGTGTTTATATGTTACGAGTGAATTGCACTAAGTGTCTTTTAAACTTTAAGGCAATGAATTGAATTTTATAGCTTATGACGAAAGTCTTGAGCTTGCATAAAAGCTCCGTCAACATTAGCCAATGCAAATTGCATGCAAATGTGTGGATATTGAACTAGACAAGTTTGGTATGTAGAGAGAAGGTGCTAATTTGACAAATTTAGGTTGAGGCTATACGCGAGTAAAGTGCGATTTTAGCAACTGTTAACAAAACGAACGAATACATGTAATATTATACAATAGAAAACATAAAGATGAATTGTAGGAATATGGTAGATAAATAGAAAATGAAAGAAAATTAAGTGAAGTAAAATTAATAGTGTACAGATAAATAACAAGATCTTTTTTACATATATTATCACTGTCGGCTATTGAATATATAATAAGAAGCGTCAGACTGCATTTCGATAGAGATTTATTCAATGTAGAGATGCACTTGCACGGAATGCGCAGCGGTTAAGCAGACGCCGCACTACTGCCTTGGCGCCGAGTGTTATATATTCGAATCTGGTGCAGTTATTTGCGTGATTCATAAATTATTGTGCTTAATCTGGCTGTAATAGTGTCCGTTAATTATATGTTTGTTACTCCCTCCACGACACGGCTTTTGTTAAGAAAAAGAAATCAACAGTTTTTATTTTTTACTAGATTTCTTGCATCATTTTATTAATTTTAGGTATGAGAAAACTTAATATGCACTTTGCATGTGGTAATCCATAATCTGCATTCAACATATCCAAAAACGTATTTTTATATTTTAAGTATCGTTATAATAATATTGCAACACATAAACAAACAAACCTTAACAAAACTATTAGGATCCCAAAATCGAAATTTGATACTTACTATTTTTGTCTTTCTTGATATTTTTGGAGAGATTTTCCAAATTTAACAATTGATATAAAACAGTTGCAAAGGTATGTTGATGAAATGACATCCATCTAACGAATAATTAAATATATTCAAATATCCATGCATTTTAAATGGACATCACGACTCATATTGAACAAATAAAGATTTTAATATTATGCAACGTTTACATCTACATAAAAATATATTAAAGTCATTAGAAGGCCAATCACACATTTTTGAGACTGTTGAGAATATTTATATCAGATTTACGATGCGAGCCTTAAATAAAATGACCTCGCTTTTCAGTCACATTTTGTTTATATACCTAACATCTGTTGTGTCAATGTGTTTGCCGATATCAGTTGTATAACCAACTGCTCACATGTATGTAAATTTTGTAATGTGAAAAATGACAGGCTAACATCCGGGAGCTGAATTTGTTTACATATTTCTATGAACTATGTTATAATAGCCTTCGCGAGGTGTACAAACAACGTGTATTGAAAAATTGATACTACGCACTTCCTTATTGATAATGGGCATTGAATATATGAGTAGTTTAGTTTCAAAATCCTCTAAAATACTTTTCACTAAATCATGGCAAATCTCAAAAATCATTTAAAGACATAATATAAATGGATTCTTTTAGCGGTGTTTGCAACAAACTGCTGCTTTTGTGAGCTGATTTAATAGAATTTCAGTGGGTTTTGTTGAAAACTATCAGTGCAATGCGATAAAAGCAACGAAGGAGCTTCATATTCAATCGGAACATTATTTTGGTTCTGATATCGTTTTGGCGGGTTTTGAAACTATCCTCCTTATATCAAGATCTTAAGGTTCTTTGTTTTTCAGATTGTAAACTATTATATTTTTTGTTGCATTAAATATGAATTTAGCGCGTTGGTCACCTGGCTTTTTTTTTTGTCTAAATGACCACACTCCACCTGATGGTAAGCAGTCGTGTGGTCTAAGAGCAATGGCCTCCACACCGCCCTCATAGCACCCGAGGCGATGTTGAGGTCTCTTAAGTTTACGCTGATTATTGTTGACGATCGGATCGTGAGGTCTCTGCGAAAAGAGTAGGCAGAGATGTAGTGTATCCATTTAACAGCTATTTTACAGTTCCACATTATAAGGGAGGAGCCTATATTCGTCGATTGGGCACATTTCTAGACTCCGCTACTACCCACCAAGATATAGAAAATTCTAACAGAACATTGTCCGATTAAGGATCAATTCTAGGACTATACGATCGCGATGTGCTATTTGCTTTTCTGTTACGAAATTGTCCATAGCAATGCGTCAACAGGCTCGCTCCTGTTCCTACGTAAGACCTAAAATGTGGTTGTGATATACTTTAAGTTAAATTTATATAAGCTTGTTTATTTTTTTGGGGATAAACAAGCTTGAGACTGTGATGCGTGAAATATCACTTATTCGATTTACTATATTAGTACTGTAGTGATTATTACAAAAAGCAAATGTGTGACCAATGACATTTATCACAGATATAAAATTACATTATTTTCTGATAAATATGGTGTTAAGTCAAAATATATGCAAATACTCCGTATATAAGAGTACATATACTTAACTAGATGTTCCCGTGGTTTTACCCGCGTTTATGATTACTGCGCCGCCCCTGTGGGTCATAGCGTGATGTTATATTGCCTTCCTCGATAAATAGGCTATCCAACACTAAAATAATTTTTCAAATCGAACCAGTAGTTCGTGAGATTAGCGCGTTCAAACAAACAAACAAACTCTTCAGCTTTATAATATTACTAGTTTTCACCCGCGGCTTCGCTCGCGTAAATGTAGGTTAGGTTAGATTAGGATTGCAACAGTTCTTTTTTCTGGATGAAAGGTACCCTATGTCCTATTCTGTACCCCTGACAACGTGTATGCAACATTTAATGTTTATTTATTTATTTAGGTTTGGGCTTACCAACTAAAATACATACAAAACATTAACTTAAAATAACACAAAATACATCAGATCATCGTATGTTTTTAAATTAAAGGTAAGCACAACATTGTTATTGAAAGTGAGTTTTACAATGTTCTTATACTAACTTCTAACACAGTTTCAACAAGTAGATAAGACAAAATAAATTAATGTTAGACTAATTAAAAAACAAATTAAAAAAACAATAAAAAAGAAATAAATGTAGCAACTTAACAATTATTTTACTAAATAATACCTTATAACGATCTAATTGTTGTAATAGTATAAACTTTATTTTTAAATGGTCTCATTATACAAGGCTTTCTTTAACGAGCTAATTTTTGCTGCAAATATGTCGATATCGAGTTCAAAGAAAATTGAGTTACACTTGCGGAGGATGTAAGAGAGAGGTGTATTACTACCATAATTATTTCGACTTTTCTTGATTACAAACGGTTTATAATTAACTAACCTTGCGGACGTCCTGGGCACATTTATATTAATTTGCGATAACAATTGTGGGCAATCAACCTTTTGGTTCATTATTTTGTAAAGAAACAAGAGACCAAGATAATCTCGACGCCAGTATAGAGGTCTCATTTTAAAATGTTGAAGTCGGTTGCTGTAATCCTTAACTGAGTGTCGTATACCAGACATTATTGAGAGCCTGCTTACAAATCTCTTTTGTATGTTTTCCAAACGCTGGATGATATTTTGGTACATAGGGTACCACACAAGAGAACAGTATTCGATGTTACTGCATACCAAAGCAAAATATAACGTTTTCAGAGCTCTAATACATTTAAAATTAAACTACTAACATCTCTTTGCTTTTATTGACTACATGGTCAATGTGTGTTAAAAACCGCATTTCAGTGTCAACATATAATCCCAAATCTTTAACCTCGCTTACTTTCTTTAAGGTTTCACCATGAATAGTGTAAGAAGTCTTAATTTTCAGCCGTTTCCTCGAGAATGTAATGTGATGACATTTATTTATATTTACCTCCATAGCGTTAAGATTACACCACTTGCAGAGCCTATCAATGTCTGCCTGCAAAAGGCACTGATCAGATTTTGTTTTAATAGTTTTATATATTTTTAAGTCGTCAGCGTACATATCGTATTGTGAGTCATGTAAGCAGTGTTTAATGTCATCTATAAAGATGGTAAAAAGTATCGGGCCAAGATGGGATCCCTGAGGAACCCCAGACGTGGGCGTAAACGTATAGGAAGAGTATCCGTTAACATCTACTCTAGCCTTGCGATCTGTTAAATAAGATCTAAACCAGTTCCAGAGCGGGCCATGTATATTATGTAGTACTAGGAGCTTCTGAAGCAATATATAGTGGTCAATTTTATCGAAAGCTTTACTAAAGTCACTATATACAGCATCAACCTCATTACCATTACTTAAATTAGTCAGGGTGTTTTCGACAAAATTTACCAAATTTGATAAAGTCGATTTATTTTTCATGAAGCCATATTGGTTATCTGAGATAGTATTTTTAATGTGCCAGCTAATCAACGGACATACCAGGGATTCAAATACTTTGCCTACTGTTGAAAGTTTACTAATTGGCCTATAGTTCCCTACATCGCCGCTATTACCAGGCTTGGGTATAGGTATAACTATTGCATTTTTCCATTCCTTCGGAAAAACACCTTCAGTTAACGATCTGTTAAAAAGTATGAACAGTGACTCAGATAGTTGGCTTGCACATTTCTTTAGGAAAAGTGGCGGTATATATTGATCGGTTGAGTAGTTAAGGCGTGAAAGCGTAACAAACAAACAAACTCATTTTCGCATTTATAATATTAGTAAGGATACTTAAATACTTAATAATCATTTAGCTATAATATGTGATACCGATATATTTTAAAGAATCTTGTAACCTTTTCTATTATTTAAATAATTATCTTTACAGACGTTCAGTGGTTTAGCTGTGAAAACGTAATAAACAGACAGTTACTTTTCACATTTATTATATTATTAAAGTTATTGCATGGGGATTTATTTCCACTTCACTACAAGGATGGCGTAGTAGTTCAGGTGGTCACCTCGCTACTGCCATTGCGCTGAGTGTTGTGGGTTCGAATCCCACACGGGACAAAATATTGTGTGATCCACTAATAGTGGTGCCGAGTCTAGGTGTTCTTTGTGTCCGTTGTTTAAATGTTTGTAAAGTCCCCCGCAATTCAGGAATTAATCCTCGTATGGGAGTTGTCTTTTATAAAAACCGGCCAAGTGCGAGTCTGACTCGCGCACGAACGGTTCCGTACCATTATCTATAAAGCCGGCAAAAAAATCATGTCTGTTATATGGGAGCCCCCTTAAATATTTGTTTTATTTTAATTTAATTATTTATTTTTAAAGTGAATATAATATAACTAAATATTCTGTGAATATTGCAAGCGTCTACCTGTTGCCGTTATCAATATCGAGCAAAAAAATCACGTTTGTTGTATGTGAGCCCCCTTAAATATTTATTTTATCCTATTTTTTAGTATTTGATGTTATAGCGGCAACAGAAATACATCATCTGTGAAAATTTCATCTGTCTAACTATCACGGTTCATGAGATACAGCTTGGTGACAGACGGACAGACAGACGGACAGCGCAGTCTTAGTAATAGTCCCGTTTTACTCTTTGGGTACGGAACCCTAAAAATTAAAATAAAACACGCAGACATATCTATGCTTACGACAATATAACATTATTACATAACCGCCTCATTAGTCCAGTTGCATTAGCTTACGCATGTTTTTATGTGCAATTGTGAGCTCCTGGGTTCGAACAAAGATATATTGGATTTTATTGTTAGAATATGAGAATATTTTAACAATAAAATCTACTGATACCAAGTGGTAGCAGTCTGATAATATACCTGAAAGACGGCAATAAGTTTGCTTCTTGTGAAGTGGGACTTATCAACATAGCTTGCAAGTGTCGGTGGTGTCATTTCTTTACGTCTTTGAGACTTACAAGCGTGAAGATCTTTGACAGGTTTCTATTCAACTCTAAAATAACAATCATAAAATAGTTTTTGTTGTCTAGACATCCAAAGAACACATCGAGAACTAAAAATAAAAATAAAATGTATACCTACCTATTTGCGCGGGACAAAACTATGAATTTCAGTATGGTGTAGATTCTAAAGCAAAATTATGTGTGGCATTGTTTTACATAATTGATATCCATTCGTAATGAGTTTTTTTATTGTTAGCTAGTTGTTTTGCCTGTGTGAAACAGCTGCCGTACATGTGACTGCTTAAATTTACATTTTACTTTTGAAACTACTAGATGTGATCATCATCAAGTCAGCCAAAAGACGTCCACTACTGGACATAGGCCTCCCCCAAGGTTTTCCACACAGACCGGTCTTGGGCCACCCACATCCAACCGCTTCCCGCGGCGTTTACCAGGTCATCGGTCCATGATTTAACATGTTGTAAATTATCTAAATGCTCAAAGAAACTTAAATTTAGATTTAGCTTTTTGTAATGTTGCAAATAACTAATGACTGCACGGATGGCGTAGTGATTTAAGTGGTCGCCTCGCCACTGCCCCTGCTCCGAGTGTTGTGGGTTCGAATCCCACACGGAACAAAACTTTGTGTGATCTACAAATGGTTGTTCCGAGTCTGGGTGTTCTATGTCCGTTGTTTATCTTATCTTATGTGGGGGCCAGTCAGTGCAGACCGGCGACACTTCGACCCAGTGGGATATTTTGTGTCGACACTCTCCCAATAACGACTGCCATAGATGTTCAGGGCAGCCGGGACCGACGGCTTAACGTGCTCTCCGAGGCACGGAGCAGGCGATAATTGTCAATCAATATGCACATAATTTCGAAAAGTCATATAATTTCCGAAAGTCAGAGGTATGCGACGTGGGTTCGAACCCGAGACCCTCTGCATTACAGTCTGTTGGTCTCCCCACTGAGCTATCGCTGCTCGTCCGTTGTTAAAATGTTTGTAAAGACCCCCACGACACAGGATTTATTACTATTGCAGGAGTTGTCTTTTTAAATAAACAATATCAATGAAATAAAAATAAATATTTACTTTATATTTTTTATCCTTCTACATGTAGGTATATATAGTAATTTTAAAATAATAAGTAGCAATTTCAAATTATATATTTCATCATTTTTATTGACAAATTGTTATAAATAATTAAGATTAAATAAAACTTGCATGCTTGACTAAAAATAGTCTGACCAAAGATACGTATTACGTAATTTAATCCTTTTAAGTCGACAGACGGTTTGGTTCAAGGTGTTTTTGCAACATGGAAGATGTTGCAAATACACTTGTCTGATTAGTAATATAACATAAAAGTATTTAAGTTACACGTTTGTTTTAAGAAGGTAAACCTTTAAAATTTACGTTTTGTGTTTAGGAAAATGTATAACGTTGTATTTTTCGTACAAAGTAATTACATATTAGATTTTGCTCGCGGTTTCGCTCGCTGTGTAACTCGTAGTTTACGTTAAGTTAGATTAGTAACAGTACGTTTTTCGGCATCTGACAACGTGTATGCGAAATTTTATGGTGATCGGTCGAGTAGTTAAGGAGTGCAAGCGTAACGAACAAACAAACATAGATTTGCATTTATAACATGTTAGTTAGCATTTTTAACCGACTTCATTTAATCTATACTAATAAAGCTGAAGAGTTTGTTTGTTTGAACGCGCTAATCTCAGGAACTACTGGTTCGATTTGAAATTTTCTTTTAGTGTTGGATAGCCTATTTATCGAGGAAGGCTATAGGCTATATATTACGCTACGATCTACGAGGGCGGCGTAGTAACGATAAACGCGGGTGAAACCGCGGGAACATCTAGTGGTAGATATATCCGAAATCTAAGATGATGGATTTATATTTATAATTGCTTGAATTAAAGCTAAGTATCTATACTAGTTTTTACAGTATTAAATTGTAAAAAAACAGTAACCTTTAGGTTACTATGACGAATTGCAACAAAAACTGGAAAGGCACTAAATGACCTTAGAATTTAATGGAGATTATTAATAACACTAATACACAATAAATATGTACAGTCCTATCTCGAAATAACAATGAATGTACATATTAAATCTATATATATAAAACTCTTCCGTTACTGAGTGACTGACAGACAACGCACAGCCGAAACTATTGGGCGCAAGAAGCTGTAATTTGACATGTATGTTCCTTGGGTACTGTAGGGGTGCACTAAGAAGGGCTTTCCCGAAATTGCCACGGGATTGGGCAGAAATGGACAAATAAAAAAACATGTGCGGGCGAAGCTGCGGGCACCCTCTAGTACGATATAATAATAAGACATCGGCAAAAACGTCAACTTCATAGGAAAGGATTTAATACCATGAATATATCAAGTACTTACTTGTTTCATAACTGCGCAAAACATGGCTTTTATTCGTGTCGAAAGCTTTATCGCACTTAATGTATACCAAATATATATTTCCACGTATCACAACACTTAAAGAAAAATACTTTAGTTAAGCCTTTGACAGGGTGTTACAGACGTACACAACTGAAACTGACTTCGTAACTATGATGACTGATATACTCTAATCAGCTAGACATAGTATGTGTGATTTAGTTTATTTTCTATGTCAATCTATTTAAAAAGATAAACTTCTGTGACCTTTTTAAAGAACACGAACACGCGTTCAAAACATGATACAATTAAATACAAAGTACTTGCAGTGGAATAAAAAATCACATTCTTACACTAACGTCAATGTAGAGATCGTGTGAAACGACAATATCTTGGTCACGTACCAGTTTAGTCTTACGTTTCTTATGATAAGATCATCATTACGAGGTAAGAATTTTGATTAAAATATTTGTTTTGATTTGTTTACTTAAGTTTTATTAAGGGTCCAATAGAAGTCCTTGTGGTATGCCTTTGTCACATTATAAGAAAACTAATTAAGTTACAAACAATGATAGTATTATAAGTGTTGTTGATAAAGACTTGTTGACTGTTGTTGTTTTTTTTTTCTCTTTTATTTTGTAAATAATAATGATGTCTTGTTAAATTTGTATTAAGTTCTTAATTTATGTTTAATATTTATTCTTTATAATTCTGTACAGAAAATGTTGTGTACATCTACAATGAATATACATATAAGTTTTTATTTTCAGCTTCTTATTTAAACCGATTTTGTATAATAATATGTACCTATATTGTTAATGTACCTTAAAATAAATAAATAAAGCAGTGGTGATAGCTATATATTAAAAATATTACGGTTTAAATCTGTACGGAACTAAGAACGTAATTATATTTCTAGCACAAGAGTTAATTGAGAATGAAGGGCCAACAATAATGTTAGTAATCTTTAATCTACTGTGGCAGTAATTTGCGCATAAGAATCGTTGATATATCGTTCTTTTAGATGACGTCATCCTTATGCATTTGGTATGTACTAGTATTTGTCCGCGATTGCATGAAATACGGTTAGCCTGAAAGTTTATATACGTGAATCAAACTATGCACCATATATACAGTTTGTGAAAAACGTATTAGTAAATGGGGTCACTTTAAAATGAACTCTAAGATATTCCAAGACAATAATATTGTCTTACGTTTATATTTACTCTTTTTCCAACCTTTCAACTGCTCTTTACCATAACGTGATGAAATCCGTAGAAATAGGTTAAGTTCACTCTAAGTTTTTTTTACTAAAATCGTTTAGTTTCAGATTCTGCGTGATGTTGGATCAACTAGACAGAAAGCAAGAGGCAGACAACATCTTGACTAATTATTTTCTTGGATTTAGAGACATGGATTATTTCACTTCTGATTTAATATAAATCTCCTATGCTTTGCAGATGTCGTGGAAAATTATGTCTGTACACACTCCAGTTACAGTTAGTAATATATAAGATTATCATTATAATTTCATAGTTGACGATTTTATATTTTTACTTCTTACTTCCCATTTAAATGCAACATCTACATAGCATTTAAATGGAATAACTTAGTGACTCATAAAAAAGTTATGCGATTAAAATGTAAATTGAATTGTACTCAAAGATACGTTCAGTCGTGAAGTGATTTCAATCGTCGAGAAAACGTCTCAGTTTTTATACCGAATCAAAAATACTCAAGGAGTAACAGCTGTTCTAGAAGCCACGTAAATTGTAGTTGAGATATATTTTTCTAAAGTAATACGAATCCCACTGGACTACATTCCAATCATTGACGATTGCGTTGGACAAAAAGCAAAGAAAATACATTCTTAATATTCGAGCAGCGCGTAAAATAAAACGTTCTTGCCAAGTGCAATGATACGTTTGAGTTGGCAACCAAATACGTCCTATAATTTATACTAGCTATAACCGCAGCTTGGCTTCGGTGGCTGTAAAGTTAAATCCCACAGGAACCACGTATTATGTTGAAACAAAATAACCCTGTGTCGGTGTCCAACCTATAAATTAGCAATGGGAAATTGCAACGAACAGAGAAATTCAGATTTCGAAAATTGTATGACTGTATCCGGCTGTCGACGATCAATTCGATGTCACTGTTTACAATTTGAATTTTACGAATATTTTTAAACTTAACGGAAAGTTGTTGCCTCACTGGTGCCGCCGCAACAGGTGTTGAGGCTTTGAGTCTTACACAGGACAATTATTTTTGTGATGTACAAATGATCGTTCTGAGTCTGGGTGTGCATTAAGTCCGTTAAATTTAAAATAAATTATTATTGTTATTTTAAATTTAACGGCCTTAATGCATACCCAGACAGTAAGGGAAGGGTTAGGTTATAGTCCACCATGCTGGCCTAATGCTGAAGGGCAGACCTCGCATACATAATTTTGAGAACATTATGAAGAACTCTTAGACATGCAGATTCCCCACAATGTTTTCCTTCACCGTTGAAGCGAGTATTAACTAATTAATACGCATATAGATTCGAAAATTCACAGGCTAAGGATCGAAACCGAAACCTCTACACTAGGCTACCGGTTCTTTTTATAAGACAATTCTGCACTAGTAATAATTCCCGTGTCACGGAGGACTTTAAAAACATTCAAACAACGGATAGAAAGTCTCCCAGGCTCGGAACAACCATTTGTGGATCAAATAAATTTTCGTCCCGTGTGGGATTCTAAACCACAACACGCGACCCAGTGGCAGCGGTGAGGAGACCACTTAAAACACTATGCCAGTCGTGCAGTCATCTATATATTAATACGTGAAGCGAAAACTTTGGATCCCTTTTTACGAAAATTGGGCGGACGGAGGAGTATGAAATTTCGCACACTTATAGTTTATACAGAGAACAAGTGACGAATGCTAATATTTTTTAAAAATTATGCGTAAAAATACATTAAATTAATGAAAAAACACTACACGCACACAACCATGCATTTGACACACGCAGTCGAAGCGCGTAACTATGGTGACATATTATATCAATATATAATGGCATAATATATCAGCAATATCTTACAGGCAAACTTTGGTCGAATTTCGAGCACTAGGCGACCGCTAGTTTTTATAAATGCTCCCGCAGCATGGGGCTTCATCAATAAGGTAAAAAATGTGATTGTTTACAAAATAAAATAAATAACATGATGGCTAGTTCTTAGAACAAGAATAAAAGCGACGCAGCGATGCGTGAGTTCATGAGTCATTATTATGTCAGTATATCCGTTTAATTCACAAAGGTGAATAAAACGTAAGTATGCAACTTTGTCTATTAGGCTGGTTGATGACGTCATTGGCAAAGCTGCTAAAATGCTGCCTTTGCTAATAAAAGGAATCATAAATGTGGTTATGTTGATTACACACATACAAACACCTCGATGAGGTAGACGGAGGTTTATTACAGCCTCATATATTTATATCCCACGTATTAGGGGATGAGACTATTCTACTGCGTATTTCCAGGTATATGGCCGGGACTCCACCAAAGCGGAGACGAGACGAGCGGAGAGGAGATGTTTTTTAAACAACCAATAGAATTGTGTTATTGACACATCTCCTCTCCGCTCAGCTTCAGTGGAGTTCG
The DNA here is from genome assembly GCA_963564715.1 of Catocala sponsa. Taxonomy (NCBI): domain Eukaryota; kingdom Metazoa; phylum Arthropoda; class Insecta; order Lepidoptera; family Erebidae; genus Catocala; species Catocala sponsa. The sequence goes on from OY751329.1 coordinate 4,620,307, forward strand.
CTGTGCGGAGATGTGTAATATTTGTATGGTGCGATGGAAGTGGCGATGTGAGCGGTATGCAGTGAGCGATGTCACTCAACGCCTCGCACCCGAGCTGAAGAACATCTCTCCTCGCACAGCACACAGCACACCACACACATCTCCGCTTTGGTGGAGTCCCGGCCTATAGCTAGTAGAATAGGCTCCCAGACTCCTCACTGCTACATTTTTATATTTAAAGAAAAGCTCAGTAAAGGCTCGAGATTTTATGAACGCACGCAAGAATGGCTGCATTCTTATTAAGTTGTATTCTTAAAATATATGTGCCCGCGGTTTCACCCGCGCGTTTATAGTTACTGCGCCTCTCCCTTGGGTCGTAGCGTGATGTTATATGCCTTCCTCGATAAATAGGCTATCCAACACTAAAATAATTTTTCTATTCGAACCAGTAGTTCCTGAGATTAGCGTGTTCAAACTTACAAACAAACTCTTCAGCTTTATAACATTAAGTATAGATTCTCATTTATAATAAAAAAAAATAGATATTCGACGTAGTTTGTTTGTATCGGATAATATTTTACCATATGTATATTCTTTTGAGAATATAACCAAAAAAAATTTATACATATATCTAAGCAATTATTTATTTAAAATTACGTGTGTGTCTACAAGCCACGAATACAGCATTAGGTGGTGACATTTGATGGTTGTCGCGAGTAGCTCATATTATAGTGTAGCGAAGTTTACGCGTAGAATATTGTATATAAACTGTATTTGAAAGTTAAATAGTTGCTTTGTATGTCATTATTTGCCATTATCTTACATCTTTCCACATTCTTCAGTAGAAACTGACTCTACTGTATGGATGACGTAATGATTTTATAGTCACCGACCAGAAATCGTGATTAACTAATATATGGCCTAAGTCTAGGTACTCCTCTTTTTGTCTATGTTTGCGGTTGATCGCGTGTTCCTGAATGTGGGTCTATTTTTATCTATATATTATTAATACGTGAAGCAAACACTTTGTACCCCTTTTTACGAAAATTGCGCGGACGGAGGAGAATGAAATTTGGCACAGTTAAAGTTTACATATAGGCGAAGAAGGAGCGAATCCTAATAATATTTTTATAAGATATGCATTAGAAATACATTAAATTAATGAAAATACACTACACGCACACAACCATGCATTTGACACACGCAGTGGAATCGCGTTCGTAGTATTTCGGCATTATTCGTCTGACGTCGTACAATCCTTTGTAACTATGGTTATTTACCTTATTTATATGTAATAAAGAAAAACAGACAACAAAGTAGCAAGCTTAGGAATTTTGGTCGAATTTTGACCACTAGGCGACCGCTAGTTATTCTTAAAAGACAACTCCTGCTCAAGAATATTCTAATATTCCTGTGTCGTGGGTGACATTACAATCATTCAAACAACGGACACAGAGAACACTCAGACTCTGAACAATTATTTGCGAATCACATATTGGAGTCTTTTATTTGGATTTTTTTATAGAAGCATGTCGTTAGTCAATGTGCTAATGATTCGACTGTGCCTTAAATCTCAGTAAACAAGACAAGACGACTTCGGTACGTCAAACATGTCTTATCGTTAGGAAAGTGGCGTAGTGGTTAGTATAACCGACTGCCACGCCTGAGGTCGCGGGTTCGATTCCCGCACGAGTCAAACATTTGTGTGCATGAGCATGGATGTTTGTCTTGGTCTGGGTGTTTCTATATATAATATGTATGTATTTACAAAAAAAAAAGTATATATGTATGTTTATCCATTGTCTAGTACCCATAGTACAAGCTCTGCTTAGTTTGGGCTAGATGGTGTTGTGTGTATGTGGTAGAATATTATTATTATTATTATTCTACAAAAGATCGCAGCCAAACAATCTTGTTTTGTGTTCATGTAGTGGAAGGCTATATTACCCTTTATTTTGTACCGGTACTGATAATTCATACAATTGTTGATTAAAATATTATATCAGCTTTTTTGTTAACTGTAGTTTAACTTATTGTTTCTTGTGGTCCCAAAATACCACTCAAAAATAATTATTGAATCTATAGGTGGAATCCGGGACCGCATTTCCGGTACCAAAAGCCCCACAACCCATTGAAAGACGTGCTAAGCTGCCAGTAAGAGACCAATTATCTTCGTCCCTTGTGCTAGAATTTCAGATATTTATATTCAAGAGTCAGAATAATGGCTGCAACAATTTGTTAATCTGAGTTATAAAATACTGAAATTATATTGGCGATTTAAAAGAGTGGCCGTGAGTTTCTTGCAGGTTTCTTCTCATAGGCTCAACCCTTTGCCTGAACCTAGCAACTAACCTAAATGTAACTTCAGTAACTTAGTAAACTCACTAACCTATATTTTGACGTTCATAAGTGTTACTTTGTGACCTAAATGAATCAATTATTTTTGACTTTGACTTCAGCAATACGCTGATATTACTCCTGGAGAGTGCCAGTGATTCCAGTCATTCATTCGCTACAGTAACTACTTACTCTCAAGAGTAATGACCAGACATGACTATGATAATGACTTTACCAGTATCTGTTAGACGACAAAAGGTTTACTTACTATTCACACAGGGTCTAAAACCATATTTATATAGAGACACGTGTGTGTAATATACCTCTACTTACCTCAATATGTTATCCAGTTTAAATAATCACTTACCTTTGCAGAGTAATCTCAATTTCAGCGTACAATGAAAACCCTATTTCCAGATTTAAGTCCCCATAAAAGTTTCAGAACTCCAAGCTTACCTGAAATTAAAGAGAAAAGTTTGAATATGATTTATAGCTTTATCAGTGTCAATCAAAAACAATAATAAAATTGTATTATTTTGAGACGTTGAAAGATGGTTTATTAATTGCTTTTTAAAGATTTTCGGTAGTTGTTTTAAGAAAAATCATTTTCAAAGTAGGCCTGTAAGACTTGTTTCAAGAAAATTTGGTATTAATAGGTTGGATGTAGGAATTTTACAAAGTGCTTTGAGTTATCCTACCTCGGTAATAATGTCAGCATTTTACCGGCTAATACCGCGGACTCAGCATCGACTTCCTCAATAGCCTTTTTTTTAATTAGTTATGTTATTGTATATTATATTAAAAAAAACATATCAAATGTTTTTTAAAAAACGAAAAGCCTAAATAAAATTAAATAAAATAAAAGACTTGTTTCAGAAGAAGCTTGCTTTATCGACCCGGATAGTATTAAGGTAAAATAAAACTTGATATAAAGTGCCCAAGTTAGTCTGCTATTTTACCGCCATTTCTTAAATCATTGTATGCGTCTTTGTATGCGCGAGGGCGAGATAGATTAATACATACGGCAATGCGCTATTTTTCTCTACAACTTAAGAGATGGTGGTGGTGAAAAATATAATTTTGGGAAGAAAATAGTAGAATTGATATATATGTAGAGATAGAGGCTTAATGGCCTACACCAAGTATTGTGGGTTGAATTCCCACACGGGACAAAAATTTGTGTGGTCCACAAATGGTTGTTCCGAGCCTAGGTGTTATTTGTGAGAGGCTTAATGGCCTACACCTAGTATTGTGGGTTGAATTCCCACACGGGACAAAAGTTTGTGTGATCCACAAATGGTTGTTCCGAGCCTAGGTGTTAGTTGTGAGAGGCTTAATCGCCTACACCTAGTATTGTGGGTTGAATTCCCACACGGGACAAAAGTTTGTGTGATCCACAAATGGTTGTTTCGAGCCTAGGTGTTATTTGTGAGAGGCTTAATGGCCTACACCTAGTATTGTGGGTTGAATTCCCACACGGGACAAAAGTTTGTGTGATCCACAAATGGTTGTTTCGAGCCTAGGTGTTATTTGTGAGAGGCTTAATGGCCTACACCTAGTATTGTGGGTTGAATTCCCACACGGGACAAAAGTTTGTGTGATCCACAAATGGTTGTTCCGAGCCTAGGTGTTATTTGTGTCCGTTGTTTAAATCCTTGAAAAGTCGCCCGCCACACAAGATTCAATCCTATTACGGGAGATTATTTGAAAAATGTAGAGACTAATTTAAATTTAATTAGGCTGGTATAGCAGTGAAAAACAACAAACTGAAATATTTTAATTTTGTAATTATTATTTAAGAAATACGACTATGTATGTATGTATGTAAGTATTCTAAAGAAAATAAGCCAAAGCCATACTTGTCTTTTTCTAAAAGAAAGACAATTCCCGCACTAGAGACAAAAGGCTGTCACGAGGGACTTAACAAACATTCTAACAACGGATTCAAATATCACCCAGTTTCGGAACAATTATTTGTGTATCACGCAAATGTTTATCCCGTGTGGGATTCGAACACACAATACTCGGCACAACGGAAGTGGCGAGGCGACCCTTAAAACCACTACACCATCCGTGGAGTCTATTAAGATAAATCTGAGAATGACAATTACAGTTGCACTTATCGATATTATCTATATATTAATACGTGAAGCCAAAACTTTGTACCCCTTTTTACGAAAATTGCGCGGACGGAGGAGTATGAAATTTGGCATAGTTAAAGTTTATATGGAGAAGCAGGGGCGAATCTTAATATTTATATAAAATATGCATTATAAATACATTAAATTAATGAAAAAACACTACACGCACACAACCATGCATTTGACACACGCAGTCGAAGCGCGTAACTATGGTTACATATATCAATATATAATGACATATATCAGCAATATCTTACAGGCAAACTTTGGTCGAATTTCGTGTAATTATACCAACTTAATTTGATTATGGTATACTTATTTTTAGTATATACATCATTGCATGCGGTCAAACGAATACCATTTTTTGCCTTTACAATGGATACATAGTTTTTATAATTTCGTCAATTCAAGCTAAATATGTAAAATTAAATTAACATATCTTACAACAAATCTTCGTGTAATGTATACGTTTATATTTTTAAATAATGTGCTAAAGATAATATTTAATAATAACCTATTATGATCATTAACTTAAACAATTATTCTTAAGAAAAATAAAAAGCCACTGATTTGGTGCTTTATAATTTTACGATGGTTTTATTGTTTTCTTCTTCATTCATTTATATACATACATACATAGATTTACGTCTGTTTCCCAGAGGGGTAGGCAGAGACTACGGATTTCCATTTGCTATGATCCTTACACACTTCTCTGGCTTCATTCACTTTCATCACATTCCTCATACACGCCCGTCGGTTCAAAGTGCTTTTAACCTGGCCTTTGTCCAGAACGCCTCCGATCTGATCGAGAAACGTTCGCCTAGGTTTTCCTCTTGCGACTGTTCCATTCACACTAGCCTTATAAACTTTCTTTCTTCTTTAGAATACTTATGTTTAAGTATTGTAAAGAAAATGAATATAAAAGGACTCTTTCAAACAGACTTCATTCAATGAGAAGCGGGACGACTATTTTTTAAGATTACTCTCGCTCTCACTCCTGCAATTAACAGACACGAGTATACACAAAACAGTTATTTGTGTCGCACAAATAATAGTTGGCCCGTGTTGGATTCGAACCCAGAACAGCGAGCAGGCGGCAGGCGTCCGGTTTATCCACTGCGCCATGCCCGTGCAGTTTATAAAATAGGATAAGTGCTCTTATAAATAACGTATGTATTACCAGACAGTATAATAATTATTGTATTTAAATGAGATGCAAAATAAGTATTTAATACGTAAATTTATTTAAATCTAATACAATAAATTCTTTAATAATTATTAGTGACACTAACGATAATATATTTAAACTATTTATATTGTACTACCTTTTGCCCGCGGCTTCGCTCGCGTTAATTTAGAATTTGACAATCAATTCGGGTTGTTCTCTGCTTGTAATAATATAATTTAACCATGATTCGAAAGACACGTGGCGCCATCTATTATCATAAGAACGTTATTGTTGTTTTCCTCGAGAACAGTAATTTTTTCGGGATGAAAGGTAGCCTATGCCCGTTTCTGTACACCTGACAACGTATATGCAAAATTTCAGGATGATCGGTTCAGTGGTTTAGGCGTGAAAAGGTTACAAACAAACAAACAAACTCATTTTCAATTTTATAATATTAGTTGGCAGTTAGGATTTATTCGTTCTTACTAGTTCGCAATATATTAATGTTAATTTATTGCAGTGATCCTGAGATAGGAGAGGGCCATTTATTTACAATTAATCGGTATCTATTACACTATTATGCATTTTACTCCACTAATCTGATAATATGTTTCGTTTCATTTTTATTGTTTAGGATTGTGTTTGATATTATTTATGTATTTTAAAATGTAATTTCCCACCATATTACTAAATATGCCTGTATCGCTGGAGATTTTCAATCATTAAAAGTGGACCCAACGAACACCCAGACCCGTACTACTATTTAAAGTCCACACTAATTTGTTATATAACAATAATGTCCTCCAGACTTTCTGGAGACTACTCATCTGCGCAGGAGATATTAATAATAATAATAATATTCTCCAGACTGATTTCGGCCACGGCAGCCAGTCTTAACGGAGACTGGCCAACTACGCAGGAGATATTATTGTGCACAAGTGTGTGCGCAAACACAAGTGCACTCTCTGTTCCCTAACTCTCATGATCTGATGGGACGGTAATCCGACACGACCGGAGAGAGATCAGGCGCAGGACCAACGGCTTTACGTGCTTTCCGAGTCACGGAGGTGTCTTACACCGCCAACTTCCTATCTTATCTTGTGTGTGTGGGCCAGTCAGTATAGACCAGCGACACTTCGACCCAGTGGGATCTTTCGTGTCAAAACTTCCTAACTCCGAGCTGCTTTTCAGATTTCTTAACTGAAAAACCCAATAACGGTTTGTTGGCCCGACCCGGGATTCTCCCGAGACCTCATCGATCGAACCCGAGACCTCATGCACAACAGTCGCATTCACTACCGCTGCGCCACAGAGGCAGTTAGATATTATAGTGCACATGTATGTGCGTAAACACAAGTGCCCCGTCTACTTCCTCACTTTCTTAATCCGATGGGACAGCAATCCGACATGACCGTAGTGAGATCAGACGCAGTAGTTCTGTGACATAAGTGTGTAACACCGTCATCTTCCTAACTCTGGGTTGCTATTGAGAATATCTAGGCAAAAAACTAATAAATTTTTGTAAGCCCGACACGTGATTCCAACCAGAGATCTCGTGAACAGAAGTCACATTTACTACCGCTGCGTCACCAAGGCAGCATAAATAATAATATCAGCCCTGTATTAAACTGCTCCACAGCTGGGCACGGGCGTCTTCTCCGGTGTAAGAATTGGCATATAGATATACACTAGATGTTCCCCCGGTTTCACCCGCGTTTATCGTTATTGCGCCGGCCCCGTGGATCGTAGCGTGATGTTATATGCCTTCCTCAATAAATAGGTTATCCAACACTAAAATAATTTTTCAATTCGAACCAGTAGTTCCTGAGATTAGCGCGTTCAAACAAACAAACTCTTCAGCTTTGTAATATTAATATAGGTAGATATAATATCGCTTGCGCAGAAAACTAGTCATTGCTAACGACCACACTGGCCAAAATTCGCTTTAAATTACTATAAAATATAATTGTATAAGTTTAGCTATCACTCAAACTATGTTATTTAGATCACAATCGTTACGAAGGTATTGTGTAACAAATAACCGGAACAATAGTGCACTGTATAACTGACGCCGAGCACGTGTCGACCCGGATATGCCATAGCGTGATGATACTGCCATCGGTATTCTACTCAAGCACGATGAGTAACGGGTGTTTTTATAACTATAAAAAACATCGTTGAAGGTTTTATGTTTAGGCGAAGAAAGTAAAAAAGGTTTGTAAGTAACAGCAGCCTTTGTGAGCCAGATTTCGTACGCGTCGAATTTAATAGTAGGTAGCTATATTTTTGTAAGAATCTGATCTCCACAAGTAATACTCGATTTCTAGGCCGCGTATCAAGATGAAGTATGCACCAGATTTAAAGTTAGACCTTCCTGCTTTTAGACTGTGAAATACCACATTTTATTTTGTGCAGTAGTTTTTCCATGATGCGCGTACAAACATATAGACAGTCAAAATTGTTTTTTACATACATTTTCTTACTTTGTATAGACATCGATCAGTTCTAATTTTATTATATGCGTAGATTATATTATATTGTCTTACGTATCGGCGAATGTTTTACGTTCAAATTGAACTATTTTTACGGATTTAATATTTGTTTTAAACCTATTTTAAAGAGATATTTGTGAGTATTAGAATTTTTTTTTAATTCCCCGCTAGACAATATCTTTTTAACCACTGGGGCTTTCTGGAAAATTTTCTATCGCTCTGGTGGGGATATTATTTATTTATTTAGAAAACCAATAGCGACATATTATTATATAGAATTTGTGAAAAAGGATTGTATGGCTAATAAAAGGTTGCCTGTTGAACTAGAATCAATACAACTCATGCGAAAACAGACTAAAAACTATCAAACTTTATCTATTAAATGTACATGGCAATTTTAAAATCTTCTTCCATCAAATGCTATCTTAAGTTTCTTAAATATTGATAGAACTATTGAGTAATAAGGTAAATGTAATTTATATGTATGTATTTCTGTAAGTTTACATTATGACAACATATAATAAAATTAGTGTCATTTAGATATCAATCTAAAATGATTACAACACTTTATATACAACAAGGAAATTTCGTAACGGCCTTGATACGTGAAAGTTATCTTATCCAAAGAGATTTATCAAAACACATTGATTTGTAAGTAACACGAGTCAAGAACATAAATAAACACTTTAGAATAAAAAAGCCGGTCAAGTGCAAATCAGGCTTGCACACGAAGGATTGCATGCCATCGTACTAGATACAACTCTTTATATACTTTTTTATTACTATTACTTTTTTAAAAGACAGCTCTCGCACTAGGAGTAAATTCTGGGTCGCGGGGACATTACAAATACTTATGGAACGGACAAACATCCAGACTCAGAACAACCATTTGTTGATCACACAAACTTGCAGTATTCTTCGTGAAAGGAACACTAAAAAAAAAACAACGGGTTGCACTCCGGGAGTGCCGGCAGAAGTGAAAACTTGAATATTAACGTTGTGCATTTTTGATATTTTGGAATGGTTAGGGAATAATTTTGCACGAATTGCTTTAATTATCAGTATAAAAGTACTATCATTTATGTGGTAAAATACAATATTCATTTATTGCGTTATCGTACACAAACATGACAATTCTCCCTCCGTCTTACGAATTTTCGATCATGTCACGTGTCTTGACGCGAGTTTGACAATTCTCCCTCCGTCTTACGAATTTTCGATCAGGTCACGCGTCCTGACTCGAGTTTAACATTTTTTACCCATCACAAAAAAAATGCTCAACGCCGCTAAAGAAGTTTTCACTTCAAAAATAATATTAAACATCGGTGACAATGGACTTTATTGACTTCACGATGCTAATTAATATTTCCGTACATAAACTGATGCCTGAATATACACAAAAACTAATCAGAGCGTAAGACCTTCATTTCGCCTTTTTCTTTTATCAAATCTAGATTTTCAAATATCGTACTGCTGGCAATTTCCTATCAGGACTTCACAATCGGTCGTAATCACAAAAGTAACTTTAAGCCGTGAAATCGACGAGGCAGCCTTAATATTCCTGAGACTCTCTTTCCCTCTTCCCGCTCCTTCTCCTTCCCACTTCCTTTCCTAAAGGGTCGGCAACGCGCAAGTGATGCCTCTGATATTGCAGGCGTCCATAGGCTACGGTGACCACTTGCCATCAGGTGGGCCGTATGCTTGTTTGCCACCTTAGTTGCATAAACAAAATAAAAAAAAATACTCTAAAACTTAGCCATATGCCTAAGCTTAAACTCACTTTTTAAGCAACTTTAAAATATGAGATGTTTCTTAATTCAACTGTACGTATGTTCGGTAATTAGAAATTGGTTCCAAAAGAAGAAGATAATCCAATTACTTGACAACGTCCCACATTGGTTTGATTCCATTCGTAGCTTAGTTCAGACTAAAAAGATCCTTTTGATTTCTTTCTATTTAGTATTTTTGAAGTCGGTATGTATTTTTTTATAAAGCGTTAATTTAAATTTCATTTAATCATATAGAATAGGGTTAGAGTAAGGCAAAAACGAGCAAAACAGCTTGCATTTATAATAGATACAAGCGTATAACTATCTTGACCGAAGTTGACTTGATCCAGCATTGAACAGAATCGAAAACTGGAATAATAGGTGTCTGAAAACCGACACGAGATAAATCGAGCTTCAAATTCAGGCGCTATGAAAATGGCAGGCATTTGGATTGTCTTCTATGAATTATTTACACACGTGCAGTCAGGATTGATAACCTATATAAACGTGCTTCCACGCTAGAATTTACATAACATTAAACAGAATTTAGGATCATTCAAGTTTAACTTATATTTTATATGTATACAAACTATAACCACTGCCCGGCACGGGCCTCTTCTTAGTGTGAGAAGGGTTAGGCCATATTCTAGACTTCACATATCCTAAAGAATATTATGGAGAACTCTCAGGCATACAGATACCTGCAAAGAAAAGATCGTGAGGATACCCTCACGATCTTTTCTTTCATGGCTCGCTATTACGACAAACTTTTTCTTAAATGTATTAGGAAGATAAACTCGTATTGGTTTGTAGAAGAAAATCTAAAGTGACGTCATAACATTATAAAACAGCTGTAACATTTTGTAACGTGAAATTACTGTAACTACTTTAATTAAATTGTTAAACAATGTAATAATTCGACATAGTCTGGTAATCCTTTTAAAGAGTGCCTACAATGTGGCTTACATATGCCGCAGATTGCAGGTTGGTATTCAATAATATACTGAAATACGTTATCAATCCTGTATAGGACTAAGTAATACAAAAATAGTTATGTGAATATGAGTGGCAGTATTCCCCGTTCTCAATTATTTGGAGACGATATGAGCCGGCTTGGTGAGGCAATACTATTCCTTTTAAGAAAACAGTATAAAGATAAAGTCAAATGGAAAGCGTTCGGTGACGATGACGCGAGTCCCATGATTTTTGTTCACCCAAGAAGTGCTCAACGCGCCTAAAGAAGTTTTCATTTCAAAAATATATATATTCAATATTGCAAAGTTATCAGAAAATAACTTTACAATTTTGAAGATTACTTGTTGGCCACACACTAGGCAAGTCCATGCTGTGTGTTACGTTTGTGTATGACGATTATGACGTTTGAATAATTGTAATCGTACATTATTATTAGCTCCGACTCTATCAGAGTAATCATATTAAAAAAAATCAGCGGGTTGCACTCCGGGAGTGCCGGCAGAAATGAAAACTTGAATATTAACGTTCTGCATTTTTGAAATTTTGGAATGGTTAGGGAATAATTTTGCACGAATTGCTTTAATTATCAGTATAAAAGTACTATCATTTATGTGGTAAAATACAATATTCATTTATTGCGTTATCGTACACATGACAATTCTCCCTCCGTATTACGAATTTTCGATCAGGTCACGTGTCCTGACGCGATTTTGACAATTCTCCTTCCGTTTTACGAATTTTCGATCAGGGCACGTGTCCTGACACGAGTTTAACATGTTTTACCCATCACAAAAAGTGCACAACGACGCTAAAGAAGGTTTCACTTCAAAAAAAAATTGTGCAGTCTTTGGGGACTGCTGATAGAAGCGAAAATTTTAATCCTTGATCTTAAACACTTCTTTATAAACAAAAAAAAACAAAAAATTGGGGCAGTCTTTGGGGACTGCCAATAGAAGTGAAAACTTTAATCCTTGATCATATACACCTCTTTATAAAAAAATAGGGCGGGTCGGATTCCTGATACTCTCTTAAGGGTTATTAAGTGGTCAACATTTCGTTATTTTTTGCGTAAGACGCACCATTTCTGAGATATTGTTAATATTCTAAAATAATTCAAAAATGGAAAGCGTGGAAGCGTGACGATGAAGCGTGACGATGAAGCGTGGCGATGACGCGAGTTCTATGATTTTTGTTCACCCAAGAAGTGCTCAGAGAAGAAGTGCTCAATAAATATGTCAATTGAAGGAAATGTTTACTATCATTCCATTCATAACAAGTATACACAAGAATGCAGATGTACTTTGATAAGCGGATTTCTAACACCTACTGTTATCGGACATTCATTAACAAATACTTCAAACTATCGTTTACCAGTAGATGTGTCCCCATTTCGCAATCAATAATTGATAGATTTCAATTTTATTTTCGTCTGGCTTTCTAGATCCAGTCTAAGTTGGCATAACATGAATTGTACTAAGATGTTAGGAATTACAGTTCAACCTATAACTTGAGTACGGTGTCTCAATAATTACAATATAATTTTTGTCGTTTTTTGCTTAATGCATATTTATTTTTAGCTTTAAATGTTGCAAGAACATGTTCTTGTATAACAATGTATTTAGTTTTAAGTAATCGGTTTTTAAAACAGGTTTGTTGGTAAGTTAATTAAAAAAATAAAGTCGCAACTTTAAATGATTGGATCGATTGTCGTATTATAAAAAAGCAATAAAGACTGCCTTTTGGTCTCGTCGTTTAAAGGTATCCGATTATGCTTATGACCGTTCGAGAGTGCCTGGACCTGGTTCCTAATCAAAAGTTGATAAGGCAGACGGTTAAAAGATGCGATCGGTAAAGTGTGGCGTAGTGGATTAAGTGGTCGCCTCAACAATGCCGCCGTTCTGAGTGTTGTGGATTCGATCCCCACACGGGATAAAAATGGTGTGCTCCATACATAGTTGCTCTGAATCTAGGTGTTCTTAACTTCTTGAATGTCTAGTGGAAATACATAAAAAATAATTAAAAATAATTAAAAATTCATTGTGCAAACAATACACAAACGGACAAATGTATGTGCGCTCGACACTTGACTCATTAACGAGTCAAATGTGCAGCGGACATACATTTGTCGTTTTTTTTTTTAATTTTGATGACTCATTTTTGCGGACAGCGTATGTCCGCTCGACACTTGACGGGATAATGTTAATTGTTTGAATGTATGTAAAGGCCGCGATATAGGAAATATTACTCTTGCAGAAGTTGTATTTTTCAAAAGAGACAGAAGTTTCACCATAATTAACGACTTTAGACGTGGAGGCTCGCTGTCGATTAGTTTATGTTATTAGAATGTTCTCAGTAGAAGCAGGGAGTCTAACGTAAGATTCTGTAGACGGTAATATGCTTATCTCGATTAAGAGGAACCAATAACATAGCTGGTCAAATGTAATATGTCAAGTAATCTTCTTCTGCCTCCCCTGTTTGGCACAACAGGTGACCAGTGTTGCCATCCAGTGCCCAGTACCCAGAACAAACGGAACATATTTTATAAAATGGTGCAAACATAATTATTTTATGCAAATAGATGTTTCTTCTGTTGGTATTTTTAATTTTAAGATAACATAAATTGCCACCTGCGAAAATTTAGGTCATGTACGAAACGTGTACTTACGAGTTTTTTACTTCAAGTCAAAATATTAAGATACCAAATAATAATTATTCACGGAACAGTGTTTCGTTAGTTACTCATTTTGTTGATTGTCTCGGTGATTATCAATTTGACACATCATAAGATTTTCTTTTTTGATTGATAAGAAAAATAGGATTTAGCGTAGTAGACCGCAAATCTAAATTACTATATTAAATTAGACTTGCGGTCACCCACCGGTACAAAATTGACGGTAATTACCGTTGATTTTTTATATAAAATACTTAAAAGTTGATGTTTTATATAAAATACTAAACTGTAGATTTTTATATGATATATTTTATCTTTCTGCACTACTTCTACATTATAGATTTAAATTATGCCAATTCTCAGACTTCCCCGTGTATGCAATATGCCTAAGAAGGGGTACGACGTATTATCTTCACGTATAAGTGCATAGATTTGGTTGGAATTATGAATACTAAATATTTCTTCACTTACAACTTCATCAATCAAATGTATGACATCACTAACGATCGTAAACATCGTCTAGTAGATGCGGTAGACAAACGTGATTCACACATCTTGCGTACGCGTGAGTCATTCGGCAAAAATCGGCTGACCTCGGCCATTGTCGGCGAAAACTGATTGATCACCATTCGAACTATCCATTGCTATTAATAGAAATATGTATGATTAATGATATAGGAAGTTTGTTTTTATTTTCCCATACACGGAAATATTATAAATATTATCTATTTTGATTGCCTTTTTTAGTAGATATGTAAGTGGAAATTCGTTATCTATTTGCTCCGATTATTTCTGAGAACCAATTCTTGTAATAAAATAGTTCAAAATAGGGTTACGATCTAGTCTAATAAACGTCAAATGTGAACTGCAAAACTGCAATAGTATTTATGTTAATATAAGCTTTTGCCCGCGGCTTCACTCGTGTAAAGGTAGGTTAGGTTATATTAGTAAAATAACCTACTTTTTTTAAAATAAAATATATACCATGTTACTCGGTGATACTAGATTCCAAATGGTGAAATTTTAAAATATCTAGTCTGTCATTTTTGTGTTAAATCCTTACAAACAAACTAACTTTTCTCATTACAATAATAGTATAGATTTGAAGCTTACCTTAATGTAGGCGAATACCATTGTTGAATTTTATTCCGATATTTATAACGTTGAGACCAGAAAACACCAATTTGAACATTTCTTTATTACGACAATTAGCACTCTGATTAAATTAGCTGTGAGATCTAAGACAGTTTAACTTTCCCAGAGATATCAGTCACAATCCCGGGGTTTGCAATATTTACAACTAAAGCAAACTATAAAAGTTATACAGTGCTAGGGCAATACGGAAAATAATAAATATATATTGTAAGAAATAAAAACAACAATACATTTTTCAGATGCGGTTTTCAATTGCCATACAAAAAACGTATTTAACAATATAGCAGGTAGTAGAGCCTCGCTGATTTCAGCATGAATAGGCCGGCTCGACCGGGGAAGGACTACCCTCTCATAGAATATCGACGTGAAATACCAGTATTCCTACTTGTATTTCGTTCGGTGAGTGAGAGCGCCGGAGACCCAATCACCCTCTTTCCCCCTTGCCGCTCCTTCTACTTCCCACTTCCTTTCCTAAGGGGTCAGTAACGCGTAAGTGATGCTTCTGGTGTTACATGCGTCCATAGGCTACAGTGACCACTTACCATCAGGTGAAAGAAAAAAACAACGGGTTGCACTCCGGGAGTGCCGGCAGAAGTGAAAACTTGAATATTAACGTTGTGCATTTTTGAAATTTTGAATGGTTGGGGAATAATTTTGCACGAATTGCTTTAATTATCAGTATAAAAGTACTATCATTTATGTGGTAAAATACAATATTCATTTATTTCGCTATCGTACACAAACATGACAATTCTCCCTCCGTCTTACGAATTTTCGATCAGGTCACGTGTCCTGACGCGAGTTTAACATTTTTACCCATCACATAAAAGTGCACAACGCCGCTAAATAAGTTTTCACTTCAAAATGCGTAATTTTATGATGATCGGTCAAGAAGTTAAGGCGTAACAAACAAACTCACATTCGCATTTATAATATTAGTTAGGATATCTCTATGGTACAAAAAGTAGAGCGTATAGGTACTGAAAACAACTCTGATAACAAACTCATCAACATTTACACTTCTTTGTGAAATTTATTCATTTACGTCACAAAAGTATTCATAAATGTTACAGTTCCATATTCAGTACATCCAATAAGTTTCACGCAAAACAAAAATGTTTGCTTATGATTTCACATACTTTAAGAAAT
Organism: Catocala sponsa; assembly: GCA_963564715.1. NCBI lineage: Eukaryota > Metazoa > Arthropoda > Insecta > Lepidoptera > Erebidae > Catocala > Catocala sponsa. The sequence continues at coordinate 4,636,143 of OY751329.1, forward strand.
TCAGCAGCACTCTTTTGGATCCGCCATTATGTTACAAATATAGTAGTTTAATATCCAAGTTAGTACAACTATGACACAACTAGATTTTACCCGCGGCTTCGCTCGCGTAAATTTAGGTTAGCTTAGGTTAGAAACAGTCATTGAGTCGGTCCGACGCCCTATGTAGTGCCGGGGCGTCGCCGAGGAGTTGTAGACTGCTGGGTGGGTCGATGAGGTAGTAATTTTTTTCAGCAGCCCATCCACTATACAAGGCAGCGACCGTGCACACCGTGGGGTCTTGGTCCGTAGGCCCGAAATATGGGAGAGCCGGACATAACCCTCTCACCTCCCCTTGTGGCGAGAGGGTATGCATCAGGCGAATTTCACCATGAAAAAAAATAGTTGGAAACAGTACTTTTTTCTAGATGAAAGTATCATATATCCTTTTTTGTAAGCCTGTCAACATGTGTGCGAAATTTTATGATGCTTGGTTGAGTAGTTAAGGCATAAAAGCGTAATAAACAAACAAACTCACATTCGCATTTATAAGTTAAGAATATACTACTGAACTTAACTTTCAATATTGATATTAGGGTTGTTGGATTTCACTACTTTGTTTTCGCGTTAGTCCAATGACGTAAATGTAACTGGATGTGCATTAGCCGATCATAACTTTTGCGGGTTTGGATAATAATTATAATCAGACAAAGAATTGTTGCTTTTAGAAATTCAGCTGCCTTTTGTAGAAGTCAGTATAAAAGCTTTTTCTATTTGTAAAAATGAAAAGCATTCTAGTTATCATTAGATTTTTCTATGTACTAAAGGCCAACAGTATACACTGTTTTCTATTGCTTTTTATACCAGAGATTTGACACAACTTTCATGGCGTTACCTGCCTAATTTCTATTTTTAGTAGGTCAAATGATTATCGGATCCTCCTCCTCCTCGCGTCGTATTCCTCATTACTGAGGGTCGTGACTCCCCCGCTGAATCAATTTCTCATGGACTAATTCCCTCCATCTGTTCCGGTCTTTTGCTTCGTGGTTTTATTATCGGATAGGTTTTAGAAAAAAATAATTATTAAATAAAAATTAACTTTCTTTTGTGTCTGGCCACCGGTGTGCTACTGCGACTCAATAAGTTAATTTTGGATTTCTTCTCTATAGCCATGTGTACTCTGAAACTATGATATTATATTCGTCCCCTATATAACGTGTTATCTATACATCTACACAAAAAAAATTAAATTGAAGTCTCTCTTTGACAAAATAACAGCTTTTTACTAAATGCATATGAAAGTTCATATGGTATTTATATAAAAGTCAATATTTAAATTTGTTTCTGTCTGTTTGCCTTTTTGTTCCGGCTAATCTCTGAAACGGCTAGAACAATTTTATTTATTTAATCTTAGGACTGCTTACAGACTAAAATATAATTCTAAAAAGTGTATATTTAATGGCTATACATGTTGGTAATAACAAGCCTCCGCGTAAAATATTAAGAACAAAAACAATCATTATCTAACAAAAGAATACAAAAGAAAAGAAAAGCTAACAATAACAAATAGCAAACACAGTTTGATTATATTACAGTTTCACAGTTTGAGTTCCGCTACCCATTATAAAGAAAGAATTGGCCAAGAGCCTACCTACTGTTCTGGCACTTGTGCAAAATAGGTCTATGTCCAATTCGATAGGCAATTTATTAAATGCCTTCATCACTTGGAAGAATTTGATATTTTGACAGGGCTTACACTGGCAGATAGCTGATGTTACAAGGAGTAACTTAGGCTATGTTTATTTTGGATAACTAAAAATTAAAAATTTATAAACCCCTGACAGAAAATAATAAAAATAGTAATCGGCCATTTTGCGGTGGCGGCCATCTTGGATTTGAAATTTATTATAGTGTATAGTATTCTACTAGTCAAGTCCTTTAATTTGATCCCCGTATTAAGGGGGTTGTGAAAAATATGTAATCTGCTATTTTGTGGCGGCGGCCATTTTGGACCGATTTTCATCAAACATAGCTAAGAACATTTCACATTTCAAACAAAAAAAACTAAATCAAAATCAGTTCATCCGTTCGGGAGCTACGATGCCAGAGACAGACACACATACACAGACACGTCAAACTTATAATACCCCGTCGGTTTTGCGTCGGGGGTTAAAAAATAGGCTCCAGCGAACAAATAAATCCACGCGGTAAAAGTCGCGGGTAACAGCTAGACTAAATAATAATATTATGACATACTTAAAAAACTGTTATACAGGCTTGCCTAACCCTAGGAGATGAAAATATAACAAATCATTACGCCACATGTTATGTTATGTAAGTTTAATTACCTTTTCGCCATTTTGATAGTAAAACACAATAGCTATTATTTTAATAACCAAAACCTTAATAATGCCAGCGTATTACATTTTCTCATGTTTTTCATCATTAAATATACATTACTGTATCTTGACTATATGTTTACATTACATAATAAGTTTTTGAAGCGAAATCTTCTTTAGGCGCATTGAGCACTTCTTGGGTGAACAAAAATCATGGAACTCGCGTCATCGTCACCGAACCCTTTCCATTTTTTAATTATTTTTGGTTTATAAAGAAGTATTTATGATCAAGGATTAAATTTTTTCACTTCTATCGGCAGTCCCCGAAGACAGCCCCAATTTTTTATACATATTATGGCCAATTTTTCTTCATTTGCATGTAAGAATGTGGTGATTTTTACACACATATAGCACTAGACTTCTAGGCGCCTTATCAAGATGAAACATGCACCAGATGAGAAGGACCGCTTACAAACAGACAGACAGAAAGCCTAGAAATAATTATTTTGGCTTCTATACATAGCTTTTAAAGACCCCGTACATATTTTTCTCTATCTTCTATTTAATAATCTTGAGCAGTTATAATTATATTTATAGACGATTCAATCTTAATTACCTTCAACAAAAATCAGTTCTGCTTTTTAAATATTTTATGTCCAAAATATTTAAATATGTAGTCTTGACAATTGGTACTATGCTGTTGTAAAAGCAACTGACAGCTAAACATGGCCAGAAGAGCTATTTTAGAACAGATTTAGAATCTTCAGGATTGAAAGAAATGAGAAAATCAGTCTTTTATATTTGTGTACTTATTATTGGCAAGCTGACTATAGACATCTGATAAAAGTAAAACGAAAATGTTTACCATCTCTTAAATCTATTTATATAAAAAACTCTGTCTCCTTTGCCTTCGTTCATTTTTTTTAAGTTTTCTAATTCTTTGTAGAAGGTTCTTACTTAAAGAAAAGTTAAGAAAATTGAGCAAAAGTTTGGATAATTTTAGAAAACCTAACAACTATTTTAACCACTCAAGTTTGATAGTTCGTCTAAGACAGGATATCGTCTGTCTGGTCACGTAGTAATTTATATTATTGAGAACAAGCCACACGCTGTTTATACTACTACTATTGAAAGTGACTGTAATCCAACTTTTAAGATCTAGATATCGCTTGCAGCAATTTCAACATCGATTGGGAAACATAATACCAATCATTTGGATATAATTGGTCCAAAACATTCGCAGATAAACACTAACTTAACAGGTATAATGATCTAACGAATTTTGGGAGTGCCGCAGGGGTCCTTGATTACAAGCAAAGTAGAATACTTTACAATCGTTAAAACGCAACGTCATTTTCTGCAAATTTGATGACAGGTTTTACACAGCCAATAGATAATATAATCTATCTTGATTGTGCAATAATCCATATCTAAGATCTAACATATAATTTTGCACTTTATTATGCCGTAACACAGTACTGATGTATCATTGATGTGATTTCTTAACATAATAACGTCAACACGTGTTGTTGTATTGCTGTTACGTCACAAATGGGTTAGAAATGCGTTCTACTTTACAACAATTTGTCATAAATAAGATAAAATGTATTGAATAGAGCGTTGCAAATCAAATCAAGCAAATTCAAATAATCATTTAGATGCAAGGAAATAAGCTCGAGTTTTTACATTCTAACTGATTGCAATTTGCACTCAATGATTACGTAGATAAAGTTTAGCATGCCGAATTTAGTTTTTACTGAGAAGCGGTTCTCGTCCAATGCAGCTAGGTGGAGTAATAATATGAGCAAAGTGCAAGGTAACATATTGAAATTGAAAGCCAGAGATTGAAACAAACAGATATTCTGAAATCTGCTTTATATTCTCAAAACACAATTTCTGCTTTAGGAATAACTTTGTATCATGGGAACTTTACATTTACACGCTATTAAGGAATACAAAGAACACACAGACTTAGAGCAATAATTTGTAGGTCACACAATTTTTTGTCCTGTCTGGGATTCTACTAATAATATTCGCGTGGCACTTGAACCTCAACGCTATCTGTATAGTGATGCTCCGGGATCTTCCAAGGCACTGTACTGGGTCCGTTCTCGACGCTCAGATATAGGACCATTTGAGCTATTACTACATAATGATCCATGATATTAAACCCTAAAGAGACTCCTTTAGGGTTTAGATTATTGTTGATGATGATGATGAATCTCATCAAGTCATCTTGAGAATGACTATTGAAAAGGCTAAGCATAAGTTTGTTTATATCTACGCCTGTTATGACATGTTGTTTGTGTTCGTAGTATTGCAAATAGCATAAGTGCCAACGGTCCATGACATTCTTGACCAACATGGATTACGTCATCATTACCAACGTTCTTATATTGCATTCGATGATAGTGATTGGAAAAATGTAATAGATGATGTTGCTTTATAGAGTCTTAATCATCAATACATATTTATCACAATGATTTTAATGTCATTGATCTTTATTAACATACATTATAAATCCAAATTGTTTGCAACATTGTACCTAAAACAAAGCATTCATACATAATGAATGCTTTGATTTAGGAACTACGTTGCGAGAATTGTTTTTTTTGAGAAAAAGGGTAATGGCAAATGTGTGTAATATATTTTAATTTATTTGTAAAGTGAAAACTTCTTAAGGCGCGTTGAGCACTTCTTGGGTGAACAAAAATCATAGAACTCGCGTCATCGTCACGCTTCGTCATCGCCACGCTTCCAAGCTTTCCATTTTTGAATTAATTTAGAATATTAACAATATCTCAGAAATGGTGCGTCCTACGCAATAACGAAATTTTGACCCCCTTAATAACTCCTAAGAGAGTATCAGGAATCCGACAGGCCCCTGTTTTTTCTTTTTTGATTTATAAAGAAGTGTTTATGATCAAGGATTAAAGTTTTCACTTCTATCGGCAGTCCCCAAAGACTGCCCCAATTTTTTTGTATAACTACTTTTAACTCCCGCTCTAATAATAAATACTATGTCACGGTAATCTTTAGAAACATTCAAACAACGGACACAAAATATGTCATATCCACGATATTTTGCGTAGTAGATATAGCGAGGCAACAATTTCAATCTCTACGCCATCCGGTAGTTGACGATGAAATATCAAATTACAACTCGAAGAGGGCAGTAGTAAACTGAGAAGCACAACTAGTTGTTTTAATATTAAGAAACATTAAATGCGGCAAACTCATGAAGCTGGTGATTCGCAATATCAAAAAGAAAGGATCTGAGATAAGTTAAGATAAAGTCTAACAGGGTTTAATACGACGCATGTCCGTGCAAAGCAACTGGCAGCGGGTTTTATCCGTCCAATCACTGCAATTAACTCTATAAAGGCAGTGGATTCACTTAATATTATAAAACAAAGTAGTTATTCGTATCCATCTGTGTGTGTGTGTGTGTATGTGTGTGTGTGTGTGTGTGTGTGTGTGTGTGTGTGTGTGTGTGTGTGTGTGTGTTATTTAGTTCTTCTAAATGTCATTACGGATTTTGATACAACAACAATGACTTTTCTCTTCTATGTATTTATAAAACTAATAAAAATATATTATTGAAAAGTCATTGTTTCGTAAACAAGCTGTCAAAAAATTTTATTGTCGATCTAAGTCAAAGTCAAATCAAAGTCAAAAATCATTATTTCCATAAAATGTGCAAATAATTCTTGGATACGTCAATTCACTATTATATTAATAAAAAAAATAACAATAAATAGAAGGAAATAAAAATTTAGCATTGAGAAAAGCCTGTTCGAGGAGTAGGGATTTGATGAGAAGAAGCAGGCAAGAAACTCATGGCCACTCTTTTCAATCACCAAATGTTTACATCAATACAATTCAATGTTATATTATTTTCCTTATATGAGCTGATATGTGTAGTTGTTACAGTTATTTATTTCAATAAGACTTAAAAAGTAATCTACGTAAGATCGCTTCTTATATTTACAAAATTAACAAAATAAATGTTTTACAAATTTTGTGAAGATGGCATCTTCCAATGTTCATGGCATAAAAATAGAACATGTCCTAGATTAATACGTACGATAGGTCATTTCATATCAGTATACGTCCCTGTGAGACTAAAGCGGGCCAAGCTAAACCAAAAACTTATTTATAATATAGGAAAAGAAGTACAATCACGACAACTAAATTGTATGAGTCACCTGACCTTGAATATGCCGATGACATCATCAAAGCATGACCTTCCCCACTGCGGGCAAAAGAGAAATCGTGAAATAACGCCGGTTAAGCAACCGCGGCCGGTAAATAACCGTGTCAACAGAACTGTTTGTTTGTTTGTTTATATTTTATATGTAATTGTCGTGACGATCGTGATGCGAAAGTAGACATTTTTCTCGGGGTGTTGTAAGTGACTGAGGGATAGTATCGAAATGATTATGCCTTATCTGTCTGGTGAGGTAAGATAGGCGAAGGTAAGATAGTGCTGATTATGGAGTCCCAGATTCGACATATGGGTGGAGCAAAGTACCTATTATTTTTTAACATTATTATGCTTTCTTTTCTTATGCAAGTGATACTTTTGTGTTTTAAATAAAAAATAAAGAACTATTATTATAATTAAAAGAAGTAAAATAACATAGTTAAATATTCCTGAAAGTTTAGGTAGAAGTATGTCAGTGACATTTTTGCACTTATGTTCATATTATGTTAAAGTCTCTCTTGTCGAGACTAGTATCTACTTGGTATAGAACTCCAGGTACCCTATTTATAATTTTCTTTCAGAAAACCTGATAACATTTTCACGAACCAAATAAAAAACCCAAGACATCACGAGCCACAAGTAACTGCAAGCTTTATCCACGGCACTTATAAGCAGGTTATATAAAATTATAATAAAAACGTAAATCAATTTTTCTTTGTCCGTACGTCTGTCTATATTAATCTCCATAATAGTTGACTTGTTTGTAATTTTTAGTAAATGATAACATTTACCTACTGTTGTTTTATTTCATACAAAATTCGTAAAATTTAAAATGCGTAAATGATACAATAATATATATGCGCGTATAAAATTGCTGACATTTACTAGTCCGTATAAAGATTGACCCAAATAAAATGGATTGGTTAACAAACACCGCCAAAATGTAAACTTCTTGAAACCATAATCCATCACTTGAAGCGACAAGGCATTCATCCTTTCATTAGCTTATGAAACTGTTGACATTTTCTTTGTTACTTTGCTCTCAGTGTGGAAAGTTAGTATGAGCAATAGTGTAGAATTTGAAAGTCCTTTTAGTAGGTACTCATTTCTTGACGGTAATAAATTGTTGGCTTAGCAAACTAGCATTCTTCCTCGTATGAGCAATGTTCAGAAAATAGTACCATAATTCTTCTTCTCCTTAGCCTTTATTATTCCCAAGTCACTTGAGGTCGGCTTTCTAGTCTAACCGGATTTGACTGGATATCAGATACACGGAGCGGCTGCCACCTGACCTCCGCAACCCGAAGGCTAACGATACCCTAAGGCTAGACCTGTGTCAGGATATTAGAGGACACTGACTTCCCAATAACGACTGCCATAGATGTTCATGACAGCCGGGACCGACGGCATAACGTGCTCTCCGAGGCACGGAGCAGGCGATAATTGTCAATCAATACGCACATAATTTCGAAAAGTCATATAACTTTCGAAACTGAGAGGTGCGCGACGTGGGTTCAAACCCGAGACCCTCTGCATTGCAGTCTGTTGGTCTCCCCATTGAGCTATCGCTGCTTAGTACATAGTGCCATAATTAATGGGAGTAAAAGAAAGTAGATTTTATAAAATGAAACAATCTCTATTTTAACACTGGGATTTCGTTCAAACTAGAATATGTTGGCTAAGGAAATATCTCCAACGTATAAACGATCAAAGCCAAGCAATTTTTGTAGGTCGACCTATGAAATTTTCTTCCCTATATTTAATTTTGTAATTACAATTCAATATATCATAGCCATATTGATATTTTTTTACTTTTTCATTGCTTTATTGAATGATATTGTTAATACGTATTATTATTAAACTACAATTATAGTAATATCGTCTACAATAATTTGTGTTCAAGTTGTCATATTATAGTGCTTCTTCGGATTTGTGCTGCAATTTACTATATTTCGAAGTGGTTGCTGTTTTTAATAATTTAAAGCAAAGAATACTTGGCCTAAACTGTAGCAACGATACATGTAAAATGTTAAATCCGAATACAAAAGACGTAAGCTTACACCGATTTTCATCGTAGCAACAGCAATATCATGGGTCCTAATATTATATTTGTGCATTGAAAAGGATTTCAGGATACCCAAAGGAAATGCTGTGTTATAAACTAATAATGTATCAAGGATCACAACTTGCTCTGTTGTAGTTCGTTTGGTGACAAGGCTATGCCGCAATTGCCTACCCAGTTACTTTCTTCCACTTCATACCTTGGTTTGAGACATTATAAGACCTACGTCCTTGGTAATCAAAATATTAAATGTTTTTAAATGAAGTTAAATTAGTTGTCTACATAAGGCAGAGATCTGGAACCACCTGTTATTATTTTACAAATGCCATGCTATTTATTATTCCGAACTGAAACACTTGCGTATTGAATGTATCCAAGTGTTTTCGGCTTGCTTGCTTATTCGGCATTTGATCATCTTAAAACATCAGTATATAAAACCTTTACATTTATTTTATTACATCAGCAGGGATAGTCTTATAGAATATTGTTAGACTGCCACGCAGAGATCTGGAGTTTGAATACACGGCACGTCTGACTTTTCTTGGTTATAAGTGTATAAAAGAAAATTTTGTTAGAAATTCTGCATGTCTGAAAGGTCTACATAATATTCACGAAGACGTGTGAGGTCTGCTAGCCCGATTTTGGGCAGTGTGGTGGACTATAGTCTAATCTTTCTCACAGAATAAATTTCTTTGAAAATGCTCAGCAGTGGAGAGTTATAAACATTGTTCATAAATTATTATTTTTATAGACATCGATATATAGTGTTATATTGCCTTGTGATTCAAGTCAATACCCGACTTTATTATTTATGTATTGGTAATACAAAAACAAGCAACGATTATATTCGAATCATTATTATCTAAAACTGTTCGAATATAACAACTTTGGATTCATTCAAACGATTACTCGATTATATCACACAATTTGGACGCAAACAGCTGAATGCGATATGAATCGATAGATGATGTTAAAAGTCACATATCGGTTTTGACCCTTTTTGTTTGGCAATGTGTCAGTATTTCTTGTTCGGTAGTACTGTCATTGACATACCAAATTACATGTTCCAATGACGTCGTCATAAAGTGATAGTAAGGTCATTTGACTCAATGATATAGTGCAGCGTCTCTGATTGTTTCCTAAAAAGGAGTCCAGTACAACATTTCGGAGAAATATTTTGAGTCACTTTTAAAACATTAACTACTATAAAAGCATAAAGTACGTGAAGCAATTGCAAGGAATTTTATTCTTCAGCAATATGTCAGATGATTTTACAGTCAAGAAATATGGATATCATATCTATTTTATTTTTATTTCATGTCAGTACTATGAAACCTGCTAAATATCACGCTATTATTTTTATATATGTATATACACCTATGTGTATGGTAATAATAACATAATATGAAACATGGTTTTGATACCATCTATTTATATGTGTAATCCAAAATTTTACTTTTGAGGTGAAAACTTCTGTAGGCGCGTTGAGCACTTCTTGGATGAACAAAAATCATAGAACTCACGTCATCGTCACGCTTCCACGCTTTCCATTTTTGAATTATTTTAGAATATTAACAATATCTCAGAAATGGTGCGTCCTACGCAAAAAATAACGAAATTTTGACCTCCTTAATAAACCATAAGATAGTATCAGGAACTAGCATCCGACCCACCCCGTTGTTTTTTTTTAAGTAGAATTTTCTTTAGGCGCTTTGAGCACTTCTTGGGTGAACAAACATCATGGAGCTCGCGTCATCGTCACCGAACGCTTCCCATATTTTTGAATTATTATTGGTTTATAAAGAAGTGTTTATGAGCAAGGATTAAAGTTTTCACTTCTATTGGCAATCCTCAAAGACTGCCCATTTTTTTTGCAATGTTAAATGAATATCTAAACATAAAATTATTTCTTAAAAAGTTATAAAAATAGAATACTACTAATTACAGTGTTAACTATTAGATATTGCGATTTATTATTATTTTTATAATCCCACAATATTTAGTAACTTATGTCGCTGATTGTATATTAGTTAGTTCTATTATTGACGGTTCGTCACTACATAGATACTAATACCGACACTGAAACTTTTATACATTCAAGATTTTTTCATTTAATATTTAATAATTTAACACTAATTATTTCTAAAAAAGGAGAAGGTTGTCGTCAGTAACAAACAAACATCCGGCATCAAAATAAGTGTGATGTGTTAGAACAATATTTGTCATGTACGGAGTACACTCAAGACTAATTGTTTTCAATATAATAAATTTTATTATTTCTTCTCCAAATGATGCCTTTTTTGGAAGTCTTTTTTGATATGGCGTAGCAGATTTTTACTAACTTTTATATGAGCATTAGCTACTTATTGAAATTAAAACTATAATGAAGGGAAGCCGAACTCTCTTGGAGAATTACGTTGTTTAACATCTCTGTCAAATCAAAGGGAACATTAAGAAATAATATAATATGTAAAATATCGACAAAAGAAAATTCATCGATTTTTGAACTATTATTAAATTATTATTTACGTTTTCCCGAAACCTTGACTTCAGCTTAAATTAAATATGTAAAATTCCTTGAATCGAACGACAAAACTATGGACTAAATTCAAATTATAAATATTTATACAAATCATTTATACCAAGATCATTGCTAGCCGAAATAATTTTTTATGAATCAAGCGATTCGTAAAAAAATATTTCACCGATATTAATGAAACATTTTTTATTGCGAAGTAATACATTATATATTCGAAAAGATAAAACTTTGTACCCCTTTTTAAGCCTAAATCAAGCACAGAACAGTTGGGATTTGGCATAGTTAAAGTTTATATGGAGCAGTGCAGAATGACAAAAGAAAAAGATTTATTGAATCATAGAAGGTCTGCCTCGTTGTCGCAGCGTTATCGAATGCGACTGCAGTGCATGAAATCGCAGTTTATGGCTTTGCTCATCTCCGCTCCGCTCCAGTATGCAATCCTATTGGTTAATATTTCTCCGTTTCTTCGCTCCGCAGCCTTGCTCCTCTTCAATGGACAGGCAGCCTAAATCTCGGGTCTGGCAAAGTGTTATTGAGATTTTCTATCAAGAAATTCTCAGCAGCAGCCAGGAGTTCGAAATTGTGCTCGATCAACGGCAATAGACTTGCCTTTCCGAAATATGGTTGTAATATTATCTGCCTACCCCTCCGGGAATATAAGCATAGTACTATATACTAACTAATATTATAAATGCGAATGTGAGTTTGTTTGTTTCGCTTCCATAAAATTTGGAATACGCATTGTCAGGGGTACAGAAAAGGGCATAGGTTTCTTTTTATCCACAAAAAAGTATTGTTACTAATCTAACCTACATTTACGCGAGAGAAGCCGCGGGCAAAATCTGGTCACGTTAATAAATTGTTGTCGAATTTCAACTGCTGGGCGAACTAGTAGTAATACGATAAATGCTTCTAAGTCACAAAGCGCTATTATTACGCACACATACTACGCGAGTTTTAGCCGTCATAGCCAAAACATTGCGTAGTAACATAGGTATTTTAGCCTTTATAAGAGCAGGCACCAACAAGTAGTGTTTTATTTATAGAATAAACACAATCAGCCTTTAGTTATTCACGTTTTATGACTTTGAGATTTAAGACTACTGGCTTTAGTTACTAGCTGAGTCAAGCTATATCCCATTTCATACATCCTCAAAGAAGATTAACGTTTTATCAAAGTAGGTAATTAATCAATGTGATCAGCAGAATTGGAGGTAATTGTCGGAGTCTGTGTTGTGCCGGTAAATAATGTCACTAGGAAACGCGTGTTCAATGGCGGTCATTTTACTAATTTAGAAGACACGTGTAAGTTTCGCGATTGTTGGCGGAACAGTCAAAAGATTGCAAAATTGCACGGTGACACATTCGAGTATCGATTTTTCGAGTGGCAGCAATCGAATATTTAAATCGTGATTTAAGTTTTTATATTAACTAGCGGTCGCCTAGTGCTCGAAATTCGACCAAAGTTTGCCTGTAAGATATTGCTGATATAATATGTCATTATATATTGACATATGTAACCATAGTTACGCGCTTCGACTGCGTGTGTCAAATGCATAGTTGTGTGCGTGTAGTGCTTTTTCATTAATTTAGTGTATTTCTAATACATATTTTATATAAATATTAGGATTCGCCCCTCCTTCTCCATATAAACTTTAACTGTGCCAAATTTCATACTTTTCCGTCCGCGCAATTTTCGTAAAAAGGGGTACAAAGTTTTTGCTTCACGTTTTAATATATAGATTGTTTCAAATAATTATTTCTACTTTGGGAATCGAAATCAAAACCTCATGCAGAGAAGTCGCATACATTGCTACCGCTCAGTCGATATGTACTAATTTATTTACGGTTTAAGAAATTGTAAAGAAATTTTTGTGGCAGATATTGCGATCATAGGTCAGTCTGAGTATTAGTTTTGCTCATTCCCTCTTACATGAGACAGTACAATATCCAAAAACAAAATTTCTGCTTATCCCTTCGAAGATTGTGTATATTTACTCTCGAATATTTTTGTGCTTAAATATTTCCGTTAGCGTTTTATTCAAGACGTTTTGTTTTGTAAAAACATATAACACCTGAATCTGTACATGTTAACACGAATAAGGTATCCCATTTATTTAAAAGGTTAACTGTTTGGGTTGTTTTTTGCTAGTACTTATTCTGGATAAATATATTGAGAATGGCTTCACGTCTAGAGTGCAATGAATGAGATCATACTTTTCCCTCTGCTCGCTCTCAAATTCGATGCTTTGACCGCTGAGCATATTTCATTCTTCGTCTACATTCAAACGATAGGAATGTCATGTTTGCTAGAAACCGATACCGATGCGTCTACTTTTCACACGACAGTAGCAAATGTGCAATCAGCCTAAAATTGCAAATGCACTTCAGTTCATAACTGTACTTTAATTACCAAAGCATGTATGTTTTTTGCACCGGTGTTAAAATTGCATTGATGTGAAATGTGATAAGAGACCGCTATGTACAGTTAAGTGCTAAAGTGGCTGATTAAATTACAAAATTACACTTAACGATAACGTGTTCCCTCTGTGTGAGTACAGACACACCCACATAGGCACGAATATGAACTGCGATCGGTTCAAGTCGGTCAAATATGAATTGCTGCATATTTGCGATTTTATTCTTAAGGGTAAAAGGGTTTTAATCGCACGCTACTGTCTTTGCAACAAAGTTGTTATATTATAAGCCTACATTATACCAGCTGAGTTCAGGTCACACATAATAGTAAATCGTATCGTAAAAATTTTCCAACTGTAATATTTTATTGGGTTGTTTGCTACAAATGTATCTAAAAATTATTATACAAATCTTTGCCTAAACCGGCAATCTAATCCAAGAAATTACGATAGACCATTGATGTCGGGAACTCGTATATATGTATAGTAACGTACAACAAACTTCGTATGCGTTATTTAGACTCCAGTACATGTATGCAGTAATGTGTAATTTAGTACAACGCCATCTGTTATTGTTAGCTCTAACTACGTCGTGAAGTCCGCCACAGTAGTAAATTAAAAGAATTATAACACGAAACAATGCTATCATAGCTTCATACGCACACACCTACAAGTATTAGGTACCTACTTCGTCATATTTAGTTTTACAGAATAATATTTATTTATTTAGTTTTACAGAAGGCTTACGGACTAATTAAAACTATGAAATATAACAATTATTAACATTTTCAGTTTGCCAATTAAAAGTCCTCACATGTATATAAAAAAAAAAGAATGACGATTTTTGTACTCGTTTTAAATATAAGAAAAAAAAGTATTTTCATTCAGTCAATCCTGTACTGATTCGGTATTAGTGCTCACATTAACAAAGTATGAATTGGCCAATTGCTGCCTCATGGTGGCAACACTAGTGCAAAACAGATCGATATTCAGGTCTCGTGCAAGCGCATTGAAACTTACAGCACTTCTTCTGGAAAAGGCATTACCCCTATAGTTTGTTGAACTAAAAATATATATATATCTAGTATACCTAGTTAATAGCTCGAGAACAGGCATTTTTTTAGCCATTTATAATTACAGTATGAGTAATTATAGATCTTTTAAATGACTATAATTATTGCTTGCGTTATTATCTTAGTGCGCGTCTGTACCTACTGCGCTTTGGTTGTCAACTTGTCACACATATGCAGCTGTTAATATAACAGTTTTATATATATAAGTATAAGTTAAATCAAGTTTTACAACAATCAATTGTTGCTTAAATGTACCTACAACAGGGATACGGGCCTGGCACCTTTAATACAAGTTGTTTCAACAACTTAGCAAAAGTGCTGGTCACCATATAGTGTGAGACTGTAATAGTTATAAGGAATTTTATTACCAATATTTTTATTTTTAAAACTATGTACCGCTATTTTATTTGTGGTGAAATAAACTTTATTATTATTATTATTCTCTTTATTAATTTTCTTTCTAATAGTTACTTTTTTAAATATAAATATAAAAACTATACATATTTAAAAATATAAAAATTGAAATGACCCACCGACATCAGGAACAGGGTCCAAGCTGCCGGTGGTTAGGGCCCCAGTGAGAGGAATCTCCTCACAATACGCGCCGAGTCTAGCAGTACTGCCTTTTGGATCAAGGACTTGATCCAGCCATCTAACGCAAGCCTCTGCAGGTGGTGGTCGAGGATCTTAGGTATTAAACCATTGACTGTAATGACTATCGGCACAATGATCGCCGAGTCCACACGCCACATGTCGGCAATCTCGTAACCTAGGTGCAGGTATTTCAACTCTTTTTCTTTTTCAGCTTTCACAAGATTCTCGTCATGTGGAATGGTGACATCGATGATCATTGCTCGGCGTTCCAATCGGTCTATCAGCACAATATTTGGCTTGTTCGTCACAATTGTCCTGTCAGTAATGATAGACCGATCCCAGTACAAAGTAGCACGGGCACATACCTGTAATACGGCACTTCAGATTCCACAAGGTCATACTTCAAGGCAAGTTGCTGATGGACAATCCTGGCTACTTGGTTGTGTCTATGCAAATACTCTCCATAAGCAAGACGAGAACAACCGGAGACAATATGTATATAATAATTATTATTATTGGTTCAGTAGCGTAGATGAATAGACATGAAAATGAAGATCGTGAAGTTCAGAGTTTGTTTTCTGTTTCTAACAGATAAATGCTTTTTTAAATACTGGTATGTGTTTTTGAGGGTGATTGGGTCTCCGGCACTCTCACTCACCGAACGAAACACAACAGTAGGAATACTGCTATTTCACGTCGATATTCTGTGAGAGGGTAGTCCTTCCCCGGTCAAGCCAGCCAGCAACATAGTTTTTTTGTCCCGTATAAGATTTGAACCCACAACACTCGACGCAGCGGCAGCCGCGAGTCGCCCATATAAACCACTATGCCATCCGCTCAGTCAAAATAATAATACCAAACATTCAATATGAGGTAGCTACTCGTACTTGACCGTTTTTTTCTGTCGTGTCCAAGTCCATTTCAAAAACTGGTTTCGGCAACGCATTAACTTCATTTCGTAAACTTATTGTGTGGCTTTTGCCGAAAAATATCCAGTTACCGGTTACTCTTGGTAACGGGTTTCTGTTTTATTTTGTGGTTGTTTTAACCGAAATATCAAAACTGCCTGTCTCAATTCAAATCTGAAGAAGTTGAGATTTGTTTTCAATTGACATAAGTTAACGATCTATATTATTTTAGAGGCTGACTATTTAGTCTTATAGCATAAGTTTGCGACTGATCGCCAAGTCTCGGGCTCAATAATTTATTTAAGGGATTAAATAATAATGACCACCAAAAATACTAATTGCACACCAAAATAATTATTATGCTTACTAAAATATAATATATAAAGAGATCAAACTAAGTCGACGGATCAAACTAAGTCGCTCATATTTTTGGGTGGGTTTAAGAAGGAACCTAACATAACTTAACCCTTCCGAGACGGAATGCAGTCATTTGAGGCGTATAGGTGCTCGTCATGATATATTTTAGTAAGCATATTTTGCTGTGCAATTAGTATTTTTGGTGGTCATTATTATTTAATCCCTTAAATAAATTATTATATATAAATCTTCTTCTTTTCTCCTTAGCCTTTATTATTCCCAAGTCACTTGGTGTCGCTTTTCTAGTCTAACCGGATTTGACTGGATATCAGTTTTTACACAGAGCGACTGCCATCTGACCTCCGCAACCCGAAGGCTAACGATACCCTAAAGCTAGACCAGTGTCAGGATATTAGAGGGCACTGACTTCCCAATAACGACTGCTATAGATGTTCATGGCAGCCGGGACCGACGGCTTAATGTGCTCTCCAAGGCACGGAGCAGGTGATAATTGTCAATCAATACGCACATAATTTCGAAAAGTCATATAACTTCCGAAAGTCAGAGGTGCGCGAGGTGGGTTCGAACCCGAGACCCTATACATTGCAATCTATTGGTCTCCCCACTGAGCTATGGCTGCTGCACTAATTATTTTGTATAAATATTATTATTATATAAATTATTATGTTGTCTAAGATTTGAACCTACAACGCTCAGGGCGGCGACAACGATGAAGCAAGCGTTTTATTTTGGAGTTTATCTTATTTAAGATTGATAACTATTGTTCCCTTGAGATGTATTTAATTTTAATATGTTACACATATTTTATACAAAAACTGGTTTTTATGAGGTCATCCGGTTCATCTTTATTACGAGATATAAACTAACGCCAATAATCAATTAGATTGACTAGTTATAGTAGCTAATCGAAATGTATTTTATAATCACTAATAATAATATTATAAAATAAAATCTCCCGCCGCGTCTGTCTGTTTGCGATAAACTCCAAAACTACTGAACGGATTTTCATGCGGTTTTTACCAATAGACAGATTGATTTTTAGGGCAGGCTTAAAGGCGTCTACAATTTATTTTTGTGAAGGTTTTGTATTACCCGTGCAAAGCTGGGGCGGGTCGCTAATTCATTTAGCTATCCGCCCCAATGGATAAGGCATTGGATTTGCGATCGAGAGAGGTCACGGGTTCGATTCCCGCACAAGTCAAACATTTGTATGCATGAACATGGATGTCTTTCATGTATGTATTTAGAAAAAAGTATATATTATGTATACAAGCTCTGCTTAGTTTGGGCTAGATAGTGTTGTGTGTATGTGATAGAATATTATATTATATTATAAATTAAACAACGGACAAATAACACCCAAAACAACTATATATGGAACTTAATTTTTTTTTGTCGTATCGAACTTAGAACATTTACCGCAGTGGCGAGGTATCACTATTACCACTACACCGTACATGCAATAAATATTAATTTAAAAAAAATACATCACGATTGTCTGTCCATGCTACATCTATAGACACCGTTCTACTATTGAGATTGCTCTACCTGGGACTTGAACTTGGAAACTCACGATAGGTTGTAAACTTATGACACTCGACAAATGAAGCCTTAACTATACATCTATACAAATAAATAAAATTGAAGTGTCTATTTGTAATGTCAAAATAACAGCTTTTAATCTAATGCATATGAAAGTATATAAGGTACCTATACGAAAATATATATTTTTAAAATTTTATCTTTCTGTCTGTCCCGCGTAATCTCCGAAACGGCTGAACCGATTTTGACGGGACTTTCACTGGCAGATAGCTGATGTTATAAGGAGTAACTTAGACTACTTTGATTTTAGAAAAAAAATAGGGTACCGCGGAGACAAACACTTTTTAGTTAAAATCTAGGCGGACGAAGTCGTAGGTAACAGCTAGTATAAACTAAAGATGCCATACTCCATGCAGATAACGAAAATATTATTACAGAAATAAACACCACTGTGTCCAAACTGACAAAGAAAATTGTAGTGTTGCAATTTTACATAATATAATAATAATTACCAACGTACTATTACTTAGTAAAGACGGACATATTATATTAAATTTATTCATGATAATATAATATTTAAATTAAGAATATATTCACCAAATAATATCAGGGTTGGTTTGAGGCATAAGCCGCAAACTAACAATAATCCCGAGTGGTAACCTCATTTTTATTATATATGTACCTATTTTCTGTTTTTTTCTGTGTGTAAAATATTCATGTAATAATATGTATTCTTATGTTTTGAAAATAAATACTTACTTACTTACAATCAACGTAATATACCACTACTTAAATTTTAATATGTTCATTAAATAAACATAATAAAATATGGTAACCCCCACATACGTCGTAATTAATTTTAAAAAGAAAAATAATTCTAAAATTGATCATAAAATATAGCTATATCCTATTAGAATAAAATTCAAAATCTGTTGATTGAATCGCACAATCTACTAACCATAAATAAAAAGGAAGCATTTAAAAATAGAAAATACAAACGGATTGGTCGTTAACAATAATATTCAAATACGAAATACGCAAACGAATCGTCTAATTAAAAACAAAATAATTCAAAAATCTATTGTACTTACCTACAATACGCAACGCGTAAAATCTACTACCCACTATTCAAAACAAATAAACAAATACTGCCTTACTCCTTGCAAACATAAACAACGATTGCTCAATGAAAATCAAGCCGAGTTGTTTACACGCCTAATTAATTTATTTCCGTACGAAAATTAACTTGTAACATTGTAAACAAACTAGAAATTCTTATTAAATAAATATTAAATGAAAAATGTAATTAAATGAAAAATAAATGTACCTTTTAAATGGAATGTAAGTCACAAATCCCTTCACTTAAACCTTAATGCATCACTTTCGTCACGATTGTGCAAAGTCGGACACTACAACAACGTTTTACTTGCACGACGTCGAACGATCAACTAAGCAGTGCACTGTGCAAATTGCGCAAGCGGCGGACCAATCGGTGGCTAAAATACCTTGACCTTTCATTTCAACGCCCTTTACGAACTTCACGTTGAATATAGAAGGGTGAGGGTTCTACATATAGTGGTATCATAATATTTGGCTCATTACAAGGCGATCGTAAGGCTTTGATGGGGTTCAGTGACATTCGAAGTTGTTGGGAATTCCGAAGGTATTGCACTGCCAAGTATATGTATTACGTAGTTATAAAAGGAAAATACAATAATTCGATTTGGGGTAAAGTCCTAGGACTTACATGTTTACTAGTTAGATGTTATTAATCATCTTGTTTGCACTAGCTGTACCTGCGGCTTTGTTCGCTTCTCTTTTTTTTTCTCTGGCACTCGGCACTGACTTCCCAATAACGACTGCCGTAGATGTTCATGACAGCCGGGACCGACGGTTTAACGTGCTCTCCCATGCACGAAGCAGGCGATAATAATAATTGTCAATCAATACGCACATCATTTCGAAAAGTCATGTAGCTTCCGAAAGTCAGAGGTGCGCGATGTCGCGCGGCGGTTCGAACTCGAGACCCTCTGCATTGCAGTGTGTTGGTCTCCCCACTGAGCTATTGATGTTTGCTGCGGCTTTGTTCGCTTCAATTATGATATGGATATAGCAAAACAAATTGCGATTGTATTGATACGAACATAATCTCACGCTTTTGTGCCCGAAGGGTTAGGTACAGGAGTTACATCCTGATTACGCTATAGTTGTTCTAGGTCTTACGTGATATTACAGTTCCAGCGACCCACCCATCTTACGAAGCAGCGAGCTGGCATACCATGGTGGTTTTAGTCGGTAGGCCTGCAGTCTCGGGAGAGCCCGACATAGCCCTATCACCTTCCCTTCTCCCCTTGTGTCGAGGAGGTATACATCAGGAGGATATAGACAAATTAAAAAGAAAAAAATTGGGGCAGTCTTTGGGGACTGCCGATAGAAGTGAAAACTTTAATCCTTGATCATAAACACTTCTTTATAAACCACAAAATAAAAAGAAAAGGGGCGGGTCGGATGCTAGTTCCTGATACTCTCTTAGGAGTTATTAAGGGGCTCAAAATTTCGTTATTTTTAGCGTAGCATTTCTGAGATATTGTAATATTCTAAAATAATTCAAAAATGGAAAGCGTGGAAGCGTGACGATGACTCGAGTTCTATGATTTTTGTTCACCTAAGAAGTGCTCAACGCGGCTAAAGAAGATTTCACTTCAAAAAATAGGCGTGTCTATAATATTGCCGTCAACCAGGCCCGCTTCTGAAAACATTTAGGATTCATACACAGATAAATTTTCAGTAGCAACATAAATTAATGGTGTTAATGAAAATTACTTTTAAAAAGAAAACAGTAGTGTCAAACCCGGGAATGGATCTCGAGATCTCATGCACGGCTGTTTTATTTATTACCGCTATGACATACAGACTGTCAGGTAGGTAATTGATTGAAATAACACAGTCATGTCAAATATTGTGCAACATTTTGAAGACAGTCTGCGTTGAGAATTGCTAAGTGCACGGATGGCGTAATGGTTTAAGCGGTCACCTTGCCGATGACACTGCGCCGAGTGTTGTGGGTTCGAATCCCATACGGGACAAAAATTTGTGTGATTAACAAATAGTGGTGCCGAGTCTGGGTGCAGTATGCACCCGTTGTATGAATGTTGTAATACCCCTCCCCCCCCCCCCCACAGCAGACGAATTATTCCTACCGCGGGAGTTGTCTGTTTAAAAATAAATCTGGAAAAACAACGGGTTGCACTCCGGGAGTGCCGGCAGAAGTGAAAACTTCAATATTAACGTTGTGCATTTTTGATATTTTGGAATGGTTAGGGAATAATTTTGCACGAATAGCTAATAATACTATTATTTATGTGGTAAAATACAATATTCATTTATTGCGTTATCGTACACAAACATGACAATTCTCCCTCCGTCTTACGAATTTTCGATCAGGTCACGTGTCCTGACGCGAGTTTGACAATTCTCCCTCCGTATTACGAATTTTCGATCAGGTCACGCGTCCTGACGCGAATTTAATTTTTTTTACCCATCACAAAAAAATGCACAACGCCGCTAAAGAAGTTTTCACTTCAAACGGACCGAAGTAACTACTTACGCCCGGTTTCTGAAGGACACCCAACCCAACATAAAATTTGAATTGATTGAAACGCATTAATTGTGTCGCTGTGATTGGCTAGCTAAATAAGCACTAGCCAATCAAATCACTGGATATGAACTTGATTTTGACACGTCGTTAATTACTTACCTACTTTTCTTTGTAAGTTGCAAAGAAAAGTGCAACGTTTAAAAAATTGGGTGTGTGTGGCCACCACGCTGGCCCAGTGTGGGTTGGTAGACTTCACATATCTTCGAGAACATTATATAGAACTCTAAGACATGCGCGCTTCCTCACGATGTGTTTCTTCGCCTTTAAAGCAATCGATAATCTAATAAATAAAGTCAGAGATGCGCGCCATGAGTTAGTAGCAAGTATCAGTACTCGCCTCGCTGATTTCAGCATGAATGGGCCGGCTCGACCGGGGAAGGACTACCCTCTCATAGAATATCGACGTGAAATACCAGTATTCTTACTGTTGTGTTTCGTTCGGTGAGTGAGAGTGCCGGAGGCTCAATCACCCTCTTTCCCTCTTCCCGCTCCTTCTCCTTCCCACTTCCTTTCCTAAAGGGTCGGCAACACGCAAGTGATGCCTCTGGTATTGCAGGCGTCCATAGGCTACGGTGACCACTTACCATCAGGTGGTCCGTATGCTTGTTTGCCACCTTAGTCGTATAAAAAAAGGTATTTTGTCCTGGATTACAATAACCCTATGTCCTTTTCTGTATCCCTTACAACGTGTATACATGCGAAATTCTAAGGAAAGCCCAATCATGATGATTGGGCTAGTAGTTATGGCGTGAAAGCGTAACAAACAAACTCACATTGGCTTTTATAATATTAAGTTAGGATTGTATTGAAAAACAAATGGGTGGTAGCACGGATGGCGTAGTGGTTTAAGTGGTCGCCTCGCCACTGACACTGCTCCGAGTGTTGTGGGTTCGAATCCCACACGGGACAAAACTTTGTGTTATTCACAAATGATTGTTCTTTGTATCCTTTATTTGAATGTTTGTAAAGTCGTCCGCGACACAAGAATTATTCTTAATGCGGGATTGTCTTTCTTTTTAATGAATGGAACGCATGAGTAATTTTCTTGAGGTATTTAAGCTAGATCGTCGTATCGCAGAGCAAGCAAAA
Source organism: Catocala sponsa (assembly GCA_963564715.1). Classification (NCBI taxonomy): domain Eukaryota; kingdom Metazoa; phylum Arthropoda; class Insecta; order Lepidoptera; family Erebidae; genus Catocala; species Catocala sponsa. Next base: position 4,658,925 of record OY751329.1, read on the forward strand.
AATACGTTTTGATTCAATCCACTTTGTCAATAATTGCTTTTATTAGGCTTAACTATGGGCCTTCGCTATAGACTAGTGATGATAATTAAATCGAAATTTAAGCGGAAGAGGCCACGGAGAAGTATCCTGTATGTTAATCCAGGACATGGTCTATCTGTGTGTCAAGATTTATGCAAATCTGTTCAATTGTTATATGTATTGCATAACATGATTCAATTATTCGAACACTTTTATTGCTCGTGATTTTGCTTGGGAGCAGTGCTATTTTTTATGAAAGGTATCCTATCTCATTTTCTTTAACCCTGATAACGTATGTGCGAAATTTTATTATGTTCGGTCGAGTAGTTAAGGCGTGAAAGCGAAATAAACAAACTCACATTCGCAATTTTTAATATTAGTTAGAATTAGGATTTTTACAAACAATATTAGAATGATTAGTATATTAAGCACGACAATGAAATAATTAAAAATAAAACATTTAATTTGTGTTCTTTTTTGTAAAAGTTTTTATTTTATAATTCAAATTCGGCACCTTTTTTTTATACATCTCAGGTGGCAAACAAGCATACGGGGCCCACCTGATGGTAAGTGGTCACCGTAGTCTATGGACGCCTGCAACACTAGAGGCATCACTTGCGCATTGCCGACCGAGAAGGAGCGGGAAGGGTGAAGGGGCTAAGATGGTGATTGGGCCTCCGGCACACGTATTTCACGTCGATATTTTGTGAGAGGGTAGTCCTTCCCCGGTCGAGCCGGCCCATTCATGCTGACATCAGCGAGGCTCTACTATTGTAACTACCTGTTTTAATAACTACATTTACTTTATTCAACTAGGTATTGTTTCCAAAATACGTGTAATAAAAATTCTCCCGATAGAAATTTGCTGCGTAGTTTCCTCTAAAACATGGTTATGACGTATGTTTTATAGAATAGAAATTTACGTATGTATAATAGAAAGCTATTTAACGTACAGGAAAATATTTTAATTATTATATTGATCCTTGTAGGATGACGAAAAATATGAATTGTCCCTGTCAACATTGAATTCTGAGCACGGTAATTATGTACCTATTTAGCCTCATAATAACGCTCAGTCGCTATATTAGGTACCTACCTATATTAAATTCAGGATCGTAGCAAATGGAAATCCATACTCTCAACCTACCTTTCTGGGAAATGGCATGAATCAATGTATGTATATTAAATTCAACGGCTCAGTGGTCGTTTTGCACGAATTAGTACGTAGGAAGTGCTCGAAACTACACTTTTTAATAATAATATTTTCTCGGCTGTAGATTCGCAAACCTTCAATTCCAGACGAGGTCGTTTCGCACTCATATTAAATCGAGGTGAGCGAATCGACATTTAAAAAAATATTAATTTAGTAATTGTTGCTCGATTGGTCTGACTTGGCACAAAATTGGAAATAATGGCGCATTTTAATGTCGGAGGCCAAGATCCACTTTGGATCGCTGAGCCCGCGAAAAATTAGTACCTACTTAAGTGATAATAATTGTCGTTTCGCACAATTCTTGCTAACAGATTCGTGTGAATCAACCACCAAGCCAATTTGAAGGTTCCGTTGATTGTCTGGAGGTACTCATTAAAAGATGAAGCTTTGTTCACACTTACAGACAACGTACATGGCAGACACTAAACAGTACAGACATAAGATTATTATTACATACATTATCTGTTTCCCAGAGGGTAGGCAGAGACTACGGAGTTCCATTTGCTACGATCCTGATCATTCACTTTCATCACATTCCTCATATACGCCCATCGGTTCAAGGAGCAAAATGACGGCGAGCGACTCAAAGCGCGGTCATTTTTTTTCGTTGTACCAAATGCAGTCGTATTCTGAAGCACTTTAGGTTGAATTTTAATTGTTACTGAATTAGTCTCTTCGCCGCCACTCCGTCCGTTGGCGCTGACCCTAACAATGTGTCAGACTGTGTCAGCTCTGTTTACATTCACCAGCACGTAGTGTGCTACGTGCTGGTGAATGTAAACAGAGCTTTATTGTCTTTGACCAAATATACCATAGATGCACATTCTCATACAAAAACCGCATCAATATGTGGCACTGACCAGTACTACTCACTTATAAGTGTCTGCATTTATTATGCAATCCAGGAAATAAACCGGAATAACCATTGAACGCCCACTGAGAAACATTTTGTAATAGTTTAGTTAAAACACGTCAATGTAAAGCGTCCTAAATGTGTTACTCGCGATACGCAAGCGTACTAAGTATATGGTACGGTCTCCACCGTAGTAGTGGTGTCGATTCGCTCTCGCTTACGGGCAGCGCACGCAAGAGTGAGTGGGACAGGTGCATAATATAGCGCATACGACTGATTTATGCACAGTTTTGTTGGGGCCGTTTTTCGAGCGACGATCGTGCATCTATGGTATATTTGATCGATGTTTATTGTAGCATGTTCTATGTAATTATGATTAATTCTCACAAAAACAAAGTCTGCACAGATGGCGTTGTGGCTAAGTGATCGCCTCGCCGCTGCCACTGCGCCGAGTGTTGTGCGTTCGGATCCCAATCGGGACGAAAGTTTGTGTGAACCACAAATGGTTGTTTCGAGTCCTGGTGTTCTTTTTGTCCGTTATTTGAATTTTTGTAAAGTCTCCTGTGCCGCAGCTATTATTCCTAGTACGAGGACTGTCTTTAAAAAAAAAGTAAGTACATAAATAGTCATTTTCTTTCTACAAACATTAATATGTAAACGTCGCCTAGTGACTTAGATCGCCAGTGTGTAGACGTCGTTAGTGCTGTGAGTCGAAATACCGATAGTGCTAATCCTAACTAATATTATTTATAAAAGCGAAAATGAGTTTATTTGTTTGTTACCTTTTCACACCTAAACCACTGAACCGATAATCCTGAAATTTTGCATATACGTTGTCAGGTGTACAGAAACGGGCATAGGCTACCTTTCATCCCGAAAAAATTACTGTTCCCGAGGAAAACAACAATAACGTTCTTATGATAATAGATGGCGCCACGTGTCTTTCGAATCATGATTGAGTTATATTATTACAAGCAGAGTAGGTACAACCCGAATTGATTGTCAAATTCTAAATTAACGCGAGCGAATCCGCGGGCAAAAGCTAGTATAAAATAATAGTGACCAAGTGAGGGTAGTTGCTGAAACCCGCACTTCACGAAGACTCCGCTGAGCTCACGCAAGGCAACCTGTGACCACGATCGATGCAAGTCGGCCGAAAAGTCGGACAATCAATAGGTATTTATTACCTTTTAAATACTTTATCCCGAGTAAGACTCGTTACCGAGCATTATATTAAGTTATATGTATAGACGATTCTCATGGGCTCTAATCTTCCCGGGCTTCTTCTCGAAGGGTCCGATATACAGTGTGACTGGTGAAACATTGTACATACTTAAGGACAAGATAATTTATGGTCAGACGTAATGTATAAAAAAGAAATAAAAATAAAATCTGCATAACCTGCAAAGAAATCCTTTATGAAAATTTGTATGAAATATCCATAAAATGTGGACACTGCGCACACAGCTGTCGAGGCTAATGCCCTTTGATAAGAAAAGGACGGGCGTGAGTGCAATTTCGGGAGAGTGCGGGGTGCGGTAGCTGGGGGCGGAGGCGGAGGTTTTGTTTAGCTTTGGTATGTGCGCAAGAGTGCCCGCACATTAAGTTTTTATTGGATAACGAGGTAAAATTTTAAGTACCTATTTTTAAAGTGAAATCTTCTTTAGACGCGTTGAGCACTTCTTAGATGAACAAAACCATAGAACTCGCGTCATCGTCACGCTTCGTCATCGTCACGCTTCCACGCTTTCCGTTTTTGAATTATTTTAGAATATTAACAATGTATCAGAGATGGTGCGTCCTACGCAAAAATTTACGAAATTTTGACCTCCTTAATAACTTCTTACAGAGTATCAGGAATCCGACCCGCCTTTTCTTTTTTGTTTTGTTTATTAAGAAGTGTTTATTATCAAGGATTAAAGTTTTCACTTCTATCGGCAGTCCCCAAAGACTGCCCCAATTTTTTTAAATATATTCGTATCCTTCAATATGTCCAGTCTTTTACCAATCAGCCTGTATGTACTATGTGTCTCATTACTGCACACACTAATATACTCACACCTCGTCGGCTGTTATATTTTAAGTTTCTCTACAGCCATGGCATTTCCTCTGTTGTTTTATTGTTTGTGGATTCCCCTGCGACACCGGATTTATACAAAGCGCGGTGATTGTTTTTTAGAAGAAAATGTTGACATGGTTATCGGCTCGGCGACAATGGTGCTTGAGAAAAGAATTTAAGCAGATGCTATTCTTCTGATAATCTCTATATATTATTATATAAATCTTCTATGCGTGTGTTTGTAATTAAACTCCTCCTAAACGGTAAGACCGATTTTGATAATTTTTTTTGTTTATGTTTTACTGGATTAGAGAATGGTTTAGATATGGTTTATTTTTTGACATGACAACGTTTAATAAATCGATGAACGCCAGATGCACGCACGAAAAAGGATGACCCATTGTCCTGTTACGCTCATTGTCCCGTTACGCTCATTATAACGTTACGATCGGAGCGAGAGCGCTACACGAGCGAGTGAAAGGCACGTTATGACGTTGTCACGTTAAACTATCGTCCGTAAACCGACTTTACAGACAACCACTTTTTTTTCGTGTTTACAGCACAACTTCTGTCGGGACAGCTAGTCTTTATATATATACATTTTCTGTGCGTGTGTTTGTAATTAAACTCCTCCTAAACGACTCGACCGATTTTGATGAAATTTTTTGTGTGTTCATGTGGCTTCAAGAATGGTTTAGATTTGGTTTATTTTTTCGTGTGTACAGGACGTCTGTCGAGACATCTAGTTATTGCTATAGTAATTGGCAATGCGATATTCTAATTCCAGACATGATCTTTTTCTGCTAAAATGTCGTCTTGAATTAGATTATTCCTGTTCAAATCACGCACGTAATAACTAAATATCACGTATTATGTGATCATACACGTGTCGAGACAATCACGTGTGAACAACTATGGTTGCTCATCCGCTTCCACAGATGTTTTGTTTTACTTTTCACTAATGAATCCATATTTGCTAAACATACACAGAGACTCGTATAATAATGACTAATATGGATTGTACCTGTTGTTTATCATACATTAATATTATTAAAATTATTTTCCATAACAAATTTTATTGAAATGAAATATGAAATGAAAAGTTTTTTATTTTTGTACCATCATAACATGCATTATCAATTATTATAGAATGCGGGTATAACAAAAAGTAAATAAAAATATGTAAGAATAAAGAAATTTTAAAAATAATAAAAATGTTTATGTGCAGATGCACGTCCCAACTGACGGCTCAAAAACAACGGTGATGCGCTCAGCATAATGCTGTGGCACTTGCATTGCTGCAAGCACTACACAGCGCTGATTTTCAGCGAATACCACAATTATTGAAGTTTGCTCCGCCAATAGTGCACTCAAAATAAAGAAATAAATAATACATAAATAGAGAGCCACGAAAGAAAATATGGCATAATAAATACTATTTTATTAAAAGAATACATTGAAAAAGTAGGTAATAGGTAAGTAAGTATAAAGTAAATAAATATTAGTTATGAATAATAAAACGTCGCCCATGAAGTAATGAGCGTCATAAGATGGCCTCATGTCTGAAAAGATGTTTCTGGCACTATATATTTATTTGTCTAAAATGCAGATACATCATACCCGTATATTATATTGTAGTCTTTGCATCATACATATACTTGCACACCGTAATTTAAATTAAACAACTTTATACAGATTTTATCGCTTTTTTTATTTTTTATAAAACACTATTACTTAACTTTGAAACTTTAAACTACTATTGTTAAACACTTTTACTAGTTACTGTTTACTTATATTTAAGCTATTTAGATTATAAAAATATTTGGATTTAATTTTACACTTTCGCCGACGTTTCGGTTGCTTTTCAATATAGCCCTTGGGTTTTGTATAAACAATAATTTTATTCGTCTGTTACCTAATTATATTTACTAGCGGTCGCCTAGTGCTTGAAATTCGACCAAAGTTTGCCTGTAAGATATTGCTGACATATGTCATTATATATTGATATATGTAACCATAGTTACGCGCTTCGACTGCGTTTGTCAAATGCATGCTTGTGTGCGTGTAGTGTTTTTTCATTAATTTAATGTATTTCTAATGCATATTTTAAAAAAATATTAGCATTCGTCACTTCTTCTCTGTATAAACTATAAGTGTGCGAAATTTCATACTCCTCCGTCCGCCCAATTTTCGTAAAAAAGGATCCAAGGTTTTCGCTTTACGTATTAATATATAGATTTTAGAGACGCCTCCCTCACAATATTGAAAGGAATTTTGTCCCGCGGACGCTCAGGTTGTGGAATGAACTCGCTGCCGAGATTTTCCCACAAGACTGCAGTACCTATGGGGATATTAAAAAAAAAAAGTGTTCAAAGGTTTTTACAGGGTTGACAACGATATAGTGATACCTCTGGTGTTGCAGACGTTCATGGACTACGGTGACCACTTACCATCAGGTGGGCCGTGTGCTTGTTTGCCACTTTAGCAGTACAAATATTATAATATTTTTAAGTCAAGACTTCCTGTTCACATCTAATATTTCAGAAGGTGTACTGCACCAAAGCTTACTGCACCTTTATTTCACCAGATATATTTTTGGTCCCACGTAATAGAGGGAGATCTTCATTTACTGGTTCTATAGAGGAAATCTCACGCCGGCATCTGTTTCGCATTTATATCCTTGAAGGGGTACGCAGAGGTCTTCTCTCTTCAAGAATCCCGGAATACGGCCATAGACTCGCCCACTAAAACCATGGCTTGGAGGCTGACCTTGGCTACAAGCTGAGAAGTATGTAGACGGCTACCAGACGTAATTCCAGACTCCACGCTGCCACTAGAAATTTCTTGAAAGAAAATTTTAATAGACCTGCCTGACCTAGGAATCAAACCCAAAACGTCATGCACAGCAGTCATACTCATTACTGCTGAGTTATCATAAAAGGCAAACCTATTAATACGTCGTTGAATCGGACATGTCGTGATCGGCCGTAAGGCCTATCCGGCTTACCTTTAAACCAATCTGGCCACATAGGGAGTAATAATACAGTCCTGCTTACCTTTTAATATATATGTCGGCCTCGATGGCGTAGTGGTTAGTGTAACCGACTGCCACGCCTGAGGTCGCGGGTTCGATTCCCGCACAAGTCAAACATTTGTGTGCATGAACATGGATGTTTGTCTTAGTCTGGATGTTTCTATGTATAATATTTATGTATTTACAACAAAAAAAAGTATATATGTATGTTTATCCATTGTCTAGTACCCATAGTACAAGCTCTGCTTAGTTTGGGCTAGATGGTGTTGTGTGTATGTGGTAGAATATTATTATTATTATATTATATAGCCGTCAGACTTTATGTAAAAGTAATGCGTTGTATTTATATCTCAAAGTCAAAGTCGAAAATCATTTATTAATTTAAGTCACAAAGTAACACTTATGAACGTCAAAGTATATAGGTTAGTGAGTTTACTAAGTTACTGAAGCTACATTTAGGTTAGTTGCTAGGTTCAGGCAAACATCTAGACGTGTCTTTAAAAATCTATTCTTTAAATATTTGAATACAACTTCACATGTCTATGTTCTCACGTGAGTTAATGAGCGTGTATTTACATTACAAACAATCTTACGCTTTTAACATAACATATGTTAAGATAATAATATTATTCTTATATTATATAGATAATATTCGGCACTTGAATGATACTGAGGCTTATAATACATATTAATACTAGATTTTGCTCGCGGCTTCGCTGGCATAATTGTAGTTAAGGTTAGCTTAGTAAGAGCACCTTTTTTAGATGAAAGGTATCCTATATCCTTTTATGTTCCCCTAAGAAAATGTATGTGAAATTTCATGACGATCAGTCGAGTAGGTAATCACAAACAAACAAACAAACTAATAATAATAATATTCTATCACATACATACAACACCATCTAGCCAAACTAAGCAGAGCTTGTACTATGGGTACTAGACAATGGATAAACATATATACATACTTTTTTTTGTAAATACATACATATTATACATAGAAACACCCAGACCAAGACAAACATCCATGTTCAAGCACACAAATGTTTGACTTGTGCGGGAATTGAACCCGCGACCTTCGGCGTGGCAGTCAGTTACACTAACCATTACGCCATCAAGGCCGACTAAAAAAAAGCTCACATTCGCATTTATAATTTAAGATTGGGAGTACAATGGTTATGACTCTGTTGCGTACATAATAGTTCGGTTGTAACGACGTTTGAGAATCTTTGAAAGACTTTTTGAGAATCGTACTATACACCATAACTTGACCAAAATTAATTCAAAATTTTGATTGAAATCATAACTTTCTAACTAATAATAATAATAATATCCTCCAGACCAAATTTCGGTCACGGCGGCCAGTCTTAACGGAGACTGGACATCTGCACAGGAAATATTATAGTGCACTTGTGTGTGCGCAAACACAAGTGCACTCTCTATTCCTTAACTCTCATGATCCGATGGGACGGTAATCCGACACGACCGGAGAGAGATCAGGCGCAGGACCAACGGCTTTACGTGCTTTCCGAGGCACGGGAGTGTCTAACACCGCCAACTTCCTAACTCCGGGCTGCTATTGAGATTTCTTAACAGAAAAACCCAATAACTTTTTGTTGGTCCGACCCGGGATTCGAACCCGAGACCTCATGCACAGCAGTCGCATTCACTACCGCTGCACCACGGAGGCAACCAACTAATAATATGAATGCGAATGTGAGATTGTTTTGTTTGTTACGCTTTCAAGCCTTAACTACTCGACTGATCATCATGAAATTTTGCATACACGATGTCAGGGGAACAAAGACGGACATAGCGTACCTTTCATCCACAAAAACAAAATTTTAACAAAAATGAAAACGGACTTCAAAAAAGAATATTCTAAAACTTGCAAAATGCACTAAAAAGTTAATAAATAATTGCATATTCTTGTGAATAATTAAATTATTGTTATTTTTGGAGTCGGTGTCAGCCGCCCGCGCCGCGTGCTGCGTCTATGTGTGTAATTGTGCATGTCAATGTTATGTTATGATTATAGTAAGACATCTCATGTTTAATTAGTTACAAACCTACCTTGGCTGACACCGACTCCAATAATAACAATAATTTAATTATTCACAAGAATATGCAATTATTTAGTAACTTTTTAGTGCATTTTAAGTTTTAGAATATACTTTTTTGAAGTCCGTTTTCTTTTTTCTTAAAATTTTGGTAATTTCTCGGGTTTTAGTGAACCTTGCCAAATATGAGAACATCATCAATGTAGCCAAATACGCATTATAACTCGAAAACGAAGGGTCAAATCTTGATCAAAATTAAATGAGACCACACGGGAAGCGTAACGTTTGGAAAGTTGCGTCACATCTTCGAGTCACCCTTGCCACAATGCCTGAAGACCAAGGTATTCAATCAATGCGTCCTGCCGGTCATGACATACGGAGCCGAGACGTGGAACCTGACAGTGAAACTAGCCCACCGATTGCATGTCACTCAGCGAGCTATGGAAAGGTGTATGCTCGGAATCTCGTTAAGGGACAAAGTCCGGAACGAGACTATCCGACAAAAAACCAAAGCCACTGACGTAGTTCAGAAGTGTAGCAGGCTGAAGTGGCAGTGGGCTGGTCACATCTGTCGCAGAACCGATGATCGTTGGAGCAGACGGGTTCTCGAGTGGAGACTACGACTCGGCAAGCGTAGTGTAGGACGCCCCCCGGCCAGATGGACCGATGACCTGAAAAAGGTGGCTGGAGGTGACTGGATGGCGAAAACGGGAGATCGGGCCTTGTGGCGCACCCTGGGGGAGGCTTATGTCCAGCAGTGGACTGCAATAGGCTGAAATGATGATGACACGGGAAGCACCAGCTTTCAAATAAAAAAATAAATTAAAATCGGTTTACCCAGTCGAAAGTAACGAGGTAACAAAAAAAAAATACACACGAATTGAGTACCTCCTCCTTTTTTTGAAGTCGGTAAAAAAGTACTGTTAACCTAACCTATATTTATGCGAGCGAGGCCGGGAGCAAAATCTAGTTCTAATATAAACCAAAACAGGTTTACACATACCTACATACATAGATTCACGCCTGTTTCCCAGTCTCTGCCTACCCCTGTAGGCAGAGACTACGGATTTCCATTTGCTACGATCCTGACACACTTCTCTGGCTTCATTCACTTTCATCACATTCCTCCTACACGCCCGTCAGTTCAAGGAGCTCTAAACATAAAAACCTTTAAACCTGAAAAAAAGGGAAGCGTGTTTCTATATACTTATAATGATTTTTTTAATAGAAACTGCTGCATTAGGATTATTTCCTGTGTCCCGGGGGGCTTTACAAACACTATAACAACGGACACAAAGAACGCCCAAATTCGAAACAACCATTTGTGGATCACACAAAGTTTTGTCCCGTGTGGGATTCGAACCCACAACACTCAGCGCAGTAGCAGTGACAAGGCGAATACTCTAACCACTACGCCATATGTGCAGTCAACTATATTGACCTGTATGATCCATCCAAGAAAATTTGTTGGAAACTTACCAGTTTGTTTTGATCTTATGTTGTAGACAGTTTACACATCTGTTGAGAACATTTTGCTGGTAGTGTAAAGTTCAATGAACCTACAACTGCATTTTCAGGAATAGTTTCAGTCAGAGTGAAGTCAACAGAGTTGATAAGTACAGAAGTACTTCAGTCTTAGGGGTTTCGGCAAGACAGGACCAACTTTTTAAATCCTGTTCCCTACCCCAAATACCATTCCTATTGAAACTTAAATTAAAAGGAGCTACTGCCTTCTTATTGAAGTGAAAACTTCTTTAGTGGCGATGTGCACTTTTTTTGTGATGGGTAAAAAATGTTAAACTCGCGTCAGGACACGTGACCTGATCGAAAAGTCGTAAGACGGAGGGAGAATTGTCCAATTCGCGTCAGGACACGTGACCTGGTCGAAAATTCGTAAGATGGAAGGAGAATTGTAATGTTTGTGTACGATAGCGCAATAAATGAATATTGTATTTTACCACATAAATGATAGTACTTTTATACTGATAATTAAAGCAATTCGTGCAAAATTATTCCCTAACCATTTCTTTTAATTTAGTAGGTAAACAAGTCAGTCTTCCAACTGAGAAAGTCTCTACAATTCCTTCATATGACTAAACAATACAACCGAAGTGACTCTAGTAGGTAAATAGTATTACTTGAAGCTTTTAGTATGAATTAACTGTTGACTGGAAAAGTATTACTTTCTCACAGAATATCGACGGAAAGTAGCAGTATACGTAAGTATTGTTGACTTAGGTTAGGAGAGTATGAGCGACAAAGGCCCAACCATTCCCTCGGTCTAATTCTTCCCTTTATTTGCTGGACAACTTCCATCTATCCTCTTCACGTAGGCTATAGTAACTGTTTTCCACACAGATTGTGTGCTTGTTCACTATTACAGGTTTACGACTTGGTGGTCCTGCAGATGCTTTTGTGATTTTATTTAAAAAGACAACTCCCTCTATAGAAATAAATTCCGTGTCTCGGTAGACTTTACAAGCATTCAAACAACGTTCACGAAGAACACCTAGACTTGGAACATTTGGCGAAATAGCAATAGTGAGGTGACGTCATAAATTAGTACACGATCCATTCAGTCTAAATCTGATGATTAAAATATCGTGACCGTGGGTGAGCCACGCTTCGGAGAAAAGATTTAAAGACAATTATCCAAGCAAAACTAAATATTGTTAAACACTCATCTTATGTGCAGTCCATAAATCTATTTAACAAATTACCGTCAGAACTGAAAATCTTTTTTTTAAATTTTCTTTTTATTTTATTTATAATAATAAATAAACGTTGAGAGTGTTAACATATTTAAAACTAAACTGAAGACATTATTACTTGAAAAGGCTTATTATACTATTGACGAATTCTGTGATGATAAATAATATTGTAATGTAATGGAATGTTATATAATATTTTAAATTTAGTCCTTAATATTCAATTTTAATTCTGACATGCTATTTAATTCAATTTAATGGAATATTGTGTAATTTTAATTATTTATATATCTGACATCTGCTAATGAACCGTTATTGCCATGTGCATGGCTATTTAATTTTACTAGCGGTCGCCTAGTGCTCGAAATTCGACCAAAGTTTGCCTGTAAGATATTGCTGACATATTATGTCATTATATATTGATATATGTAACCATAGTTACGTGCTTCGACTGCGTGAGTCAAATGCATGGTTGTGTGCGTGTAGTGTTTTTTCATTAATTTAATGTATTTGTAATGCATATTTTATATAAATATTAGGATTCGTCACTCCTCCTCCATATAAACTTGAACTGTGCCCATACTTCTCCTTCCGCGCAATTTTCGTAAAAAGGGGTACAAAGTTCTTGCTTCACGTATTAATATATAGATAATGTTTAAGTTTTATTGTAAACTATCTATCTGTATACATTTAGACACAACATATTTTTTGTTATGAAATTATAATACCTAAATAAAAATGTAAATAAATGGGCCGGCTCGACCGGAGTGATACCACGGCCTCACAGAAAACCGGCGTGAAATAGCGCTTACCTTGTGTTTCGTCGAGTCAGTGAAGGTACCAGCCATCCCTCCCTCCCTCTCCTGAGGGGGAGCGGGCCAATTTAAAAGGCTGGCAACGCACTTGTGACTCCTCTGGTGTTTCGTGTGTCCATGGGCGGCGGTAATCGCTTATCATCACGCGATCCGTTTGCTCGCTTGCAACGCCACCGATACCATAAAAAATATATATATATTAAGAAACAGCATCATATGCCTATAAGCTGCATTTAAGGGGACAACGTGAAACGCGACGCCCGTACTCATTGACACTCATTGTGTATCAATCATTAAAGAGCAGTCATAAGGTCTAAAATTGCGATGCGCCCGCAATGATCGAGAGCGCTTAGAAATTGTTTGTTAAAATCTTAAAATATTATTTAAAAATGATTGGTTTTATACAGTGGTCCGACCGCCGGCGAGAAAACGACTAACTATCGTCGATTTTCTCTCTCAAGAAACGCACAATTAATATACATTCCGTGTAAACGAAATAGATGCATATATTAAAAGTTGCTCTCTGACTGCTCACACTGCCGGCGACGACTCGCTTTACTAGTTTTGTCGCTGAGCGACAAGAGCTTTAAAAAATAAACTCGCTCAGCGATACTCGTTCAGCGATGCTCGCTCACTTGATCATTTCTTTTCATGATCATTCCTAAACAGCGCGGCTTTGAAAGTAGACATATGGATATCAACAAATCATTGCAACTCTCATTGTTGTCTAGGTCAGACGACGACGATGATGTATTTTACGATAATGTTTGTGTAGTGGCCGCGGCAACTCTGAAAAACAGAAGAAAATGAGAGGGAAGAAAAAACGATTTTGGATGCAAAATGTGTGGTTGCGCGCGCAGGTTTGCATAGGACTGAGCGACCGCAGGCGAGTGGCGCGAGTAATCGCTCGTCGCACTTGCACCCTCGCTTATAGCCCGGCGACAAAACTATCGAAACTACACACTCGCTTCCCGCTGATCGTCAACTCGTTTATAGTTTCTAGTTCTACTCCTTTCTCGTTCATCGTCGGCGGTCGGACCACTGCCTCAGTTATGAAAATAATGAGTTAGCAAATTACTAATTTAGTGTATGTTTAGTTAGTGTAACTTCCTTGTAATTTCAAAAATAGTAATTTTTCAGAGGTGTTTTCGAAAATAATTATGATCGAGCCAAAATCACAATATCGTGTTTTTGAGCTAGGAAATTCTAGTTGAAGACATCAATTTACCTATATCAAAATTCTAGATTAATTGGTCTTCTCATAGTCCTATACTATTCGATGAAAGTTAGTGCATTTTTTCAGTGTATCCTCTTAATGCTTACCATCTGAACTGCTAGCACGCCTGCCACATCATCAATATAAAAAGTAGTTGGGAAGCTGGCGTGTGTACTCTGAGGTCACATGTGAACATGACGAACGTGTTGTGGTTGCTACCCGCGTACTTTACAAATAAATATGAAGAACCGACCCAAATAATGTATTGTACGTATTTTACATTACTTCAACCACAAACAAGGAAATAAATTAAACTGTGATATAAGGAAAGTGAGACTCATTTATGTGTACGCAATTGTATTTATACATAACTGTTGTATTACTCATTAAAATAATTGGACGTACTTTCTGAAAAACGTTCCAACCCACAAAGTTAACATTTTGAGATAATCGTGATTGAAGTTCAATCCCGTATTGCTTCTTCATACACGTGGGTTGGGCTACTAAGTCATTATTTCATAAGTGTTACTAGAGGTACCAAATTTTTCCAACTAGTAAATAGTAACCCCGTGACTAATTTGCTAATAATAACTCGATTTTGACCCGAGTGTGGGTTGGAACGTTTTTCAGAAAGTACGTCCAATTATACACACGTAAAATTACGCATGTGCCTAAAGCGTAGGCAGGTATACCTGCCTATATAAAAACCCGTTGGTTTTTCGTAATCGACTGTCCTTTATTTTTATTCTAGACTAACTGTTACCTGCGACTTCGTCCGCGTAGATTTTAACTAAAAAGTGTTTGTTTCCGCGGAAGCCTATTTTTTTTCTAAAATCAAAGTAGCCTATGTTACTCCTTATAACATCAGCTATCTGCCAGTGAAAGTCCCGCCAAATCGGTTCAGCCATTTCGGATATTACCCGGAACAAACAGACAGACAGACAGACAAAAATTTTAAAAATAGATGTTTTCGTATAGGTACCTTATATACTTTCATATGCATTAGATAAAAGCTATTATTTTGACATTACAAACAGACACTTCAGTTTTATTTATATGTATAGATTTTGCCCGCAGCTTCTCTCGCGTAAATGTAGGACAAGTTAGTAATAGTACTTTTTTCTGGATGAAAGGTATGTCCATTTCTGTACCCTTGACAACATCTATGCGAAATTTCATGATAATCGGTGGGGTGGTTAAGATGTGGAACCGTAACAAACAAATAAACAAACAAATTCACATTAGCATTTATAATATTAGTTAGGATAAGTTTCTATGGTATAAAATGTGTCTATGGTTACATACGTAACCATAGATACATTTTACTATTTTGTTACCTTCATTCTGACAATTAATTATAAATTAAAATTAATCTGGAAAATTAGGATGATTCATCAATATGTGTACGTAATTGGTTTTATACAAAATTATAGTATTAGTCATTAAAATATAAAATCATGTATGTGACGTTCACAGACGTAGGCAGATATATCATAATTACAATTTGCCAATTTATACGTAATTGGTACATGAAAGGCGAGCCTATAGCCGTCTACCGGCGATCCAGAACTTCTCGACAGAAATACCCAATGACAGTTTGTGGGTTGTATGACGGGCAGTCGCTTGCTAGCTGTCCCTTATATCAGTAAATGTTACGTGTCTGAACGTAATCCTTACTAATATTATAAATGCAAAAGTAACTCTGTCTGTCTGTCTGTCTGTTACCTTTTCACGCTTAATCCGCTGAACTGATTTTGATGAAATTTGGAATGGAGTTAGCCTGAGAGCCTGGGAAAGACATAGGCTATATAACATCACGTTACGGCTTACGGGAGCGTCGCAGTAACCACAAATACCACTGACGCGGGTGAGACCGCGGGCACTGTTAGTATAATATAAAGTTTTAACGGCCCAAAACTAGAAGCCGAGGCCTTTAGGTAGTAATTGCTTAAAAAAGTCTAATATATTGCCAACTACTGGCAGGTTTCCAATATCCACGCTGTTACTGAATATATATTTATTATTTAGGAGCGAGCCTACAGCCGTCTACCCAGGGTCCAGATTTCGTGCTGCTTTTAAGAATTTTATAACGGGGAAACCCAACAAGAGTTTGTCTGACACAGGAATGGAACACGTTACCTCATGGATAGCAGTCGAATTTTCTACCGCTACGCTAAAGAAGTTTCTTTTACTGAAAATACACGAAGTGCCACGAATAAAGAAAGATGGAGAAGTTTCGCAATAGTCACACCAACCTATAAGATTCGTGGCCACGACCACTACGTCAAGAGTGAGACTAAGAAGATGAAGATACCTCTGAAGTAGTCTATTTCACTCCATTAACATCGAACTATATTCAATAGAAACCGATACATGGAATACTAGATTTTGTCTGCGGCTTCGTTCGCGTCCAAATGAAAGGTTAAGTTAGATTAGTAACAGTCGTTTTTTCTCGATGAAAGGTACACTATATCCTTGTCTGTTTCCCTGACAACGTTTATGCGAAATTTCATGATGATCCGTTGCGTAGTTAAGCCACGAAAGCGTTACAAACAAACAAATTCACATACGATTTTTTTAGGATAACATGATCTCGTAAAAGACGTAGCTGAAATACTGTATTTCACGATGACAAAATCGGGATTCTAACTTTAGTGCATGCATAAATAACTTTAGTGTGGCTAGTACTTAACTGCACAGCAAAAAAATACTAATTGCACAGCAAAATATGCTTACCAAAAATACTAATTGCACACCAAAATATATTTAAAGAGATCAAACTAAGTTGACGGTGCCCCGCTTCGCGGGGCTCCTATTTTTGGGTGTGTTTAAGAAGGGACCTAACATAACCTAACCCTTCCGAGACGGAATGCAGTGATTGGAGGCGTATAGGTGCTCGTTATGATATATTTTGGTAAGCATATTTTGGTGTGCAATTAGTATTTTTGGTGGTCATTATATTTAATCCCCTTTAGTGCTTGCATAATATACCGTTGTACATTAATTTAAAGGTCAAATGTAAGTCGTCTCTCTGTACGATCTCATTCTGTGGATTCAGTCCTAGACGGGCTTGTCTAAACAGAGTTATCCGCCTCGTGTGCCAAGCCTTATGAAGCAATTATACTTTGTTGATATTTGTAATTGCGTTGCTACAAACAGCTGGTGTAAACAAAAGTTAATTAAGAAAAACATTAGAAATTTCCGTACCTACCTACTTCTCTTAATTTAGTTTTACACAACTGCTGCGCATCGATTTAAGAGTACTCAACATTCATTATATCGCGTTTTATTATATCTAGTGTTCTCATGAGTGCTGAAAGGCAACTTGAAACGTAGAGAAAATAGTGTCGGTGAATTACGATTTTTTATCCTTATTTTATATCCTTCTACGTGAGCGAAGCCGCGGGCAAGAGCTAGTCTGAAATAAATAATTATTTTTGTAAGCTATATTTTTGAAGAATATGGATGTATTATTATTTATTTAGAGCTATAAGCTCTGAACTCGAAACAATTTTTTAAAGGCTATTTCTGGTTATATTTAATTAGATTATTATTAGGTACCTAGTACTCTTGTACTCCAGCTAAGCTAAAATACTTGCATTAAAAGTGGATTCAAGTCGGTTGTGTAATTACTGGGAATTGGACGAGACCTCTCAATCGCATCCAATTAATGCCTTATCCATCTGGCTACAACCGCTTTAATTTGATTACTTTGATATTCTCTGTTCTGGTGCTTTGAGTTTAATTTTAAAGGAGACCGTCTATATTCGGCTTGCACGTGGACAATCGTCTTATAAACAAAGTAAAATATTCAAAGTTTTGTTTTAATATATAATAAATATTGGTTACCATCCAGTAGTATGAAATTGACGTATTTTATTTATATATTATATCAAAATAATACACACAGCCTGGAAGCAATAAGGCAGTATTACTGCAACTGCATAGTCGGCCGAAGGACTGTAATTGGTTGCTGTGCTCACATAATGTCTGTAATATGGTACCTAAGATGGGCAAAATATGAAAATGTCACTCCACCAGCCAAGTTTTTGGAAAATATTTTAATAACTTATGAAGGTTATGGTGACACATGAAAATAAATATTTATTTTAAACAATGAGTTTTATTTTATTATTTAACGAACTTGATACTAAACTTTAAAGAGTAATGTTTTCTACTTAGTATAGGCTACTCAAAATTAATATTGTTATTACAATATAAACTTGTTCACGCCCAGGCCAGGGTCCCATACAAGGTGGTCGGTCTCCTTTAAGCTTCGTTTCCTCTAATTTAAGGAATAATATATAGGCACTAGGAATAATTCTTGTATCTCGGGGTACTTAACAAACTTACAACCAACGGACACAAAAACATCCAGATTCGGAATAATATCAATCATCAATCATCATCCGTGGATCACATTATTTTTTGTCCCGTGTGGGATTCGAATCCACAGCGCTCGGCGCGGAGGCAGTGTCGTGGCGACCACTTAAACCACTTCGCCATCTGTGCAGGCAAAAAGTATTTCATTTAGAAGAGCCAAAAAAAATGATGCATAGTGATCCACGTTAGTTAAATCGCGGGCAAACGGTATTATATGCGAATGAAGTCGCATGAAAATTCTAGTTTACTATAAAATTATATTGTTCCCTACTACGAAAGGTAAAATGCTTGGGTGTTTTTTACTGAACGTTTGTTGGGTAATATAGGTAGCCTATTTCCAACCTCGCTTGATAATTAAATGGGCCATATCGGTTTTTATGTTTCTTAGGCGGCGTTTTCACTACGTACTCGTTTTTGTAACATTTTAATCTCAATATATTATTTTATTTTATTTTATTTGGCTCACCAACAATTGATTACACCCATACAATTACAAAAATACATATAAAGATCTTATGTTCTAGTGTAACAATCTATTACAGGCAAACACAACATGCTCAAAAAGTGTGATTAAACATAAATACAAAAGTTCTACAGATTACGAGACAAACACATATACAAGTCAAATACTAACTGCTTATGTTTATTAGGTACAAACAAAAATAAAGTAAAGATAAACAATTAAAAAAAAAAAAAACAATACAAATAACAATACATTCAAAAAATAAGAAATGAAAGAAAAAAAAAAACTATCATAATGCGGGACGATTACTTGCACATTCTTTTTTGAGCTTGCACATTGAGTCCACATTCACATCAACAAGATCACTAATGCCATTCAATAATTTACACAGTCGGGGTATAGGAGAGTTTGCGCCCAAGACCGTTCTGCGAAGTGGTGGATATAAGGGAGTTATGGGAGTACGAGGAAGTCTTGCGGGGACACGAAATTTAATGTTAGAGAGCAATTCGGGACAGTCAATTTTATTTTGTAAAAGCTTGCCTAAGAAAACCGTGTCAAGGATGTCTCTTCTATTCTGCAAAGATACCATCATGAAATGTGACAGTCTTTCTTTATAAGATGGTTTCTTCCTTGCTATCCCGGAGGAGTAAGCTAGGTGCCACAAGAAACGTTTTTGAACCCTCTCTAGTCTTAATGTGTGAGTAGCGTAATGCGGTCTCCAAACAGTACTACAGTATTCTAAGGAGCTACGTACGAGGCTGTTGTAAAGGAGAATTTTGGTTTTACTCCGACTAAAATTAGTAACATTCCTGATTACAAATCCAAGTATTCTCGATGACTTTTTGATAACACTCTCGATGTGCGGAACAAAAGTCAGCTTCCTATCGAACAGAATACCCAAATCTCTAACTTGTTCTGCCTCCTGTATAAAACTGTGGCGAATGTGGTAAGTAGAAGGAAACAAGTTAGCTTTTCTAGAGAACTTGACATGGTAGCATTTATTGATGTTCAATGTCATGTCGTTTTTGTCGCACCATATAGTTAACTGGTCAATGTCTCTCTGCAGCAGCTCAACATCCTCAGTTGACTCAACTTGTTATGCTTGACTGTTCTGCCTATCGTGACGTTTCCGCGCTAACTATGCTTTCGCTGTCGAATAAATATGAATCTCCATCTACGTAGATTATGGATTTTAAAAGCAATTTTCGTATTTTTTATTAATTATTGTTTTACCAAAAATCCCAAAATAAAGTTATTTTTGACGTGACAACGTCTAATAAACGGCGGCTGCACGCACGAAAAAGGATGACTCATTGTCCCGTTACGCTCATTGTCCCGTTACGCTCATTGTCCCGTTACGCTCATTGTCCCGTTACGCTCATTGTCCCGTTACGCTCATTGTCCCGTTACGCTCATTGTCCCGTTACGCTCATTGTCCCGTTACGCTCATTGTCCCGTTACGCTCATTGTCCCGTTACGCTCATTGTAACGTTACGGGAAAGAATTTTTGTTATGACGTTGGCACGCTAAACTATCGTCCGTAAACCGACTTTACAGACAACCAATTTTTTTTATTTGTATATTCAAATAAAAAAAATAAGTTTTCCACAAGTTTTCCTACTATAGACACCAGTCTCTCCACAAAGGATTGAGAATTTATTATATCTGTACTGTGTTATCTTATGTATCTTTGTGAAAGAGAGAAATAAATACTTATTATTATTATTATTTATTTTTAGTTGGATGTACGTGATCGTATATGATTTTGGACGACTACATTTATTTTGGCGTCAAACTCTTCTGTCATTGTTTGCTGTCTAATATTGATTTACAAACGTGTAACTTCACTAGTCTGACTCGACGCTATACCTATTGCTGGAGCAAATGTTTTGGCAGTTTAAATAATCATCTTTTAATGAAATTTTTTTTTTTTTCGTGTGGTTAGTGGCCAAGAGTTGTTCAAGCCGCCCGTAGGCCTCTGACATGGCTTAACGACTGCTGTCAATTTGGCAACAACCGGGAATCGACATTTTACGTACCCACGCAGATGCTCAGATGAAATACCACTATGCGGTCACCCATCTATAGACTGACCGCACCCAACGTTGCTTAACCTCGCTAATCGTTTACCGATCAGTGAGTGCAACTGGCTATAAAAAAAACAAAAAAGAAAAATAAAAAAAGAAAGAAGATTGAAATACTTAAATAATTAAAATAAACCATATTTATAGGGTCCATAGACACCACTAAATAATATGAGAGGGTTTTCAGAAACTAGTCAAATAGCCGAATACGCTATAAAATGCGTAAATAAGTTTTACATAATAATTTTTATTTTTTATTACCGTTCGAGCACGTTCAAAATGTTGAAAGCTAAGCCTAACAACGACCACGCTAAGTGAAGTTGAAATCTAAAGTGCATTGTAATCTGGTATAGCCGCTCTTTGACCTGAAAATCGTTTATTTGGCATATTATGTAAGTGTAGACTCAGGTTTATGAAAGCCTTTCTGTTTCAAACCTATTGAATGGAAACGTCGTCGTTGGTTTTCAGTCTTAATAACCCTTTACAGAGCACAGTGAACTCTTTAAGACGCTTTATGAGCCTTATAGGCTCTTAAGTCAGTCTGTGTTACAGGCTTCTATGTACAGGACGTTAGGTCAAATGGCACACTAGTGCCACAAACAAAGATGACATGAGGAGGACGTCTGAGCGATCATAAAATGTAGTGCAAAGAGAAAGAAAGAGAGAGGAGGATATTATATTTAAACTCAGGAAGACTAATGACATCCTAATCCTAACTAATATTATAAATGCTAGTTTGTTTGTTTGTTTGTTGGTTACGCTTTCACGCCTTAACTACTGCACCGATCATCATCAAATTTTGCACACATGTTGTCAGGGGTACAGAAAAGGACATATTTTACTCCTTTCATATAAAAAGTACCATTACAAATTTTTCAATTTAATTGTTTCACAAAAATAAATTATATATTTTTCCAACAAAATTATTTGATAAATACACAATTTATTTTACGCTTGTGGCATAACAAATATGGCTATTGAAACCATTGATGTGTATATTTTCAAAAGCTTTGTTTCAATAATGTATTATATAGGATTCATATTTCGTGTATAATATAAATATAGTATAATATGCAAAACGTACTAATATTATAACTGTAAAAGTACCTATGTTCTGTTTTATTTTTATAACCCTACGCTCAAAGCATGAATCCCACATCACAAACATTCAAACAACGGACACAAAGAACACCTAAACTCGGCACAACAGCTATTTGTGGATCACACAAAGTTTTGTCCCGTGTGAGATTCGAACCCACAACACTCGGCGCAGTGGCAACGGTGAGGCGACCACTTAAACCACTACGCCATCCATGCAGTCAAAATAGATGGCTCTCTCAAAACTTAAGCGCTTTAATTCCTTGTCCTAGACTCCCTGCTTTAGACGAACTGATTGAAAAGTGCTAGATTTGGGTATGTTTTCATACCCAATTGTAGCACTTTTCAATATTACTAGCGGTCGCCTAGTGATCAAAATTCGACCAAAATTCCTAAGCTTGCTACTTTGTTTTCTGTTTTTCTCTATTACATACAAATAAGGTATAGGTAACCATAGTTACGAAGAATTCTACGACATCAGGCGAACATGCCGAAATACTACGAACACGATTCGATTGCTTGTGTCAAATGCATGCTTGTGTGCGTGTAGTGTTTTTTCATTAATTTTATGTATTTTTAATGCATATTTTATAAAAATATTAGGATTCGCCTCTCCTTCTCCATATAAACTTTAACTGTGTAATTTCATACTCCTCCGTCCGCGCAATTTTCGTAAAAAGGGGTACAAAGATTTTGCTTCACGTATTAATATTATACTTAGGTACTGATGTACTATTACTGTGTGACTTATGCCTTATATCTTCAGACAGCATAATATGATCCGAGGTATATTTTTCTAGCAACACATAATAATTACTGGAGCGAAAATAATGTCGATGGTCATATCAAGTATATTGTCCTCTATTTACGAAATACAGCAGATTTGTTTATTACACATTCTACTCATGTACCATTATCTACTGTTGTGTATGTATAAATAATATATCTTTGAGGAATAAAGTACGAAAGAGATAAGGAAAAACGTATTTACCGACGTTATTTTTTCCTTTTCCAATGATGTATTGGCATTTCACGATAGAGTGGCGTTGTTCCAAACGATTTTTTTGCGTTTTACTTTTGCTTTGAAATTGCTCGACTTGTTTATATAAGTTCGTGATCAACTGCGCGTAGAGCTGCTGAAATTCAAATATGTGGAAATACAGGATATTACTGTAGGTTTTACAGATTCGTAGCTGTTCACGCTACGTTTCTCGTTGCGATTTTTATCGCGCTTCACGCTACGTTTCTGATTGCGCTTTCCGCTTCGATTTCATTGCACTTTATGCTACGCTTCACATCGCGGTTCCATTGTTTGTCTCTCTTTTCATTTACATTTCAGTGTGTAATATCATTCACTTTGAAACCAAAACTTAAAAAATAAACTGTCTATTTAAATTAAACAGTGATAAAATAAATGCTTTGAAGCTCGATGTCTTGAGGCCAGACCGAAATAACGTTAGTGCGATAAATTGGAGGCGTTTATAAAGAACTGGTAGAATGAAACAGGAGACAGGGATCAGTGGATAAATTTCGTGATGTCTATTGTATATATATAAATAAAAATATATACCTATAATGTGAATTAGGTATTTTAATTATGTACTTAATTATTAATCACATTTTAAACGCAATAGCATTTTATCTAAACACTAAGTCACACTGATATACTTTTAGGTCTCATGTAATATAACATGAAAAATGCGTTTACAGCACAGTTTTAGACTTCGTGCTGTTATTGAGAATTTTTACAAAAATTAAATGGCACTTTGTCTAAAGGAACTCAAGACCTCATGCATAACAGTCGTACATATGACAGCTGGGACTCCGAGTCATTAAATACGTGAGTTTATTTTGTTTTGGAAGTGAAAACTTCTTTAGCGGCGTTGCAATTTTTTGTGATGAGTAAAAAATGTTAAACTCACGTCAGGACACGTAACCTGATCGAAAATTCGTAAGACGGAAGGAGAATTGTCAAACTCGCGTCAGGACACGTGACCTGATCGAAAATTCGTAAGACGGAGGGAGAATTGTCATGTTTGTGTACGATAGCGCAATAAATGAATATTGTATTTTACCACATAAATGATAGTACTTTTATACTGATAATTAAAGCAATTCGTGCAAAATTATTCCCTAACTATTCCAAAATATCAAAAATGCACAACGTTAATATTCAAGTTTTCACTTCTTCCGGCACTCCCGGAGGGTAATTTTTTTTTAAAGGTATCTTCCGCACTAGAAATAATTCCTGTGTCGCGGGGGAGTTTACAAACATTCAAATAACGGACACAAAGAACACCCAGAGTCGGAACAACCATTTGCGGATCACACAAAGTTTTGTCCCGTGCGGGATTCGAACCCAAAATACTCGGCGCAGTGGCAGTGGCGAGGCGACCACTTTAACCACTACGCCATCCGAGCAGTCCACCGTTTGGAGTGTTATTTTGGCTTGGTGTCGAATGTGGAATAAACTACCTATTCGTGCTGAAAGTGGAATAGCTTAGGTGCCGAAACCATAGGTGCCGAAAAAATTGATGCCGAAAGCGGAATACTCCCACCGTTTTATTAAACGTATAAAAAGAACACCTGTTTTCTCAGTACCTATACTTAAAATGCAACTTAAATAAGACTTCCTGTAACTTTGTAAGGGCGGTTACATTTTTATAGGTGCCGGTGACAGATTGTCTTTCTTTATGTGACCATAATATTCGAATGAAATTCAAGTTTAGTCTTTTCTCAAGTCATTATGTTTGTTTAAGGGGCTTTTTTATTATGTTTGTGTAAGGAGTTCGTTTATTATTTTCGGCGAAAGTCAGATGAGGATGTATTACACGCATATTCTTTAGGGATTAAATATAATGACCGCCAAAAATACTAATTGCACACCAAAATATGCTTACCAAAATATATCATAACGAGCACCTATACGCCTCAAATCACTGCATTCCGTCTCGGAAGAGTTAGGTTATATTAGGTTCCTTCTTAAACCCACCCAAAAATAGGCGCCCTGCGAAGCGGGGCTCCGTCAACTTAGTTTGATCTCTTTAAATATATTTTGGTATGCAATTAGTATTTTTGTAAGCATATTTTGGTGTGTAATTCGTATTTTTTTGCTGTGCAGTTAAATATTAGCCTATTATTTATGTAATGAGACAATTCTAATGTTAAAGAACAATATGTTGAGTTTATTATCAAAATATATACCTCGTTGGCGCTGCGGTAGTATATGCGACTGCTACGTATACCCGGGTTGGACTGCTATTGGGTTTTACTGTAAAGGATTTCTCAGTAGCACCGAGTCCAAAGGTTTTTTTTATACAACTAAGGTGGCAAACAAGCATACGGCCTGATGGTATGTGGTCACCGTAGCCTATGGTCACTATGAACACCAGAGGCATCACTTGCGCATTTCCGATCCTTTAGGAAAGGAAGTGGGAAGGAGAAGGAGCGGAAAGGTGGAAAGAGGGTGATTGGGCCTCCGGCACTCTCACTCACCAAACGATACACAACAATAGGAATACTGTTATGTCACGTCAATATTCTGTGAGAGGGTAGTCCTTCCCCGGTCGAGCCGCCCCATTCATGCTGAAATCAGCGAGGCTCTACTACTCATGAATAATCTACTAATCATGTGCCAGGTAGTTGGCATTAGGTTCACTATTATGCTGATCCTGAAACCATAGCTCTGGAAATGTTGGTATAATGTAATATATAGGCAGTATTAGACTATGTATAATAATAATAATAATTGATTTATTTCTTTTCACAAAAAAGGTACATACAAATTTCATAAAACAAGAATTTTTCACAATGTTTTGTGAGAGACTTGTGCCTGTGATAGGTGTTAAAACAATTAGACTATGTATGTATATATACATAAAAAAATCCATATAGTATACACATTATGCCAAGCGTCCTGAAAATATCGCCTCGCTATTTTACGAGCACCATCGATCGGCCCAGTGATAGTTGTATTTTGATAACCCCTCTCTGATCCATTCCAAGTTTATAACCAGAATTTAAGATTACACACCCATCCTAACATATTATTATGTCATTGAAATTAAACTACTATATACGGATTTTATCGCATTGTTTATTTGACACTTTATTACAAAATTTTAAAAACTGTTACACTACTATTACTATTAAACTGTATTATTTTTTAAGCTAGGTAATTAAATTATTGAAATTATTAAAACTATTACTATACTATTATTATACTATTTATATTTATGTTTACACTTTCCCCGACGTTTCGGTTGCTTTTCAGCAGCCATAGTCACGGGGAGACCGTATATAGTAGCTTAATTTCAATGAATAACATTCGCGTAAACAGAAGACAATATTATATTATTATGTCATCATCATCAACATTGGTTGTACATTTTTTGTTCACAAAGGAACTGATAAGTATGCGAGCAGGAACTAGTGAAACGACCGATAGCTGGATTCGCACTGTCTTTATTTGTCAAGCGACACGATATATATAGACAAGTATTAGTGGTGGATGCAACCACCCATATATTACGAATGTAACATTCCTCCCTCTAGCTTGACAATGTAAGCATACTAAAGAACTTAACAATAATTATACATACAATAAAATCTTTTTTAATGTTTACATTTAATAAAATCTTTTATAATCCACCCTAGGTACAGGTCGCAATATTTTGCCAAAATTCGTTAACCTATCTGGCTGCGGTTGCTGATGACCTGAAGCTGACTCTTCTTGGACTTCATCATCCTCTGCTTCGATAGCCTCATAGAATTCTTCGTCTCCTGTTGACTTACTGCCCTGTGTTTCCTTTCCCAGTAATTCCTCTCTTCCTTCCCCATCTGTATGTGACGTATCCTCATCAAATGTTGGAGTCTTAGGCTGCGGTGAAGAGGCCTCTTGCGGGGTGATGTCTTCAAAATCAATAGGGCAGTTATTCGACTGATGAAGATTGCTGCCTGTACCTTTGAAGGGTATTAACTGGTTTTGATGTTTTTTAATGTTATATGAAGTTAGACTGTCTTTAACGATATAAATTACTTTTCCAATTCGTTTCACTATAACCCCTTTATTCCAGAATCCTTGTTTATTATTGTTATACATTTTGTATAAAACAGGAACCATCTGCCGATTGTATTACAATCTAAAGGGTAACAATATTAGAAAATTACATACGTTTACGGAATACGTGAGGGTGCAGCCTACCACGAAAATGACTATCCGAATTTTCGGCGAACGAAATATCTACCATGAAGTTTCTTCCAATTTCTATCTTTTAGAAACTGGACGGGAGATATAGTTAAAGACCTGTTATTTAAATATTTTATAAAGTTGTGTGGAATAAATTATTTGTGTCATCCACAAAATTAAATATATTCTTTGAGTCTGGGCGTACTTTGCGTTCCTTAATTGAATACTTGCAGAGTCTTTCGTATAGGGCTTAATGAAACGTGAAATAGTTATCTTTAAAATACAAGTAACATTACTCCGTTGTTCAGACCACTTCATGGGAGAGTGTAGAACGATTAGAACTTTATTTTATGTGTTTCATTTTACGCATGCCGATGTTTCGGGCATGAACCATTGGCCCGCAATTTCGGCATTTAAATTTCATGGTAGGCGTTCTGACTCCTTATATTGACTGCCATAAAAGATTTTTATAGTCAAGATCTTCGGGTTGAAATGCTCTGAAAAACACGAAAGTCGTTTTGATATTTTTTAAGTGGATATTTATTTTAGAGGTTCTGTAGAAATGTTGCTTATAAGTTCGCAACGCAATAATTACATTTGATGTTTCGTGGTAGTATCCTTACTGTAGCGAATATAACTGCTGTCCATAAGGTTTTGAATTCAATTCCCGGGTCGGGCAAAGTGTTTTCTATTGAGAATATCTTAACAATAGTAAGTAAGCAATCGGGAACTGTGTCCGGTAGACATGGTTTTAGGCTCGCCTCTTACATATGGGTCTAATTTACCATAGCTGGTGAAATATGGGTGTCATACAACTCTGTTTTCCCCCTTTGGGGATATGGGCGTGCAAATATGGATGTAGTTTATATATTATAATATGTAATGGGTATTAACGCGATCATGCATAATGTTTACCTTATTTTTAGCGTTAATGTTTCGACCATCGACGGTACATGGACAAACAAAAATATGCAAAAAGTGAGGGTGAATCAAAATTCTTCTGCCTCAAAACGGAGACATCGCAGCACCAGCCAGCTTGTGACCACGGCCATTGTAACCTGCTCGAAACGTCAAGCCTAAAAAAGGTAAACATTATGCATGGTCGCGTTAATACTTGTTACATATTATATATATATCATGCAACGCGAAAGTTTAAAAGTTATTATGTAGGTATGTAGTTTGATTTATTTCGCCTATAGTGGCAGACAGGCTAGTTGTTATGTTGTAAGTATTAGATACAGAAGTAATTTCATGAAAATATACCCAGGATATTGTTGCCGCAATTCAATGCCTATCACGTGATAAAAAAGAAACAGGTACATACGATAATTTTGCCTTGTGAGGTCCTGGATTATATTACTGGAACAAAGTTGGATTTTTCTATCAAGAAATTCTTAGTACTAACACGAAATTTAGATTGCGCTCAGTGGACGTTAATAGACTTACCCCGTTACAAAGAACTTAAACAAAAACAGCGAAATGTAGACGTGAAACACTTTTAGTTAACCCTTTAAGAATTAAACTCTGTCGTCTCACCACTACTTGAACACCTGGTGTTCTGATCCCATACAGGACAAAACAAATGTGTGAATGGTAATAGTTTTTGTGTCTTTTGTTAAGTATGGCAGTCATCTTTAAAATAAAATAGTTCTTACTAAAAATATGTGTTGATAAAAATAAGTTTGAATTCTGTAAATGGTTGTGAAGGTAAAATCAGATTTATACGCGTTTTTTCGTTCCCTCCTTTGATTTATGTCACCTTGAACAAGCCCTTTGTCGCGCAATTATGAATTATTAAATTTGTACGAAACATAAACCTTGACTTCATCCGCCTTTTGTTCAGAGCTTAATGATAAAATAATGACCAGAACATAGCGACACGTGTATCCCTTTTAAAGTATTCGACGTCATCACAAAAATCGAATGTCTGATTTTTCCCGTGTGATTTCCATAGCCAAGATTTTAAAGTAATCTTTGTTAATCCAGGAAATGGTGTATGTACAACAATATACCATGTACTGGCTTAAGACATAATCTTTTACGACTTTAGATTTACATTTGCACAAAAGGTGGATCCAAATCTCATAATCCCTCCAAGTCTCATAATATAGTAATTTATAAATATCATAAAGACTGCCTGAATCTCATAAATATAAAGATTTATTTATTGTTCAACTGTGTACAATGTCTGGTCTTATTTGTAAAACAATAGTTTTTAGGCTTAACAGATTATCCATATAACACTTACAAAAGATCTGTTGGAGTGGTGGGACGGGTCTCATACGTATTTGGTCATTAATTCATTATCCTTTATTTTCATTAAATTCTTTTATAGATACTGGTAGGTTGTTGTATACACAAATAGCGATAATATAAGTGGTTTTATAGTATGTCATGTTGTTTATTGTAGGAAGGTAATATTGTATGTACTTATATTTTTACGAATGTTGCTATTTAAAGCTAAAGTATTGAGATATTAACAAATACGCTCAATTCCACAATATTATATGTATTGTATAGGTGTATTCTGGTTAGGGTAAGGTATCTGTTAGTTTTAAAAACATTTCCTAATGATTCTGTGCTATGCATGTTACATAATTATTGTTATGAGACACTTTTTCTGTACAATAAATGTGAATTGAACGTCAGTCGAGCTCCCTCAGTATAATATATTATACCAAACAATAACAAAGGTTGTACATAGTTAAAGTATGCATTTCTTGTGACATTTATCTATATTTGTTGTTTCTGCTAGAATAAGAAGAATAAGAATAAGAATAATTTATTTGCAAAAAAATGTGGTACATTTATGGTTGTTACATATTATAATATTCGTTCGCACATTTCACCAAAGTTGGCACGCAAATTTAAATTTAAAAACAAAAATGTATTATTGACAAATGTTGAGGTCTATACACATGACATCAAATTACACTATAATATTATTAACATCAAGAAATAAATACGTTTAAGGAAAGAAGGATGCTCGATATTATTACATTATTATTCAATTACATACACGGAAATTATAATAAAATAATTTAAATCACATGCTATAAAATTTTAAATTAATTACAAATCAGGATTAAAATTTTAGATTTCGAACATTCAGATCGAAGAATTCATTGATGTTATAAAAAATGTGTTCTATAAGCCATTTTTTTAATTAATTCTTCATTTTTGTTAGTGGCAATTCGCGAATGTGCTTGGGCACTTTATTAAAGACTCTTATGCACATTACGTAACAGTTGTTTTGGAATAAGCTAGTATTGATAAAGCATGTACTTGATTTATATAATTATTTTTTCAATGTGTGTTTTCCAATTTAAATGTTCATCAATTAGAACTTCAAAGAAATTCATATTTCGAGCTTCTTCATTTACAGTATTCTCTACACTTATTATCTTATCTTAGTCAGTCAGTGCAGACCGGCGACACTTCGACCCAGTGGGATCTTTTGTGTCGACACTCTCCCGATAACGACTGCCATAGATGTTCATGGCAGCTGGGACCAACGGCTTAACATGCTTTCCGAGGCACGGAGTAGGCGATAATTGTCAATCAATACGCACATAATTTCGAAAAGCCATATAACTTCCGAAAGTCAGAGGTGCGCGACGTGGGTTCGAACCCGAGACCCTCTGCATTGCAGTCTGTTGGTCTCCCCACTGAGCTATCGCTGCTCTCTTCTCTACACTTAAACATATATTATGTATGTTTAACGATAAAGGTTTATTTTTATAGTTCCTAAATTACGTCATTTTTGCTTTTATGAGATTTACTTTTAAATTAAGGGATTTAAGCCAATTAATTACTTTTGGTAATGTATTATGTATTTCGTTAATAATATCAGCCCTGTATTAAACTGTCCCACTGCTGGGCACGGGCCTCTTCTCACTGAAAATAATTTGAATCAATGTTTGTAATATCGCATCATAAGCATACATAACGCATAGGTGTTTAATTTTATGTTTGGTAGTTCATTTATGTATTCGAGGAACAAAAGATGATGATTTCACTGAATGATAGTCACCCTCAAAAATGCGACCGCAGCATCATTGCTTAACCACGCGCATCATTTTACGCAACAACCGCAGGCCCTTACAAATCATCACATTAAACACTTTCATGTTTACGACAATGGTTATCGAGTTACGTCATAGTTTACCTGAACACGCTAAAAAGAAAGTCACTTGAAAGCGTTGAGCAATTCAGTGTTTCACTTTTAAGGTCATCTGTGTCTCGTTGGTCAATGGCGTGAGGGTGCTTGCGTAACTGTAATTTGTTTTGGAGGATTATCTGTTTCAATTTAAAACGACGATTCCAGCATCGTAAAACAGTAGCAGCTTTTTTTTAAATTGCAACGTAACGTAGTCCCTCGTGACCAAGCCCTGTGTCGCGGCCTATCAGGCACACAATTAACAAACTCAAACTACATTTCGACCCAAAACAATTATTTGTAGACAACACAATTTAAAAACAAAATTGGGACAGTCTTTGGGGACTGCCGATAGAAGTGAAAACTTTAATCCTTTATAAACAAAAAAAAAAAGGAGCGGGTTAGATTCCTGATACCCTCTTAGGGGTTATTAAGGGGGTCACAATTTCGTAATTTTTTGCGTAGGACGCACCATTTCTGAGATATTGTTAATATTCTAAAATAATTCAAAAATGAAAAGCGTGGAAGCATGACGATGACGCGAGTTATATGGTTTTTGTTCACCCAAGAAGTGCTCAACGCGCCTAAAGAAGTTTTCACTTCAAAAACAAAACTTTTATTCTACCACTTGTCATGACGCATTATTTAGTTTTTCATACAAAATTGAAATTGGGTGCTCTAAGCGCTAAGACTAATACTAAAGACTACATCCGGTAGCAAAAAAAGTGTGTAGCGGCGTATGCAAAGAACAGGGTGGGAGTGCCCTGTGAGAGGAGCGAAAGCGAAGAAAATCTGCATTCGGAGCAACGAATGCAGATTTTAACTTGCTAAAATAATAATACGTTTTTTGGAAAAAGTATTGAGTTGTGTAAGTGCTAGAACAAAAGTTTTTAAGTACGATGTCAAGAATACACGGATACAAGTTTTAAGTATTTTCATTTAGCCCTGTATAACGCAAATGTAAATGAACTAACTTGCAGAGAAAATTGCCTAGCAGACGTAACAACTTGCATAAAACCTTTTTGTGATTTCACTCCTTTGGTAGGTCAGCCTTTTTGTTAATTAATGTCAGTACGATCTGTAACGAGCTATTAAAAATGATTAAGCTGAATTTGTATTTTTTTAATTATCGTCATTTATGTTTCCCAGTGATGAGATTGCTAGACTGCTGAGTCAAAAATTTTAGGTTCAAAAACAAGGTGATTTATATAAAAAATGTAGGAGTCATGTGCATACAAAAAATATTAAAGCACCCCTACCTGTTTAAATGGAAGATCTTAAAAGAAACATACCAATAACACTTCGCTTGATCTAGGATTCAAACCTGCGCTGCGCTAACAAAATTTTAATAATATGTGTTGATGTATAACACAACACCTTTATTTAAGATGGTTTTTGAAGGGCACAAGTCAATATGATAACATGTTGACTTGTGCCCTTCAAAAACAATAATAATGTAGGCCAGACTGATTTTCGGTCACGGCGGCCATTCAACTGAGCTCAGCAGGTTAGGCAGTATGTATTATAGTGTACAAGTGTGCGCGCAAATTCTTTGGTCCCTCACTCTCATAGTCCGATGGCAAGGCAAACCGACACGACCAAAAAGAGCTCAAGAGCAGAACTAACGTCCTTAGGTGCTTGCTGAGGCTCGGACAATTTATAATATCATGTTATGGATGTAACTGATGTTATGGATTAAAAATAGCATATCCTAATCCTAACTTAATATTATAAAAGCGAAAATGAGTTTGTTTGTTTGTTACGTTTTCACGTCTAAACCACTGAACTGATCATCCTGAAATTTTGCATATACGTTGTCAGGTGTACAGAAACGAACATAGGCTACCTTTCATTCCGAAAAAAGTACTGTTCCCGAGGAAAACAACAAAACGTTCATATGATAACAGATGGCGCCACGTTCGAATCATGATTGAATTATATTATTACAAGCAGAGTACAACCCGAATTGATTGTCAAATTCTAAATTAATGCGAGCGAAGCCGTGGGCAAAAGCTAGTAACTTATAAATAGCTGGTCAAAATCGCCTCAAATTTAGCTGCAAAGCCTGATAAAACCACCCCTTAACCTAAAAAACTGCAATGATATTGGTTCATCCGTTTTAGATCTACCAACTCACAGCGGCGCCAGGGTTCAAAACCCTTAGTATTTTTTTAGGGCTTAATTAAAAGTCCACCTACTAAAACATGTTAATATCTTCATCTGTATCAAGAGGTTTCTCTATACAGATGAATATACCATATACCCACGTTAAACCTTCATTACATTGCCGTCCAGATTCAGCTAACTGTAACCAGATATAACCAAATACTAACATATTTCTTACGAATATACAAAGGCCTTTTTCTATACCTAATAAATAAAAGGTCCATTTATTGAAGCATGTTAATGCTTTTATCTGTAATGTTAGGTCTATGTATGAACATGTGCCTACTCATATAAAAGGTTATTCTTAGTAAAGTGAAAACCTCTCAAGAGGTGATTGTATATACTTGTTATTTATAAACAACTTTTTTTCTGGGACATTGCCGATATAGTGAAAAAAAAATCAGCTGTTCCATACAAAATTGGACTTTGACCTCGGCAAAATGTATGGAACATTTTTTTCGCGATTTCTCAAATATCTCAGAACAAAAAGTTGTTCATAATAACAAATATAAATAATAACAAATAACCCCTGAGAGGTTTTCACAATACTAAGAATAACCTCGTTTATTTCTAATGTTCTTCTACGTTGAAATTAAACTACTATATACGGATTTTATTGCGTTGTTTATTTGACACTGTTACAAAATTTTTTGAAAAACTGTTACACTACTATAATCACTATTAAACTTTAAAAATTTTTAAGCTAATTAAATTATTGAAACTATTAAAACTATTTATACTATTACTATACTATTATACTATTTAGATTTATTTTTACACTTTCCCCGACGTTTCGGTTGCTTTTCAGCAGCCATGGTCACGGGGAGACGTCTTCTACGTTGGTTTGAATTAGCGATATCTTATTGTCGATTGTTCATTCGAATTATTCAAATGTTGATGTGATTCGAATTATTGTTGATTGGTTATACTTACTGATTGATGTTTGACTGCATACATGGCGTAGTGCTTTAAGTGTTCGCCTCGCAACTATCACTGTACCGAGTGTTAAAAGTTCGATCTCCACACGGGACAAAAATATGTGTGATCAACAAATCGTTGTTCCAAGTCTGGATCCTTTTGGTCCGATTTTTTAATGGTTTATATATAATGATTTTTTTAAACTTCGCGATACAAGAATTACCTGTTTAGTTAAAATTTTTATTATAATTATTGGGATAAAAATGTATTTTCAATATTTAGTTCTATCCATTATATCAGAGGCCTACTGTGAGATTATAGCTTATTGGAAATTTTTTGTCAACAATGCGCTCTGAAGATGACCTTACGATCTGCACCTACTAAGTGTCACTATAAGCTAAATTTTTAATTTTAAGCTAAAATACACTTCTGCCTATCCCGTTAGCGATATACAGGCGTGATTACTGACTATGTATGATGTTCTAAAAGAAAGTGTTCAAGTACTTGAATAATAAACTACATGTTTGTGTACCGTGGCCATTATGTTTGCGGCCGCGCGGTGCGTGAAGTGTGAACCCATTGTCGCGGGCCGTCACTGTGACGGCCCTGACATCATTTTTAGATAAATATTTTGTACTAAGTTGAAGAACACTTATGCCCTTTTTGTTGATTATGCAACTCAAAATATTATGCGGTTTTGGAGTCGCTCATTATTATTACAACTTGGATATATGTGTAGTGTAATAAAGTTTTTTTTATAATAATTACTGCACTCGTTTCCCATAACATAATTTAACAATGTCGAATCCCACACTCTGTGAATGTGAGTTTGTTTGTTACGTTGTGACACCTTAACTACTCAACCGATCATCATGAAATTTCTCATACACGTTTTCAGGGGAACATAAAAGACCACCTTTTATCCAGATTTACACGAGTGAAGCCGCGGCCAAAATTTTGTGCTTAATAAGGGGCTCAAAGTTTTCTATAGATACCTAGCCGCTAGCTAGTGCATTCAAATATCTGAATTTCTATAAATAAAACGTTACTAAATCCTCAATAACTGAAACGAACCAAGGTTTTGCCATCCACGTGTCGCGATGAATTGTACACACATGAACAACTCTTGTAGTCACAGTAAACAATATTGAATATTATGTTTGTTTAGGACAAAATAGTAAAGGACATTTGATTGATAACCCTCCCATCCGTTTATTCATTGAAGTATAGTATTCCGGCTGTTTGTATAAAGAGGAATTCTCTTGTGTAAAAATAGTAACACGATAGATTTTCGTAATGCAGTATCTTTGCTTATCTTATCTTATGTGGGGGCCAGTCAGTGCAGACCGGCGACACTTCGATCCGTGGAATCTTTTGTGTCGACACTCTCCCAATAACGACTGCTATAGATGTTCATGGCAGCCGGGACCAACGCCTTAACGTGCTTTCCGAAGCACGGAGCAGGCGATAATTGTCAATCAATACGCACATAATTTCGAAAAGTCATATAACTTCCGAAAGTAAGAGGTGCGCGACGTGGGTTCGAACGCGAGACCCATTGCATTGCAGTCTGTTGGTCTCCCCACTGAGTTATCGCTGCTCTTAGTATCTTTGCTTAGTCTTGGGTTTTGCCTGCTTGCCAGATTGGGGATGTACCACATCCCTAACGGCGACCGCAGCCAAATATTTTAAGAAGCGGCAGTAGCCTAATGGAGATCGCATTGCATTTGCGGTCAATAAGTTGTGAGCTCGGAATTTCAGCCATTGCACTACCGAGGTGCACCTTCTCCAAACAAAAGCATTCTAGCTTAGCTGACAAGTAAAAAATACTATCCATTTGTAACCCGCATGGCTAGCATTCTTAAAAAAATAAACTAATATTTTTTTTTTTTTTTGTATTCTACTAAGATGGCAAACAAGCATACGGCCCACCTGATGGTAAGTGGTCACCGCAGCCTATGGACGCCTGCAACACCAAAGGCATCACTTGCGCGTTGCCAACCCTTTAGGAAAGGAAGTGGGAAGGAGAAGGAGCGGGAAGGGGGAAAGAGGGTAATTCGGCCTCCGTCACTCTCACTCACCGAACGAAACATAATAGTAGGAATACTGGTATTTCATGTCAATATTCTGTGAGCGGGTAGTCCTTCCCCGGTTGAGCCAGCCCATTCATGCTGAAATCAGCGAGGCTCTACTAACAGCTGTGATCTTTTGGTGGTTATATGATGAGTTTCTTAGTTTTGTAAGCGGTTATAGTAACCGCTTACCATAAGGCGGACTGTTTGTTGGATAGTCATTAAACGTGAGTCTTTATTTTGTTCCTGTTTCAATGACAGAGCCCGCCACCATTGGCCATTATTATTATTATTATGAATAAGCCGGCTCTCTCTCTCTTACTGGAACAAGCCTATGACTATATTGACTATATCTCATCCGGTTAGGTAGAAAAGTCACTTTTCTTCTCTGTCTCTTCTAAAAACCTTATGGAAATAGCATACAAGTGAGAGATCATCGTTAATATTTTTGCCTATTACAACACGTAAGTATTGCAAGCGATTGTAGGCTATGGTAACCGAATAGATGTAAAGGATCGCCATCTTTGAGGTGGAAAAACTGTTATGAAATGCTGCTAAAACTATAACAGGGTCTAAAGTTGTATCAAACCAATTTTAAATATATAATGTGTTTTATAAATCTCAGCGGGGAATAGTTTGCAATTCCAGTAATGGACTATTGACCAGAAATAGAACGTAGTTCTAATAGAACGAGGGACGTTTAATTATGTAGCGTTTGTATAAACGAGTTTGTACCAAGTATTGCCAAGTAACTTTTTTTTTATACGACTAAGGTGGCAAACTAGCATACGGCCCATCTGATGGTAAATGGTCACCGTAGCCTATGGACGCCTGCAACACCAGAGCATCACTTGCGCGTTGCCGAACCTTTAGGAAAGGAAGTGGGAAGGGGAAGGAGCGGGAAGAGCGAAAGTGGGTGATTGGGCCTCCGGCACTCTCACTCACCGAACGAAATACAACAGTAGGAATACTACTATTTCACGTCGATATTCTGTGAGAGGGTGGTCCTTCCTCGGTCGAGCCGGACCAGTCATGCTGAAATCAGCGAGGCTCTACTACTTACAACTACAACAACAACTTCGTCAATTACTTGGTGTGGTGGTACGAATAAGCTGGTTTGCTCAAATAAGTATCATCTTCTTATAGGAGCCTGGCGTAACATTATTATGAGTAATAATAATGCTTCTGCCAGTTAACTGCCTCTGTGGCGCAGCGGTAGTGAATACGACTGCTGTGTATGAGGTCTCGGGTTCGAATCCCGGGTCGGGCCAACAACAAGTTATTGGGTTTTTCTGTTAAGAAATCTCAATAGCAGCCCGGAGTTAAGAAGTTGGCGGTGTAAGACATCCCCGTGCCTCAGAAAGCACGTAAAGCTGTTGGTCCTGCGCCTGATCTCTCTCCGGTCGTGTTGTATTGCCGTCCCATCGGATCAAGGTACTGAAGGTTCAGAAACACATACCTACCCATTCCTTTCTTTTTTGCCCATCTCTGATTACTTTTTCTTAGGATCGGTGATGCACGAGTATTACGCCTGGTAGGTATTGTAAGCGATCTTAGTCTACCTTCGGTAATCGCTTACCATGAGGTGGATCGTATGATTGTTTGCCAACTTGGTAGTAAACATCTTTTTAGTATGTCATATACTTAGATTATAGTCTACCTACGGTAATCGATTACCATGAGGTGGATCGTATGATTGTTTGCCAACTTGGTGGTATACATCTTTTTAGTATGTCATCTACTTAGATTATAGTCTACCTACGGTAATCGCTTACCACGAGGTGGATTGTATGATTCTTTGCCAACTTGGTAGTATAAATCTTTTTAGTATGTCATATACTTAGATTCGTACATATCTACTTACTGACATAGTATATTATTTGCTTATAAAATCAATTATTTTATATTATAACTAGATGTTCTCGCGGTTTCACCCGCGTTTATCGTTACTGCGCCACCCCCGTGGGTTGTAGCGTGATGTTATTTAGCTTATAGCATTCCTCGATAAATAGGCTATTCAACACTAAAAGCATTTTTCAAATCGAACCAATAGTTCCTGAGATTAGCGCGTTCAAACAAACAAACTCTTCAGCTTTATAATATTAGTATAAATTAAATTATAATAGGCGGCTATTTGAATAGAACACTATTCAACGTAGGTATTGAAGATTAAACATGGGGGCGAACACATGTACTTCGTTTACTGATTGAGACATTATGGTGCTTTATTTAGAGAAGACTTACTCAATAATGCATTCAAATTAATTCAAATCAAATTATTAATTTGAATTACATACTTAACACTATCGAAACATTAAACAGCAAAGAGGCTAACAGAGTGTTTAAGTATTTACCTATATAGGAAGCGCATTTCCTCATTATTAAAATAAAAAACAACTTTCTCTCTTTTAGTATAATTCTTGTGTCACGGGACTCACGGGGGACTTTATAAACATTCAAACAAGGGACATAAAGAACACCTAGACTCGGAACAGCCATTTGTGGATCACAGAATTTTTTGTTCCGTGTAGGATTCGAACCCACAACACTCGGTGCAGTGGCACTGGTGAGGCGACCACTTCAACCACTGCGCAATCCGTGCATTTCAATTGTTATGTAAAATCAAATGACTTATATTTTACGACTAGATGTTCCTGCGGTTACACTCGCGTTTATCGTTACTGCACAACCCCCGTATATAGCCTATAGCCTTCCTCGATAAATAGGCTATCCAACAATAAAATAATTTTTCAAATCAAACTAGTAGTTCCTGAGATTAGCGCGTTCAAACAAACAAACTCTTCAGCTTTATAATATTAGTATAGATATAGGCGATTATACATTCGAATGCTTTTTGTCCGAACCTTGATTTAAAGATTTATCAAAAAAAGCGTGGTCGTCTTTATGAAGTTGATTGATACGACTATGTATTCTATGCACTGATTTTCTGGATGAGAGTTACCCTATCTTCTATTCTATACACCTGATAACGTGTTTGCAAAACTTCATCATAATCGGTCGAGTAGTTAAGGCGTGAAAGCGTAACATACAAACTCACATTCGCATTTATAATATTAATTAGGAAGTCTTCTTCTATTTCTTAAAGAAAGAAGAATTAGGCAGTTATGATGTAGTAATGTTGACTTTACGAACTCTACATGACTGAGGCAGGCTTTCATCTTTTTAGATTTCATACTGATTTAAATTATTTATTTGTTACTCCAATAACACTTTGTCTGCACTGAACTCAACTCGAGTTCTTACGATCGATGTTTGTGTAATACCTGACTATGCCTATTTAAACTTACTAGCGGTCGCCTAGTGCTTGAAAGTCGACCAAAGTTTGCCTCTAA
Organism: Catocala sponsa; assembly: GCA_963564715.1. NCBI lineage: Eukaryota > Metazoa > Arthropoda > Insecta > Lepidoptera > Erebidae > Catocala > Catocala sponsa. The sequence continues at coordinate 4,698,782 of OY751329.1, forward strand.
GATATTGCTCATATATTATGTCATTATATTTATATTGCTATATGTAACCATAGTTACGCGCTTCGACTGCGTGTGTCAAATGCATGGTTGTCAAAGTCAAAGTCAAAGTCAAAAATCATTTATTCATTTAGGTCACAAAGTAACACTTATGAACGTCAAAGTATATAGGTTAGTGAGTTTACTAAGTTACTGAAGCTACATTTAGGTTAGTTGCTAGGTTCAGGCAAAGGGTAGAGCCTATGAGAAGAAACCTGCAAGAAACTCACGGCCACTCTTTTAAATCGCCAGTTAAATATAATTTCAGTATTTTACAACTCAGATTAACAAGGTGTTACAGCCATTATGCCATATACTACTGACTATAAAAAACTAAAGATAATAACAATAATAACTTAATAATATTATAGAGAGGAAATAATTTGAGCTAAGATATATTATTTAATATAAATCTAAAATAGACAGTAAGATGGCATGATGGCGCATACACTTACACTTTGTGACTATGCAAAGGCTTAAATTGACTTATAAGTAATACAGATCTTTGAATCCTGTATGCAACAAGCAACTAGCTCCATGAGTTTTTGTCATTTAAGTAGTCGTTGACTGAATAATAACCCTTCCGAATAAGTTGTTTTTTAACGGCGTTTTTAAATTTAAACAATGGTAAATTAATTATAGTAATAGGTAATTTATTAAAAAAACGTATACCGAGTCCCGCAAATGTATTGTGAACTTTATGTAAACGATGATATGGGCCTACTAACTTATGCTTATTTCTAGTGTTTACGTTATGGATATCACTATTCTTATTATATAAGTAAATGTTATGTTTAATAAACATAATGTTAGCAAATATATATTGCGACGCAACAGTAAGTATGCCAATTTCTTTAAATCGATCTTTCAGGGAAACTCGTGGTCCTAAATTATAAATGCTACGTACTGCACGCTTTTGAAGAATAAAAATTGTCTCAATATCAGCTGCCTTGCCCCACAATAATATACCGTAGGACATGACACTATGAAAGTAACTGAAATATACTAGTCTTGCAGTATCTATATCAGTAAGCTGTCTTACTTTCCGAATTGCGTATGCGGCTGAGCTAAGTTTCCCTACAAGACACGATATTTGAGCGCCCCACTGAACTTTATGATCTAAAGTTAATCCTAAAAAGACTGTTGATTGAACTAAAGTAATAATTTCATCATTTAAAATTATATTCACGTTAGGACTCTTTACGTTTGGCAATGTAAACTTGATACATTTAGTTTTTGTAGAGTTAAGTAGTAAATTATTCGCCGTAAACCAGTCCAGGACTTCCGCGAGTGAATCATTATCAGCACGTAAATTTGGTGCTTTTCGGTCTACCTTAAAAATAAGGGATGTGTCATCCGCGAATAAAACAATGTCACACAAATGCTGAACAAAGAACGGCAAATCATTTACGTACACTAAAAACAGAAAGGGTCCCAAAATCGAGCCCTGTGGCACGCCCATTGTGACTGGTAATCCAGAAGATCTACTTCCGTTGATATCAACGTGTTGTAGTCTATCGCTTAGGTAGGAATCAACTAGGTCAAGTGCAGTATCTCGGATGCCATAATGCCTGAGTTTTCGCAACAGCGTTTGATGGTCAACGCAGTCAAAGGCTTTAGAGAGATCACAGAATACGCCAATGACATCATGCGAATTCTCCCAGGCACTGAATATATGTTTTAAAAGCGTAACACCCGCATCTATCGTAGAACGGCCCTTCCTAAAACCATATTGATCTGCATGAAATAAATTGTTTACACTGAAGTGGCTCTCTAATTGCTGTAATATAATCTTCTCAAATATTTTACTAATAGCAGGTAATATTGAAATCGGCCTAAAATTACTGGGGTCACTTTTGCAACCATTTTTAAATAAAGGTATTATTTTACTACATTTCATTAAGTTTGGAAAAATGCCCACATCAATGCATCCGTTGAATATTGCGGCTAGGTGTGGCGCTATATTAACAATAATACTTTCAACTAATTTTACCGAAATACCCCAGAAGTCAGCTGATTTTTTTGAATTAAGCGACTTAAATACTTTTTTGTTGTGTGCGTGTAGTGTTTTTTTTCATTAATTAAATGTATTTCTAGTGCATATTTTATAAAAATATTAGGATTCGCCCCTCCTTCTCCATATAAATTTTAACTGTGCCAAATTTCATAATCCTCCGTCCGCGTAATTTTCGTAAAAAGGGGTACAAAGTTTTTGCTTCACGTATTAATATACACATTAAGTGGTAGCCCTTTATAGCTAATTTCTTGTCACAGGTAGGAATGAGATTGTGATCACGACATCTCTTCAAGAAATTCAAAGATAGTGAATATCAAACTAAGCATTGAGATGTGTATCTTGCGCATTTAATTTGCTATACGCTATTTTACAGGCGCTTGGCATTGACATAAAAGATATTATGTTGTGCATCCTATAGCTATTAGATATGTCGTGAACATTAAAAACCTCAGTAAATTACTTCATAATAATATAACGTCTATTTTTTTTTATGGTATAAGAGGCACACGAGCAGACGGATCGCCTGATGGTAAGCGATTACCGCCGGCCATGGACACCCGCAGCACCAGAGGAGTCACAAGTGCGTTGCCAGCCTTTTAAATTTGCTCTCCCCACAGGAGGGAAGGAGAGGGTGTTGGGCCATTTATATCCCAAATAAGATAATAAATGCAAATACTAGTTTGTTTGTTAGTTTGTTATGCTTCCACTTCTTAACTACACGACCGATCATTACGAAATTTCAACACACTTTGTCAGGAATACAAAAAAGGACATAATTATGGTTCCCTTTATTCAGAAAACAGAACTGATCCCGAGGAAAAAAAGAAAGACATAAGCTATATTTACCCGAGGGAAGCTGCGCAAAATCTAGTAAAATAAAAACTGTCCTTCTGCTGGGCATCAGCCTCTTCTTAGCGTGAGAAGGGTCAGGCCATAGTTTACCACGCTGAACCAGTGCGAGTTTGCAGACTTTATAGAGTATATATAAAAACGTCGTGAAAAAACCTGCATGACTAAGATATCTTAGTTTAGCAGGTTTTTTCACGACGTTTTTCTTCTACGATAAAACGAGCGATATTCACTATTTATTTATACTAGCGGTCGCCTAGTGATCGAAATTCGACCATAATTGATTTAAATTTAAATTTTGATAGTTATTAAGTAAAAATTTATTTTTTGTCTAGTACTATACCCTTATAAGCACATTTTATTTAGATTTCGATCTAGGTATACAGGTTAATTTACCTATCTTTGTCAAACAAATTATTATATTGATATATGTAACCATAGTTACGAAGAATAGTACGACTGTGTGTGTCAAATGCATGGTTGTGTGCGTGTAGTGTTTTTTCATTCATTTAATATATTTCTAATGCATATTTTATATAAATATTAAGATTCGCCCCTGCTTCTCCATATAAACTTTAACTGTGCCAAATTACATACTCCTCCGTCCGCCCAATTTTCGTAAAAAGGGATCCATAGTTTTCGCTTCACGTATTAATATATAGATACTTTACAAAATTAGACCGCCTTAATTAGAAGTTACTAGGACCTTGTAATTAAACATTATACCTATTTGACTTTAATTAAATATAAGGGTCTTGAAAATAACGGGGCAGTTCATACGTTAAAGTGAGTAGATAATAATTAACTATGTATACGCACATAAAATTCAAAATTCGTGAATCAAAGTCGAGACCTTAACTTAAACGATCATTACGATTAATAGTCAAGTCAAAAATCATGTATTCATTTAGGTTACAAAGTAACACTTATGAACGTCAAAGGTAACCAGTTAGTAACCAGCAAGTATAGAAATGTAAGGATACCTGCAAGAAAAACGCCCACTCTTTTTAATCACCATTACATTATAAATTCAATATTTTACAACTCATACGTACAGTCAGCGACATAAATCGATACACACTTGCAAAATAATGATTGGCTCTATCTTGTCATAATAATAATAATAATATTCTACCACATACACACAACACCATCTAGCCCAAACTAAGCAGAGCTTGTACTATGGGTACTAGACAATGGATAAACATACATATATACTTTTTTTTTGTAAATACATACATATTATACATAGAAATACCCAGACCAAGACATACATCAATGTTCATGCACACAAATGTTTGACTTGTGCGGGAATCGAACCCGCGACCTCAGGCGTGGCAGTCGGTTACACTAACCACTACGCCATCGAGGACGTCAATCTACAATCTAATATCAAACTACAATCCTTTTTACTACAGTAATAATAAAGAGATAGTTGATAAAATCATAGTATTTTAAATTTATAAAATACTTGTGCAAATTTATTAAATAGCTGCAGCTGATAAAATCATAGTACCTATTTTAAATTTATAAAATACTTGTGCAAATTTATTAAATAGCTGCAGCTGCTCTCGATGACTGTATAAGGTGTTGCAGCCATTATACCATATTATATACCTTACTATTTAAATCTTAAATAAAAACTAATAAAATAAAAGAATAATAATGACAAAACGTATTTATTTTTTAACGATATTTGTCTTCAGTGTTGAAACAAAAATATACTAATTATTATTATTTTGCGCATGTAAACGTCAAACAGTTAAGGCATCCGTGACGCATGAGCTTATATCCTTAGCACTAAAGCATTTTTATTATATATGACAGTAATATTTACATTTCATATGCAACAGTGGACAAAGTGGAAAATCTTATTTTCCATAAATATATTACATATTTTAACCTTTCATCACCTTAGTTTCTAAAACTAATATTATTTAAAAAATATAATATGAAACGCTTCGAAATTGGTTCATTTTGTTTACATATTTTTCTTTATCTTCGTTGTAAGGTGACTAAGAATTCTAAACATGGTCGAGCAGAGTATAATTATTCGATTTGTAAACAAATAAACCGATATAATTATAAAATACGTAAACGTCTAATTTCACTGCATAATCGTAAAAATAAATATCTATTCCTTGAGACAGGGCTCATTACGCTATATAAGCCACGTTGTGTATTCTTGTAACATTTAGACTACAATAGAGCTCGTAAATTACATATATTAATAAAAATCTTTCATTTACTATATCATTACTGCTGTTTGAATTTATATTTATCTTCATGAATGTTATGTTATACTCATATTTATATCATAAAATTCCATAGTACTTTTCATGAAAGAATTTACTTATATTTTCATGTGAAATGTTACTTACGAAAACTTATATATTCGCTAAAATAATTTGTATTGAAATTATTATGAGGGTATATTCCAAATTAAATATTTTATATGTCAGTAATTCAGATATCTGAACATGATTTAAACATACATATGAATAATGCCATTTACATTTTAAATTAAATAAATTTAAATTAAAACATTGTATTATAAACTAGAAATTATTAAAACATTTTTAAACAATTCAAATACCTATATAATTTAAGCCTTACGTTACTATAAATTTAATAGTGTTTACTTACTTTAAAATCCAACGAAATTATAAAAATCTCATAATAGTTAAGCTATCACATGGTTTAAAGCTGATGATGATTGCGACAATATTATATACACGACGCTAATGACTCATAAGCACCTTAAAATTTATATTTAAATGTAATACCAGAATAAACATTTTTAAAGTAACTTTAAATAATGTTAAACGATAAATATGATTGAATTAATACAATAGATTACAATCTAGTTTATACGTTTATGAAAAAGCCTTTTAAAAATGTTTGTGTCTAGTCGTAAATTAATGAAATCATCAGACATCTGCCAAATCTGAGGATCAATTTTTGCAAAAAACTGTCCAAAATGTAATAACTGTCAAATGAGAACTTAAATGAAATTTATGTCTTCATTTAGATTTTTTAATTTAGGAGATTATCATTTGTCAACCCTCTGAATATTTGTATTCAGATTTTATTAAATACCTACTAAAATATAGGTGACGAAATTTGGAGATAATGGATTTCATTGTCCATCATTTTGTAAGTCTCCCAGCCCTCTGTAATGGCGCTTTCGCCATCGACTGCCTTGTGGCAGTTCCTCTCAGAACGTATTCATTCCACGTCACCCAATATCCCCATATCTTACTCCTAATTAACTAAGATGCTTGACTTTTAATTTTATAGTAGCATGGTTTTAATATTAGTATTTTTCTAATAGGCACAATTGAACACGTCTGCAATTCAAATGATATATATTCAATATACTTATATGATTCTTTTTGGGTATACATCTAAAACTTCTACAAAAAGTAAATTCTTGTTCATCTGATAGTGTTTAATTCTAAAACAACAACTTGTGTATAACAAATTTCAGTGATCTATTAAACTGTTAATATTTGACCATCTTACATCTATATAACAATAAAATAACTACATGTTTCAAAATTTGTTATATATAAATACATATTACATAACTGTATTATCACCATTTTAAGTTAAACTTCAAAATTAATATATAGCGAAAATTCTTAATTAATATAATTTAAAATTCTCTAAGATTTGGAGTTTTGTGCATTATTTGTACATTTTCTTCTTGTAATCTTGATGATTTGACTAAAAAGTTAATGTTTTCCAAAGCATCTACTTTTAAATCCGTAGAATTCTATGTTTACAATGAAAATTTAACCACCATCAAAATATTTTGAAAACATAATGACCACTTTACAAACAATATGTACTCCCACCGTTTTATAGATCAGGATAAACAATTCAAGAGTCCTAAGTATTTCAAAGTCAGAACCATTGACCTAGATTCGTCAACGCAAGCAAAATCACCTAATTTTAAATGACAATTATTTATAGCTACCTAATTAGCTTGATCATATTCTGTTAATCTGAAATAAATTCGACAACAATGTATATTTAGAAATTGGCATTTCCAATTGATTAAATTGGCATAACATTTCATTAAAATGGCAGGTATTTAATTATAAAGCAAACAATGCATTATTTGGTATTCAATGAAAGTCTATTTTTGGTTGATTTATTTCCTATATTGCTGATTTATTTTCACATTTGTGCCAACTGCCATGCTCGTAACGCCTACCTCATAAATTGGCAGTATTATACCTACTTTGCATAAAGACTTTACAGGTGAATATACATGTTATAAAGAAAAGGGTAAATTGACTTTATCTTCAATTCTGTATTCTACAATTTTGCTCAAATATTTTATTCAAACCGAAGCAAACATCTATCTATTCATAAAACAGCTCAATTATACAAAAATGTTGCGAACTTCAACCCAAGTTCAAGTAATATACAAGGAAAGAGGAAAATTAGGCTTCATTTGCCCATGGTAAACTTGGACCTCTCAATTATCCTTTCAATCAACGAGGGTCCAATATCATTAGACTCTTTTAGCACAATTAACTTTGCAGTCGATGGTGTTCATGCGGTAACAGAAAAACTTTCTAAATCTAATTGTTATGAAGACGTCTTCGTTTTCAGGAGAAGGACCGGCCAGTACATAGTAACGAAGAGGAGGAATAGAGCAGGGAATACAACGCGGGAGAGTTTGTCAATTTCTCTCCATAGGACTCGCTCTTGACCAGTGTCAGCGTCTAACCAGGCTACCTGTAATCAATCAAAAGAAAATAGTAAATAAATTAAGAATTTTTTTCTGCGAGAAAAAAAAACAGTTTACAAAAAATATAATAAATAAGTGTAGAGACTAGGTGTTACTTGTATCCCTTGTTTGGATGTTTGCACAGTAATAATGCCTAGTGCGGGAGTTGTCTTAAAAATAAGCCACTTGTGTACCCGTATTTGATTTCATCGTCAAATAATGTGTTTTTACATTTCTCAATCAATAACTTTTAGGCAACATTATGTAAAAAAAGAGAATCTTGAAGAAAATTTATAAATCCATAAATACCGAACACATAGAAGACCTAGACTCAGAACAACTATTAGTGGACCACACATGTACATGTCATGTGAATATAGAAACCATAACAGTCAGAATAGTGGCAATAACGAAAATTAATGTAAATGTTTTTTAACATTAAATTAGCATTAACTGTGGCTTTTGTAAACACAATAAATATCTATATGAAGAACTTTATTACATTATAATAATAATATAATAATAGGTTACACCGGCCGTGGTCACACACACAGGCCCCGATGGCGTAGTGGTTAGTGTAACCGACTGCCACACCTGAGGTCGCGGGTTCGATTCCCGCACAAATCAAAGATTTGTGTGCATGAACATGGATGTTTGTCTTGGTGTGGGTGTTGCTATGTATAACATGTATGTATTTACAAAAAAAAAGTATATATGTATGTTTATCCATTGTCTAGTACCCATAGTACAAGCTTTGCTTAGTAGATGGTGTTGTGTGTATGTGATACAATATTATTATTATTATATTATATTACAGGCTTGTGACCACGGCCGGTGTAACCTGGTCGAAACGTCAAGCCTAAAACAGGTAAAAATTATGCATGATCGCGTTAATACCCGTTACATATTATATATATATATATATATATCATGCAACGCGAAAGTTTAAAAGTTATTACAATAAATATCTCTATATAATACTTATCTAATTCATTATCATAATACCGATAGCCATCAACCGGTATACAGTACCCAGGTGTCCACTAAATATCAGTAATATCATAATTCAAAACGTTATTACGCATTCAGCTCAAAGCTCAAAACAACACTCGTAAAATATTCTGTTTCAACAAATTTACAAATGATTCTATTAAATTTTCGCACAACCGAATTGAATTAAATAATTTTAATATTTAATCTCTCCTATATATTAGACTTGATTCTGAAGAGCTTAATAGTGTTTAAGTCTTTATATGCTAGCTTTAACGCAGGTTAAAGTGATTTAGAAACCAGTGAACAAAGCTGCAGGGCTTTGTTCTAAGTATATTTTATAGATATATCATATTGTATTGATGATATCCATCAGCAGTGTGATTTCTACAAGTGAAGCCGAGCGCAGCAACTTTATTTTGATTTCCTTTTAGAGTTTCTCTTGCCTTTCAGAGCAAATTACCAATTACCAATGTGTATGGAATTATAAGTTAGTTAACAGATTTGATGAAATGTTAACATGATTTAACTGTTCATTGTATCAATATTAATAATAATTTTATTGCTTCATAATTATTCACAAGCCACAAGGCACCACATAATTAGGTAGATCCTGCAGGCCTACCATGAAACGTAAATGCCGAAATTTCGGTCCGACGGTTCGTATCGTAAACCTCATTTATTTCGAAATTTGTCTAAAATTTTGGTACGTTACCACTTGATTGTCCTATATCCTTACAGGAAGTAGTCCGAACAACGAAGTAATGGCATTTGAAAGAAAGTAATCTGATGAAACTCCTTTGCAAGCTTTTTTCGTTCGGCCTGAAATTTCAGATAATCATGTTCATGGTAGAACCCCTGTATCTCAGGTTCCAGTTGGCAATGGCGATGGAATTTACCTGTAGTATGCTTTGCCGTCTCTCAACGCCAACTAAATGCGCAGTGGTATGAGTAGCAGCCGGAGCAGGGTGGACTGCTGGCGTGGCTGCAGGAGGTGAGGTTGGTGACGTTAAGTCCACCTTACGGCACCTCACGCCGCTGCCCTCCCAAGCCGCAAGAGTGCCACAGGATCCTTTCTCTCCGTTCAGCCGCTGCCAAAGATAACGAAACATCTTTGCCTCAATAATCATGGTGCGAATTCGAGCTGGTTGTTGTGATTGAGGTATAAAGACATCAAGAAATCAAAAGTATTATAATATAATAAGCCCCGTATGTAAACAGTCTCACTCTTGGACATGGTACTCTTCTCAGTGTGAGAAGGTCAAGTTGATCAAAAGTACTTTAATTAACTAAAAGTATATCGGTAAATTACCGCCTGTACCAAGCAGCGACAAAGTTTGTATACAAAGCTGGTACTATATTATTTTATTATATTGAATCAATTTGCAAAATTAAATAATTATAGGCACGAGTATCATGTAAGGATAAAAATGGTTCGGTTAAAAAAGAGTAAGAGATAACATTTTTTAAAATAGATATCCTTAAGGAAAGATATTCACAACACTTATTTTGATTACTCTAATCTTAGTTCTCAATAAAAAAAGATTAATATATTATTTTAGGAATGCTTCGATATTAATTTGTTATAATTAATAACCCAAAGCAAACATACCATAAAATTGAAATATTGCGCCAAAAAGAAGATATTTACCACCGGAATGATTCTGGGCATTGACTCCTGCGTCTTGGTCTTATTCATCTGGTACTGCTTATCCAACACCTTCACCACAACAAACTCTCCGAGGGCGGCGAACACGAACATCATGCAGCCAGCCATCCATAAGTCGAGTGCCTGATACATAAACAAGACAATCCTTACAAGTTTGTTTCGCTTTCAAGCCTACTTAACCGATCATTATGAAATTTCGCATACACGTTGTCAGGGGAACAGAAAAAGACATAGGGTACCCGTTGAAGAAAGTACTGTACCTAACAGTCTTCTTCTTCTAGCCTTTATTATTCCCAAGTCACTTGGGGTCGGCTTTCTAGTCTAACCGGATTTAACTATAGTTAATAACTTACCTTTACATAAGCAACTGGTGGAATATCAGCTCTTAACCCAGTAAACATAGTTACTAAAGTCAACATGCAGGTTACCAACAAGGTAACTCTGCCAGGGATCGCGTCCAGGTCCAACCAGAAACTGAACCAGGACAGCATGACGACGAGCGAGGACGGAGCAAAGGTCTGGATCAAGTGATGACCGATCTGACGCTCGAATCTGAAGTAGACTACCAGTCTGGAGTAGTTGCCTGAAAATAATAGTATGAGTATATTTATATATACCTGTTGCAGCGACATATTAATACAGTATACATACATATATTACATTTGCCTACCGTTTCAGTCTTGTAAATCTTACGGTAATGCATACCGGGATAATCGTATTCGATATGCTCAATCGAAGTATGGTCTTTCTGTGAACCAAAGTTCATCGAAATCGTTTCAACGGTTACGCATGAATCTACCATCTTTACAAACTTGAACACCTACGTATACGTATTTAAAAATCTATTGTCCTGCTTTAGTCGCGCAATAACTCGAAAATGGCTTGTCAGTTTTGTTTTCTTTTTTGTTTTGTTTGTGTCAGTACTGGAGTGGTCTAGGCAATAGAAAACTAATTGAAATGGTTAATATTGTATGATAATTTATTTTATGTGGTACAAAGTTCATCAAGGCTTCTAGTTTGTGATATTAGTAAAATAGAAAAGAAACTGTAAATATTAATTTAATGGAATTGTTCAAGTTCAGCTGTTGGGGTTTCTTATCTGAACCTAGTAACTAAAGTTCACGTAACTTCAATAACCGCTAAAGTTTGGCGTTCATTACTTTGTAAATGTGGTTTTAGAGTTAGGTAGTTTTAAGAAAAGTGCGTTAGCAAATTTTATCAGCCATGCCTTTCTGTTTGGTAAAATTAAAAAACAACCTAACAAGACTTAAATGGATCATGGAATTTGTATGTACAATAAATAATGTAAATAACTACAGGATTAAAGAGATTTTCACTATAATTAGATAGCACAATTTTGAAACAGATTTTAACAAAATTATATGAGAATATTTTAATGAATTCCTCCCTGGTAACAAATTGATAGACATTATTATCAATAAGCTAACACAAATGAAATTCCTGTTCCCTAATATTAGCTCTCCTTCTTTTCATAAAGCTGAATTATTGAAAAAGCAATTACGAAATTAAATCTTGAAGGAAGTTACAAATTCTGTAGATGGAATAAATATAAATGATTTTTATTTGCGCCCTCTTTGATGAACAACAGATCGGTGAGAAGGAATTCATATTTAAGAATAGGTTCTTAGAATCTATTCTTATACTAATATTATAAAGAGGATTTTTTTATTTTTTGTTTGTTTGTTTGTAAGGTTTAAAATAACCGAACCGATTTTATAAATTCTTTCACCATTAGAAAACTATATTATCACTGAGTAACATAGGCTATATTATTCACGAACAAAGCCGCGAACAAAAGCTAGTATTTTATAAATCAATCAATATAGCTGACTTGTTGAATTGGATTCACGGGCGGGCCGAAGTATTTTTACATTTGGGTACTAGGAATAGTTTTATAGCATTTTAGATCTTGGAACTGTGCCCGATATACGGGAAAGACTCGCCTCCTTATAACTTAAAACAAAACTGGCAATATTTAGCTGTATATAAAATGAGGTATATGTATATCATATGAAGATACATAAAGGAACAGCTTGCGTGAATTTCTAAAGGTCTGTTGTGTTTAATATTCAATTATTTTATGTAAGTAAATACATTTCCAGGCATTTTAAATGAATGGCGGTCTTATGAGATAATTAAGTAACATGCTTGTAATGTCGACTGGCGCCAATATTTAATTTGAAAGGCTTTTAAATAGACTAGCAAAGCAGAATTTAACTAATATAATTTTTTTTGTTTTAGTAACTGAAAAGAGTTTTAGTGACTTAATAACTATTAAATAATTTTATTTGATGAAGTTAATTTAATTTATTAGATTATGATAGGGCATAAAGATCTGAGTCTGGGTATGAATTTTGTTTAGGAAATCTATTACTGAAACTTATACCAGACGACAAATTCTATAAGTCTCAGAGTCATAAAAATCACAAATCATATTCTCCATATTTATACTCTATTTTGAAAATATTTTATTACGAGAATTGGCCTTCGGTTAATAATTAAATTTTATTGACATTGATGGCCGACGAGGCCAGCCATTGACTGCCGGCTGTAGGCAATAAGGATTTCGCAATATATTTATGTTATAAAATATCTACCAATTATAATATCTAATTAGTAACGAAATTGTTACTGTATGCTGTACCTAATTTTCCAAATATATTTCATTATGAACTTAACGTACGAGTTACATGAGAGGCAATTAGCGATATTAGGTTGCTACAACCAAATTCGAAATATGATTCGCTTGCAAAAGCGAATGATTCGTTGTCACTAAATTGTTATTCGAATCATAATTAAATTAATATAATAGAGATGATACTTTAATTAGCTATGGTCGATCATTTATATATTAATATGGATGCAGGTGGCCCAAGACCGGTCTGTGTGGGAAACCTTGGGGGAGGCCTATGTCCAGCAGTGGACGTCTTTTGGCTGACAATCATGTCAGCTATAGTTACCTATAGGTAACCATAGTTACAGGTTTCCTTTATTACAATAAGTAAGGTATAACTTATTTATATGTAATAAAGAAAAAAAGAAAACAAAGTAGCAAGCTTAGGAATTTTGGTGGAATTTTTGACCACTAGGCGACCGCTAGTATTTATAATCGTCCCGTGCTAGTGTTGACCTTTTATTGGTTTTCTCTCGTACTATTTTTTGTTTATAGCTTTTTGCGTCGTAATTTGGGACAAATGATCTGTATATTTACATAAATTTAATTCTTAATTCTTGTTCGCACTTATTGTAGTCAATAGTCTGGCTTCTGAAGACGCAAAAATATATCGCTCTTATACCTCAAGCTGGCGAATTATTGATGTGTCGAAAACATATCTTAAATAAACGTTTTTATGGATAAATAATTTCACTTTGACTCAGGCTTTCTAAGGCCAAATTAGTTTTATAGTAGAAGTCGCTACAGATAAGGGCTCCATGCACCCACCGCGTTTTCCAGACGAAGAATTGATTTAGGATATTACTTTAAATTTATATTGTTTCATTTTTGTTGTATCTTAAATTTTAACTGTATATAAATAAAGGTAGGTAGTAGAACCAAGCTGGTTACAGCAAGAATGGGCCGGCTCGATCGGGGAAGTACTGCCCTCTCACAGAAAATCGACGTGAAACAACAGTGTTTCACTGCTGTGTTTCGTTCGGTGAATGAGAGCGCCGGAGGCCTAAGCATGAGGTGACGATTCTCGCAGCTTATGAGGGACCTGCAGAGTATCCGTAGAGTCATTGTGTGGGTGGCGCGAGTCGACCCGGCGGCCAGGGAGAGCCGTAGAAACGGTGCTCTGCTGGCCACCCGCGGTATAGTCCCGAGGCCCAACCGAGTCTAACCAACTAGGTTGGCTGCCATATCATGCCGCGCATAATCTCGAGGTGGCTCGTCGTGCCGGATGGTGACCGGAGGGTGGGTCCCGGCGAGCACTTTCGGGAGGGTACGGGGGTCCTTCCGTCCGTCGGATCGGCTATCGCCATACCATACAGTTATATGACAAAACTTGCTCTGCGCCTTGCCCCACTTTGCTGCGAGAATAGCCGACTCTTATTTTTTTTCACGTTTTCCCTTCCTTTCACTCTATGGCAGTACGAACAAAGCATTGTCGTTCAACAGCAGCCAATCGCCATAACCCCACTGCTGCTTCCTGTGTCGTGGAGTTTCTTAACATCAGAGGACTCCACGCTAACCTTAATGCCGTCCATCACCACCTGGAGACGGCTCGGCCGGCAATGATTTTCTAACGGAGACACAAATACGCCGTCCTGCAGACATGAACTACCTGCAATATCCCGGCTACGTGCTAGAGGAGTGTTTCCTCGCGAAAGCCGGGGTATGCTTGTTTGTTAGGGTAGATATTTGCTGTCACCGTCTACAATGCCTAGAGGACCCTTCCTTCTCTGTCCTTTGGGTACACGTAGATCATGGCTCTTTCAGTCAAATCTACATGTGCCTCTACCGATCTCATTCAGGAGACGCTGAGACAACTCGACTCTTCAATTACCTGAGTCAGGCGGCAGACGACACGCAGGAGCGCTTTCCGAACGCTGAGTTGGTGTTCTTGGGAGATTTCAATGCCCACCATGAGACCTGGTTGGGATCTCCCAAAACAGACCACGCGGGACGAACTGCCCATGCGTTAGCTCTCACGCATGACCTATCTCAACTGGTACTCCAGCCCACCCGGATACCAGACATTGCAGGTCAGTCGCTCTCTCTGCTCGATCTGCTGCTGACGAGTAACCCGAACCGGTACAGTGTGTCGATTCGTGCTCCTCTGGGCACCTCAGACCACTGTCTGGTTTGTGCCACAGCTGTTGTTGTTACGCCCCCACGACCTGAGGAGGCAAGACGACGACTGTGGCACTAGTCGTCAGCAGACTGGGATGGAATGCGGGAGTACTTCGCATCCATCCCTTGGACTCAACGCTGCTTTGAGAACAGGGATCCATCAGAGAGCACTACTGCTGTCGCTGGTGAAATCATCCTGGGTATGGAATATTATATTCCATACAGTGATGTCACGAGCGGCGGCAGGAAAAGGCCCTGGTTCGGTCGTGAATGCGCTGATGCTGTTGAACGTAAACAGACAGCGTACCGCGCTTGGACCAGGGCTCGCACTCTCCACGACCCTAACGTGGATCACCTGAAGGCAGCGTTCAACCAAGCCATAAAGGTCTGCAAGAGGGCATACTTAAGAGCGGATGCCCAGCGCGTCGCACGGTTCGGCCAGGAACTCATGGCGCATCCTACGGGCAGTCGTAACTATTGGCGCCTGGCCAAAGCCGTGCAGTCCAACTTCTGCCAGACCTTGCTGCCCCCTCTGAGATATCCGAATGGATCACTGGCTCATCGGCTGCAGGAGAAAGCAGATCTGCTTGTAAATCTCTTTGCGGCCAACTCCCGAATCGATGACTGCGGTTCGCAGCCGTCTAACATTGTCAACTGCGGCTACACCATGCCTGATATATGTATCAGGCAACGAACCGTTCGTGCGATACTGCAGTCTCTCGATGTTCGGAAAGCCAGTGGACCTGACGGCATCCCAGCTGTGGTCCTTAAAAAATGTGTAGCGAAGTTGTCTCCCACGCTTACGCGCCTATACCGGACGTCTTACGCCGCAGGCATTGTGCCTGAGGCTTGGAAGTAGGCGAACGTTCAACCGATTCCCAAAAATGGGGACCGTTCCGAGCCAAGCAACTATCGACCCATAGCTATCACCTCGGTGCTCTCCAAGGTGTTTGAGCGGATTATAAACACCCAAATTGTCCGCTACCTGGAGGATCAATCGTCGATCAATGATCGCCAATATGGCTTTCGGTCTAAACGATAACCTCTGGGGTGAGGCTATGGACAAGCACGGCGAGTCTTTGGCTATCAGCCTTGACATAGCCAAAGCTTTCGACAGAGTCTGGCACCGGTCTCTTCTTTCCAAGCTTCCGGCCTATGGCTTGCCCCCTCAACTGTGCACCTGGATTGCAAGTTTCCTGCAGAAGCGTCGTATTCGGGTCCTTTGCGACGGTCGTGCTTCCAAATTTATGCAGGTCAATGCAGGAGTGCCTCAGGGGTCTGTCTTATCCCCTACGTTCTTTCTTCTGCATATCAATGATATGTTGAATCTCGCCAACATACATTGTTATGCGGATGACAGTACCCTGCATGGGCGATATCTCGGACATCCTGGGGCCAAACAGGCTGAGGTTGAGGGGAAAAGGCAGAATCTTGTCGTTGAACTTGACCAGACCTTGGACCGCATCTATGAATGGGGTGCCAAGAACTTGGTCGAGTTCAACGCCAAGAAGACCCAGGCATGCGCGTTCTCAACAAAAAAGTCTCCGTTCCTTCCCCTCCCTTCTCTGAAGAATACTCCACTGGTGATACGTGACAGTCTCTCCATCTTAGGTATGGATCTTTGCCGCTCCCTTAATCAGAAAACCTATATCGAGAGCGTCATTAAGCAAGCTTCGCGAAAACTCGGAGTTCTGAACAGGGTAAGGCGGTTTTTCACGCCTGGGCAACTGTGCCTATTGTATAAGGCACAAGTGCGCCCTTGCGTGGAGTACTGTTCTCATCTTTGGGATGGCTCCGCACAGTACTTGCTGGACGCTCTCGACCGGTTACAGCGGCGGGCTGTCCGTATCATCGGAGATCCTGAGGTCACGAGTTCACTGGAACCTCTGCAACTCCGTAGGGACATTGCCTCATTGGCATGTTTCTACAGAATATACCACGGGGAGTGCTCTGAAGAGTTATTCCACCTTATTCCGCCCTCCCCTTTCCTATCCAGAACAACGCGTGCTGGGCTCAGATGCCATCCTTACACGGTAGAGTCGATTAGAGCGCGTACCAAAAAGTTTGGGTCCTCATATCTCTGCCAAACGATCAAGGCATGGAATTCTCTGCCAAGGCACGTGTTTCCTTCTTCCTTCAATCCTGGGTCCTTTAAGCGGGGGGTGAAAAAGCATCGTCTCAGGCCGTCAAAGTAGAGACCTCAACATCGCCTCGGCTACTGTGGGAGTGGTGTGGAGGCCACTACTCTTAGATCACACGACTGCTTACCATCAGGTAAGCAGTCGTGTGATCTAAGAGTAGTGGTGGAGTGTGGTCATTTTGACGAGCAAAATAAAAAAATAAAAATAAAAAAAATATATATTGACATGTTCCACACCGGCATAATCCAGCTCTGCTTTGAATTTGACTTTGATTGGAAAATGTGGCAAAACCTTCGCCAGATTTCGGACCCTGCCACAGTTTGAATAAGAATACTTACCGTCCTTATCAATCATGTATCCGTTCGTTTCTTCAAGCCGCAGTGGCTGTCCGATATGGTATTGCAGGAGTTTTAACTCAGGGTTAATTGTAACACCGGCCTCGCTCCAACGGAATCGCACTTTTTGATTGCTGTATGAAACTGGAACAGAAGATTGTATTTTAATGTTGGTCTTGAGAAAGCAAAGAAAAAGCCGAATCCTTGATTATGAAATAAATAAGGCTGATGTAAACATGTGTATTGCCGAAGGGGTAAAGAGGTAGGCAGAATCTTACTACACACATTTGACAGCAATATTTTAGGTCATACATAACAAAGGCGAGCCTATTGGCATCTATAATAATATTAATATATATATATTAGAGTATTCAGGGCAGACATATTCAAGGCACGTGTTTCCTTCTTCCTTCAATCCTGGGTTCTTTAAGCGGGGCGTGAAAAAGCACCTTCTCAGGCCGTCAAAGTAGAGACCTCAACATCGACAACATATGGTACAAAACCATACAGTCGGAGCCGCCTCATGTGCTTTGGTTTATTAATTATGATTTAAACAGTTCTTTGTTAAAACTAGCTTTTCGTCTACGTTCCGGTCACTATCCATCGGCAAAGTTTGCATTTCTTATGAGAAAGGTGGACTCTCCAAATTTCCGGACTTGTGGAAAGATTGAAGATGTGCAACATTTGCTGATGGAGTGTGTAAGGAACGAGGTGGAAAGGGAGTCGGTTCTAAAATCGCATGGACTGGAGCGGAATAACGTAGGACTTATTACGAGTGTGCTAAGTGAGCCTGCATCAGAGTTAGCGCGGGCTTTCTATCGATTGGTACCGCAGACCCAGCACCGACCCCCTCTATAAAAATAAGTTTAAGTATTAGTTATATTATTAAGTTAAGCGAATTACTGTTTCGGGTACAATGGGTTTGATATGCTTCACATGAAGAAAAAACCCTTTATAAAATAATAAATAAAAAAATAAAAAAACATCGCCTCGGCTGCTGTGAGGGCGGTGTGGAGGCCACTGCTCTTAGACCACACTACTGCTTAACATCAGGTGGAGGGTGGTCATTTTGACGAGCAAAATAAAAAATAAAAAAAACCAAGCACCCATACCCATAGCCCATATATTAGAATCCATACGTAGCAATAGTGCTACGCCTGCTGCGGCTAGTGCCGCTGTAGGTTTTCCATCACACCTTTGATTAAAACTCTCGAAGGGCCTCTTCACATTGGACCCATGTCTCCGTATAAGCCTCCCAAAGAGCCGGGTATTTTCCTAATGTATTAGGAATATACCCGTGAAAGAGAAACAAATAATGATATCGGTCCTGTATTTGAATTTTCCCATGACTGGACAATGACCTCTTTTTAATGTGAGTGCGTGTTCGTAGACTGTAAATATATCTTTTACAACCCAACGGACATGCAGGTTTTCTTACGATGTTTTCCTTCCTCATTAGAGTGAGCGCTAACAATATATACACACATAACTTTTAGATGTGTGCCTTACGATGAAACTCGAGGCCGTGTGGCAGTCCCACAGTCTCCCGATATGCTCTCGCTGGCTCCTATTTTCGTCTACCAATGTTTATGTACATAATTATATCTATATTTCTATTTCTTTTTATGGCTTAGGGTCGCAAACGAGCTGACGGATCGCCTGATGGTAAGCGATTACCGCCGCCCATGGACACCTGCAACCCCAAAGGAGTTACATGTGCGTTGCCAGCCCTTTAAAAAGGAATGAAGGAGGGAAAGGACAAAGGAAAGGATAGGAAAAGGATCGGTGTAACTGGGCCTCCGGCTCTCTCACTCACCGATACGAAACGCAACAGTACGGGTACCGTTACTTCACGCCGGTATTCTGTGAGAGTGTAGTACTACCCCGGTCGATCTATTTATTCTATACTATACGACTCAAAATTTCCTAGTTAAAATTCACATAATTTGCCCGACCTTGAAAGTTTCCCTTAGTCAATATCATCCCTACACACATATTTGTACAAACGGTGCATATTGAGTAATATTATTGTAAACTTCATCTACATACAAAAGACCTACAAACCGTTATTCGTATATCCTATACGCCATTGAAAATTTGCCTTTAAAGTAGTTTTTATATTATATTGACTTAGGACTCGTACTATTTGTTTGCAAAAGGAATATTGGAACATAACAAACGGAAATTTGCTTTGTTCTATTAGGAACTTACTCGCAACTTGCCTCGTGTATTTAATGTCCTACGTTCGATGATTTCAGTTTGTTATTTTTAAGGAAGCTTCGTCTGCCACGCTGTATCTATACTAATATTATAAAGCTGAAGAGTTTGTTTGTTTGTTTGCTTAAACGCGCTAATATCAGGAACTACTGGTTTGAATTGAAACATTATTTTAGTGTTTGATAGCCCATTTATCGAGGAAGGCTATAGGCTATATAACATCACGCTACGACCAATAGGAGTGTAGCAGCAATGAAAAATGTTGCAAAAACGGGGAAAATTCTCTTATATGGAGCAGACGAACTTACGCGGTTCAGCTAGTTCTCTGATAAAACGTAAACAGACGTTTTTTCTGTGGGTTTTGTGAGCTGACCTCCGTAATGGCTATACCATTTTCATTAATGTATTGAGATATACATGGGTTAACGTTTAGAGTATAAATTAATTCTAAAGTAGGTATGATTACAATAAGTAGACGATAATTATAACCTAGCAGCGATAGCCTAGTGGAAAACCGTTGGACTGCCACGCAGAGGTCTCGAGTTCGAACCCAAGGCGCGCATTCGTATTAAATAGTTAATTATCGCTATTAACATCGTGAGGAAACCTGCATGTCTGAGAGTTCTCCATAATGTTCTCGAAGATATGTGAAGTCTGCCAACCCGCACTAGGCCAGCGTGGTGGACTATGGCCTAACCCTTCTCATAGTGAGAAGAGGCACGTGCCCAGCAGTGGGATAGTTTAATACAGGGCTGATATTATTATTATAATTTAATATACAGAGACCAAAATCGAGGTGCTTCGCTCCGATATTCTCATGTTAAGAGGAAACACAAGGGCCGTTTTCCCATACAAACGTAGTCCCCTGTTTCCTCCCTGGATAATGCCAGTAGAGCAATAGTTTTTATTCCACAAAATGTATAGCCTCTATTGGCATGTCCCTATGTTTTCCTTTTTTCATAAATTAATTATTAAAAGAGACATGAGCATTTAAAAACCTAAAAAATTGGCCAGATTTTCCGCTGTGTTCAAACATTCACAAAACAAATTTGACTAGATTATATAAAAAAAAGGAAAACCTAGGAACACGGTCAAAGCCTCTTTTTAATTTTTATTACAAAAGTAGTCAAATCGGTCAAGTTTTGGAGAAGGAATCAGGGGACTACGAAATGTTGATTTTGTGTACTTTTAATTCGTATTTTCGGTCCAAGCTGCAGTTGTTTCTATCGCGCTCTGCGAGCACTGCGCGACAGCAAAAGATTTTACGAATACCTTTTTCTTGCTCTTAGTGTTTCCTCTTAAACTCTCATGTAACTGTAATTAGATGTTGCCATCCATTGTGTCATCAATAACCATTTTACCCAATATCAAATACAGTTATAGATGCTGCTAAAGTAAATTGCCTTACAGAAAACTATTCAGTTCAATTTGCAGTAAATTGACTGCACTGATGGCGTAGTGGTTTATTTAAATGGTCGCCTTCTGCACAGAGCGTTGTGGGTTCGATCCCCACACGGGACAAAAATTTGTGTGATTCACAAATAGATATTTCAAGTCTGGATGTTCTTTGTGTCCGTTGTTTGAATGTTTGTAAAGTCTCCCGCGACACAGGATTTATGCCAGGTAGGGGTGCAAAAAATTTAAAAATATCAAAATGTAACTACTTACAACTCTCAATATAAATGGGGCAAGACTGGATGTCCATGGGGTAAAGCTGGAACTCCATCTGGCAAGCGATTATCGCATGCATCCTCGCAGAATACCTCACTGTTTGGTTCCTATACAGCGTCACCGAAGAAAACTTGTGCGTGAGTTCGGCAATTTCTGTAAACCATAAAATAAGGTTCCACTATTAAACCATCTCCGCTTTTCTTTTGTTTAATTATTGTGAAGGATAGTGTATTCGGTATTTAAACAAAACCCAATGTGGAATGTTTATTGTCAAATCTGAGAAATAATAATGAGATTGTTTAAAATGCAAGTAACGCGGACTACATGCGCAAGCTACTTGCGTAGTGTACATTATTGTTTATTATTATTATTTTCAGCCTGTATTGTCCCACTGCTGGGCAAAGGCCTCATTCTCGCTTTTCCACATATCCCTATTATGCGCTAGTTTGCACCAGTCCCTCCTGTAGTTAATTAATTCGTCTTGCCATCGACATTTTGGTCTACTACGTTGCCGCTTTGCACCGTCTGGGATCCAATCTGTGCTGATTTTAGCCCAAAGCTTCGGCGGCATACGGCAAAAGTGTCCAGCCCACATACATAGTGTACATGCGCGAGTTAATAATACGGGTTACTTGCATCTATGTCGCGTCAGACGTTTATTGCGTGCATACAAGTCACACAACTTGCGCATGTTACATTCGTGTACAAGATTCGTAACAATTTTTTCACGTGATTAATAATAGTTATATATAATTCAATCGGTTTAAATCAATATTTACTTACCTATCGCTTAATTTTGCTTACTTATTATTTCATAACATATAATTAACTTCAAAAAGTAATTGTTATAGCGGATAATGATAGTGAAGACCCGCTGAACCAATGAGGCATGCCCTTCTTTATCTTCTTCTCCTTAGCCTTTATTATTCCCAAGTTACTTGGATCGGCTTTCTAGTCTAACCGGATTTGACTGGATATCAGTTTTTACATCTGACCTCCGCAAGCCGAAGGCTAACGACACCCTAAAGCTAGACCAGTGTCAGGATATTAGAGGGTACTGACTTCCCAATAACGACTGCCATAGATGTTCATGGCAGCCGGGACCGAAGGCTTAACGTGCTCTCCGTGGCACGGAGATGGCGATAATTGTCAATCAATACGCACATAATTTCGAAAAGTCATATAACTTCCGAAAGTCAGAGGTGCGCGATGTGGGTTCGAACCCGAGACCCTCTGCATTGCAGTCTGTTGGTCTCGCCACTGAGCTATCGCTGCTATATTTTTATCTTCCTAAAAGATAATTAAACAATCCACATTGGGTTTCGCTCAATTACTGTTCCGTTATTGTATCCAGACTTAAACACGTGTGGTATCGTTGGCGTGTTTGGTTACTGTCGAAGTTTCATATTGTGCAACATAACCAGTCTGTACAAAGTGCAGAAGCTTTAATAACACAACTTAATGTGCTTCGGTGGCTGTATAAGGGCTCGTTCCTATAGAACGCGTTAACGCAACTTAGTACATATCTACGATCAGACATATGTCATCATGAAAGTATCTATGTCGAGCCCTAAGTGACTTTAGACCAATAAACGCATCACGCCATCTTCATATTCACCCCATAAGCTGACACACTTATTTTTTATAATTTAGATCCAGTAGCTACGTTAACCAAACACTAAAATACTAAGATTTTTATTAAATTACTCGAAAAGTACAACATTTTGATACTTAAAAACGTTTCAAATCTGGTAGTAGAGATATTTGTCAAATGAAATAAAAAAGATGGACGACAGAAATTGTGAAGTAACCGCTATTTAGATGCGGCTATCCAAGAGAAGTAGCGAGACACACGCCCACTTTTCTTATATCCAAATTCAAACTATGAATTACTTTTAATTTTCCAAGCAATTTTGATACTACATATTTGATTAAATAGATTTATTTTGCTTGCTGTTAGCTCGTGTGCGTAAATTAATGTAGACAATTAAATATAGGCAACTATCCTATTGTACTTAGTTTCTATTTCTTTAAAAAAAAACACATCTCCCGCTCCAAGGATTAGTCCTGTGTCACGAGGGACTACAAACATTTAATCAACGGACACAGAGATCACTCAAACTCGAAATATATATTTCTGAATCACACAAATTTTTGTCCCGTGTGGGGATCAAGCCCACAACCAAATCCAAATAGAAAGCCAATTTTGATTCTCATGCGAATATACAATGTTAACATAGTGTATTGTATTGTCGAGGCGCTCATAGCCAGTTGCACTCACTGATCGGTAAACGATTAGCGAGCTTAAGCAACGTTGGGTGCGGCCAGTCTATAGATGGGTGACCGCTTAGTGGTATTTCATCTGAGCGTCTCCGTGCTTCGGAGGGCACGTAAAAAGTCGGTCCTGGTTGTTGTCAAATTGATAGCAGTCGTTAAGCCATGTCAGAGGCCTACGGGGGCGGCTTGAACAACTCTTGATAACAGGTTGACCACTAACCACACGAAAAGAAAGAAGATTGTATTGTCACGTTAGTCATTTAATCGCGTTCTATAGGGACGACGCCGAAGGCTTGGTGTTGTGAATCAATTTAACATCGAGGTTTATGTACAAATTTGTCAAGATTATTAACGTGTTTTACATGAATAATCTCTCTAATAGTTAACATCATAAAGTAAGACGTAATTTTAAACCTTCGTCTATAATAAGGAGTGTTTTAAGTTTTATATTTGTCTGTGGCTTTGTAGCACCTAAACGAATGATTTGGTTTTAATGCTGTTTCATTTTGCTGAAAGCAAACTTAATCGGAATAGTTCTCAGCTTTATCTAAATAAAATTTGTCCAGTTGTTTAAAAGTATTGAGTTTTCGAACTGGTGTGAGAATTTCATAAATGTATATTAGAATATTATGATTATTTTTTCCATTTTATTCAATTATCTTTAATCTTAGTAAAGTTTACTATCCATAAGTTAATGATTTAAATAATAAAACATTATAATTTTCAGTAAAATTCTCAATTTTACACTTGCATCTTAATAATTACATAATTTCACATAATATACATACATTGTTATATTAAAAATAATCATAATATAACCAAAGGTACATTTTATGTCATACCATTTTTAAAGATCTTATTTATGACTTATTAGAATCGTTAGGTACTCTGATAGATATTCGAACATTTCGAATAAACATTACATAAACAGTATTAAATTTACATAAAAGAATTTAAACAAAAGAAATGAAAAGAAAACAGAATTTGCCGGTATAAGTACAAGTCTATTATCGAATATTTTTTGTATCAAGGCAAACTTTATAAACTGGTACTATGACATTTGGCACGCACACGACACAAGAGAAGATGAACAGCTTGTTTACAATTTATTTCATCTTTAATATTTCGCATCTATTACATTGGTGCCAATTCTGTTGTCACAAAATTCTCTAAACTTAACTAAAAATTACTAAATTTTAGTTTAGTCCTGTCACTTTTAACGGTTTCAGAATACGAAATGTCGTTTGACAGGACTAAACTAAATTTTAGTGATTTTTAGTTAAGTTTAGAGAATTTTGTGACTTCTTAAGAGCTATCCGTCCAAAATGAAATGTCATTTAAAATTTTATTGAATTTGTTAATATAAAAATGTCGAAGAAAAAAATTCAATTGTAAATAAATTTGAAAATTGCAATGAATTACAAAGATTGGCAGTTCATAATGAGTAAAATCACTTTTAAAATTGATAATTATAGTCTTTGAAAGAAAAAAAAAATGAATAGCCAATTGGTAATTAATTAATTTTCTCAATTAAATTTACAAAAGACTTTTTGGACATTGAATTGATAGATTGTAAGACATGTATTTTTTTGTCTTTATTTATGGTAGACTCTATTACTTATAATTAAAAATAAAACAATAGTGAAATAAAAGTTCGAGGTGGCGCCGTGCCGCAAGCTATTCATGGCCCACACAGCCAAAAATGTTTAAACGAACAAAAACTTCAAAAATCGCAAGAAAAGTCAAAGTAAATAATTATTAATTAATTTAGGTCCCAAAGTGATAATTTATGAAGGTCAAAGTTAAAGGCTGCGGGGCGACGGAGAGGTTATGTCGGGCTCACCGGGGGAAAGATACTCCGGTAATACCGACTAAACCTACCACGGTGTTCCTCGATATAACCATAGACAGCGGGGCCGCGCGAATCGCTTTCACATGCAATCGCGCTTCTGCGGTTGAGGAGAGGGTCCGCCGCCTCCTTGATGGAAATTACTTCCTCGCTGAAGGAGGCGACGGCGTTCCAAGATCTCTCACTCCGGACCATAGACTGAACCACGGCCGGGAGAGAGAAAGCAACCAATTCGACTGCCGCGAGCTACTCACGGCGCTGCGATGCCCAGGCGGGGCTATCCGCCAAAGTGTGCAGCGCCGTGTCCTCAACATCATCGCGGTAGTCGCCACAGTGATGACATCCGGGCGTCTCCTGCCAGCCTATGCGACACAGGAACTGGCCAAAGCAACCCTGGCCAGTCATTACTTGTGTCAGTCGGAAGGTGAGGGCGCCATGCCGCCTTTCTAGCCACTCCTCAAAAATGGGACTTACACCCACGATCGTGGCGTGCCCGAACCATACCATTACACCTAAACCATAATTGTTTTAAATATCTTAGGAATATTATAAATGGGATATTTTATATTTCATACAAGCTTTTGCCTGCGACTTCGTACGCGCGAAATTTTGAAATAGGTATATTTATATATTTATCGTTCTTTGTATGTAAGGCTTCTTCTTATCCTGATCAAAACACCTAATACTCGACTTTAAGGCGGTGTATCAGTATAAAACATGCACTAGATTTAAGTTAGACCTCCAGTAATACAATTTTGAAAACATCATTCAATTTCGTGAAGCAGTTTGTACGTGATGCGCGTACAAACATAGATATCAAAAAATATTATAAAAATATTAGTTTTAACTTCTATAGCTTTCAAGCTTCGAACATTATTTTTCAAAATTAAATACACCTCTTATGTACAGACATTGACCAATTACTATTTTACTATGCTGGAGCCACACTATCGCGATAACGCGAAGATTTGCGTTGTCACGACACGTCTGGCCAAAGTTTTCGTCCTATCGCGAATCATCTTCGCAAATAGGAATGCCCTTCGCGCCGCTGTTGGTAAATTGCCGCACATCAAAGGGTTTTGTCGCGACAAAGTTCGTGCGGTTGGCTACATATCGCGTGCTTTAGTTCGCTATTTGACTCCTTCCATGTTTCCCGCGAAATGAATTATCGCGACGTAGCGAAGTTTTTTTTTTGATGTGGTCAAGCACTTCGTCATGGAACGAACTCGAACTTATATCGTGATAACGCGAACACGAATCTTCGCCATCAAGTGTGGCCGTAGCATTACAGCTTGTTGTATTTGGTTGTCTTCAAATGTCAAAAATGTGTTATATTTTGAATTGTGTAAAGTATTGGATGTTCATAGGGATCAATTTTCGTGTGATACAGACTCTGCTAGAAATAATCGGTTTACTGCTAGTGCAATAAATAAAGACACTTGCTTCCCACTGTTGACAATACAGTGTGTCCTTACCGAGTTCAGAAAATCCTTCTTGTCTCAGGAATACTATACAACATTTGACTTTTGTAGGGTGCAAGTACGAGTACTTCCCAAGTCTTCCTAAGGTTCCAAGTTTGAGCTGGGATACTGTTGATTAAACTACACTTTTACATACTACTAGTTATAAAAATAAATATGGCATCTATTTTAAAATAACTAATTCACAAAAACTAAAACAGTGCGTACTTTCAACATACAACGAGACAGAAAGATGGCGCTGCATTATCTGACGTCATAAATAAAATTAAGTCAGCGAATAATATTTAGTCTAATGATTTGTAACGTAATGAAGCGCATGTATCAGAATCACATTCAGCCAGCAATATTAAGTGCTCGCATATTAGGTACCGCTATTGCTTAGCGGCAATAGACCTGGTAGGCACCAGGTAAATTTGCATGCCCCGGAACTCTGAGTAGCACCTCAGAGTTTCTTGATATAAATATTCAGTAAATCCGATCTGGCCACCCGGTGTTACAAGGAAACTTTACGATATGTTGTTTTAAGCGTACTTACACCCATATTACCACAAAACAAAATGTTTCCAATCTAAGTAAAATAATTTTACAATATTTTGTAAAAATTCATCATCATGTCAAATTATTATTTTAGAAGATTTAACCTCTTATCTTTTTCAACTTTCCATCGAACATTGTATGTTTTCTCAACGTGTCAAATCAAAAACTAATCTATAAAATTATTAACGATTCTTACACACAACGCGGGCAACATGTACAATAGAGCGTGAACTACAGCTACATGCGCAAGTGAAGACACTTGCGCAAGTTGTATGCATCATGTAAACGATCAAAGCAAGCCACCAGCGCAAGCAACTCCTATTAGCTTGTGCATGTAATCCGCATGAACATCTTGCGCATGTAGTCCTCGTAAATAGCTTGCGCATGTAGCCATGCTAGTTACTTGCGTTGTGTGCAAGCGACTAAAGTGACAAAAGTGTCTATTAGTGCTCACCAAGTGTTCACCAAAGCTTTTCTAATTATATAAGTGGTATCCTACCACATTATGCTATCTATACTCAGTATGGATATAGATCAAATAGCTTATTTCTATTTTCCTCAAACCGATAACTTTTGCTAAAGCAAGACTGCTGTTGCTTTTACTGTTCTAACAAAACATTTCGAGCTTAAATACATATGATACTAAATTGATTCCACAAATCACAGTCGGTTTGGTTGAGAACACGGAACCAAATTAAGCTTGCAATGCGATGCGCTATATCTCTTGCTCTGAGATTTATGCAATAAAGGAACCGCGCTTAGAAATGCTAAATCTTTCTAACGTCAGCTGTCTGGCATGAACAGTAATCGTATCGAATCGTGGCTGACGCGTTTTATTCTTCGCTTTACGCCATCCAATTTTAAATGTTGCTTTTGTTTATTCCTAGCTTTTGCTCGCAGCTTCGCTCGTGTAAAAGTAGGTTGGGTTACATTAGTAACAAAGCATATTTAAAAAAAAAATAGCTTATGTTACTCGGTGATAATAGTGTTCTAATGATAAAAGTATTTTTAAAATTGGTTGTGTAGTTTTTGAGTTAAATCCGTATAAAGAAACAAAGAATAGACTCTTTTCTCTTTATAATATTGGTATAGATAATGTTTTATTTTTAAATTTAACGGGGAAACCACTAGTTACCAGCTTTCAATCTACCATTATCTTTCTTTGAATAAATGCAAATCATAATTATGAATCCTTCTATTAAACTTCTAACATAAGATTATTAGAGACTTTGCATTATTAGTATATAAATACTACCGACAGATAATTCATTTATTTTATAACAAAAGCTGTAATATCGACATTGGATATTACAGAAGTATTAAATAATGGAGTTTACTTACAGGTAGGTTTATTTATAGGCGTTGAGAAAGCGAATTCATAATCTGCCTAATATTCCTTAATTGTCCTAAGTAGGTTTTAATTATATTAAATTATTGAACCATAAAAAACTGCGGTGAAAATTCGTAGAAGATTGTGTCTCCAACGATTCGGTAGTGGAATCATTGAGTAGGTAATTCAATTTAAGTACGTTTTTAGTTTTGTTGATGTCAACACTGAATAAAGTCGTTCTAATATCATAATTGCCGTCAAGAATATACTATAATTAAGTTCGTTTTTAGTAAATTATGTTGCGACTAGATATCAGTTTGTCATCTACATAAACTAACTTTAATTTGCTATCCTCAAATTGGACGTAAATTTGTTTCAACTTTAATATAGTTTTAGTTTCATTGAATAGTCTATATGTATGTTGCAAGAATAAATTAATGATAATAGAGAAATCTGTCAACATGCATTCATGTTTGCAAAAAGCAATAATATGAAACAAATTGCAAGTATTGAGGTGATAACGGGCGTTAAGCGAGAAATATGAAGTAAGGGGAAACGTGCAGAGTATTTAAAAAATCTCAATGACAGTATATTTACACTGGCAGCATCAGCGTTTCCAGCCACAAGGGGAATAAACCATTAAAACAGAAAATGGTAAATGAACTCGTAGAAATTGTTCGATAAATTTATAATGGAAAGTGCTTTAGATTTACTATCGAGGAAATTTATGGTAAACAGGTATATAAAAGCTTTGTTGTTTTGCCAGAAATATAAATCGTACTTAACAAAATTGCTCGTGAAAATCATGTGAGTGAACGTAAGCAAATTGTTCGCATAGTGAATTGTAAGCCCGTTGTATAATAATATATGTATATGTAAGAATATGATTTATATTCAATTTAACTTTTTATAAATTTTCCTAAGTATTTTTGTCAGACTACTTAGTGAAGTTTGGTTTCTGCTAAATTATATAGTGTTTGAATTGTAGAATTGTAATTTTATGTAGATTGATATTTTGTATACTGGCCGTTATTATATCACCATATTTTGGAGTCTCAAGGAAAAATTGTGATACGGGCAAGTCGTAACTTTTAAATTACTGATATTGGATAATAGGATAGGAAGGACAAAGTTATCGAAATACGAAAATTCTTCTGAATGAGGACAGGGAGCGAATTGTGGTTTGAACTGAATTCGTGCATTTTAATTGGTCCAGCACTGCCTGAGTCAGTTTTAAAATGAATTTCATCCTAAAATTTCGACAGATTTTACAGTGTAGCAACTTTTAATTAGAGCACGGAATCAGTCTCTCTATAAAAAGATAATTATAAACCAACTGCGAATATTATAAACACTGGAATTGCAATTATTAATCCAGAAGAAAGTATTCGGCTAAAGAATTCAAACACACTTTAGATTTGTTTTCAGATAAGTAGATAACCATATTTCTGAAAGATTGGTATAATTACGTGCACGTTTCACAATCAAAATAAGACTAAGTTCGTGATAAGAGTAGTTTAGTATTAAACATTTCAAAGTAATATTAAATACATTACGAAATAGGATTTACCAGTCAAAACTTTCTATATATTAATGTATTTAAATTGTTTACAATTTACTATTACGAAGACTTCTTAGTTTGTAGTCAACTTTACGAAGCTAGGAACTTATAATAACCCTTGTTAAATTATAGACTAAGCACAGGATGGTACTTCGATTTTATATTATTACGTCCGTCTGACACGAGAACTGTGTCTTTGAACCGAAAACGCGATGACGTAAGATATTTATTAGTATTGAAAC
Source organism: Catocala sponsa (assembly GCA_963564715.1). Classification (NCBI taxonomy): domain Eukaryota; kingdom Metazoa; phylum Arthropoda; class Insecta; order Lepidoptera; family Erebidae; genus Catocala; species Catocala sponsa. The sequence continues at coordinate 4,729,541 of OY751329.1, forward strand.
TACTGTCAATGTTAGACTATTCTATGCTATTGCTAAAAAGCTTTCTATCGTTTTTATATAAAAATAAATTGTGACTAGTAGCTTCAGAGGTAGTATTAAAGTGATTTACAACTCAGAAAATAGCACGTATGGCATTTTATATTATGGCCAATTTTGCTCCTAACAGTGCTATTGATTCTACTATCCATCATCATATAAACCAAATAATAAGCAAGAGAGTAGAATTGTAGAGAGAGATCGTAGAGTTACAGCAGTATGACCTAGACTCTTTCCAAAAACACAGGTCTCGACTCGATATAATATAGTAATAATGAAAGAACTGAAGAAAAGTCCTTCACCCACTAGGCGATGTAAATTATTAAATTGATTTCTTTTTATTTTTCAAAGCATATTACGTGGTCCAATTTTTTGGTAAAATCTATCCAATGTAATAAACATATCACATATATTTAAAATCTTGTTACAATTATTGCTGATCACCAGTGATAGATAATAAATATTTTACATAGATAATATAGTTCATTTATAGTTAAACTTGAATGTATTACACGAGCAATAACGAATATTTTATTTATACCAGAGAATAGACCTACGTTTAATAGAAGAGAATTAAATTCGTTTAATTAGATAAACGTAGCACACGTCATTTATATATAAAATACAGTAAACATATGTGAAGAGACTATATACACAATCGCGGATACAAAATATATTTCTAATTTCAGTGATATACTGTGCACAGCGGGCTTATGTGATATAAAGGAGCATTGAGTATTACCGGGTGATCGGGGACGGTAATGCATCGCTCCTCCTAAAAAGCAAAATTATGTTAGACTTACTGTTGTTGTAAAATTCCTACTATCTTATAAATATCACGCAAGTTTAGAGCTTAGGTGAACACTTGAACAAATAGTATTAAATAGAATAAAAAAGATAAAAGCATGCAAATACAAAATAACAGAGAAAATGTAGAAGATAAATCAATATTAATAAAGAACATAGAAAACATTTAATAACCTGTAGGCATTTGATTAACAAAACATTACAAGACAGTAAGACTTACTAAAGTTTTTAACCAATTTAGAACGTTTGCCTAAAACATCTCCTTCATCAGATATTTCGATTTCTAATACCAATATAATAAATAAATTGTTCAATATACCAGTTGTTTAAAATGCTTTTTCAAGATTACGTTAATCAAACAAATAATTTATATGAAACACGAAATTTTCTTTTGAACTATGAATAAGTTTCTATCAAAGAATAAAAGGGAAAATTTTCAATAGATTTTTTTTTTGCTGGTGGAGATTCAATATTTTTAATTTTACTCCGTGTATGAACTTTGAAGATATATCAGTAACTTGTATAACTTGATTAAAGTTTCAAAGAAAGCATTGTTCATATTAGATGTAAGGAACGAACCAAATATATCAGTGTAGGTTCTTTTTAGAGTTTGCCCACAAATAGATCATTTTAGTGTATCTTATTACTTTATCAAACTGCTTAAAAGGCATGAAACATTATTATTATTACTTTTAACGACAACTCCCGCTAGGAACAATTCCTGTGTTTACAAACATTGAAACAACGGCCACAAAGAACACCCTGACTCAGAGTAGGCAGCGGCTTTGCTGTGTCCTGATATTGCTGAAGTCCATGAGCAGCGGTTACCACTTTCCAACAGGTGGGCCACGTGCTCGTCTGCCACCAACGGCAATAAAAAAAAACCTATTCGTAAATCACATAAACTTTTATCCCGCGGAAACAGTGGCAAGGCTACCTACCACTTAAACCACCATCATTTGTGCATTCAAACAAGAACACCCACACTCCACAGATATATTTAAGAATATTAAGTAAAACTCTAAGACATGCAGATTTCTTCACGATACTTTATTTAGCACTAAAGCAAGCGATTTCATATAAATAAACTAGGCTATATACGTTATGCATATAGTGTATGGTTTTTGTATGAATTACTTCTATACTTTACAGCTACCATTATGCAATAATATTTGTTTCATACCTTATAAGGTACGGGTAATAAAGATACACCAATATGACGAGAACATAATTTAGTTTATTGGTATATATTTCAAGCAAAGGTAGTTACAGATAAAGGTTTCTCACCTGTGACTTTCGAGTTCAAAAAGTAAGGGTCAGGATGCCAGAGGTTGTCGAAGAATTCTGGCGGCAGAGTGACGTGGTCGTCGCCTTCCTCAAATATATCCTCGGGCAGTTGCAACCGGCTCTCGCTCCAAGTTTGTCTTATAAACATGTCAACTCTGAAAATAACATTTTGGGGGTAAGAACTAAATTCCTATATACATCTAGGTAAGCAATCAAATCAAAATTTTATTTGCTCTAATATGGTATGTATAAGATGATACAAAAATTTTAGTTCTGCATATTCTGCCAAGGACGGTGTACAAATACCTATATTAAGTATAGTTAGTAAATTAAATGTTATATAGGTAATTTTTTATAAAATGATGTTTAAATAATATGTAATACAATTCTTTCTTCTTTTAAATAATGTCCGAGTTTATCCTTGAGTAAGGAGGGAATGGGGTAGTACTATCATTCTGCTAGTGGTTTTAAAGTTACGCGTAATAGAGGAATATCCTCCATTGCACGTTCTGCTACTTGAAAACCCATGTTAAAAAACCCAACAACAGTTTGTCCGATCTTTAGATTAATCCGATTGATTTTAAACAATTACACGGAATTAATGCCACGCGACTCAGCCAAAATCACAATAGCTTTAAAATAAGTTGATACAGAGCCAAGCAATAGATTTACACTTACTACCTGGCACATTTCCAGTAACCGTGTTTCAAATTTAGTATTTCTTAACAAAATAACTCAATAACACTTTGCTTCCAGAAACGACATCACAATCAGATAAAACAATAAACAAAATCTTGTAAAGAAATACTTGGTAATAGCATATTGTGTCCTCTTACTAACGATTTATTAACAGACTGATGCAAAAGGATACATGATGTCATAAAAAAGAACATATCCTAACTAATATAAAAATGAATGCGAGATTGAGTTTGTTTTTTTTTCGATCACCATTAAATTTCGCATGAACGTTGTCAGGGGTAAAGAAAAGCATAATTAGGATATCGGTCATCCAGAAAAAGAAGAACTGTTGCCGAGGGATAGAAGTTTTTACTAAAATCTACAATAACGTGAGTAAAGCCGCGGGCAAAAACTAGTGACTTTATAAAAAGAAAATAAGAGAAAGGAGATAAGTTAATCTCGTGGCTCCACTGGTGCTATTAATTCATTTAAATTAAGAATTTATTTAATTATTTAGCTAGTTTAGTCTATTCAACTATCTAAAGACTTTCGACTATGGATTCGCCGGAACCCGCCTCGCCTCCCTATTCAATATAGGTTAGTTCGGTATGAATATAACAATTTGATACTGAGAACCTCGAAGTTTATACTCCAGACTGTAGTTTAGGTTCAGACCAAGTTATTAGCCGTTCCATTAAGGATAAACTGATTGCGGTTTCACAGTTCACCGATATTAAACTAAATTGAATGTATACGCTGTCTGGTCGATCCTGTGGAATTTTGAAGAGAGGATCGTAGGAGATGCCAATGTATTTCCGCTTGCAAATAGATTATGTACACAATAGGAACATAATCTGCCGTTATAAGGGGAAAATACGTTTCTGCCAAAGAAAAATATGTATATATACTGGCAAATGCGTCTTTTTTTACTGATTCCAAATAAGTAAAAGCCTTAATCTCGAAAAAAAATGTCAGGTATGTCTTTTTTCCTTATGACTGTTTTGGATGACATTTTGATGTAAAAATGATTGTTCCATATCTAAGAAAATAGTTCTTAGAAGACAAGCATCATTTTACGCTCGTGTGCCTCAATGGCGAAGAGTTAAGAGAGTTTGCTCCATGTGGCGTGTTCTGAGTGACAACGTCGCAAATAAGTATCAATTTTTGATGTTATTAAAAGAAATTTATTTATTTGGGTTTTATTTTAAACATGTTTTTGATATAATATTGTCTTCTGTTTACGCGAATGTTATACATTGAAATTAAACTACTATACACGGATTTTATCGCGTTGTTTATTTGACACTTTATTACAAAATTTTTGAAAACTGTTACACTACTATTACTACTTTTACCTTACCTTACTTTACTAATTTTTAAGCTAATTAAATTATTGTAACTATTAAAACTATTTATGCTATTCTTCTACTTATTTATAAACACAAATATAAATAGTATAAATAGTTTCAGTATTATAAATAGCATAAATAGTTTTAATAGTTTCAGTAATAGTAGTGTAACAGTTTTCAAAAATGTTGTAATAAAGTGTCAAATAAACAACGCGATAAAATCCGTATATAGTAGTTTAATTTCAATGTTTTTGGTATACTCTAAAGACTAAGGTAAAAGTGTAGCATGGATGGAATCGTAATGCTAACCAATATTATAAATGGCAATGTGTATTGTTCGTTTGTTAGTTTGTTACGATTTTACGTCTTACCGATCATCATGAAATGCTGTATACACGTTGCCAGGGGAAAAAGGACATATGATACTTTTAATTCAGAACATAGTACTCTTCCCACGGCGTTGAAATTTATTGACGAAATATAAATTAACGCTACCTAATTAAAATCTAGTCTACTATAATTAAACTAGCTGACCTGCGCAACTTCGTCTGCTTCACATAAGAAAATGTGCCCCGTTTTTGCAGCATTTTCCATTCATGCTTCTATTGGTCGTAGCGTGATGTTATATAGCCTTCCTCGATAAATGGTCTATCCAAAACTAAAATAATTTTTCAATTCAAACCAATAGTTCCTGAGATTAGCACGTTCAACCAAAAAAACAAACAAACTCTTCAGCTTTATAATATTAGTATAGATTTGTAGTCCTTTTACTATGTATTTTCCTAGTACTACAAATATAATTATATAAGGAAATTGTAGATGCGTAATAAGGTAAAATAAAATGTTTACAAATTTAATTATATTCCATTCATCCAACTCTCTAATTAATAATTAATTGCGACGTTCCACTCATAATAAACCACATGGCGTAAACTCTCATAACCTATTAGAAGCATACCAGCGGCCAGACACAATAGCTTTGTCTGCCTGGCATTCCAAGACTTTCCAGGTGAAATAGAGTCACGTAGCGAGTTCTTACGAGGTATGCTTGCCGTCATTTGGAGACAAGCTAGCGTTCGTACCCAAGCTGGATAGCCTCGTATTTGTCCATCTTAGAACCAAATTAAAACGTAGCTCACAAGATGGAAAATCAATCAAATCAAGTATAAAAATGTTTTTTTTTCTTTCAATACCCAAATACCTGAAAATGCTAATGTGGATATAAATTTTATTTTAAAGACACGCGTCTAGACTTGAGTAGATTTTAAGCAACGAGAAATAACTTTGATTCGATTTATAAAGAACATTTCCACTTAGTAAACAATTTCGCGAAACAAAGGAGGATCACATTACATTTCGCCAGCTAGGGTTCTGGCCTCTGCATCATAAGGTACGAGCTTATTGCCGTCTACCGGGTACAAGATACACGGCTACAGACTCTATGCTGCTTCTGAGAATTTTTGACGAAAACGCTTTATCACTTTACCAGAACCTTTACCCGACCAGAAAACAAACTCGAGAGTTCACATACTCTCCCGCTGCACGACGCTGTATTCAATTATGTGAGTAATCACATAATTGCATACAGCGCCGTGCAGCCTCGTCCCCTTTCCAGGAAACCAGCATTAGACAGTAATGTCTAATGCTGGTTTCCTGGAAAGGGTTCGGATTACGGATTTAGATGATTGAACCAGCTTATTAAATTAGATGAGCAATTCTATCCAGATTCCTTTTAAGATGTCACGTACGTCATGTTGTTCCAACAGCCATCTAATGGAAAATAAAGTAATTTTATGACGAAAATGTCCTTATGGATGGCCGCCTATTATTTTCTATTGAAACCTTAGCGAACACTCTTTTCAGCTTGCGTCTCTCAGACGTGTCTTGAAAAATAAGAGTCTTAGAAAATGTATCGAGAAATGGGTGTAGCTGTCAATTCATTGATAAAGTTTTAAAACTATTTTATGTGATCCGAATGTTTAAATAATTATTTTATTTCATTTCAATGTAGTTAACGCTACTTCATTCTTAAATATAATTTTAATGGCAACTAGCTGCTACCTGCGACTTCGTTCGCGTAGATTTCAACTAAAAAGTGTTTGTCTCCGCGGAACCCTAAGTTACTCCTTATAACATCAGCTATCTTTTTTGTCAGCCTCTATGGCGTAGTGGTTAGTGTAACCGACTGCCACGCCTGAGGTCGCGGGTTCGATTCCCGCACAAGTCAAACATTTGTGTGCATGAACATGAATGTTTGTCTTGGTCTGGGTGTTTCTATGTATAATATGTATGTATTTACAAAAAAAAAGTATATATGTATGTTTATCCATTGTCTAGTACCCATAGTACAAGCTCTGCTTAGTTTGGGCTAGATGGTGTTGTGTGTATGTATATTATTATTATTATTATTATATCTGCCAGTGAAAGTCCCGTCAAAATCGGTTCAGCCGTTTCGGAGATTAACCGGAACAAACAGACAGACAGTCAGACAGACAGACAAAAAAATTTAAAATTGTTGTTTTTACCTTATATACTTTCATATGCATTACATAAAACGCTGTTATTTTGACATTACAAACATACACTTCAATTTTATTTATTTGTATATATGTATATAGATTAAAAAGGCACATTATTGTAACTTTGTGTACTTTAGTTTGATATGGACAAACTCACGCTCAGTAGTTATATTACTCTGGTTTGTTCACCAAGTCTCTTAAATATGTAACCGTAACTGCGTGGTGTTCAGAGTTTGATGGTTACGCAGAATAAAGTAGATATAAGTATACACGAAGTCTTACTCTATTATACTTTAATTATTTACTAGTTTTCACCCGCGGCTTCGCTCGCGTAAATGTAGGTTAGGTTAGGTTAGGTTTGCAATAGCTATTTTTTCTGAATGAAAGGTACCCTATGTCTTATTCTGTACCCTTGACAACGTGTATGCATAATTTAATGTTGATCGGTTGAGTAGTTCAGGCGTGAAAGCGTCACAAACAAACAAACTCATTTGCGCATTTATAATATTAGTTAGGATTACATCAAACTTATATAAAGCTCTTTTATTAAATCGTTTATGAATAAACCTGCACAATATTTTACTATGTTAAAAGTTTTCTAGTATAAATGAAACCAAGATAAGTAGTTTTAGCAGCTTTTCTTTGTAACTTGTAAACTAAGTAGGTAATAAATGTGATTATGTTTGTAAATATTACCAAAGGGAAAATTTATAGTATTCCAACAGTCTTTAGTGTACTTAAGTGTGTAAATTAATGTTATATAGTTTGTTACTAACACCTAAATGAGAATCTTCTGTCGTAAAAATTGATGAATAGGCACACTACATTCTCCTTTGAGAAATATAACCAAACGCCTAAGAATGAAAGTGTGTTCCATAAAGTTTTATAAACAACTAGTTTTTACCCTCGTGTTCGCTTGCTTGGAAACATAATGTTTTTCTGGATAAAAGGTACCTGTGTCCTTTTCTGCACCCGTGACAACATGTACCTATGCGAAATTTCATGATGATCTGTCAAGTACTTGTGGCGTTAGAGCGTAACAAACAAACAAATGAACTTACATTCACATATTATCTCTTGATTATCATGTGAATATACAGGATCGATCATCTTGGGCTTACATTTTCGGCTGAAAGATGCCTTTAAGAAACGCACTCCTAACGGTCACAGATTTCAACATTAAACTGGTTAAGAGGAAACACTAAGGGCGAGAGAATTAAAAAATAGGTATTTGTAAAATCTATTGCTGTCCCGCAGTACCATGTACCATGTATCATGAGCGCGATAGAGACAACTGCAGCTTGGACCGAAAATACCTATTAAAAGTACACAAAATGAACGTTTCGTAGTCCCCTTATTCCTTCTCCAAAACTTGACCGATTTAACTACTATTTTCATTCAAAATTAAAGAAAGGCTTTGGCTGTGTTCCTATTTTTCCTTTTTTTATATAATTTAGTCAAATTTGTTTTCTGGATGTTTGAACACAGCGGAAAATCTGGCCAATTTTTGAGGTTTTTTAAGGCTCATGTCTCTTTTAATAATAATTAATTTATGAAAAACAGAAACATAGGGATATGCCAATAGAGGCCATACATATTTTACCCAGGGAAGAAACGGGGGACCACGTTTGTATGAAAAAAAAACGGCCCTTGTGTTTCCTCTTAAGGCTTAGTCAATACATTTTCTTACACTACCAAATTGGCAGACAAACATAAAGCTCATCTAATGGTACGTGTGCGGGACAAGGATATAGACAGTAAATAATAGTGTATATACATTGATTAATCGCGAACTAAGTGAATAGTGAACTGATAAGACAGTCAGCGGGCACTAACATTAGGAAGAACATTCTGGAATAAAGAAGATCTACAAGGAAGAATCCTTCTGGCTTTCATTCCTCACCAACCCAGCAAACAAAAGCGCCTGTATAACACAGTACGCTCATCAGCTGGTGGGCTAGTATCTGTATCCTTGTTTACCATTCCAATGCAAGCAATTGAAGGCTTTGGTAACAGATGTTATATTAACCTTTGAGGGCGTGCCATTCGTGGGGTATCTCTCGCACGTTGTACCTATAGTCATTTTTTCTTACTTGTGTTATTTAGTAAACAGATGTGGCGTATTGGTAGTTAGAGATAATACATAAAGAGGGGAGACCAGCAGACTGCAATGAAGAGGGTCTCGGGTTCAAACCCACGTCGCGCACCTCTAACTTTCGGAAGTTATATGACTTTTCGAAATTATGTGCGTATTGATTGACAATTATCGCCTGCTTTGTGCCTCGGAAAGCACGTTAAGCCGTTGGTCCCGGCTGCCATGAACTTCTATGGCAGTCGTTATTGGGAAGTCAGTGCCCTCTAATATCCTAACACTGGTCAAGAATAAGGGTATCGTTAGCCTTCGGGTTGCGGAGGTCAGGTGGCAGCCACTCCGTGTAAAAACTGATATCCAGTCAAATCCGGTTAGACTAGAAAGTCGACCTCAAATGATTTAGGAATAATAAAGGCTAGGGAGAAGATTTCATAGAAACTTGAAAGAGCTCGCTGTTGCCAATTATTTGGTACTAATTATTAGAACCGGCTGGGTATGAACTATTAGCTTAGAGAAAATAGACTTTTCACCCGATAGGTACAATTTTCAATGGCTAAAATATTATTTAAATTATATAAAAATACATTGCGTCATTGGTTTGTTTGCTGTATTATGTTTTTCCACGACAAGAAAATACCGATGATTATAAAATGGAAATACATTGCTTTTAATATATAAGCGAACCACGAATTTAACTGGAACTATCGAACCGATACACAGAAGTTACCTCGTTCATGAAATGAAAACCTCAATTATTTATTAATTAAATAGAGCTCGCATCAAATATTTTACATAAAGGGAAATATGTTGTAATGTATTTTATTTTATGTTCATGTTTTAACGTTCGTGCCAAACTGGTTAAAATATATCTATACTAATATTACAAAGCTGAAGAGTTTGTTTGTTTGGTTGAACGCGCTAATCTCAGAAACTACTGCATCGAATTGAACAATTATTATGGATAGCCCATTTATCGAGGAAGGCTATAGGCTATATAACATCACGCTACGATCAATAGGAACAGAGCATCAATGAAAAATGTTGCAAAAATGAGGTAAATTCTCTTATGTAACGCAGACGAAGTTGCGCGGGTCAGCTAGTCTTCTATATTTATCATTTTCTCCGCGACTTCGCTCGCATTAATTAATTGGACCTACACTCTTCCTGATCTATATCAATGATCTTTGCCTGACACGTATCCAGGGGGGACAAATAGTCACATTTGCTGACGACACAGCTCTCTCTTTTGTGGGGGAAAACTGGGTTGAGGTGTTTGACCTGGCTCAGAAAGGAATGGACAAAATTAGTAAATGGCTCCAATCTAACTCCCTGACACTGAATGTCCAAAAAACAAAATATATTGCGTTCTGCCACAAACGTAACTTTTTACCTCCCCCTTCATCCTCCCTTGTCTACCACAACTGCGGGCTTGATGGCTCTTCTTGTTCCTGTTCTTTTATTGACAATACCAACTGTATTAATTATCTAGGGATAACAGTTGACCAATTTCTAACATTCAAACCGCACATCAACAATCTTGTAAATCGCCTGCGGAAATTAATTTACATCTTTAAGACGCTTCGCGACGTAGCTGATAAACAAATCATCAAAAGTATCTACCAAGCTGTTTGTCAGTCATTAACTGATTACTGCATCACTTCTTGGGGTGGAGCAGCAAAGTCACACGTTATTGAAATTGAAAGGGCTCAGCGAGCAATCCTTAAGGTGGGAGCTGGCTTTCCATTCAGACATCCAACGGAAGAACTGTACAAATATTGGGATATCCTAACGGTTCGAAAATCCTTCATACTGCGCACAATCCTCAAACAACATTCGGTGATACGATATGACCCAAATCTTCGGAAAGACAAACGCCGCAAAGATCAGGTATGTGAAAAGCCTAAAATTAATACATCCCTTGCAAGAAAATTCTTCTCCTTCATGGGCCCCTATCTTTATAACAAATTAAATCGTATATTAAATATTTACTCCCTTACCAATAAAAAATGCAAAGTTACTGTCACTAATTATCTAAAAACCCTTAACTATGAAGAAACCGAACGCACGCTGACAATTATGCAATGAGCTCTGTTACCAGTTTTAGTATCGACACCAGTTAGTTCTATTCAACTTACCCTTTGCTTGTTCATAATGCATCTCCATTCTCGCACACACACAACACTGTACAAATACCTTTATCTATTTATTTATTTATTTCTTAATTACTTTTACACATATAACACACTCTGGCAAAAGTCACTAATTATCTTTAAGTTTTTATTTTTAGTTTTCAATGTACCATATGCAAAAACCTACTAAAAGGAAATATGTTTATTTTTATCCTCTTAAACGATAAATAAAAATGTCCAGTACCAGTACAATAACCCCTGAGTTCTAGCGACGGGAGGGCCCCAGAGAACCAGTAATTCAGATTTGTACGCAAATCAGCAGCTGGCTCTGGTCTCTCACAACGTTAGCAATTAAGTGTTACCAAGTGTAAGACCTAAATTTTAATAATGTTGTTGTGAAGAGAGAATAAAGAATTATTATTATTATTATTATTATTAATCTAGATTTCATCAATAAATTTCTATGCCTCGGCAATAGTACTTTTTTCGAGATGAAAGGTACCCTATGTCCTTTTCTGTAAGCATGACAACATGTATACTAAATTTCATGATGATCGGTCAAGGCGTTAAAGCGTAACAAACAAACAAACAAATTGACATTTGCATTTATAATACTAGGTAGTTGGGATTGACAAAAAGAGTAGTAAGTTAATCTTTTTGTTTAAATATTATACAAATCGAATTAGCCATAACAAAATATTGATCGAATGGTTTTTATGAAATCGAAAAGTCCATACAGACAAACTTCAAACAATTTCATTTAATAATAATAATGGAGCTACATGCTTGGGGGTGGAAGTGTCATTTTCAAGGGCATAATTACGGGGAAACCCGCTCCGGGTCTCCGTTTTCACGAGACCCGTGATGGCGAAACCGGCGCCGCACCGCTCGACATCCCTAGCCGCTCGCACCGGTGTTGCCCTCTGCTGCTGGCTTGTATGCCTATAGTGGCTATTTAGGGGGCCCATCTAGTGAGTTGGCGAGTCACCGTCTGTCCATTCGATTGATGCTATCAGAGTATTCAGGGCAGACGCCGTTTTATCATCCATAGTTACCAATATACCAGTCCATCAAACACCCATACCCATAGCCCATATATTAGAATCCATACGTAGCAATAGTCCTACGCCTGCTGCGGCTAGTGCCGCTGTAGGTGTTCCATCCCACCTTTGATTAAAACTCTCGAAGGGCCTCTTCACGTTGGACCCATGTCTCCGTGTAAGCCTTCCAAAGGGCCGGGTATTTTCCTAACGAATTAGGAATATACCCGTGAAAGAGAAACAAATAATAATAATAATATTGTATCACATACACACAACACCATCTAGCCCAAACTAAGCAAAGCTTGTACTATGGGTACTAGACAATGGATAAACATACATATATACTTTTTTTTTGTAAATACATACATATTATACATAGAAGCACCCAGACCAAGACAAACATCCATGTTCATGCACACAAATGTTTGTCTTGTGCGGGAATCGAACCCGCGACCTCAGGCGTGGCAGTCGGTTACACTAACTACTACGCCATTGAGGCCATACTACGGTACTAGCCTATTGGGTATAAAATTATCTTCTCACGCACTTGTGTTCTGCATTTAGTTTAGCTAGAGAGGCCAGCAAAACTAAAGGATTGACATCGGTAGTACAACAGTTTGAAATCGAGCCTACGACCTCTCGATACGTATCCAAGACCTATTGGGCTACTACCATTTCTAAAATTAATCAGAATTTCACTTTCTTCTTTTAATTTTTTTCTTCTGGAATCATAAAGGAGCTTCCCTTATGATTCCAGCCTTGTATGTTGGAAAGGGCTTCACAAACGTACAATCAACAGACACTAATACAGCCAGATTCAGACAAATATCTGTGAACCAAAAAATTTATAACTGTCTAAAGTGAGTGAGTCAAATCCATAACATACGGCTGCTACAGCGAGGCGACCTCTTGCTACGCGATCCGTGTAGTCCATACTATTTGCATCAATAGATTAAATGCTATCACAGCAAGGATGGCGTAGTGATTTAAGTGGTCGTCTCACCACTTCCACTGTGCCGAGTGTTGTGGGGTCGAATCCCACACGGGACAAAAAAAAATCAACGGGTTGCGTTTCGGGAGTGCCGGCAGAAGTGAAAACTTGAATATTAACGTTGTGCATTTTTGATATTATGGAATGGTTAGGGAATAATTTTGCACGAATTGCTTTAATTATCAGTATAAAATTACTACCATTTATGTGGTAAAATACAATATTCATTTATTGCGCTATCGTACACAAACATGACAATTCTCCCTCCGTCTTACGAATTTTCGATCAGGTCACATGTCCTGACGCGAGTTTGACAATTCTCCCTCCGTCTTACAAATTTTCGATGAGGTCACGTGTCCTGACGCGAGTTCATCATTTTTTACCCATCACAAAAAGTGCATAACGCCGCTAAAGAAGTTTTCACTTCAAAAATTGTGTGAACCACAAAATATGGTTGTTCCGAGACTAGATGTTCATTGTGTTCTTTGTTCGAATGTTTTAAAGTCCCCCGCGATACATAAATTATTTCTAGTGTGTGATTTGTCTTTTTATATAGAAAAAAAAAAAGATTTAAATCATTAAAATCATAAGTCATGACTTACCTGAAATCCATATCTTCAACATTGATCGAGTTCACGTCTACCACATATATACTGAATTCCACGATGACCGGCTGTCCCTTCCGCGCGGGAGGTCGCATTTCTAAACAAAACAAACATTCTTACATAAGTCAGTTACATGAATATCTACATAGCTGGAGAAATGTAGGCGTGATAACGCTTCTGCCTAAATCTTGGGGAATATACAGGCATGACTTTGTCCGTGGCGCAGCAGTCGTGAGCTGCTGTGCATGAGGGTCAAGTTCAATCCTGGATCCGGAAATGTCTTATTGGGTTTTTCGGTCAAGATATTCTAAGAAGCAGTACGGAGTCTGGAACTTTGCTTGATTGAAGCAATAGACTCGGCTCCTATGACGTAGGACCTTAAAGCATAGCTGACAAAATGTGGGAGCAATACACATCTGTATACGCCTTCTGGAATATAATAGTTGGACTATTAAATTTATATATTACTAGCTTTTGCCCGCGGCTTCGCTCGCGTTAATTTAGAATTTGACAATCTATTCGGGTCGTACTCTGTTTGTAATAATATAATTCAATAATGTTTCGAAAGACACGTGGCGCCATCTATTATCATAAGAACGTTATTGCTGTTTTCCTCGGAAACAGTAATTGTTTTTGGGATGAAAGGTAGCCTATGCCCGTTTCTGTACACCTGACAACGTATATGCAAAATTTCAGGATGATCGGTTTAGTGGTTTAGGCATGAAAAGGTAACAAACAAACAAACAAACAAACTCATTTTCGCTTCTATAAGATTAGCTAGGATTAGGATTAGGAAAGTCGTTTAGTTACAAACCTAATAAATCTTTTAAACAAAGGTAAATATCAAAAGATCGTAAATGCCGAAACTTCGGGCCGAATATTCATATCGTTAAACACATACATATATTTCGAAATTCGTCTGGAAATTTGGTACATAAGCTCTTGATTGTCCCAAACGCTATCATAAAGCAATCTGAACAACGGAGTTCTTCAGCCCAAAGTTTCGAATAGACTTTTTGAAGATCTATTGTTTCTCTTTGATAGTAATTTGATTCGAAACATATAAATAATTGTGCAAAGATTGCAATTGACTCCAAGTATTTGTTTACCAACACTTTACTGTGGCCCTATTAAGTATAGTGACAACATCGCCTTACAAGGCCAGCCTGATACAATTCTTAGGCCTCGGTCTCAGAGACAGCGTTTGCGGGGCGGCGGCGGCGGTGCGGTGAGCGGCGCGACAACGCAGACCCAGTCTCGAAGTCAGCGGGCAGATCGCGCGGCGACAGATCGGCGCAATGTTGTGTTATGAGAAATTAGTGTCTTTGTTCACGAACGAAATGTCTTAATAACGAAGACAACATCTTTTTAATACAAACGTCGGTCGTTGAAAAGCAAAAATAAAATGCACAATACTACATCAACCTAGACGCATGGGCACTGCTAGACTGGTGCGCACTACTCGTGTGCCGCTCGCCGCCGCTCTCAGCGTCGCTGCCTTCGAGGCCAGTTCCATATAAATCTATGCATTGGAACGCGCCGTTCACCGCACCGCCGCCGCCGCTGCCGCGGCTCCGCACCGCCGCCGCCGCTGCCGCGGCTCCGCTCCCACTGACTTCGTGTCCGTAGCCTTACCTACTCCTTCTTATTCAAATCATTTAATAATAAACACATTTTCCCATTCCCTTTCAAGTGCAGCACTTCCCTTATCATACCATTTTAGTCCCAATTTCCGTGTGTATGTTATAAGAAGAATATTAGAGCCAACATTTTCTTTTTGTATGCTATAATGTAATGTGGCTGTTTGCTTAGGTAAACGTTTTAATGTTAAGTCAAGTGAACATGTTTAATTTTTTTTATTTTTTTTTATTCTCAAGGGCATCATACGCAGATGGGACCGCCTTGGTCGCAATGAAAGTGAATGTGTAAACATAGGGTAGGAAATCTTGGGGGACAATAAATAGAAAATGAGACCTTATCCATTGGGATAAGGTATCATTTTCTGTATCATTGGTTTACTTTATTATGTGAGACTTAAAACGTAGTTCTTTCGAGGATAATATGTGTAAGTCTTTCTGCTTCCCGCAGACGACGGTTTTTATTTCCAACGATCCGAAAAGTTCGGCTCTGTCCGTTGTCGTCCGTGACTGTACGCAGACACGGTTACCTCGGCGGGTAATTGCTGCTTTTCCTGTCGCCTGACGTATTCTAGGATTTGCTAGGCACCACATAGGCTGTTCTTGTCCTTCATGTGCGTAGTTACATAATATTCTATACATATATTCTATAATGTCGATCAATTTGTCCGATACAACGGTATCAGTCGTCTGCAGAACGCTTGACTGGCACCATCAATAACTGGCCAATAACGTCAGCTTGGACTCAAGCACGTTGATTGCCAATTAAATAGTTATAAGCAATGATATGTAGCCATTCGAGCGAATATTGAAAGCAATTACTACTATAGTATTTTCGCTGTATGATGATATGCATGACAGTTCATGACTGACAATTATAGTGACGTAACCTAAGGAAATTTAAGCAGTTATTTAAAAATATCGAATTTTAAGGATTTTAATTTATTATATTTACATTACTTATTTACAGTTAATAATAATTATAAAAATAGAGAGAGACATACTAGTTACAATTTACTTTGTAATTTTTTAATAGACATTTTAAAAAATTTTTTTTGGCAATTTATTTTTATTAGTTGAAAGTAGTATGCGTGACACGTAATATGAGAACTGTCACGCATATCATCATACAGCGAAAACACTAAATAAATCTATCTACTGCTATATCGATGTTCTAATAATCTGTACGGAAATTGTAGCTTGAATGCAACTGTTGTACTGAAGTCAACAAAATTTGCCAGTGTAGGGTGCAAAAAGGATCCTATTGATTTTTTTTATTTTATACTAGCTTCTGCTTAACCGGGGCTTTATCTGCGTAAATATAGACAAAAGGAAACCCCGCTTACTTTCCCTCGATGAAACTTAACTCCGTGCCAAATTTCATTAAAATCGGTTGAGTAATTTACCCGTGAAAGTTTAACGGGCGGACAGCATTACAGACAGCATTTACAATATCAGTATGGTTTAATTGCATTGACAAGAAAATACAAACACATCCATGAGCAGTAGTTACAGCTTACCATCAGATTGATCCCTGAATCATTTGCAACAAAAGCATTTAAAAATAATATGTTTGGTAATTATAGAGAAATCTTTGTATCTATTCTAAGCATATTGAGCTTGCAAAATACTGAAATTTGGCATAGGTAAAGTACTTATGCAAGAGCGCTGATTTTGACCACTGAACGACCAAGAGATTTTATTCGATAAATTCTTTATGGTATGTTTAAGACCTTACAGAATTTATTATTTTCTTATATTTCGCTCATTGTTTAGCAAGCTAATATTCAACGAAAAGATTGTGTTAAAACACCCATAGTAGATTTCTTGAAATCTCTCTCAAACGATGTAAAGTTTCTCTTTAATAATAACAAACAGAATTTCTTGTGTTGTGTTCTTGAAGAGGATTGGTTTTGCAGAGCTCCATTAAGAGGTGAAGTGTTTTTAGTAGAGCTACCCTCTACTAAAAACACTCTTTGACTTTTGCACTAGCAGTAAATCGATTGTTGTTAACATCGGCAGAAACTCTAAAGTCTAGTCTAGTCCAAAAGTTTAATTCATTAGAAAAGTTACGAGTCTAAATCCAAATAACTAATCAAAACATTTCAGTACAAACATTCAATCTGTAACTTTATAATTAAAGCAGCGATACCTTTTGTTTATCCGTTTCAAACAAATTTCGAATTCATCTCCAATATGTTTGTCATTAAACTTTTGGATGGCTCATACTACAATTAATTAGAGAGAATTCATTCAATTAAAATGGTTCAGAAAACATACCTTTAACATAGTTTTCTGGTAAAACAACGCGCGGTTTTAACGTGTGGTTCCTCTTCGACACGACATCATTGCAAAGCCTGGAACAAAACAAAAGGGAGTCACTTAAAAATAGACTATAATACACTGAAATAAAGATGACTTTTGCATAGCATTAAAACGGTACATTGGAGATATGCAGCTCATAATTCTAGAGTATAATCATTATAACTTTTAAGACGAGGATAGGAACGGCACAGTAGGTTTTGCGATCTCCTCACTGTAACTAATGTGTTTGTAAAGGGTTTAATTCTCGAAGTGTGCAAATATGTCCGCAATCCTCACATAATTGTAACTGGTTTTAATTACGTTCTAGTGCATGTTGAGCAGAAATAATACTATCTGTGCACTGCTTTGGTATTTTAGTTATTAGTTTTAGAGCAACCAACTTCGCTTTTGTCCGTTAACGAGGCTGCCGCTTTAGAGAGGCACGTAAGTTACGATATTTGAAGACTAAAGAGGAATGATAAACTGTGAATATTATGCGTTCATACTTTATCTTACCTCTTCAGGTCATCCAGATTATCAGGCTACGTAGTCACATCAAGTTCCAGGGTGAATGACTAGGACGTGGATGATGCACACTGGTAGGGACTGTGTTATAAGAATAATGGGCCCAAACCATGCATATAATTATATAAGTATAGTCTTTATTGGACCGGTATTATTGACGTGACAACGTCTAATAAATCGATGAACGCCGGCTGCACGCACGAAAAAGGATGACTCATTGTGCTATTACGCTCATTGTCCCGTTACGCTCATTGTAACGTTACGATCGGAGCGAGAGTGCTACACGAGCGAGCTAAAGGCACGTTATGACGTTGTCACGTTAAACTATCGTCCGTAAACCGACTTTACAGACAATCAATTTTTTTTTATGACTGTCTTATAGACTGCCTTGATGGCAAGCGGTAGTATGAGACATATTCTACTTGTGGTCTCCGAGTCAATACCTGTGTTGGACAAAATATAATTTAGTTCTCTATCAAGAAATTCTTAGTACCAGCTTGGAGTCTAAAACTGTGACCGGTAGACGGCAGTAGAGTCCGTCTATTACATAAGACCTAAATCCATATTAGGCATAAAGGAAGCGTAAATCACCTTTGTATATCTGTCCCTTTGAGGACAAGCCCATGTTGTTCTATGTATTATGTTTTATAACTCTTGCCTTTTTATTACAGCATGAGAATTGATTCCTTTGTTCTTTGCACACTTAAACATTTATCCATTTGCGAACTAGTGGGTTGACAAATGGAATAGCCAATTTACCGTTAGTTTGACTAACATGTTCGATCGTTTCTGTTCATTCTGGATAGTTACATATGCTTTGTACGGTTGCAGAGTGATTTAAAGAAGGGCAAAGTATGTCGCGCTTTACCGGGTACACATACGTATTATTCAACTCCAGTTACTACGTCGTTATATTTCAAAACGCGTGGAATGTATAATAATAATAATAATTTATTGTCTTTACAGTGTTACAGTTTTACGTAAATTTGTGATAGGAGTCTCCTTTTAAGCAAGAGATGTCTGTATTAGGAGACTCTACTCTTCCGCATTATGTTAACTACGCAACAATATATATCACTGAATTATTATTACTAGCGGTCGCCTAGTGCTCGAAATTCGACCAAAGTCAATATTTTTCATACATATATGTCATTATATATTGATATATGTAACCATAGTTACGCGCTTCCACTGCGTGTGTCAAATGCATGGTTGTGTGCGTGTAGTGTTTTTTTATTAATTTAATATATTTCTAATGCATATTTTACATAAATATTAGCATTCGTCACTTCTTCTCTGTATAAACTATAAGTGTGTGAAATTTCATGCTCCTCCGTCCACCCAATTTTCGTAAAAAGGGATCCAAAGTTTTCGCTTCACGTATTATATAGATATAAATAAAAATACTTTAAGATAAAAAGAGAACTACTAATCCTAACTTCCTAACTAATATTATAAAAGCGAAAATGAGTTTGTTTGTTTGTTACCTTTTCACGCCTAAACCACTGAACTGATCATCCTGAAATTTTGCATATACGTTGTCAGGTGTACAGAAACAGACATAGGCTACCTTTCATCCCGAAAAAAATTACTGTTCCCAAGGAATACAATAATAACGTTCTTATTATAATAGATGGCGCCACGTGTCTTCCGAATCATGATTGAATTATATTATTACAAGCAGTACTTACAACCCGAATTGATTGTCAATTCTAAATTAACGCGAGCGAAGCCGCGGGCAAAAGCTAGTAAAAAATAAAAATAGAATAAAGATTGCAAAATTATAATGTATAATTCCAAAATTCGTTGATGTAGGTACCTTCTTTGATAGCTCGCAAAATTGTGGGTATATAAATACGATGTAGCATCATGAATATTATAGTTTAGTTGGCAAAGCGATGGCACCGTTTGTAGAGGTCTTAGTTCCAAGTCCTGCTTCATGAATTGTCTTTACTCGTTTATAATTTACATTCTACCTTAACAAGTTATCTGAACACTGAATTTAATTCCTTAGTTGAACTAATAGATTTTCTTGTGAAGAAATTCTCAGTAGCTGTGATGAGTGACGGCAATAGCCTTTTTATAGGTACTAGCGGTCGCCTAGTGCTCAAAATTCGACCAAAGTTTGCCTGTAAGATATTGCTGACAGATTATGCCATTATATATTGATATATGTAACCATAGTTACGCCCTTCGACTGCGTGTGTCAAATGCATGGTTGTGTGCGTTTAGTGTTTTTTCATTAATTTAATGTATTTCTAATGCATATTTAAACAAAATATTAGCATTCGTCACTTCTTCTCTGTATAAACTATAAGTGTGCGAAATTTCATACTCCTCCGTCCGCCTAATTTTCGTAAAAAGGGATCCAAAGTTTTCGCTTCACGTATTAATATATAGATGATACCTAAAACATCATAGGCTTAATATCCGTGTGTTATACCTTTGCATACCCCTTCAGGTCTAATTATATCAATCATAAGACTGTAAATATTCCGGGTGACAGGTGCTCATTGACGTAGGTGTTTATAAACAGTATCTTACAATCTCCCACATACATCCGTTAACTTATACTTTTTCCAATATCAAAAATATTTTGCGGTGTTATATTCTACTAGCTTTTGCCCGCGGTTTCGCTCGCACGGCTGCAGTATTTTTTCTGAATATAAGATAAATAACCTATGTACTTTACTACTTTAGTACTTTAGAGTGCGATTTGATTAAAATTTCGTGACAGTAAAAACTATTGACAGGTTCTTTGCTGTTTATATATTGTGTTGTATTCAAAGTAAGTATGATTTTTTTTTTTTTATTATTAATAATTACCGCAATGGATTCTGTGTCGCAGACTCGAAAAATATATTTGCGGATCAAACAATTTTTTGTTCAGTGTCCGGATCAAACCCACAACACTCAGCAATGGCGAGGGAATCACTAAAACCATCATGCCATCCGTGCAGTCAAAGTATATTATTATTATAAGTAAAACTACAAAAACATATTTTGGAATTTTCAGAATTAAACCCGTCGCATTGCAAGTGTAAGAGGCTTTTTTCCAGACGAAAAACAAAACACTGCAGCCTCTGACAATAACCATGTGCTTGGATCTGCTATCAGTAGGTTTTTAAGGAGCTCCTCAAGAAGATATTGTTTAGGCAGTAGAGAGAGAGAGAGAAAGAGAGAAAGAGAGAGAGAGAGAGAATGGGAGTGAGTGACCTGTGTAATAACGTTAGCTTCTTACGCTAGCGGCACCAAAAATATTTTTAAGGGTTCTTAATGCGTGAGTAGGTCTCTTGGTCTTGCAATAGTACATACGATATTGTAACCGCTTCTAATCAAGTAACCATACGGGTTATTATTATTGCTTATTTGCCACCTTATAAGAAGATATATGCATGTTGAAGAAGTTATATCCTAGTTATAATTATAAATAGAACATTTAATATAACCTCCCTTAACAAAGGAGTTAGCAGTTCACGATACGGGTTATTTTTTCATTCGCTTTTATCGCGCTCATGCTAACAAAAAGTAACGCAAGACAGCTGTACATGTAGACAGTACACATTAAAGCACAATAACTTATTTAAAACCTCACACTATTTTTAGCACACAAAAGGAACATTTACTAAATTCCGTTTTAGTTTTACAAGTGAAACTAAAAAAATACATTTAAAAAAACATACCAATTTCAACTTTAAGTTGCTAAAAATAGGGATCACGTAATGTTATACTTAAATGTACCGAAATATTTTAATGGATAATGCTAAAAATAAGTAAGGATTTCAACCTTATGTAGTAGAAAATAAGGTTGGAGTTGCTGCAGTAAATAGTACTGCAACCAATGACGTCAAAGAAAATTGTTATTATGCTAACTTAGCGTGGTATATTTAAATTTAGTGCCTAGGTTTAGGTGTTAGCATGCGACTAACCTATTTCAGTATAAAATTGAAAGTTTAACTGAAGGTATTCGTTGTCAATGAGGCTTTAAAGAAGGCATTTAAAATTTATAAAATATTAGGACCCATTTGGAAGGGAAGGTAAAAAAGAAGGCGGAAAGAGACCAATTGAGTAACATCTAGAAGAACTTTGAGATAGAAATACAATAAACGCTAAGAACCGTACGAAGACGAGAAATTAAAATATAAAAGATATTAAAAAGACAGTCAGAGTGAGTGTTTTTGTGTCTGCTGTTCCACTTTGCTTGCACTTAATAATTCCTGTATCGCGGGAGACTTTACAAACATTCAAACAACGGACACAAAGAACATCCAGACTCTGAACAACCATTTGTGGATCACACAAAGTTTTGTCCCATGTGGGATTCAAACACAACACTCGGTGCAGTGGGAATGGTGAGACGACCATGTAAACCACTTCACCATCCGTTCAGTCAAAATTATTATTAAAAATAAGGTAAAATGCTTCAATAATCCGACAAATATGCGTATACAACTGGAGCCTAATTATGGGTACTGAGTTTTTGATCGTATCCTCTGGCTTAAATTCTGGCTATGTGCCTTACAGACAGCAATAAACATACAGTAACGTTAGCCCAAAAAACATACCGGCCGCAATATGGTTGCCATAATTCATCTCTACAACCGTTTCTCTGTGTCTATGACCATTGTACATACAAAAATATCAACGCTAGTCACAAACAAATAAATTAAGCATGAATACATTCGTTGAAACATCGTCGTCGCAGTGATTCGGTGCGAGGTACGCATTGCGACGATGTGACGTGGATACAATTTATAGTCACTATAAATGTACTATGTTCCTGTCCTATTAACATTTTGATAGTTTACAAATACTACGAAAGTTTTCCTTTCTTTGCATACGCAAGTTCAGTACAGTATTCACTGACAGCATTGTTATTATTAGATTTAAGTTATGATATTATACCATCGCATTAGGTTAAAAAAATGTAATGAAACATTAATTTATAAGTAACTTAGTATAAAAACCATATCCGACACTTAAAGCACTTAACAGGTTCCCTGTCCGATGAATCACATATGATACATAACAATAGATTTTCTATTGTGTCTATCGCGGGACAGCGAATGGGTTAAAATACAAGGTAACCTATGAGTAATTATTTTTGCACTTGTAGAAGAGCACTCAATTGTTATTTCGATTCGTACACGTTTCGTTAGTTCCGTCACCAAATAATTGACAATCGTGGGCTCTCATTCACACACAAAAACATCAACAACTACTTGGGGTTCAACTCGTAATTGCAATTTGTAGCTTGCTAGACTGAACTGTGCTACCTGCATCAAAAATCCTTCAATTATTTTTGCCAGATGCAGTAATGCTGCATAAATTGAAGTATAAAATTCTATAAATTCGTTTGTAGAATTTATTTGTGTTCTAGATTCAAAAATTAATCAATAACCAAATGGTCATTTAAAGAATATTTCTTTTATAACATGTGTATAAGATATATTTTTAAAAGATCATTGTCAGTCTTGAGCATACGGAATAAAAATATTCGAAGTTTATGCTTGTCACAGTTTATTAATAGTATCGGTAGATCGATATGTCGATATTATAGAATCAGCTATTATATAGCTCGTACGATACTCTCCAAATATTTCTTAACAGTACCTACAAATGGAAACAGCAACGGTTGACTCTTTTACAGGAAAAATTATATTAATATTAATGTTGTTTAAGAAAGAACGGAATTTGGAAAGAGAGTCAAATCTTCTTATTCTTTCTTCTTCTTCTTTTTTATTTTCGTCAGCTATTTGATGAAATAAAGATACTGCATACTTCAATTTGTGACACACTCGGGAAATGAAAGGAAATTACGTATAAAGTAAATTGCGTTCAACTCTCAAGTCGCTAATTTATCAAGAAAACTGGTTCACGCTACAAGGGAATCAACCACAACTTCTGACTCGAGTCAAAAGTATAATGTATTACTGCGCCAAAAGTAAAGTTGTCCCAACATTGGCTGTATAGTATAAGTAGTTAGTTAATTAGATTCTTTGTTGTCTATGATCTTTGACTGAGGCCGATGCCCGCAATACAAAACCTTTTGTGTAAACTACAAACAAGTTTTTCCTCTTAGTTGTCTTTGACTTATGGTTGTCCTTTCATCGCATTACTTTATTATGTTACAGTTATGTTTTGTCAAAATTAAGGTATGGTCCAATAATATGGGGCAATTCAGTTGAGGTAAATAAAGCCTTCATTGCCCAGAAAAAATGTATACGAGCATTATTCGGTTTACAACAGACAGATAATTGTAAGGATTATTATAAGAAACATAATATTTTACCACTACTTAGCTTGTGTATCTTTGAAATTTGTAATTTTGTACGCAAACATCCACACTTGTTTTGTAAATACAATGATGCTGTCACATGACCAGGGAGACACACTCACAAACTACTCGTACCCAAACAAAGAGTAAATGTATTTTGTAATAATGTATACTATATGGCGATACATATCTATAATAAGCTGGCAAGTAGCTTCAAGGAAATTGATAGTTTTAATATTATTTTAAGAGAAAATTATATGTATTTTTATGGAATAAATGTTAAAGAATTGTTAGAAGACAATAATTTGTGATATTATGCTTTGATATAATTAAATTAATATTTTTTGTAAATAAGTATACTTATATCAAATATTTGTATGCCAGATAATGGTAGAATATGGTTCGAAACTATGTTATACATTAAGATCTATATACACCCATATTCCGACGAATAAAATGATTACCTACTTACTTATTATTTTTTTAATTTATCTATCAAAAAGACTACACGTCATGTGATGGTGGCAGTCTTATTGTCCGCGAGTAGAACCCTCCATACCACGTCCTCACGGGATGTCGTGCCAAGATCTCTACTTTGACGTCTTAAGAAGGTGGCTTTTCACGCCTCGCTTGAAGAACCCAAGATCGAAAGAAGAAGGTAACACGTGCCTCGGTAGAAAATTCCAAGTTTTAACAATTTGGCATAGATATCAGGAGCCAAACTTCTATATACGTATTCCAATTGGCTCTACTGTATAAACCTTTATGCCTCCTACCTTTGTGCCTCACGCACGTGTCGTTATGGATGGGAAAAGAGAGGATGAAGACTGGCATTTTAAATTTACTATTGCTAAATTCAGCCGTACGCGAGTTATATTCGAAGTATTGTAAGCAATTATACCATGACGCAAGTGTCACCAATCAAAATAGGAAGCTGCATGCTTATTTGCCAGTACTAAAAAAGTCATGTCAGTAAACCAGCAGAGGTAAAATGGTGGTTATATAGAGAAGAAGTGGCTGAAATGGAAATGATTACATTTAAACAAAAATAAAAATATCATTCTTAATCCTTTAAGAAGACCTAATGGAAATGCATGGCACACAGGAAATATTATATTTGCAGATTATTACAAAGCAGATAGTGACGTCAAACATAGAGTATAAGCTATCATCGCGCCGTCGAGAAAAAAACAGGTTGCACACCGGGAGTGCCGGCAGAAGTGAAAACTTGAATATTTTTGAAATATTTTTGATATTTTGGAATGGTTAGGGAATAATTTTGCACGAATTGCTTTAATTATCAGTATAAAAGTACTATCATTTATGTGGTAAAATACTATATTCATTTATTGCGCTATCGTACACAAACATGACAATTCTCCCTCTGTCTTACGAATTTTCGATCAGGTCACGTGTCCTGACGCGAGTTTAACATTTTTACCCATCACAAAAAAAGTGCACAACGCCGCTAAAGAAGTTTTCACTTCAAAAAGACTTACAAAGTTACAACATTACAAATCAAATTCGAATTGTGAAAGAATTAGCAGATTAAATAAGAATTAACCGTAAGCAGCTCAACAAACCGTAAGCAACAACAAAAACTTTTTTGTGGATCACACAAGTTTTTGCCCTGTGGGCATCGGTCTCGTATAAATCAGAGAACGCGAATCAGTTTAAATGCAAGAATTTTCCTTTGCCTTTTAAATATTTACATCGATGTTTTTTAATTATAAAATGTGGACTGGTTACTGTTGAATAAAACTGTAAAGAAAGGCATCATAGTAACAAACAAAGACGTCTATATAACTCGACGAACCAATAATAGGGGAAGGAAGTATTTTGAATGGCGATCACGAACAGGAAAACGCCGCGTGGGACCGCTCTCACTAGATGGACAGATGACCTGACTGAAGTGACAGCCAGTTATTATATTTAAGCGAGACAACATCGATCGCTGTGGAAGTTTATGAGAAGTGACACGTGATGACTAATAGGTATGATAAATGTGAAAGTATGTGAAGATGTTTCGATGTTTGTTATTCAATAACGCGTAAACGCTTAAACGGATTTTGATAGAACTTTGCGTAAAGGTAGAGCATATTATGCCTATATGTTAACCAGGGTTAACATATAGGATACTTTATACTGGTATGCTTTCCCGTGAAATTTACGTGGATGAAACAGCGTATTCAGGACGCTGTTTCATCCTACTAGTTTATTTTTATTTTGTGTAATGTGAATTCGTAATTTTAAGGTAAGGTTACGTATTCAAAGAGGCATTTGGGTGCTAAGCGTATGACGTGTATCTCTCCTGTCTTTAAAGTGCTTTTTTTGAGCTGTAACTGGTGTTTCGATAAATAATTTTACTAAATTTTTTGAAGTAAAAGCTTCTTTAGCGGTGTTGTGCACTTTTTTATGATGGGCAAAAAATGTTAAACTCGCGTCAGGACACGTGACCTGATCGAAAATTCGTAAGACGGAGGGAGAATTGTCAACTTTGTCACCTCTCCAAGTACTAGGCTAGCGTAACCAGGAAAGAGTTGAAGTGGAAACTTTTAGTTGCCTTGGCAATCGTAACCATAGTTACGCACTTCGACTGCGTGTGTCAAATAAACGATTTGTCAAAACAATTGTCATGTTTGTGTACGATAGCGCAATAAATGAATATTGTATTTTACCACATAAATTAAAGTACTTTTATACTGACAATTAAAGCAATTCGTGCAAAATTATTCCCTAACCATTCCAAAATATCAAAAATGCACAACGTTAATATTCAAGTTTTCACTTCAGCCGGCACTCCTGGAGTGCAACACGTTTTTTTTTAATATTTGACATCCTAGACATCGCCGCTGCCGC
Source organism: Catocala sponsa (assembly GCA_963564715.1). NCBI lineage: Eukaryota > Metazoa > Arthropoda > Insecta > Lepidoptera > Erebidae > Catocala > Catocala sponsa. The sequence goes on from OY751329.1 coordinate 4,756,679, forward strand.
CACGCTGAGTGTTGTGGGTTCGAATGTCAAACGGGATTATTTTTGTGCGATCCACAATTGATTGTTTTACGTTTGGGTGTACTTCGTGTCAGTTAATTATATGTTAGTACAGTTCCTCGTGAATCAGCACTTATTGATGCGGGAGTTGTTTTAATAGCTAATAGAATCGAAAATCTTAAGGAAAATACCCACACTAGAAACATGTTTTAAATTAAAAAATATTAAACGAAACGATTTCAACTAGTTGGGCATCTTCAACTGATTAAAAAGCTCTCAATCGCTTAGTTGCTACATTGTTAATATCATTACCAGGATAATTATCATCATAATTATATTTAACGATGGCAATTTGAATATAATGTATATATTGGCGTGAACATTCGTTTTGCAATGAGCAGCGATGGCCTATGACAGTTAGACTGCCACGTGTAGGTCTCAAGTTGGATCCTAAGGCACGTATGTTTGACTTTACTAAGTTATGTGCATACTAAATAGTTAATTATCGCTTGCTTTAACGGTGAAGGAAAACTTCGTGAGGAAACCCGCATGTCTGAGAGTTCTTCACAATGTTCTTGAAGACATGTAAAGTCTGCCAACCTGCACTGGGCCAGCGTGGTGGCCTTCTCACACTGAGAATGGTCTGTGGCCAGCAGTGAGACAGTTTAGTGCAGGGCTGATAATATTATGACCTGAATGAAATACATGATTTTTGCAACATTTCTTTTGTAAAAACGGTAATATATTAAAGCATCAATTTTGAAGTGATCATAGTGTAAACTTTAAGAAAAATAAAAATTATAAAATACAGTCAAGGACGAGCCACGTTCGCGCCATTGTAGAGTGGTGCGGCACTCTCGGTTATGATGTTTTAATTAACTTAAATACTTAAGCTAAAAGAATTCTTACATCAAAAGTATAGTGGATTCTGCTATTCAAGTTCACTTTTACAAGTTTACTGTTATCCTTCTTATCCTTCCTCGAATGAACTGACTTATACGTAAAGTTATCTATCTATTATTATGAACCGCGTAAGACATTACACGGCTTATAATCCTAATCCCATCCTAACTAATATTATAAAAGCGAAAATGAGTTTGTTTGTTTGTTACCTTTTCACGCCTAAACCACTGAACCGATAATTCTGAAATTTTGCATATACATTGTCAGGTATACAGAAACGGGCGTAGGCTACCCCGACAAAAAATCCCGAAAAAAAAAATTTCTGTTCCCGAGGAAAACAACAATAACGTTCTTATGATAATAGATGGCACCACGTGCCTTTCAAATCATAATTGAATTATATTATTACAAGCAGAGTACAACCCGAATTGATTGTCAAATTGTAAATTAACGCGAGCGGAGCAGCGGGCAAAAGCTAGTAAGTAACAAATGCTTTCGCATATTTTCCCGTAGACTTAGGAAAAGCTGTATAACACCCAATGTGGGTGAACATTTTGTGAGTTATGGTTTCCAATTTCTTTTATTAGAAGGAAACGAGCCCATTGCCGTTAATTGGGCACCATTCCATACTTAGTCCTGCTACGGAAAATAACTTGATCACAACTCCTCTACTTGTCCAACACTCTGGCTGACCCAGGAATCGCATACGACATCTCACGCATAGCCCTCGCATTTACTAACACTCATGGCAGCATAAGGATATAATTATGTATTAATATAACTAGCAATAAATTTAAAATGTTTTTTAACGTGGATGAAGATAACTACTATCTATAATTATATCAATCATATTCTTCTAGGCCTTAGGGTCCTGCTAGATACAGAGATTATAGATATATTTCGATAAACTACTGAAGCGCTTTCTTAATAAGCATTGGCTACGTGTTGTCCGTTCAGATGTCCAGCCCCATGTACAAGTTCTCCAAACCCCAAACAGGGACGTTTTTGGCGTCCTGCCCAACCCATTACCAGTACCCATGAAAATAAATGCAAATTCACGAATAACATGGTAAACGTACCGCTTCCAGGCCAAGGTTTCATCGATTGCTAAGCACATGCACGCCATGCTATATTTAGAATAAAAAGTCACGGCGTACTGTATTTATATTGATTGTAATAAGCAGTCGGAGTACGGGGCCTGTTTACAGCTCACCACCCTTATCCATTCCATATTATATAAACTTACTGAACTGACTTAGAGAAATAGAAGTCATACAAGGGAGAGTCGTAGGAAAAAAGTAAATATAGAGTCGTATAGAGAATCGTTCAGAAGGCCCGGGAAAAATGCCTGACCTTCGGAAGGTCAGCTCTTGGTGGTGGTACCCCATCGGATCTCGGAAACGGTGATATCTACGGGCGTCGTTCTCGAACAAAATCTTCCTAAAACCCTGACAACTTTTAGGAGTGGCGAAATAAAACATGGTTTCCATACAAAAAAACATGGCTGCCATACAAATTTTGACCTCTAATATCTCCGAAACGGTTAGAGATAGGCGGGGTGTGTTGGAACAAATATTATAGAGGTCGATGAGATCTTTCCACAAAACGTCATTTTAAAGGTCCCTGATAGTTTTTGGTAGTTTTTTAATTATTATTTTTCTTTCCTCCGACCACGCGAAATACTAGTTGAAGGAATAAAAGTGGATGGTACGTTGTGAAGTAATAAATGTATGTGAGTAATTCATAGTTATGTATAACGTGTTTTGCTGGTGAAGCAGGGTTATGTATTTATTATTCAATATGCGTATATTTGAGCCTGTATGCTTTTATATCTATTAATTATAATTTGGTGACGATTGGTGCCCAGCAATCGTCACCATCGATTGTGTGCCATAAAGCAGTTGCCTTTAAAATGCGCAAGATTTAATAGTGTACACACAGTGACAATCTAATGGTCGAAGATCAAGTGCAGGCCCTTTAGCTTCATGTGCTGCTTACTTCTGCTACGAATGTTATAAAAGACAATTAAAAGTAACAATATGTGTCGAGATTTAAACCCGGTATCCATCGTGATTGTTGTATACACTAGCGCTGGTAGAACAAGGATGAACTAAACTAATATAATAGAAAACGGTTGTTAACCGAAACGGCAAGCCTTTCAATTAAGATATGTAAATACCGAGTATGATCGCGATTAAATCGCTGTAATATCATGGTTGCAAACAACCATTCGGTACACATAAAGGTAAGTGGTTATCGTACCCTATGATTACTTACGTAACTAGGCGTTATTTTTCGCGCATTGCTGATCGTAGGGCAAAGAAATTGAAGGAGGAATGAGAGAGACAGATGTGCGAGTCGGCGGAATTCTTACTCACCGGGCTGAACTGAGTAACACTTTTACAGTTCTTACGTCGCGCTTCGGTTACCTGCAGTAAGAGAGTGGTACTGCCGAGTCGAGTCCTACCTACCTTCACATACTAATAAGCAATGGCGAGCTACTAAAATTGATGCGACGGTAGCCTGATGGAAAATAAATTGCGATCGATAAGTCGTGGGTTCGAAAGTCAAACATTGCGATTAATGTATTGTGATGCATTACCGATGTAAATCCACTCCAACACAAGCATATTAGCTTAGCTGGTAAAGTTAAAAAAATACTAGTAATTTTTTAACCTGATTGCTAGCAATCTTTTTTTAAGTAGAGTATTAAATCGGTGTGGTCATATTTAAGTGTCACATAATATAGACCCTTTACAATGGAATACGCCTATTAAATCTATTAATTTTACTAAGTTATAATAAATAAAAATAAACCTTTTTTTTTACTCCGATTTCTCAATATTAACAGATACTTAAACAACACTAATTGCTGCGCCGCCGGAGACCACCGTGAACCAAAAAAGACCATGCACAATTTTATTAGTTTGTTTCGATGTGTTAATAGTAAAAAAATAAAACATTTTAAATTGTATTAATATTTATAATAATTAATTTTAGTAGCAGCGATAGCTCAGTGGGGAGAACAACAGACTGCCATGCAGAGGGTCTCGGGTTCAAATCCACGTCGCGCACCTCTGACTTTCGGAAGTTATATGACTTTTCGAAATTATGTGCGTATTAATTGACAGTAAAATTATCGCCTGCTCCGTACCTCGGACAGCACGTTAAGCCGTCGGTCCCGGCTGCCATGAACATCTATGACAGTCGTTATTGGGAAGTCAGTGTCCTCTAATATCCTGACACTGGTCTAGCCTTAGGGTATCGTTAGCCTTCGGGTTGCGGAGGTCAGATGGCAGTCGCTCCGTGTAAAAACTGATATCCAGTCAAATCCGTTTAGATTAGAAAGCCGAGTGACTTGGGAATAATAAAAAGGCTAGCTAAAGCTATAATTTGTTTTATTAATCCGAGAATAGGGTATATAGGTTAATTTTAAATTAAACATTACGGTCTAAGGACCACACCTTTATGTAACACGCTGTATTCATTTATACATTACAATATACATTTCATTTTTATTTTTAAAACGTCCATTACGTTTACGCAACAGGAGATGGTTAATAAATTTAAATCACACACGACGTGGAAATGTTGTTAAATATAAAATATTCTGTTGAATTAAATGTACCGCTGTACATTTAATTCAACAGTATGTTCTTTAACATTCTGATTATGGTAATGCCTCGAGCGAGAGGCGAACTCATTTGTAGCGTCACCAAATAACTGGCAACGATGTATTCTTTCACATTATGTAATTGTAAAAACTTAATTAAGTACCTACATAATATTATAATATTCTACCACATACACACAACACCATCTAGCCCAAACTAAGCAAAGCTTGTACTATGGGTACTAGACAATGAATAAATATACATAATTATATATATATATATATTTTTTTGTAAATTCAAACATATTATACATAGAAACACCCAGACCAAGACAAACATCCATGTTCATGCACACAAATGTTTGACTTGTGCGGGAATCGAACCCGCGACCTCACACGTAGCAGTCGGTTACACTGACCACTACGCCATCGAGGCCGACAAACATTACATTATTAATTTTAAAACGAATTAATCTAAAATATATTTACAAACGTATTAAAAAAGATGACATAATTACAAAAATACAAATAATTATACTACTTTACAAAAAAGGTAGGCATCGTAGAATTCTTCAGCATCGCTGTCAAATGGTAACGTGCCCAGAAGACTAGCAGCATTGCCACGTTAAATGGAAATGCTGATTCTAAATAAATTAATATATTAATTAATTTCTATTAATTAATTAATATATTCATTCGTCACAATATGAATAGTCTTCAATCTTACTATGCTTCAGATGCTTGGTTTTGTTTCTCAATCACGCGTAATCCATTGAACGGAATTGGATGAAATAAAGATTTGTCAATTTCTTTAGAATATGTCTTAGATTTATACAAAAGGTAGTTTTTACGTGGGATTCAAGCTGATGAAAATGCTGGCAACTAGTGTAATAAATCGATGCGTAGTGGTTAGTGCAACTGACTGCCACGCCTGAGGTCACGGGTTCGAATTCCGGGTCGGGCCAACAAAAAGTTTTTGGGTTTTCCTGTTAAAATAAATCTCAATAGCAGCAGAGTTAGGAAGTTGGCGGTGTTAGTCACCCCGTGCCTCGGAAAGTACGTAAAGCCGTTGGTCCTGCGCCTGATCTCTCTCCGGTCGTGGGATTACCGTCCCATCCAATTTTGAGAGTTAGGGCCAGAGAATGCACTTGTATTTGCGCACACGCTTGTGCCCTTTAATATCTCCTGCGCAGATGGCCAGTCGCCGTTAAAATTGGCCGCCGTGACCGAAATTCGGTCTGGAGAGCATTATTATTATTATATTATTTGTATGTAATGCAAAGTTTACAAAGCAGATCATAAATTCAGCTTTGTGGTATGCGCATAACCAATATACACTATTTCCTTTGTCATCCAATGGTGACATCATATATCATCAGATAGGTATCAGTATACCTATAGAGATTCATAATTTGCTGGCTGTAGTCATACTTGAAAATTAGTTGCTAAAGTTGATTTAACTGAATGAATTTAATTTATCTAATGTAGTCAGTCAAGTTAGATTCCATTCGGATTCGTGTCTGGAAACTTTGAGTAGCATCATGTAACTTGAGATCGCGTCGCCCTGATTTCTAGATAGTGTAAGGGTATAAGTATTTATAAATAAATAGATTTTGAACTGCAAAAATGGCGTGGTTTGAGAATTCGCCTCGCAGTTTTTTTGTTCCGTGTGGGATCAAACTAGTGGCAGTTAGATCCCACACGGAACAAAAAAATTGTGTGGTCCTTAAATACTTGTTTAAATATTTCTAAAGTCCCCCGTGACACTGGTTTTATTCGTAGAGTGGGAGATGACATTTTAAAACTTATACAAAAACAATAAACTCACACCTGTTTCTCAGTGGGGTAGGCAAACACTAAACATTTTCATTTAATAATCCTCGGATATCCCTCTTGATTTATTACATTCTCCATGAGGATACGGCTGGTTAATCTGGCCTTCCTCAGAATATCTTCGATCTGCTTAGAGAAAAACGTTCGCGTAGGTCTTCTCCTTCTGACCTTTCCATTCTATTCGCCTAATAAGCTGCCTTGGTAAAAAATGTTGTCGTCCTTTCCATATAAACTTATATGTATGATAATCATTCATCATCAGAAGTCGACGTCAAGCCAGAATGAGGTAACAAGCTAATTTATAATAGCTATCAGAGAAATATTTAATAAAACCGTTACGTATTTTAAAAATTAAAGAAATTTAAAAGAAGTTGAAATCTACCCCTTGTGACGGTCTTTTCACTCCTGTCACTACAGATATTTATATTTGATTTTTTTTTTTTTATGTTATGTCGAATAAACGAAAAAATTGAGAGCTTAAAGAAGCATTGTTCGAGGATACATAACAAAAGAAAAATAGTATGTTACCGGATTCCGGGTTGACGTCGATTTTTGGGACATTCTGTTCTATAAGGAATGTCCCAAAAATCGACGTCAAGCCGGTGTTCGCCTGTAAAACCATAAACGGATAAGCAGAGGTTTATTACACTTACATTTTGCCAGCAATGTTATACACTCTACGTTATAAAGGGCGAGTTGAATGTCATCTATCGGGCACATTTCTGCACGAAATTCGACTGAGAATTTATTTCCAAAAAACACAAAATACCGTCACGGGCAGCTTTCATAAGTACAAACATATGCCACGGGACTAATAACTTAAATTGATCAATACTTACTTACTTCGTTGGCTCAGCGATCCAAAGTGGATCTTGGCCTCCGACATTAAATCAATAGTATCTATCAAATTACTACCCTCTCACAGAACATCGACGTGAAATAGCAGTGTTCCTAATGTTGTGTTTCGTTTGGTGAGTGAGAGTGCCGGAGGCCCAATCACCCTCTTTCCCCCTTCCCGCTCCTTCTCCTTCCCACTTCCAATTTTTTCCTAAAGGGTCGGCAACGCGAAAGTGATGCTTTTGCCATAGGCTATGGTGACCACTTACCATCAGGTGGGCCGTATGCTTGTTTGCCACATTAGTAGTATAAAAAAAAAATAACTTAAACATACCTTAAAATCATATTAATAATATCATTAGCGTTCAGCGTTGCGTATGTATCAAATCCATGAAACTTACTACGTGCTGGCAGTTGAGAAATTACCACTGAAACTACTTCTCCACTCACGTATTTTAGTTTTGTTTGTTTTAGTAATAAAACCTTAGTAATGACGACTCACAAATGAATTATGAAAGCGACTCAACTAGTTCGTTACAAGTATTGGATTATTACAAAGAATTCAGCAAGTTTAGGGTTCTGTATCAACACAGTAAAAGTGGAAACTTTAACTTTCTCTGTCCATCCATCTATTACAGCAAAAATAATGATATATACTTGAACTTTGGAAAACTTATAAATTGCATAAAAAATACATAACAATTATAAGCTTACTTTTAAAAAACACAATAGATGAAATTTTTTTAAGATGATAATATACCTACATAATTATTATGTGCGAGATTTTTATTTAAACATAATAAAATAATATGTTTTGATATCCTATTTTATCAATTTCAGATGTCAGATACCTTTATTTCTGAAATTGCATTGAAAAATATTGCATATATAGAAATTAATTTAAAAATTCCAAAAAGTATCAACTTTATTAACCAACATTAAAAATAAAAAAAAACAACCTGTCTACAACAAGCAACACCATTTAAATAAAATTGTATATCGTAACTAAAATTATAGATGCGAATGTAAGTTTGTTTATTTGTTTGTTTGTTACGTTTTCACGCCTTAAATACTCCACCGATTATCTTTAAATTTCGCATACACGTCGTAAGGCCAACAGAAAAGGACATAGCGTTATAAAAGGATATAGACATACTGTTACTAATCTAACCTAATCTACATTTACGAGAGCGAAGCCGTAGGCAAAATCTAGTTTCGAATAAAACCAAACTTAGTAACACTGCCGTATTCAAACTGAGTTGAGAATTAAATAACTTCACGAACTAACTTTCAGTACATTTTCTATTTGTACGGAACGTTTGTATATAAGTTCAACTCGTGTTTAACTAGTCTTTTTATATGTTGCATGATTAATAAAGTTCGTTGCGTGTATGAAAGGGACAACTATGTTTAATATAAAGGTGCGGTTATATTTAAGGGTTGTAACTTGTGTAGTACAGCTTTTAAACTTGAAACAATGTATATTCATAGCAGTCCATACATGCACAGGTTAAATGGAAAATACTAATAAACTTTTAGTTGTCTCTTTTATAGCATACTTTTATTCGACCCTTTTCTACAAGACTCGGTCTTCTTCTTCTTTTCGTGTGGTTAGTGGCCAACTTGTTGTCAAGAGTTGTTCAAGCCGCCCGTAGGCCTCTGACATGGCTTAACGACTGCTGTCAATTTGACAACAACCGGGACTGACTTTTTACGTGCCCTTCAAAGCATGGAGACGCTCAGATGAAATACCACTAAGCGGTCACCCATCTATAGACTGACCGCACCTAATGTTGCTTAACCTCGCTAATCGTTTACCGATCAGTGAGTGCAACTGGCTATGAGCGCTCAGTACTTTTGCTAAAAACATATCTATATATTAATACGTGAAGCGAAAACTTTGGATCCCTTTTTACGAAAATTGGGTGGACGGAGGAGTATAAAATTTCGCACACTTATAGTTTATACAGAGAAGAAGTGACGAATGCTAATATCTATTTAAAATATTTATTAGAAATACATTAAATTAATAAAAAAGCACTACAAGCACACAACCATGCATTTGACACACGCAGTCGAAGCGCGTAACTATGGTTACATATATCAATATATAATGACATAATATGTCAGCAATATCTTACAGACAAACTTTGGTCGAATTTCGAGCACTAGGCGACCGCTAGTTATATTAAAAAGATTAAGATTGCAAGCATCTCGCCTCTTACACAACGCATCTCTCTCCGGTGTATGTTGTACGCGTACCTTAAAATTATACACCAAACCTTCCTCATGATTCATGAATCACTCTATCTATTGGTGAAAACCGCATGAAAATCCGTTCAGTAGTTTTTAATTTTATCGCGGACTTGGTTTTATAATATGTAGTGATACAATTATCACTACATATTATATACCAATGTAATTACAAACATAATGCATACTTTTGCTCAACGAAATTGATTTTATCGAAAACTAGATGTTCCCGCGGTTTCATCCCCGTTTATCGTTACTGCGCCGCCCCCGTGGGTCGTAGTGTGATGTTATATAGCCTATAGCCTTCCTCGATAAATAGGCTATCCAACACTAAAATAATTTTTCCAAATCGAATCAATAGTTCCTGAGATTAGCGCGTTTAAACAAACAAACTCTTCAACTTTATAATATTAGTATAGATTATAAAAGGCAAATATAATAATTAAATAATATCAGAATATAATTATTGGCCTAATTAAGACATTCTCACAACCATGATAATTAATAACTAGAAAAAGGTTGCAGTTTGCAGCACTTTTACAATTTTAATTAATTAAATAATCTGTACTATCCGTTAAAATCCAGATACAAAAACGAACGTACTTTATAAGCTTCATATTTTTAAACTAATGAGAATTGAATTTACAACAGATAAAATAAAATTAACCTTATCTGCAAAAGCATAAATAATCTCTCTACTCTCTAGTCATTTTTGCTTGACAGATTTATTTAACCTTAAATAATTTGATCCTAATTAGGTAATGCCTAAATGCAGGTGTTAATTATGATATTAGGATTGATTTTATTAAGCTTTCTCTTGCGCAATGTGTTAATAATCCTACTAATATGATAAAAACGAATGTGTGTTTTTTGTTTGTTAGTTAATTACGCTTTCACCCCCTAACACTCTACCGATCGTGATGAAATTTCGCATACACTTTGTCAGGGATACAGAAAAGTGTTATAGCTATAGTTTTAAACTTATTTAACTAATACTTATGAAAACTAGTTTTCCGCATAAATCCTACGGAAACACAATAAACTAGGATAAAAAGTAGTGTTAAGAGCTCCATGAACCGACGGGCGTGTATGAGGAATGTGATGAAAGTGAATAAAGCCAGAGAAGTGTGTCAGAATCGTAGCAAATGAAAATCCGTAGTCCCTGCCTACCCCTCTGGGAAACAGGCGTGAATCTATGTATGTATGTCTGTAAAAAGTAGTGTTATATACATAGATTTTATACTGGAAAAAGATATTACCTTTTTCCAGTATAAAATCTATCTCCTTGTCTTTTATTACGATACTTTCTGCTCAGTCGTGAAAAGGTAACAAAAAACAAAGTAATGTTCACATTATGGATTTAATAAGCAACCTTTTTAATACTTATACGAGATTTTGCTCGCGGCTTCGCTTGCGTAAATCTAGGATAGGTTAGAATTTGTAACCGTATTTTTCCTGAATGAAAGGTACCCTATGTCCTATTTTGTATCCACGGCAACGTGTTTGCAAAATTAGATGTTGATCGATCGAGTAGCTAAGGTGCGAAAGCGAAACAAACAAACTAACATTCGCATTTATCTATATATTAATACGTGAAGCGAAAACTTTGGATCCCTTTTGACGAAAATTGGGCGGACGGAGGAGTATGAAATTTCGCACACTTATAGTTTATACAGAGAAGAAGTGACTAATGCTAATATTTATATAAAATATGCATTACAAATACATTAAGTTAATGAAAAAACACTACACGCACACAACCATGCATTTGACACACGCAGTCGAAGCGTGTAACTATGGTTACATATATGACATAATAATGTCAATATATATTATTATATCAGCAATATCTTACAGGCAAACTTCGGTCGAATTTCGAGCACTAGGCGACCGCTAGTAATATTAAATAAGGATTCTCAAACATACTATAACAATTATTCGATTTTTTATATTGCGGTACTCTGAAAATAAACTTGCACGGCAGTCGAGGCCAAGAGCGAGCAAAATGAAGTTCCGCAGAGGTCGTTTATACCAGTAACCATTCTTCAGTCTAATCAACGGCATTGCAGTAGAGTTCAGGGTCATGGGACGTAATAAATCAAGCGGACACATTGCTTGCTCACTGTCTGGACAAGGTTCATTTCTTGATGACCATTAGTTTTTAGTTTTGTTTTAGTTTGTATAAGTTTTTGTTTGGAAACGGTTTTGAATTAAAGTGTATGCCTAACATAATAATAATAATATTCTACCACATACACACAACACCATCTAGCCCAAACTAAGCAGAGCTTGTACTATGGGTACTAGACAATGGATAAACATACATATATACTTTTTTGTTTTGTAAATACATACATATTATACATAGAAACACCCAGACCAAGTCAAACACCCATCCATGTTCATGCACACAAATGTTTAACTTGTGCGGGAATCGAACCCACGACCTCAGGCGTGGCAGTCGGTTACACTAACCACTACGCCATCGAGGCCGACATATATTTTATATTATATTTTATATGAAAAGCACAAAATAAAAGTAAATGCGTTTATATATTTAGAATTATTCTTTTCGTTAATGTTGGATATCGAGCCGGTGTACGATAGGTATAATAAATTTGTAATTATTCATAGCTGTTGCCTAATGTTTTTAGGTCTCGTCGGCCTCGATGGCGTAGTGGTTAGTGTAACCGACTACCACGCCTGAGGTCACGGGTTCGATTCCCGCACAAGTCAAACATTTGTGTGCATGAACATGGATACTTGACTTGGTCTGGGTGTTTCTATGTATAATATGTATGTATTTACAAAAAAATATATATATAATATGTATGTTTATCCATTGTCTAGTACCCATAGTACAAGCTCTGCTTAGTTTGGGCTAGATGGTGTTGTGTGTATGTGGTAGAATATTATAAGCCTTGAGCTTAATGTTGATACCACTGATAACCAAATGTATTGGATGTCTTAATACAACTATAGATTATTCTTATTCTTACTTAGAAAATATATTAATACGTATTACTTGTATATTTTGCCAGGTTTGGTTTTAGGTTCCACGTAATTGGGGAGGAGTCTCTAGCCATAAACCAGACATTTTCAGATGCCGTACTGGTACTTCTTATGATGACAATATTATGTCTGTGCATTTGTGCACACTAGTCTTCAGAATTACTGTTACTGTTTGTGATAACATTTATTGATGTATTGTGTAAAGTATAGGGTAAAATATTGCATTTGTCTTATTGCAATTTAATGATATAATGCAAAAGAAATTCTTCATTTTTATAATGTCTTAGGATACCAGGTTCTATCTTACTAGATATATATCTGTGTCCTGCCTAAATACAGACGAACTTACTTTTGTATGTCTTTAGGGAGGACACAGATAGTAAATTATTAAAAATAAGTTAACAACATATCTATATTTTCAAAAAGACATATGCAGGTAGGCACCGGGCTAGCTGCCCACCTTACTGGAATAAAAATATACCGCTAAGATAATTATGATGATGACTCATTGAATTTTTTTTAAATTGTTTTTAATATGTATAATGTGTTTGTTTATTTGGTTTTAATTAATTGTGTGTGCTCTGTACGAAATAAACAAATTTCTTTCTTTCTTTTCTTTCAAATTAAACTACTATATCCGGATTTTATCGCGTTGTTTATTTGACACTTTATTACAAAATTTTGGTAAAACTGTTACACTACTATTACTATAATTAAACTTTACAAATTTTTAAGCTAATTAAATTATTGAAACTGTTAAAACTATTTATACTATCACTATACTATTATACTATTTATATTTACACTTTCCCCGGCGTTTCGGTTGCTTTTCAGCAGCCATGGTCACGGGGAGACTAAGATGGTAGTTGTCTCAATGTTCCAGTGTAGTTATTTCAAAGTACCCGACCATAATTTAATCATGGGTGTTTCTATATACGCAGAATGATCATGAAGTCTAGCTGTGGTTTGCTTCTTCTTGGGTTTGACTATTTGAATTCGCGTAAACAGAAGACAATATTATGATGATGACTCGCTAAGTTTTAAACAATTTATCAAAACTCCGATATTTAGTATACATACATACTGCGGTCATTCCATTTATAACTTTGCCGACCCTCTCCCGTCAGATCCAGGTTTAAAACCACACTTAGTCAAAACAACACCCTAACTTATTGAAGTTACCACCATAAGTTGTTCAACTTGGATACCTATTGAGGTAGAGACTCTACCGTAGAGCATTAAACTGCCATGAAACTTACAAATTATTGTAATTAAACCATGGCCTACAGGTGCAAATTACTACCTACATATTTCTGCATGATTGGAATCAAAAGCGACGGTCAAATAGTACGTCAACGTCAGAAATAAGGTCAAGAACAAGTTGGATATACATTGAATCTAGAGTTGTATTGTAAATAGGTAAAATTTTCACTTATGAAAAGCCATAGTATCCTTGAGTAACATAGGATAGCTTTGAGTACAAATAAGTAAAGCTACGGATGGAGACTTATGTCTTAACTAGATGTTCCCGCGGTTTCACCCGCGTTTATCGTTACTGCGCCGACCCGTGGGTCGTAGCGTGATGTTATATAGCCTATAGCCTTCCTCGATAAATAGGCTATCCAACACTAAAAGAATTTTTCAAATCGAACCACTAGTAATCGCGCAGAATAAACCAGGAGAAACATCGTTTGTACTATGTCTGTAATGGGTAATTATTTTGCTGCGCTGCGATGTTATTTTAAAACTGCTATATCTCCTAAGATATTCATTGAAATTGAATGATGTAAAGGGCAATTTTGTTTTAAATTAAATACTTGTGATGAATAACGTATTTATTTGGATAAGGATTAATATCATGTTTATAAAAATACCTTCGCAAATTATGCATTATTTTAGAACAAATTTTGTTAGCATAAAAATGGTTATAGTAAGCCAACCTTAAAAGATAGATATATGCTGTCGCGGACTTTTTTTTAGAACTTTTAAAGGGAAACAATTCTGTCATACATGATTTTTGCGAAACTATAACTGTTTACGCAGCGCACGCAGCGGAAGCTCTCAAAAGGAAAAAATACTCTCCGATTTTGAAACATTCTTCATTGGTGCTCCGCTCCTATTGATCTTAGCGTGATGATATATAGCCTATAGCCTTTCTCGATAAATGGGCTATCTAACACTGAAAGAATTTTTCAAATCGGGCCAGTAGTTCTTGAGATTAGCGTGTTCAAGTAAACAAACAAACAAACAAACAAACTCTTCAGCTTTATAATATTAGTATAGATAGTTATTATTTTTAACATATTTCTCATAAATCCATTATGCCATAAAGTCTTTAGCTACAGCGAGATCAAACAGTCCGAGAGTTGACTCTGACAAAAATTTAAAGAATATTTACATTGCCAAATAAAACAAACCTTTGGCTTCACAGGCCTGCGATTAGACATTAACAATTATTATAAGTACAGACTCAAACAATTTATTTAAGAATCATAATAATATATATTTTCATCACAAACAAGAAACATTTTTTGACAGGTTTCTCTATAAGGTCGAATTTATTTTCCAACTGGGCTGTAGCAGTTTAATTGCACTTGTTTTAAAGGTAGGTTGCACCAAGAGCTAAATTATTGTAAGAGCTAAAATTACCTTTAGCAGGCCCTTTATAACATACTAGCTTATGCGGGTGGCTCCGCCCGCGTGGTACCTACATCAATAAAAAGTAGCTTATGTCCTTCCCCAGGTTTTTAACTATATCTGTACCAAATTTCATCTAAATCGGTTGAGTGGTTTAGCCATGAAAAGGTAACAGACAGACAGACAGACAGATAGACAGACAGAGTTACTTTCGAATTTATAATATTAGTAAGGATAGTAAGGAAGTAAAGATTATATAACAATCTATCTAATATTTAGCATGAATAAAATAATAGACAAAATGTAAGTCCAGAATCAATATTTTTTCAATCACATAACGTATTAAACTCTAAATGTAACTCTAACCAGCAGATATTGAGGGGTTTAGGTGAGGTATAGTTAGTTTTAGCAAATAAGCCTAAGTGAAGATTATCGTCTATTTATCTTTAGTGCATGCAAACGACAATAAATTAAAATGTATGCAGAAGCTCGAAGCAAACAGAAAGTTATGAAATGAATAGCGGTAAACGTGTTGACTGAAATGCAATGTATCATTGACTCAGTCAGTGAAACACACATACTTGATATCGCAGTTGAATGCAGAGTTACTGAAATGATATGTAGCATCAAGAACTTAATTCGCTATTATACACTACATTTGTATTTATTTATCTATATATTAATACGTGGAGCGAAAACTTTGGATCCCTTTTTACGAAAATTGGGCGGACGGAGGAGTATGAAATTTCGCACACTTATAGTTTATACAGAGAAGAAGTGACGAATGCTAATATTTATATAAAATATGCATTAGAAATACATAAAATTAATGAAAAAACAGTACACGCACACAACCATGCATTTGACACACGCAGTCGAAGCGCGTAACTATGGTTACACATATCAATATATAATGACATACATAATATATCAGCAATATCTTACAGGCAAACTTGGTCGAATTTCGAGCACTAGGCGACCGCTAGTTTTATTTTATTATATCTCGGAAACTTACGGCTAATTATTCGTATAAGTAAATCAGAGTAGCAAAATACCAATTACTAGTTTTTACACATGAATAGTGTTATATATTTTTTTTAAATATAATATTTAGTCCTTGAATCTTTTTATCGTTTGAAATATGTTATTGGGGTCTTCCTTTAGGCAATTTTTAGTGCACGGAGACTGAAAAGTGTCTGAAAGATACCAATAATAGCCTTATTATGTAACAGGAAGGTCTGCCATGACATAAAACATAGCTGAGTAAATGAAGAAGTGACACTTCTGTCCTCCTTCGAAGATCCACAAACGTAAGTGTATTGTAGAAAGAAAGAAAGATAAATATTTATTTTGGCACACAAAAGGGCACACCCAAAACATGAAGAAATTAAATAAAAAATACAAAAAAAAACAATATATAAAAGCAGAACAATAATAAAACTAGAAAAATAAAACACTATAATTTTATTTATTTTTCACTATAATTACTCTCAATCGGACAAATTACTTTTTGATCGTACCTTGATGTGAGTACATTTAAATAATAATTTATTTTGTAATAAATCATCTTTGACTCGAATTTTGATGTAATCTCATTTTCACTGTACAAAATCTCAATAAATGTTTATAGAAAGTAATTAAACTTCAACGCTTTAAACTTCAATTCAAAGGTCAAGGTCGTCAAGGTCACTGAGCTAACACCTATAAATCAACCTGATACTATGCCAGGCTAACTCAGTGTGAATTAGAATTTAGTAGCCGACTAAAAATCTTGGGTCTAATCTAGGATGACATCACAGCTGTCAACGTATGACCTAGACTGAAACTTCTATTAATTACCAATGTAGACATGTGAAGATTAAGATCATCCATCATTGTAGATATGCCTCGAATGTCTGGCACATTTCATTGAAAATTTACTGGTCATGTAGATATTGAAAACGATATATCGTCGCACATAGCTTAGATATAAACTTGAAATATTTGTGTTAATTTATAATTCTACCGGCTTCATCAAGGTTTAAGGTTTGAGATGTCTTTATTTATCATAAGAATTTGCAATAATTCACTTACATGAGAAAGTTTAAACACATGCAAACAAATTATAATCTTATCTTAAAACGATTAAGGTTCAAAAATATAAACAATTTATGGATATGTTGGTTTAAGAAAACTACGTGGTCGGTATGGTAGTTTAAGTGGTAATGTCGCCATAGCTATGAGTTCGATCTCGTGTTCGACATTTAAAAGTAAAAGTATTGTTCAATTTCATTTGTATGTTGTAAATAACCTCAAAACAGCACAGAATGCAAATTAGTGCAAGACCTAATATAAAAAGTAATTTTAAGAAGAAATCCATTTCGTAGAGGGCTCTGACCAGATATAATGCCAAACACCATGCTGATAAGCACGTTCTAACAGAACAACCAAATAACAGTGCTTGGTTATAAAATCCAACGCGGGATCTCATAATTTGACGCGAATTGCCACAACAAAAATTGCACGAATTTTTTTCTGTAGGTACATTATTTATCAATTAGATAGATAATGGTCTCAAGTTCTATTACAAGGCGCGCATCTCTGACTTTTCAAAGTTATGTGCGTACTAAATAGTTAATTATCACTTGGCGGTGTTGGAAAACATCGTGAAGAAACAGGTCGAGAACATTATGGAGAACTCTCAGACTGCAGGCATAATGTACTCGAAGATATGAGAACCAGCAACTGCCAACCCGCACCGGGCCAGCGGTTTATGTACTATGACCTAATCCATCTGACACTGGGAAGAGGCCTGTACCCAGCAGTGGGACTGCAAATACACGGCTGATATTATTATTATTATAGATCAAGATTACCATCATTGATTGATCCAAGTGCAGCTACCTCTGCTTAATCGACTTTATAAAATGGCATCATAGTAAGCATATTAGAAATAAATAAAAGAATCTGGTTAGAAAAATTCTATAGACATTATTGTCTGACATATATATACATATGTAGTTGGATGTATATATGCCGCATTTAATTTTGTTTTGTTTCATTCGTTGGGTGTTATTTTGTACTTGAGGTAGTGACCACCATGAATAGTGTCAATCAATCATACTTTCTGAGCTTCTAAGCTCGATCGATACAGCCAAAAAATGCCTGATATTAGTCAGTATTTCTTTCAAGATATTCCAGGAGTTGGGAAGTGACGGCATCTGCTTTTATGAAAGTGACTGTAGTCCAATGGATACAGCTTTGTGATATAGCATAGGTCGTGCCCATCAATTGTACACCAGCCTGAACCTACTCATAACTCAAGCTTAGCTTAACAAAAATACTAATAGTTTCTAAACCAAAATGCTCTTTAATAAAAAGATAATTTAGGAAAAGCTCCTTTCAAACCACAGAACATACACAGCGTATAAATACAAAACCAAATAATAAAATAAAATAAGAAGAAAAATACACGCTGCTGATATTTTACATAAATATAGAGTCCTATAAACACAGCTTTGCCGTCGTTGCACAAACATAAATAACATTCACCACACAATAAAGCTCACAGCACCCTTTTTGCAAGCCAGATTAGAATGCCCCGGAGGTCAGATGTGGCGTGTATTAATCTAACCCTCAAACTGCAGTGTTATAGTTCATGATAACTCAAGGTCAAGGTCACTGTGACTATAAATCAAGTTGATACGATAGAAGCCGCAGTGTTATGTGGTTTCCGTTTATCATTTCCTGTACAGTGGCACTGTGTGCTGTGGAGGGTTAATGCGGGTTTAGAAAAAGTATGTTTTTAAGATTTTGATTTTAGAATTCAAAGTTGTAGGTGCATGCCACTGAAATATTTTAATGTATAATTGACAGTGATACAATAGTACAATATTCTATTTATTTTTTAAAAAGACAAGGTCCTACTGCTACTTGAGGGTTCACGTCCTATGTCACGTGATAATTTACAAATATACAATTAACAGGTCAGTTGCCAGGTAAAGCAAAATATTATGGGGATTTCTTTAAGAAAATTCTCGATTGCTGAATAAAGTCTAGCAATATCCCGGTAGACTTTCCAACGAGCTTATTTCAGTAATTAATATACATACATATGCTCACACCTATGTGTTAATATTAGCAGCTATGGTTTTTTATGGATCCGGGAACCAAACACGAGATTTCATGCACAGCTAGCGCATTCACTGCTTCTACGCTACCGAAACACCGTAACTGTTTCATAACCATAAAATTAAATGTTAGTACGTATATTACGCCAATATCCTCTATGATATTAACTTAGTTTAAGCCTTTATTCAATGCGTATATTAATATCTAACCAGTATCATAGGCAACTGCCAACGATCCAGATTTGTGAAACGAATGTGTAGACAATACAATTCCATTTGCTCCGAATCAGATATCTGCCACGATAGTTATAATGTGTTTAAAAATGCCCTTTTAAATATTATTTTTTTGAAATATTGTGATCTATTTCTTCTTTCTTTTGTATTCATATTTTACCATTGTTTACCTTAGCTCACTAAAGTTTTAAATATTAACTGAATGATGTGTATAGTTTTAATTGGACTTCAGGTTGGCAACTATTTAATGTTCGATTGAGTAATGTGTAAATATTTAATCTGTTGTCTGTTACTGTACCTATTTAATAAAAAAATAATAAAAATAAAAACAAAGGCTTAGTCGGAATTCCGCATACACACCTTCGTCGCTGAATAAACCAGACTGAAATGTATTATTTCAGTAATTTCTAGTTTAGTAATGCATGGATAGAGTAGCAGGGAAGTTGGTGGTACACGTAGTAGAATAATATAATATAATAATATTCTATCACATACACACAACACCATCTAGCCCAAACTAAGCAGAGCTTGTACTTTGGGTACTAGACATCCATATGTATATACTTTTTTTTGTGAATACATACATATTATACATAGAAACACCCAGACCAAGACAAACATCCATGTTGATGCACACAAATGTTTGACTTG
The DNA here is from genome assembly GCA_963564715.1 of Catocala sponsa. Lineage (NCBI taxonomy): Eukaryota > Metazoa > Arthropoda > Insecta > Lepidoptera > Erebidae > Catocala > Catocala sponsa. The sequence goes on from OY751329.1 coordinate 4,776,758, forward strand.
TGCGGAAATCGAACCCGCGACCTCAGCGTGGCAGTCGGTTACACTAACCACTACGCCATCGAGACCTGTTAGAAGCAGCGGGCACTAGTTAACTTATATTTTGAGTAATACTAATTCGTATTTGTTTGAAAAGGATCGTACTTAAATGTGCTTTTTGGTACTAAACATACTCTGCCTGTCTGTCCTACCAATAAAGAAAACTTTTATGGCGTAACTGATAGTCGGCAGAAATGTTTACATATAATGTTTTGTTGTAGTTCTTTGCCGCTGTTGGCGCGCTGAGTGTTGTGTTCAAATCACACTCGGGACGAATATTTATGTGATCTCCAAATAATAGATTTGAGTCTGGGTGTACTTCCTACTATCCTTTAATTGTTAATAACCTTGACGGTTGGTGTAGAGGAATGCTATATGATCTCCCGCCCGCCAGCCATTGAGTCGGTCCGACGCCCTATGTAGTGCCGGGGCGTCGCCGAGGAGCTGTAGACTGCTGGGTGGGTCGCTGAGGTAGTAACTTTTGCCAGCGGCCCATCCACTATACAAGGCAGCGAGCGTGCACACCGTGGGGTTTTGGTCCGTAGGCCCGAAATACGGGAGAGCCGGACGTAACCCTCTTACCTCCCCTTGTGACGAGAGGATATGCATGAGGCGCATTTCCCCACGTAAAAAAAAAGGGGAACGAACGACCAAGGCATGGAATTCTCTGCCAAGGCACGTGTTTCCTTCTTCCTTCAATCCTGGGTCCTTTAAGCGGGGCGTGAAAAAGCATCTTCTCAGGCCGTCAAAGTAGAGACCTCAACATCGTCTCGGCTGCTATGAGAGCGGTGTGGAGGCCACTGCTCTTAGACCACACGACTGCTTACCATCAGGTGGAGTGTGGTCATTTTGACAATGAAAAAAAAAATATATATATCATAAACTGGATTAGTCGTAGAGACAGGGATTGTCCTTTATTTTTCTACCGATCTTACAAAATCTATATGACAAGCGGATGCCACGGTGGACCAACATGCAGATATTATAAAGATACACGGAGAAGTGGAGTGACAATAGTGTGTTTTAAGCGTAATTAAAAGATATTGTGACCCAACATTGCTAAAATAATATTGGTTTACTTTTACACACATTACACATTGAAATTAAATTACTGTCTACGGCTTTTATCGCGCTATAGTCTAAGAAACACAACCTCTTATACTAACCTCGATGGCAAAGTGGTTAGTATAACCGACTGCCACGCCTGAGGTCGCGAATTCGATTCCCGCACAAGTCAAACATTTGTGTGCATTAACATGGATGTTTGTCTTGGTCTGGGTGTTTCTATGCATAATGTGTATGCATTTACAAAAAAAAAAATTATGTATATTTATTTATCCATTGTTTAGTACCCATAGTACAAGTTCTGCTTAGTTTGGGCTAGATGGTGTTGTGTGTATGTGATAGAATATTTATTAATATTTATATTAACACTCTCCCCGACGTTTCGGTAGCTTTTCAGAAGCCATGATCACGGCAAGAAAATAAATAGTTTATGAGACTAACGGCCACTTGCACGACAACTCACAAAATACGTTTAGCACTAAATAGATTTAAAATATTGTGCTTTCGCAGTCATCTGTGTGAAGGTGACTGTTTATCTATACCTTCATAGCAATCTCGTAACATAAGCGGGTGACCAAAGTTTATGTACTAATGGCACATTTAAAACGTGGCATTTGTGGCGCAGGGCTGTCACTTTTAATTTATGTTTATTAATTATTTATTAATGTGTATATGTGTGTTCTCTTAAAAAAAATACAATTATTTACATGATATTGTGAAAGATTTCGTGATTTTAGAAATAAAGTATGTTTTCTTTCTTTCTTTCTTTCTTTCTTCAGATGCCACGATGTTTTAAATCTATTTAGTGCTAAACGTATTTTGTGAGCTGTCGTGCAAGTTGTCCTAAAATTGTATTTTTGATTACTCTGCGATTAAATTTCGTTTATACTTGTTTAATTTAAATATATGTATGTAACTATTTATAATTATGTATGTGATTGCACATAAAGGGTTAGAACGTTATTTTAAATGACTTCTAATAACAATTTCGGTAAATTCTTATTAAGCATAATTACATACATGCATGTTATCATTCCATTTAAAACACAAACTTAATTAAATGCATTGGCTGGAGTTGTTTAAATATTAATTGAAGGTTTGCTTTTAAGACACATAACTGTTTTAGTTTGCAAGCAATAAATTAACAACTGTCTATCTTTATTCACAATTTAAATCATAAATGTCCCCAAACGTACTTATATACCGCACGAATAAGCGTTCATACGAAGATAAACTCATTACATTTATATGATAGATATCGAAAGTATACAATCTTCAATATGACTGAACGATATATTATTTTTATAATTTAGAAGTTCAGTTGGCATTATGTATTGGATGTCAACTTAACGTCCAGAAAGGTGACTGTTTATAAAATTGTATCAACTGTATTCGGGCGTTTAGTATGAACTACTGGCTGAATTTTAATGCGATTGCGTCAAATTGATAGCATGGACTATACTAATATTATTTTTGTCGGCCTCGATGGCGTAGTGGTTAGTGTAACTGACTGTCACGCCTGAGGTCGCGGGTTCGATTCCCGCACAAGTCAAACATTTGTGTGCATGAACATGGATGTTTGTCTTGGTCTGGGTGTTTCTATGTATAATATGTATGTATTTACAAAGAAAAATAGTATATATGTATGTTTACCATTGTCTAGTACCCATAGTACAAGCTCTGCTTAGTTTGGGCTAGATGGTGTTGTGTGTATGTGATTATAAAGCTTAAGAGTTTGTTTGTTTGTTTGAACGCGCTAATCTCAGGAACCACTGGTTCGATTTGAAAACTCTTTTAGTGTTGGATAGCCTATTTATCTAGGAAGGCTATAGGCTATATACCATCACGCTATGACCTACGGGGCGGCGCAGTAATGATAAACGCGGGTGCTTTTTTTTAACCGACTTCAAAGAAAGGAGGAGGTTCTCAATTCGACTGTATTTTTTTTTTTAATGTTTGTTACCTCATTACTTTAGATTGGGTGAACCGATGGTAAAGATTTTTTTTTATTTGAAAGCTGGTGCTTCCCGTGTGGTCCCATTTTAATTTGGTCTAGTTCTGACAATGGCATCCATGAGAAAACCATATAAGTCTTAAATTTGCATTAAGTATGTGCGCGACAAATCGACGAATAACTCAATATCACGCCAACCGATTTCGATGATAAATTTTTATTAGAAAGGATGTACTTCAAGGGTAGTTTGATGAGAATTTGGTTAGGTTCTGAGTATGGGATCCATGACAAAGTAACGGAACTCTTCAATTCTTAGGAGCAAATTAACGATACTCGTCCGAATCTTTTATAGGCTATCCGGATATTTGAGTCACCTACCGTAACGTCGTTATAGTCAAGTAATTGTCGTAGTTGAATGTGATCTGTGGCAGAATTTCTAACTGTCTGTAATCAAATTGCAATGTGCTTACGCTCGTTGCTGCATTTCAACATGACGCAAGCGTTCTAATTGCATTACTTAAGCTGTATTATGTGCGAAGCGGTGAAGCGGTGGTAGCCGAGTGGGTGGTAGAAACTTTTGCGTATTATTGATGAGCTTTATTACCATACTAGATGTTCCCGCGGTTTCACCCACGTTTATCGTTAATGCGCCGCCCCCGTGAGTCGTAGCGTGATGTTATATAGCCTATAGCCTTCCTCAATAAATGGGCTATCCAACAATAAAATAATTTTTGCAATCGTACCAGTAGTTCCTGAGATTAGCGCGTTCAAACAAACAAATAAACTCCAGCTTTATAATCTATAGCTGACCCGCGCAACTTCGTCTGCGTCACATAAGAGAGAGAGTGGGTCGTAGGCACCGACTCCAAAAATAACAATAATTTAATTATTCACAATAATATGTAATAATTTATGAACTTTTTAGTGCATTTTAAGTTTTGGAATATTCTTTTCCGAAGTCGGTTTTCTTTTTTGTTGAAATTTTGTTTATTGTACTGTAATAAGCTTCCGTTTGACCGCGATCTCATCTGATCTTAAGTGAAGATGCAGTCGACGATAGAGCACCTAAAAGATACCTATTCACTCGTGACTTGAAGACATCCAGATTGTATCCATCGCGAAACACAGACTTAGGTAGTGAGTTCCACTCCTTTGCGGTACGCATTATAAAAGTGGAAGCAAAGCGTTTCGTGCGTAAATGTGGTATATCCACCATGTACCTGTGCCGCTGGTCTGTTTGTCTGGTCGTCCGACGGTAAAAAGGGGAAGGAGAAAACAAATTATGCAGTTCCTCTGCACAAATGTGTGTGATCCACAAATGGTTGTTCCGAGTTTGGGTGTCCTTTATGCCTGTTGTTTGAATATTTGTCGCCCGCGACACAGGAACTATTCTTAATGCACGAGTTATATTAAAAAAATTATAGTTAGCGAAATGTGTATGGCGATACAGATAAATACTAAGTCTTGTTGTCTTTAACATATCAAATGCTAAATCCTAACTAATATTATAAAAGCGAAAATGAGTTTGTTTATTTGTTACATTTTCACGCCTAAACCACTGAACCGATCATCCTGAAATTTTGCATATACGTTGACAGGTGTACAGAAACAGACATAGGCTACCTTTAATCCTGAAAAAAATACTGTTCCCGAGGAAAACAATAATAACATTCCTATGATAATAGATGGCGCCACGTGTCTTTCGAATTATGATTGAATTTTTTTATCTTGATGATAAATGACCTACCTGCAGTTATAAATAAATCCACATGCTTATTATTTGCCGATGATTTGAAGTTGGTTGTTGAAATAAAGGAGGATACGGACTGCAATATACTCCAGTTTGATATTGATAGGGTTGCGAAATGGAGCCAAGAAAATAAACTTTATTTTAATGTAAACAAATGTTCAATATTGTCGTTACACTGCTACCACCTAGACGGGACACCACTGCAGCGTGTCAATGAGGTTAAAGATTTAGGAATTCATTTTAAAGTCGATTTAAAATTTCGAAAACATGTTACAGAGCTTTGTAAAAAGGCATATCGAAATTTAGGGTTTGTTTTACGTGAGGCTAACCAATTTACAAACATTAAGGCTTTGAAAGCGTTATTTGAGGCTCTCGTAAAGAGTCCCCTGGAGTGTAACGCAGTCATTTGGTCTCCATACGAAGCCAAATACAAATATATGTTAGAGCAGATACAAAATATTTTTTTAGATTTTAATATTTAAAATTGTACGGCGTTTACCCGGGATATCCACTACTGGATCCTTCTCTATTTACCCTTGGAATGGTAGGCTATCATAAACTAGAAGTACATAGAGAAGCAGCCCTGGTCTGCTATTTATTTAAACTTATAAGAGGTAAAATACATAACCCAGCCTACCTCCAGGAAATTAAATTGTTTGTCCCAGATGAATATAGGGGGCGAAGGCGGCGGCCAGCGTTGTTAGTGGTACCGCGCGCACGCAATAATTACAGCACGCGCCGTTGACGCGGGCGCTGCGTGCGCTCAATACAGTATCAGATCGTATCGATCTATTTTCAGGTTCATTGAGCGAATTCACAAAGGCTGGATATTAAGTTATTGTTAATATAATAGATTTAAGATGTTTATTATATTACCGTTTTAAATGTTATATTTTAGTTATGTTACTATACTATCGCATTAGGTTAAGAACCTGTAATAATAGATAATAGTTTTTGAAATAAATAAATAAATATTATTACAAGCAGAGTACAACCCGAATTGATTGTCAAATTCTAAATAACCGCGAGCGAAGGCGCGGGCAAAAGCTAGTAGCATATATAATAATATCAGCAACAGTCTCAATATGGAACATTCTGTATATGCGTAATATGAACACTGACTTCATACAAAAGACAATGCGGTGACGTGAGCGATGCTTGGTTCAACATTCGTATTTTTCAATCTACCTTCAATATGTAAAAATCTAATATTACTCAGTGTATAAAAGTTTTGTTCATTGAATTATAAGTTTGTAAGGTATTTTACTATGCATGAATTGACGTAGTTATGTCGAAGTCGATGAGATGATGCACGGTAAAACTCGAACGAGTTTGTGTTTGCATCACAAAAAGATAATTTAATTGTAACTTTTATTACTTATGTTGCGAATAAAAAAAAAGCACTGAATTTAAACTGTCTCACTGGACACGGGCCTTATCTCAGTTAGCAAGGTTTCAACGTCAAGGGTTAGCCCATATAGCAATATAATAGAAATCGCGGCACAGAACAGATTCTATGTTCTGTGGTTCGCGGTCATTTGTTACCAGCACAGCGTTATATGTGTTAAGGAAAAATTAATTATAGGTTGCCTCAGTTTACAGATAAACATATTGGTCTACAGAACATATATATAAGTATTTTTCCAGACGCGATACTCATTTCCGCACACTCCTGCCGAAGGCGGGTTGTGGTGCCGCGGTCTACTTGAGTTACGGGTCAAACGAGTTCATATATTAATAACTGAATGTATTTACTGCCAGAATGTATTTCTATTAAATACGATAAAGAATTTTGTCATTGGACAATAATACATAAGCTTCGTTGGACGTCTGAACCTATCAACATCGAATTATTTTCTCGAAGAAATTGAAGACCTTAGCTTTCGTATTTCGTATCGCTGGAGAAAAATAAATTGCGTCTCTATATTTTCTGCTGTGTAGTTAGTAATACACTTAGTGTCATTATTTTTCATGCCACCTATTAGACTTTGACTAAGCTTAACAGGCTTGTTGCCAGGATATTTGGAACGAAGGGTTCCAGCGGAGGATGGTAGAATAAGTGTTTATGACAGTTGGGCCAATGGCTTAAATCATAAATATCATAAACATTTATTTGCATGAACATGGGTTGTACATTATATCTTAAGATTAACAAGAGTCCAGCCCATATCCTACCTTATCAGATATAGGCTTTAAAGTCTACCAAGTATTTGGTAGGTTTTTAAATAAATTAGGTAGAAATGGATGGCCCACTATGATGAGGCGTTAAATATTTCTGCGTAAAAGTGTTATGATCTCAAAGAATCTGTGATAAATGACATTTACAGCTAAATCATGTTTTTCAGTGATCAAAGTCATTATTATTCATAAATTAATTATATACATATGATTTCCAAAATATCTTCGGATTTATAAAATTATAATATATGTTCTGTATAAAAAAAAGATATTTCATAAGGCACTGGGCAAGGCGAGCCTTCTTAGAAAACTTTGACATTTTTGCCAAGTTGTCTTGGCCGATATGTCAAGTTTTCTAAAAAGGTAAGTAAAAACGACTACCATGATTGGTTTAGTTCCCATTATCTATTATCGATTTCGAATCAAGTCAGTTAAATGTCAATTACAGAACTTCGCCAACTTAGGATGGTTCTCAGTGCCGATATATTTGTTATTTTCGTACTAGGGATAGAATATTTAAGTTCCATACAAATTAAATCATATTCGACGGAAATCCTCAGGTAGATCAGATATTGGGAACTACTGTTAATCAGAAATTGTTATATTACTATTTATATGCAACGCACTTTTTTTAGGCAACAAAAGTGGCAATCTATCCAATGATTTGCCTAATGGACGACAGTAATTATTATAACTCATGGTCCCTTTATCTCTTTGTTCTTTATACGTATTTAATGTCAAGGACCAGAAATAGCCTAATTAATAAGACATAATATTTACTTTTGTTAAGTAAATAACAGCTAAGGTATTTACAAAAACAAAGTAACAAAGTGAATGGATCTTTTAATGACTACAACTTTTGTCTGTTATGTGATAATACGTCAGAATGACGCAGCGACAAAATGACGCACCATCAAAATGCCACAGCGCCAAAATGCTGCAGCGTCAAAATGCCACAGCGTAAAATGCGCAGCGTCAAAATCAAGTAGCTTCAAAATGCAGCAGCTTCAAAATGAAGTTGGGTTTTGACCTAACTTCATAACGTCACGTTTATAATATGTCTAAGAACATAATGTATTGTGCTGAATAATCAATAGAATTCCACCACATAAACTTAGAATTTAACACCATATCACATAAAGCCAATTACTCACTACTGCTAACTACAATATCTTTACCGTATCTCTGCAGCAGCGTTGACGCCTAATGCTATTAGGCTTCAGCAGGCGGAAAGCGTGAAAAAAAGTATAAATTTACTTTTAGATAAAACAATCGAGATTAGAGAGCTATGGGCAAGATTGATAGTTGGGGCTGTTTCACCTTGAACTTTATACACTTGAGGCAGGATTTAAGTATACACTATATTAGTGGGGATAAAAAAATATATTTAGGTATAATTTTACGATGCTAAAATAATATCAGCCGTAAAAAGAAATAAAAAAAATAATATTTATTTATGCCGTATAAAGGCATAAATATGGCTATTTATAAGCTGCTCCACATTGTCGTGAAAAACGTAGACAACAAAATACGTTTATGCGCAATTTACACAGATATGACTAAAGCATTTGATTGTGTCGATCACGAAATTTTATTTAAAAAGCTATAACATCTATGGCATCAGAGGAAATTTGTTGAGCCTTATCTTAGCGATCGTCAACTATTCACAGAAATAACTAGAATATGTCTTAAGACCAAACGGGAAATAAGTTACTTATCTGAAGGCAGGATTATCAAATTTGGCGTGCCACAAGGCAGTGTGCTAGGCCCTCTCTTATTTTCACTCTATAATGACTTGCCACGCCACATACAACATCAAATGATTCTATTCGCTGATGATAGCACCATATTTATAAAAAGTTGCAATAAAGATAGTTAAGAAAATAAAACATTTAAGGACATAGTACATTGGCTTGACATAAACAATTCAATTATAAACATCGAAAACAAATATCATACATTTGTACCTACCAACGTACAACTATTCAACATTTAATTGTAAATTACAAACAACAAAACATTGATCAGGTAAGTGTGACAAAATTTCTGGGCGCATTAATAGATAGTAAATTAATGTGGATACATCAAGCGGAACACGTATGTAAAAAGTTAAGCTTTTCTGCATACGTATTACATAACTTATCTAAAAAAGTTAACTTCAGCACAAGACTTTGGTCATATATTATTTTGTAATTTTATATAATACTAGCGGCCCGGTACGTGCTTCGCTACGTATAAAGTGAAATAATAAAAAAAATAATTGGAACATCAAATTCATTTATTCAAACAAAAAAATATTTTATTAATTGCTAGCTATTTTAAAATTTAATCCAAAACATTTGGATAAACAATATTTTTTGTTTTTCCATTTTTAGCATGAATAAACAAACGGCTGGGGGGTACTGACTCTGGAACAGGCAACATAAAGTTGGCCATGTGAAAAACATGATTCCTCCAAATTCACACCACAAACGTGAAGTGTTTGCCCTTGGGCCTTGTTGATGGACATCGCAAATGATAAATGCACAGGATATTGTAATCGTTTGAACTCAAATGGCATATCGGTTGGAATCATAGGGATACGCGGTATCAAACAAACTTCTCCTTTTGATTTAGCAGTTAAGATCGTAGCTTCAATCAAATTTGGCAATTACTTTTTCACTGCCAATCTGGTGCCATTACACAGTTTTGGTGGATTAATATTTCGCAAAAATATAATTAAAGAACCAACTTTCAGATTCAAGCAATGCGGTGGCATACCAGCTGGTTTCAATGAATTTAAATATTCAATTGGATAATTCATTGCCTCATCTTGATTCATAACACTGTCAATTGATTTATATGTCGTGACTACACCTGGCAGTTTCGCTTGAATTTGAAAATTAATGGCATTGATATGAATGTTCTTCGGTGCTAAAATAGCGCGTTCTCTCAACCAATCATGATTTCTGTAATTCTGAAGAATATTCGGAAAAACACATTCAATCAATTCATTTATCGATTACGCAATTGTACAAAAATTGTTCGGTACAGCGATCAATCCGTTGGTACTGTCGATTTGTATTTTGCCATCAATCATCAATCAATTTCTAACAATTGTTTTGAAAACTCATGGGCAGCTGGATCATTTGGAGGTGAATACGCATATTAATGTTCAGTGTCAATTTTTGTACATATCTCCAAAGAAAATAATGAAAATGTTTAAAGATATAAACACAAAGCAATTATTATCGCTGACAATTTGCTTTAATTGAAGCACGTCCAAAATGAAACCACTGCATGAATGACATAACAACATGCTTAAAAGTTTCAATTTGACAGCACAATCCACATCTGAAAAAGTTTCAATTTGACAGCAAAATCCCCATTAACAAAATGATCCGCCATTTATTGAATTCATTTGTTACAAAAAATGTGATAAATGAAGAACCGCTCGACCGATTTTGTGCAAACTTCACATAAACCATTTACTAAATAGTCCGAACAAAGCCTAAACATTTGGTTTGGATAGGTGAGCCGGTTCTTGAGTTATAAAATTACAACGAAAAGTGGCATTGATTTATATATACATATATATAGATTTGTTTGCCTAATCTAAGTAAGAATGTGCAAGAACTGTCTATGCAAATAAACTTTATTATTGTTATTATTAGCCCTGTATTAAACTCCCCACTGCTGGGTACGGACCTCAAGGGTGGAGCTATAGTCCACCACGCTGGCCTGGTAGACTTTACATATCTTTAAGAACATTATGGATAACTTTCAGACATGCAGGTTTCCTCACGATGTTTTGCTTCACCGTTAAAGCGAGCGATAATTATCTATTTAATACGCCAATAGGCTATCGCTGCTTAATTATTTATTAAAGATGCTGTATGTATAATATATTATAATAGTTTTTTATATTATCAAAAGCAATGTAAGCTTGCTGATATCGACAAGAAAACATATTTTGTTACTGTGTTAATGTTGTCATAATATTAACATCACTGCGGTCAAAATATTTGTACTTAATATTACGTTGATGCAAATAATGATAACATTGGTTATTCCAATATTATCGTTATTATCTTTATAAGCAATTATTTAAATACCTTCGTAGCCAGTTTATTTATTGATTCTTATCAAAATAAAATTCATGAATTACTCTAGTTAAATCTGAAAAATTTACTTCTATAATATATGTATTTGGATGAAATTTATATGAAAAATTTACTTAGACTTGTTTGTTGACTTGTAACTACGAAAAGCTTGGATAGTCGCGTAATATGTGTTTACCAGAGACAGGCAACATCGAATCCACGGGACTAAAAAAAAACTGAAATAGCTGGTAATTGCAAATAATTGTTATTTGCTGTCATATTCTGTTCAGATACGAATTTATTTAATTCAATAATTATGATTTTAAATTTAATTAATACTAATCGTACCTTGAACAAGTTGAAATCACCAAAATTTTATCCTTCGATGACGTCAACATGGAGAAATAAAAATTCGGTACCGCTTTTGTTTACATTCATGAAAGCCTATTGTGGCCTCACGGTTAAAGAACTGCTATTAGTATATTCAATGGCAATAAGGTATATTAATCTTGGCTGGGTATAAAAATGGAACTCTTGTTATATCAGGAAAAATAACTGTTCAAAACAAACGACAGTGTATGATGATCTATTCATCTTAAAATAAATCTCTAAGGAAATAAATATAAATAAAAAAATACTTTTGCGTACTTAATTCTTTTTTGAGAGTTAATAGGAAAGTCAAATTTACACACGATGAGAGTGAGTAGGCAAAATAAAGATACACACAAAAAACAGTACAATAATAAAAAAAATAAAATCATTATCTTTTTAATATACAGAAATTATAATAATTATAATGGCAATTTAAAAGAGTGAATTTAAGTTTTTTGTAGCTCTTCTAATAGGCTCATCCTTTCGGCTAAACCTAGCAACTGACATAAAGTAAATTTACCAAACTCACTAACAAAGGGGTTGTTAGTGAGTTTAACGTTCATAAGTACTGATGTGTGACCTAAATAAATAAACAATTCTTGATTTTAAATATTATGTTATTAATTAAATTTCTACAGTATCGAGCGGGTTGGTTTGATTCTGGTTATTTCAGTCGCCAAACAATTTGCGTCCTGACTAAATCAAAGCGATTCTTTGTCTCGTTGTTTCTGGTAGCCAATCGTATGGCTTGGTTATGTTTTCATTGCTTTTGCCAAAACACAACCAACGGCTTTGTTCCTTTGTCACTGCCAATGAACACAGGCGTTTCCATAAGCGGCGAACACTGCTAGCCACCAAATGTGCTGGCTTGCCTGCCACAAAAGACAATGAAAAATAACTTGGTTAACTTTGTTTTGTCATGTGCCACCTATGATCACAGGATTTTACTTATAGTGTGTTCTAAAGTGTAAACTCTATATCAAAATATCTGTATTTATGTAAGTCATAAAGTAACATGTATGAGCGTCAAGGAAAGCTAACATTTAAATTTGACACGTGAATGAATTTACATTTACCTGTTGCCACGTTCTAAAAAAGCAACTCTGTAGAACCAATAAAATTGCAATGAGAAGCATGGGCTAGAAAGTCACAGCCACTCTTTTTAATTCCTTATTTTACAATGTAATCTGTAAAGAACTACAATCATTATACCATTTACCTACTGAATATACTCAAGCGTTGAAAATAAAAAAAACATTGGAAAAGTTAATGTTATAAATGTAATGCTCTAATACTAATTCGTGTAACTTTAACACCCGTTTCTGAAAGCCCAACTACTTATCAAATCAAACTCATGCACTCACAGCAGTTGAAATACGTTTGAATATCTGCTAACTATTTTTTTAATCTTTACGCTGTCATAATAATTTTGTCCGCCACTGTATTGCTAAGTGAGTCAGTCCAATTGTTACAGGGTTAACTTTCATCGATAAGAGATGATTAACTACCTCAACTAGCATGTCCATAAATAAATAATTACATGTTATAATTTCTGTTCCTGTTTAATAACTGAAATCTATCTACTTACACGTTATGGGAAAATTTTGAGGCTACAGATTTTCCCCCAAAATCACTGCACTATCCGGGAATTGCACTCACGAATCGTACCGCAAATATAAGCAATTAAACATACCTAAAATTAATGTGCACTGTATTGAACGGCGCTGCTTTTGTGAACATAAACCGACTATGAAAAAGAACAACTTACACTTAGCCAATATATTTCTCTCTATATCTTTACAAACAAAATCAGGGCTACCATCTAAGAATGCCATAAAAAGACTTTAAACTAATGTTTTATTGATCTGATCACGAAAGGTTACTAACAAAATTACAAAGTTGATCCGCTGGTACCGCAATGGGTGAGACAGGGTATTCTTATCTTAACGATGTTGACCTTAACTGATAAGGCACAGGCGATACAGTAGCACCTTTGCACGCCATGCCACCGTTTCTTTGAACTGTAATCTATACTTTTCACGGTCTGTATCAAGTAGTTTCACCTCAGGGTCTAGTGTTAAGGGATGGTTAATCTATTACGCTTATCTTTGCCCTTTGGACAAATTCTAATGTTGTAGAGACTGCTTGGTTGAATATTTGAAGGCGTTGCTAAAGGATGACGTAATGTGACTTCCATTCTTAAATACATGAGTGTAACCTTTTTTTCTTTTCATTTTTTTTATTTATACAACTAAGGTGGCAAACGAGCATATGATGGTAAGTGGTCACCGTAGCCTATGGACGCCTGCAACACCAGAAGCATCACTTGCGCGTTGCCGGCCCTTTAGGAAAGGAAGTGGGAAGAAGGAGCAGGAAGGGGGCAAGGGGCTGATTGGGCCTCCGGTACTCTCACTCATCGGACGAAATACAACAGTAGGAATAAGCTGCTATTTCACGTCGATATTTTGTGAGAGGGTAGTCCTTCCGCGGTCGAGCCGGCCCTTACATGCTGAAATCAGCGAGGCTTTACTACTCTACTATTTACGTTGCATAGGGGTAGACAGAAGTGTATTATACATTTCATCAGCTAAATTTTTGACTAAATTTTAGATCTCAGTATGAGAAGGGGTCAATATTGATATCTCCAGCACATTTTTAAACTCCGTGCTGTAAGTAGACTTTCGTCAGTATTTTCGATCTGGAAATCGAATCTGAAATATCACGATCAAATTCAAACATAAATATGAGCGCAAACTTGCTTCTCTGGTTTTTTGTTTATGGTTTAGGACGCAAACGAGTAGACGTATCGCCTGTTGGTAAGCGATTACCGCTGCCCATGGACACCCGCAACATCAGAGGAGTCACAAGTGCGTTGCGATCCATTTAAATTTGCCCCCACCAGAAAGAGGAGGGGAGGGATGCGTGGGCTTCTAGTACCCTCACTCACTTGACGAAACACAACGCAAACGCTATTTTACGCCGGTTTTCTGTGAGGCCGTGGTATCACTTCGGTCGAGCCAGCCCATTCGTGCTGAAGCGTGTGTGTCATGCTCTAAGCTTTTAGTAAATTTAAACAAATTTTTGATCGCGGTTTCGCCAGTGTGAACACCACGGGAACGCAAACTGAAAATAACCGTTTAACGGATAACGCATGATCAAGTAACAAATATTTCAACCTTCAAACAATTTCATAAACTTATACATTTATAAGATTATAAATGTAAAAGTTTATGTATATGAACGACAATGAGTGTACCTCATTCGTAATGATTAAGCTACTAGATAGTAGGATAATCATTACGAATGAGGTACACTCATTGTCCACAAACATAAATCATGTGCGTACTTGGCAACCATTTTCTGTGACAACAACAAATGACAACAAAATTAATGGAATTGTCATTTTGACGGGACCCATTATAAAGTTATTGCTTTATAATATATTTTTTTTTGGAAAGTGCCTGTCCTAATAAACAACAATCCCACCCACAACGGGTTCGAAGTTAGTACTTCAAACCCGTAGACTAGATAAGACTATTAGAGTACTCTCTGTGTATTACCGTGTGAGAGAACTGTGATAGTCTAGAAGATTAAAGTGATAGCTGATTATCGATTCAACATCGAATTATTCAAATCTTCGGGCAAATCCATGTAAATGCGTGAAACTATAATATTAATCGATTATTTGATTATTTTTTTCATTAATTGCCATAAGCATTTATGGCGCAGTGGCAATGTGCTACTCTGCATGAGATCCCGAGGGTAATTACCCAGGTCCAGGAATTCCTCGACCAAGCAAATTGTTATTAGGTCTTTTTTGTCAAGAAATTCTTAATAGCAGCGCTAAGCTCGTATCAGTGCATGGTGAACGACGATAGGTTATTTTACGTAGAACATAGTTGGCGAAATATGGCTGTAAGACACTTCTTGAGCGATATAGTCTTGCGACTATGTATGTATTTGGGTGCGTAGTGTACTACGCATTATGAATACCGTAATTCGCTAACGCAACCATGAGATCATGACATGTAAATATTAGGAGGAAAACCTAAAAATATCGATTAGCAATCCGATGCATCGTACAATTTTCGAATATTCGAAATCCTCGCTAGTAGATAGCAGATTATGGCGTTAGGTAATCCAACGGATATCGAGCCATTGGATTTCTAGCTCTAGCTCGTCAGCTCAGGTTTAAAACGATTAATTTTGTTTCTTCGTGCGTGCTGGGTGCACTGTACGACTTTGGTTTACTATCATTATTGGGCCAGTACAACTGCAACCAGTGGCAATAAAAATCCACATGGAAGTAGGTATTTTATATATATATATTGATGTGTAAACAGGATTCTTTCTCCCCGTAAAAGAAATCTCAATAGTTCGTAAGTCAACGGTGGTAGGGATGCGTTCGGGATGTCTATAATACTGGACATTACAGTAAGAAATATTCGTATATTGGTCGATAAAAAGTTTACACTTTAAAGATTACTGTTCATAAAACTGTTCTATACTAAATGTTCTAAATGTTAATGTCAAATATCATGTTGGTGAGACTAATTTTAGACAACACGTTTAAGTACAATAATAATTAAGCAGCGTAATACACGTGGTTGTGTATTAACGTCGATGCATAAGGCTTATTTCCTATATACAAGTAACTCACTATTTTACCTACTACCTATCCTGAACATCAGCACCCTATTGTAGGCCGCTATCGACCACAATACGGCAATATAGCTGAGTGCGTACCGATTTGTCACAGAATGAATGTATAAGTTTATTTCTTTTTTTTTGTATCAATCTATTTTATTTTAATTAAGTTTTTTTTGCTTTCATGCTGTGTGTATCTGTGGCAAATAAGTAACTTTTCTTTCTAATTTTGACATATTATATTTCATTAAAAAAATATCAATATTTAACTGTCTTTAGCTAAAACGAGTCATTTCTTGATATATGAATCAGGAGAAAGCATGCAATCTAACTCTATCTCAAGGACTCAATAATCCTAACTAATATTATAAATGCGAAAATGAGTTGTTAGTTTGTTTGTTTGTTACGCTTTCATGCCTTTACTACTCAACCGATCAACATGAAATTTTGAATACACGTTGTCAGGGGTACAGAATAGATTTTCTTTTCTTTTTTTTTTGGTACCCAGTAAAAATGCTTGATGCACTATCCGCCGGCAACCTAACGTAACCTACATTTACGCGAGCGAAGCCACGGGTGAAAACTAGTATGAAATATTTATATGAGTCAAAAATAATTATACTTGTACTAAAATTGAATACATATTTGTTTATCAAATGAACTGTTGACTGAAATTGATCGCATGTAAAAGCAAGCAAGCTATGACTGATACTAATTGGCTGCCTAGGTATGTTAGCATTGTTTACACGTTAACACGGCCTCACTCTGATATAAAGTTACAATCAACATCAATGTCAAAAGGTAGTAAGCACCTCCAAGTTATTACCTGATTTTGTTTCACAATAATATAATATACAAGATTATTCATATTTGTTTTTGCCTACGGCTTCGCCTGCGTGGATTCCACGAATTTGTGTACTGGGATTAAATTTAAAATAATGTGTAAATGTTTATATTATGTGTACAAAATTTAGCCAAAATCAATTTAATGAAAAAACAAATCACAAACACGTTCTCAAACTTTTCGGTTTAAAATGACTAGTTATTAAAAATGTATGGTCGTGGTCGAAATTCAACTGTAATTCCTTTTTCTATGAACTCCTTCCCCATATAAACTTTAACTATACTAAATCTCATACACGAACGCAGTATTAAAAGGCATAAGGTATGTAAGAGTAAACTAAAGTTAGGTTATGGATATTCAGAAGAAATAACTTGATGATAAATATGGGTATGTATTTACTGGTACTATCGACCAGTAATATCGACGTGGAATAGCAGTAGTCTTACTGTTGTGTTTCGTTCGGTGAGTGAGCGTACCGGAGGCACAATCACCCCCTTTCCCCCATCCCGCTCCCTTTCCTTCCCACGTCCTTTCCTAAAGGGTCGGCAACGCGCAAGTGATGCCTCTGGTGTTGCAGGCGTCCATAGGCTACGGTGACCACTTACCATCAGGTGAGCCGTATGCTTGTTTGCCACCTTAGTTGTATAAAAAAAAAGTTCTAAATAAAATGAATATAATGTTGAACTACGACCTAACATAACGGAGTGGCACTCATTCCCCAGGGAGACGACTGCCGCGTGGTTTTATCGTATAGCCGCACCTGACTACATAAAACGAATCCGTCAGTAGTCCCTACAAGTATTTTGTTCACGTGTTAATATGTGAATATGACTAGATATATATTATGACACTTTTCACCTAAATTTGCACATACCAATAGAGCCCATTATTACCAATTATTTGGTGAAGGAAATAGTGCCGGCTTAACCCTCTTACATGAAACTAACTTACGACCCAAGTTACAAGAAAGCGTGTCCTGACTTGGGTCTGTGTTTTGAATTAGAGGTGGGCATAAAAAAAAGGCTTACGTTATTATAACGTCACTATTTTATAAACTCCAAGCTATTGGCAGTTTCTGCACATTTCCTCTCAGCTTTAGAAGAAACCGGGCCAAGGAATAGTGACACTATTACTGTGCTTCAAGAGATCTTGAGGCTCACAAACTTCCTCAACAATTACTTTCCATTCCATCATTCCTTTACCCTACTGTCAACAAAGTGCGTGCGATAATATATAGCTATAGCAGGCAATCATAGACTACTGACAGTACTCGCGTACTATCAAAGGGACAGTAAGATGGCAAGTCCTTGCCCTTGTAGGATAAAAGTATTGGCAGGTACGTAATACGTTTCCAATACAGCCAGTTCAACAAGAATTTAAAAGCAACATACACACATACTGTGCTTTAATCAATAGCTCGATTTACCAAGAACTTTAATATACCTTGATTATAGAATATATGGAAAACCTTGGCGGAGGCCTATGTCCAGCAGTGGACGTCTTTTGGCTGACATGATGATGATGATTGAATATTTGAGAGCGATAATATCGGACACTAGTAATATGACATTTATATTATTCGATTCGAAAAACATTTGGCGTTATGAAACCCATTTATTAAGGAGATGAGAGGCTATATAACGTCACTCTACAGTCCAGAGAAGCAGAGCAGGTATGTTTAACCCCAGTAAGAATAAGAAGACTTTGTTTTATAGAGAAATTAACTGAACTCACCATATTAAAAAGAACAGTGCTGATGGCCAGGTGCACGGTATCATCTTCGGAAGCTCGACTCGCGTTGGAGGTCATTCCAACTTCAAAAGTTTATCTGGAACAAACATTTACACTTTGTAATTTGAATACACTAAAATGGCAAGTAATCAGTGGCTGTTGGCTAAACTGGGAGTAATACTCGTGTGTTACCAATGCTTCAGAAAAGGTATCTATGATTGCAAGGATAGTAAAGCAAGCGGTTGCGTCATCGCTGCAACTGCACCGAGTATACATACATAGATTCACGCCTGTTTCTCAGAGGGGTAGGCAGAGACTACGGATTTCCATTTGCTACGATCCTGACACACTTCTCTGGCTTCATTCACTTTGATCACATTCCTCATACACGCCCGTCGGTTCAAGGAGCTCTTAATTTGGCCTTTGTCCAGAACGCCTCCGATCTGATCGAGAAACGTTGCGACTGTTCCATTCACACTAGCCTTATAAACTTTCTTAGTCAGTCTTTCCTCGTCCATTCTTTCTACATGCCCAAACCAGCTTAACATACCCTTTTCTATTCTTGTCACTTATCTATACTTGCCGAGTGTTATAGGTTCTAATCCCACATGTGACAATACTATACATATTGTTTAATAATAAAATCTTCCAAAAAACAGGGTTTAAGGTAATATGGAATATGACTGTTGCTTTAAAAAAAACATAATAGGGTGTTGCCGAATTAGGAGCAAAGATACAAGGAACCTGGGAACTTGCCGAATTAGGAGCAAAGGTACAAGGAACCTGGGAACTCTACCTAAGAGTACTAACCGCAACGCAACCGCAATGGTGACTTTACTGAAATCTCTTACAGAATAACGGTATTACCAGCCAGATTACTCCAGCTTTATTCTACGACTAACATTTAAAATAATATATCTATCAAAATTAAACTACCTAAAACAACTGTAATTAATTGTAGTTATCTTGCATCCCACTTTTTATATTTATTTACAGTATTTTAGTAACTTTTTAAATTAATTTATAGTATTTTCATTCGTTGCTTCCTGTTGCAACCAACAGGAACACACAATAGGTTGGATTAGCGTGACTATTCACGGGTGACATCCACTGCCGTTCACTATCTACAAAGATGCTAAGTGCTTAACATATTTTTAGTTAGCAGACGGCAGTCAGAGGCTACCATGAAATTGTTATTCGTACTATGAACCATTTTGATGTAACATTTTGATCGTACTAAAACCTAACTTAAACTAATATTACTTAAAACAACGAAGTAACTTTAAAAGGAAAACTTTGATAGAGACTTGACACTTAGATAGATGTACCTAACCTATCAATTTGCAAGAAAATATAGAAACACATTCTATTGCCCTATATTACTAAAGACACAGCCGCGGCGCCGAGAGCTAATAATTTAATAATAAAATATCGATTTCTCCATTAATCGATACTATAACGACCTACTGACCGGTAGTCGCTTACTTAGAAATTATTTCGATGGAAACGGACATTCTAGGAAACCTATCTAACTATTCATTCATTTTCTAAATTGCTTTAGTACTATGACATAGCATAGGTTTGTCGGGTAAGCTTGACTCGGGAAAACCAAACAACATACGGTTGATCGTAAAGGTTTTCCCGAGTCTAGAAATGTGTTAATGTAATTTTCTGTTAGGATATTTGCAGAAGTTTTGGCAATATATTAAGTATATATATCTCTCTATTTCAGTTACGGGAAAACATATATCGTTATAGCAGTCCCAGATTGATGGCGGTAGCACTGCTATGTGTAAGGTACCTATCGTCGGAAAAAGGGCCATTGGAATTTACGGTCAAGAAATTCGTAGCATGAAGTCTGAAACGATGCTTGGTAGAACTTTAAGGGTACATGGATCCTTACAATTATAGGTGACGAAATGTGCGTGTAATACACTTCAATCCTACCTACCCTTTTGGTCATATTGGCGGAAAGCTACGAATGTGGGTTTTAACTATGTGGTCTTGGTTGTTCGCCGTTATTTTATTAAGAAAATTAAAACAAACATTACTGTATTCAGAAGGGGCAGATAGAAACTATCAACTTGCTACGGTCGTAGCATATCTCTTGCTTTATACATACACTCTCATCCCGTTGAATAACTCTACATCTTATCGACTTCGTATCCTTAAAAAAATATTGACTCTATTTTATGGAACGCTTCAATTCAAATGCTGATCCCAAGTTAAATGTATAAATATTTACATATATCCATTCCAACGCTTCAACTACAATTTCAGTGATCCGATAATCTGTCAGTTCAGCTTACAGATTATAGAAATACCAAATAGATATGGGCTTAAAACT
This sequence comes from Catocala sponsa, assembly GCA_963564715.1. Lineage (NCBI taxonomy): Eukaryota > Metazoa > Arthropoda > Insecta > Lepidoptera > Erebidae > Catocala > Catocala sponsa. The sequence goes on from OY751329.1 coordinate 4,797,764, forward strand.
TTATTGCAGCTCTATTTTAAATGCATTTAGCAAATTAATTTAACTGAATATTCCTACTGATAATGTATATCAGAGTGATGTAAATAGATTTTAATTTATAATTGCTGTGTAATAATGTCTCTTTGGTATTAACGGGGGCTATTTTAATACGTACGACACGTTCATAGTGGGCTGATGTATAGTGGGTAGAGCGATGGATAAATATTGGTATAGCTCATAAACCTATCAATATTATTAATGTGAAAGTTCATTAAGGGCCGATTTTTCAATCGTCAGATAATTTTTGTCTAAGAAATAAACTTGGCGGTTTGACATATTTTCTATACAAATGCTGTCAAAATGTCAAACATATTCCCCAGATAAAAGTTATCTAACGATTGAAAAATCAGCCCTTAGTTATATAGATGTTTGTTACTTAGGTACTGGTTAACTGTAGAAGGGATTTAAATAATACTGTCTTACTTTTACGCAAATATAATGTATTTTAACAACTTTATACGGATTTTGACGCGTTGCTTATTTTAAAACACTTTTTTACTTACTTTTGAAACTATGACGTCACTTTTATTAAACTGTACTACCAGGTAAAGATATTAAAAATATTTATATTTAAGTTTACACTTTCTGCGACGTTTTGGTTGCTTTTCAGCAATGATGGGTCTCCTCGTGAACATGGCTACTGAACAGCAACCAGTGTACTGAAAGTGTTTTAAAATAAATAATGCAACTAAAGCCGTAAAATGTAGTTTAATTATTTTCGAGATTTGAATAATACATTATTACGTGATAGCTGGAACATAACTGGTGAAATCTGGGTTTTACTTTCTTCTGCGTATCATATCATTGCATAGTTGTTTAATGGTCAGTTTCAATATCCAAAACCTTGCCTACGGTCAGTTAATTTCTGTCACTATGAAAAAAATTACATAGTTTACCTGTTTGTAGGTAGAAATTATCGTTTTTTATTAATTGAAACTCACACAAAGTCTAATGATGATGATGTCTTTGTATGGGTTTCCCCGCAACTGCTATTGCACCGAATTTATGCATTTGCATTCAAGCAGTTGTTTGTAGTTGCTGTTATTTGTGTCTGTTGTTAAAATTATCTTAAAATCCTTCGGAACACAGGCCAGAAACGTAGCAGGAGATATCTTAAAAAAATAATTTATACAGTCATAACTATACGTATGTATGGAACTATGAAATACCTATACTAACACATCAACAGGCTAACAAAAGAAAGGCAGAACGATAAAGGAACTCATACATCTTATTATATGCTATACATGCCAAGCTTTGAGCTGACAACTACGTACATGCAATGCAATCAATTTATAAAGCCACAATTTATAACGAGCACTTCATAGATGAATACTGATACATAGTTATACCATATTCAATGCGTCATAGGCTACCACCCGTCTCTCTAAGGAGTTTAGGATCATGTTAAAAGATATCGAAACTACTACATAAAATTGAAGCTACTTATAGTACACAGAAAGTATATAAGTTTCACGAATTATGTTTACTATAAGAAAAATTATTACCTTAACTAAATAATTTTTCTTATAGTAAACATAATGGCCTAGCGCGCATTGCCTTGCGTTTTCTTAAGGCATAATCTGTGAAGTATATAGTGTCATAGAAGTGCGCGCATTGCGATGGAATAAACGCAAAAGGTAAAGTCGTCGTTGGCCTCCCGCTGCAAATTTGCGGTGAATCTACCGCACATATTTTTATATCGCATAGAGATCTCAAGAAGTGCCGCGCACTGCGGTGAAGAAAAAAACGCACTGAGACAGTCAGTTGCTGTTGGGACGCGACACAAATATGTCGTTACGTAGCGTTTCTCCGGTGATGGCGAAAAACTTTTTTGGATACGAACGTAGATCGTTATATCTTACGAAAAAAAATCCCTTGTGGATTGGTATTGATATAAAAATCCCTTGTGGTATTGGGTTCATCCCTTTTTTTACGCAATAATAAATATATACAGATAGCAACTCTTGTATCGTAGTCCATAACGATGTCATGTATGCACCACAGCTGGAGTTCGAATGACAAAACGTGCGTTTTTATCGCTGCAGTGCGCGGCCCCGTGAATGCGTTTATTCTACCGCATGGTAGAATAAACGCACCGCGTTCCACCGCAAGGCAGTGCGCGCTAGGCCTAAATGTGAATGTGAGTTCTCTTGTTTGTTTATTTGTTTGTTAGTTACGCTTTCACGCCTTATCTGCTCGAGATATCATGTCTTGAAATATCCCATACACGTTTTCAGGAGTACCTAGATAAAAGAACATAAGGTACCTCTAATCCAAAAAAGAACGGTTCGAGAGGGAAGCTAGTATACAATAAAAAAGGTAAGATTTAATTTTTTGTTTGTTTGTAATGATTTAACTCAAAAACTACTCAACCAATTTAAAACATTCTATCACCATTGGAAAGCTATATTATAACGGAGTAACATAGGCTACATTTTATTTTCAAAAACCTACTGTTACACCTTATCTAACCTTCTGTTACGCGAACGAAGCCGCGAGCAAAAGCTAGGATAAATGAAAAGTATGTGTATATAATATCAGCCGTATTTAAAACTGTCTCACTACGCGGTACGTGCCTCTTTTCAGTATGAGAAGACTAAGGAAATAGTTTATTCAATTTGTTTTTCTTCTACCGTTAAAGCGGACGATAATTACCTATTTTATACGTACTAGCGGTCGCCTAGTGGTCAAAATTCGACCAAAATTCCTAAGCTTGCTATTTTGTTGTCTGTTTTTCTATATTACATATAAATAAGGTATAGGTAACGATAGTTAAACTTTAACTGTGCCAAATTTCATACTCCTGCATCCGCGCAATTTTCGTAAAAATGGGTACAAAGCTTTTGCTTCACGTATTAATATATAGATATAATTTTTTTAAACTCATAGTGTGCCTTAAGATCAAATTCGAGGCCATCCAAGAAGATCCAACATTCACTCATTGGTCTTTCGCTGCTTTGATTGATTATATAATATTTTGCCTAAAAAATGGCGACGCAGTAGACCTAAATGGCGGAATGCCAGGACGTCTTTAACAGGGACAGGCAGGGGATATCCAAGAGCAAAGAAATATGTTTGTAAAGTCCCCCGCGACACAGGATAAACTCCAAGAGCGAAAGTGGTGTTTAACAAAAAAGTGCCACATCCTTTTTCTTTTTTACTATGGACTAAGCAATACATTAACGAGTAAAGAGATAAACTACCTAACCATTTGAAAGTTTCCTTCACACAGGAAGACAGCCGTTCAAATTCAAGGCAGTAACAGTATATCTAAATTTCCGTAGTTTGAAACATCAATTCCATTATCATCAGATAAATTCGATTTAAGCACAAGTTTGAAAGGCAACCTTGTTTATATAGGTTAAGTTTACGTTGATGAGATTTGTCAATTCTGTTGACTCGCTTGAAGAATTTCTGTCGCAATGTTTCGGAAATCTAATAATTTAGTCTCGGTTTATTTCTAGCTGGTATATTTACTACTTATACTATAAGTTGCTGAAATGAAGATGCTGAGGTGGATGTGCGGCGTAACCAGGCTCGATAAAATCCGCAACGAGTACGTGCGAGGAAGCCTCGGTGTACGCGACATCGCCGACAAGATGCAAGAGAGTAGGCTGAGATGGTATGGTCACGTAAAAAGAAGGCCACCGGACTACATCGGAAACTTGGCACTACAGCTTGACCTCCCCGGTCGCAAACCTAGAGGCAGACCCAAGACAAGGTGGAAAGATGTAGTGCTAAAGGACAGGAGGGAATGTAATGTTACTGACGATGATGTCGAAGACAGAGCGAAGTGGAGGAGAAAAATAAGGAAAGCTGACCCCACCACCATGTGGGATACATAGCTAGGAAGAGAGAGAGAGAGAGAGAGAGACTATACTTTCATTTAGGTATATTATAATATATTATGTATCATATTACTGACCGTACTAACTTATTTTTTCATTTTTTTTAACATGGGATATGCTCCTTATGCAAACTCCCTCCCCACAAGGGGAGGTGAGAGGGCTATGTCGGGCTTTCCCGAGACTTTCGGGCCTACCAACTAAAATCACCACGGTGTGCCACCTCGCTGCTTTGTAAGGTGTGTGGGTCGCCGGAACTAGAGTTACATCAGCGACCCACCCAGCAGGGCCCAAAGCAGGAAAGAAAAGGTTTGCGGGCGACGACTCCTGGGCGACGCCCCGGCACGACAGAGGACGTCGCTCCGACTAAAATCGGGTTTTAGTGGGATAGCTCGCTATCTTTCTCGCACAGCTGCATTTAAAAAGCAGTACGTCTAAGTTTGTATCGTTCATCCTTTTTCTGTCATATGACAATTTTCCCTACTACCAGATTTAAAACAATTATCTTTTTTATTTTTTAGAGTTTGGGTAATGTAACCAAATGACATCCTTATCCTTACTAATATTATAAATTCGAAAGTAACTCTGTCTGTCTCTCTGTCTGTCTGCCTGTCAGATAGACAGAGACAGACAGGCAGACAGACAGAGATACAGACAGAGTTACTTTTTTGTGTTTTCGGTTGAGTGGTTTAGCTATGAATAGGTAACAACCTATTCATAGCTAAACCACTCAATCGTTTTGTATGAAATTTGATATAGAGGTAGTTTAAAACTTGGAAAAGGACATAGGCTACTTTTTATTGATGCAGGTAGGTAGGTAGTAGGTAGCTAGGAAATAATAAAAAATGTGAATCAACTATCCTATTATGCAAGTTATATTATAGTTTTTCTACGTCTTGTTTTTTGTGTCCATTGTTAGAATATATTTATACACAGCATTGTACAACATGCAGATGTAATAATTTAAAAAAAATAAAAGAGTCATTTTCACGCAATACTAACTACTTAAATAATAAACCATAAATATTTGTTTCATAAGGCTAATGAACCCAGAACACGACCGTAAATAGAGGCGGGCCATGTAATAGCGGGGATCGTAAAATAAAGAAATTATTCTGAGCACGCTTTCGTTTAGACATTTTTATAGAACTTAAAGTATGAAGTTAATAATTTGCCCTTTATAAAAGCTTTTATGCGTTATTCATTTGTAATAAAAATTACATATTCCCTTTTTCTAAATATTATTTATTTTATAGCACAATCATATCATACATATTAATACAATATTAAATTTCGTTATTTTGTCTGATATGTGTGCCACTTACTGTGTACATGTCTGCACTTAAACTACTACGTCATCGTAGTAATTTAAGGTCAGCGCCGACCGACGGAGTGGCGGCGAAGAGACTAATTCAGTAACAATTTAAATTCAACCTAAAGTGCTTCAGACTACGACTGTATTTGGTACAACGAAATAAAATGACCGCGCTTGCCGTCATTTTATTACGTTAATATATTAAGTCATAAGCCATAAGTCGTCGCCTCGCCACTGACTCTGCACCGAGTATTGTGGGTTCAAATCCCACACGGGAGAAAACTTTGTGTGATCCATAAAAAAATAATAAAATTAATTGATACAACCTACAGTAACGCGAGTGAAACCGCTGGCGAAATCTAGTATAATATTTGTAGTACTGTGACGTTTTAACCCGCCATTGAAAACATCGGATTATCTTTTGCGCTTAGTGAATTTGCCGTATCGACATTAGTAGGCGTTAAAGATGTAAAATAAATTACATACACCAAAAATATATGGATGTAGCTATAACAACATTACGCTGGAAAAGATTTTTGACTCCTGCCTGTTACTTAAAAGTTTTAACAGAAAAGTTCACTTTGCCGGATCCTTAAGCCAACTCGGGACTTATGAGCGACCGCAATCATGAGCACAAACTCATGCAATGAGAGCCGTTGCCGATGCCATGACAATGATTAAAATAAATATGTTTATTTTACATCACTTTATTATCACGTGGTGATAATGTTGTTATCCCATTTAAAACTATCTACCCATAATCAAAATTAATTTATACAATAGGTAACAAATAATTTTAATTACGAGTAGAAACGAATATGTTTTATTTAAGGAAAAACTTCTTTAGGCGCGTTGAGCACTTCTTGGGTGAACAAAAATCATGGAACTCGCGTTATCGTCACGCTTCCACGCTTTATTATTTTTTTTAGAATATTAACAATATCTCAGGAATGGTGCGTCCTATGCAAAAAATAACGAAATGTTGACCCCGTTAATAACCGCAAAGAGAATATCAGGAACTAGCATCCGAAGCGCCCCATTTCTTTTTTTACAAAATAGTTTTTATGGTCAAGGATTAAAGTTTTCATTTCTATCGGCAGTCCCCAGAGACTGCCCCAATTTCTTTTTGTTTTCTTTTGCATTCTATTTCAGTCTTACGCCTCCGCCTTCGCCTTTGTGCTCGAAATGGTAGGCAAAGATATACAACCTCAAAATTTTGCAAACTTTGATTTGCTGGCCTACTTAATTTTTACACGTAATTTAACAGTTTCAGGCTCCTTCTGTCGCTACTGAAAATTTATTTGCAGTAAAACGCCCGTATAACATTTAGCCTGGCCCGGAAATCGGACGCGAAAACTCATGTACAAAAGCCGTCATCATGTACAATTTATCTATTTATCATATTGTTCAAAATCACCAAAACTAGATAGTTGTGTCGAGTGTATCACCTTTCATACCACCTTATTATTGCTAGGTAGCAAAAGTAATAATAATACAATATTGTTCTTGTCATTTTAAGTAACCACCTTCAAACCTGGAGTAGCGAAACTGGAGAAAGAATATAGATTAATGGAAATATAATACACATACTGACCAATCTTTAAAACTTTGATCAAGGGTAGAGCACTAATAAAGCTTTGGTACTTAACTGATGCTTGTATATCCTCGAAGGGATAGAAACAGGCTTTTATGTTTTATGTACATCACACTTTTATGTTTTATGTCCCACGTAATAGGACGAGATTATTACTATTTACAGTTTATTTCAGCACGACTCAGAAATTTAAACAGATACCATTTATAACAAATATAAACTTATGCGTGGGATTGTGGGATTTAAATTTTCAGCTTAAATGTCATATTGGAAATTTCGATCTAAAATCGACTACGAAATCAGTTACCTACATATTGCTCTCGCTAACGTAAAGCGATTAAAAGCACTACCTACGTTCTACTATTTCAATCCAGTCTCCAAAGAGCTTATTAGCAGGCAAGCGTTTGTTTCTTATTTGCTTTACGTTTGATTACGTATTCAAATTCATGGCTAATTTAGTTTAAAAGCATTGTTTAGAAGGTTCAACGGTAAAACTATCAATTTTGCTTTTACATTTATTTTTTAAACCTATTCCCCTTCTAGAAATATTTTTTGTAACGTTGGGTTTATTATCATTAAAAAAATGGACTAAAAGGAACCCAGAATGGTAACAACTATTTGTGGATCATACGCATTTTCCCATGCGGGGATCTATTCCCGTCACTATCTAACATTGTTTGGTCGTTATTGTCATGGTTTCTAACCCATGTCAATCAATGCAGTGGCAATGTCGAGGCGATATATTTTGCCAAGAAGTTCTTAATAGCAAGGATTTCGGAACTTTGTCCGGTAGACGAGAATAGGATCAGCCCTTTTTGTTAAATATAGCTAGCGAAATGTGGGTGTAATACATATCTGCTTACATCTTCGGGATGGTGTGAAACTATGTATGATTTGTAGGTCGATTCTTGACAGTGTTCAATTATCAACCTAAGGTAGGGGATTAGTATAGCAGGTTATTGCTTAACTAAAGAACAGGGTATAGTACAATCCAGGGATTTCGCTCAAACTAGAGGGGCTGGGGAAGTTATTTCACGCTTTATAAAATTCTTGCTAAGCAACCTTGTATTGTGTTTTTGCAGTGAGTGCAATCCAAGGTTTTTGCTCAAACTGGAGTGGTTGGGGAAATAACTCCACGTTTTACACGATTGTTGCTAAGCAACCTTGTATTGTGTTTTTGCAGTGAGTGCAATCCAGGTATTTTGCTCAAACTGGAGTGGCTGGGGAAGTTACTTCAGGCTTTATTAGACTGTTGCTAAGCAACCTTGTATTGTGTTTTTGCAGTGAGTGCAATCCAGGGTATTTGCTCAAACTCGAGTGGCTGGGGAAGTTACTTCACTCTTTATAAGATTGTTGCTAAGCAACCTTGTATTGTACTCTTGCAGTGAGTAGAATTTACAGGCTCTCGAGGTAGTCGTTGTGCAGTTAGTAGGGGACCAGATTGTTTTTCCTTTGGCTTTCGACGCAGAGCTTTCGATTTTGAACGGCCAGTAGCACGTTCAGATTACTAGAAATATGGGTTAGAAATTACAATAGTATTTTGTAATCCAAATTACCTCGCCACTACCACAGTGACGAATACTGTAGATACGATCTTTGCACATGAATAACGTTTATGCGATTCACAAATAGCTGTTTAGAGTCTGGTTGTTCCATTGTTCGAAAGTTTGGTTAGGAGTGGGTTCACATTGGTAGTACAATAATTCACAACTACAACCTCTGGACTGCAAGTCCAAAGCTTTATTTTATGACTGAACCGATGGTGCAATAGTCCTTGCCGCTACCAAACGGCCGTTGTGGGTTCGATTCGGACACAGGGTAAAAATTGTACGATCAAAGAATAGTAGTTTCCAGCCTGAATATTTTTTTTGTGTATTGTTTTAAAGTTTGTATAGTCACCCATTACAAAGAGCTATCTATGTTTGAGAATATTTTTTTTTTTACTTTACGGATTAGCTACCTCTACCCGATGGTAAGCTGTCTGTCAGTGTACGAGCAGTACCCTCTACAATACGTTCTGACGTGAAGTAGGTAGTGCTGAGGTCTCTACTTTGACTGCCTATGGAGTTGCTCTTTCAAGTTCCTCTTAAATACCTCGAAGGAAGAAGAAACACGTACCTCGTCAGAGAATTCAAAGTTATAACGTTCAAAATATAGCCTACCAAGGCGAATTTAAAAAGAAATGATAGAGAAATATTCCATTTAAATAAAGATCAAACAAGAAATTGTAGACACTTTGTTCGAAGTTCAAAACTTGATCCCAACTGCCTACTCTTTGTCAAAGGCGTAATTCATCATCTACATAGCAAATTATTGTATAATCTTACTGAATAAGACAGTGTACTTGCTACCAACAATTTATTTGTCAACCTTATATTATTATCGAGTAGTAAATTTAATTATAGACTATATGGAGATAGAATATGTCTAGTAGTATAATATATTTTATCCTCATGTTCAATGAATATACATTTACGTATTGTCTGCTTGAAGGAGATATATGTATGTTATTCGTAATAGAAATTAATAATCTTCTTCTTCTTCTTTTCGTGTGGTTAGTGGTCAACCTGTTATCAAGAGTTGTTCAAGCCGCCCGTAGGCCTCTGACATGGCTTAACGACTGCTATCAATTTGACAACAATGCAATCATATACCTTATTTACCTTTAGTTACTTGAAGTTTTGAACAAGTTACACCGGCAGTGGTCACAAGCTAACTAAGTCAGGTTAACAAGGTAACAAATTATATACATATATTATGCAACACGAAAGCTTAAAAGTTATTAGGATAAACTGAGACTAAGGATTTCTACTTTTTTATATAACTTGGGTATTCTAAGGTCAAAAAATCTTTTAGGTTACAAAATAACATAAAAGCCAAAGTTTGTGAGTATTAAGGAGGCAGGCATCTAGGCTTCGTAATGATAATTAGCTGCCGTTAAATGGAAGTCTCTGTTCTATCAGGACGAGAAATATATATCCTACCGATTTCTGCTAAGTTTACAGCGCCACCAAATTCGTGAAGTGAGCAAGCAAGCAAGAGAGTTCCGGAAAAGTCAATAATACACGTGTGATTAATTTATTACTTAAAACTAACATTACGGCACTAGAAATGTCTAATGTATATTAAAATATGTGCTACAACCACATCACATCAGATAATTTTTAATAGCACCACAAAGTCTTATAAAGTTCTTAGTAGATGCCAATGAGGTCGCCTCCCAAAAACCGTAGCTAGATAAATACCTGTACCCTCGCAGATATAGGTACAGGCGGGAATGTATGTATGTATATATAATATGTATACATACATACATTCCCACTATTCCCGATTGTAATTATATTATAATTACAATCTGGTAGAAATCTAGTAGTAGTCTTTGTTTTATATTTAGATACAGCTTATAGCTTCCAGACATTTTTAATTAGATGTCAAGTTTTAGTTAAACTGTAGATAAGGTGCTTGTATTTGAAATGCTCTCATTTCCAGACTATTTAGTTTCTAAGTCGACGTTCGGACGTCACTCAGATTCAGACAATACTTTTTTCTTGTGTCTAGGATATGGTGATATTGAGTAATAATTATATAGTGAACTAGTTGGCCCCTGCGGTTTCACCCACGGTTATAATTTCTGCTCCGCCTCTGTAAGTCGTATCGTGGTTCTATATCTTACTAGCTTTTGCCAGAGCGGCTTTGCTCGCGTTTGTGTAGATTTTGTCAATAAATTTCTATTCTTCGAGAACAGTAGGTTATATATGGATAAATGGTACCCTATGTCCTTTTCTATACTTCTGACAACGTATGTGCGAAATTTCATGATGATCGGTCGCGTAGTTAAGGTGAAAAACGTAACTAACAAACAAAACTAAAAAGTGTTTGTCTCCGCGGAACCCTATTTTTTCCTAAAATTAAAGTAGCCTAAGTTACTCCTTATAACATCGGCTATCTGCCAGTGAAAGTCCTGTCAAAATCGGTTCAGCCGTTTCGGAGTTTAGCCGGAACAAACAGACAGACAGACAGACAAAAATTTTAAAAATATATGTTTTCGTATAGGTAACTTATATACTTTCACATGCATTGGATAAAAAGTTGTTATTTTGACATTACAAACAAACACTTCAATATTATTTATTTGTATAGACGTATAGATTAGGATTGAACTAGCTGTCCTTCGCGGTGTTAACCACATTATGATTACTGCTCCGCTCCCGTGAGTATTATCATTATATTATATAGCTTACTGCCAGATAAAGTAGCTTTATGATGGTGAAATTATTAAAATCATCGGAATAGTTTTTGAGTTTATTTATTACAAACAAAAGTAAAAATTATTCCTCTTTATGATATTAGTTTAGAAGTAAAGACTCATAGGAATTGATGAACAATATTAAAATCTACCCTCATATAGTCCCATAGGCCTATGAAGAACTAGGTACAATAGGTACAATTTATAAAATATCATATCAGTTGCCTGAAAAGTTTATTTCAATTAAAGCTGAGTACGGAGGTAGAAACACAAGATTTACATAAAGGATACCAAAACGCTGTTAAAAAATTACTCGAACAAAAACTGTCCTATATCCAGCTTTTGAATGACTGAACAAAAACAACGTGTATGAGCGTAAAATTAAGGTTTAATTAATAAAATTGAATCTACAGTTACAAATTAAAAAAATATATATTTGGTGCCTAGTCTACTAGAATTAAAAAAGGTTTAAAGCATAGTCCTGTTTTCAATGTTTAGTACTTTTAACGTTGACCGCTTTTAAACAGTATTAAACAGGCATATAATAGTAATAATATTCTATCACATACACACAACACCATCTAGTCCAAACTAAGCAGAGCTTGTACTATGGGTACTAGACAATGGATAAACATACATATGTATATACTTTTTTTTTGTAAATACATACATAATACACTCAGCCCAAGACAAATATCCATGTTCATGCACACAAATGTTTGACATGTGCGGGAATCGAACTCGCGATCTCAGGCGTGGCAGTCGGTTACACTAACCACTACGCAATCGAGGCCGACAAATTATGCGTGTAATAATTATGCGTGTGTATAAAATACATAAGGATAAAGGTTTCAAGAATTTTGTACTCAAAAAAAACCAAATTACTTAGATGGAAACAATAATAAAACATTAGATAAATAAAATAAAAAAATATATTTCATTTTCTACAATAAATAACAGATTGTATTCGGAGTTTCCTTTTAAGCTAAATTATGCTTGTGATAGAACACTCCGCTCTTCCGAAATATAAAGTACAAAAATTATTGTTAATGTTACATGCGAGACATTTTTATTTAATTTGATTTGCATGCTGTGATAAGAAGAAATAAAGTAGTTTTAAACAAACAAAAATACAAAATTAAAAATTAGATACGTAAAACAAAAAAGAAAAACAATAATAATAACAACATAATTCGAAGTAAGCTTTTGCGCATGTTGGTTTTGTATAGATGAGTGTGCGGGTGTGTGTGTGCGTGAGTGAGTAAGTGTGTGTGTGTGTGTGTGTGTGAGGATGAGTGCGTGTGTGTGTGAGAGTGAGTGTGTGCGTATGTGTGTAAGTGAGTGCAATGCAAATGTGTGTGTGAGTGAGTATGTGATGTGTGGGTTTAAGGCCCTGAAAGAATGGGCGTGTGGCTGTGAAATGTGTTACATGTGAATTACCATTAAGTATACATACTTTAATATACCTACATAGGATAGACAAATAAAATCCACACTTTACTAACTATGGTTTTAGACCCCACGTATGTAATACATAGGCGAGCCTATCGCCGTTTACCGTGTACAATTACAGGCTCCTATTGATAATATCCTAACAGACAAACTCAATAATATTTAGCTTGACTAGGAAATCGAAACCTCACAATTGCATGTAAATGTTAGTCGACCACACTAATGACACTATTCCTTAATTGACCGACAAACTCCTACTCTAGCGAAAAATAGAAAATTTTTCAGTAAATTTAAATCAACATATTTTTGACTTGATTCATCACCATCATTAAATCGTGGCTGGTAGTGACAACAATTTCCAGAACGCAAATATTTTATATTTTCTCCAAAACAACTACCTATTTCATTATCAACTAAATTACTTTTGCGGCAAAATTTCTGTGTAATTATTTCACGCCAATTTATTACCAAATTATTTCCACAAATGTTTTACACAGGTCGTTAATCAGATCAAAGCTACAACAATGAACATTTATTGTCAACGTTATTTATTTTAGTCATGTATATGAAATCTTGACACATTATAATTATTTTGTTTTCTGTCAATCTACAACATACACTTGAATACTCGAATATTTAATCGATAATTTAATCGAAATTGCTAAATCCAAAATTAGAGGCAAAGAGAGACTACAAATTCATATCCAATATCAGTGTACACATTACAGAGTATATCTATAGGTGTCATGACAGTTAAATCAACCGAAAAATAAACATGCTTATTCCTCTTTTCATGTCGTTAAAACGACCTTGGGGATTGAATATTGTAAATAAATCTTTCCCATTATAAAGTCCGTGATAGCCTAGTGGGAACTGGTGGACTGCTACGTAGAGATCTCAAGTTCGATCCCACCATTTTCCATCATCCAAATTTCGTCCTTCCAAGTAATCATCGAGTTCGATCCTAAGGCACGCACATCTGACATTTCGTCGTTTCAATAAGTGCATTAAATAAATGTTTGTTTTAACGGTAAAGGAAAACATTGTGAGATTCTTCATAATCCTTACAAAGATATGTGAAATCTGACAACCCCTTCTGGGCCAGGATCTCAACAGCTAACCCTGCTCAAACTGAGAAAAGGCCACTAGTAGAGGGACAGTTTACATACAGGGCCGATATTATTCTATATCTGAATTTATTATAACAATAATCCAATATATCTCAAAGTAAATCTATACAAATATAATAAAGGACCAAAAACGATTCGATTTATTTTGAAATCTATTTTTCCATTTGGTAGTCCGTTTATTATGAAAGGTTAAATAATATAATTATAACATTACGCTACGAGCGGCGCTATACCTAATCCTAAGCGTGGGTGAAACCACCGGGGGTAGCTAGTCACTTATATCATTTGTTTATTGAAATACGATATTTACAGCAGTTACGTAATTTGTTTATGGTAAGAAGATATTTACGGCATTCGGCATGATTTCAATTATTTTCTTTGTTTATACGGAGACAATCTGCTATTTCCTTCCACAGCGCAGTAATTTCTTATGGCGCATTGTATGTACCGTGTAAACGACTGACGCGAGCCATCCGCACAAGTAACTTATATGATAATCACAAGCGTAAAGCACGTATACATTTTCCACGTAGTACCTTATTCACGTAGCCCATTCCATATACTTGAGTTGTATATAAACACATTTAGGGACACAATAATTCAAGATACCAAACCATTACCGGTAGTTTTGCACTTTTATTTGTGGGATATCACGCGAATTATTCGCACTGTGTCGCGAGGCTGTGTTTGCCATCTTTGCAAAAGCTCAAGTTGCTATTGAGGATATTGTAGCATCTGTTTTTTTACTCAAACGTTATGTTTTTGTCAACCGGTACTATACAATCAATCAATAATACAATCAAAAATAAGGCTTAAGAATATGTACTTGAACAGAAACTCTGGCCCCTGAACTAGGTATATTATGTACCTGTATTTCAAAGGTCAAAGCTACGTATGATTGTTTGTCCCCTGCTGCGAAAATCTTAGGATTTTCCCAAAACAGTATTTTAATGAGCCAACATCAAAATATTTTTCTACCAAAAAGTAACATTTTAAATCAATCCTAATAGCAACTTACGGTTAGAAAAGATTTGAAAAATATGTAAAATGATTTAAAAAATATAAGACCCTACATTCGAATTTAGATTTATGCGTTATTCGAATCAGTGACAATGATTTGAAATATCCAAATATTCGAATCACAATTTGATAACAACATGACACGTTTTGTTTTTGTGTCAATCTACAACGTTCGAAAACAATAAATAAATAATTTGAAACGATTCTTATCACTCGAATATTTGAATGTATAATCGATAATCGAAATCGCTAAATCCAAAAGACTACAATTTCACATCCAACGTTAGTGTACTTATAATAGCACTAAAACAGTACAGTACGCTTTGTATTAGCATTGAAAGCCACGATCGCATGTTAAGTAAAGATAAAGGCTTGTATGAAAGGCTCGATGGTCGCAATGGTAATGATACCTGCGTGTTCTTACTCCAGTGGTCTTAAATTTAATTTGTGTTTGCCATAACTGTTGGTACTCGAACGAGGGTAATTATTTCTTTTTTATTTGAAGGGCAGGTTTGTGACGTAATTTGTGTAAGAAATTAGGTAATAGATGTGTTTTTTCTGCTTTTTTATCATATAGGTAGGACAAGGTTAAAACAGCTCTATTTATGAAGTACTTTCACACTAAAGGTCGTAGCCCAATAACCTTGTGTTGTGTTCCTATTATTAGTGAGCTTTTGAGAACTCCTTAACCTGTCAGCTTAACTATTTCGAGGTATAATAATAAAAAAACATTGTGTTTGGACGCCCGCGCCGGCATTCGAACGATGATTATTAAGATAATAATAAATCTAATAGTATTTATCAGTAATGCACACCATTTTTATTAAAAAAATATTCGGCAGAATAACATAAAACTCCTTCTACATAGAGACACGACCTGTGTCTTTGAGTACGCATAGTAGATACCGCGTTACGTACAATTTTATATCGAATATTAGTCATAAGAAATTATTATTATTTATATGATATTTTGCAGAACCGATAACATGTTCTATGTGTTTGTCAGTAATCTACCCTTGATTAAAAGTCTGTTGCTTTATTCGGTGGACTTGACTCTCGTTCGCTGTACGGATGTTGCGTGTCTTTGTGTAAGTACATCAATTTTTACGCGTTGCTCTACAAGGATCAATAATGAAAAGCGTTCTGTATCTGTCTTATCTATGCGTAGGTGTGATAAAAATTACCATCTAGTAGACACAAAATCGCCAATTAATTATAAAGCCTAATAAGCATTTTACCCAACTCAAAAATCGAACCGAACGTTCTTGTCAATAGTTTAAAGATATAGTCAAATTTATGTTCTAAGTACTCATATTTTTCATGAAGCTATAGTACAGGATTTCATTAACAACACTGTATCTAGTAATTTATCAAGTTTAGAAAATATAGATGGACAAAATAGGTATAATACACGCCTGCAACTCCTTTTGGGAATATATAGGCGTGATCAACTAATAATCTTCTCCCTAGCCTTTATTATTCCCAAGTCACTTGGGGTCGGCTTTCTAGTCTAACCGGATTTGACTGGATATCAGTTTTTACACGGAGCGACTGCCATCTGACCTCCGCAACCCGAAGGCTAACGATACCCTAAGGCTAGACCAGTGTCAGGATATTAGAGGGCACTGACTTCCCAATAACGACTGCCATAGATGTTCATGGCAGCCGGGACCGACAGCTTAATGTGCTCGCCGAGGCTCGGAGCAGGCGATAATTGTCAATCAATACGCACATAATTTCGAAAAGTCATATAACTTCCGAAAGTCAGAGATGCGTGACGTGGCCGTGAGTTCGAACCTCTGCATTGCAGTCTGTTGGTCTTCCCACTGAGCTACCGCTGACTAGTGATCAACTATTAATAATGAAGATAAATAAAGGGCATAAGTAAAATGTGAACAGAAACTAGAGCCAGTTTCATTTTTAAACACCACATGAATTATTGTACAGAGAAAACGTATAACACAAAATAATGGAACGATATAATCACGTAATGTTTATTTTGAGACCATTTGCCGGCTTTCCCGGGATCGCTACTAATGTTTATCTTAAGCTTATGATTAATTAAGTAAGAAGATTTAATCATCGTTAAGAATAATCACGGGCTTACAAACTTACAAAGAAAAACGGGCAATTCAAGTCAGACGTGCATACCGAATGTTTCGTATCTTAGAAAAACGTATTGACAGTAATTTATCAATTCGTGCACCGAATAATGACCGCCTAATTTCGTTTGGAATGGACTTCAACATTTTTTGAGTTTGCTGTTCTTTAATTAAGATACGTTTCGTCCATACAAATGTATTCCTCGGTTTTCTTCATGAATATTGACTTACGGTATTAATCTATATCTACTATTGCTGTTTATATGTTGTAGATGGCGTAATGGTTTAAGTGATTGTTGTGGGTTCGAATCCCACACGAGATAAAAAATTGTGTGATCCGCAGTTATAATAGATATGATGACCAAAAAAAAGGTTATAAGCCGTCTTATAGATTAGCAAAAAATATTGGACACGTATTTACCAAACAAACAAACTCTTTAGCTTTATAATCTATACTAATATTATAAAGCTGAAGAGTTTGTTTGTTTGTTTGCTAAACTCAGGAACTACTGGTCCGAATTGCAAAATTCTTTTAGTGTTGGATAGCTCATTTATCGAGGAAGGGTATAGGCTATATAATATTACGCTACGATCTACGGGGGCGTCGCAGTAATCATAAACGCGGGTGAAACCGCGGGAACATCTAGTTTACAATAAATGAGCGTACAGAAAAATAGACGAAAATAACATTTTATATAGACATAAAGTGTGTAAACTAAATTTTATATTAAACGTATCACTGTCAACAACACCAATCAAGCAAACACGGATCTAAAGTAACAAAATACAAATACAGCTAGTAGCTATCATGGCAATGAAGGCAGAAGATATAGGTATATATAAATATATATTTTTATATGCTATTTGTTTATACATATATGTGAGTGCTTTCTTTCTTTTATATATTTTTTTATGGCGTAGGGGTTCAAACGAGCAGACGGATCGCCTGATGGTAAGCGATTACCGCCGCCCATGGACACCCGCAACCCCAAAGGAGATACAAGTGCGTTGCCAGCCCTATAAAAAGGAATGAAGGAGGGAAAGGACAAAGGAAAGGATAGGAAAAGGATCGGGGTAACTGGGCCTCCGGCTCTCTCACTCACCGATACGAAACGCAACAGTACGGGTACCGTTACTTCACGCCGGTATGCTGTGAGAGGGTAGTACTATACCGGTCGATCCGGCCCATTCATGCTGAAACCAGCCAGGATCTACTACCTTAAATTTTATATGTTGTTTTTCTCTAAATATTGTAATGATTTATATTTATGTATATATTGTAGCAGCGATATCCTAGTGAGAAACCGTTGAACTGCCACGCAGAGGTCTCGAGTTCGAACCCAAGGCGCGCATCTCTGACTTTTCGAAGTTATATGCGTATTAAATAGTTAATTATTGCTTGCTTTAACGGTGAAGGAAAACATCGTGAGGAAACCTCTGTCTGAGAGTTCTCCATAATGTTCTCGAAGATATGTGAAGTCTGCCAACCCGCACTAGGCCAGCGTGGTGGACTATGGCCTAACCCTTCTCACACTGAGAAGAGGCCCGTGCCCAGCAGTGGGACAGTTTAATACAGGGCTGATATTATTATTACTATATATTGTATTTATTGTCAAGTTTTTCTGACAAGATATTCGCAGCAGCAGCACGGTGTCTGTTATCATATACTATTAAAAAATTATCTAGAAAAGGCGCAGGCGCTTATATTGGACTCATATCTTGCCCAATAGACTTACTCTTGTTAACTATTTTTTGTAAATTGCAGTGGAGTCAATTTGAATGAAAGTAAATACATATTTTTTACGACAAAATCAACTGGAAAGTATTTTTCTCTAGCCTCTTGTCCTCTCGTGGCCTCAGATGGGCGTTCCCCTTTATTGTTTTATTGCTTCATTTGCTAGCAGAGCATAAATAAATGAACTTCGGCTCTAAAGTGATCCGGAACAACTATTTGTCAATCGCAAGTTTTTATGTGTAAAGATTGATCTACAATAGTCGAGACGAGGGAAAATCGCCAGTTACCCAATTAAACCATTAGTTCATTCGTGCGTTCATAAATAATTTGACTCCATTCTAAAACAAAAGTTTTCAAACAAGATTGATTTCCAGGAAAAAGAAAGGTAGGATTAACAAAATGTAAAAATAAAACGTCGTGTCAACCATCATTCGTGGAATGAACTAAAGAGAAAAGGTTTTTATTGTGGTAGAAGGCCACAGCCTGGCTGCAAGCACGCGATTCAAGTTTTTAAGCTCGAAGTATTTTCGTTTGTCATTTTAGGAGACTAGCAATGTCAGCTCGGTTTGATACGTAAAAAGTATATTAAAAATGAAACGTCGTTTTTGGCCATCGTGGCGTGGGTGAGTCGCGTTTAAATTAAAAGCTACAGATAAATTTGTGTTTGAAGTATTTTTGTTTGAAATCTTTGTGTCTAGCATTTTTGCTAGCTATCAATATTTAAAACAAAATGACTCTCTAACTAGACACTGTCTGTACATTAGGAATATCTATACAAATAAATAAAACTGAAGTGTCTGTTTGTGATGTCAAAATAACAGCTTTTTATCTAATGCATATGAAAGTATATAAGGTACTTGTACGAAAACATCTATTTTTAAACTTTTGTCTTTCT
Source organism: Catocala sponsa (assembly GCA_963564715.1). NCBI lineage: Eukaryota > Metazoa > Arthropoda > Insecta > Lepidoptera > Erebidae > Catocala > Catocala sponsa. The sequence goes on from OY751329.1 coordinate 4,817,140, forward strand.
GTCTGTCTGTCTGTTTGTTCCGGGTAATATCCGAAACGGCTGAACCGATTTTGACGGGACTTTCACTGGCAGATAGCTGATGTTATAAGGAGTAACATAGGCTACTTTGATTATAGAAAAAAAATAGGTTTCCACGGAGACAAACACTTTTTAGTTAAAATCTACGCGGACGAAGTCGCAGGTTACAGCTAGTTTATACTAAAATAATTGGAATTGTCTATTTCAAGGTTCCTGAATTCAAAACAAAGGCTTCAGATGTTTAACTAGTACGCGAAGTTCATAGCAGAAGCAACTTTAAAGAAAGTCCACAAAGGAAAGGAATGAATTGGTCTGGAACAGTACACAATAAACTTAGCTGGTGAATTAATGTGGTTGCAATGCAATATAGCACTGCCAACGTCTTTGGAATATACAGGTCTGAATCTGCATTAAATTTTATTTATTTAAGGTCTATTGTCTGTAGTCTGATTGTCTTATTATATCCGAACTAATATTATAAATTCGAATGTGAGTTTATTTGTTACGCTTTCACCCTTTAATTACTCGACCGATCGTCATAAAATTTCATATACATGTTGTCAAGTGTACAGGAAAGAATATATGGTACCTTTTATCCAGGAAAAAGTACCATTTCCGAGGGATAAAAACTTGACATAAGCTACGCGATATCTACGCGAGCGAATCCACTGGCAAAATCTAGTAATCAATAAGGTTAAATCATGTAAATACATTTCTAGTGCTCTAGCTTTTACAGACAAGCACATCATACTTTTGAAAGGTCATGTTTAATTTCAATACTGTCCGTAGAGCAACGAGCATAGTAGATGGTAAAATCGATAACACAATACACAAAATGATGATATATCACTTTTTTTAATTCACTGACAATATTTTCTTTTTGTATAGTAAAGTTTGTTAATGTTTTGAACTAAAGTCCTACGCTAAATATAAGCTCTGTATCTTGGGCACTTAATACATAGAAGCCGTGTTCACAAAGACTTATACCACTTTTTATCATACGTAGGAAGCGATCCTTGTACACGCGATGTTCGAGTTTTGTTATTGGCAAAACAACCATTCTTAATAGCCCTACGTTTTACTTATACCTGCCAGTGAAACCACTAAATAACTACTAATATTTATAATCTATTTCTATGCTACCTATTTGGACTAGGCAATTTTTACTATTCTTTTTCTTGAACCATTTTTACCATTATTATTAGACTTTATTAGTACTACGGGTGATTTTTACTTTTTCACATTAGTGAAGGTATTAAAGAATATGTTACTGATAGATTGTGTTGCTTTATAGACTTTTTAGAGTTCAATACTTCTAATTTATGAAATTATTTTGTTGTGTATGACTAGTTCGGATTACCAGGTGTATATTTCTAAAAGTATTACATATATGCTACACATATTTTACCAGAAGTGTTGGATACAGTGTCAGATTTTATGTTACTGAATATTTGCTAACGGAATAATCCAATAACACAAAATCGAAACAATGATCTCAAAATTACCTGCGATCATTAGACTAAGTGCTAAGGGATCAACAGAGCAGCAAATAATACTTACAATACAAAATACAATATTATAGAAATAATTGGAATCAACGAAAGACTGGCACAGTATAATTAATGTCAACGCAAAGACTGGCATATATGCGGAGATTTTTGGAATTCTGTTTCTCAAATATCTACATAACAACCACACCGAAATTAAATGGAATGAAATTTATTTTGCTTGTAAGTAATTTTATTATGTAATGTATCATATCATTGCAGTAGGTATACATGGTACCTACAATCTAAGTCTCAAATACTTTGTTGAAAAAGTTAATCTCTGAGCAGATATATAAACGTAATTTTATACGTACATATATGTATGGAACCTTTGCAGCCTGATTCCCAATCACGTTTACTCAAAACTTTTTATAACAAAAGACTTACCTGCCAAACTAATTGAGGCACGAAACCCACATTGAACCGTAATGGAGTTTTAATTGATTGATTGATTATATATGTCACAAAAGGAGTCACAGTGACTCAGAGCTTCTAAGTTCTTTCTTTGTTAGAATATCGATGAATCACGTTCTAGTAAACTGTTAATAAAATAAAGTACATTGGGTTTCTATTTAGTATTTATTAGTCAACTTCTTAGAACTATAACATGTCATAGAAATAGAAGGTTACTTTTTATTTTTTTATTGCCATTTGTGACAGACGAGCAAGTGGCCCTCCTGATGGAAAGTGGTAACTGCTGCTTGTGGACTTCAGTAATGTTAGGACCACGATACAGCAAAGCCACTGCCTATCGTGAAAGAAGAACTCTCTTTAAACCTCGTTTGAAGAAGGACATAATATCATAGCGCTCGGGAAACACCGAAGCAGGCAGTTCATTCCAGAGCTTGCACGTACGTGGGAGAAATGATCGGTGAAAGCGTACCGTCTTGGATTTGAACGCTTCCAGGTGATATGAATGAAACCTGCTTCGCTGTCGAATGGTACGGAGATAGAAAGGGGCCGCTGGTACCAAATCAAACATTTCTTCAGAGCACTCCCCGTGTATATCAAAAGGTAAACAATTACAAAGGTAGTAATTGAAAATAAGTCAGGCTGATCATTTTTTAGGGTTCCATAGCCAAATGACAAAAAACGTAACCCTTATGGATTCGTCATGTCTGTCTGTCTGTCTGTCCGTCCGCATGTCACGCTGTGCGTCTGTTGTGCGAGAGACACTTCCAAAGTGGTAAAATGTGTCCCCCCCTTGTAACTTCTAAAATAAGAGAATGATAAAACTAAAAAAAATATATGATGTACATTACCATGTAAACTTCCACCGAAAATTAGTTTGAACGAGATCTAGTAAGTAGTTTTTTTTAATAAGTCATAAATCGTAAACCGCAATTTACAATCAATGTTACAACGAACTACAAGAACTTTTATATTATGTTACTTGCTGCTACGGAACCCTTCATGGGCGAGTCCGACTCGCACTTGGCCGTTTTTTTTAAAGCAACTTAACAAACGTTGGACATTATAATCTATAGCGATTATAGTTTGTTTTGGAAATAAAATGTAAGCCAACTACTGGATAAGTTTTGACCTGATATGTGTGGCTGTTTTTGCCTAAAAGTGTAAGTTACTTACACGAAAAAAATTTATTCTGCATGGATGGCGTAGAGGTTTGAGTGATCGCTTCGCCTATACTACTGCGCCGAGTGTTATTGGTTCGAATCTCACACGGGACAAAAAATTGTGTGATTCACAAATGATTGTTCTAAGTCAGGATGTTCTTTGTGTCCGTTGTTTGTATGTTTTTAAAGTCCCCCGCGACACAAGAATTATTCCTAGTGAGAGCGATGTCTGGAATTCAAAAAAATAAACTGTATAAAATCTGGCCTTATGAACTCTTTTTTGACAAAAAGTTAACTATTAAAGAGAATTAGTAAAGTAAGTCACATAATTATGTACACAAAAATAAATTATTGTGTAAACTATATTATGCAAAAATTATGCTGAATATTGCGAACAGCAATCAAAAGTTGCCTTTTTTAGTTAATGTGACGAACGGAGTAGATAAAATGTCGGCGAGCGACTAAAAGTGCTGCCATTTTATTTCGTTGTATCAAATACAGTCGTATTCTGAAGCACTTTAGGTTGAATTTAAATTGTTACTGAATTAGTCTCTTCGCCGCCACTCCGTCCGTCAGCGCTGACCCTTATGATACCCGTGACGTGTATAATTTATATTCACCTACTTTGTTAACTGTTATCCTTTTTACGGTCAGGGCATTAACCTATTAGTACTGTCCGAAAATTCGCGTAGGCGTCAAAATTTTAATGTGGCAGAACAATCATACGGGTTTAATTAAATAATGGGACGAATTAAAACCGTTTTGCAATAAGTCGAGGGTCATTACGACGTACTTTTCTATTACTGCTAGCTTAACTCTGCCATGCCTCGCTGTGAATTACCGTGATGTTGAATACTAGTTGATGCCCGTGGTTTCCCCTAGGTTTATAGTCACTGCTCCGCTCTTGCAAATCGTAACGTTATGTTATATAACCTATGTTTCTCTAAATAAAGTAGGTAGTATTTATCTGTTCCTCAATTTTTTGCCTTTGTTCCACCAAAAATACTAATTGCACAACAAAATATGCTTACTAAAATATTTTAAAGTGATCAAACTATTTTTGGGTGGGTTTAAGAAGGAACGTAACATAACCTAACCCTTCCGAGACGGAATGCAGTGATTTGAAGCGTAGGTATAGGGGCTCGTTATGATATATTTTAGTAAGCATATTTTGCTGTGCAATTAGTATTTTTGGTGGTCATTTTATTTAATCCCGTAGTAAAGTAGTTTTTAAGTTTATTCAATACCAGCTTTTGCCTGCGGCTTTGCTCGCGTAAAAGTAGGTTAGGTTAGGTTATGTTAGAAACAGTACTTTTTTTAAATAATATATATCCTGTTTCTCAATGATAAAATAGCTATATAAAGGCAAAAAAAAAAAGTTATTTTTGAGTTAAATCCTTGCAAATAAACAAAAAATAAAATCTTGTCTCTTTATATTATTAGTATAGACAAATAATGGACAATTAAAAGGCAAAATTTCGGCAAAATTTCGTTTTAAATGCTGAATCATAGGTGTTGAAACACCGCAATTATTCTATAATTGTTGACACGATTGAAACCAGAATACAAGACACGCTGACATCAATGCAATCATCTGTGGGTAATGTGTGAATTATTGAAGTGAAAACTTCTTTAGCGGCATTGTGCACTTTTTTGTGATGGGTAAAAAATGTTAAACTCGCGTCAGGACACGTGACCTGATCGAAAATTCGTAAGACGGAGGGAGAATTGTCATGTTTGTGTACGATAGCGCAATAAATGAATATTGTATTTTATCACATAAATGATAGTACTTTTATACTGATAATTAAAGCAATTCGTGCAAAATTATTCCCTAACCATTTCAAAATATAAAAAATGCACAACGTTAATATTCAAGTTTTCACTTCTGCCGGCACTCCTGGAGTGCAACCAGTTGATTTTTTTTAAATTTATTTAACTGGCGATGATCTCTGTGTTGTCAGACCATTTATAAGTACTAAAACAATGTATACCTAGGGTCGGAATATAATCTGTACTACAGTTGCGCATACTTTTATTAATTTTTTATTTATTAAAAATGACAAGGAATAATTTCTTTATCGCGGGGATTTACAAACATTCAAACAACGGACACAAGGACATCCAGACTAGGAATAACCATTCGTGGATCACATGAATTTTTGTCCCGTGTGGGATTCGAACCCGCAACACTCGGCACAGTGTCAGTGGCGAGGCAACCACTTAAGCCACTACGCCATCCGTGCAGCCGAATTGATTCACGATTGAAAAATAATACCAACGGGATGGATGTAAAAACCTAGGATTCAACTTCTTCGTCTTCATGTGACCTTGTGACCCCTATATCTCGGCGGTCTTTTGACCCCTAGGGCCCATATTCAAACTCGACCGAAGGATGACCCCAAGGTGTCTGCACACCAAGTGACAAGTCAATTTTTTTCCATTTAAAATATGTGACTCCTATATCTCGGGGGTCTTTTGATCCCCAGGGCCCATATTCAAACTCGACTGAGGGATTACCCCAAGGTGTCTGCACACCACGTTACAAGTCAATCGGTCCAGTGGTTCCGGAGCTATGCCTGTCACTAACAGACAGACACACAGACCCACGAAGTGTTTTCATTAACCTCTTCGAAGAATACTCAGAGGTTAATAAAAGAACTGAACACAAGAGGTCTTTAGAACCGTTTTGCAATAAGCCGAGGGCCATTACGTCATAGTAATATTATATCGTAGTATTATTGCCATATTGCTAGCTGACTGAGCTCAATTAGGACCGTCTTAGTTGCCCCGGTATCGGCAATAATCCATATAACCAATATACCGGTATAACACATAGGTAAACTAATGAAATACATTGTATTAATTGTACGACCTTATTGATTTAGTAGACACAAACCGACAATTTCACAACTATGTTATCCTAACTAATCCTATCCTAACTAATATTATAAAAGCGAAAATGAGTTTGTTTGTTACCTTTTCACGCCTAAACCACTGAACCGATCATCCTTAAATTTTGCATATACGTTGACAGGTATACAGAAACTGACATAGGCTAACTTTCATCCCGAAAAAAATTACTGTTCCCGAGGAAAACAATAATATCGTTCTTATGATAATAGATGGCGCCACGTGTCTTTCGAATCATGATTGAATTATATTATTACAAGCAGAATACAACCCGAATTGATTGTCAAATTCTAAATTAACGCAAGCGAAGCCGCGGGCAAAAGCTAGTTTAATATATATGCGAATGTGAGTTTGTTTGTTACACTTTCACACATTATCTACGCGACCGATCATAATGAAATTTCGCATACACTTTTTCAGGGCTACAGAATGGGACATAGACTATCTTTCATCCAGAAAAAAGTATAGAAATTTATTGACAAAATTTACGAGGAAAGCCAGAGCAGCGATAGCTCAGTGGGGAGACCAACAGACTGCAATGCAGAGGGTCTCGGGTTTGAACCCACGTCGCGCACCTCTGACTTTCGGAAGTTATATGACTTTCCGAAATTATGTGCGTATTGATTGACAATTATCGCCTGCTCCGTGCCTTGGAGAGCACGTTAAGCTGTCGGTCCCGGCTGCCATGAACATCTATGGCAGTCGTTATTGGGAGAGTGTCGACACAAAAGATCACACTGGGTCGAAGTGTCGCCGGTCTGCACTGACTGGCCCCCACATAAGATAAGATAAGATACGAGCAAAGCCGCGGACGAAATCTAGTATTTAAATATATAAATTTCACTTCGAAATTATCATCGTTTTAGAAGACGCACAATCACAGCTAAATAAACATATCAAGCAACGCCCCGTGTAATCATTTTTAATAAAATTATAGAATCTTTATGCCCACGTATCCGTCAAGCTATTTACCAACATCATTACGTATCAGTCTTGTCCACGTGCTATATGATTACAAAGTCGGAACAATATTGTCCCGTAAATCATGTGTCCCCTTGAACGTGTATTAGGACGGCTGCTTATCCTTCCCGGACACGGTCAACGAGCGCTAACTATAATTGACCACCTGTCTGGAAAGATATCTAACCATACACCTGGTTGGACAGCTGTCTGGATTATTCCTCTATTTTCTTGAATCGTATGCATCAGGTGATGAAATTGCGTGACCGTATTTAAGTGACGTATTATATTTAGATAATGAACAGCGTAAATTCTATAGTCTTCAGTAATGCTTCGTAATATTGAAAATGATAATATATTGTATACTTATCGTTTATCGATAGTGATCGATGTATTAGCAAAGATTTTTATATTTCTTTAGAAATAACCATCGTTATGAGTGAGCCGTAAGCTATAAACGTCGAGGCTATAGATTAAGTCTAGGTCAAGGTTTGAATTTGTCTGGAAAATGGAAATATTCATGCACAATCACAAAAATGAAAATACGTTATTCGATAGATAGATATTAATTTTTTTTTTAGAATTTGTATAATAATCTATAGGTACTAATCTATATAACATCATAAATAGGAAAGATTTGTTTTTTGTTTGTTTAATTTAACTCAAAAACTACTCGATCGATTTTAAACATACTTTCACCATTAGAAAGATATTTTATTATTATCATCGAGTAACAAAGGCTATATTTTACTTAAAAAAAGTCCTGTTACTAGCATAACATAACCTATTTTCTGGCGAGCAAAACCACGGGCAAAAGCTAGACACTAAATATAAAATTAAAAATAACATTTTGAATGCCATGTAGCATACACAATAGAAAATTTGATATGACAATATAAAAAGAAATACTGCGATCGTATTGTTCGCAGTGAGTTATGACCGCCATGACGTTCAAAGTGTTAAAAAAAAATAACCAATGTAAGTTTTTTTTTCGCAATGGAAAGTTGCATCAGCTTGCAAAATGCATGGATTTATAGGTAATTAGATACATGACTTTGTAATTTAGCTATGTTTAAACTTTTTAATATGAAATGTTTTATACAATAAAACATTTCATATTAAAAAGTTTCAAGTGTTTGCGGAATAATTCTGTTAGACATTCGATGTTCAACTATCAGTTACTGCGTACAACGATAAACTCACTAAGTGGCCCAGTGCATGCTGCATTGTTAAATTTGCCCCGGAGTGAGGTTTAATCTATTGAGTCTGATTGGCATTGAACCATTTGTGCCAGTAGTTGAGCATTTAGTCAAGTTGCCGGTGTCCCACTAATTTGAAGAGGTATAAGGAAAAATTGGTAAGTAGGTAATAAACTACGTCAATTTAACTGGACATAGTAAGATTAATAAGTTGATGATGATAAGATATTGTGATATCTAACAAAAAGAAAAAGAGCTAAAAAAAGCAGGATAAGAGCAAATACAAGTGAACTACTTTAGCAGATAAAGGCAGATATAAATGAGGAAAGGTACCATAAGTCTTAGGTCCTAGAAATCTTTTTTTTCTTTTTATCGTGGGGGAATGCATTGACGCATACCTCTCCGCTGAAAAAGGGAGCGGAGAGGTTATGTCGGGCTCACCCGGGAAAAGATGGAACGTCCCGGGTACTACCGACTAAACCCACCACGATGTGCCAACTCGCTGCCTTGAATGGTGGGTGGGTCGCTGGAACTGAAACTACATCAGCGACCCACCCAGCAGTGTCCAACACAGGTCCTAGACATCCTGCTACAACTAGCATCGGAAATCATTAACTTATTTGCTTTCCAAAAGCCGGATGTAGTGATCAAATTTCATGCTTAATTTGCACTTAAAAGCTAAGTAATCATCTAATTCAGAAAACTACGAAGAAGCTTATGGATTTTGGAAGTGATCAATCAGTCATCTGGCATCATCCTTATCAGTCAGTAAGTGTATACACAAATGCCAAAAATAATAAATTTAATTTAAATCATTCAATTCTTTATACTCCTTGTCTAGCTTTTATTAAACTCTATTATATTATTACATCGATAGTCCAGGGGAGACCGTTGGACTGCCACGCAGAGGTCTCAAGTTCGAGCCCAAAGCACGCACCTCTGAAGTTACGTGCTTATAATTTAGTTAATTAACGTTTCCTTTGACGGTGAGGGAAAACGTAGTGAAACCTGTCTGAGAGTTCTCCATAATGTTCTCGAATACATATGTGAAGTCTATCAACTCGCACTGGGTCAGTGTAGTGGACTATTGTCTAATACTTATCACACTGGCAAGAGGCCCGAGCGCAATAGTGGCACAGATTTTATTCAGGGCTGATATTATTATTAAAACATTAACCATAATTATCAATTCTAAGAACTTTTAAATAGCATGAGACAACCAAACATAACTATTTGTAAATAAAGTCTGGAGAATGTGTTTATCACATGAAACTATATATGTACAAATGTACATAGACTCATGTAGACATAGCGAGGGATTCGATAATTACCGCCCATGGGAATATCACGAAGATACTGTTGCAGGAGTGAAATATACTCAGTATGATATCGATGGGCAGAGATTCTAAGAAGATGTTGAATATGTATAAGAAATTGGGCTACGTATTTATGAGTAAATAGTAGATAGCGATACCTACAACACGTGTAGGAATACTATTGGAGCTTTTATCCTAACTAATATTATAAAAGCGAAAATGAGTTTGTTTGTTACTTTTCCACGTCTAAAGCACTGAACCGATCATCCTGAAATTTTGCATATACGTTGACAGGTGTACAGAAACGGACATAGGCTACCTTTCATCCCGAAAAAAATTACTGTTCCCGAGGAAAACAACAATAATGTTCTTATGATAAGAGATGGCGCCACGTGTCTTTCGAATCATGATTGAATTATATTATTACAAGCAGAGTACAACCTGAATTGATTATCAAATTCTAAATCAACGCAAGCGAAGCCGTGGGCAAAAGCTAGTACATAAATACATAGAAGAAAGTAGGACTTACTTGAGTCGCAGCCTTAATTCTTAGAATTTTCTGGATAGGCTGTTCCTAAACAGCGTAACCAGGCAAGTGCATGCGAATAGTAGATTTGTGTCCCAATAGCGAAGTTATTGGGGCGGGAAATAAAATTTTGCCTTGAATAGATTACCGAACGGTTTTTATATACGTAATATAATTACGTATATAAAAACCGTTCGGTAATGAATTATATTGAATCCTTATATATGATAACATACAATTAAGAAACATATGTATACAACTGTTCAGGCACATAGAGTTCTTTTAGAAGACACTTCCTAAGACTAGGAGGACATACCTTGCACTAATAGCGCAGTGTTTTCATTTTTGGAGAATTTACAACTCATGAGTGCAATCTCTATTTTTGAAAGTATGCAAAGTATCTGTGTACCTTTAGTCGAGTCATTTACTACCTAACAGTATAAACAATATTGTTATAAATACTAATCTAAGATAGTTCTGTAATGTATTAAGCTATGAAGGTCATGCGAAATGTTTTTATTTTAATCAGATATCATGTTACAGACGCACCAGAGAATAATATACCCTAAGGGAGTATTGGTATGATGTTAGTTATTCGTGTGAATTTGTAATAAAGTCCGTAACGAACAGACATGATCAATAATAATATTTGACTTTGTGGATATGAAACTCGAATAGATATATAATCAACAAAGCACTATGTAAAAATACTATTTGTTTGTATAAAAGTAGCAGACGCTTTGTAATAGAAACAACTGTACCTACTTAATATATTTTGTACAAATATAGGCTTTATACCATTCATTTTCAACTCCTTGCCCAAGTGTATAGTGAACTTACCAAATAAGAACTTTTGTGGTGCTTTGCGGGAATGACTAATACAGGAAAACTTTTATTCCATCAAGGACTTTTTAGGTAATAGTTCTTGTCGTTTCTGCACCTATTAAGAGACATTGACATTACATAATATTATGACTTTTATTTTAATTTAATTTTTATTTGCTTTTTCTACCAACTTAATCTAATTTCATTTTATTTTGACATGAAAAGGAGAATTCTATTAAAACATTATATTGTTTATTGAAACAATGAAATGATTGAAGGTAAATCTATTTTTCATAATTAGATAATAGATATGTCATTTGATAGTTTTTAATTCACATATATTTTTGAATAGTATATAGGAATAGAATATTATTATTATATTTATTGTTCCTGTATTACGGGTGAATGTGTATTGGTCTAATTTATATGTAACATCTTTGTGTACCACATTTCAAGGAAATAAATAAATAATAATAATAATTATCTATATATTAATACGTGAAGCAAAAACTTTGTACCCCTTTTTACGAAAATTGCGCGGACGGAGGAGTATGAAATTTGGCATAGTTAAAGTTTATACGAAGAAGGAGTGACAAATCCTAAGATTTTTATAAAATATGCATTAGAAATACATTAAATTAATGAAAAAACACTACACGCACACAACCATGAATTTGACACACGCAGTCGAAACGCCTAACTATGGTTACATATATCAATATATAATGACATAATATATCAGTACCTGCAATATATTACAGGCAAACTTTGGTCGAATTTCGAGCACTAGGCGACCGCTAGTTATTATAAATACGTAAGTATGTCTTTAATTTGTAGCGACGAAAATTCGGACGGAAGAGCCTACTACTGCAGAAACAAAACACAAGATTGGTTGAATACTATTCCATGTAGTGCTAGAACCTAGCTAGGTACTTTCTCGGTCTAGCTATCCCAATTAAAACGGAATTTCAGATTAAATAAATTATTCTTCTGAGCCTTACATGACAAAATTTGTACGACATGAAGGAAACAGCCTTTACCTCTAATTTTGTCATGTAATCTTTATGATTGATTTTCAAAGAATTCAACAACCTTATCTTCATTCCTTGGAAGTATTAGGTTCCTGCCACATAATCTCATAGAGCCGGCATCCAATGTTTACATGGACCTACGATAATACGTCCGTAGTAATTACTACTACCGGTAATCCGCAGTCGTAACGTCTGTCATAGACACTTGCGTAACAGCCGGCATGACGAAATCGGGTATTACCGATGTCAACTTCAAAAATAATTGAAAACGGTGAATGCTGTGATGATTATCTTATTTCGATATTACAATATAGATCAACTTTAATAATATATTTTACGAATTAAGTCAATGTAATACCGACAACAATTGCCACGAATTCATAAAATGTCACTGTTTCGTGAACATAATCTACCTACTTAACAGCTAAAAATGAAGGCAGCAAGTACAAATTTTAAATTTGGACAATATCACATTTTCGTTAAAATACTTTTTTATATTTGAAGGTTTTTAGGTATTAGTTCATTACAGCGATAGCTCAGTGGCGAGACCAATAGACTGCAATGCAGGGGGTCTCGGGTTCGAACCCACGTCGCGCACCTCTGACTATCAGAAGTTATATGACTTTTCGAAATTATGTGCGTATTGATTGACAATTATCGCCTGCTCCGTGCCTCGGAGAGCACGTCGAGCCGTCGGTCCCGGCTGCCATGAACATCTATGGCAGTCGTTATTGGGAAGTCAGTGCCCTCTAATATCCTGACACTAGTCTAGCCTTAGGGTATCGTTAGCCTTCGGGTTGCGGAGGTCAGATGGCTATCGCTCCGTGTAAAAACTGATATCCATTCAAATCCGGTTAGACTAGAAAGCCGACCCCAAGTGACTTGGGAATAATAAAGGCTAGGGAGAAGAAGTTCATTATTGAGTTTGGTTTTGGGTAATTTATTAAATTTTCAAACTAGCCGCTTAAGAGTATTTGCATATTATAAAGATATAATTATCATGCAAGGTTTTAAGGTTAAATGACCGCTCGCGCGCCCCTTCATATTCAGTTATGTTTAGGTTCCAAAATAGAAGGGCAGTCTATCAGACAAAGTTGAATATACTGCACAGTTCCTAAAATTTTTCGGATATAATGCCTTTGGGTCATGGAAGCCACCGAAAAATTTATAAGTAAAGTAGCTTGCTTATTTCTTTTCTCCGTAGGTGGTAAGTAACTTTTAACGAAGATCAAAATTTAAAACTTCTGGTGAAAATTTTTCTAAGTACATTCTTTTAGTTTAAAATGTTAAGTACAGTACTTTGAAAAAGGATTTTAAAGCCTGCTGACAAGCACGTAGAAAACCCATTAGCTTTTTACGAGCACCTAAGTTAGGTATACTCAAACTGTTTTTACAAAATAACTGCGCATGTTTTATTACTCTTAGGAAAGGGAACTAATTCTAAAAATTCATTCAAAATCGTTTACTGTAAAATGATACCAACGAATGATTGATTATTGATTTTTCTTTTGACTAAAGAACTAAGAATTTTATCAAGTTTTGTAATAGATGTTATTCTAAGTTGCATAAAGTGTACAGAAATGAGTAATGAATAATAATTTAAATGTAATATTTATTCAATAAAATGCTAATAACGGTTCATAACGAAAAAAAAATGCATGCACGTTAAAATATACAACACTCACATACATACTGGTATACACACGAGCACACACCCTCATTCACCCATACACAGCCTCACACACCGTCACACTCAGACACGATAACATTATGATATAATATGAGCCAATGGAATAATCGTTTAAAATTACATATAGATTTACATGTTTACTCTTGCTTGTAATAATTATTTTTATATTGTGTTCTTCGTAAATTGGCGTACTGTCTTATTTATAATTTTATTAATATTGATTGTCAGCTGTGAAGACCTTAATGAAATAAAAAAAGCAACGGTTTGCACTCCGGGAGTGCCGGCAGGAGCGAAAACTTGAATATTAACGTTGTGCATTTTTGATATTTTGAAATGGTTAGGGCATAATTTTGCACGAATTGCTTTAATTATCATTATAAAAGTACTATCATTTATGTGGTAAAATAAAATATTCATTTATTGCGCTATCGTACACAAACATGACAATTCTCCCTCCGTCTTACGAATTTTCGATCAGGTCACGTGTCCTGACGCGAGTGCACAACGCCGCTAAAGAAGTTTTCACTTCAATAAAATAAAAAAAAATTTGCTATGCTTTGAGAGCATAACAATTGACGTGAAACATCTATAGCCGCACGTAAAACCGATTGCTGGCGTGGCGACGACGCGTCGCCACGCTATATGATAGTATTTTACTCTATGCCATATTAGTTCCTGTCCTAATCTATGCTTTTGTGCATAATTATTACTTGTACAAAATAATTTCGATGTTTCACATCTGCTAGGCGTCCCGTGACGGCTCACAATTTTTGTTAGTTGCTGCGTTGATGCCTACTGCTTGCCCAGTGCAAGTCTAGTGGTTTCTGGTTAACATAACATATACTCGCTTGCATAACTAGAAGTATAACTTGCGTTCCCAAGACTAGGAAAAATGAAATAAAGATATGATAAAAGGCTATGGAAAAGGTATGCGTCTGATCCTGTGGAGTGAGTACTCAAACTTTTAACACAAACTATTAACAACAAATTTTAGGAGTTAGTACATAAAGAACAAAGTAAGTTTGAAGAATATGTATTTCAAGTTTCTGGTAGTTTAGTACCTATGCAAAGTATCTGACAAAGTTGATATTAAGTTTAGTCTTATACAAAATTGTGTATTATCAGAGCATGAATGAAACTTCAAATATGTTAGGTTAGGTTAGATTTTCTTTGAATTGAGATAACTAGTTATGAAATAAAACAATGATAAAGACGTAAGTGAAGAATAGTAATAAAGGTCTAAAGGACAAATTGATTTTCAATTCTGTATTTTCAACAGAATTAAACAAATCAAATCAAATCAAATCAAATCAAATGTTTATTTGTAGAGCATAGGTAATATACAAAGTGTACATAATAAAATATAAGTTCGCCATGTCTAGCCGATAGCGGCATACAAATATTAATTATATATAATGTCCTTACAACTAAATAAAAAAAATAAGTATCACAATATTAAATGATTTACATGCACATAATTACATTATTATTAAATTGAAAAAATGTTAAAATATTACTAATATTATTAAAGCACATATTTATCTACAATTTATTTGAATATTTATTTAAATTATCATCGGTTAGGTATTCTTGTACTGAGTAATATGCCTTCTGTGTCAGGAATTTCAGCAGCGATTTTTTAAATTCATTTAACTCATTTTTTTCTCTGATGCACCTGGGTATTTTATTATATATTTTGGGTGCCATACCTACAATGCTTTTGTCATAAAGGGCAGTCTTGTGTGAGTAGGAGCAAATGTCCATATTACGGCGTTTAGATTCTACAGCTTTGAATGTTTCCGAATTAGTTTTTACGAACAAAGCTATCTCATAAATATATAAGCAAGGCATGGTAAGTAAATTAAATTTTCTAAAATATGGTAGGCAACTGTCAGTTGATTTTAATTTAAAAACTGATCTAAGGCATTTCTTTTGCGCTTTGAAAGCGACGAGTCTATCAGTGGAATTTCCCCAGTACATAATGCCGAACCGTAGTGTAGAAACTACATATGCATTGTACGCTACTAGAACGACAGACTCATTTACTATTTTTGATAAATTGTATAGGGCATATGCATATTGATTTAACTTTTTGGCAACAGTTTGAATATGGGATTTCCATGATAGGTGATTGTCTAAATGTAATCCTAGAAAAGTAGCAGTATTCGTTTCAGCGATCCTTTTATTTTCGTAAGTAATTTTAAGTTGCACTTGATTTTTTCGCTGATAAAATAACATTATTTTGGTTTTTTCTAAGTTTACTTTCAATTTATTTATTTCTAACCAGTTTATTATGGATTTAAGGGAACTATTAATATCATTTTCGAAAGTATGTATGTTTTCACATGGGACTATGACAGTGCTATCATCTGCAAAAAGGACGGTTTGATGTTTAATACATTTTGGTAAATCATTTATGTATACAATGAATAGCAAGGGCCCGAGGACACTTCCTTGGGGAACTCCACATGTAACATATCTAGTCGACGACGTATAGGTATCTTCTACTTTTGTTTTTGGGCAAACCTTTTTTAAGACAGTGACTTGCTTTCTGTCAGATAAGTAGGATTTAATTAATTTTAATACATTGCCCCTTACGCCATAACCTTCTAACTTACGTAGTAATAATTCATGGTCTACATGATCAAATGCCTTTAACATATCCATTAGTATGGCTGCGATTGGTGTTTTTTTGTCAATATTTACTATGATTTTTAAGAGTAATTCAAAGACTGCCTTATTAATTGTTTTATTTTTACGAAAACCATATTGCTCTTTAGTTAGTATATTTTGTGATTCAAAGAAAGAATATAAAGACCTGTTTATGACGTTTTCGAATACTTTAGACAGTACTGGGATTAGAGCTATTGGACGGTAATTTTGAACAGCTGTTTTATCACCTTTTTTATGCAACGGTTTTATTATTGTCAATTTTAATTTACTTGGAAAGTGACCGTTTTCTATACACAAGTTAATTATATGATTCAGTACGGGTGCTATAATATTTGATACTAGTTTTAGTATTTTTGTACAAATACCGTCGTAACCTGTACTATTTGTATTTTTTAATTAATTTATAATTTCATATAATTCTCGAGGATCAGTAGGTGCCATAAACAACGATTTAGGGTAATAGGTTTGGCTTGGGAAGCTATTGCTATTTTTATTACAAGACGATTGCTTTACTGAATCTATATAGTAGTCATTAAAAGCCGTAGTGATTTCTGTGGGATCATGAGCTATTTTACCATTAATATTTATTTTATTCAAAGGTTCTGAAGGAAAGTTTGTTTTGCAATTATTGATTACGTTCCACGTAGCTTTACTTTTATTTTCAGCATTATTTATTTGATAATTATTTTGTGCTTTTTGAGTTAAGTATATAATTTTTTTAAGTCGTTTTGTGTATTGTTTTAGTAGTAACTTATTATCATGAGTAGGAGATCGCCTATATTGCCAAAGTATATCTCTTTTTCGTTTACTGCAGGTTCGGATACCTTTAGACAGCCACTTGGGAGTTTTTTTAATAGAAATCTTTTTTCTTAAAAAAGGAAAACATAGATCATAGAATAATTGGAACGTATCGTGAAATAAATTGAAAGCTGCCTCAGGGACTGTACTTTTGTAGATTTCGTCAAAACTAAGATTACGCATGCAGTCTAGAAATTTAGCTTTGTTTTCGGCACAGTAGTCACGATTTCTTACATACCAGTATTTAATGGAACACGTCTTTTTTACCGAGCATCTGAAGAACTGAGCCGTATGATCAGACAAATCAAAGTCAAGAACTTCACCACGGCTACCTTTAACATTGTGCATAATATTATCAATACATGTGCCACTAGATATACGAGTAGGCTGCTTTATACTCGGTCTAATATTATAATTTAGAAGCAAATATTCGAACTCTGTAGCCAATCTCGTGTTTTGAAGAATATCGTTGTTAAAATCACCGCATATTACAATTTTTTTATCACCATGTCGAAATAGTGTTAACATACGATCTAGTTTGTCAAAGAAAACTGCTGTTACATCTTTACTATGTTTTGGAGGTCTATAAATACAAATAACCACCAGCCGATGATCTGTTAGTTCAACGGCACTACATTCTATGACATCTGAGACACAGAATTTGTTGACATCTATGATTTTATATTCATGGATAGGATTAATTAATATACACGTATCCCCGTTCCTTGTGCTTCGTGACGAAAATGTTGCTATTTTATAGTTAGGTAAATTTAGTTGCGTGGTGTCGTCTGCTTTCATATTGTGCTCTGTGATACAGATGAGATCAACCACCTTTCCTTGTTGTAGGAGTTCATTAAGGTGAATGCTCAATTGGCCTGATTTTCCTATCAGCCCATTAATGTTCTGGTGTAAGATAAATATGTGCTTATACACGAAAAAAATCTTTATGTTTGTTATCAACTTTTACATGATACGTTGACTGAGAATCATTACTATTATTCGTAGGAGTATATTGTGGATTAGAACCAAGACAATATTCTTTATTTGTGGATTGATCCTTTGTGTATCGATCCCTATGTATATTACATGGTGTTAATTCTACATTATAGTCAATATCTTTCATCAACAACATTACATTTTCAAAAATTGATTTTATACCTCTGTTATTTACTCTACCCGAGTGCTTATAAAACATATTGAAATCTACTGTTAAATCTGAATTAGAATCTATATAATAAGCATGCTGATGGCTAATTAAATCTAGGTATAACAAATTATTAAATGATTCTATTTGCCAGTTATATAAAGGATAACCAAGTTTGTAGGTGGGAAAACAAATAATTACATTTGTATGTGTTATGTTCTGTAGTATCTTTCGAACGTAAAAAACAATTTCAAAATAGTCTTTTGTTATTCTAAAGTCTTCCGCACCTATTAAGATAATGCAAAAGTCTCTCAAATTAAAATCACATAACTTAGTTTCCAAGCCACAAAGAAGTTGTTTGGTGTCTCCATTGGTTTTCAGGTAATGACAGATTTCGTAGTCATGATTAACAACGCTTTGAGCTACTGCTAAGACTTTGTTTTTTCTGTCCGTGCTCAACAAACATATTTTACTCTTGGTTGAAGACGGTGGCGGCACCCGCTGAGTGGTGGAAACGATGGAATACTAATGACACAACCTTGAAAAGTTGATTTATTTAAAACTTTATGTACAAAATAGTACATCGGCGGACACAGGCATTATCTACCAGTCAACCATTGGGTGATGCAGAGATAAAAAGTAGTAAGTGCATACATTAGCATGAAATATACACTTACATACTCAAACACACACACACACACGCACACACACGAATTGAATCATACTAAATTTATAACAAGTGCTGTTGGTTAAAATATATATAAAACATTTATTTACAATAATGCTTAATTTTGTTTGTTAACTTCTTTAACTGTACAGTAACTGTAAGGCGCTGACACCTGTAATACAGTGAATTTCACTAGCACTGGTGCCATCGTTACAAACTAAATCGTGTTTCTCTGGATCAGTTATAAATATTATTGTATGTGTATTTTCATACCTTTACGAAATAAAGTTATTATTATTATTATATAGGTACTAAAAAACATCATAATATATTATATTATATAATATATACCAATAAACATATTATATAATCTAAATAAAATATATACAAATATACATACGTATTATATTATTGATAAGATGAATCTGATAAACTGTCAAGGAGGATGATATAAGATAATAGAAGGTTCGTTCTTCTCTTCTAATTTTGCCGTGCCCGACGGGGTCCATAAATTGTTCTCTCCACATTTATAAGACCTGTTAAAACATTATGGAGTGCAATAAACGAATTGAATTGAATTGAGGAGAGCACGTACTTTGACGTTGAAAGTGTAACGGTTTGTGGACATCCTGACTTCATGAGGGAGCGCATTCCATAGTAAAACGGACTGGACGAAGAAGGAAGAATGTAGAAAACCAGATGTATGGGAGGGACAAAGTAAAAGGAGGTTATTGCAAGAACGAAGATTTCTATCATGATTTGCACATACATATTGGAAGCGCCAGGTTAAATATTATAAGTGGGTGCATTTTTACTAGAGAAAATAATTTTTGCGACTGCAAGAAAATTGCTGTCGTGCTGTTTTGCACATGTATAGTAAATCCATTAATATTTTATACATATGACTAAATTTATGATATTATAAGTACCTACCGTTTAGGTACACGATGACTAGAAATAAAACATCGTGTCAGTATATATAATATCTATGCAATTATTTAAATGTCCGTTTTAATACTTTATTACATGACTGCTGACCATGAGGGTTCTCAGAGCAGCGATAGCTCAGTGGGGAGACCAACAGACTGCAATTCAGAGGGTCTTGGGTTCGAACCCACGTCGCGAACCTCTGACTTTCGGAAGTTATATGACTTTTCGAAATTATGTGCGTATTGATTGACAATTATCGCCTGCTCCGTGCCTCGGAGAGCACGTTAAGCCGTTGGTCCCGGCTGCCATGAACATCTACGGCAGTCGTTATTGGGAGAGTGTTGACAAAAAAGATCCCACTGGATCGAAGTGTCGCCGGTCTGCACTGACTGGCTTCCACATAAGATAAGATAAGATGAGGGTTCTTGAGTTCGATTCCCGAGTCAGACAAAGTGTTAATATAAAATGTATTTTTAGGCTGAGAAATTCTCAGTGGCAGGACGGAGTTTTGAACAATGCCTGATAAACGGTAAAATGCTGGGCGAGTTCGGGGCTTAAGAACATATCTAGCGAACTGTGAGAGTATTACACCTTGTTTACCTCTTCTGGTATACGCGTGAGACTATGTATTTATGTTCTCTATTAATTGTATAAAATCCAATGACGTCATCGAATAGATGAACAATCGATGTATCGTTCTCGCGGCATTGAAGTCGTACTTTAGTTTAGTATTCGAATCCGCATTCGTTTCGTAGATTAAAAACACACATAAACCAAAACCAAGATGGCGTCGGCAATAAAAAGGTTTTTAGGCTCAGTGAATTAACGTTATATAGAAATATATTAAATTATTAATATGAATGTAATTTTAAGGTATAAGAATATATCTGTATATCAACTACATAATTAAATTATAGATTAATCTTCCTAATTAAATGCGATATTATTATTATTTTATTTGTTATTTTTGATATGAAACACCTTCATACTATACATTTATTTTATTAAATTAGTTTGATAATTTAGTTTCCATAACTTCTGTGCTATTCAAAATATTATAGGTACCGTTTATATTTTGACAAATTAAAGTTTGCCTCGAAAACTTTATGTAACGTAAATACCTAACTAAATTAATTACATTTACTACGACGACACAACTTAAAAACATTTAGTAACTGAATAAGTTATTCAAAACCTGGTCCAAACGGGACTACTGTCACGATAACACAAAAAAATATCACCAATGCCACTTACCACCATCAGAATACCATGGCATTACAATCCTTAACACTACACACACCTCACAATAAACTTTACGAAGCACTTTATTTACACTGAGGCGGTCGCTTCGAACCCCGATGTCGTTTAGTACTGAAAAGTTGGTGCAAAGCCGTTCGCGTGTTAGGCCGCTAGCAACCCACAGCAGGCCAGTTGCACACAACATTTGAATAAAAAAATAAAACTATTTTTCTTGTGACGTCAGATGTGACGTATTTAGTGAAGAACGATGTGTGGTGGAATGATTTCGGATTAGTGTTTAGCTTTTGTTTGGAGTTTGATTGTGTTGATGTGCCGTTGCCATGGTTACGGTAGAAGGTTTTATTCGTAAGCAAAATGTTTGTGATTCATTGTTTGTAATTTTATTTTTATTGTGTTGGTCGTAGTTTTTGTAATTAGTCGTAGATGCAGATTATGATTTTGATAACAATGTAGTATGATTATAATTAATTATTTATATAATTATTTAAAATATTAGTAATTATTTACCAAACAATTAAAAATAAACAAAAGTATCTTTAAATTATCATTTGAGAGATATTTGGAACAGTTCGATTAACAAATCACACAATCAAATATTAGTGCATGTATGTATACAAATGTATTTTTGTTAATCGTAATTGATTGTACTAAGCTAAAGTAGTTTTTAGCCTAGTAGCTGATGAATAGTCTCACTTTTCTGCTGTTAACTTCATCATATCTTTTGTAAAATCATCCTGATCAATAGCTGGCGGTACGTAACACTGTAAAAGAAAAAGGAAAAGTAAACATTGTAAATTAAATAAAACAACTAATTTTAAAGTCAAAAGAAAAATTCAACCAACCCTCAACCTTCTTTTGTTGGTAGGTTCTTATAAAAAATTACTGAAGTTGATACTTTTTATAAGAAACAGCTGCAAAACTTAGACTTGTTCTGCATAAATACATAAACATAGCCCTTTTCTCAAAGGGGCAAGCAGACATTACGGATTTTTACTTGCTACCTTTTCTACATAAAACTTTTATCACAATTTTGAACGAAATTTCTTCGTATCTGAATATTATAAAATGTACAACTTAAAAATCAGTGCGTTATATGTGTTTCTTAATAATCTACGTTTAAGTGCGTGTACTTTTGGCTTAAGTATACTTTTAAGGTAAAGCTATAAAGAAAAACCCTTTTAAAGTTTTAGTCGCAACATATACCAGTGACAGCATTTCACATAAGTTTTTTCCAGATCATCCGATCATTTGCGTTTTTGAACTATATAAGTATTCAACAGAACTTTAGTTATTAAATAAAGAAACATATTTTATGACTTGCCTATGCCAAAAATACAAAACATAAACTCTTAACGTTAATAAATTAATATTTTAAAAACATCGATACTTATTTATAAATAATGTTCTAAATCGATACCTTAAAAATGTTGAGCACCCCAGTTTTACCGAACGTCGCTCTATCAGTAATATGTATGACATTTGAGTGCGGGATTCGCGACGTCGCCGACTCGGCCGCGACGCGCTTCCACCCGGCATTGACCAGCCCGCGACCTTGGGGATTAGTTACTGTAAATCGTGGGGTAAGCACTATTATAGGCTATGATAAGTTACTAAACACGATTTATTATAATATATTACCTGCCTATATTTCACTTGAAAATATCCAAACTAAATAATCTACTTACGACTTTAGTATGTAAGCCTCGTTGTTCTTCTGGCATTAGTTAACGTTTATCTTCTTGATCGATTACTGGACCCAGGATCCAATTTCAGGGTCAGGTGTACTTTTATATGGAGTTCACTGCTAAAGAAGAGGTCAGTGGAAGTAGCAGTAGAACGTAATCTAAAATGTGATTTCTAGTAAGCATACTCCAAAGCTTCATACTAGTGAATTTATTGCATTACCTACCCGTATGGATTGATGAATAACATCATAAGACTAATCTCATTGAGCAAGTCGAGGATAACGATATACATACGTAATCAACGTATAAGTATTTTAGTTTGCGTGCCAGCGGTGACAACCGAATGGTACCAGCACTCGGCTACTGCCAGTCGTACTGCTACGAGAGTGTGTGTCGGTTGTTTACATAGTAATAGCGTATTGAGGCTCTATTAGGTCAGACTTAAACATAGTTGGCAAATTGTTTCTATAAATACCAATTTGAATATATTGGAGCCCATAATGAACATTCTCTTCTAGACTATTGAACATCTATTATAAGTTAGCACCTTCAAAATGTCTGACATATCGTTTAAATACGGATTGCAGTCCATTAGATAATAATTTTATATTAGACCTGTTTATGAACTGTCCTTCTAGTGTGCATAGACTTCTCATAATTATGAAAAGAATTAGACTATAGCTCACCTTCTGATTCAGCGGAGTTGCAGATGTCATATATCCTCGGGAACATGATGGAGAACTCATGCAGAGTCCCTCACAATGTGTACCTTAACACTTCGTCAATTATCGCTCGCTAAAACGAGCTATCTAATGCGCACATATGTAAGTTCAATTCAGAGGTGGGTGCCGTGGGATTGGACTCGAAACCTCTGTTTGGTAGTCCAAAGTCCACTTTTCCATTGCGCTATGACGCATGCTAAATAGCAATCTGGCTATGCAAAACTGATATTCTAAGTAACGTACTTGGTTACAACATCAAGTCGATTCTAAATAAGCAGCATCTTATTGGATTGGGAAAAATGAAAAAAAAAATGATAAAACTAGAATAGTTTTTCCCAGCGTCGAAAGAGATTATCTCAAATTGTGGATTGGTTTGCCAAAAAATTTAGTATAATCTTCCACCGAGCACCAGAATAACCAATAGTAAAGCAAATATAAATTATATACAGCTATTTACTTAGCGAAGTATGATCTTCAGTATTGAAGAATCGTTAGCGAAGGCGGTACACCTACAGATGATGATGATATGAAGAAGAAAATTGTATACTTTATGAAAAGAAATCTGCTGCACTTGATATTGTATAATTTCAGTATCACGAGCCACTTCACAAACATTCAAACAAAGTACACAGTGAGCACCTAGATTGGAAACAACCATTTGTGGCTTACACTAATTTCAAACTGATCATTTAAACTACTATACACGGATAAGCAGCGCATTCAATGTTACATTATAAGATGTAAAATAGCATAGATTTATTAAAAATACTAGACATATTTCCCGTATGATGTAAACGTAAATGCTGCCAGACAATACAAATCTTATAAACAGGAGCTTCCTTCCTAGGTTCTGCGTTCGTAGCTCTGCTCCAACCCAGGGATCAAGCTCTAAGTATGTCATAGACTTATTTTACAGACATAGAGCCTCGCGAAATCCTTACTTAAGCATTGACGTCAGGGATGATACAGCGATCATGCGGTCGTCTAGCCGCTACCATTAAACTGACTGTCGCGGTTTGCATTGGCTTTTTTTTTGGAGTGATGTACAAATTATTGATGTAAGTCTGGGTGTACATTGTGTATATTCGTTTTATGTTTATAAAGTCCCCCGTGACACATCTATAGGTACTAACTAGCGGTCGCCTAGTGCTCGAAATTCGACCAAAGTTTGCCTGTAAGATATTGCTGATATATGTCATTATATATTGATATATGTAACCATAGTTACGCGCTTCGACTGCGTGAGTCAAATGCATGGTTGTGTGCGTGTAGTGTTTTTTCATTAATTTAATGTATTTGTAATACATATTTTATATAAATATTAGGATTCTCCCCTCCTTTTCCATATAAACTTTAACTGTGCCAAATTTCATACACCTCCGTCCGCGCAATTTTCGTAAAAAGGGGTACAAAGTGTTTGGTTCACGTATTAATATATAGATATTATAAAGCTGAAGAGTGTGTTTAGTTGAACGCGCTAATCTCAAGAACTACAGCACTGAATTAAATTATTTTAGTGTTGGATAACCTAATTATCGAGAAAGGTTATAGGCTATATAACATCACGCTACAACCAATAGGAGCGGAGCATCAATGAAAAATGTTGCAATAACAGAGAAAATTATCTTATGTGAAGCAGACGTAATTGCGCGTGTCAGCTAGTGATTTATAAATGTAAATCTCAGGAGACACAAGACAGAAAGCCTTGTGCGGAAGTTGTCCCATCTAAAAAGATAACCTACCAAACTGCGTTCAAAGCTTGAGAAGAACGTTAAGCAGCGAGTGCTCTTCTCTCTACTAGCGACATTTTAATGCTCGTCACCATGTTTTTACCTTTCAAAAATATTTAAAGTCTAATCATTTACCTGTAGTCATACGCTCGCTCTTTTGGTAGTTAATTCATACAAACATACATAGATTCACGCCTGTTTCCCAGAGGGGTAGGCAGAGACTACGGATTTCCATTTGCTACGATCCTGACACACTTCTCTGGCTTCATTATAATTATAATCACACTATTTCTTATTCTATCTTTCAGAGTCGGTGTGACATGTGCTTCTCAACGCTCTCATTTCTACAGCATTTATTCTGCTCTCATGGTTCTTTTGCCATACCCAACTTTCACTTCCATACATAAGTGTGGGCACTAATAGTAGTTAATTCATAGCTGTCAAAACCTCTGCCTATACCACCGTGTATTATTAGCATGATTCTAAGTATGAATGAAAGTCCTTACATAAACACTAAGCATAATTATGTACCATAAACTAGACCACACCTTTTTAACACATTGTTCAGCCACACATGTCCATCAAACTTCATAATTATATAGGTCACGAAGGTGTCAGGTAATAGCCTATCGTTTTTTCAACTATAGCCGTTTAAACTAATTAACGTAATATTTATACAATTATCATGTATAATAAAATGACGTATAGATATTCAATTGTCATCGAAAATAGACTGTGACTGCGGAGTGCGGACTACAATGTAATTTTTACATTCGAAAAATCGAACACATCGACTGTGTGATCGAACACACGAATTAAACTTTGTAACAATTTAAATTACACACACCGCTGTATTAAATTTGAATAACTCCTAACTTTGTATGCTTAGACGACAATCCGTGCTTACATTTAAGGAGAAAAGCCTCCAGGCTTATAATATTTTCTAAATTAACTTCCATTTTACCTTTGCCACGGGCAATAAACTTAGTAGGTATGTGTTTCTACG
The DNA here is from genome assembly GCA_963564715.1 of Catocala sponsa. Lineage (NCBI taxonomy): Eukaryota > Metazoa > Arthropoda > Insecta > Lepidoptera > Erebidae > Catocala > Catocala sponsa. The sequence continues at coordinate 4,843,354 of OY751329.1, forward strand.
CATTCGGCTGACATAAGTTAGTAAACTACTTAAAATTGTTGGATTAGTTTTGTTTGAAATAGTATGTGGGTTATTGAAACTGTCGAAAATTTTACCGTAGGTTTGGTATTCCATTTAAATTGATTTTAGTAATTACACGGTTTAATCGAAATATCAGAGGACTGTCCTCAATTTAGGGTCGATGTGGTGGTGATTGTGAAATCAGATTTTAAAATGAATGAGCCTTATTTTATCTATGAATTGGAGACGGTACTAATGAGCCAAGTATGGTAACTACCACCCTCATACAGGGAACCGGCTTAAGAATAGAAATTCTGTTACTGCGTTCCACCAGGTGAGTGACTGTGATTCACACAGGATATCAACGTAAAATAACTTTATGACTCTAACTTTTGCATTATGTACAATCAGAATTTCCTTCTGTGATACCAAACAAACAATTCCCGTCTCAATATAATAAGGGATTAAATATAATGACCACCAAAAATACTAATTGTGCAGCAAAACTTAGTCGGCCTCGGTGGCGTAGTGGTTAGTGTAACCGACTGCCACGCCTGAGGTCGCGGGTTCGATTCCCGCACAAGTCAAACATTTGTGTGCATGAACATGGATGTTTGTCTTGGTCTGGGTGTTTCTATGTATAATATGTATGTATTTACAAAAAAAAAAGTATATATGTATGTTTATCCATTGTCTAGTACCCATAGTACAAGCTCTGCTTAGTTTGGGCTAGATGGTGTTGTGTGTATGTGGTAGAATATTATTATTATTATTAAAACATGCTTACTAAAATATATCATAACGAGCACCTATACGCCTCAAATCACTGCATTCCGTCTCGGAAGGGTTAGGTTATGTTAGGTTCCTTCTTAAACCCACCCAAAAATAGGACTTATTTTGATCTCTTTAAATATATTTTGCTGTGCAATTTGGTGATCATTTACTATTTTTGACTGTTATATTTTACTATATCTGATGATAAGTTAAACATAAGCCATATAATAATTAGCGGCTACCGCTTACCAGGCCGCTGGTTCATCTGCCAAAGGAAGCAATAAAATATATAGTAGTCTTATATGCTCACATACTTATTTAAAACCATTCTGTACCTTGCACCCTTTGATCATTAATTACTTCTTCTTAAATTAGCTTTCCTTAGATCAGCTGCGAATCGGCATTACATAATAGTGAGAGAAAAGTGTGCTTGGTATAACGAGCAGTCTTAAACTACGGCGACCACTTTGCAAGCTTAGTTGAACATAAAAAGTTTACCATAAGGCTCAAATGATAGTCAGATGAACCTGCTCAGTCTATATAATAGTAGTTTTCAATATAATCTTCGCATTTGAAAACGTGTTACTCGATTGTATCCAGACTGTCCCCCCAATATCCAAGGCTAACAAAGGCTGAAGGTATCGTGAATAACGGCAATCAGTTAACTAAATCTAAGTTGTAATGTAAATCTGTGTTCCAGATTACCGATTAAAAAGGGAAAGACCCAGAATATCGTAATAAAGAACCGGAGTTGAATAATAAAGTACCTTAAAGCACGGAATTTCGAAATGTTTATAGACATCCTTCTTATTAGAAGATAACTAAATAAAATAAACTAATTAAATTCAGACCACCTCCTAGGTAACTGGGCGTAAGGTTGCGCCTATATTTCGTTAAATTATTATTTATTTTATTTTAAAACTTTATGCACAAAATAGTACAATGGCGGACTTAATGCCAAGGGCATTATCTACCAGTCGATCTTAGGAAGTCACAGATTCGATGCCTGGACAGGGTAAAGTGTTATAACGCTTTTTTCTTTGATAGTTATTAAGAAAATGCTCAGTAGCATCCATATAGTATATGTAGGTATATACCAAAAATAGAGGACACACGTCATCACTTGCTGACAAGGGCATTAAACTCACGGACTGCACAAAGTGTGAGTAGTCGATTATGATAATAATAATTACTAGCGGTCGCTTAGTGCTCGAAATTCGATCAAAGTTTGTAAGATATTGCTGATATAATATATGTCATTATATATTGATACATGTAACCATAGTTACGCGCTTCGACTGCGTGTGTCAAATGCATGGTTGTGTGCGTGTAGTGTTTTTTCATTAATTTAATGTATTTCTAATGCATATTTTATATAAATATTAGGATTCGTCACTTCTTCTCTGTATAAACTTTAACTGTGCCAAATTTCATACTCCTACGTCCGCGCAATTTTCGTGAAAAGGGATACAAAGTTTTTGCTTCACGTATTAATATATAGATTATTTTGATAATGATAATAAATTCAGTTGTGTTTATATAAATTGTCGTAACCCTCTTATACTTATAAGAGGGTTACGACAATTTAAAGGTTTAGGCCTTAGTCTACTGCGCTTTCCCAGTGCGGTATAGAATACTTCACATATCTTTGTGTACATTATAGAGAACTTTTAGACACGCAGGATTCTTCACGATGATTTCCTTCACCAATAAAGCGAGCAATTATTAGCTATTTTATACGCACATAGTTCCGAAAACTTAGAGGTGCGCCTTGGAATCGATCTTAAGGCCTATGCATGGCAGTCCCACTGTCTCCCACTGTCGCTGCTCTTTATATGGTGTCTAAAGGAAAGCATAATTAAAAGCACCTTATTTTTGTTGCTTCTTAAATTTTGTTTTAAATTCAATTTACTCGTACAATATATATTTTGTCCCTTGTTTTTTGAATACAAATAGATATATCCTTAGTATAATAACATATTTAAAGTTTTATAATTCACACCTGCAGATTCTGGACAAGTGCTTGGAAATAAGGTATGGTCTGCTATTTTGCAGGAGATTTAAAATCCTAGTTTGTGAATTACGGGTGTGTAAAACACATCTGCCTATGCCTTTAGGGAATCGTACGGAATGAATCTACGAATACGTTAGGTGGTCAAAGCATTTTACTGTAATGTGTAACTTTGAAAGACCATCGACAAAATCGATGGGAAAGCGAACGATAATGACAGTGAGGGTGTTTCTGGTTAATAATAGTTTAACAAATCGTTTATTTGTTAAACGCGCTTCTAAACGGTCAACACGAAACAATACCTATTTATTTAAATGTTTAAATGGTAGCTTCAAATATGAACAATTTTTATAAAGGTAGTGGAGTTGAAAGTTCAATGTTTGGAGAATCGCTTCTGCAAATTTCGATTGTAGTTAGATTTTAAATATATTGGTTTTGTTGTCTAATACGAGGTAGGATGACTTTAAAATCCTCTACGTAAAATGAAAAAGAGTATCTAGAAGGCATTGTTGGAGCAGCGGTAGTGAATGCAACTGCTGTGTGTGAGGTCAAAACTCAATAAGACTGGCTGACAAAGTCTTATTGGGTTTTTATCAAGAAATTTATCAGTAGCAAAACGAAGTCTTGAACTGTGCCATTCTGTAAATGGCAATAGACTCACCTCCAATTATGTTGAACTTATTACCATATCTGATGAAATGTGGAATACTCCTCTGCCCACGATTTTTTTTTTAAACTTGTAATGTAAGTAATAGGCCAGGTTAAGAGCACAGTAGTTGCATTGCCTGTGGCACAGGTTTACCCTAATACAGGCACCCCTTATAATTTATGTATGTATTTTATGTCGATATTATGTGAGAGGGTAGTCCTTCCGCGGTCGAGCCGACCCATTCATGCTGAAATCAGCGAGGCTCACCTACTTAAATCATCTCGGGAATATAGTCTCAAGATTTCTCGCTCTCTTGGACGTACTGTTATGAGCCTCGCCAAGGTTAGGTTTTTAAAAAAGAAAACTCTATAATCAGATTGAGACAACCGTCTAGGATGGCTTTTTGGATGAGACTAGTGAACGGATGGACACTTCGACTATGAAAGATAAATGCTAAGTAAGCAAAAAAGGAATGTGTGGTTTGCAAGAAAGGGTACATTACATATCTATAACACCTCCCAGGGGTAGACTAAACATCGGGGTTGTAATTTCGATGTTTAGGAGAGGTAATTTGGAAAATTTATATATTTCGTCTAATGCTAGGGGATGGCAGATTATCAGTTTCAGAATTGCGTTTATTAATCTTTATAGAGACTACTGCTTCAGGATTTGGAGATTGGTCTACGGGTGAGTTTACTGAAGTGGATCGAGTGAATATAGGGAAGCGATGGGAAAGACGGTTGTGCGATTTAATATATAAAAACAGTTTAAAAATACAGAAAATAGAAATAACACAAATTAGTACAATAATAATGATTGAGTAATGAGTCTCGTATCTAATTAACGGATGTTGATTAAGGATTTTGTCAGTTTCATCGGACATCGATTTTAATTTTGATTTAGTTTCCATAGTGAAATCGTCTAAATCAATGTTTTGTAATTTAAGAGGAGGCTCATTACTTATTATATCTCTAAACTTATCTAAATTACAACAAGAGTCATTTATAATGTTAAAATCGGGGTGTATAACGGTAACGTTGATTTTAATGTTTTTAAATCTAGGTAATAATTTTGTACTTTTACAATATGCTATACAGTTGTTTGGGATACTTAGAATACCTGTACCGACAATACTTATGTCAATAAGTTTTTGGTTTAGACATTCGATATAAAGTTTATTACTTAGAGATTGGACATAGATCCAGTCATTATTATAAAGCGGTTTCCACAAGTCTATATGTCCATGAAGGAATTTAGTTTGACACTGCACTGGTAAAACACTTATCACATTTGATATTAACTCACTTTCGCAACTCGGGTTCGCGGCGCTCGGGAACACCGTCATGACGTCACAGATGTACTCGCGCGAGCTTATCGCTATGCATTCCTTAAGTGAGTCGAGCTTACAATATTCTGATTTGTCTTTGGTCATTGCTATGTATTTGCTACTTGGTATTATAAAACTAAAAGAGTTTGGGTTTACACTATTATGAGGAGTCGGTAAGCCAATGCTATGAAATAAACTGTACTCTCTAGGGGATACTAGAGGTATTCTTAAAATAAAAACAATCTTGTTATTCAAACTGTAGGACAGTACATTAGATATGTTTAGTAAACTATGAATATTACTTAATGCTAAGCTTACAGGTAACTTAAAATCTACAGGTAAGTATCTGTAGTTATCGACAATTTCTTGGTATAACTGCACAGGTGATAATACGGCCGGATGCAGGATGTTTTGGCTACATAATATAATAGCGTTTGTTATATCTTCTAACTGAAATGATAAGGTGAGCATGGATGCTTCTAAGCTGTTCAAGATTGAATGAATGGTTGATTTAATATTTAATTCATTAGTAATTATTGAAATATTTTTTAACTTTACGGAGAAATTGTCGATAGCTTGGTTAAGGCTGGCCTCATTGTACTTAATTTCGTGTAAGGTCTTATTAAATTTTGATAAAATTGCAGACGTTACTAAAATATTTTCTTTCATTAATGAAGCCAGTCTTTTTTCATTGTCCTGAATGTTTTGGATGGCGTTGTCATATTTAACAGCATCGTCCTCGTCCAGGGTGCCAAAAATAGTTTTGGACAGAGTGCCAATACCACCAATCCATGCCCCTCGTTTGAACCTTTTGTTTACTAAGTGAGATATAGCAGAGTACGCGGCAACAATGTCGTGGTATCTGACTGTTAACGGTTCTAATGTGTTATGACATTCTAGATGATTAGAAGTTTGAATTTCAATTTGGTTACATATATGTCGTATTGAGCCTAAGATGGAGTTAATATTTTGGATGTGCGGTTCAATGTAGGAGACATCAAACGGTGTGACTATGTCTAAGTGGCTTACGTGAATTTTGAGTTCACCAATTGGGTCAAAATATATGCCGGGGCTGGTGTCGATTTTTTGAATAAATTCTGGGTGACCTTGGGCCAGTATGCTGTAAATAAAAGAGACACTACTATACTATACTATACTATATGCTATGTCTAAGTGTATAATAATATTTGTATAATAAGGTTGTAAATAAGAGAAGGAAAAAAAAAATGTATATAAAATGTATAAAAATTAATGGATGTACCTAGGTATGTTTTTTTTTTTATTATGTCAATTAATTATTTTAGTCTGTAGCAGATGCATCTTGGACGTCCACGTGCTTAACTTCATCGAAGTGATGTTTCACATGGCGTCCGTTTATAAGTAACGATAATGTGTTATTACCGTGTATCTTAACGACCTTGTAAGGCCCTTTCCAGACGGGTGATAAGGCTTTACGTAGCCTTAGATGGTTCTTTAATAAGACATAATCACCAACTTTGTATACCACTGGGCGAGTATGGGAGTCGTAATAGGTTTTAGAGTTTGTTTTAGATTTTTGAATAAACTCTATGGCTTTGTCACGCGTATGTTTCATTCGATGTTGTAACATCTTAACGTATTCGGGGTAAGTAGTATTAGAAGTATCGTCATACACAGAGTCTGGGATGTGAGGCTTATGCCCAAATAGTAATTCAAACGGTGAATAGTGGGTTGTTGAATGTACGGCGGTGTTATATGCTAACATAGCTGTATACACATATCGAGGCCAATTGTCTTGATTATCGTTAATATAAGGTCTCAAGTATTCTTTGAGCGTGGAGTGTGATCTTTCCAAAGCTCCTTGCGTCTGCGGATGATAAGGGGTGGACCATAATGGTTTGATTTTTAGGAACTCACATGTTTTCTTAAATAGATCGGCTGTAAAATTTGTGCCTTGGTCGGTAAGTATATATTTAGGGATTCCGAATAGAGATATAAAATGAAGCAGACATTCACACGATTCTTCGGCGGTATTATTACGGAGAGGGTAAGCTAGCGAGAATTTTGTGAGGTCATCTTGCATAGTCAAAATGAATCTAAGTTTGGCTGTGCCAGACTCAGGCAAGGGACCTACAATATCGAGGGATATTCTCTCAAACGGAGACGTTGAGGTGGACGTTATTATCATGGGCGCTCTGTTTATTTTACGCAAGGCTTTATTTGTTTGACACGATGAACATTTTTTTATATAGTTTTCAATGTCACCGCGCATATTTTTCCAATAAAATCTTTCCTTTATGCGGTTTAACATTCTGATGGATCCTAAATGTCCCGCGATGGGGATATCGTGATTTTCCTTAAGGATCTTCGGGATTTCGCTGAGCGAAGGATATATGATGTTGTTATGGTAAATATGTACTGTTATGTTAGTTCTGTCGAATAGATAGTTAAACATGTTATAGATTTTAACAAAAGAGTGTCTATCAAAAGGATTTTTAAAGTCTGATGTGCTGATTGCACATATTGTAGGATAAGACATTATTATCTCGTTGCGTGCATATTTTAAAGATTTAAATATATCTTGATACGAGAAGTCGTCAAAATAGTGAACTTTCGTAAATAGGAAAAGGTAAGTTTTATCTTCAATAGTAAGAGGTAGAAATGTGTATAAGGATCTTTCTAAGTTCAAGAATTCGTTGCGTTGAGGCTCCGGGCAGTTATCTAGGACTTCTTGAACATAAGGCATGGACTCGTCCATATCTATCGAGGTAGGTATAATTATTAATTTCTGAGTTCCTTTAAGTAGGTTTTGGTTATGTTCCGAAATAGAGGTGTCATACGATTTTATAGGTAGTTTTAAAAATTGACTGTATGTCATCTCGGGTAAGGTTAAATTTTCAGGTGCCGGAGAGCTTTCCGAGCTAGGTTGATTTGAAACAGGTAAGGTTTCAGGATTCTGCCAGCTGGTTGAAGGTTGAGGTTCGGGTTCAACACGCGATTCATTAGGAATGGAACTCAGATAATCCATAACTTCATTTTCGATTTCAGGATTTATAAGACCTGTGTCAAGACTGGATGGCGGAGACACGAGAAGATCTTGCAGGTCATTGTTTACTTCGTTAGGTGTGCCCGAAGGCTGTGATGTTTGTAGTGGAGGTTCGTAATTGGTGTTATCATTATCATTAGGGTTAAGGTTTGAAGGACTCATGTTATCAGGGTATATAGGGTTCACTGGGTATCTGGAGAGAGCGTCGGCGGCAGAGTTTAGTTTGCCCTTGCGGTACACTATGTCGTAATCATATTCCTCAAGTTTCAACCTCCATCGCTGGAGCTTGCTGCTGGGATCTTTATGATTAAACAACCATTTAAGAGGTCTATGGTCGGTAACAATAAGAAAATTGTGTCCGTAAAGGTAGGGACGGAATGTTTTACATCCATATAATATAGCCAACAATTCCTTCTCTGTAGTGCTATAACTGGATTCGCTTTTATTTAGTGTACGTGAAGCGAAAGCCACGGGTTGATCTTTGCCAACAGTTCCTTGCGACAGAACAGCGCCGACGGCATAGTTCGAGGCATCGCAGGTAAGGATGAAACGTTGCGAAAAGTCAGGATAGATAAGAAGTGGAGCAGTTGTTAATTTATGTTTTAACGAATCAAAGGCGAGTTGCTGTTGGTTCTCCCATTTAAATGGAATATCCTTTTTTAATAGGCAGGTAAGGGCTTTTGCAGTTTTTGAGAAATCAGCGATAAAACGGCGATAATATGAGACAAGCCCAAGGAATGATTTTATATCTTTAGGTGTTTTTGGAACTGGGAATGAGGTTACGGCCTTAACCTTCTCTGGATTTGGTTTAACACCTTGTTCGGTAATTATGTGCCCTAGATAACAGACCTCGCGTCTAAGAAACTCGCACTTGTCGGGTTGAAGTTTGAGATTAAAGTCTCTGATTCTTTGGAATATGGCTGTTAGGTTAAGTATACTGGATTTAAGATCAAATCCATAACAGACTACGTCGTCTAAATAAACAAAACACCGAATACCCTGGAGGCCGGACAGGACGGAGTTCATGAGTCTCTGAAATGTTGAAGGGGCATTTTTCAGCCCAAACGGCATTCTTGAAAATTGAAAGTGTCCTTCTGGTACAGTAAAAGCAGTTTTGGGTTTGTCCGCGGGGTTTAATGCGATTTGATGGAACCCGGATGCCAGGTCTAGTGTGGAGAAGTATTTACTATTGCCTAGCTGGTCTAGAATCTCAGTAATTTGAGGAATAGGGTAAGTGTCTCCGATTGTAATATCGTTCAATTTTCGGTAGTCAATCACGACTCGCCATTTCTGTGTATTAGAGGCGTCGAGTTTTTTAGGGACTACCCATATGGGTGATGACCAAGGGGAGTTAGAAGGCTCTATGATTTTTTGTTCGAGCATTTTATCAATTTGCTTTCGAACTTCAGCCTTATGGATTTCGGGAAATCTATATGATTTAGTATATATCGGAACGTCCGTCGTTGTTTTAATTTCGTGTTTGACGGCGTCCGTATGGGTAAGATTTTCACCGGGGAGATAGAATATATCTGAGTAGTCCGAACATAATTGCAAAAGTGCGTCTTTCTCCTCAATATTCAGATGCGAGACACGTAGCAGTTTTAATACTTCTTCTGTACGTGTAACGCTATTGTTTGTTACTTTTATATGGTTTATCGGACCAGAAGTGTGTCTTTGAAATTCTAGAGGATCAATGGCTTCAAGCTTTAGATTTAGGTTTGATTTTAAGGGTATGGGTTGTTCAGCAGTATTTACAACGGTTATGTTGATTCTATTATTATCTTTAACGCGTACTAGGCAGTTGGCAATTAATAATGTTTCTGAAAGTTTCTTGTCCAGGACCAATCCCTCTTTTATTTCAGGATTCAAAACGGAGCATTCGATAACAGTTTCGGTCCTGGCTGGAATGATGTAGGCAGGATCATGAAAGTGCATTTTTAAGGATGACTGTCCAAGGCTAAGCAGGTTATTGGTGTAATTAATACTACAACTATGTGCATTGAGCAGGTCAGACCCTATAATGCCATCGTAAGGTAAGTGTTTTATATCAGTAACATGAAACCGATGTAATATTTTAGAATTTGGAAGATGAATTTTTAATTGGAAATGGCCTCGAGTGAGAGTTGGTTCTTCCGTTGAGTCAATACCTTTAAGTTGGATGGTTTCCTTTACAAGAGTAGGATATTTTTTTATGCTAGAGTGCTTTAATAAGCATACAGAAGATCCTGAATCGACCAATAAGGACAATGGCACGTCGGATACGCAGGATTTAACAAGGACATGAGGTAGTAACGTTTTTGCGGGGTTACTTGTTATCTCAAAAACGTTGGATTTAGTAGAGTTTAGCAGGTCAACTTTAAACAGTTGCTGCGTGGATACAGAGGAGTTTGGCAGATCAACGTTGTTACGTTGCTGCACGGATACAGAGGAGTTTGGCAGATCAACGTTGTTACATTGCTGCACGGATACAGAGGAGTTTGGCAGGTCAACGTTGTTACGTTGCTGCACGGATACAGAGGATTTTGGCGGGCGATCATGTAGCGATGCCTGCGGTGAAATATTTGATAATGAACTTGGATATGTGATGCCGGTTTTTAAATTACGAGGTCCCGTACGACACCGGGACGAGACGGTTACTCGTTTTTTGGATCGGCATCAACGGTGTCGTAGCTTTCTACAGAATTCACATGGTATTCATCATTATCAGTTTCCTCTGATACAAAATTGACGCGTTGAGGTGTCCTCGATTGGTTTTGTTCAATGTTCTTAAAGCGATTGTTGTTGTATTCTCGCTTTCTACATTGTTCTAAGGTGTGTCCCGGAGTTTTGCAATATCTACAGAACGAAGTAGTGGAATTATTATAAGGTCGATTGGCATTAACCGTAGGTTTTGGGTTAGACTGACTTAAGTTTGGTGATTGATAATTTGTATTGCGGCGCGAAAATTGAGCGTTCGGCTTTGAGGTGTTCGACCTATCTTGTCGTGACTGTTGACTACCAGACGGGCCTGAGCTTTGTCTGGATAAAGATTGCTGAACCTTTTCTTCTGAAATGGCCATATTTATAGCTTCGTTCAGGGTTTTTATAGGTTTATATCTAACGATATCGGAGATACGGGGTGTCAACCCCATTTGGAAATGATGGGGGGCTAATTCCTCCATGGCTGCTGTTCGTCCTATCATCTCTCGACTCTTATGGCCGTGTGAAATAGATACCTCAGTTAATAATTGGCTTAAACATGTCTCAATCCTTAGAGCATACTGACTTACGTTTTCATTTATTTGTTGCTTACACTCCTGTAAATCTGTGAGAAGATGGGCGTAGTGTTTTCTCTCGCTAAATTGGGTTTTAAGGAATTCCTTAAGTTGTAGCCAATTGGTAAACTCCTTAATTGAGCAAGCGGTTTCCGCTTTGCCCTGTAGTTGACATAGTATATATTTAAAAAGTATATCTTTTTGAGAATCTGAAGCTAACTCGTAAGCGTTGTTGCAATTAACCAAAAAGGAATTTAGCTTTTCTCTGCAACCGTCATAAGGTTTTATAAATTTGAGTAAAGTAGAAAGCTCAATATCTGCTTTAGTTGTAACTGGTCTCTTTTTAGAGACGGACTTAGTAGAGGGTCCTTGAGGGGGAGGACAGTGGCCTTGACCTTCCTCCTCAGTATCGGTTACAGTAATTTCGGTTTTTTCGAACTTTGGACTACGAGATCTTTCGGCCATTATGATAGTTATATATTTACTACGTCAATGACAATGGTAAAATACAGTGTATATTGAAATGTACTATTTAAACTCACAATATTCTTTATAAGATATTAGCAATGACCAAATACATAAATTCACTTACTGGAATGCGGACAGCGCGATAAGGATGATCATAATTTCTTGGAAGTTCTCGTAGGTGTCGACGTGACGTTAGTGTTGATAAGCCACGGGAGCGCGTCGTCGGGGAGATTATACCGGTCGCGGCACTGAATTGTGCGCGACACTGGGTATAACCTTGCTGGTTCTGGACAGAGACCGGCTACAGCACAAACAGTGCGCAGCAATGGGTTTTCACGAACACTGACGTCTAAGAGGGCCGGGCTGGAACTCGGTGCACAGTATGATATGCACAGCGGAGTCGGCGTTTACACTCGAACACACACACGCGACGGGCTTAGGTTTTAGGATAAGAGACGTTCCGGGGACTTTTCCAAATCCCTTTCCGCTGCCACCAAATGTTATGAGCCTCGCCAAGGTTAGGTTTTTAAAAAAGAAAACTCTATAATCAGATTGAGACAACCGTCTAGGATGGCTTTTTGGATGAGACTAGTGAACGGATGGACACTTCGACTATGAAAGATAAATGCTAAGTAAGCAAAAAAGGAATGTGTGGTTTGCAAGAAAGGGTACATTACATATCTATAACAGTACGCTTGTTAACCGACTTCAAAAAAAGGAGGAGGTACTCAATTCATCTGTATTTTTTTATGTTTGTTACCTCGTTACCTTCGACTAGGTGAACCGATTTTGATGATTCTTTTTTATTTGGAAGCTGGTGCTTCCCGTGTGGTCCCATTTAATTTTGATCAAGATTTGACCATGCGTTTTCGAGTTATCCTAAATGTGTATTTGGCTACATTGATGATGTTCTCATATTTGCCAAGGTTCATTAAAAACCGAGAAATAAACAACATTTTAACAAAAAAGAAAACCGACTTCAATAAAGAATATTCTAAAACTTAAAATGCACTAAAAAGTTAATAAATAATTGCATATTCTTGTGAATAATTAAATTATTGTTATTATTGGAGTCGGTGTCAGCCAAGGTAGGTTTGTAACTAAATTAAACATGAGATGTCTTACTATAATCATAACATAACATTGGTATGCACAATTGCACACATAGACGCGGCACGCGGCGCGGGCGGCTGGCATCGACTCCAAAAATAACAATAATTTAATTATTCATAAGAATATGCAATTATTTATTAACTTTTTAGTGCATTTTAAGTTTTAGAATAATCTTTCTTGAAGTCGGTTTTCTTTTTTGTTAAAATTTTGTTTATTTGTCTCCTTAGTAGTATACTACGTGTAGTAATCATGCATGATGGTAAGCAATCACCGTAGCTTATGTGCTGTTGCATGCAACGTTTTACTCATGCATTGCTAAACCTTCATAACGGTAAAAAGCACACTAGTCTCCTTGATTACCAGTATTCCGTTAAGACGGTTTCCAAGCTCCATATGAGGCAAAAGCTGGAAATAATGATAATAATGTCCTGCAGATAGAATTTTGGTTACGGCGGCAAGATTTGACGGAGACTAGCCATCTGTGCTGGTGATATAATAGTGCACAAGTTTGTGTGCTCACACCAATTCTCATAACGTCACTCTCATAGTCCGATGATCCGGCGATCCGATACGACCGAAGATAGATCAGGTGCTAGACCAACGGCTTTACGTATTTTCTGAGGCACGGGGGTGTGTAATACCGCCAACTTCCTAACGCCGGGCTGCTATTGAGATTTCTTGTCAGATAAACCCAATAATTTTTGTAGGCCGAACCCAAAATCTTATGAACAACAGTTGCATTCACTTCCACTGCGCTACGGACGAAGAGGAAGCCTGGAAAACCTACTCACCAAACGATAACATACAATACTCTTCAGTTGTGATTTTCAGCAAAATGGAGGTTCTATCCTAGATAGTCAATTGCAGTTTCACCAAAACTCCAGTTTTAACTAAAGATTTCGGTATAATATGTAATACTTCTCCAATATAAAGTTTTCCAAGAAGTATTAATTATATTTTGCTGCCTGTGACCGATTCATTGACCTGAACGAAATTTTATTATCACGTTACGGAAACAAGTAATATTTCTCGGCACGTGTTTCACCTCAGCACGAGGCAAACTTCGTAATGAGTAAGCATCGAGTAACAACGAACATAGTTAGTTAAGAAGTTTTTACAGAACTATTAGTGTATTAAGACCAACGAAGGCTTAAGAAAGACAATTTTTCATACACTTACCGTTATGAAAAACCACCACACACACATTATATTGTTAGTTTGTACGTATAAACACAGTCTCACGACTGTATCCCTAAGGGTTAGGTAGAACTGTAACTGTAATAAAGTTTCTATTGCTGCCTACGGCCGATTCATTGTCCTGAACGAAATTTTATTATCACGTTCCGGAAACAAGTGATTTTCATCTCAGCACGAGGCAAACTTCGTAATGAGTAAGCATCGAGTGAAAACTAACACAATTAGTTAAAAAGTGATTACAGTACTAGTAGTGTTAAGGGTTAGGTAGAACTGTATCACCTCCACATTTAGTCAACTTTAATTTAGGTGCCATGTAATAGTGGCTGACTCTATTTTCGTTTATCGGACACAGTTCTAAATTATATGCTGCTTCTCCATTCTCGTTGCCACACTGTCTTATCTATCTAACATCGGCCTCGATGGCGTAGTGGTTATTGTAACCGACTGTCACGCCTGAGGTCGCGGGTTCGATTCCCGCACAATTCAAACATTTGTGTGCATGAACATGGATGTTTGTCTTGGTCTGGGTGTTTCTATGCATAATATGTGTGGATTTACAAAAAAATAATAGTATAATATGTATGTTTATCCATTATCTAGTACCCATAATACAAGCTCTGCTTAGTTTGGGCTAGATGGTGTTGTGTGTATGTGATAGAATAGAAAAAAATCTAACAACCTATAATCTATACTAATATTATAAGCTGAAGAGTTTGTTTGTTTGTTTGTTTGAACGCGCTAATCTCAGGAACTACTAGTTCGAATTGAAAAATATTTTTTTGTTGGATAGCTTATTTATCGAGGAAGGTTATAGGCTATATAACATCACGCTATGATCCACGGGGGCGGCGCAGTAACGATAAACGCGGGTGTAACCGCGGGCACATCTAGTCGCTGTATATTTTTACACCTACGCGATCCGAAAGTGAGCGTTATAAACAAGTTCATTGGTACTATACATCGTATAAAGCCGTGTGTATAAGTGTGCTTAGCTGAGCACAATAATGGTGATCCTAGTGTTAGCTTTAGTTGATACCATGCGCTGTAGAAGCCGACAATGTAGGTAGTTTCAAACTGTAAATGGTTTGTGATGTTAAAAAATTGTACTGCCAATTGAAAGAAAGAAAGAAAGAAATTTGTTTATTTCGTACAGAGCACACACAATTAATTAAAACAAAATAAACAAACATATTATACATATTAAAAAACAAAATGTGTATGCCCTCGCCGAAAAGGGTCACCACCTCAGCATTAGCTGGGCACTCAAATTGAGTGCACCAGCGTTGGTTTTCAGTTGGTCACCCGATACCGTGGTGCACGGCTATCCTGCTATATGCTATCCTATTCCATTATATTAACATATGGACGTAGTTATGCAAAATGGATCCAACCCACAAAACACTTTGTTTTTAGGTATAGTTATAAATGGTATTAATATATATATATACATACATACATAGATTCACACCTGTTTCCCACAGGGGTAGGCAGAGACTACGGATTTCCATTTGCTACGATCCTGACACACTTCTCTGGCTTCATTCACTTTCATCACATTCCTCATACACGCCCTTCGGTTCAAGGAGCTATATATATATATATATAACCCCACAAAACACTTTGTTAGGTTAGGTATAGTTATAAATGGTATTAATATATATATATATTTATAACTATACCTAAAAACAAAGTGTTTTGTGGGGTTGGATCCATTTTGCATAACTATGACCATATACATGGGTTCACGAAGGGGTAGGCAGATATGTATTACAACAACATTTCGCCTGACATTATGTCTTCTTCTCCCTAGCCTTTATTATTCCCAAGTCACTTGGGGTCGGCTTTCTAGTCTAACCAGATTTGACTAGATATCAGTTTTTACACGGAGCTGCTGCCGCCTGACCTCTGCAACCCGAAGGCTAACGATACCCTAAGGCTAGACCAGTGTCAGGATATTAGAGGGCACTGACTTCCTAATAACGATTGCCATAAATGTTCATGGCAGCCGGGACCGACGGCTTAACGTGCTCTCCGAGGCACGGAGCAGGCGATAATTGTCAATCAATACGCACATAATTTCGAAAAGTCATATAACATCTGAGAGTCAGAGGCGCACGATGTGGATTTGAACCCGAGACCCTCTGCATTGCAGTCTGTTGGTCTCCCGACTGAGCTATCGCTGCTTTATTAGTGATGTAGGTATTAAGTCTCAAAAGTTTAAAAGCTATAACCCGACTACGTAAAAAAAAGGGGTCTAAAAAGGACGAATTTAAAATCTATATAGCCTATGTTACCCCGGCCATTATTATGAATCTATTGACATCTCTTTCATTAAAATCGGTTCAGTAGCTTAGGCGCTACGGTGGAACATACAAACATACATACCCAGACTGCCAAAGTCATTACCCTTCCTTTTGGCTTCGCCGTAATCGGGTAAAAATAGGAAGCATGTTAGGGCTTAGTTTCCGAATTGGAAATCTCAATTTTTTTTGTAGAAATCACGCTTCATACGTAACTGCTGTTCAATCCACGTATCAAAGTCTACTGGAACCTACGTAAAGCAGAAGCACACAGACGCGTTCAGAACTGCTGCGCCACGAGAAAGACTGTTTGTTATTTTATAAGAATACTAGCTTTTGCCCGCGGCTTCGCTCGCATTAATTTAGAATTTGACAATCAATTCGGGTTGTACTCTGCTTGTAATAATATAATTCAATCATGATTCGAAAGACACGTGGTGCCATCTATTATCATAAGAACGTTATTGTTGTTTTCCTCGGGAACAGTAATTTTTATCGGGATGAAAGGTAGCCTATGTCCGTTTCTGTACACCTGTCAACGTATATGCAAAATTTCAGGATGATCGGTTCAGTGGTAAAAAAAGGAAAAGAAAACAAACTTGAAAAGGTAACAAACAAACAAACAAAAAAACTCATTTTCGTTTTTATAATATTAGTTAGGAAGTTAGGATAACGATAACACGCGTTCGAATAAAATTGTTATTTCTGTCCAAACAACTTTTGCAGACTCCGTGCTGCTATAGACATTTTCTAGCAGGAAAACCCAATATTGCTTTGCCGGACTGTCCCAGACTTTACGATTGTCAAAGGTATACTACGTGTTCAACGATAGACCAAATCTCGTCTTGTAAATATTAAAGTGAATGCTTACTTACTCACCAACCGATCACTTTCTGATAAAATGAATTAGTAACTGGTATCTTCAGCTATATATGTGTACTAGCTTTTGCCCGCGGCTCAGCTCGCGTTAATTTAGAATTTGACAATCAATTCGGGTTGTACTGTGCTTGTAATAATATAATTCAATCATGATTCGAAAGACACGTGGCGCCATCTATTATCATAAGAACGTTATTATTGTTTTCCTCGGGCACAGTAATTTTTTCGGGATGAAAGGTAGCCTATGTCGGTTTCTGTATACCTGTCAACGTATATGCAAAATTTCACGATGATCGGTTCAGTGGTTTAGGCGTGAAAAGGTAACAAACAAACAAACTCATTGTCGCTTTTATAATATAAGTTAGGAAGTTAGGATTAAATCTCATTGCCAAACATACATCTAAGTCATTTGTTATAATTTAAGTACCTATTTCAATTGTAACCGTGATAATAATAGTGGGTTACTAAAGTTACTGGCCAGACGACAATTGGGTTCAAGATGGATTTTTAGCAGAATTATTCTGCTAAAAACTGACTTAAGGCTGACTGGATTATCAGTAACGTCCATGTGTAGTTATTTTAGTTAAACATAAATGCAAATCTACATGCTCTTGCTATCAAGCATTAAAGACCTCCTGCGCAAGCAAAGAGCTACAGCACACTCTCATAAAAATACATTGTCGTTGAATCCAGAAGTGTGTAAATTTCAACTCAATCGACTGAGGGAATAAGCTTTAAAATTCATCTTTCACTTTTGATCCAGACGTAACATAACTTGATGGGTAAATAAAAGCTAGCATGAGTTCTCGAGACAATAGAATTTAAGATAACAGGACTCATAGATCATGATTTATGGCATTCATTGACTGCTGTTTTCTTCGTACTGTGTGTGTTTAATTTGTATCTGTGGCAAATAAACGTATATTTCTTTCTTTCATTTCTTAGTTTGCCTTTTTGAAAAGTTTTGGAACAATAGTATCCAAGATTCCAAGCGCAAAAAACGTTTTTTAATAAATTAAACTTTTGAAACCTGGCCGATTTTACATATCATGTCATATTTCAATATATTTTCAATGAATTATTGATTCGGTACATATACATTTCCTACAAACATGCCTTTTTAAAGACTTATTGTTTACGGTTACGGATTAAACAGCACGGTATTGCTGGACCGCATGCCCGCCTGTCGTTGCTCTAGGTGTTGTGAGTTTGAATTTCAAAACCAGTGCGGTAATTGTCTTGGAGAAAATTGCGTCCAATATTTTTTATAAAAATAATCTTTAAGAACCTACTAAACGAATCTGATAAACCGATATACAATGTGACTAAAATATATGGAAATAAAAGTACTTCAAAAGTTTGATGACTATAACTGACAGTAAGCAGCAAGCTATAACTTACAGATTTGAGCATAACTGTAAAACATGTACTTATTAATTTCAATAATTATTAAGATAAAGATGTTTGCCCTTAGCATCTGTACAATAGCGCCTTTGTTGTCTACATCTAATCAAAACGTCTAGAAATGGAATCACACCAATAGCGAAGCGATATTTTTTACTTAGACCAAATCACACTTTAACACAAACGTCCTCTGATAAAGTTGGCAGTATCGAAAAAGAAAGCCAGAGGAATAAATGACTCGAGTAGAAACAGATTGTGCTTTTGTAAATTACAATGACCTAAAAGGGTCCCAGATGAACACGGTCTGAGGCATAGCATTCATCGAAGTTATTCGACACACAAACTTTTGTAAAGCTCAAACAATTGAAATAGCTTTCGTGTGATTTAAACAAAAGCTAAAATGGAATGTTGATTTTTTTGTTTTAATTCAGGACTAGAAGTCCTTTAAGTTCGTCAAAAAGGTTAAAATGTTAGTTAGACCGCATTTTTTTTTATCTGTTGAGTGCGTTGTGCAAATCTTTATTAGAATCATTCGAAAGTTCAATTGATTGGTTTGAATTCGAATGATATCTGTCGTTATTTTTAGGTCATTCTATTTGATTGATTACATATTATGAAATATACATAAACTGATATATTCTAGAATATTCACCCAAATCCCAGCAAAGGAGCTTAAAAGTTATACCTTCTCCATAAGGACCTAGGCAGTCTTACATCAATTGTGATTCATTTGAATATTTAATTTTGGTTCGTAAACTATTAGTAACAACGAATCAAATAATATAAACATAACTTTTCGTTATATACATTTTTATGCATGTAAACAAAGAAGTAGGAAATGCTCTTTTTCCTGAAATAAATGACGTAACTAAGTTTAGGAGACAGATCATCTTTATCCTAACCCTAACTTAAATATTATAAATGCAAATGTAACCGACCAATCATCATGTAATTCTGCATACACGTTGTCAGAGTTACAGAAGAAGAATAAATTTGTAAACAAAATCTACACTAAGCGAGTAGTGTATAATTCAAGTTTTCTAAAAAACATTATTAACCTGACATCCAAAATGGAATACTGATATATATGACGTACTTGTAGATAAATAGTAATGCTATTTGCTCTTGTGTGTTAAATAATGTACAAATAGGGTGCCTTTCATCCAGAAAAAAGTACTACTCCTGAGGAATAGAAATGCATTGACTAGATTAACACGAGCGAAACCAGAATCTGGTTAATTAATTAATATATAATAAAAATATAATATCAGCCCTGTATTAAACTGTCCCACTGCTGGGCACGGGCCTCTTCTCACTGTGAGATGGGTTAGGCCATAGTCCACCACGCTGGCCTAGTGCGGGTTGGCAGACTTTACATATCTTCGAGAACATTATCGAGAACTCAGATATGCAGGTTTCCTCACGATGTTTTCCTTCACCGCTAAAGCAAGCGATAATCAACTATTTAATACGCATATAACTTCGAAAAGTCAGAGATGCGCGCCTTGGGTTCGAACTCGAGACCTCTGCGTTAATTAATAGTAATCTTATATCCTGTAGAAGTAAAATGTATTTTGTTAACGTAACAAATTATCTTATTAAATTAATAGCAAAGTATGTCCACCAGTCATAAGTCGATAAATGTAGATCGTTTCTTTTCTCTCCTCTTATTAATTACGAACCCATTCCAACGTATTGAAAGAAACAAGTGGATCTCTCTTTATTTATCTCCTTATTTGTTTTTGCTTTGAAATTAAATGAAGTTAATTATTTAGCTTTTGCCACTAGATCGTTATGTCTATTTATAATTTAACTAGCGGCCCGTCCCGGCTTCGCACGGGTGGACATTAATTTTTTAAACATTTTCGGATAAACGTAGAGTACATGTATCTTTAGCGCAGCGCATGCGATGAAAAACAGTTTATAGCAAATTGTTTTTGCACCTTGGGTTACATTATTGAAGTTTTAGTAGGGATCCCTGATTTTTTCTTGTAATAAATATAGCCTTTGTTACTCAGGGGTAATGTAGTAATCTAATGGTGAAAGAATTTTTGAAATCGGCCATTAATTTTTGAGTTTATTCCTTACAAACATACAGAAATACAAATCTTTCCTCTTTATAATTAGTTTAGTATTAGTGTAGATTTTGTTTTCTAATTTGATGCCGATGTTTATTAGACATATTTTTTGGTCACAAATGGTTAATATACGTAAAAGAATGTTGTATTTTACCATTTTTTTTTTTATAACTAGTCATAACTTCGTTCACGTGAACAACGAATTGCCCGCAACATTATTGAATCCCAAGGATTTCTTTTTAACTCCTGCACTGGGATTAAATCCTGTTATGCGGGGGATTTCAAACATCGGACATAAAGAACACTCAGACTCGGAATACGACTAAACTATTTTTGTAGATCACACAAATTTTTGTCCCGTGTCGGGATCGAACTCCACCTATCGAACCAACATCATTCGGGTAGCGAGGCCAGCACTTTCAAAATTCGCTCCGAGGTTTTCTAGTGAAACCCAAACAAACAGACATAGTTTCGAGAAGAACGATCTTCAATAAAAAAAATAAAAACCAAATCTAAACCATTCTCGAATCCACTTGTTCAAGTGGACACAAAAAATGTCATCAAAATCGGTCCAGCCGCCTAGGACAAAATTAATAAAATAAATAAAATAAAAAATATATATTAATTTTGTAATTAATAAATTAATAAAATTAATTAGTTTAATTACAAACACACGCACAGAAGATTTATAATTATATAAAGACTAGCTTTTGCGCGCGGCTCCGCCCGCGTGGTACCTACATCAATAAAAAGTAGGTTTTAAACTATATCTGTACCAAATTTCAACTAAATCGGTTGAATGGTTTAGCCGTGAATAGGTAACAGACAGACAGAACAGATAGAAAGACAGAGTTACTTTCGAATTTATAATATAAGTCAGGATAATTTCTTGAGTTCGGAGTCTCGTAGTAGAATACTATAATAAGCTCAGACTGCTCTAGTGAAATCTTATAAGTACTGTGACAAAAATTCAAAATATTTTATATCAACTGATAATAATTAACAATTATATTGATAACTATTAAGAATCGGAATACATTTAAATTAGGAATACGTCTAAAATCCTCGTCTCGAGGCATAAGTCTTGTGTTTGCATTATTTTGGAGCCAGTTTATATCCTGGATCGTGAAAAGCGATTTCTCTGTTAGTAAAAACTTTGTAGCAGCAAAATTTGTCAAAAAGTAGTAAAAATAGTAAAAACTGTAAAGTCGGTTTACGGACGATAGCTTAACGTGACATCGTCACGATCGTGTCTTTCGCTCGCTCGTGTATCGCTCTCGCTCCGATCGTAACGTTACAATGAGCGTAACGGGACAATGAGTCATCCTTTTTTGTGCGTGCAGCCGGCGTTCATCGTTTTATTAGACGTTGTCACGTCAAAAACTCATCCCTTATTTCAATTCAATTTCTTTATTTATTTCTCTCACCAGGTACATACAGTTGATTTTATTACATAGTTTAACAAAATACAGAGTATATTAAACAATGCTAAATAATGATATATTATTAGTTAGGGCGTATAATATATCTAGTAAAGCATGGTTACTCCTATCTCTACCTTCAGACATGTGCAGACGTGATGTCAATACCTACCACCGCCTACTTCCCATCGTAGATAGGTAATTCCACAAACACAACACTCACGGGAAGATATAATTTATTACTTCTCTAAATTCATAGTATCCAAAAAGCATTATTTTGTTAGCCTCTGTATGTCCACATTGCACTTGACCTTGAACTTGCGCCAGTGACTGGTGCAAGTTGGAGACGCGACGGGAAGCGTTAGATTGATGCCAGTTGTAAATTCAAAAGGCGAACGGTGTTGTACCTAGGTAATAGGGTCATAGATCAACACGTTCGTCACAGAATGGTCACTGGTATTAGTGCTAGGTAGATAATGAAATTCAGTAGATATAAAAACATCACGTTTTCAATTTAAAGTTACGGATTTTAACACAGCTTATATAAAATATACAACTGTCACTATTTATTATTATGGTGAACACTATTTATTTTATAGACGTCACTGTCACCGAAAGCTCGACTGATTTGGAAATCAGAAATCAGAAATCATTTATTTGTAGAAACATAGGTTAATACAAAGATGTTACAAATTATCTGTCCTCTATGTTCTGTCATTGAGACATACAAATTTAAATGGGTTAGTATCACAAAAGAGAATATAAAAATAAAAATATCGTCAATGTCAAGAAACAAATTCAAAATTACATGACAAATACATAGCAAATTAAATTATTACACTAAAAACAAATATATATATTACCATTTACAGAGTTAAAATATGATATTCTTATTATATTATACATTATTATATTATTATTATTATTATTATTATTATATGGAACAACCTTAAAGTAATAAAACAATAAGGCTTATAATTAATTTAATTTCAATATGTAACATTCATGTTAACGTGAGTACCTAACGTCAATATAATGTATTTTTTTGACGTGACAACGTCTAATAATTCGATGAACGCCGGCTGCAAGCATGAAAAAGGATGACTCCTTGTCCCGTTACGATCATTGTCCCGTTACGCTCAGTGTAACGTTACGGGAAAGAAACTTTGTTATTACGTTGTCACGTTAAACTATCGTCCGTAAACCGACTTTACAGACAACCAATTTTTTGACGTGACAACGTCTAATAAATCGATGAACGCCGGCTGCACGCATAAAAAAGGATGACTCATTATCCCGTTACGCTCATTGTAGCGTTACGCTCATTGTCGCGTTACGCTCATTGTCCCGTTACGCTCATTGTAACGTTACGATCGGAGCGAGAGCGCTACACGAGCGAGCGAAAGGCACGTTATGACGTTGTCACGTTAAACTATCGTCCGTAAACCGACTTTACAGACAACCAACTTATATAATGGACTTCAATTGAAAAAAATTTTGTAACAATTGAAGCTATAAAGAGGTAAGATAAATTGTGGTTAATCACTTCTTCATTTTTACCATCCTTTTAGAGTAAACCGGCATAAGATTATAAAAACTTTTACTGCTTTTTGCCCGCTAACATTACCTATCCACTAACTAGCACGAATGATTTAAAAAAATAGTAGGTATCTATTGTTTTATTTTTCGTATTCAGACTTGAAACGTGACGCAGAAAATACGATTGCAATGCATGGCAACAAAGAGGTCGCTCAACGTTCTACGTATAGCATATACTTATCTTTGAGATGGCAAAGGACTATAATTGGTCGTGTTAGCAAAGAAGCTATAGAGTGGATACCGCTATTTGGTCAACGTAAAACGAATGAATGTGACAGTTGTCGGCCTCGATGGCGTAGTAGTTAGTATAACCGACTGCCACGCCTGAGGTCGCAGGTTCGATTCCCGCACAAGTCAAACATTTGTGTGCATGAGCATGGATGTTTGTCTTGGTCTGGCTGTTTCTATGTATAATATGTATGTATTTACAAATATATATATATATATATATATATATATATATATATATTTATATGTTTATCCATTGTCTAGTACCCATAGTACAAGCTCTGCTTAGTTTGGGATAGATGGTGTTGTGTGTATGTGGTAGAATATTATATTATTATTATTATTATTATATTATTATTTGAATCCATTACGTAAATACATTATATTGACGTTACCCTAAAATATTTGTTTTATTTTAATTTAATTATTTATTTGTGTGAATATACATAACTAAATATTCTGTGAATATTTCAAGCGTCTACCTGTTGCCGTTATCAATATCGAGCGAAAATGAGCAAAAAGATCACGTTTGTTGTATGGGAGTCCCCTTAAATATTTATTGTATTTTGTTATAGCGGCAACAGAAATACATCATGTGTGAAAAAGTGTCTAACTATTACGGTTCATGAGATACAGCCTGGTGACAGACGGACAGCGGAGTCTTAGTAATAGGGTCCCGTTTTACCCGCACGCAATTCTATGTACCTACACACAGAAGGATGAGTAGCAGGCCACTTTATACTATTGATTGTATGTAACTCGTAGATAATATAAGTACTTGAGAGTAGTAGAGCCTCGCTGATTTCAGCATGAATGGGCCGGCTCGACCGGGGAAGGACTACCCTCTCACAGAATATCGACGTAAAATAGCAATATTCCTACTGTTGTGTTTCGTTCGGTGAGTTCTCTCGTACCGGAGGCCCAATCACCCTCTTTCCCCCTTCCCGCTGCTTATCTTTCCCACTTCCTTGCCTAAAGGGCTGGCAACGTGCAAGTGATGCCTATGGTGTTGCAGGCGTCCATAGGCTACGGTGACCACTGATCACGTATACTTGTTTGCCACCTAAGTAGTATAAAAAAAAATAAAGTACGCCTACAATACGCTCACGTTTACACAATAGTTGTGTTACAAACATATATTTCTATAAATCGCAATTAAGTTATAATCTCCTTAAAGTAACACTATTCTTATAATCTAGAATCAGTATTATACTCTTGAAATAACGATTTGATACACGTGTGACAAATCATGCACTTAGCAGTAATTCTTGAGACTGACAAATGGGTTCGTAGACAGTTTTATATCATAATTACTTTAATCCAAAGGATTACTTTGACAGTTACAAATGTCAGCTTATATTATGTCTGTTTGAAAGGAGGCTTGTTCAAAACCATAATAGAATAAGAGTAACGTAATATCAAGTCTCATTGTATGATCAAAAGCAACAATTTTTATACGTCATGTAAAGTTTCATAAATGTGACTATTTTCAAAAAACTACCCTAAATTATATATTTTAATGTAGTGTTTTTAAATGAGTTTTCATTATTTAACATTAGTCAGATATACATATTTATAGTATTTTATTTAACCTATGTTATTAAATAAGTATTTAATAATATAGAATAATAAATAAAATATGACACAATATAGTCTAGTTTTAAAGTTAAAACTTGACTATAATTATTATGTCATAACCTCTTATTTAGTTGTACCCACATCTATGATCATAAGAATAGTCATTATGAAATATTTTATCGTTTCCATATGGCTTTGCTTATCTATATAAATAAATAAAATTGAAGTGTCCGTTTGTAATGTCAAAATAACAGCTTTTTATCTAATGCATATGAAAGTATATAAGGTACCTATAAGAAAATATCTGTTTTTTAAATTTTTGTCTGTCTGTCTGTCTGTTTGTTCCAGGTAATCTCCGAAACGACTGAACCGATTTTGATGGGACTTTCACTGGCAGATAGCTGATGTTATAAGGAGTAACATAGGCTACTTTGATTTTAGAAAAAAAATAGGGTTTCGCGGAGACAACCACTTTTTAGTTAAAATCTACGCGGACGAAGTCGCAGGTAACAGCTAGTACAAAATAAAAACTATTAACCGAAGTGTAGTTACTCCCAGGTATTAAAAAACGAACTTTGCATTGTGCCTAAGTCCTCACCTGATTCAATAATCTTTGGCATTACGTCCGTCAGTGCGCAATTATTGTAGCGCCGTGAATAAGGATATGTCGTGTGCGCAACGGTAACTGTTATTAACTAACGATTAGGTGGAACTAATTGGGTACACGATGTACACACGTGGATTATAAAACGAATGAAGGCATTTCAATTAAATAACTTGAAATGAAATGAAATAAAAAGATTTTTATTTTTGTACCATCATAACATGCATTATCAATTATTATAGAATGCGGGTATAACAAAAAGTAAATAAAAATATGCCAGTATAAAGAAATTTTAAAAACAATAAAAATGTTTATGTGCAGATGCACGTCCCATCGGACGGCACAAAAACAACGGTGATGCGCTCAGCATAATGCTGTGGCACTTGCATTGTTGCAAGCACTACACAGCGCTGATTTTCAGCGAACACCACAATTATTGGCTATTGGACCAATTAGTAATATAAAATATGTAACGTAGAAATGAACTAGGTAATCCTGCTTTGCTTTGCTGCTTTCATATTGTATCAGCCTTGTGTATGAACTGACCTACTGTTAGGCACAAGCCTATTTTACTGGTAGTACCTATTAGGTAAAGAATTTTTTATTTTTTTATACGACTATGGTGGCAAAGAAGCATACGGCCCACCTAATGGCAAGTGATCATCGTAGTCTACGGACGCCTGCAACACCAGAGGCATCACTTGCGCGTTGCCGACCCTTTAGGAAAGGAAGTGGGAAGGAGAAGGAGCGGGAAGAGGGAAAGAACGAACGAACGAAACACAACAGTAGGAATACTGGTATTTCACGTCGATATTCTATGAGAGAGTAGTCCTTATCTGGTGGAGTCGGCCCATTCATGATGAAATCAGCGAGACTCTACTACTTATCCTAACTAATATTATTATTATGCTGACCGATCGTTATAAAATTTCGTATACACGTTGTCAGGAGTACACAAAAATTACCGTTAATGGCAACCGTTAGTAGGTTATTATTATTATTATTATTATTATTGAATATTAAATTTATATACATTATACTATTGCTATTACTCATCAATTATAATTTATATATATATATATATATATCTCACGTATGTATTTTTTTAATTCTTTTATTTTTTGAATGTGGAAGTTGTTAAAGGGTAGCTGATGTACGTCCGGGCGTCACTTGGGGTTACCACATAACATCAGGGTTGGTTTGAGGTATAAACCGCAAACCAACAATAAACCTGAGTGGTAACCTCGTTTTTCATTATGTATGTACTTTTTTTTTTGCTTTTTGCTGTGTTATAATATTTGTCTGTATTTTGTGTACCTATATTTTGAAAAATAAAATTACTTACTTACTTACTTACTTACTTTTAATACAAAAAAATACTGTTGCCGAAGGATACAATTCATTGACAAAATTGACATTAAAGCGAGCAAAACCACGCGCAAAATCTTGTAAAAACATATAATTGCCTGGCTCTTCATACAAAAGGTTCACTAGTGTACCTACAATCTTTATGGTACAATGGTCTTGCAATCAATTCAAGGAATACTGACAGTCATATTATAATATAATCCAACTCATTTAAAATAAAGACGGACTTTTACTATATTCAAAGGCGTGAGAGCACATGACACTGTAGTAAGCTACTTCCTATAAGTGTTCACGCAAAACATGCATGTGGAATTCAATGAGTAACCATATAATAGTCTTTCCTTTCGAAATATGTCGAGGAAGTCTTTTGAGGTCAATTTTAGTCGGTAGAAATTAGACATAACCGACGATCCCCAGTGAAGGAAGTTGAGTGTCTTTTGACACTTCCCCCCTCAAAGAAGGTCAGTGCCGCTTCGTCATCCAACATATTTTCATTTAGTTGTGCCCGCGATTTTATTCACACAATCAGCTGTTGTCCGTCGTATATCCTAACACACTTTAGAATTGGCGTATTGTTTTTATTTGTCAACTGATTTCAATAGAGATAACCGTAAATATTAGCCCAAGTTTTAAATTATTACAACCTCATATACTTGCTTAGCCATTGTTGAGATAAGCATATCCGAATGCACAAACAGACACGCAAAAAGACCGTTCGCGATTTACTGTGGATAGAGCCATCAATGTTCAAATTTACTGTGTGAGATTGAATTTCTGTAATTATTTTGGTATTCGTAGATTAAAAGATGTGTGTGTGACAAGCTTATAGTTGCGTCGTATAATGATTGAACAAGCTTACAGTTGTAATTTACAGATTGGTACATTAAAAGTTGTAGGATCATTAATTAAGTGTTACTGATTTTGAATCGAATCATTACTAAATATTTAACACAAAAAATCAAAGATCTTTGAATCGAATCAATCTAGCTACACATATTATTAATACGTAACCGATTAATCAATCAACATAAACAAATATAGCATTCGAATAATCATCAATATTGTGAATCATTCGAATGACTTGAAAATCAAAGATCCGAATTTGAAATCGACGGTCACACATCGCTACTTTGCGTCAAAGAGATATGCGGGCACCCTATATTTACAAAACGAAAACACCTTTAGTTATAGTGTTCACGAAAAGCATCAGTGCCGTTAGTTCTTGGTACACAAGCAATGGTACTCGGAACTGGTATTTCGCACGGAACTCCCGTTCCGTCGCTTTATCCACTTGAACGTCCAGCTCTGACAGATGTAAACGCGTTGTCCATTTACTATTTAGGTCGCAGCACAATAACTCTTACACTGACATCGGATCTATTGTTGCTATACTTTGAATAGAGAATATATTTTATGCAGGATACTTTAGAATATTTTGAAGACGTTGTGGAATTGATGTTATTTATATGAAAAAAAGCGTTGCCAATACACATGTTGAAGTGAAAACTTCTTTAGGCGCGTTGAGCACTTCTTGAGTGAACAAAAATCATAGAACTCGCGCCATCGTGACGCTTCGTCATCGTCACGCTTCCACGCTTTCCATTTTTGAATTATTTTAGAATATTAACAATATCTCAGAAATGGTGCGTCCTACGCAAAAAATAACGAAATTTTGACCCCATATATAGGTCCTAAGAAAGTATCAGAAATCCGACCCACCCCTTTTGTTTTTTTTTTGTTTATGATCAAGGATTAAAGTTTTCACTTCTATCGGCAGTCCCTAAACTGTCCCAAATTTTTTAAAATTAAATTACTGTCTCATAGCAATCGATCAAATCAAATCAAAGAGAGAGTGAGAGAGAGAGAGAGCTGGCACAGACAATCTGTTTTAAGTATTTACTATTGTAATTTTTAGTAGAACTTTGTAATCTATACAGTAGCCGATACGGTCGCTACGCTATGCGAAAATGTGTATAATTAAGTATACATCTCTGCATAAACGTTATGAAACAGACATTAGTCTATATATATTACTAAATTCACTGAAATTCTATCCATAAGCTTGTCTTTTACAGTGATAGATTTCAGAAAGTGATAAAATATAATAATATATTATTATTTTCGTGCGCCGAAATACCCTCAATTTATATAACTTTAGGCCGTTTGCCAAAACATTAGTTTCACCCACCATATTCTTATCTCACAATAATTTAATAGCGAATAATAACTTATCTTTTCAAGGCCAATTTCGTGCTATAGGTCGATATGATCAAAACCAGGGCTAACCTTGGCTCGGGTAATTTGCGACCGGAACACATTAACGCCACACACGATATCTTGGCAAAGTGTTATGATTCGTTAATAGAGTCAATATTGGGTTCAAATTATGGTCATTCTTGCTTATTTTATGATTCATTTTTCGGTTTATGTATCTTCTTCTCCCTAGCCTTTATTATTCCCAAGTCGCTTGATTTGACTAGATATCAGTTTTTACACGGAGCGGCTGCCACCTGACCACCGCAACCCGAAGGCTAACGATACCCTAAGGCTAGACCAGTGTAAGTTTTTTTTTTTTTTTTTTTTTTCTCACTCCTCTGTCGTAGACACAGCCTACTCTTACCAAATAAAGGCAGCTGGCCCATCGAAGGGGCAGCTGTTCCTCCTACTCTGCCTATTCATATTTTTACAATGCCCTAATAGACCTGTTTATCTTTTCCATTAAACCTATTCACGCTCTCATTCCAGTCCTCTAGTACCATTCCAGTTCTCGCTTTTATGCCTCTCGTACTCTCATTCTATTCGTTTCATACTTGGGGGATATTATGGGTTTAGGTTGATATTCTTTATTTGCGGCTGCCACCTGACCACCGCAACCCGAAGGCTAACGATACCCTAAGGCTAGACCAGTGTAAGTTTTTTTTTTTTTTTTTTTTTCTCGCTCCTCTGTCGTAGACAGAGCCTACTCTTACCAAATAAAGGCAGCTGGCCCATCGAAGGGGCAGCTGTTCCTCCTACTCTGCCTATTCATATTTTTACAATGCCCTAATAGACCTGTTTATCTTTTCCATTAAACCTATTCACGCTCTCATTCCAGTCCTCTAGTACCATTCCAGTTCTCGCTTTTATGCCTCTCGTACTCTCATTCTATTCGTTTCATACTTGGGGGATATTATGGGTTTAGGTTGATATTCTTTATTATTTATTTACATTTATTACATGCTATTTTCTTATGCTACCTTATTTCTATTTATCTTTATTAATACACATTTACTTATGCAGTGTCAGGATATTAGAGGGCACTGACTTCCCAAAACGACTGCCGGCTAGATGTTCATGGCAGCCGGGACCGACGGCTTAACGTGCTCTCCGAGGCACGGAGCAGGCGATAATTGTCAATAAATTTTCGGTTTATGTATACAATGTATTATTCTCCATCTTTGTTAAATTTTAAAATAATATATCAGGCGTGTATATAAACTGTACCACTTCTGGGCACGGGCCACTCTTTGTGTGAGAAGCATCAGGCTATAATCCAACCTGGCCTAATACTTGTTGGGAGACTTTCAACATCTTCGAGAACTCTCAGACATGCAGGTTTCCTCGCGATATTTTCCTTTACCGTTTAAAGTTGCAATAAATATAATAACCACCTATTTAATTCACATATATATTGGAAAAGTTAGAGTTGTGAGCATTGTGATTCAATTCGAGACTTCGTTTTGCATTTTAGAATAAATTTTCTATACAAATAAATAAAATTGAAGTGTCTATTTGTAATGTCAAAATAACAGTTTTTTATCTAATGCATATGAAAGTATGTAAGGTAAAAGATCTACTTTTAAATCTATTTTATCTATTTTAAAAATTTTTGTCTGTCTGTCTGTTTGTTCCGGCTAATCTCCGAAACGGCTGAACCGATTTTGACAGGACTTTCACTGGCAGATAGCTGATGTTATAAGGAGTAACTTAGGCTACTTTGATTTTAGAAAAAAATAGTGTTCCGTGGGGACAAACACTTTTTAGTTAAAATCTACGCGGACGAAGTCGCAGGTAACAGCTAGTTGCTAAATAAATCTTATAATCTCAGTGTTTATTCTCAAAGTACATGTTTAAGGTTAGCTTATAGTAGTTGATGTCACAAATATGTGAACTTTTATAACACGTAATTCGCCTGTACTTCCGAAGTGATAACCAGAGGGTTATTACACGAACGTTTTGCCAGCTTTGGCTCAAGGTTGGTCAGGTTACATACACTGATTCTTACTACTCTACAAAGATATACCTCTATCTATGGTAGCCGGAGATGTAAGCGTTTGTCTACTCAGCAATGACAAAGAAGGTTTCATTACTTTTAATGAATCGTCTTAACGCCATTCTAAACAAAAGAATATTTCTCTTTGTCCAAAATAGTTGTTCCAAATTAATAATTCTAAAGAATTATAATATGCCGAAAAAAAAAGAAATACTCTAGTGTGTAATTGATATCCATTTACAAAATCATGTCAACAGATATGTATAGGTGATAGATGGGTATATGGGCCTGAAAACTTTGGTATATATTACATACATACACATTTATGTACGGTGTATAATACACCTATACATCACCCAATCCGGCCATTAATCGGCATTTATATTTACATCTTATATAATAAAAGCATGCTTATTGCCATCTAACGGGCTTATTGCAAGACTATCGAAGAATAGCCCTAATATAAAAATCTAAAACTGCCCGAACTCGAAAGCGAATTGTGGACTGCAAAATTAGCTGTAAGCTTAAGCGCAAACGCATGCCATAAGACAATGAGGAAGTTTTGCTGTGTAAAGGAATATAGTATTGTGTACATGGAAATATTTAATGGAAAGTTAATGGAAAATAAAAGCTACCTATTTATTGTAGAGAGTCCGTGCGCCTCAGACTACAATTGACCGAGGAAGAAAACTGAAAAGGTGTTAATATAAACCACAAATTAATTATATACAGATGCTCGTCCCATTACAACATATGAAACTTGTTACCCTCACTCGGGTGGGTTTAATGATTTTGTATCATGTTGACTGATTGTTAATTACTATATGCGAACTACACAGAACACAAAACAAAGAAAACTTGTCGTAGCGTGGCTTGATTTGTATGAAAAGTTATGCTTGACTCTCGGATTAATAAAATACATTTACATACTGGAGAGATGAGTACGATGAAGCCTGCTGCGGTGTTGCGTGTTGTGGTGCATAGTTTCATCGGTACATAGTCCAAAAGCGCCTTTAGCTGTAACGTTTGTAACTAAACAAAATATATGGAAATATGCCAACGACGCAAAGTGTCAAGGCATGTTGATATTCAAACTCATATCGTTCGCCGGAATCACTGGACATCTGCTTTTATATGAGTGCATCAATTTTCTTTTCATTTATCTGGCCATCTATGCTTTTGTATTTTGTGAATTTAAGGTTACGTTTTCACAATGGGATGTTGTTTGGTTTAGCTTTAGCTATTTATTTTACTACGGAACTAATTCAATCATGTGTTGCTCAAACAATAACATACAGAAATAACTTGGTGACGTGGGCGTAAAACCAGAAAATTCATTAACATTCCTTCACAAGTCAACACCATATGCCAAACCCATCGTATAATTTATGTAAACATACCGCGCGTACATTTTCATAGCACGTTTCCCTTTATGAAAAGTAGTTTTTGAAATGAAAGCTTCTTTAGCGGCGTTGTGCACTTTTTTGTGATGGGTAAAAAATGTTAAACTTGCGTCAGGACACGTGACCGGATCGAACATTCGTAAGACGGAGGGAGAATAAATTGTCATGTTTGTGTACGATAGCGCAATAAATGAATATTGTATTTTACCACATAAATGATAGTACTTTTATACTGATAATTAAAGCAATTCGTGCAAAATTATTTCCTAACCATTCCAAAATATCAAAAATGCACAACGTTAATATTGAAGTTTTCACTGCTGCCGCCACTCCCGGAATGCAACCCGTTGTTTTTTTTTATTTTCCGCCTAAACGGGGTAGACAATATTGTACTATACCCACATTTGTTTATAATTATGCACGAATGGTGCAGCGAGCAAGTGATTGAAGCTGCCGCAGCGCTGATAGTTGTGGTTTCGAATCCCATTCGGGACAATTATAAGTATAGCTCTTGTAAAGACTACATATTAAGCTTTCCATCTTTCCATTTGCCATCTCATATAGACGTCGTATATCGTATAGATCTATACAGACGTTGACCAATTTTATTATATACATAGATTAAATCTTCTAACTAAGACTAAAGTTACAGAATAAATTACACGTCAAGCTAAAAGTTTCATTGAATAACTTTATAACAATTACAAAATTTAATTAGAAATTTTACCGTTTCACATACCTAGTTGAAAGTAATTTGCGAACTAAACGTAAAATCTGAATATGTAGATACATTAAAAGGTTAAGCAAACATCTATAAAGATCAACGTTAGTATTTTCTCTAAGACTTGGAGGCTAGCCTCGAAGACTTAAAGAAAACACTAAGGCTTAGGGCTTAGAGAAAATACTAGGCAAGGCTTTTAAGACTGCGCCGAGCGAAATGTGCCAAATAAGGCGGTTTTTGTTTAATACAAACATAAAATACACATTTACCATAACAATGAATGTGTTTACAATTACTCCGTGTAAAAAACTTAGAATAATTGATATTTTCGCCTACAAAATTACATAAATTTCCACGAAAAATGCAAAAACGTAAGCTCGTGTTACGTGATTTTTAGATTATAACAGTAGAAATCTATCCTACTCGTATTTTACAGTTTAAACGAAACATAAAAAGTTATATTACAATTTGTCCGTCTCAAATATTGAAGTTATTGCAAAAAAAGCACAAATTCAAATCTTCCATACAATTTTACTATGGCAGCCGCTCGCCGATTTGAATATGCGCCGCACGAACTCTGTAATTATCTGTCTTACGCTCAGCGCAGTCTTAAGGAGAACCATGTATCATGTTCCTATTGCATTATTATTGAACTAAGTTCTCCCTAATCCTTCTTTCTATTTCTCACTTTCAAACTCACGTCACTTAAACGACTGCATCGATGGCGTAGTGGTTTAAGATGACACCTCGCCACTGCCGCTGCGGCGAGTGATGTGGCTTCGATTCCCACACAGAGCAAAAAATTGTGTGATCGACAAATGGTTGTTCTGAGTCTGGTTGTTTTTTGTGTCCGTTTTTGGAATGTTTGTTAAGTTCCATGCGACACAGGAATTATTACTAGTGACAATTATTTCGTTAAAAATAAAACACTACACTTCTATCTGTGCCGTCCATATTCTTACGAGCATACAACAATTTGTTTGTTTTGATCTATAGCCATGTGATAATGTAGCCAAAAATATCTTCCACACCTGAATGTTCAATTCATTGTCACTGATTGTACTTGTAATCGAATATTTGAAACTTGAGCGATTAATGATGACAAGATTGATGATTTGTGTTGTATTTTATTCATGGTGAAATACATGGTGAAATAAACGTTATTATTATTAGGTAAATACCTGGCCCTTTGGGAGGCTTACACGGAGTCATAGGTCCAACGTGAAGAGGCCCTTCCAGCGTTTTAATCTTTATTAAATACTAGCTGACTCGAGCAAATTCAACTGTTTCACATAAAATAACGACCTAGCTATTAAAATAATTATATCTTATGAAACTACAACTAAAGAAAATCGAATATTTAACTATGCCTAATAATACATCAACTAATGAAAATAAGTCTAACTACACCTAGGTATATACATATATATATATATATAATACTTAAAAACTACCTACTAAGTATATCTAAAGAATAAAAGTCGCGTCGTCGTCGTGGTCGTAATATTAGCGAATACCCCTCCGCCGGGGCGGACGGAAGGGTTATGCCGGACTCACCCGGAAAAGATGGAGATATCCCGGTAATACCGACTAAACCTACCGTGGTGTTTCTTCTCAAAATCTATGGCCGGGGCGCAGGGATCACTCGCGCATTCATCTTGCAGCCCCGGCAGATTTGGGTCGCCACCAGGGCCCTATTCAATAAAACTTACAATCCGACAATTTTGTCAATAAGTGACTTTATTGTCAAATTGTCCTACATGTGTTGTTCAATGAAAGCTACAAATATGTAAAAAATTACCGACACCTAATTGTAAATTGTCGCACCTGTAAACTCTGTTAAATAAAACTTACTAAGTAATTCTAAACATTCACAAATAATTATGTCATGGTATTTTACATTTCTACATATTGTTGTAATTCAACATATAATTATTGTATGATACAATACAATAATGAGGGTAAAACAAAAGCTTTTAGTTTCATTGTATATAGGTGAAATATTTCCTGCTTTGTTTCTGTTTGTGTAATGTTTTAGGTCATGTCCAATTTTACTCAGCATATATTCGATGGTTGCCTTGCTTACCCTAAACTTCTCATTAAACATGAAATCAGTCACATCAAAAGAAAAATTTATTCCCGTTTTAAATATTGGAACGAAGTTACTTATCGCGCGTTGCGAAAGGGGGCTAGACGGAAAAAATTAAGACCAAAAGTTGTAACGACACTTTTTGTAACGACACTTTTTGCTATAGTTGTAAGTTTAAGATTATTTCTTAATATATATGTATTGTTAATGTCCACAAGCCAGTTATTACTAAAATTGAGCCTACTGATTAAGTTTATATTACATTATATATGTTAATAATAAAAAAAATATTATTATAAAATAAAAAAAATAAAATTTTATTACAATTCCTTCAATAATTAATCGAAAGGAACTTCGTTCCATCCGGGTGTCCCTTGACACCTCTCAAGTTTTTTTTCTTCTTTGTTGTTCAATTAGCACGTTTTCATTATTATCACTACTCTCACTACTTGAAGTTAGAACCAATTCTGTAAAAAAGCAGCTAAAACAAAACAACACTTACACAATTAATAAGGTATTATGCCGAGGTATTAAGTTTTACCGAGGGTAAGGTCACCTGTTAGAAATGTATGACAATTCCACAAATATGTAAATTTGTAAATACAATTATGCGTCCAAGAAAGCAATTTTGCCGACAGAATTGTAAATTTTCATCTATCACACGAAAATATTCATTGGACAGAAATATGTAAAATTGTAAGAACAATTCGAAAAATACGTAACTTTTCCACCAGTAACTTGTATTTTTTATTTAACAGAAACTTGTAAAAGTGTCACCTGTCACCTGTTACCTGTAATTGTAAACTATAAGTTTTATTGAATAGGACCCGTGGCGGCCTCGTCGCATTTTTTATGATACTCTTTCATTGACAGACGCGAACGGAACACGACGCGCCGCCGTCTTGGGCTTGCTTCTGCACGGGCGACAGACTACCCTAGTCTGTCACCCCAGGCCAGCGCTCATGGGGGCCGGAGATCGTTTAGCGCACTTCGGCACCCGGTGCGTCGACTGCGGGCCGGGAGGCTGGTGTTCGCCTCCCGTTCCCTTTCCGCCACCTCCTTAGCGAACCTACTTAGGCGCCAAAACGCCTCTTCAGCCACTCCTCCATGATGGGTCTTACCGCCGCTATCGCGGCGTACCCTAACGTACTATGTAAGCCTAAGAAAACTAAAAAAGTTTTATTTTATTTATTCAGACTAAAGTACTTAAACATGTGCACAACCAACATCGTTATACGCAAAATTTATATTATTACAAAAAAGAGTAGTAATTCTCATGAGAAGACAAAAATTAATTTATTACAAACGAAATTCCGTTTTTTTGTTTCAACGAGTTTGTTTGTTTCATTGTTTGTTACAGCTTCACGCCTTAACTATTCCGACTACCATGAAATTTCGCATACATTGTTGTTAGGGAACTAAAAAGGATATAGGGTACCTTTCATCGAGAAAAAGTACCGTTTCCGAGGTATAGAAATTAATTGGCAAAATCTACATTCACGCAAGCGAAGCTGACATAACCGAGTACATTATAAATATGCTTTGTCTCCTAAATTAGGTGACAGCCTTTATTACAGAAAATTGAGTATTCCTAAGTCCTTTGTTTTAAGTTTACAAGCATAAAATTTAACAGTAGGTACTGTTACTAATCTAAACTTACCTACATTTATACTAGAGAAGCCGCGAACAAAAAAATCTGATATCTATCTAATAATGTTCTTAAGATCGTAAGTAGGTGCAAATCAAAGACATGAATCTTCAATTCCCGTTTATCTAAACGATAAATGTCCCTGAAAAGAGGGTAATGTCATCATATTTTACGTGGATACCTTTTATTAGACATTCTGTTCTCCAAGTTTTAAATAATAGTTTGGGAAAGTATCGTGTACCTACTAGATTGTATTTTATCTTTTATATTGTATATTAAAATATAATTATATACCTTTAACGGTGAAGGAAAACATTGTGAGAAAATCTGCATGTTTAACAGTTCTCCATAATGTTTTCGAAGATATGGGAAGTCTGCCATCGCGTGCTGGGCCAGCATGGTGGACTATGCCTCTTCTCACAATGAGAAAAGGCCCGTGCCCAGCAGTAGAACAGTTAAAATACAGAGCTGATATATTATTATTTCTTTTTTGAAGGCACATTGCCCGCATTAGTAATTAATCTAGTGGTATTTAGTGGTAGCGCAAGCTAGAAAACGATTAATTTCTGTCACGATTCAATTTATGAATAATCTTCCATTTTCGACATACAGCTACGTCTTCGCCAAACTTAATTAAAATTGGTTCAGTAGTTTCTGTGTGAAAACGCTACAAAACAACCGTAAAAACACAACATCTTATATTTCTATAGTTTATTTAGTACGACTAAAATTATTCAGACAAATTGGCCTATCCAGCAAACAGGCGCTTTTCGGCTTTCCCTAAATTACAGGGGCAATTGAGATAAAAGACAAAAGCTTTAAATTGCCTTCACCCTTTACAAAAATGTCTACGTTAAGAAATAAGTAGCAGCGTGAAATGGATGCTTTGCTTGCCGGGCAATTACTATGCTAAATTGTTTGTAAAACTATGTTTATTTCAGTGTCTACTTTTCATTACTAAGGTTTATGATAAAAAGATTGAATAAATTGCCATCTTTAAAGCCTTAAAAATTGGGTGCCGGTTTTTAGGACAGTATAGAGTATAATGAACTTCGTTGTTCACATAGCTTCTTAAATTGTATAATAGATGGCGCCTGCAAAACTCAAAGCTAATTATTATTAGAAATGGTGGACTTTCGCAATACTAGACTCCAGTGTTCGCCTAATGCCCGAAATTCTGAAAGATTGAGGAAAGCATAATTATACAGGGATTTTCATTAAGTGTACTTGAAATTGAAATTAAATTAAAAAACATTTTAAGTGATACCGCAACAATCGATTTATTTTAATATGCATTTGATTACATTCAGTGTGGCATATAATTTTTGTCAAATGGCCGCTGTGGCACCGTTGTAGATCGTAGTAGACCGATTTTGGATAACATCTTTGCATAAATTAACTCAATTTCATGAAGAATGCCAGTTATTTTGGTCTTCAGTGCGGCAATCACCTGTGGTTTGTCTGCAATGACCAGAGATGTCAGATAACTCCACAGAATCCGGCAGTTTTGCTTATTTATAAAGCTACTTAACCAGGAATGAGCCTCATCACTAAAGATGATTTTATTCCCGAAGCCAGGGTCAGCCACCAATGTCTCTAAAAGCCAACCAGCGAACACACAACGCTGTCGGTGGTCATTAGGCTTTAGTTCTTGACTTAATCATACACAGATGAAAAGCCAGGTCCCTACGCATAATTTGCTATGTTGATGTCGCAGAAAGACTAAGCTATTGCGCACAACGCGAAATAGACTGCCTGGGATTTTCTCGCACACTGTCCCGAACAGCGACAATATTCTCCAACGACCTTGCGTTTCTTTGACAAACAGGCACTGCTTCATCAGCTACCGATCTGGATGCCTAAAATGTATGGATAAAACGACAAATTGTGGACTCTACAGGACGCCTACGAAGTCCATAAATTAGATGCAGCGCACGAGACGTTAGGCGAGCAAAGCACTAATTTTGATAATTCAATGTAAAAATATCAACACATTTATTAAATCGCGTAGCGTTCCTTAGTTAAATACTAAAAATTAATAAATATTCCCGCCAAATTTGACAGTTGTAGCTTTACCAAGATGTCAACTATACACTGTCATAGTTCGAGCGCACCTATTGAAAAGCCCT
Source organism: Catocala sponsa (assembly GCA_963564715.1). Taxonomy (NCBI): domain Eukaryota; kingdom Metazoa; phylum Arthropoda; class Insecta; order Lepidoptera; family Erebidae; genus Catocala; species Catocala sponsa. Next base: position 4,882,873 of record OY751329.1, read on the forward strand.
TTATAATTTTTTATTGATATACTACAATGGGTGCTACACAAAACAAAAACCGAAAATCTATTTACAAACAGAGGAGCAGAAGGTACTACGTAAAGCTTGCTTATTCAGCACAATTTAATTCACACATCCACACGAGTGAAACTTCGCCCATCTATCAAATTGAAATACATTCTAATACAACCTTCGAGCAAGACCACAATACATTTGCAAGTATAATATATACATTCCATGTTTGAATTCAATATTGCAGACCCACTCACCTATATTTAGTTCCACTCGGAATACTAATCAAAGCCGTAAACATCAAAATTCGATTTTATTTCGTTTACATCGTCTGTGTTTTCGACAACAATAATATCGTATTGCGTCTTTCTTTAAATATTGGACTTACCCGATAAAAGATCAATACTAGGTTATTTTCTTTTAGTTATAAAGAGAAGCCTTGCGAGTAATAACATTTGTGTTGCAAGAGACTCTAAAAATATTCAAATAACAGAGACAAAGAATACCGATTGGGACAACTATTTTTGTATTATAAATAAGATCACTCCCGCACTAAAAACTTTATTTTGAGACGCGGGATACTTTAGAATGTTCAAATGATAGATCCCAAGTCTGGGAATCATTATATTTGGATCACAGGATTTTTGATTACTTGTGGGGATCGAAACTACAATACTTGTCATTATGCCGAGTGTAAGAGTTCGGCAGTAAGTAAGCTATCCATGGAATCATTTGTACATATACTTACTAACTAGCTGGTGCCCGCAACTTCGTTCGCGTGGACTGCATGAAACAGATCATAGGATATCTTTATACACAACATTGGTCGTTTTTCCTTCAGGAGCCAATACAAACAAACCCGCAGCGCTACTGACCCGCAGCGATACTGACCCGCAGCGCTACTGACCCGCAGCGCTACTGACCAGCAAAAACGCTACGTACAGTTGTCCGTGGGAAAAACAACCAGACCTCAAATCCACACCAATGGCTTTGAACGTCTGTCCATGTGACTTATTTATCGTCATGGCGAAGCAAGTAGTCACAGGGAACTGTGTGCGTTTGAATTGAAACGGGAAATTGTTTGGAATAAGTGGTATACGCGGTAATAATACAATTTCACCCATAGCACAGCCAGTCAGAATCTCTGCTTCGATGATATTGCTTTGTAAAGCAGTAACCTTAAGCCGGATCCCGTTGCATAACTTCGGTGGAGAAAGGTTTCTCATTAGCATTATGGGGACACCCACTTTAAGGCTGATTCTGTGAGCCGGCAGACCACTTGCCGTAAGAGAGTTTAAAAATTCTATAGGGTAATTGGTGGCATCGTCTTGTTCAATTACATTATTAAAATAATTGTATACCACTTCATCTCCAACAATTTCCGCTAGAATTTTTTGATTAATTGCACCTGCTTGGTCATTACGAGGCGTTAGTATCGCGCGCTCACATAACCAAACATTATTTTGGCTCGGTATGGAATTGAGGTGTACGAATACTGACTGTATCAGTTCTGCCTCTGAAGCCACAACTTTACCCAGCACACCAGGAATCGCCACCCGACCATGATTTTCAGGGAGAGATCCTTCTCCAATTTGTAACAACATGCTGGAGAATTCTTGGGCATGTGAATCATGGCCAAGATGAACTCTCATATTTATATTTAGTCTCAGTTGTTGTGCTTGTGGCCAGAGGTATGACGTTTTTATTGAGGCATTAATTTCGTCTGCCCTTGTCCCTTTATTTATCACGGGAAGAGTTTGCCGAAAGTCTCCGGAAAAAAGACAGGTGACGTGGCCCATTGGTCGATCATCCCAGCGAATATCTCGCAACGTTTTGTCCACGGCTTCGACGGCTTTTTTGTTGGCCATGGTACATTAATCCCAAACGATGAGACAGCAATCCTGTAACACTTTCGCTTTATCGCAATTTCGCGTCATAGAACATGTGGATGTTTCGGTTCTGTCTAAATCGATTGGGATTTTGAACATGATGTGAGCCGTTTTACCTCCGGAAAGTAACGTTGCAGCAATTCCTAAAGATGCTCTGGACAACTTTTGATAAGATGTCACTCCTGTATATGTTATAGTGTAACTGGGCCCTTAAAGCTCCACATCAGATTTTCCACAACTTCGATTTTGTTACATCAACAGCAAATGCTCACCAGAGAGAACAAATTTTGTTAAGACGTCACTCCTGTATATGTTATAGTGTAACTGGGCCATATAGCTCCACATCAGATGTTCCAGATCTTAAATTTTTTTACGACAATAGAGAAAATAATCATCAGACAGAACAACTTTTGCTATGGCGTCATTTATGTATATGTTATAGTTAGGCTGGTCTGTTGCGTTTCTGCATCAGATGTTCCAGTTTCCAAGATCAATTACAGCCCAGATGTTGTTCAGACATCATAGCTATATAACAAAAAAGTTTCATTAAAATCCATCCAGTAGTTCCGAAGATTAGCGTGTACAAACAGACAAACAGACAGACAGACAAACAGACAAACTATTTTTTTCAGAGTCTTGCTATACCCTCCTGCCTACCAGAAATACTTTTTGTTTAGTATGTTGCTGAAACTTTAGTATTGTATTCCTAACCGGTTAAAATGTATCCGAAAAATAGTGAAAAAAATCACACCTCTCGGAAAATGGTTTTTCACTATGTTCTTTATAAAGGACAAATTTACGATATTACTACGTCATTTATGTAGGACATAGAAAAGTTTTGGAATATAAATTGTAATTAGAATATGATTATGATCTAAAAAAAGGAAACAATCTTTTATATCATGGTTTTTTATTAGGAAATACAAAAAAAGAAACACAACTAAACGTTTTCTCAAACAAAACTATCAAAATTAAACACCATTCTCCAAAAACACACATAAATGAACTAATAATCAACATTATTGAAGTGAAAACTTCTTAAGCGGCGTTGTGCACTTTTTTTGTGATGGGTAAAAAATGTTAAACTCGCGTCAGGACACGTGACCTGATCGAAAGTTCGTAAGACGGAGGTAGAATTGTCAAACTCGCGTCAGGACACGTGACCTGATCGAAAATTCGTAAGACGGAGGAAGAATTGTGTACGATAGCGCAATAAATTAATATTGTATTTTACCACATAAATTATTATATACTGATAATTAAAGCAATTCGTGCAAAATTATTCCCAAACCATTCCAAAATATCAAAAATGCACAACGTTAATATTGAAGTTTTCACTTCTGCCGGCACTCCCGGAGTGCAACCCGTTGTTTTTTTACTAATCAGTCGTAAATTAGGAACATAAGTGGAGATTAAAAAAAGTAGGAATTAAACTTATATATTAAGACTCACTACCCTCATGAAAACAATGCCGATTTGGCATAAAACAAAGGTAAATATCAATTTTTTTACAAAAACTTGTTTGTTGTCATATCCGCTAGCTCTACAACGTGATTGTTTCGGACCATATTCGGGTACCTAAGTGTAAAGCTGCTTTTGTACGGTGTTCCTTCGAGGGTATCGGTTTTATAAAAACCTTACGCTTTTTATGTTTTGGTTCAAGTTCTTCATACTCTTCTCCTACGGAACCACCATCACTTTCTTCTCTGTTATCTGTCACAAGTTTATACCCAAATCCAATTTATATTTTCTCATTTGCATAATATATTTCTTAAAAGGTACAGACCTTTTTCTTTTTCAACAACTCTGTATTGTAGCCAAGCATTGACTAAAGTAAGGTCAAAAAGGTGTGAGATAATTCGAATGGTCCATTTCCATGGCAGACTGAAAGCATTCGGTCAGTGAGATCTACCCTACACTAAGGTGTAATTTGTTCATGTGTCAGGCACACCATCATTTGTTTGGCAATTTCTGATCGCAATCTGTCGGATAGATAAAGATGACGATTTAGTCAGCTGACTTTCTTCGCCAAGATTTGAGTAACGTCCGCGACCAAGACCGCATCCACGTCCACGTCTTGTTCTTTTACGTCCTCTTGAGCGCGATCGCGATGTAGAACTGTCGGACAACGCTGGAGAAGCTGGTGGAGGAATCGGAGCATTATCATCTTCGTCTGAGCTGCTGGACGTACTAGTCTCGTGGTAAATTGCTATTTGAGTCAGTTCTGGAGGCAGAAACTCTGGATCGTCGTCGCAGTCATCCCCGGAAAAGTCTAATTCAGAATCATTTAACGCTTCAACTATGCCATTATCTGTTATACCTGAAAAAATATAAATAAATGAAAATATCTTCCAACGTACTACACAAAGTACAGTAGAAGTAAAACTATCAAAACTTTAACTAACTACATATGTTCTTTGCATAGGACATAGAAAAACAATTCAAAGTTACTCGAACATTATTTATTTCTACGAAAAATAACACTGTATATCTACGTCTCAAAGTATTAATTACTTACAAATTATTCAAAATCTAGAAATTATTAAGAATTTGATAAAATTTCAATGGATTGACTTACTTATGCGTGAGCGCACAGCTGCGTCTCCACCCTCCAATACCATTTTGAAATAAAATCACAGATGTGAAGTGTCACTTTAATTTGTTTTCATATACCTAAATATCCGATAGATGTCACTGTTAAGTAATATTAGTATTTTCCTTCAAAAATAAAGCGGCATAATTTTTTAATTCTTATGTACTATGAGTAGTACAGACGTAGGTACGAGGCTATTACGTTTTCTAAGCCCCCCTCAATTATTTTTTTGTTAATATCTTCAATGTACAGACACACTATTTTACTCTTTTGTTATATGTATTGATACATATTCTTTGAAAATTTCATCCGACTCTACAATTTGTAATATCAATAATGCAACGTTTTTTATGGCTCAGTAAAGGTACTGTGAGGTATTTAATTTAGATAATAAATATCTGCGACCAATAATATAATCCTAACTAATATTATAAAAGCGAAAAGAGTTTGTTTGTTTGTTACCTTTTCAAACCTAAACCACTGAACCGATCATCCTGAAATTTTGCATATACGTTGACAGGTGTACAAAAACGGACATAGGCTACCTTTCATCCCGATAAAAATTACTGTTCCCGAGGAAAACAACAATAACGTTCTTATGATAATAGATGGCACCACGTGTCTTTCGAATCATGATTGAATTATATTATTACTAGCAGAGTACAACCCGAATTAATTGTCAAAATCTACATTAATGCGAGCGAAGCCGCGGGTAAAAGCTAGTTTATCATAATTACCTATGTACCTATCAAATAACATATAATTAAATAATCACTGGCAAGCTAAAAAAGATGCAGCACATATATTGGGCCCATATATAAGGTTGTTCTACCTCTCTTCTTTCGTATATTACTGTTATTAGAACATCTTGTATATTAAGGTCCGAGCGATGCAGTTTTTTAAAGGTAGGGCAACAGATACTAAACATAAGTAATAAGGTTTCCCTGGCACTCTTTGCGAATAAAAACCTAAAAATTAAGAATGCTATTAGTTTATTAAACAGTTTAAGTGCTCAAAAGAAAGCCTTATTTGGATTCAAGCGTAGTCCAGTTTTCGAAATAGACCTTTTTAATAAAGAGAAAGGGTCTTAGTGAAAAGATTTAGTATTTAAGTTTGCTTGGGACAGAAATTGTTAGCTAATTGGAAAATAGGTTTAAAAGGCTAAAATATGTTCGTAATACTTTTCAAAATGGTTTTAACATTAAGTCATCATTAGAATATTGTTAAATTTGTTCTAATGCGTACTGCATAGGCGATCACATCTTACAAACATCAGGTGACATTGTTGATAAACGTAATATATTATTTAGAAAATTATTTACTTGACATAGTTACATGTGTAGAATCATGTATCATATCAATTGGTAAAAAAATCAACTCTACCTATTACGGTCCATGAGCCCGCTGACAGACTGACGTACGAGTGGACAGCAGAGGCTTAGGTATTAGTAAGCCTAGCCGTACCGTTGACTAGGTTGTCGCCTTACGAATACGGAATCTTAAAAACGATCTTCTTCAATTTAAGAGCCAAGCTCTTGTCGGTGGAGTCTCTTCCATAATGTCCTATCTTCAGCCAGCGCTTTGACTTCTCGATACGACGTAACTTTTACCTATTCTTTCACTTAATCTATAAACGTCCTCCTTGGCCTTCCTCTTCCCCTTCTGCCTTCTATTTTTCCTTCCAAGATGTTTCTTATAAAAGTGTCATGTCGTATCAAGTGGTTTTTAGAATGTCTCTTTTCCTTTACCATATTTAGAACTTCCTCATTTGTTTTTCTTTCAGTTCAACTTATTCTTTCCATCCTTTTAACAGAAAAACCAACGCCAACCACACATTTCAAACTCTTCTAATCTCTCTCTGTCCCATTGTGTCAATATCGTATCTGTGCCATACGGTGCTATACTCCAGATATAGGTTTTAATGAATCGTTTCTTGGTCTTAGTTGAAATACTTTTGGTCGTAAGTAGCTGTTTTTTGGAGTTAAATGCTCCTTTCGCCATTCCTATTCTTACTACTAAATCTGGAGTGTCACTCGTTATTAATGTTTACATGTATCTGAACTTATTAACATTGTCTATTTGAAAGTTATTTAGTTATATGTGTTCAATATTGATAGAAGGCAATTTAGATATGACCATTGTTTTGGTTTTAGAACTATTTATTTTTAATCCAATTTGCAGAAAAACTTTGTCCCTACGGTTTACGATATAACGATAATAACAGATTTTTTTTTAATTAATATCACGTGCTGTTCTTTTAGAATACATTTTGTAACATAAGTGAAATTTAAATTTTCAGAATATGCTACTTTTGTATGTTAGTATAATTTATCAAACAAATTCGTTGAGTTTGCAGGCACCCAGATATTATAAGCAAAAACGTGTGTTTAATTTAATACCAGTGACAACAAAGTACGTCAAGATACATAACGAGAGTTGACATTGCAATAACAAAAGCGCTAATATTTAGTAAAGTAGGAAGTGACAATTGAGACGGATCACGACCGGTTTACTCTGGTAATCATTGCATTCTTAGAACAAATTCTAGTGAATCAGGTAATATCTGCTGTTTACAATCACGTGATATAAATGTACTTTGAATTGTTGTTAACATATTCATATACTAGTTATCTCTTGTGAACAGTATTTTTTTTGGAAGGAAGGTACTCTATCTTCTTGATACACCTTTACGTACGGTACGGTCTTTTTTGATACACCCAATAACGTATATGTGAGATTTCGATCGGTCGAGTAATTAAAGCGTGAACAGGTAACAAACAAACTCACATTCGCGTTTGTGATATTAGTTAGGATTTCAGAATTACGACTGTATTAAGGTGTCCATTGAAATGGTATGTGTTGGTAACAGATTAATGGTCTAGGCACTTCCGGTTACAATTCGCTGTGGCTCAGTCTAATATTTTTAATTAATCGTTCCCGTAGGAACTTCGATATAAAAAGTATATAAAAATATACAATTATATAGAAAAGCAACATTGTATTTTAAAAATTTTTAGTCCAACCGCTTCATTTCGAGTGTTGCGAATAGAAACATACGGAAGCTAAATATCATATATATAAAGTTTGTCCTTAACTCTTTTCTGCTTTCATTAAAATTAAAGGAACTTTCAACTTAACTTAGAGACAATAGCGTACATAAGGTTTCAAAATAAGTCAGTTCCAATATTTGTTTTACCCAAGCCGAGTGGGAATCTGTTGGACTGCCACGTAAAAACTCTGGCGTAAAATTAATTTTTAAAGACATTTCCTGCACTCGTTTTAATTACCGTGTCGCTGGAGATTTACAAACATTCAAACATCGGACATTAAGAGCACGCATACAAAAATTGCTATGCATGAGATCCAAGTTACAAGTTGCTGATCAGGCAAAATTTTATTAGAAAGAAAGGAAGAAGGAAAAATATTTTTATTTGTATCTTCTTTTCACTTTTTTTAGAATTGATCATCTAGAATTAATCATTAGCAGCACAAAACGGCCTCGATGGTGTAGTGGTTAGTGTAACCGACTGCCACGCCTGAGGTCGCGGGTTCGATTCCCGCACAAGTCAAACATTTGTGTGCATGAACATGTATGTTTGTCTTGGTCTGGTTGTTTCTATGTATAATATGTATTATTTAAAAAAAAAATAGTATATATGTATGTTTATCCACTATCTAGTACTCATAGTACAAGCTCTGCTTAGTTTGGGCTAGATGGTGTTGTGTGTATGTGATAGAATGAGATTATAGAATGAGACAACGTCTGAAAATGTACCGGTGGGAAGCAATAGGCTGAATCTTTATTACTTGAGACTTAAAAACATACTTGGCAGTACGTAGTGTTAATACTTCTCTGCCTACCACTTTGGGCATAAGGCGTGAGACTATTTATGTATGTATAAATTTGTCCTACTTTGATTTGTTAGTTTTCGAATGTTCCTTGATCCAACATCACAGATAATCCTAACTTCCTAACTAATATTATAAAAGCGAAAATGAGTATGTTTGCTTGTTTATTACCTTTTCACGCCTAAACCACTGAACCGATCATCCTGAAATTTTTCATATACGTTGACAGGTGTACAGAAACGGACATAGGCTACCTTTCATCCCGAAAAAAATTACTGTTCCCGAGCAAAACAACAATAACGTTCTTATGATAATAGATGGCGCCACGTGGCTTTCGAATCATGATTGAATTATACTATTACAAGCAGAGTTCAATCCAAATTGATTGTTAAATTCTAAATTACCGCGAGCGAAGCCGCAGGCAAAAGCTAGTAATAAATCTATATATTAATACGTGAAGAGAAAACTTTGGATCCCTTTTTACGAAAATTGAGCGGACGGAGGAGTATGAAATTTCGCACACTTATAGTTTATACAGAGAGGAAGTGACGAATGCTAATATTTTTTTTAAATATGCATTAGAAATACATTAAATTAATGAAAAAACACTACACGCACACAACCATGTATTTGACACACGCAGTCGAAGCGCGTAACTATGGTTACATATATCAATATATAATGACATAATATGTCAGCAATATGTTACAGGCAAACTTTGGTCGAATTTCGAGCACTAGGCGACCGCTAGTAATAATAAATGTTTATTCGTCAAAAACTTATTATACGTACATGTTTGTTTGGACTACACTATTTAATACTGTTGGTACGTGTGTGCGGCTGGTGCGTAAAAAGGAGAACCTGTACTATAAGCACCAGCAACCTTCCTTATTGGCTGTATTTTTAAGTAGCAGTAGACAGACATATATTTATGGCTTAAATTATATTTAGTTTTTGTTACGAATACAAAGAAATATAACAAAGAAAATATACACATTGTATGTTACACGTGCAAATGTATATTTTCATGAATTATATTTAGCCGACCTTTCGTACCTTTTTATGTTGTGCCTTCAGGGATACACAAGCCTCGTGTTATATTCCTTTCAGTTACAACATTGTACAGTCAGCCATATAAGTTAACAATGAACAAGTTTACTTTAGTAATTTAAATATCTTAAATAGTTATAAAGCACAGTGGAACTCCAATTATCCGAATTAATTGGGACCAGACTCCATTCGGATAATCAATAATACTGATATTTGGAATTTTTAGATAAAAAGGGTACAATATGTAAATATGTACATTAAAAGAAATAGAGCTTATTTTTAGCATTGTATGCATTTTTAACTTGAACACATGAACATGTTACATATATATGGGATACATTACTTATATTATTTCTATGTATAATATGTATGTATTTACAAAAATAAAAATTATATATGTGTGTTTATCCATTGTCTAGTACCCATAGCACAAGCTCTGCTTAGTTTGGGCTAGATAGTGTTGTGTGTATGTGGTAGAATATTATTATTATTATTATTATCAATGGGGAAACATTATTGGGAGATGAGAAAATAATAATATAGTACTATTTTCTCATCTCCCAATAATGTTTTCCCAAAAGCGATTCGGATGATTGGAGTTCTACTGTATAACAGTAGTAGTTGAATAGTTTTAAAATTATGTAATAGTAGTATTTTAAAATAAACAACGCAGTAAAATCCGTATAAAGAAGCTTAGTGTCAATATATAAAATTCGCGTAAACGTAAGACAATAAAGTAATTTATGAATTAAACATCCTTTATGATTATTCTCATCATCGGTCATCGGTCATCGCTTGTTCACCCTCCAAAAGGTGGACCGATTACCTGGTAAGAGTCACGGGAAGCGGTTGGATGCGAGTAGCGCAAGATCGGTTTGTGTGGAAAACCGTAGGGCAGGCCAATGTCCTGCAGTGGACGTCTTTCGGCTGAAATTATTAATATTTATTTTGAATTTTCCGTGTTTGTTTGTAAGTACCAAAAGGTTTCTTATCCATTTGCATAAAATTTGTAAGACATAATAATATTATAACATGGCATACTTTCGTTTGGCCTAATTATATTTACGCATAATTTTTCTAATAGTCATAAAGTTGAATAATGTGATTATTATTATAAAATCCTAACTAATTTTGTAAATGTCAATGTGAGTTTGTTTGTTTGTTACGCTTTTACACCTCAACTACTCGACCGATCATCTTGTAATTTAGCACTCGCGTTGTTAGGGGAACAGAAAAGGAAAAAGGTACCTTATTATCTGGAAAAAGAAAATACTGTACCCGAGGTCGTCCGTCGTGCCGTGGTCAAAAGCTAGTAGGTACAGGTCTATACTAATATTATAAAAAGGAAGAATTTGATTTGTTGTTTGTTTGTTTGTTAGAATTTAACTTCAAATCTTATCAACCGATTTAAAAATTCTTTCACCATTAGAAAGCTATATTATCACCGTGTAATAAGGCTGTTTTTTATTTTAAAAGTACTGTTACTACCATAGTCTACTTTTACGCGAGCGAGGTCGTGAGTAAAAGCTAGTTTGTTGTTTTGAAAGATAGAGGTGATTGTAATTTTGTGTGTAATGTGTGTATAGACTTATGTTGCCGACTGTACTGTCGCATAAACCAAACTATACGCTTGTTCATATGTACACGATCTTAATTAAATTACTTGTATAATGGTGGAAGCCTGCAAAGTGTGGCCACTGCCAGTCTCAGTGGTTTATTACGCGATGGTAGACGGTAAGAAATATATTTATTTATTTTTTACTTGTAATTGGTCATATCTATCTCTTCTATTCTACGTCTATATCTTCCATCAGATGGTTGGAGATATAGGTAGTGAATCGGCGGTGAATAAGCTACTACACACACTTATTCAGCTCCGTTCAGCTTTTGTTCATAGAAAACAACGATTTTGTAAAGAAACGCGTACGCATCCGTTCAGCTTTCCGCGTCTATTCAGCTTTCGCGGCGAATAGGCATAAAATGAGAACAATTTTTTTTATCATGCGAATGCTGTATATAGGACTCAGCGCTGTTCTGCCGTGTTCAGCGCTGAACGTGGACGTCGTCGTCGACATGTTGCGACCGCGTACAGAGCTGTACAGCCCTGAACGCGGCGGAACAGCGCTAAACGTGGCGGAACAGCGCTGTACGCGGATGGATCCCGATGGCTTTTCTCATTCTTACGACGCTGTACGCGACTGATAGAAGCAGAACTGCATAAGTGTGACTAAAATCGTTAAGAAAAACGCGAATGGAGCTCAATAAGTGTAATTAATCCATTAGTCTCAAGTTCGATCAGGATCAGATAATTTTTAGTGGGGTTTCCTGTCAAGATATACTCAGTAGCAGCACGATGCTATGCCCGGTAACTATGCTCGGTTGACTACTATGCTCGGTTGACTACTATGCTCGGTTGACTACTATGCTCGGTTGACTGCTATGCTGGGTTGACTACTATGCTCGATTGACTACTATGCTCGGTTGACTACTATGCTCGGTTGACTACTATGCTCGGTTAACTACTATGCTCGGTTGACTACTATGCTCGGTTGACTACTATGCTCGGTTGATTACTATGCTCGGTTGACTACTATGCTCGTTTGACTACTATGCTCGGTTGACTACTATGCTCGGTTGCCTACTAAGCTCGCTCCCCATTACGTGATACCTAATCTAGCTAGCGTTTTCACTGGCGTTACCATGGTTTACGCTATGGTCTTTGCCTACCCCTTTGGGAATATAGACGTCAGAATCATCTTGCCATTACCATTGCACGGAATGTTGTGGGTTCGACCCTCACACAGAACAAACAATTGTGTGATCCGCAAATAGTTGTTCCAAATTCAGACTCGTTGCCGAGGGTTGTTGGTTCATAGGTTACAGGACAAAAAATTATATGATTTACAAAATAGCTGTTTCGGTTTTGAGCATTTTAAGGGTCCGTCAATTAAACGTTTATAATGATCCCTGCGGTAGAAGACTTATTTTCTAGTGCAGAAGATTCCTCTTAAAATGAAAGAAAATAGTCATGTATATACATTGCGATTTACCCTGTCAAATTTATTGAATAAAATATACTGTTGTTCACAGTTGTGGACCCAGGGGTGGTCAAAACAGGCGCCTATAAATACGAAGATGGGACGCGTTACGTGGGTGAATGGAACTCCAAAGGTCAGAAGCATGGCATGGGACACCTGGTACTTCCCGATGGTACCAGATATGATGGCGCGCTGATTGGTGGTCTGTGCTCTGGATTGGGCGTCATGGCTTTTCCTGATGGAGCCAAGTGAGTATCTAAACTATTTTCAATGGATCAGAGGATTTTCTTTTTTTTTTAGAAGACGACTTTCGCGCTCGGAATAGTGCTTGTGTTGCGGGGGACTTTATTATCATTCAAACAAAGAACATAAGGAACATCCAGACTCGGAAGAACCATTTGTGGATCACACAAATTTTTGTCGCGTGTGGGTTATGGACCCACAACACTCGGCGCAATGGCAGGCGACCACTTAAACCACTACGCCATCCGCACAGAGTCTGTTAGTTTTTTACTAACATTACTAGCAATTTGAATTACTAATTACTAGTATTTATGTTAAATCCTCTAGCTAGAATGCTCATGGACTTATCTGAAAATCAGCGCTGCACTACCTACCACGGTGCTGCAGCATTATGCTGAGATAAGTGCCATTTTTGGTCTCGCACTGGCGGTATGATTAACTATATAAAATTGCTTATTCTTGTTTTATATTTTTATTTTTTATTTATGAATATCTAAAGTTTTTGGTTTTTTTGTTTTTTGTTGTTTTTATTATTTGTTTTATGCCAGTGCATAGGACAAATAAACTGTTTTCTTTCTTTCTTTCTTTTCTTCGTGTTAGGAGTGCGTTCCAGTTGGTTGTGCAATGGGTGGGATTTGGATCAGCAACCTCTCGATTGCAAGGCAGCGGCTTTTCCATTGGGTACCTCGGTGACGCAGCGGTAGTCAATGCAACTGGTATACATGAGGTCTCAACTCGGATCTAGGTTCAAGCAAGATTGTAATTATATTTTTCCAACCAAATGTTCTCAATAGCATCACGGAATGTGGCACTTCCCAGGAGATGTCTATAGTCTCGCCTCCTATTACGAAGGTAATAAAACCATAACCATAAGTCAGTGAGGGTACCGGAGGCCTAACGCGCTCCTCCTGGGGGGTCGGGTTAAATTTAAAAATCTGGCAACGCACTTGTGACTCCTCTGGTGTTGCGGGTGTCCATGGGCAGTGGTAATCGCTTACCATCAGGCGATAAGTCCGCTCATTTAAAGCTTAGAAAAAAAAAATTACAGTCGAAATGTGGGTGTGATACACCTCTGTACACTCTTTCGGGGATATAGGCGTGAGACTAAGAGTTTGCACTCACTGATCGGTAAACTATTAGCGAGGTTAAGCAATGTTGGGTGCGGTCAGTCTATAGATGGGTGACCGCTTAGTGGTATTTCATCTGAGCATCTCCGTGCACGTAAAAAGTCGATTCCCGGTTGTTGCCAAATTGACAGCAGTTGTTAAGCCATGTCAAAGGCCTACGGGCTTCAACAAATTTTGACAACAGTTTGGCCACTAACCACATGAAAAGAAGAAAAGAAGAAGAAGACCGTCTCTACCGCAGACTCTTAGGTTATAAAATGTCCGGAGTGATATGATAGTTTATGTGAAAGAAAAATTACAATAAACTGGCATTTTTGAGAAAAGGAACAATTTATTGCAAAATAATTAGGCAAAATAAACAGTATTTGTATCTTCCAGAAATGGTCTCCAATATATTTTCAATAGTTTAATTTTACCTACATTTACCGATACGCGTATAAGTTCATTGACCTGTGATTGCTTTGAAACGTTTGATGGTAAACATCGTATCGAGAATGCAAATATCTTCTTCAAATATTGCAAGCTTCGAAATCTGTTGGGCATCTGTATACCTCAACGAGTTCAATCTATGTAAAAAGGTTTTATTACGATTGAATGTTATTACATTGTATTTTTTCTTCGTTACACAAATACCTTTAAAAATAGGACAAAAAGGATTCTTCAACAAGAATTTTATTCATGTATAAAAATGTATTAATAATAAAAAGACCATCAAAAACACAAAGTTTATTTACGGCATGAAGATACTGAAAATTTCTTCAGAGAAGGTCTTCAACCCGAGATTTCAGACATGCATAACAGTCATAATTTTAATAGAAAAATATTCATAATTTATTTCTAATGCTTACACTAAGTTAGAAAATCACTAGTAATCGTAATTTATTTACCACAAGCCGACGCCAAATGATATTAATAAAGAGTTGAATTAATCATTAGGTTGTCCCCGAATGAAACATTCAGAATTTTTCTTAGTAGTAAACCTTCGCCAGTGAAGTCTAATTTAAGCATTTTAACCTCAGAATCTAGTTGCTTGATAAGAATTAGAGGTAGAGAAATGTGTTTAAGTTGTTTTGAGAACGTAAACTTTTAAGTTTACGTTCGAGCCCTAACGCTAAACTTCTAATTAAAAACCATAAACTATAATGTTTTAACTTTTTATTTATTAATCTTTGGTCGGTTTCAATGAACTTTCTAATTATACGTTTACAGTTTCAACAAAGCCTCTATCCTCGAAGAGGAAGACATAGGCTGATCACACCCACATTTAGTCAATCATGATTTTAGATTCCCCGTACTGACCTGAAATATCTTAAAAAAATTATCTTTCTGATAACACTTTACGCGACTTGGGAATCGAATTTGAGACACACAATAGTCGTATTACCTACCGTTCCACCACTATTACCTCTACCTACCCTTTCGGAAAAATACATAAGACTATGTATGTATGTATGTCTACCGAGGTGGTGTTATCTTCTTGTTTACTTCTTGTCGGTGCCAAGCCCGACACGATAGATGACAACAATACTAATACGATAAGTTAAAAGATAGTTATATGTTTTTAATTATGTATTTAATTACCTACGTAAACTGTGTAACAAAGATAGCAGAATGATTTTATGCTCAGATTGGAGACACTTGGCTTGGCACCGACTCCAAAAATTGTTAAATTTTTTTATAGGTTAGGTAGGTTAGGTTATATAGGTTAGATTTTCAAGATTAAGTAGATTCGATTTAGTATTATTTTATACTTTTTAGGGCTAATAGGGAGTTTTTGGAAGTTGGTTTCTTTTTTGTTAATAAGTTTTTTATTCATATTTATAATCTCTATAATATTATTTTTAATTACGTCACGCACGGATTATGATTTGTAGATGTTAATTATAACAAAGAAAGGTACCAATAATTAATATTACAATTAAAGTAACTCTGTATGACTTTATTATGTACGTTTTTAATTTGCATGCTGTGGCCTACTGTAAGTCAGGGTGCACACTTAATCTATTGACCTAACACTTTTGTATTTAGCTTTAAGTTGTGTGTATCTTTGTAGATGGTCCAATAAATAAATTACCAAAATATATATCCCAATTAAAATAATGTATTTGTGCATAAAACTTATCTAAGTATCATACAGCAAGCAATTACTTTTAATAAAATTATAGATCTTATATCGCAAAAATTATATGTTTTAGATTTTAATCGCTAATTTGAATAATAATTTTGTAACTTTTATAAAAATTAAACAACTTTTTATCGACTTTATTGCAGCTTATTTTGTTCATAACTTTTTATCTATACAATGACATGTAGAGGCCCAGGGCTTAAGATACTTTTCAAAATAAATGATAACGAACAGACACAAACTAACGAAAAATAAAAAAAGAATGAAAAATTGTTTATTGCCAAAAAATATTAACAATGTTTTAAGCAATATCCTGTGTCCCCACACTAGAAAATCCAGTCAGGTACCTAATCTGACGCTACTAAATTCTGTAACATTCATTGTTAGCTCGGGCAGCATCATATAGCGTATCTTTGGCATAGAAATTAAACAAAAGCTACAATAAACTTATAATTACTAAAATTAACATTAAAAGTTAAAGTTAATCTACATACATACATACATAGATTCACGCCTGTTTCCCAGAGGGGTAGGCAGAGACTACGGATTTCCATTTGCTACGATCCTGACACACTTCTCTGGCTTCATTCACTTTCATCACATTCCTCATACACGCCCGTCGGTTCAAGGAGCTCTTAACCTGGCCTTTGTTAAAGTTAATCTAATAGTTTAATAATTTAGATACCTACATGCATGTTTGTCTACACATATTCTTCATTTTTATTTATTTCTTTTTTTCTGTACAAAATATTATATTGATACATGTTAATGGTGCTTGCATAGTACAACATATATTATATTATGGTAATTAAGCGAAAAACCTGTATTTTAGATCATCAGGGTGCTCAAATACTTTTATTAAAGTCACTTATAGCGTCTTAATTTTGATATTGGTCTACTACCAATATCAAAGACAACATTTAGCTTATTAGTAATCCTAATCCTTCCTAACTAATATTATAAAAGCGAAAATGAGTTTGTTTGTTTGTTACCTTTTCACGCCTAAACCACTAAACCGATCATCCTGAAATTTTGCATATACGTTGTCAGGTGTACAGAAACGGACATAGGCTACCTTTTATCCCGAAAAAAATTACTGTTCCCGAGGAAAACAACAATAACGTTCCTATGATAATAGATGGCGCCACGTGTCTTTCGAATCATGATTGAATTATATTATTACAAGCAGAGTACAACCCAAATTGATTGTCAAATTCTAAATTAACGCGAGCGAAGCCGCGGGCAAAAGCTAGTTATTAATAAAACTCATAGTTTAAAGAGAAAATCGTAACTAATATTATAAATGCGAGTGTGGGTTTGTTTGTTTGTTTGTTACGCTTTCACGCCTTAACTACTAACTAAACTACTCGACTGATCATCATGAAATTTCGCATACACGTTGTCAAAGGAACAGAAAAGGACAAACGATATTTTTCATTCAGACAAAAGTACTGCTTTTTTTTCACGTAGTGGAATGCTTTAACGCATACCTTGCCGGGGACGGGCGGATGGGTTATGTCGGACAGCACTGTCTTCATTATGGTTTAATAACAAACTCGCTGATACCACTGAGAATCCCATAACAGAATTAATCTCACCAACAATTTGCTAGACTCGAAAATGTCACCTCAAAATCGCGATCACACATCAGAGCAAACTTATGCCATGAGTTGAAAGAAACATACCTTTATTCTTTCGAAACATATGTTTTATTACAACAAACTTCCCCATAAGCAATTCCAGATAAGTACAAAGTTTTTGTACAGGCACAAGAACTTTGTACATGCAAGTTATTAAGCTGATTCAAAGTAATTAATAACTTTATTTTACTCTTCCGGAACGTTATTCTATATACGTAAAGTATTCGTACGTTCATTAAGTGGATTACCACACGGTACTTTAAATTTTTGTTGTAAAATACTTACTACAAATAAACTACTAAGAAACTTTTGTTACGAGACACGTGTTTCGGAAAGCAGGTATTTTATTTAACAGCTTGATCTCGTTCTGATTTTCTGATTGTTGCATCTACCTATCAGAGTAAAGATATAGGGAGTGCACTTGTATTTGCACTGTCATGTGTGCATTTAATATCGCCTGGATCGTCAAAATTGTTCGTAATTTGATCTGAAGAGTATAAAGATTACATTACCTTAACATGTGATACATTGCCATGGCGAGACTTCGCAAAATTTGTAAATCATGACAAATCAAACACCTATATTCGGAACAACTACCATTTGTAGATTACGAAATCTTTTGTCCAATGTGGGGAACGTATGTAATAAATTTAATTTAAAATACTGTCACTTGCAATGAGTGTGGATCCTTATAGATATGCGAGTAAGGTATATTGAAGAATGCTTTTATATATGTTTCAGATATGAGGGTGAGTTCATGCAAGGCTGGTTCCACGGTCATGGAGTATTCTGGCGCGCTGATGGAATGAAATTCGAGGGAGAGTTCCGCGGTGGAAGAGTGTGGGGCCTTGGTATGTATAACTGTATCAAAAATCACAACAAAATAGCCCAAGAGAGATCAGGTGCAGTACCAACTTCTGCGCTGACCTCTCTTCGGACGTATCGGATTACCGTCTCATCAAATTATAAGAGTGAATGAATAGAGAGTTCACTCCAGTTTGCGCACACATTTGTGCACTCAATGGCCAGTCTCTGTTGAAATTGTCTATTCGTTTTGTAGGACCTTCGTAATCCGATTTAGTGAACTTATTTTTTTTATATTTTTTTTCCATTTATTGAGGTAAACAAACAATGACACAATATATGGTTTTAAATAACTTGTACCAAACAAATATAGCATAACCGTGACACCAGTGACATTTACCACATATTATGTGGTTTTGCCATTGTAGGTAAGTATTCTGAAACTTCTTAAACCCCTGTTTTGCTATCTATTGATACCAATGATTTATAAGAACCGGACTGACAATGTTTTGTACCTACTGTAATTTGAAATCAAGCTCTATGTGGCTTATGTCATGTTGCCACAAAAGCTAAACTTATAATATTATCCGACGAATACCAACAATATAATTCAATTTTGAATGGTTTAGACAGACGGCAAACCCAATAAGAAAATACTTAATGCATTTGCATTAATTATTTTCTTAATGGGTTTGCCGTCCCTCAAAGATTTAATTTATTATTATATAAATTTATTTATGTTATTTCTCGACAAGATTTCGTGTTTTGACCTTTAAAATATATCCAGATCCACTTTCAGTGTTTACAATATCGGATGATCAACAATTTACTTTCAATAATATTATATGATAAATCAAATTAGTTATAATACTATTCTGAATATGTGCACGGTGTGGTCGGGCAAACTGTTATTGGGTTTTCCGTTAGAGAATTTCTTAGTAGCAATACGGTATCTGGCATTTTTGGCAAGACAATGCAATGCTAGACATAACATGGCGAGGAAACTTCTATATTACATGAAGCTAAATAAATTACTTAAAAACCAGCAATAGGTTTGGCCAATTCCGTACAACCTTAAAGCACAGCAAGGTAGACATGGGTGTAAGACTATTTATATATCGTTTTAATAATCTGCATGCATCAATAATGTTCTATTGAACGTAATGTAAAAAGTAATTTCGTTAAAATGTCACCTTTACTAAAATGAAATGCACTTTGAAGAAAATTGTCTCCATAAAATGCCTTTGTTATCTTACTTTATGTCGAGAAATTTACTTGCACTGAACTGGTTATATTGTGAGTTTTCTCTGAATAAAGTAACGATGCAATTGATTTTGAATTTTCTCTCAAATTGGCATTGTGTTCAAAACTATGAATGCTCTGTTCAATATAATAGATGAATGTAAACAAATGGTCGAATGTGACTAGATAAATATAGGTAAAGGAAGGCTAACCAAAAGATGGATGGAATGTGTGAGAAATGATATGAAAGAAAGTGAAGCCAATTATGGGATAACGACTGACAGTGATATTTGAAAGAGGAAGAGATACTGTGCCAAAACCAAATGAAATGGGATCAAGCGAGACAATGAATAAAAATTGAAACAAAATAGCCTGAACTGGTAATTGTGGTTTTAATGGTAACTACATATATTTTTATATAGTTCTTACGTGACAAATAAGCATACTAACGTATGCTTATAAAAAGTTATTATTTGCAACAAGAGTAAAACTGGTGTAATGACAATCCTTAAAAAAGAAGTGGTTGGCCTACTAGAGCTGGGAACAGAGAGCATGCAGCATACTGCAGTTATAATGTTGCTACTCACTGTAGAAACACCACAACTGCTCAAATGTTACATCCTACAGCTTTTCTTTAGGTTCACTAGGTCTAACGTCGGATTTATTGCAAGGCCTGTGTGGAGTATACAGCTTGCTAAATTAAAAAACTTGAGTGTTGATGTGTTGGCCATATCTGCCAAAGGACCGATGGTTTTTTGAGCAGATAGTTAGAGTGGCTGGGTTGGACTAGATGTAGAAGGCGTAGACTAGACATTGTGACGTAACATGGAATAGATTTATCTCTAGTTGTGGACAGCTATAGGCTATTTTCTGACTACATTTGCACCGCAATTAAGTCCTTATGAAATCCTAATCCTAACTAATATTATAAAAGCGAAAATAAGTTTGTTTGTTTGTTACCTTTTCACGCCTAAACCACTGAACCGATCATCCTGAAATTTTGCATATACGTTTTCAGGTGTACAGAAACGGACATAGGCTACCTTACATCCCACAAAAAATTATTGTGCCCGTAATATTAACGTTCTTATGATAATAGATGGCGCCACGTGTCTTTCGAATCATGATCGGTTTATATTATTACAAGCAGAGTACAACCCGAATTGATTGTCAAGTTCTAAATTAACGCGAGCGAAGCCGCGGGCAAAAGCTAGTAGTTTAATAAACATTTACTCAACCGTAAGATAATAACCTTTTATCATTAATTTATATGTAATAGCTAAAATGTTATAATATTGTTTCTTTGATCTGGTGCAAGTAAATTAAAGTAATCTGTCTATTATCAGTCTACATAAATGAATCTGTATTTTCTTTTCCTATATACTACTAATCTACAGAAAAATCCTTAAATCTAATGCAAACATTAATACAAAATAAAATAAAGAGTGCTATTAAAATTGTGTAAAGTCTATTTCTACTATGTTCTAATATTATTCACATGGGATCATTCTATAGAGCTTTTAAAAGGGCAATTTTCAAGTATGTATCCGAGTACTTATGCATCGTTTTCAACCTCCTAAGGGGACATACATTGTTGTGTTACAAGATAGCTGTTTGAAATCAGAGTACCTCAGGGATTTACTCAGTGCAGGCATTGTTGTTTTAGTTTTTATTAGAATAACGTTTAAATGTTTGTTACTCGATCACGCCTGAGTTGCTAACGGATTTTGGTAACATTTTACACGAGATTACACATAATGAGACTTAGTTATTTTTTAAATTTATTACTTTTAGGTTTATTCTCTGTATCACAGGCGGACTTTACTTTACAGGACAACAATGAATGGACACAAAGTATACCGAAAATGAGGACAATCATATGCACATCACACCAATGATTGTCCTATGTGGAATTCGAACACATTAGTCAGCGCGATGGCAACGGCGTCCACTTGCACGTTGTCCATCTAGCAGACTATAGACTGGATTAGCATATAAATAAATAGTACTTTATCCTAAATTTTTTATGGCAAAGCCATCATTAACAGCTCCATCTAGTTACACGTTTATGTCAATACGTCATTATATTTAAATCATGTGCTACCATAAATTTTAAACTAGATGGCACTATCATACATTGTCTGGGTAGTAGTTCTGCGTATATAAAAATCACACATACTTATAATACTAACTATATTTCCAGGATTGGTGACGTTCAGCGATGGCAGCAACGGGTTCCCTCGCAACGAAGGTTTCTTCCAGGATTGCAGGCTGGTGCGTCGTAAGCGCTGCCCTGAAGTAGTCCAACGTGCGCAGAAAGTGGCGTACATGGCTCGCGCTCAGTGCCAGCAGATTTAATTATAACTTTATGGTCAAACTGCAATGTAGTTTTATTTATGATCCACAAAGAGAAGCTTTGATGGCACAGGGGTAGTGAATACAACTGCTGGGCAAGAGGTTTCAGATCGTCAAAGTGCGTTTGGATTTTTTGCCCAGGAATTCTCAGTAGCATCACGGAGTTTGAAACTTTGCCCGGCAGACGGCTATAGACTCATCATCCTCTACATGTGAAATATGTGCTCAATACATCTCTGTCCTTCAAGGATGATTGTACAGATATAGAAGCTAATGCCACATAAAGTGTGCGACAGCTTTAACTTCCTTATACCAGGATGCTCTCGACATTCTTCTTTAGAGAACTGATGAACTGGTACCAAATCAAACAGTTCTTCAGAGCACTCCCCGTGAAAGAGTCGGTAGAACACGCAGAGAGACCCAAAGTCTCTCCATTGCTCCAATGACTCCAATCTATCCGTGAGATCATCGACGAATCGAACTTTTTTTTTGGGTCCCTGCCCAGAGATGTGAGCACTACTCCACGTGCGGCCGGACCTGTGCTTTGTAAAGCACAAGACTTTGACCTGGTGTGAAGTACCACCTCGCTCTGTTCAGTACACCTTTTTGCTCGCTAATTTAGCTTTGTCCTCTAAATGACTCCCAAACTGGACTTTATTCGAGATTTCCACGCCGAGGAACCCAATACTTTCGGAGATACCTTAATACATATTTTACCCGGATTCTTACAAAAAGCTTCTCAGTACCCTCTTAATATAAATATTCTTGTTATTTATGCAACATTTATTCCGTAATACGATTATCCTATTACTGCGAACCAGCGATAGGTATCATATTCTTATTTCTATAACTGTTGCAAAAATACGTATTTATCTAATATTGTGATATTCAAAGAATTGAATCATGTATTTAGGGTTGCCAACCGGACTATTTTATCTATCACCATGCTACTGTTTATAGTTACAAAAAAAAATATAATATCGAATTTTAATATTACTGATATCCAGCTCTACAAAGTTAAATGAAAAAACTAATAATATTTTACCTTTAACTTAACAACGTATGTAAATAATTAGAAAAATAAGTCACGGGTAGAAGGTTTAAAATACCTTCAATTAATGCCGTTTAAACATACACTTAGAAAATTATATCCAATCATTAAAAAAAATTGTTTAGTGTTTTCTAATCTTTTCAAAGATACTTTATCTCTTGTACAAGGCAACCATACACGTGATACCGATTCATCACTGTTCATTTAAAACTTCACAAAAAATGTTCCAAGCTCGACTGAAAATAGAGAAAATTGTATCAATTTAATTGTATTATTATATTTATTATTGTACGTCTTCAAAGAGATTATTAGGTCAAATTACCTGTTTGTGTCATAAATATGTTTACGCAAAATTTAATCGTTATAAATAAATAAAACCATTTTATTGATTTCTAATAAATAAATAATAAGCATTAATCTTTTTATTATACCAGACAGATAAGTAGGAAAATAACATAATTGTTAAAAGAGTATTTGATAAGCAGCGATGGTCTCGTGGAAAACTATTGGAGTTTGATCCCGAGGCCTTTTACTTCTCGTAAGTTATTAAATAGTTAATTAATGCTCGCTTTTTTTTTATACAACTAAGGTGGCAAACAAGGATACGGCCCACCTGATGGTAAGTGGTCACCGTAGCCTATGGACGCCTTCAACACCAGAGGCATCACCTGCGCGTTGCCCACCCTTTAGGAAAGGAAGTGGGAGGGAGAAGGAGCGGGAATGGGGGAAAAGGGATAATTGGGCCTCCGGTTTAACTGTGAAAACAAACATCTTGAGGAAAATTGCATGCTCATGTGCATGTATGTGTTTTATATAAAGTTCTCGAAAATATGTGAAGTTTTCCAACCCGCACTGGGCGAGCGTGACGTACTATGGGCTTTCTCAGACTGAGCAGATGTTCGCACCCAGCAGTAGGATATTCTTTATTATTACAGGGCTCATCTCAGCTACTTTATCCACAAGTAACATAGGCTATATAGCATCACCGGAGGCTCAATCACCCCATTTCCCCCTTCCCGCTCCTTCTCCTTCCCACATCCTTTCCTAAAGGGTCGGCAACGAGTGATGCCTCTAGTGTTGCAGGCGTCCAGGCTGCGGTGACCACTTACCATCAGGTATGCTCGTTTGCAAAAAAAGTTGTATAAAAAAAATTGATGCTACGAGCCATACGAGCCATGGGAGCGAAGCAGTAACCATAAACGTTACTGATACTGCGAGGGACTGCTAGTTATGTATATTTTGACTCCACGGTATAAAATGCAAGCCATTTATTGCGCATATTGCCAGACAGTTATGTATATTTTAGGTCCACGGTATAAAACGCAATCCATTTATTGCGCATATTGCCAGACAGTTATGTATATTTTTGGTCCACGGTATAAAATGCAAGCCATTTATTACGCACATTGCCAGACAGATTTTGGCTGCACGCAGGTGAGACCTAAACTCATAGTTGGTGAAATTGGCCTATTGTCGTCTGCTGAGTAAAGTTCCAGACTCCGTGCAACAAAAGTGCTTGGCGAGAAAACCCAATAACATTTTGTCAGACTTGGCAATTAAATCCAAGTCCTCATGCGTAACAGTTGCTTTGCCTACTGCTACGTCACCGAAGTAGATAGTTACTGAATCCATAAATGCCAAAAATATAACATTCTTTTTCATTGTTCGTTATATTTTTGTATTATTATTTGCTTCTACGAAACTGTATCATTCCTAGCTAAATTTAGGATAGGGTTCCGTACCCAAAAGGAGTCAACCCTGTATTAATCTTTTAAGCTATTAATAAACCAAGGTGCTCTAGCTTTTGCGCTGTAATAATTCACATACTGTAATTTTGAGAGAATGTGATCTTAAAATTAATAATAATATCAGCGCTGATTACAAATTGTTCCACTGCTGGGCACGGGCCTCTACTCAAATGAGCAGGGCTAGATCAAAATCCACCACGTTGACTTTTTTCGAAGAGACTATCTTCTCATAAATCTTTATGTGGAGTTATCAGATATTTCGGATTCTTTCCAATATTTTCCTTCATCCTTATTAGCAAGCGATAATAATGAACTATTTAATATGCACATAACTTTGAGCAAGTGCATGACGTAGTATCGACCTCAAGATATAGCTTTAGTTTGGGCTAGATAGTGTTGTGTGTATGTATTATAACATTTTATAATATATAAATTTAGGTTAAGGTATTTATCTATGTAGGTATTTAGCTCTCCGGACAACCAAGATGAAGTGGCAGTGGGCAGGGCACATAGCACGCAGAACCGATGGCCGTTGGGGCAAAAACGTTCTAGAGTGGCGGCCACGCACCGGAACACGCAGCAGGGGTAGACCTCCCACAAGGTGGACCGACGACCTGATAAAGGTCGCGGGAAGCGGTTGGATGCGGGTGGCCCAAGACCGGTCTGTGTGGAAAACCTTGGGGGAGGCCTATGTCCAGCAGTTGACGTCTTTTGGCTGACATGATGATGATGACGATGATTTATCTATGGACCTATGCAGCCTAAATAAATGATTTAAAAAAAAATATTTGAAAATAAGGGTCAAATAAACATACGCACACTTCGCATTACGCATTCGCTTTTATTATATAAGTTAGTTAGATTGTGATACGCGTGAATTTTGATCCCAAAGTAGAAACGAATGAATTTTCAGATTGTTCCTTTCGTAGAAACGGTTATATAAACTCGCTTCAAACTAAGGATGAACTTAAACGAGATGCGTGTAAAAACCTAGGATTCAACCTCTTTGTCTTAAATGTAAAAGTAATGAAAGAAATGACCCCTATATCTCGGGGGTCTTTTGGCCCACAGGACCCATATTCAAAATTGACCGAGGTATGATCCCAAGGTGTCTGCACACCAAGTAACAAGTCAATATTTTTCCATTTAAAATATGTGACCCCTATATCTCGGAGGTCTTTTGATCCACACGACCCATATTCAATCTCGACCGAGGTATAACCACAAGGTGTCTGCACACCAAGTTACAAGTCCAGTGGTTCCGGAGTTATGCCTGTCACTAACATCAATCTGTCACTAACACACAGACCGTCACAGTGTTTTCATTAACCTCTTCGAAGAAGACTCAGATGTTAATAAAACATAAACAGTACAACTATACATACACAGTCTGGCGCCTATATCCCCGAAAAGGTATTACACTGACATTTTTTCAACTTTCTGTGTAGGCCCCGCGTAATAGGAGGGGGCCTATAGCTACTTACCGGGTATCATTCTAGACTCCTTGCTATTTCTCAGAAATACGTGGCAAGAAAATTAAATCTAGCAATAATTTTCTGATGTTACGGAGCCGTCAGTGAGCGCACCAACTCGCACCTGGCCTATCCTTATTCATACTCCAAGGACATTTCACGCTAATGTTCTGAAAACATTTCCGCATTCGAAAGGACGAAAACAACGCTCATAAATATTACCTGCCGTCTTATAAACCAGCTCACCGTTTGAGAGGAAAAGGAGCGACGATATAATAATGTAAGCACTTTGGGTTAATGTAGCCATTACACGGTGGTGGCTAGGGAGTAATATATAAAGTAACTGTTGTTTTCTTTTTTTTAAGTGAAAACTTCTTTAGCGGCGTTGTGCACTTTTTTGTGATGGGTAAAAAATGTTAAACTCGCTTCAGGACATGTGACCTGATCGAAAATTCGTAAGACGGAGGGAGAATTGTCAAACTCGCGTCAGGACACGTGACCTGATCGAAAATTCGTGAGACGGAGGAAGAATTGTCATGTTTGTGTACGATAGCGCAATAAATGAATATTATAATATTTTACCACATAAACGATAGTACTTTTATACTGATAATTAAAGCAATTCGTGCCAAATTATTCCCTAACCATTCCAAAATATCAAAAATGCACAACGTTAATATTCAAGTTTTCACTTCTGCCGGCACTCCCGGAGTGCAACCCGTTGATTTTTTTTTATATATGCATGATATACCTAGCTATCACATTGCCTAATCCAGGCATAGAATCCTCATGAAGAAGGCCTCATGCACAGCACGCAGGTGACGCAACGGTAGTGAATAAATACACCTTTGCATCGCCGCGGACTTCAAAGTTAGATTTTCCTTTAGCTTTTTTTTTACAAATTAAGTAATTTTTATTTCATTATTTACTTAAACAGAGCAACAATAATAAATTACAACTTAACTAATATTAACAAACCTAACCACTTATAAATAAAACAAAATCAAAAGTAACAGAATATGGGACTGTAAAATTTCGTCGTAAAATTCCTCAGCATCGCTGTCGACTGGGAATATACCCAGAAGACTGGCAGCATTGCCACGTTGAATGGCATTGCTGATTCTTTGAGCCAAAAGTACAGCCTTCTGGTCACGCGAGGCGTCGATTAGCCGCTTAGATATATCTCTAAAAAGCGCACGAGCGCCCGGACCCCATGAACCTAGCGTCTCTACTTCAAACGGCTCGAAAACGTAATTACCAATTGATTCATATTATACTATTTTTTTTGTATAACATTGAACATTCTGTGTACCAAAAATACTCTCAGGACACCGCATTCGATATAATCGATTCAGTAATATAGGCTGTCTGAAGTAACAATCTGTGTCATTTACAACGATATGTTTTATTTTCTTTCCAATTTTTAGAACATAATAGCGACAGGCAGCGATTCCCTGGTGGGAGACCGTTGGACTGCCACGCACAGGTGTTAAGTTTGATTGTAATGGTCGCACCTCTGGCGGCTCATGGTTCGCGTAGTGGAATTAGTGGTAGCCTCACTTTTGCCACTACGCCGAGTGTTGTGGGTTCGATTCCCACACGTGACAAAAATGTATGAAGTTCATAACTAAATTTCGATTCTGGGGTGTTCTTTGTGTCCGTTGTTTGAATGTTTGTAAATTCCCCCGCGATACAAGAATTATTTCTAGTTTGGGAGATATAATTAAAAATCAAGCAAAACTTTTAGATAGTCAGTAAGATTTATAAGCCCTCCTCCCATAGTCGGGTAAAAAGGTATCGCTTTAATAACACTGGCATGTCATTGAATAATGTATGAAGATTTTGTGAATATTTCTTCGGTAGATCTGTGCACGCTTGAGTATATGTTAGATTGATGGTGTTTCAAATCTACACCTTATTAATGACTCTTTGAAGGCAATATTTAACTCGCTGCTACGTTAATATGGATTCTTAAAAATAAATCAATATATTACAGTTTCTAAGTGTCATAAAAAGCATTTGAAATAATAATAATAATTTTGACTTCCTGTTAAAAGCACGATTTGGTTGTCTGTACAATTTACAGCGCTGAATAAATAAACTGTTACTAACTCAAAATTGTGCATTTAGACTTACAAATAATACTCGTATTTGCTAAACAAACAAACGTCAGTGTTTTTTTCTTGCACTGTGGCAATTTCATAGCTAAAGACCAAATATTTTTCATTTATTCATTCACATTTATTTATTTATATATTTTTCATTTATATATGTATTACCTAGGGGATAGCAATAATAGATAAATATTATTGTGGTTCTTCAACTATTACTTGGTATTAATTATATACTTTTGGTGCCAATAGACAACAGCTCTACTCGCGTTGGCTACATGCACAAGCTAATCACGTTATTTGCACGAGTAGCGTTAACCGTTTTCATTATGCATGAATCTCAACTTACGCATGTTACTCTAAGGGCGCTTTCAAATTTGCCGCAATGTACAGCACGGCTGCAGTGCTACGGCCAC
The DNA here is from genome assembly GCA_963564715.1 of Catocala sponsa. Lineage (NCBI taxonomy): Eukaryota > Metazoa > Arthropoda > Insecta > Lepidoptera > Erebidae > Catocala > Catocala sponsa. Next base: position 4,911,629 of record OY751329.1, read on the forward strand.
GCTGCTTTGTAAATCCATATAAATAAAACGCGCGACTGGAGCGCTGCACTCGCGCTACTGGTGCGCATTAGTACATCGATAGACTAGTGACGGCTGCGCGGCGGCAGCGTTGCAGCCACGCTGCGGCCGCGCGGCAAATTTGAAGGCGCCCTAATAGTTACTATATATAAAAGTCATAAAAATGACATTAAGAAAATAATCGTTAAATAATATTATGTTGACAGGCAAATTTATTCAGCATGTGGACAGTAGAATAGGTAGAAACACAAAAAATAAATACAAGACATGAAATAAAAATAATAAATCTATATTATTTTGCATTTACAAAGCTTACTAACTAAATGTTACATTTATAACTAGATTCGAATAAATTAACATATTAAATATCCCATCACGTCAGTTGTATTTCAATTTTCTCTTGGCTATAGTTTCTTCATCGTCAAGACACTGGCCATACCTCACTTCCATACACTTGCTTCCCTGGAAATAAGAAGAGGAATCTAAATTAAAAACAATGCATATTTATTCATAATAGTTGTCTTAATGGAGCAGGAAAGATAATGTTTTCAGAATTTCTATTTCCAAAAGGTTATATAATAATATCAGCCCTGTATAATTAAACTGTCCCACTGCTGGGCACGGGCGTCTTCTCAGTAGGAGAAGGGTTAGGTCACAATCCACCACGCTGGCCTAGTGCGAATAGGCAGACTACATATCTTCGGGAACATTATGGGGAACTCTCAGACATGCAGGTTTCCTCACGATATTTTTCTTTCACCGTTAAAGATATTAACTATTTAATACGCACATAACTTCGAAAAGTCAGATATCATTTTCAGCTCTTATTTTGAACATTTTTAATAAAACCTTATTAAAGCGGTCTTTATTTGAAGTGTCAGTAGGATTTCCTGTTTTCTGCTGCATAATTATCAATAGCAGCAGAGTCTGGAAATGTATATTGAAGACAGCAGAAAGCTCACCCTATTTATAACCTGTTACTTAAAAACGAAGCTGGTGAAATTTGGGTATATTAAACTCTGCTAATACAGACGTAAATAATTCGTATTTTAGTCAAGATTCTCTCTAATACGTAGGTATTAGATTTCTGAAGATATTATTATGGTCATTTGAAATAGAGACAGTACATTATTCATTAATATTTAAATATGTAACTGAGACCAGTTGGTCTCAATTACATTTTTAAATATTAATGAATCAATCAAGTAGTTACTTGAGAGTTTCTGAATCTGAAACAATGATTTTTCTTATATCTGTTTGTTGAAGCTTCAAAATCATAGAACGAGTTCATAGACTTCGGAAGCTTGAGGTTAAATTTACAATCTAAGCTAGGTTTAATCTAATTCCCTCCAGTAACTAACGTGATCTGCATAAATGATATTATGCCCAAAGATTTAAATCCTAGGTGGCTATGTACTACGTTTAAATGTAGACCTTGCTGGACCTTAAGTTGTTGTTTAACAAACAATGCCAACATGAACATCTAAGAATAATAATAGCATAACACACAGGACAGTTTTTCGTGTGACCTGAGTACGGTGAGCGCTCATTTACAAAAATCTTTGACTGTGTGGCCCATGTAATTGAAGTGGGCCACTGTAATTGATTTAGACGAAAACGTGGGCATAAAAGTGTATATTATAACAGAATATGTATAACAGTTGCGCCGCTTTCTATAATGGTAACATAATATACGTTTTCCGTCTTCCGCATCTCGAGACTCTACAACCGGTAGATACTTTTATAATAACATTTTCAATTGCTATGTCAGTTTTCTATAGACAGTATTTTATTCAATATTCATGTATTTCTTTTTATCGCAAAGTACGTAAGTAACGTACATTCAAATTTATTGGTTTAAAATTAAACTTCCTTTCTACGTGTAATTCATGTGAAAGGACACACATTACGGACAATTGAAACAATGGATTGTATGTTAATTTACATATTTTTGTGATTGTGTAAATTAAACCCAATATAATTGCTTAGGATCTGTTGTATTAATGCGCCAAATATCGTGATTTATTCAATTATGTTAAATACAGTTCAGTTAATTCAAATTTTACTTCTTATAGACTGGTTTTCCTTCTGAGAGTTTTCTAACAAAATAACATTTTAAGATTTTTTGAAGTGTTTACCAAAGATATCACAGTGAGAAGTTTAACATATTATTTATGATAGGACGAACGAGCTAATCGAAAAGATTTTCAGTATATTTTTTATATTTAACCAAGTTGGCAAACACTCATAATGTCCTTATGATAAGCAGTTATCATGTTGTATGGACATATTATATGTAACATCGAGAAAAGCGCTCGCGCGTAGCCTTCCATTAAAACGAGTTGTTAATATTCAAGCTCTTAAGAACATGCTGGCAATGGCTGTTGCCAGCATTTTCTTAAGAAGCTTGGATACAACACAAGACAGTGATTTTCTGTGAATATTTTCTGGCATTATTTTACTTCCCTAGATGGAATGCTCTAGTTTCAACAAAACTGTAGGTTAGAATCTCACGATGCTCTGAGTCACATTCAAATCACTATATATTAGAACAAAGTATTAGAGCTTTATATATTTCCACTTAAATATACCGTTCACATTTCAGTCGCACCATAGTACTTTGAACTTCCCCTACTAAGATCACGAAGTTAAAGAAAGTAAAATGATCCATGACATAACGGTACCCGTCATGATCACTAGTCCGAACTTTCACTCGGAACTTACGTAACTATCGACGTAACAGTAATGCTCATTAATCTCAGCTTTAAATTTATTATTGTTAATAGAGATTTTCTACAGACAAGTAGTTATGGAAAAACTTAGTGAAATTTTGAAGTACGTTTTCTGGGTAAACATTATTTGAAAATCTTCCTTCTTTGTTTATATTCAAAGACTAGCTTGTTCGCGTAACATATAGTCTATGTTACTCGGTGATAATATAGCTTCCTAGTGGTGAAAGATTTTTAAATCTATTAATTAGTTCTTAAGTTAAATCCTTACATACAAACAAACAAAAAATCAAATCTTTCGTCTCTATAATAGTATAGATAAAGTTATAAATGGTAACGGTTATTCCAATGCTATTTGAACTATACAAAAGTTTGAGGCTAAGAGACCGATGTTCTAACTATTTGGTGAAGATACGCATAAACTGGCTCGTTTGGGTAAATACACTTCTCATAATATTGTCTTCTGTTTACGCGAATGTTATTCATTGAAATTAAACTACTATATACGGATTTTATCGCGTTGTTTATTTGACATGTTATAACAAAATTTTGAAAACTGTTACACTACTATTACTATTAAACTTTACAAATTTTTAAGCAAATTAAATTATTGAAACTATTAAAACTATTTATACTATTACTATACTATTTATATTTATGTTTACGGGGATGGCCGTGACCATGGCTGCCGAAAAGCAACCGAAACGTCGGGGAAAGTGTAAACATAAATATAAATAGTATAGTACTAGTATAAATAGTTTTAACAGTTTCAATAATTTAATTAGCTTAAAAATTAGTGAAGTTTAATAGTAATAGTAGTGAAACAGTTTTCAAAATTTTGTAATAGAGTGTCAAATAAACAACGCGATAAAATCCGTATATAGTAGTTTCATTTCAATACACTTCTCATGTATTTCGTCCAGGAAGTAAAAGTTTTAGAGACGGAGAAATCTGTTTTATGTCTTCCATTCCTTTCCTTATAGTCAGCAGATACTAATTATCTCTTAAGCCGTATGTTTGTTTCCTACCTTTGTCGTATAAATAATATAATAGTCAATAAATGAAATGATTAAATAGCTGATTTATATTCCTAAACAGCTAAGCAGGGATATTAAATTTCGACCATTTTGTATATTGGGTAAGCTGTCTAGTTCTACGTGCTGTTACAATTTACTCTAAAGCTAGGTTAAGACTACGACAGAAATTGCGATATAAATGTCAGACATTAATCGTCTAACACTCCTGGTGAACGATTATCACTAACATGGAGGTTTTGACGTGACAACGTCTAATAAATCGATGAACGCCGGCTGCACGCACGAAACAGTATGACTCATTGTCTCGTTACGCTCATTGTCCCGTTACGGTCATAGTAACGTTACGATCAGACCGAGAGCGCTACACGAGCGAGTCTAATAAATCGATGAACGCCGGCTGCACGCATGAAAAAGGATGACTCATTGTCCCGTTACGAGCGAGCGAAAGACACGATCGGCTTGTATGACGTTGTCACGTTAAACTATCGTCCGTAAACTAACTTTACAGACAACCAATTTTTTTTAGCATCAGTTGTCAATAAACAGGGTTCGGTCTTTATGAAAATGTCGAACATATTCGAAAACTTTTTAACTACACTAGACACTTGGACACAACGTATTCACACAGGCGTTCATGCGACACTAACAATTATCGTGTCACAATAAATTCCGCAATCAAGCATTCATACAGAGAAACTTCGCGTATACACTGAGTGTACCGTGTAAAGTGTCGTAGTCCAAACTTAGTTTAACAGAAAAACGAAATCAAGAATTCTGCTCAACAGATTCACGGTTCTGTTACCAAAGCAACGTATAAATTGGTTATTAATACAAAATAGCAACGAAAGTAAAATTATTTCGTTTAGTGTATCCTAATCCTAATCCTAACTAATATTATAAAAGCGAAAATGAGTTTGTGTGTTTGTTTGTTACCTTTTCACGCCCAAACCACTAAACCGATCATTCTGAAATTTTGCATATACATTGTCAGGTGTACAGAAACGGACATAGGCTACCTTCAATCCCGAAAAAAATACTGTTCCCGAGTTAAACAACAATAACAATCTTATGATAATAGATGGCGCCACGTGTCTTTTGAATCATGACTGAATTATATTATTATAAGCAGAGTACAACCCGAATTGATTGTCAAATTCTAAATTAACGCGGGTGGAGCCGCGGGCAAAAGCTAGTAAGGAAATAAAATAGTCACCTTTGCTATGTAAGCTTTCATGTAGAAGTTGCCGAACAGAATGATGAAGGAAATCATGTAGATGATGAGAACGTAGTGCATCCACAGCGGGAACTCGCAGCCAGTCCTGATGCCATTGATACCGAGAACCAGGGCGCAGGTAAACTGGATCTGAAAGAATAAAATATGTTTTTAAAAGATGACGTGTTTTAAAAAGTATCACATGAAGGAATAGTTTTATTTCAAAGTCCTTTGTTCTTTTATTTTGTTTGTTTATCATAAACCACTGAAATAAGTTAAACCTTACAATGAATATTGCTAACTAAACAAAAATGAAAATATAAAAGAATAAAAATATAACTAGCGAAATCTCTTTCTATTATTTATACATATATTATGTGGTATTACCACTACCTTACAATTCGTTTGAAGAATCCTCTTTTTATTTATCCAATTATTATTATGTAAGAAAAAGCTTCACATTGCTTAGAAATTGCGTTTCAACCTAAATTAAACTGAGTATCTACTTCAAAAACTTTAATATGAGACAAAAATTAAGGCTTATTTGTAGCTGTCTTTATAGCCCTTTGCAGATGTTCTTATTTCAAAAGACCCCGTACAGTTGTTTCGTAATTGGGTCTCATAACATGTGTAATTTATACCAGTATTTGGGCATAATAAAGGCGCAGCAGGATATTAAGGCTCACTTAGCCGGATGGGTAACAAATATGTAAAACGGTCAATTACGAAGATTATTTGATATCCTAACTAATTTATTTGCAAATTATGATGTTATGTTTAAGAAAAGTGAATTTTCCAACCACGATACAATATTTGAACCTATGATCTAATTTAAATACTCTTTTGATACCAAGTATTGTAAAAATGAAATAATTTTTATAAGAATTAAATTTACGTATGTAAAACAAAGAAATATATATTTTAGGAACTCAGAAGAATATAATTAAAATAACAGAGAATAATGACTCTCTCAAATTATACTGCCATAATAATAGGAAAATCAATGTTTTATCTTATTTGAGAGATAAGGATGACGAAAAGTAAAATGAAAAGGCTTTAAGTAAAATACAGAATGAGTAGAAGTTTATAAAAAAATGTGTAGAAAAATAAATGATAATAATGTCCTCCAGACCGATCTTCGGTCATGGCGGCCAATCTTAACGGAGACTGGCCATCTGCGCAGGAGATATTATAGTGCACCAGTATGTGCGCAAACACAAGTGCACTCTCTGTTCCCTAGCCCTCATGATCCGATGGGACGGTTAATCCGACACGACCGGAGAGAGATCCGGCGCAGGACCAATGGCTTTACGTACTTTCCGTGGCACGGGGGTGTCTAACACCGCCAACTTCCTAACTCCGGGCTCGTATTGAGATTTCTTAACAGAAAAACCCAATACCTTTTTGTTGGCCCGACCCGAAATGATAATACAGCTGTAGTCATTTACAATCAAACCTACTAAATTAAAAGCAGTTCATACTCTAGCCTTAGCTGCTTTGTTTACGGAAGAGAAAGTTATACAAACATTAATTACCGTATAAATATTAAGCTTACTCTCCAAACTATTTTATAACAAAGAGATTTTCACACAGTTACACGCGCGGTTGCGTGTCATTAGAATTATTTCTATTGGACATGGTTCGGCTAAATGGTACCTCGTAAACCTTTTCTATGCTAGCGCCATTGATAGTTTTTGTTTTAGTTCAAGTTTTGTGCCTTCAGATTTTATATGTTTCATACAAGTTTTATACCTTGTGCCTTTATCTTAGCTTTAAGTTGGCAAGGTAAGTGGTAGCTGTCTCTTTTAGAGCTTAGTAAGCTAACAGTTAAGTCAGTTTATATCGTCGCAATAAGGCTCTCTTTGAATCTTGTTCAAAAGTCACTTTACAACTCACAGTATCGAGCTATATAGCTTTTTCTAGACCGTCAACCGCTATGCTGGTGTACTGTGAGTATACCTAATATATTTCCAAAAACATTATAATGATACATTTTATGAAAATAAAATGCTTTGTTTCTGGCAGTTAGAAGTGTTTATTTTGGGTGCAGTCATGTTATTCAAACCAAAAATATGTTTTTCATATATGTCACAAAGTAACACTTATGAACGTTAAAGTCACACTTATTAATGTGCATTTACATTTACCTATTGCCATGTTTAACAAATCAAGGGCGTAGAACCAACGAGAAGAACTGTCAAGAAACACCCGGCCACTCTTTTTAAATGTCAGTAAAGAATTCTCTAAATTAGGGTATTGTTGTTCTTTTTTATAATTTTAATTTACAATCAAGCAAGAGAGAATAGTACTCGTAAGAGAGCCAAATGTTCTAAAGGCTCGAGGTATTTATAACTTACCAATTGCAAAATAGTGAGGTATTTCTTCCACCAGAGGTACTTGCTGACATTGGGGCCGAAGACAGAGAGGCCGTAGTAGGTATACATCAGAACGTGGATGCCACTGTTCACCATGGCAGGAAGGAAAGCTGTAAAGAAAATGATTTATTTAGTTATCTCAAAATTTTGCTTTAGATAGCGTAGTTTCGGCGGGGTTAAACATCTACCATATCATAGGTCGCCTGCAATGCATAGAGCTTTTAAGTTCATTTGAAGAAGCGTTGTGTTATTAGTAAAGGATCAGTTTTATTTGAAGTCTTTGCCAGATATTGCAATACAAACACTTTTCTGGAGACTTAGAGTCTCACGTAACGGATGCAGAATCTTATAGAATCTATATAGATTCAAACTCCATACTGCTAATAAAAACTGACCAGTGAGAAAATCTCTAGAATTCTATTTTCAAACCTGCAACTCCAATACAGGATTAAACAACATATACGCCTGGAGTATAACGACCTTCCATATTGTGAAAAGCTATTAATATTGGCAGAATTACCAGAATGGTGGTGATATTATTTATCAAAGCAATATTTCATCGGAAAACAATATATTATAGTGGATTAATATATTATTATTGTATTTACGCTTGGTGATCAAGATTTTGTGTATGTTATCATTAGGTGGATGCCCAATATGAATGTGGGCGGTTTGATTATTCCTCGAAAATATTACCACTTAATTATTATTATTAATAGGTATGATCAATTATGATGACTTAATTATGTTTATATTTATGAGTAGTGACGTGAAATAATTTTATTATTCTAGACAATAAATACTTATTTACTTAAACTATTTAAAATTAATTGAAATATATTTAAAAGTAGATTATCAGTGAGGGAAAAGACTACTTATGGACCAGAACTTGAACCTGCGATCCATTGAAGTACTTCCCGTTTAAATAACACTATCAAATAACAGATATGCTTATAAATTGCATACATACTACATTAATATTATAAAGGCTGTTTATTTTTGGATATCGTAAACATAGTCTCACGCACGTATTTTTAAAAGGCATGGCAGAGAAGTATTGTACCCACATATCATCAGCAATTTTTTATGTTCTTCGTTATAGAAGGCGAGCATATTGCTCTCTACCAGGCAGAGCAGGTTTAGGACTTTGTGCTGCTTCTGACAATTTAGTGAAAAGTGTTAATTTAAACAGTTTAAATTATCTAAAATTATTGTTTTTATAAAAAAGAAAACAGTGGTAGAAACCGTAAAAAGTACTTTAATTTTAATGTTTTACATTCGCGTAATAGTAAGACTATTTAAAAAACAAAACGATGTAAATTACCTATCTACTAAAATTGGTTGAGGAAATTTCTTTAACAAGACGAATCCAGCAATTTATTTTAAACGACTCAAACTTAAAAAATAAAGTTAAATATTTTCAAGAACTAAGCTAACGTAAAGATTATTTGAAAGCTAGATTAATCTGTTTAAGTCTAGACAGGAAAAATCATATCCGTAGGCGTTTATAAACGCAATCTTAGTCAACCTTGATTCGTATTATACTTAGAAGAAAAGCGTTTGAATTTTTTATCAGGTTGGTTCATTTATCATTTACCATACTTCAACAAAATAAGTTATATTTAGCTAAAATATTATAATATCATAACTTGTCTCTTAGGTTCATAATATTAATTAATGTATAGCATAAATTACTATACATAACACAAAAAGCAAACAGGTGTGTAATACACCCTAATTTCACCAGCTAAGGTTTAAGGTCATTTGTAATAGATGGCATAGATTCCAACCTCTGTGCTACTTCTAAAAACTCCTTTACAGGAAAACCCAATAAGAATATTCCCGACCGAAAAATCAAAGCTGAGACCTCACGGTCAGCTATGGTATTCATTCGCGCTGTCCCACCAAGGGAGTCAGTAGGTCCAAAGTAAAAATCAAATAATGCATTGAATCTTCAAATCCAATTTTAAACAAAATTTCATATTTTTTTTAATATTAACCAGTTGGCGCTCAGGTTTATAAACGCCGCGTAAAATCTTCAGAACAAATTACATCACATTACCAATCGTTTTAAATGTAAGCGAAAAATTCAATTGAAGTTTGATTAATTTCACACTTTGCAGCTAATACACATCTGTGACATGCGCAATAAATTTATTTATTCTAATATCGCCAAAATTGGAGGCCATTTTCAATTTCCACGAATTTTTATTTTATGAGGAAGCAAGCGCTGTATCTTTTTACGACTAAGGAGTCTAGAGTTAAAATTTTTTGTAAAACAAATTGCTTTATTTTTGGGAGAGATGTCGTTTCTTACAATGTATCTTACTTAGTTATTAAAAACTAAGTTGATCCTATATAGAGATGCGCATATTTGTATTTGTATAATATTCGGCTACAGTAGTGCACAGTGCAATACCTAGTTTATATAGTCAGATCAATTGAGGTGCTTGCGTATAATATTGGGAATAGATTCGAGTATAATTCGATGTATTAGGGTAGTTGCCTATGATTGATTTTACACACAAGACCAATTAATAGCAATCGAAAAAAAACATTTTGTAAAAACAGCCTCCAAATTAGTAAATGATTAATAATTGGGTGTAGTAGGGATAACTCGCAATCTCTATTTAAATGCATCTCTCAGATGAAAATATCCTCTGAGAGGTGCATTTAAATAAATATTGTCTTTTTTTAAAGGTTATGTCAGAACTTGTATCGTGGATCCTTTTTCTGTAATTTGACAATGAACACTACTACCAGATTTGAATTACTAGAAATAATTTAGTTTTGTCACTGGATCAGAAGCACGTAGTCAAGTGCTAGACGCTTATATATGTATACCGTTCGTATCTACTGTCCTATACTTATATGTTTATTGTATCTTCGACTTTCCGCCAGCTAGATCGTTATCTAATTTAATACCTAGTTCGTATTGCTGTAGTAAGTTCTCTTTCTTTCTACTGGTTAGACTGGGTACTTGCTGGCTATGTAGACATCCTCTCATATACATATTTATCTCGTTTATTTCTCCGAAATATAATGTAAAGAACATAATTATTATAGCGAAAAAACTTAAAATGGTTATAAAAACTCTCTACGGTCGGCGGTAGAAGATAAGTATGCCTAATACTGTGTTTTCCTCTGATGATATAGCTTCATTGAAATGACAGAACTGACCTCGTCCAAGAAATTGTGTAGGCGTAATTTCGAAATAGTGTTATGCATATATTAAATATTAATGTACAGTAGTGTTAAATGGACTATGAAAAATGGTAAAGACTCCGTCACGACGAAGTTTTGTTGGATGTTCTGGCATTTCTAAAAGCTGTAGAGACCTATCATGAAACCTAAATGTCGAAGTATCCGGCCGACTTTTCGTTCGTATCGTAAAATACATTTATTCCAAAATTCTTCCTAAACTTCGCTCCACAACCTCTTGATTATCCTAAACCCTTTCATAAAGCAGTCCGAACAATGGAGTAATGATATTTTGAAAGAAAGAATTCCAAAGAAACTTCGTTACAAGATTTTTTAGTTCGGTCCGAAGTTTTGAAAATAAATTTTCATAGTAGAGCTGCTTTTGGTTTAGAAAGAAACCTTTTTTACTTAGTAACAGAGAATGTACTTACTTGATCCACTAGGCACCCATTTGATGCCTATCCACCAGAAACTAAACATAGTTGAGTGATGGTATACATGAAGGAAGGTCAGCTGTTCATCTTTCTTCCTAAGAATGAAGAAGAATGTGTCACAGAATTCCAGAAGCTTTGAGAAGTAATACCACCAGACCGCATCCGCTATCTGAAAAAGAAAATAAATAGTAGTAGAAATCAAAATTAAAATATGGCAATAGTGATGCTGAAGAAATTTCCAAGTTTCACTTTACATAGGATACAAATTTGCATGACCTACAGAGGTATCAATAACAATCAGCCGATCACAGTCCACTGCTCTACATAAGCCGTGTGTGTTGAATCTAAATGATCTTGATATACGTAATTGTTCCAAGGCTTAAAATAATATTTGAATCAATTGATTCAATCATACTAGTTAGGCAATTGCCTAACTAGTATGAACTAAATATAGTGTATTTAATAATGGATAAATATTGACTGAATAAAATACAGTTTAAACGAAAATCCAGTTAACCTGATAATAATTTATAATAACAGTATGAATAAAAGGCAAGAGGAAAGGCACCAATAAAATTCTGATAGGAATCACTTTACAAACAACCAGTCAGATGACTGAAAATCGAACAGAGGCACTTACACGCTACAATCAGTTACCTCAGACATGACTGTACAACCAATAATAAGAAGCATATCTCTTATGACAAAGGCATTATCCAAGTAGCTAGATATCATTTATCTTTAAAGAGCTATTAGGATATCAAAAATATATTTACGAAATGATTAATGAAGATACTTTCGTTTTTTAAAGGAAATTAAAATTTAAAAGAAATCAAAACTTCAAACTTGAGATGCTACAATTACTTTTGTCTAAATTATTGCTTTTAGAGCCAATATAACAAATTAATACTAAGTTAGACATTTAAATGAAGTACTTAATGATAGCGAAAGTTAAAAGTACTAGCTTTTGCTCACGGTTTTGTCACGCTTGGGAACAGTATTTTTGTCTGGATGACCGTTTATATACCCTTGAAAAAGTGTTTACGCAATTGCATGATGATCGGTTGTGTAGTCAAAGCGTGACAGCGTAACAAACAAACTCACATTCTCATTCATAATATTAGTTAAGATGTCATGTTTGTGCCTAAATACACTAGACATTCTCAACATCATGAGTACGTGTCATAAAAATATTTTTCCTTTTAGAAATATTCATCATATTTTTCACAACGTCTAAGAAAAATAATGTATCCAGTAGCTAAACGTCAGAGATTTGAGATTATTCCTAAGTTGAACAGTGTTAGCCTGCCAGTGATTTTAGTAGAATTTTCTGTGTAGAATTTTAAGTCTGAACTTAATATTTATATGTGTAGTAATATTATAAAAAGAGAGAGTGAATTTTGAGAGTTTGTGTGTCTGGGAGTGCAGATTGCCCTCCCTGGTCTGGGAGGGCAATCTCTCTAAACATAGTACTTATTTGTTAAATTATCACTATTTGAAAGCTACATTATTGCAGGTGGACATGGGCTATATATTATTATTAGCCCGACTGAAGGGCCAGGCTGGTAGTATCCTATTAGAAGACGTGGTGTGCCTCACTGAGTTTTGGTTTCGTGGGTAGTCTAGCAACGTTTTATTTATGAGAGGTAGATGTCAATTATTTAGTGATGGCATGAATGGTGACACACAACCGGGGTAAGTGCTGCAACGTTTCGGCTAAGAGTTGCCGAGTACTGTTAGTTCATATCCTAACTGATTTTATAAACGCGAATGTGAGTTTGTTTATTCGTTATGTTTTCACGCCTTAACTCCTCGACCGACCATCATACAATTCAGCCTACATGTTTTCAGGACAAAAAGACATAGGATACCTTGCACCCAGAAAAAAATACTGTTACTAATCACATACATTTACGCGTCCGCAGCCAGGGGAAAATGTTGTATATAAATACATGTACACAAATAATGCTATTGAGATTTCTTAACTGAAAAACCCAATAACTTTTTGTTAGCCTGACTCGGGATTCGAACCCGAAACCACAATACCACGCGAGTAAACAATAAGGTGATAAATATTGATATAATTAATACCATGAATGGTATATCCCTATAAATGATGTATTTTCTTTTTTTTTTATTGTTATTAGTAGCAGACGAGCAAGTGGCCCACTTGATGGAAAGCGGAACCGCTGCTCATGGACTTCAGCAATGTCAGGACACAGCAAAGCCGCTGCCTATTGTGAAAGAAGAACTCTCTTTAAAGCTCGTTTGAAGAAGGACATAATATCATAGCGCTCGGGAAACACCGAAGCAGGCAGTTCATTCCAGAGCTTGCACGTACGTGGGAGAAATGATCGCTGAAAGCGTACGGTCTTAGATTTAAACGCTTCCAGGTGCTATGGATGAACCCTGCTTCGTTGTCGAGTGGTATGGTGACAGAAAGGGGCCGCTGGTACCAAATCAAACAGTTCTTCAGAGCACTCCCCGATTGAGAACATGATAATACTATACTAAACCAACTATCTGTAAATATGTTCTTGGTGTGCCTTAAATAAATAAAAAGATATACTCACTTGCAATTCATCTGGATCATATTTCTGCCGACACGGCTCACATATATAACTATATCTCAGTCTAAACGATGCTGTCAGCAACCTTAAAGCTATATACGCATTCAGCGCTGCCATAGCCAGGTTATATGGTACGAGAAGCCAGTTCAGCTTGAACGGTCTCCGGTCTTTCATCATCTTAGGACCTATCCACACTATGAAGAGGTACAGTAGTGTATAAATGACGGTAGGTACTGGTGAGTCGACTAGCGGCCAGCCTTTCGTTCTGTTGTCTGTAACAAAGAATATTTTTATTTATATCTCCAATAGAAAGGGGTCCTCCTAGGGTATCGAATAAGAAATACACAATACATTTACGTAATATACAGCTTTATAAAATTAGGCCGTATGTTTCTTTTATTAAAGGACACCACAGCATGCAAGCAGCTCAATAAATTAATCGAAATCATGATACCTACACCAAATATAATACATATAAAAAAAAAGTTGAAACTAGACAACCAATAGGTAACATGAGTATAAATTTTACAGAATAATTGATTACATATAATACTGACTATAATGTATCGGGTTCAATTCACGGATCAAGAAAATTTTAGCTACATCCTCGAAAAATAGCTAGAGGTGTATTACACTAACATTTCCTTAACTAGTTTTAGGGCCCACGTAACTGACGGCCAGTTTATCGGTTTCTTAGACTGCTAAAGAGGATTTTTTGTCAGAAAACCTAATAACCTTCCTATACTCAGGAAGTAAATGAGCAGCCTTGCGATAGACTCCAAGCGTAAGCGTAAAATTTTGATCATAAATATGTAATTATTTCAATACTTTATACATTAGGCTATTACTATTAATAGAGTTGACTATTAATGGACAAAGACAGCATTGAGATTTATAATTAGATAAATATTTTAAATGTCGACCCTTGTTACATGAACATTTGCTGCCAACGTTAATGGACAAACTATCAAAGCTTCCATCCAAACGATATTATTATCAACTATATAATTATATGTGTAGCAAACGCTTTTTGATATTATTAAATCTGATCGTATATCCATCAAAATTTAGGTCCTCCAGACCGAAATTCAGTTGGAGGTTAATCTTATGTGTGCGTTAACAAAATTCCCACACTCTAATAATCCGATAAGATGGCAATCTGACATGACTGGAGAGGGATCAGATGCAAGACTAATCTACGTTCTTTTCTCTTAAAATAGAGGCCAATGCCGCTAGCACGTCTACTCCGGGCTAATGTTGAGAATTTCTTGCCAGAAAAACTCAATATTTTTTTAAGGACCCATGCATTGCAATCGCATTCGCTGCTGCTGCACAGTCAAATACGCAGTAGGACAACCTTTATAGTAAAAAGAAATTGTAGTGGCCAAGTAGACTAGCCCATCGTTACCAATTAATAGACGACGGTACAAATAAGTCACTTCACCCAAAGAAGCACACGCCGTAAAAAAAATTAATATAGTAACGACACAAAGTAATTGGGGTTCCTCCTAAGAGCATAATGTTGGGTAAATCACGTACTTATCTCTTATATTCCTATTAATTTATCTGACCCTAGCATTTGAAAGTTCTAGTGATATTTTAGTGTTAGTCCAGTATCTTATCTTATCTTATGTGGGGGCCAGTCAGTGTAGACAGGTGACACTTCGACCCAGTGGGATCTTTTGTGTCGACACTCTCCCAATAACGACTACCATAGATGTTCATGGCAGCCGGGACCGACGGCTTAACGTGCTCTCCGAGGCACGCAGCAGGCTATAATTGTCAATCAATACGCACATAATTTCGAAAAGTCATATAACTTCCGAAAATCAGAGGTGCGCGACGTGGGTTCGAACCCGAGACCCTCTGCATTGCAGTCTATTGGTCTCCCCACTAAGCTATCGCTGCTCTTCGTTAGTCCAATAAGTCTAATATAAAAATCTATCGATAATAAAGTAAAATCTATAGGTAAGCTTACATAATATTGAAAATATACTATGAAGTCTTCGGATTTTTGTCTTTTGAAGTGACATTACTTCGTTTTTCAGATGGGTTCATGGTAGGGTTAAAGGCGATCAAAGAGTTATGTGCCATAATTCGGAATTAATTTAGTATAAATAACAGGAGTAATCAGCGCGAATCTTCGAGATTCAGGTTTACAGATGACTGAATAATTATTGAGGGCATTACTGATTTCCCACAGCCAAGATCAACGGCCGTCGTCGAAAGTAACGTTCGTCGAATCTCGAACCTGACTTTCCATTTCTCTTATCTTCACGGAAACAGCGAGCAAAACATCTGATGAGGATGAAAATAAAAGAAAATAAAATGATGGAACATTTAAAAACAAAACGTTTCTTTATAACAAAATCTTCGAAAAACAATACAACTAGATATCGGGTCACGTACAAAATCAAAGCTAAATGATGGCCGCGTGACAATACGTATACAGCTACATTGGTTTACTAACAAACGGAGAGAAAAGTTTCAAAACAGTTTTAAGTTCAACCTAATTACAACCATAATAAAGTCACAAATCTTCAAAATATTATCTAATACTTACGATCATTCGTCACAAACAACAATATTTAGTGTGAAATCAACCTTAACCGGCAACAAATAAAGTACTTTTTCCCGTTATTGCCCTGAGAGCTACAGCGTTTTGTTTCGTTTATTTTTGTTGATGTTCGTTTGTTTTGAAGTTTGTGCATGTGTTGGCGAGCCTTGCCAAACATTTGTAGAGGTGGTTTAAAATCGGTAATTTTATTCAAAATTTGATATTATTTATTAGTTTAAGCTTAAAATATAACTTATTCTTCATGTACTTATCGAAAGTAAGGTACTCCGGCCGTTAAATTGCTTTTTCGGGCATTATTTTTGCAACTTTTGAATATATACTGCGGCATTGTGAGACGTGTTTACATTGCCTGTGTTTCAAGTGAACTAAACAAAATAAGAGCTCACATCTCAAGTGCGCTGCTATTTACCGAGACGTATTTTTTGCGCCGACCCGAATGTCGAAAAGCCGAATCTAGTTGTATTGTTGATCGAAGAACAAAATCCTTAAAACAATATAAATTCTCAGTAAGTACTACGTAGCATTCCATTTTTTTTGTTATTTGATCAATGCACACCTGTCTGTGAGATAGTAAAAAGGAGAATTTCCTTGTGAGATTTTTAAATATTAAATCTTATTGAAATGGTAAAGGACCAAAAAAATTTGAAGAAGCCATTTCAATCCAATGGAAATGACGTTCAACTTTTTAAACGGGCACCAGAATGCAATATAGTCAAAAGTATTCTCAGTCGATTATGGTTTTTGTGTTTGAAAATTGATGATTTTTTTAGTTAAATAAAAGTCAAATCTTTCCTCTTCATAATATTAGTATAAATAAAAATAAACCTTCCATGTAAAATAAAGCATACATTATAGATGCCTTTCAAAATAAAGCCAATATCACCACATCCTACATCGTCATTACTTAAGAATCCACGTGGAAGGTGGTCTATCGGACGCATAAATATTACATGGATACGAACCCTGAATAATACCGCGCTCAGTCATCTGATTACACCATAAATAATGTGGGTACCTGTTCGGATAAACTGACTGCATCATTGTATTGTAATTAATTGTTAGATACTCATATTAAATGACATAATAAATAAAAAAAATTGTATTGTAGTCATTTGAGTTATTATATATCTATACTAATATTATAAAGCTGAAGAGTTTGTTTGTTTTTTTGTTTGGTTGAACGCGCTAATCACAGGAACTACTGGTTCGAATTGGAAAATTATTTTAGTGTTGGATAGCACATTTACCAAGAAAGGCTTAAATATAATATCATAACATCACGCTACGACCAATAGGAGCGGAGCATCAATGAAAAAGGTTGCAAAAACAGGTAGTCGTGATATATTCTTAAACACTAATGAACATATCTAATACCCTTTATTGATTTTTTTTGGGATCAAGTGTTCTTACTAATTATCTACTACTACTAGCTAAAGCCCGCGACTTTGTCCACATCGTAGGATAAAAGTAGTTGGTCCCGCGTGCTATCCTGTTGGTACTCGTTTACGAAATAAAAAGCCTAAGTTACTCCTCATAAAATAAGCTATCATCCAATGAAAGCCCCGTCAAAATCGGTCCAGCCGTTTCAGAGATTACCCGAAACAGACAAAAATTAAAAAATTGGTGTTCTATGTATGCATTTGCATATGAATGTTTACATGATATTAATGGCAGAAATAAGCGTTTTACTAAATAGTAAAACGCTGTTATTTTGATATTACAAACAGACACTTTTACACACAATTTTATTTATTTGTATGGATAGCAAAAAAGCACTATAGCAGAAAAGAACCGTAGGCACATAATATATGTATGTCAATAAAATCAAAAGCTAGATGAGTCGAACTCGTCGAAAGGGGGAAAGGTATGTAAGTATAAAATCGAGATTAATGGCGTATAAACTAACTCTTATCTGATTAAATTAATGTTACCGGTTTAACAAGTGTGAGGTGTTCCAGTATTAAATAATCCTTACAAATGTGAATGTGAGTTTGTTTGTTTTGCGTTCACGCATTAACTACTCGACCGATAACCATGAAATTTCACATACACGTTGTCAGGAGATCAAAAAAAAAGGGATTAAATATAATGACCAACAAAAATAGTAATTGCACACCAAAATATGCTTACTAAAATATATCATAACGCACCTATACGCCTCAAATCACTGCATTCCGTCTCGTTATGTTAGGTTTCTTCTTAAACCCACCCAAAAATAGGCTCCGTCGATTTATTTTGATCTCTTTGCTGTGCAATTAATGTTTTTGGTATTAAAATGCGGTTTTAATTTTGGTCATCATTTACTATTTTACTATATCTGGTGATAAGTTAAACATAAGCCAAAAAAAGAAAACTATTTCAGAGGAATGAAAAATTGACAGCCTAACTAATATTATAAATGAGAATGTGAGTTTGTTTGTTACGCTTTTACGCCTTACCTACTCGACCGGTAATCATGAAATTTCGCATACAGGTTGTCAGGAGTGCCAAAAAGTTAACTGGTACTACTCATTCATAAAAAAGTTCTATTCCAGAGGGATGGAAAATTTACATTCTACATAATAAATGCGAATGCGAGTTTGTTTGTGTGTTTGTTTTTCACGCTTTTACTGATAAACTACTTGACCGATTATCATGAAATTTTGCGTACACGTTGTCAGAGGTATAGAGAAGGGCCTTCCGTATAAAAAAGTGCTGTTCCAAAAGTAAAGAAAATTGATAACCTATTTATGCGAGCAAAGTCGCGGGCAAAATCTAATATATAATAATAATATATAGTTCAAGTATACAGAATAACGAGAAATGAGATATCTTGTGTTCTACTTAGAATTTCAGATTATATTGAGTACGAAACATTGAACAATTATTTTATCTTTGTCGTACATCGTAACCGTCTAGAACTAGGCTTTGGTAATATGTGGGTTTCAAATTTAATGTGAGCAAAATGCTTTTGGTTCAAGTGTTTGTACCTACCATACTATTTTAGCTATTGAAACTTACTTTATACGGATTATTACGTTTATTTTAAAACACTTTTATTACGTCATTTTGAACTCTATATTGAAACTTTACTACAATTTAAGCTAGTAGTATACATACATACACAGATTATTTTACATAGATTCACGCCTGTTTCCCAGAGGGGTAGGCAGAGACTACGGATTTCCATTTGCTACGATCCTATAACACTTCTCTGGCTTCATTCACTTTCATCACATTCCTCATACACGCCCGTTGGTTCAAGGTGCTCTTAACCTGGCCTTTGTCCAGAACACCTCCGGTCTGATCGAGAAACGTTCGCCTAGGTTTTCCTCTTGCGACTGTTTATATCTATACCTAAGAAGGAAGAGTCAAATAGGTAGGAAGAGATGTATCACACCAAATTATGCTAGCTTTATTCGCCAGCTTTAAGCCGTATACAAAGGACAATTCTAGACGCTGTTATGCTTCTAAGTAATTTTAACAGGAAAAGTTCGATTCTGGTTTTGATCTCTAGACCTTTAGCACGAAAGTCACACTTGCAGTTACTGCGGCATAGAAGCAGTTACTTTAATATGTGCTTAAAGTATATCATTTAATGTTTTTTTTTTAATATAGACAACTTCCGCAATGGGAATAAATCCTGTATCCCGGGGGACTTTACAAACATTCATACAACGGACACAAAGAACCACCAGACTCGGAATAACCAGTTGTGGATTACACAAAGTTTTGTCCCGTGTGGGATTCGAATCTACAACACTTAGCGTAGTGGCAGTGGCGTGGAGGCCATTTAAGCCACTACGCCATCCGTGCAGTTAATAGAAAATAATAATATGTTAGTATCTTACCTGAGAGTGACAACGTCCAAAGATAATAGTCGTATGTATCTTTGAGCACGCTTTGCGTCGAATTCATTATTATTTCAGCCATTTTGAAGATATCTGTAACAATATAATAAAGAACGTTATAAAACAGATTTTGTATATACGTCGTGTAACAATAAAGTGTGGCCTCGATGGCGTAGTGGTTAGTGTAACCGACTGCTACGCCTGAGGTCGCGGGTTCGATTCCCGCACAAGTCAAACATTTGTGTGCATGAACATGGATGTTTGTCTTGGTCTGGATGTTTCTATGTACAATATGTATGTATTTACAAAAAAAAAAGGTATATATGTATGTTTATCAATTGTCTAGTACCCATATTACAAGCTCTGCTTAGTTTGGGCTAGATGGTGTTGTGTGTATGTGGTAGAATATTATATTTTGAGGTTGTATATTGACAAATGTAAGTCTCTCAAATTATAATATGAAAAATTCTTTCAATACATTATTGAATACAGAAACATATTTGACGAATCAGAATGTGGACTTGAATTTTGATATAGTAAATTCTCATGAGATACTGATTCAATATAAAAACATTCGATCACTGTAAGAAAATTAGAAACTCAATTACTATGATAAGCCGTGTATACAATTGTAAACATATATATCTACATAATTATGTAGATTCATACTTTTTTATTTGTTTCGTTCTTTATTCAGTTTCCATCTCATATATTTTATATGTCATGTCCTCATACCACAGTGTAATCGGATGACAATATTGATATTCGAATTAACGTTGAGCTACTTAATCAAACAATATAACATTGTTACGCATTCGAATATTTGTCAAAAAGTCGTATAATTGGTGTCGTTAGTCAATTATTTATTACTCATCGTTAGCACAGGTTAATTTCTGTTTTCACCCAATCAGCTATCTGATCGACATGCAATTCGATTCAAAGAATTTAATAAAACTTTATAATGTAAAATACTTTACGAATACATGCAATAGATATGCGATTTCATAGTAATTTTTTGCTTTAAAATATTTCATAAATCCAACCTTTCTGAAGTATTAAATTGCGTATTTACAGTGAGATGAAAATAGTTCGTGCATTTGAAAGAAGTTTCTTTTATGTGTTATTTTTGCCGAAAGTCTCTCACCATCAGGTTTTGTATTAAAAGCGAATGTTTTTGTTACAATTCTTTTTTTTAATATTTCTTTGTCTATGTTAGTTATACCAAATTAATTGTAAATTATGGTTCTTTCATCTTTATTTCTAAATAGTATAAAATAAGGCACTAGACTGACAGTTTATTACAAGTGTGGGCTCTGATAGTATAGGCATTATTCGGTTGTGAGGTGCCTTTTATAGTATAGGAGAAGTTTATCTTCTCGCTGTTTAAAGTTAATATAATTTCCAATGTATGTATGCCGGCAGTTTAATTTCTGGTTTATTAAAAAAAGAGAATATATACTAAAACTACAATAATATAATAACTAGAATAAATTGCAATACTGAAATTTATAGAAATGTTGTTTTATCGCCAAAACCTTAATTACTTATAATTATACACAGCTAAACAAATATGTACTTAAAATAATATAAATAAATAATACCAAATATGTATATTATATAGGTAATAGATATAAATATTCAGTATTAAAACGGAGGGTAAAAATTAAAGTGAAAAATTCTTTAGAAATCCGTGCCACGCTTAGCCGCGTAAGTTTCTGGTCATATTTTGTTTGAGAGTAGCGGAAATATTCTACTCGTAATTCTATGTATTTAGTCATAATTGCCTCAGCGTTGGACTTAAACAAGCTGAACTATAAAAAAATTAAAGATGGTGTTGCCAAAATAAACACAAAAATTCGATACATCGATAATAGGCATTACTTACTTTAAGTTAATCAATGTAATCTTGCAAAGATAAAAATAATAATTGTTATTATTTTTGTATTACATTTGTATAAAAATAGAAATGAACGAATAATAATAATTATATAATATAGCAATGTTAAATTACTATTTCAATTAATTACCTGTCGACATATTTTGTGTAAAGGCAACATTTTTACATTAATATACTTGCTTTCAAGTTCCATTACATAGTTTAGTCGTTTTCTTGTTTAATGTTTTTAGAAAATATAACCGTGTTCTACAGAATAATAAATACAAGGAAGATGTAGGATAAATATTAATATATTTTTTTAGTATAGCCATTTCTTGTGCACCTCTGGGCCTATACTGGCATGCCCTTTGCTATGGCTGTAAAAGCAAGCTAAGTTTTATTTACTTATTATAAAATGTTGCGTCAAGAGGAAATACGGAAAAAAAATAAAAAAATCACTGTGCAAACAATACACAAACGGACATACGTTTGTCTGTTTTTTTTAGTGACTCATTTGTTGCGGACGACGTATGATCGCTCGACAGTTGACGGGTTTCACTATGTTTGCAAATAAATCATTATAATCATTATGATTATATATAACTAGATTTTGTCCGCGGCTTCACTCGCCTTCATCTGGAGTTTGTCAGTAATTTTCTATACCTAGGGAATAGTACTTTGTTCCTAGATGAAAGGTCTATTATACGTTATTTCCTTTTCTGTACCGAACAATAACGTATGCAAATTGTATGATTGTCGGTCAAGTAGTTAAGGCGTGAAAGCGTAACACAAAAAGAAACACACATTCGTATTTGTAACAGTAAACTCTACTGTACAATCAGCTTTAGTTAAATAAAAAGGCAACTTCTGCACTAGGCATAAATACTATGTCGCGGGGGTAATAAACCTTCAAACAAAGAGCACCTCAGTGGTCTCGAAAGTCAAAATGCGAAATCGATAGGCAGCCTCGGTGGCGTAGTGGTTAGTGTAACCGACTGCCACGCCTGAGGTCGCGGGTTCGATTCCCGCACAAGTCAAACATTTGTGTGCGTGAACATGGATGTTTGTCTTGGTCTGGGTGTTTCTATGTATGATATGTATGTATTTACAAAAGAAAAGTATATATGTATGTTTATCCATTGTCTAGTACCCATAGTACAAGCCCTGCTTAGTTTGGGCTAGGTGGTGTTGTGTGTATGTGGTAGAATATTATTATTATTATTAGGATTGGTTATTGTCAACATTCTTTCGACTGGCACATGTTTGTTTCAAATTCCACTGAACATATTATGTCGATACCTTATAGTGACCTTGCCTCTTCACGATATTAACGTTGGAAGGTACAAAACATATTATGTACACCAGTTTAAAATGTCCGCTACTGGACACATTTTCGTGTAGTAGTAAATTTTAATACCAACTTAAACTAACGTTCTTGCGTTTGCAGTTTTAGGTAAAATCATAACCTAAATGGATATTATTCAGTCGACAACCTAAACGGAATACTAAATTTAAAGCTATAAATATTGTATCTAAGCTGCTTACGTCATAATGTTACCTAAATAAACAGACCGATTTTATGGAGGATGACACTTTATTTCATAATATTTAATAACCTGTTTAGTCGCAGTGGTACACCGGTAGCCAAACGCAATATATTTTTAATTATGTCTCATATTCTATCTTATCTTATCTTATGTGGGGGCCAGTCAGTGCAGACCGGCGACAGTTCGACCCAATGGGATCTTTTGTGTCGACACTCTCCCAATAACGACTGCCATAGATGTTCATGGCAGCCGGGACCGACGGCTTAACGTGCTCTCTGAGGCACGGAGCAGGCGATAATTGTCAATCAATACGCACATAATTTCGAAAAGTCATATAACTTTCGAAAGTGAGAGGTGCGCGACGTGGATTCGAACCCGAGACCCCCTGCATTGCAGTCTGTTGGTCTCCCCACTAAGCTATCGCTGCTCGTCTCATATTCTAAGCCTTGACAGATGAAACTTAAGAAAGTAGAATTTATTTAGCATTATCTTATGTTTACGTGGTGTTCGATTGTACATAATATGGTACAGTACCTAGTCTAGGAGGTCACCTCGACATTGTCAGTGCATGAAAGGTTGCCAGTTCGATCAACACACAAGTCAATAATTGGTGTGATTTTTTTTAAATATCGATATTTAAATTTGATATAAGTAATTTTAAATTCAATAGCAGCGATAGCCTAGTGGGAAACCGTTGGACTGCCACGCAGAGGTCTCGAGTTCGAACCCAAGGCGCGCATCTCTGACTTTTCGAAGTTATATGCGTATTCAATAGTTAATTATCGCTTGCTTTAACGGTGAAGGAAAACATCGTACGGAAACCTGCATGTCTGAGAGTTCTCCATAATGTTCTCGAAGATATGTGAAGTCTGCCAACCCGCACTAGGCCAGCGTGGTGGACTATGGCCTAACCCTTCTCATAGTGAGAAGAGGCACGTGCCCAGCAGTGGGGCAGTTTAATACAGGGCTGATATTATTATAATTTTAAATTTGAATTAAATTGATAGTTCACTATTAAGTAATCTGTGAATATAAGTGTGGGTGCACATTTTGTTGAATGTAAATGCTATGCAAACTTGTATTATATATTGTGTAACTGTTAGTAATTCCAAATAAATAAATAAAATAATAAACAAATAGCTGTTTCACGTCAACCTATGGATGATCCTCAAAGCAGATGGAATAAAAATATATATACCTAATATCTCTTAGGTATATGTAACACATCTGACGCCTAAATCCCGGAAGGGTAGGCAGAATGGGATAACACCCATATTTTACGTTATGATTCAGGTCCCACGTTATAGAGATTGAATCTATTGCCATCTGGCACATCTGGCCATCGAGCTGCTCAAAGTCTGGACCAAAGTCTGGTATCTACAAGGCACAGATCCAGACTCCGTGCTGATCCTAAGACTTCCACGTCAGGAAAACTCAATAACACTATTTCCCATCCGAAAATCAAATCTGACATTTACTCCTCTACCGTTAAACCTACTGTACCTTACTACGCGATGCGAGTTAATCTATATACAATCTCGAATAATGCTTCTCTCGATTTATTAAGCTCTCGATTTTTTCGATTATTCGAGATTACATAGCGAAAAAAAATAATTCAAAAAGTAAGTATCTGTAGTAACAGGAGTGAAAAGACCGACACAGGTTGGAGATCTTTTTGTTTTTTTTTAAAAGGCCTATATTTTTTAAAATAGGTGACGTTGTTTTTTTATATTTTTCTGATTGCTATTATATCTTAGCCTATTACCTGATTCCGGCTTGATGTCATCTTCATATTTAGTATGAGAATAGGTCGTAAAGTATATTCCATACCGCTAAGTTCTAAGGGTGTCCCTATCCATTATAAGGCAGAACAACGTATGCCGGGTCAGCCAGTCATCCTATAAATTGTACGTGTTGTAGTATAATCAAGACATCAACTGGCGAGACTTCAAGAATCAACTGAATTTCAGAGTTCTAACCGTGTTATCCGTTAGTCGTTCCTAAATGGCATTTCATCAATAAATTTAAGCTATATATTTATACAATAGAGTTTCTAAGCCAATGTGTCAATGCGCGCGTGCTTTAGCATAATGAAGGTCGTATTCTTTAGGAATTAATGCAGCCGCATTTCCTACACTGCACTATTGGATGACAGATTTATAGTAAAAATAAGTGGGTTAGGTATTGAGGTGAGCCGGAGTTGTTAATGTTTTGGAGATGTTCGTGTGAGGTACGAAACTTTTGAACCGATGTTTATTTATTTGAACTAGCGGTCGCCTAGTGCTCGAAATTCGACCAAACATTGCCTGTAAGATATTGCTGATATAATAATATGTCATTATATATTGACATATGTAATCATAGTTACGCGCTTCGACTGCGTGTGCCAAATGCATGGTTGTGTGCGTGTAGTGTTTTTTAATTAATTTAATGTATTTTTACGCATAATTAAAAAAAAATATTAGCATTCGTCACTTCTTCTCTGTATAAACTTTAAGTGTGCGAAATTTCATACTCCTCCATCCGCCCAATTTTCGTAAAAAGGGATCCAAAGTTTTCGCTGCACGTATTAATATATAGATGACGTTTTTCTTTATGTCATTTTCTATACAAATAAATAAAATTGAAGTGTCTGTTTGTAATGTCAAAATAACAGCTTTTTGTCTAATGCATATGAAAGTATTTAAGGTACTTATACGAAAACATCTACTTTTAAAATTTTTGTCTGTCTGTCTGTTTGTTCCGGCTAATCTCCGAAACGGCTGAACCGATTTTGACGTTTAAAAGTATAAAAATCAATAGTTTAACAGATAGATTGTTAGGTCAAAACAATTATTAGAAAATGACTCGCGATATTCTGGGAAATTCACGGCGAATGCTGTGCAATTTAATTACCAGTTTTCTCATTGTAGCCCGCACTAGTCGGCAATTAATTGTTCATTTTACAGCCTTGGTGAGAAGGCAAGGCCTTTGTATGAATTGTCACTCATTATTTTTGTGCGTCATTGCTATTTTGACGACAGGGAAATAAAAATTTATGATGTTTTCAATATACGGGGAATATTGCAATTGACACAATATTTGGATCTTTTGAAGTGAAAACTTCTTTAGCGGCGTTGTACACTTTTTTGTGATGGGTAAAAAATGTTGAACTCGCGCCAGAACACGTGACCTGATCGAAAATTCTCAAGACGGAGGGAGAATTGTCAAACTCGCGTCAGGACACGTGACCTGATCGAAAATTCGTAAGACGAAGGGAGAATTGTCATGTTTGTGTACGATAGCGCAATAAATGAATATTGTATTTTACCACATAAATGATAGTACTTTTATACTGATAATTAAAGCAATTCGTGCAAAATTATTCCCTAATCATTCCAATATATCAAAAATGCACAACGTTAATATTCAAGTTTTCACTTTTGCCGGCACTCCCGGAGTGCAACCCGTTGATTTTCTTTTGTTTAATAGTCAACTCCCGCTCTCGGATTAATCTGTGTCTGTGTCGCGGGGGACTTTACAAACATTCCGACAACGGAAACAAAGCACACCTAGACTCAGAACAACTCTTTGTCGATATACATTTTATTATTGTCCTGTATCATCAAAACTTAAACCATTACGCCACTCGAACAGTCAAACTGGCTTATACTCGTTTATGGTTGTAATTGGTGTCGAATCTTCACAAATGAAGATTCTCCACTAATGTATAAACACAATAGCACATGCATTCGTAACACCATAAGAAAGTAAAAGTAAATTAACAACAGAATTATATTATCATGTGAACCGGCGAATGAATTGGTGAAATCTTATTTTAGGCCGGCTCCACCTATAATAGGTGGATGGGTGCTATTAAATATGCATCGTATCATGGTAACCGGTTTCGTTTGTAGGCCGCCGAAGTTATAATGCATTTTTATGAGGAAAATTTTTACGATGAAAGTTGTATCGATCATATCGTTTTGAAATTTAAAATATTGGGTACTTTAATATGCAGGCAGTTTCTTATACATATTATAGAATGCTTAGAATGGAAGGGCAGAGATTTTTTTTTATTTTCTTTTTCTTTGAAAAGACAATTTCCGCACTAGGATTTATTCCTGTGTCGCAGGAGACTTACAAACATTGAAACGATGGACACGAAGAACACGCAGACTCGAAACTTCTGTTTGTGACAAACAAATTTTTGTCCCGTTTATGGATCGAACCCACGACACTCGGTGCTGTAGCAATAGCGAGTTACTTTAAACCATGACGCCATCCGTGGAGACTTTATTATTTAAAGTTACATTATTTTTCAGCTACCTGAGAATCTTGGTCTATAGAACTTAATAATAGGCATATATTAAGCCTATTATTAAATTCTAGCATATAAGCCCCTAGGGCGACGGTATTATCACCCATCGGGCACTTTTCCTGATGCCGTGCCGCTACTCAGAATTTTTTGAGAGATAAACCCAATAATATTTTGCCAAAACTGAACCCGAGCAGTCGCTTTCACTACCGCTGCGCTACTGAGGCTATCTGATATACATACATCGGTTAAACATTACTCTCCTGACACAGTCGGGTAAAAGTACTTTAAAACAACTACAAATACGTTCGTGACTTTCCTCAATTTTTCGGTACATATTTGGTTGCAGTCAATATATGCTCAGCAGAACTTACAAAGAATAAGCGAGGCCTTTTGCAGTGTCATGCGTCACGTACCGTTTACAATGTTATTTTGTTTGGTAGAGTCATTGCAAAAGATTATTCATGTTGTAGATGAACTAGCAACTGTTCTTAAAAAAACAAATAACGTACTAGGAATAATCTCTCTTTTCCGGGGGGGGGGGGGGGGGGGGAGGCTTGGGGGGATGGAGTGACCTTACAAATATTCAACAAACGGACACAATGAACACCCAGACTTGCAACGAGTATTTGTAGATCGGCAAATGTCAAAATGCTAAGAGGAAACTGGGGTTCGTGAAGATATGATAGTAAGCATATACCAAACAAGCACACGGTCTAACTGATAGTAAACAGTACCGTAGTCGAAGTCTAGGGGACGATCTTCCAACCAATAAAACAATTGAACAAAACGCCTTCTTTTCCTTTGATCCCTTGATCGAGAGGGTGAACGGGCCTCCAGCGCTCTATATCTCTTGCATTGTTAGATATCATTTGCTATGCCTAACCTGGACTGTCTTAGCTTATATTTTTTACCCCTGTTCTCGTATTTTTTAAATGTACCGAATTTATAAACATAATTTAATATGCCCTATACGTTTTCCTTGTGTATGTATGTAGCAGAACCACATTAATTATTGTATTTTTGTTGTAATGTTAAGCATTTGCCTCCGTCCGTGCATCACGGTATCGGGTGACCAACTGAAAACCAACGCTGGTGCACTCAATTTGGGTGCCCAGCTAATACTGAGGCGGTGACCCTTTTCGGCGAGGGCATACACATTTTGTTATTTAATATGTATAATAATAATATGTTTGTTTATTTGGTTTTAATTAATTGTGTGTGCTCTGTACGAAATAAACAAATTTCTTTCTTTCTTTCTTATGTCGTCCATACCTGTGTCCCACATTTCAACTTCAATACATTCTTAAATAAGTTCCTCTCACCGCTTCTATTCACATGACCAAATGATGTGACTAATAAATACATACATCCATAGTATTATATCCACACTCAACCATCTACAATTGGTATATTATATTATAATATACGAAGTAGGCGATAATTTGTCAATTTTATAATATTTTATAATAATATTATAAAAGTGACAAAAAATTATCGCCTACTTCGTACCTCGGAGAGCACGTTAAGCCGTCGGTCCCGGCTGCCATGAACATCTATGGCAGTCGTTATTGAAAAGTCAATGACCTCTAATATCCTTACACTGGTCTATACTTAGGGTATCGTTAGCCTTCCGGTTGCGGAGGTCAGATGGCAGTCGCTCCGTGTAAAAACTGATATCCAGTCAAATCCGGTTAGACTAGAATGCCGACCCCAAGTGACTTGGGAATAATAAAGGCTAGGGAGAAGAAGAAGATATTACAAAAATGTATAGTATTGGCTATTGCCGTCTACCAGGCAATGTTTCAGACTACATGTTACTTGATAGAAAAATGCAACAATGCTTTGCCTAACCATAAATGCTAAACCTTACGCACAGAAATCATATTCACTACTTCCATGACCGACGCTTATATTAGACATATAATTTTTGAAGTGAAAACTTCTTTAGGCGCGTTGAGCACTTCTTGGGTGAACAAAAATCATAGAACTCACGTCATCGTCACGCTTCGTCACGTCACGCTTCCACGCTTTCCATTTTTGAATTATTTTAGAATATTAAAAATATCCCAGAAATGGTGCGTCCTACGCAAAAAATAACGGCTCCCAAGAGAGTATCAGGAACTAGCATGCGACTCACCACATTCTTTTTTTTTAATTGAAAACTTCCGTAGGCGCGTTGAGCACTTCTTGGGTGAACAAAAATCATGGAACTCGCGTCATCGTCACCGAACGCTTTCCATTTTTTTATTATTTCTGGTTTATATAGAAGTGTTTATGGTCAAGGATTAAAGTTTTCACTTGTATCGACAGTCCCCAAAGGCTGTCCCAATTTTTTTCACATTCCCCATACAAGTCTTTAGATATTATTACGTAGAAGAACATATTAAAATTCTTTAGACATTGAAACCCACACAGAGTTACATTTGGGAATAAATGTCAATTCATAATCGGAACTGATGTTTCACAGTTCACTATATAATATCCATATTGGCGTTGTTTCAAAACTTGTAATAACTGACAAAGTATTTTCATCTTGACGCTACTACGCAGGGACGACGTTATTAGGTTTAAAAGCATGCAGGTGCGACATACTGATATAATTACTTATGGCTCTTGTACATGATGCGGGTTACATGCGCAAGTTAAATAACTAGCGGGAGTTCTATGCGTCGTGTAAATAACTAATTAATACTCAATACTCAATACTCAATACTTTATTTGCATTCCACAATGTTAATTTGGTGTTATAAAAATAATACATGGTATCATCATGGACCCTGTCAGGCACAGCAAATGTAGAAGGGAGGAAGAGGGCTTTAGCTGCATTGTTCTAGATTTATTCTGTTTCATGTTAATTATAATTATATTAATTTTGCATTATTTCTAATATAACATGACAGTTGTATTACTTATAGCAATGCATATATACTGTATTTTAATTAATTTTTAACATCTTTTCATTTTATTATAATGAACATTCCTTTATATATAATTATTCTATGTGTATTTGTAGGTATAGTGGATATAATATTAATTTTATATATTGATATTACATAATTTGATGATGATGTATATAATATGTCTGCAACTTATTGGTTATGTTTGTAGTTTTAATACTATTTTTAAAGATACTTTTATTATATTAATATAATTTGCGAGTTATGTCAATAATTATATGTTTATCTTTATTTATATTGCTAATATTAATGTAATTTGTCAGTTATGTCAGTGATTTTATTATTATTTTTGCAGGTATTATTATTATTTATATTATTGTAATTTGTCAGTCAAGTAATCATTTAAATTGTAATAACATTTGTTTAATAGTAGTGTTTTTAATTTATTTATAAATGGGTTAAATTTAGGTTCGTTTTTAATTTCATCCGACAGTTTATTATAAATTTTTATAGACATCACATATGTGCTGTCTGTGTGTTGTTTTAAACGTGAGGTGGGCAGTTTAAGCCTTTCCCTATGGCGTAGTGCGTACCTACATTGGGTGTCTTCTCTCTTAGTAAACATGTTTAGATTTTTTCTTACAAATTTACACATTTCCAAGATATATATGGAGGGTAAAGTTAAGATATTGAGTTCTTTAAAATGGGGTTTGCAACTATCTGTATCGTCGATGTTCACTAAAATTCTAACCAGCTTTTTTTGAAGTGTAAAGAGAGTTGGTGCATCTGTGCTATTGCCCCACAGTATTATGCCGTAGCCAAACCATGCATAAGCATATGCATAGTATGTAGCAAGGGCAGTTTGCAGGTCTGTTGTCTTTTTAACTTCACTAAGGGCGTATGTAAATTTTGAAATCTTTGCTCTCATTTTCTTAATGTGTGATTTCCAGTTTATGTTAGTGTCTATGGATAATCCTAGTAGTGTAAATTCTGGTACGGTTTCTATTTTTATATTGTTGTAAATAAAATTTATTTCTAGTGGAGGTTTTTGGTAGGGATGGAAGGACATTATTTTGGTTTTTGAGAAGTTAATTTCGAGATTGTGTTCGTCCATCCAGGTTACTGCTTTGTCAAGCGTTACTGTTAATTTTTCATTTAATTTATTATTATTTTGGCAGGTTGTTAGGAGTGAGATGTCGTCTGCAAATAGAACACACGGTCCATCTATTGTTTTGGGCAGATCATTGATATAAATGAGAAACAAAAGACACCCAATTACGCTACCTTGTGGAATTGACGCATTGATTATTTTTTTACTTGATCTAACGTGTTGTATTTCATTCGTGGAATGGTTGAAGTATTCTATTTCTACTAGGTGTTCTCTATTTCTTAAATATGACTGAAACCACTCGTGAGCTTTGCCGCGAATTCCTATATCCTGTAATTTTCTAAGGAGTATGCTGTATTGGACTTTATCATAGGCCTTAGTCATGTCTAATAGAATTCCAACCGCGTATTTTTTGTCGTTAATAATGTTTTGGGCTTCTTGTATAAATTTATAAATGGCTAATATTGTTGATTTGTTTTTTCTAAATCCATTTTGACATTCATTGAATATTTCATATTTCTCACAAAAATTGTAAACGCGATTACACATTGCCTTTTCGAATATCTTCGAGGCGGTAGGTAGCAGAGCGATAGGACGATAGTTACTGGGGTCGTTGTGTGAATTTTTCTTATAAATTGGTTTAAGTATAGCTTTCTTCAAGTAATCAGGGAATTGGCCTTCTTCAAAAGATTGATTTATTAATAAGTAAAATGGCAAAGTTAATTCTTCTGCACATTGTCTTATTAGCATAGGTGGCAATTCGTCGAAGCCATGGCTTTGTTTGTTTTTTAAGCTTTTTATTAATATTAGCTCGCGCATGTCACGCATGTGGTTTGCACTCTATACTTGCGTTGGATATAAGCATCATTAGGCAGTCATGGAAGTATTTACGTATGTGCTATATTCTTAGAAATAAGGGAATGCGACTCCTGGGTAGGGCAAAGCGATAATAGGCTTTTCGGTCATGAAATTCTTAGTGAATGCGACGGCTGTAGATAAAATCTTTGGTTTAACTTCCAGTTAGGGCAAAGTTATAATAGGTTTTTCTGTCATGAAATTATTTTGGAATCTGAGGCTGCGGTACACAATGATAGGCACGCCTAAGACCATTTTTGTTCAAATTTAGACAAAACTCCTATGCCAACCTTTCTGAAATATAGAGGTGAGCGTATGAGCATATTTTATAGGGATCTTGAGGCGTTGCAAACGCCATCTATCATTAATCATAGCTAATAATAAAAGTGAAAATGAGTCTATTTGTTACCTTTTCACGCCTAAACCACTGAACCGATCATCCTGAAATTTTGCATATACGTTGACAAGTGCACAGAAACGGACATATGCTACCTTTCATCCCGAAAAAATTACTGTTCCCGAGGAAAACAATCTTATATTATGTGGGGGCCAGTCAGTGCAGACCGGCGACACTTCGACCCAGTGGGATTTTTTGTGTCGACACTCTCCCAATAACGACTGTCATAGATATTCATGGCAGCCGGGACCAACGGCTTAACGTGCTTTCCGAGGCACGGAGCAGGCGATAATTGTCAATCAATACGCACATAATTTCGAAAAATCATATAACTTCCGAAAGTCAGAGGTGCGCGACGTGGGTTCAAACCCGAGACTCTCTGCATTGCAGTCAGTTGGTCTCCCCACTAAGCTATCGCTGCTCTGAAGAAAACAAAAATAACGTTCTTATGATAATAGATGGCGCCACGTGTCTTTTGAATGATGATTGAATTATATTATTACAAGCAGAGTACAACCCGAATTGATTGTCAAATTCTAAATTAACGCTAGTGAAGCCGCGGGCAAAAGTAGTATTTTTATAAGGATCTCGAGGCGTTGCAAACGCCATCTATCATTCATCAGTGTATAAAATAAGATGTTATAGAGAAACCTTTGTGATTACTATTCAACAATAAGTAAAGCCAGCAAGAATACTAGTAATGAAGTTTCCATAAAACTAATACTCTTAACAAAATGTGCTCCAGACTGAATTTCGGTCACAGAGGCCAATCTTAACGAAGTCTGGCCTTCTGCACAGGAGATATTATAGTGCAAAAGTATGTGCGCAAACACAAGTGCACTATCTGTTCCCTAACCCTCACGATCCGATAAGACGGATGACACGACACGACCGAACAGAGATCAGGCGCAGGACCAACGGCTTTACGTGCTTACCGAGGCACGAGGCATTAATCTAACCAAAACTTTATTTTTACGTGTGAAGGATGGGTATTTCCGGTTGTCCTGTACTTCAGGCCTACGGACCAAAACCCCACGGTGTGCTTACCCACTGCCTTAAACCTAACCAAACCTAACCTAACACCGCTAACTTGCTAACTTCAGGCTCGTATTGAGATTTCTTACCTTAACAGAATAACCTAATAACTTTTTGTTGGCCCGACCCGGGATTCGAACCCGAGACCTCATGCACAGCAGTCGTATTCACTACCGCTGCGCCACGGAGGCAGAATACTTTAAACTTACATACATAGTCTCACGCCTATTAATACCCCAAAGGGATATATTAAACTCACATTTTGCCAATTATGATTTAAGTTCCCACGTAATCTATATATTAATACGTGAAGCGAAAGCTTTGGATCCCTTTTTACGAAAATTGGGCGGACGGAGGAGTATGAAATTTCGCACACTTATAGTTTATACAGAGAAGAAGTGACGAATGCTAATATTTTTTTTAAATTATGCTTAAAAATACATTAAATTAATGAAAAAACACTACACGCACACAACCATGCATTTGACACACGCAGTCGAAGCGCGTAACTATGGTTACATATTATATCAATATATAATGACATAATGTATCAGCAATATGTTACAGGCAAACTTTGGTCGAATTTCGAGCACTAGGCGACCGCTAGTACTTAATCAATACTTAAAACTATTTTTAACCTGCATGAAATTAATACAGTTTAAAAATATACACATTCCATAAACAAGTTCGATATTAAGACTACGTAATATATATCTATACACATATCTATACATATAACTGCACTTTTACTTTCTCGTGTTCCGTAAAACGAAGTAATACACAATGTCTTTAGTGTACACGGTTCCGCGTCGCATTGTCTCGAATAAACGGGTTACCGTGTTTTGTGAGCGATGAGCGTAGGATGAGCAATAAAATAATTGCCGGCGGCGACAGCGTCGTGAGACATTCGAAATGCATGTTTGTTTCTTGTTATAAAACGTTCATATTACTTGCTTTTATCCGCGGCTTCGCTCACGTTATAGTAGAATTTAATAATAAATTGCGATCCCACAGGAACAGATCTTTTTTCTGGATGAAGGGTACTTGTCTATTTCTTGTTTTGCACCCGCCAGAGGTTTTTGTTTGTTACGCTTTCACATCTTAACTACTTGACCGATCATCGTGAAATTTCCCATACACATTGTCAAGCATACGGAAAAGACAAAGGGTAAATTTTATCCAGAAAAAGTACTATATCCGAGGAATAGAAATCTATTGATAAAACCTCGATTACCGCAAGCGAATCTGCGTGCAAAATTTAGTAAATTGTATATAGCAAAAAGGGAAATCTATTGCGTAATATTAACAATACATAGATCTAACAATACAGAGATTTAGTCGTAATTTAGACCAAAGTTTCAAGTTTGAACTAAATTTCCAACACTGCCTAATTTATCACATTGTATAGTGGGTGTGAATTGGCTTTCATAATATCATTTACACCTAACTGCTGAATAGTTACTATATTGACGCTAAATAATGAGAAACTTTGACAATTTTGGCTTTTATATTATCGACTGCTTCGATAACCAATTAGCATAAATTTACGTCCAATTATGAGGTCCCGGCAGTGTTAGTGTACATTTTCTTTTAGGAACATCTTAAAATTGATATGGCTTAAAGCGGTTCCGCTAGACAGTCATGATTTGCGAACTTGAGATTTGAAACAAAGTTAGCGAAGTGGAAATCTTTCTCCATTTGCCTAGTCTTTGGGAATAACATACATATGAGTGTTTGTATGAAATATATGGCAATAATAAAACTTTAAATTTATATATACTACTTTTCAGCTCTCAATATTGTATTCCTACCATCTTACTACGTACCTATGTTTTACAAAAATAAATGATTATGATTATGAAGCTTATACAATTTTCTTTTGAATATAACTTTTATTTATGCAGTTAAAGAACTAATATTATAAATGTAAATGTGCTTTTGTTTATTTGTTACGCTTTCACATCCTAATTACTCGATCAATCATCTTGAAAGGGTCGAAACTTGAAACGTCCATCTGAAGCCACGAGTGGACAAGAGGCTACAGAAAAAAATACTTTCCAGTTGATTTTGTCGTAAAAAATATGTATTTACTTTCGTTTAAATTGACGCCACTGCAATTTACAAAAAATAGTTAAAAAGAGTAAGTCTATTGGGCAAGATGTGAGTCCAATATAATTATGCCCTCCTGCACCTTTTCTAGATGATTTGTTAATAGTATATGACAATGAAGAGAATATAGACGTTTAAAATAAGAAATGTGGTTTTTTTCATACCCTATTAAGTATAACTGGATAAAAATATATTACCAACACACCTCCTATCACCTATTGAGAAAAGATATGTTTTTGAATTATCACAAATTTTCGTATAGAAAAATAACCTCAATACATCTTTTTTATATAGATATTTCTAAAATAGTGGCGTCAATTTGAATATATTTTTCAGATATGTAATAATGTTATGATCTCAAAACACTCAATATTTATAGTATTTTTTATGTCCATCTTTGACCTGAGACACTATGGAGAATAGGCATTCCCCTTTAACATACGGATTTTCAGGGATACAGAAAAGGACATAGGGTCATAATAAAATATATATTATAGCCTATAGAAAGCAATTAAAATGTTCATAATTATTTTATCAATCAAAAGTCGATGACCTTTTCTATTTATAAAAACAGTTCTATTATTTTGGTCTTGTTCGAAAATGTGTTACTGCATTTTGTAAGTAAAAACGGTACGACAGTTACAACTCATTATTATTACACAGTTACGTAACAAACCTTTTATTTTCTAAACTAACTTATTAGTACAAAAAACTGTAGTGTAATGGCGTCGAATAGCGGTCATCCATTGTAACTTCCTATGTCGATGGTCATTGTAGAGAAAGTGAAATCTTAGAGGGGGACAGCCTATGTATCTGTATAGGTGTGAGTGAAACGACGCGAGCTTCTGAATCACGTACCATTTTGAGATGTAAGTGTTCCGCCTTAAGCAACCACTCACTTGGGGACTTGTGGAGTTGAGGTGATTTTCACACTTGCGATTTTTTTATACTATTAGTTAGGGAATTCTGACGTTTATTAGTTAAGTGTCTATATGAGCAGCGATAGCTCAGTGGGGAGACCAACAGACTGCAATGCAGAGGATCTCGGGTTCGAACCCACGTCGCGCACCTCTGATTTTCGGAAGTTATATAACTTTTCGAAAGTACGTGCGTATTGATTGACAATTATCGCCTACTCCGTGCTTCGGAAAGCACGTTACGCCGTTGGTCCCGGCTGCCATGACCATCTATGGCAGTCGTTATTGGGAGAGTGTCGACACAAAAGATCTCACTGGGTCGAAGTGTCGCCGGTCTATATGCTATTTCATATTTTTATTTTCTATGTTCTTTTTGCAGTTGTAAGAATTTAGTATGTCTACCTCGTGATAGATTTTAATAAATGAGGTTTAATTTTCAATAGGTCCATTAGCCGGAATTTAGACGCACTAGAAAATGCATTGAGTCTGGCGTCCTGGGTAAGAACGTTGGCCAAGAGATTAATAGAGGGTGTCAGACAGAATCTTTACTTTAAGAAATCAAAGGCTGTAGTATTTTTGCAGGAGCAGCGGTCATTTCATTAGGTATTGTTATGTTTATTTCATAACGCCACTGACGATTTTCTCGTAGAAAAATCAATTATAATTTCTCCAACGCCACGGTTGAGCCGTGGTCGGCCGCCATCGGCCTCGATGGCGTAGTGGTCACTGTAACCGACTGCCACGCCTGAGGTCGCGGGTTCGATTCTAGCACAAGTCAAACATTTGTGTGCATGAACATGGATGTTTGTCTTGGCCTGGGTGTTTCTATTGATAATATGTATGTATTTACAAAAAAAAAGTATATATATATATGTTTATCCATTGTCTAGTACCCATAGTACAAGCTCTGCTTAGTTTGGGCTAGATGGTGTTATGTGTATGTGATAGAATATTAATATTAATTAATATATTTTTTGTTACAAGACCAAATACTGTAACTAAAAAATTAAAAAATAACCTCAGTAAACAGCATATTACACAAAGATTTGATCATCCTTTAGAGTCTTTGTGATGATAAATAGTATCGTGACCTAAAAAAAATACAATTGATGTTTGACGTAACCCAATTATAGGAAGCCGTTTAGACAAATACTTTTAAAGTATATAGGTACACGAATAAACTCGCGAAGGGTTTTATGAAGTACGGAAGCTTATAATTATAAATCCCGAGAAAATACATAAAGTTGGACACAACTTTATGGTATACATCAGTTTTTAAATTCTTGTGTGTAACAGAGCCAACATTTTTACAACCGAAGTGATACGCAGACGGTCCTCCTAATACCAACCGATTACTGCAAACCGCTACACCAGCAACAGCTTTTTAACCCTAACAAGGGGTTCTTGTGCTGCCAGCTTTACGTAAAAAGGCCTATGTTCCATTTCTGACGGCACAGCGTGAACACAGTTGTTTGTCTGAAATACTAACTACTAACAGCATAAATGTAAAAGCTTGTAAAGATTTTGGATGACATTCGGTACACCGATAGATTATGACGTGAAAAATAAATACTATCATAAGAGTTTTATGATAGTATTTATTTTGTATGCATTCCTGTGGGATTCACACGG
Organism: Catocala sponsa; assembly: GCA_963564715.1. NCBI lineage: Eukaryota > Metazoa > Arthropoda > Insecta > Lepidoptera > Erebidae > Catocala > Catocala sponsa. The sequence continues at coordinate 4,950,287 of OY751329.1, forward strand.
GCCAACCGCGTTAAGGCACCAGCATTTTTTAAGCAGACTATGACCGTCGAATTGCTCCAACTTGGACAGGAATTCAAAATTTATATTTAAACTCTAAATCTACCGATTGTAATTTATAAATGGAAACAGATTAATGTTTCTTCGAAGTCAAATTAAGGAATGCGTCTCCTGGCAATACATCTCCTGTAATTTAAATGAGGAACATCCATCTATTCTCAATCAACCACGAAATTAGAATTATATAATTAATTTGGAGACGGTATGGATCAAGCGGCTCGTTTATAGCTATGATTTTACAAACGTAGTAAATTTAGTAACAGTGTTACTGCGTTTTGCGCGGTAAGTAAGAATTCTGGTGGCTTACGTATCTATCTCTCCTATTCTTTTCATACTATCTTTAATTCCTTACACTAAGAGCGGTGGCCCGAGAGTGATACGGCGTGTATTGCAAGACTGTCTTGCTGCTGAAGTATTCTAATTTTTGCTATAGTAATGCACGCCTTGAAGTTTATCGCATATTTTTATAAACTTCTCAAGTATGAAATGATTTTATAGCAAAACAAAAAGTAAAAAAGAATATTTCGACGGCCTCGATGGCGTAGTGGTTAGTGTAACCGACTGCCACGCCTGAGGTCGCGGGTTCGACTCCCGCACAAGTCAAACATTTGTGTGCATGAACATGGATGTTTGTCTTGGTCTGGGTGTCTCTATGTATAATATGTACGTATTTACAAAAAAAAAGTATATATGTATGTTTATCCATTGTCTAGTACCCATAGTACAAGCTCTGCTCAGTTTGGGCTAGATGGTGTTGTGTGTATGTGATAGAATATTATATATTATTATTATTATTATGCATTTGAATTCATGATATAAAATTGAAGAACAACACTATATATTAAAATCATATCTATATAGATAAGATTTTAATAAGTAGTGTCGTTCTACAATGTTGTACAATATTGTTCTTCACTAAATAAAAATCTATTTGATTATCAATAATACATTAATAAATAACGATTAATTTAGATACAAACAATTTAATGGGTAATGTTTTATTTACATTCGTACGTCTTTTATACTCCTATGATGGTAGACAAGTATATGTTTCATATTATGTATATCCATCTAATATGATCAGAATAATAATAATTTATGATCAGATGGATCTCGGTGCTGACAGCCCAACAAACAAATCTTATCCACTGATCCTCTGTCGACAGGCCCCTGTTTACCAAACTCACTGTAAAAATACAACACAAGGTTGTTAGTTTTTTGGCTAAGATCTTCTACAGGTGGGATATAATAGAATAGAATATTATTTATTTGCTAGAAACGTACCTCTACCTTCAGTCATATCTCTTGTTTTCTACCTCTTACTTTGCTGCTTTTATTTTGAAGTATTACGAGGTTTAAGTGGGAATCCTGGTATGGCATACTTCTTCTGCAATATAACCAACATATATCAACATGGCTATGTTTTAGGGATGACCAACTAGAGATACTTTTAAATCGAAGGTCTCATTGATGTGGAAAGATATTTCATTTGCCATGAAAAAGTGGTGGCGCGATGAATTTATTGCAACCCTCGTTCGTTTGGACAGCGGAGGTTGAAACAAATTAAACCACAGTTTTCCATACCTACTAGGCGCCTTTCAAGTCAATGACATTTTTCCTTTACCGTTGTTTATAGCTAACGCTGTGTGATGGTCTTCGAATAAAATTCGAATAATTAAACAATTGTACAACACTACTTTTAAAGTTATTTTGTATAGTAATAATAATAATGTCCTCCAAACCGAATTTTAGTCACGATGTCACTAATCTTAACGGCGACTGGCCGTGTGACACAAGTGTGTGAGCGAACACAAGTGCACACTATGTTCCCTAACTTTCATGATCCAATGGGTTGAATCCAACACGACCGGAGAGGGATCAGACGCAGGACCAAAGGCTTAACATGCTTTGCGAGCACGCTGGTATCTAATACCATCAACTCCGTAATTCTGGGCGGCTATGGAGGTTTCTTATCCGTAAAACCCAATAACCTTTTTGCTGGCCTGACTCAGGATTCGAACCCGAGATCCCACGCACAGCAGTCGCATTCACTACCGCTGCGCCATGGAGGCAGTTATTTTTTGTATACCTAGTAAGTTGGTGAAGAAGCATACCGTCTACTTGATTGTAAGAGATTTCAACAATCTTCAGAATTAAATTAGTAGAGGAACATTTCTATTTAATTTTACCTACTACAATAGAACTAAGTTTCAAACTACTGAAAATGGAAGGGAATTTCGAAAGTAAGTGGCTATAAATTAGAATTCAGTGATCACAGTTTTACGACGCCCGGACGAGCCGTCCGATGTTGAAGGAAAGATTCCTTTTAAAACGGTGTAATCAAAGCGAATTAACTTCATCTTCTGTATCGAGTAATTATTGTCTAAAGAAAAGGTGGATTACTTAACATATTTTCTTTGCATTATACCTTATAAACTGAGAATAACATTTTAATTATTTAATTACATTTCATACCTTAAAAAATACTTTTTCTCTCGGAAAAAAATGGTTTATATATGAAAATATGGTGTGTCTTATTATTCAGTTAAAGAATAACTCTATGAAGAAAAGACACATTACAATTTTGATGAACGTAAGCAGTAACGTAACGTATGTCTTTATGACGTAAAAATATTTATGACACACGTCTTTCTGTAAAACATACATAAACATACAAAAATTGAATTAAACTTGTATTTTATCCCTAAAAGAGAATTGTTTTTGGAAGAGAGGCTCAAAATTAAATTAATGAAAATATTGGATCTACCGCATGGTGCACAATTCTTTACAACACCAAATTACATTACGCAAGAACCACATTATTAAAATTATCTTTCGACTTTCGCGGCGCAAAGAACTTTGCGTGGGTTTTACTTTTTCTTGAGCAGCCGCTCGGAACTTTTCAATGAGTAGTTTGTTTATTTATCTTTCAATGAGTTTATAATATATCCTGGTCAATAATTATAGTATACTAAAAATGACGATGCCATGAGTTTGTGTTGAAATTGGGTCTAGAGTTGTTATGAGTTTGATCACACAGTTATATTTTTAATTGACATAAAACAAAAAATGTATTAATAATCTGATTTTGTTTTATTGCGAATGGCCGCGCAAAGGCTAAGTTTGATTGTATTTTAATACTTAAATATAACCTTTTTTCTGCAAAAAAAGTTATTTTTAATTGTTATAACAAACTTGTACCCGCTTTATAGTTAAAGTTTATTCTTTACGTGCCTACTAATATATACTAGCGGTCGCCTAATGCTAAAATTCGACCAACTGATATATATTACCTATGTCATGTCATTATACTCGTATATTGATATATTTAACCATAGTTACGAGCTTCGACTGCGTGTGTCAAATGCATGGTTCTGTGCGTGTAGTGTTTTTTTCATTAATTTAATGTATTTATTATACATATTTTATATAAATATTAGCATTCGTCACTTCTTCTCTGTATAAACTATAAGTGTGCGAAATTTCATACTCCTCCGTCCGCCCAATTTTCGTAAAAAGGGATCCAAAGTTTTCGCTTCACGTATTAATATAGATATATATATATATATATATCTGTTTTTGTTTGTTTATGTTAACCCATATATAAATGAAAATATATAAATAATTATTTAGGGGAACGTTCAACTGACATTTTAATTTCCAATCGGAAATGAAAAAGGAAATTGACAACACGAATGATACAATGACTTTTAGCTCATAGCAAACACACTTTTAGTATCAGAATTCCTTAATATCAATGTTTTCAAAACCTGGTACCAGGTTCGCCTCTAACCTCTTTCATTTACTAACACCATGGCACATAGATTTTCTATACTTTTGTTTTTCGCCGATTTTACAAGCATTCGATCAACCTGTACAGAACTACATTTTCAGAATTTCTGATGGTCATAATAACATGCGATATAGCAATTGTAAGTTATTCAGTTGGCAATTTATTTGATGTCCCATAGGGCTGACATAATAATAGAGAAATAAGGTTATTAAATAACCTTAAATGTAACCTCAAACGTAAAGTGTAAGTACGTGAGGTTATTCATTTCTTATTTTTGATTTTAAATGAAGTACTTATAAAAACGCGTATTCCAGTTCCGTAAACTTTATTTCTTATATCTGAGACCCGCAATGGGCGAACTGTTGTCAGCTTTTTCTGTCAGAGAAATCTCAGTAGTAACACATTATGAAACTTTGTCGATGGATGGCAATAAGCTCGCCCTCTGTTAAATGAGACCTAAAAATAGAAATGTTGAAATGTGGTTTGATCTACGCCACTCTTTTGAGGACCTAGGCATGAAATTGTTAATGTAAATAATTATAGTAAGATCCTTAAAATGCATGGATAATATTATTAAATACTAACGCTTAACCTGTTGAGTTGCAGCGACACAGCGACGCCGAGGTTCAATAGGTTTTCAATTATGTTTGACATTACCCTAAATGAATTCATCATTTGAAATTTTTAACCAAATTTAAAATAGGGAATTTATCATGTTAGAATCGCTTTTGTAGAGTCAGCAATACATGGGCATATATATCTGGTATAGCAATCGCTCATAGACTACGGTAGCTCATCATGAGCTGTCTCTTTCCCTTGGATAGCACAATAGATCACATCTTATTTAGCGAATGACTTGCTTATTATTGACGAGGGTCTTAAGCGTTGAAAGGCACGATATATTCTCGACAATGTCTCGCATTAAAGTCATACAACGTTCTGACATGAATTATGGATCGGTTGATAACTATATAACAGATAGCGTGGTTCAAGCAGGTTTTATAATCAATTTCTTTCTTATATAGCTTGCCATTAGACAAGTATGAAAAAGAAATTGGCGGCTTGATAATATCCAGAACCTACGTCCAGGTCTTCGGTGGCTGGTCATTTTTCAGATATTATTTTTCTTGGTCTAGAGGTTTGGAGAGAGTAACCACCGTGCCTGAAGTTTCAGGTTTCGTTCTCGGATCAAGCAGCGTATTAGGTATATCAAATTAGGATAGGATGTTGTTGTTTTATGTTTATTACAGCATAGAACCAGTTCCAATATTGGACGCAGGACCAATAGTATGTACCTTAAGATCGATATTCTGGCATATGCTTGTACTTTTGGCTCTTGCACGACATCGGTAAAAAGCGCAAGTTGACGCACTTAAGCAAGTAATATGCATCGTATAAACCAGCCTCGCGTGCCATCCGCGCATGTAACAATGCAGTGCTAGCTCGCGCATGTAACGCGCAGAGCACTACGCCTGTAACGCGCAAAGCAGCTTGCGCATGTAACATGCGACATCTACTTGCATCGTGCAGAATCGTCTTCAAGTTTTTGTAATAATGTGACAGTTTAAACTGATGGTTCAAGTCGAGATAGCTTTGGATTTGTAATGTTGAATCCTATCGCCAACGGAACGTTAGAACTTTGATATTAAAGAAGTTATGAGTTAAGTTCCGTTGCAGAACTTAGGAGTCGACGAGTTTTCAAGATCTTGTAAAGTTATCCTTATAAAGTTTAAGTGAGGAAATGCACCGTTTTCCCAACGCTTTTACAATTTCTAAACTTCTTAAAGGAATAATGGAAGTAGACGGATTCCTTTTGAAAAATTCTAATTACAGAGATATATTTACGCCTTTATATATATTTTTTATACAACTAAGGTGGCAAACAAGCTTACGGCCCACCTGATGGTAAGTGGTCACCGTAGCCTAAGGATGCCTGTAACACCAGAGGCATCACTTGCGCGTTGCCGACCCTTTAGGAAAGGAAGTGGGAAGGATAAGGAGCTGGAAGGGGGAAAGAGGGTGATTGGGCCTCCGGCACTCTCACTCATCAAACGAAACACAACAGTAGGAATACTGGTATTTCACGTCGATATTCTGTAAGAGGGTAGTCCTTACCCGGTCGAGCCGGCCCATTCATGCTGAAATCAGCGAGGCTCTACTACTTTAAATTCTCTATTCCTTAGGGAGTAGAAATAAGTTTGTTACATAATTATGTACGTTAGGAGACGAGTCTATTACCATAGCTACGAGGCACATTCCTAAGTGCATGCTACAATACGTAGACTATCACACGCTGTAATCCTTCCTAACTATCCTAACTAATATTATAAAAGCGAAAATGAGTTTGTTTGTTTGTTACCTTTTCACGCCTAAGCCACTGAACCGATCATTCTGTAATTTTGCATATACATTGTCAGGTGTACAGAAACGGACATGGGCTACTTTTCATCCCGAAAAAAATTACTGTTCCCGAGGAAAACAACAATAACGTTCTTATGATAATAGATGGCGCCACGTGTCTTTCGAATCATGATTGAATTATATTATTACAAGCAGAGTACAACACGAATTGATTGTCAAATTCAAATTTAACGTGTGTGAAGCCGCGGGCAAAAGCTAGTGTATAATAATGCATTAAAGGGTGCAATAGTTAACTATTTAATACTCACATAACATCGAAAAGACAAGGCTGCGTCTCAGTGAGTGCTCAGACCCACGGTCTTCCCACTTCATAGGTATCACAATTTTGGGTCGCCGAAACATCGATCAAATATACCATAGATGCACGATCGTCGCTCGAAAAACGGCCCCAACAAAACTGTGCATAGATCAGTCGTATGCGCTATATTATGCACCTGTCCAACTCACTCTTGCGTGCACTGCCCGTAAGCGAGAGCGAATCGACACCACTACTATGGTGGAGACCGTACCATATACTTAGTACGCTTGCGTATCGCGAGTAACACACTTAGGACGCTTTACATTGACGCGTTTTAACTAAACTATTACAAAATGTTTATCAGTGGGCGTTCAATGGTTATTCCGGTTTATTTCCTGGATTGCATAATAAATGCAGACACTTATAAGTAAGTAGTACTGGTCAGTGCCACATATTGACGCAGTATTGCATGAGAATGTGCATCTATGGTATATTTGATCGAAGCGCCTAAAGGTTTAAGCAATCAGAAATTATATAACATGGGATCTAAAATCTTACCTGACGAATAGGTAATATTTGTATGTATTTTAACAACATAATCCTCATATAATTCTACAAATATCATATCATATAAACAGTGAAGAGGGTTAGTTTGTAGTTATAAAATGCGGCAGTCATACATAAGTTATTCCATGACAATCGTAGTAAAAGCATTTACGTAAAAAGGGCTTAAGAGAAACAAAATAGTTTTGTAATAAATAAATAGCTTTATTCGGATTGTCGGTTCCTTGACAACCTGAGTAAATTTATAGAAGCTAAAAAGCAAATAAGTATACATCGATAATAGAATAGAAATTACACTAATATTAAAAAGAGTTAAAGTTTGTAAGTCAGGATGTAATCCCCGAAATTAAAACTCCGATTTCAAAAATTATTTTATCAATATTTAGAATGTATCTTTAGAATGGATATAGCAATTATATTATCTCAACGAAAATGGAATGAAGCCGCTAGCTAACATTATTCGCGTTCTAACTGCCTTACTGGGCGTTGAGCGCGGGTTTCTCCCCACTATAGAAAATGCCAAAGTACACCACGCTGACCATTTGTGAGTCAGCAGACATAACACAAACATCGAGAATATTATGTAGAATATGCAAACATACAGGTTTTCTTACGATACTTTCCTTCGCCGTTAAAGGAAGTGTTCATTAACTAACACACAGAACAGAAAATTCTATGATTTGTGAACAAATACATCAATTCGAAAAGTGCAAGTTGCATGCAAAATATAAAACCCAAAACCTTTGCATAGCAGCCCAACGGTCTCCACACAATGCCAATAAAAGAACAAGCTTTTTCTTTGCTTTTTTAGGGTTCCGTAGCCAAATGGGAAAAAACGGAACCCTTATGGACTCGTCATGTATGTCTGTCTGTCCGTCCGTATGTCTCAGCCACTTTTTGCCGAAACTATAAGAACTATGCTGTTGAAACTTGGTAAGTAGATGTATTCTGTGAACCACATTAAGATTTTCAGACAAAAATAGAAAAAAGAACAATAAATTTTGGGGGTTCCCCATACTTAGACCAGAAACTCAAAAAAAATTTTTCATCAAACCCATACGTGTGGAGTATTTATGGATAGGTCTTCAAAAATGATATTGAGGTTTCTAATATCATTTTTTTCTAAACTGATTAGTTTGCGCGAGAAACACTTCCAAAGTGGTAAAATGTGTGTCCCCCCCTGTAACTTCTAAAATAAGAGAACGATAAAACTAAAAAAATATGTAGTGTACATTACCATGTAAACTGTCACCGAAAATTGGTTTGAACGAGATCTAGTAAGTAGTTTTTTTTTAATACGTCAAAAATCGTAAACCGCAATTTGCCTTTCATAAAATACACTATTATTAAAACATCGATCAAAGTTACAACGAACTACAAGAACTTTTATATTATGTTACTTGCTGGTACGAAACCCTTCATGGGCGAGTCCGACTCGCAATTGGTAGCTTTTTAAGAACAGCTGCCTTTATAAAATAATTTCTGTATCGCCAGGTCCTGTACAAACATTTAAACAAAGAACACCCAGACTCGAAACAACTATTTGTGGATTTGTGGATCACATAAATGTTTGTCCCGTGTGGGGATCGAACCCAAACCACCAGAGACCTCAACATCGCCTCGGCTACTGTGGGGGCGATGTGGAGGCCACTGCTCTTAGACCACACGACTGCTTACCATCAGGTGGAGTGTAGTCATTTTGACGAGTAAAATAAAAAAAAAATAAAAAAAAAATTGCATTGGCAAGGTAACCACTAAAAATACGCCATCCATGCTTAAATGCAATAAGAGCATTGCCCTTGAAATCGAGATCACAGACGCAATGTTGAACTTGCAATAATCAATAATGTTAATCATTAGTGCCAATTCTGTTGTCACAAAATTCTCTAAACTTAACTAAAAACCACTAAATTTTTTTTTAGTCTTGTCTCTTTTAACGATTTCAGAATACGAAATGTCATTTGAGAGGACTAAACTAAATTTTTGTGATTTAGCTTAGAGAATTTTGTGACAACATAATTGGCACCAATATAAAACTTTCTTCATTAATTAATCAAACTCGATCCACAAATAAAACAAAAATACTGCAATCGTAATTCTAAGTAGCAATCAACTTTATAGCATTTACAAGTTAATTAATTCATATCAATACACAATATTACATTGAAACAATATCAGAATTAATTACTCAAACGTATTGAAACTTTAGTTAGTTTTAATTGTTTTATGTAGATAAAATATTGAGTTTGAAATATTATATTTATCTGAATATTTAGTCAAATATAAGTTTTTGCTGAGATTAAGTATTCTAATACTTAAACTCAGCAAAAACATTTATTAATTTGCCAGCCACAGATTAATTATTAATATTACAATTAAAAACTCGTACGAAGAGGCGCCCAGTTCATTGTTTTTATTAAGGTTATCGTTTTTATATATATTTTCCTATATACGAAGAAGGTCTATAATTATTTCTACATTCGTTCAGTTATAGATTTTTAGTCAACGATATCGCTACTACAAGGAATTATTCCTGTATACTTCGCAAACTTTTGAACCAAATTAATTATTGCTCTTTTTGTGTGGCAGATGTACTGCTAACGCAAGAGACAAATATTAAACAGGCTGCTGAAAGCACGGTAATGTTTTCAAGCTCCTTAAAAAGGCATTCTTTAGTCGCCCTTGAAGGCGTAGTAGTTAGTGTAACCGACTGCCACGCCTGAGGTCGCGGGTTCGATTCCCGCACAAGTCAAACATTTGTGTGCATGGATGTTTGTCTTGGTCTGGGTGTTTCTATGTATACTTAATATGTATGTATTTACAAAAAAAGTGTATAATTATATGTATGTTTATCCATTGTCTAGTACCCATAGTACAAGCTCTGCTTAGTTTGGGCTAGATGGTGTTGTGTATATGTGGTAGAATATTAGATTATTATAGCTTGAAAACATTAAAATAAATTTACTATTTATGAATTTCACGACAGCTTATTTTAGAGACACTACTTTTAGATAATTTTTATAACTATTTAAACACACACTTTGCTTAATCTTTCAGTGGCTTTGCAGCATCGATGGTCAAGGGCAGCAATAATAAGTATTTTAATTTAAATGTATAGCGTTCGCGTCAACGTATGTCAATATTAAGCTTGGCAACTTTACCAATAATACATTATGAAGTAGTTGTAAGTAGGTGTTGAAGGAACTTTCCAAGCTCGAGCAATTTCAACTCACAAATATACTTAATTATAAGATTACTAACCAAAGCCTAGCAAATTGTTTTTGTTTTAAACATGTTTGTTTTAATTTGACCCTTCCATGTTGGGGCTGAGGAAGGATCAGTGGTTTTGACTTTACTACATAATTCTTCCACGAATAAATTGTACCTTCATATCCCAAGGGCGTAATAAATGCCTATCAAGATAATGTACTGAGTAAAGTTCACAAGTATACAGCAAGTGAGAGTAAGGTGTGGTCATGTTTTAAGGTCGGAATGTGGACGATGTAGCTTATGTGAAACTTTCAAAGTTAATTATAGGTTTTAATCCTTGTAAAACTCTGTGACTAACGCAAAACTGTGAGCGAATTTTTCAGGAGCGACTCAGAATATTTAATTTTAGGATTTGAATTGGTTCAGTTTTCATAATGTCGTTGAAGGAGTGTCATAATTATATCGGTCTGTTATAAGTTTGGCTTCGATTATCAAGTCAAGCAATATGTTATTGTGCTATTCTGTTAAGAAATTATCGGTAACAGTGAGGTATCTGGAAATATTATTGTTACCTATCGATAATAGGTTCACTGCCTAACTAAACCAAACCAGAAAAATGAATATATATGTATGTACTTCTAACTATGAATAGATGGAATGGATACCTATCTAAAAACTGTCAAGGATATTGTTTGACTCCATTAATTGATACATGCGTATTAGCCACTGCGTAACAGGCTCATTTGTCAATAATGCAAAAGAAACGGATACCGGCTTATATACAAATACATTGAGATATAGCTTGCCTGTTGGCAAATAATGCGTAAGTGTTTCCGACGGAGAAAGTGATTAAGGGTTGGGCCTACTTACTCATACACATACACATCCGCCTCAGAGAAGTGCATGAGAATTTCGCCTTGTAATATTGCAACATGGTTATATCATAATATAACCATGTTGCAATATTTAAACATGAAGTAAACCACCAAAGCCAAAGGTATATTCCATCCACATTTTGGCAGCAATAGGTTCAGGTCTCACGTGATAGAGGGTTATCCTATTACAGTATACCTTTTACAGTATATATAGTGCAATCAATTTAGACATAAAAATAGGGGTCATATAACAAAAATTCCCGGAGAGCCAAATATTAGTGGATAGCTGGGGTGTACCATTACAAATAAAGTTTTAAAAATCCCCATCGACACGACACATGCGACAAAAGTTATTCGGGGTCAAAGGTCAAAATTTGAGGTTTTTGGATTTTTCTCAAAAACGGTAAGTTTCATGAAAAAAACCTTAAGCCCAAGTTGTAGATCTTAAAATTCTCTACAAAAATCGTCCTAATGATTGTTTTCCTAAGAGTTACCATTCCTGAGATATCGCGATTCTAAAAAATGTTACGTTGGTTGAAAAGGCTTTAACACTTTGACCAACCTGGAAATATAATTTAATGCACATCAGTCGCGTTCACTACCGTTGCATCAAGGCTGTCCGCAGAATATGTTATCAAGTTTTAATTATAATCAATATAATTTTAAAATTCGAACAGGTGAGATGAACATTGTTGTTACGTAATATAAAAATCCAGTTTTGAAAGCCAGACCAAAATACCATGAGTACCATCTTCCTTCATTATTTAATAAAAAGTGGAACACAAAAGCTGCACCCAGACCTGTGTGTACAGTCGGCCAAGAAAATGTTTTACCAGTTTTGACAAAAGTTTCTGTGAGATCTTAGTATCGCTAAGGTTGACTTTTCTAACGGAGTGCTAGAGATGTACGATTATGACTTATCGTCATGGGTTAATTATGTTATTTTGACCTTCATTATCAAATCAATAGGCTATAATTTTGCAATAGTATTTTCTTCCCATCAAATAAAACTTTTGAAGTGTCAAGTATTTTTTTATTATTGCAAGGGGAAATTGAACTTGTTGTTTCATGACGTTCAAATGAACCTCAACCGTAGGGAGGCAGACCATATTTTTGGCCGACTATACCAATATGCAACAACCACTTACAAAGTACAGAAATTCTCTAAGAATGACTTGTGGGGTCCAACCTTTAAAAGTCCATACTCAATAGCAGACAATTGGGCTATTAATCACTCTTAAAATTTATTGACTGGCTGTTAAGATATCGTATTGATGTCTCATTAAAAAGGTGAGAGTGGAATCGTTAACTAATTAAACGAAAGATAATACATGGAGAAAATCACGCCGCGTAAGTCGCCCCGCCTCTAGATGGACAGATGATTGAGTAATTGTTAAGATATCGGCTTCATTGAATATTATAAATGTTAAAAGCAGAGGCTTTAAGTAATTATACGTACGAAAAGTATGCAGTATATCGCAGTGATAAGGTATTGTATTGATGGACCTTTTTTTTAATAATAATAATATTGTTTATTTTCTCTCAAAAAGGTAAGTACATAAATATGTTACATTAATAGGTACAGCATAAACAAAACCTTAGTGAGAGCTGGAGTTTGTACTAGGTACGAAACCTTTGTGACAAATCTCCAGGCTCTCTCCTTTAGTAAAAATATGAAAAAAAAGATGATCGTAGATTTTAATCAATTTAACGTAGATTGATATGCGGCCACTTTTTTTTTAACCATCGATAGGCAGCTACCTTTGTACGAATAATTTTTGTGGCATAGGGGGGGAGGGAGACTTTACAAACATTTAAACAACGGACACAAAGAACACTCATTCTTTATTTTTTGGGGATCGATCCCACTATACTTTGCTCGATGGCAGTGATCGACCACTTAAACCACCACGCCATCCGTGCAGCATAATATGTAATAACGTAGCAGCGGACATCTCGGCCCTAAAAATACTAACAATTAAGATATAATGGATAATGTATTAATAGGTCACTAAATAATTAAGAACAGAATATTAACTTATTATACATGAGATAATACCGAGACAGAATAATGTAGCGTGGGATACGCCACCCCTAGATATAAAGAAGGTATTATATTGTATTATTATATTAATAAAATGCTAAGAACAGAATATTCAACAAAATAATATACAGACAGGATATCGAAGCATGTAATTTTCGTTCGTTATAAAGACAGTATGATCCGGTGAATATGGTGAAAATCGTTGAGTACAGTAAAATAACATCGTTAAAGAGCGTTATGAAATCATATTTTGAGAAAGCCTACTGTTTAGTAGTGCTAACACGATGGACATGATGGTAAAGACTATGAAACGTGTAGTAGAAAATGGTACTCTTATTTTAGGAGCAATTTGACTTATTGTACATATACAATCAGTTATTGAGTTAGGGTGACAAGTCACACTTCCAGATACATATTCATGTGTAACACCGGTGAATGCAATACGTTACTTTTGAATCTGTATCCTATTAGTAGGAGTTAATAGATCTAAACAGAAGTATGTAATTATCGACAATACAAGATACAGTAAATCTCAATCTAAAATCTCAATCTATATGAGCGTTTTTATAAATAAAATACATTTTATTGAGATTATTGACGTGTAAGTATATCGAATCGCGGTATATCACTTCAGAAAGGGAAGCTGACATAAATTATTCAAAAGAGACAAACATCGAAAAAAATTTATAACGTTCAAAGTGTTCGACAACCCTCTGGCCAAGCAAGTTATTGAAAGAGATTTGCTTTTTTTAGCTGCGCAGTAGTTTGCGCGATGTTTACGTTGGTAATCCTGGGTTAGGTTCTCGGTTCGGAGAAAGTTATAATAGATTTTTCTTTTACACAATTCTCGGTAGCAATAAAATGCTCACAATGTGCTGAATAAATATCTTGCTCCCTGCTATTACGTGGAATCGGAAATATTGCTTGCGAAATTTCGTTGTAATATACATTTTTCTGCCTGAGGATAATAAAAGTATCGTTTCATACAAAATCACACTTTTGTGTACTTACATAAAAGTAATACATAAAAATGTTTGTGAAATATAAATAAAAATGTAATAATGCCATATTATAATAATGTCAGCCCTATGTATTAACTGTTCCATTATTGGGCATGGGCCTCTTCTCTGGGTGAGAAGGGTTAGGCCATAGTCTACTACGCTGGCCCAATGCGGGTTGGGAGACTTTACATATCTTCGTAAACAATATGGAGAACTTTAAAACACGGTTTTCTCACGGTGTTTCCTTTACCGTTAAAGCGAACGAGATTTAACTTTTTAATGCATATGACTTTGATAAGTCAGAGATGTGTTTTTTGGATTCTGATTCGAGACCTGGCCAAGGCAGTCCAACGTCAAGTCTCCCACTAGGATATCCCTGCGCAGCAGCTTTAAATAGTCACCAATCATATTTGTCATAATGATAAAACTTAATTGAAGTGAAAACTTCTTTAGGTGCGTTGAGCACTTCTTGGGTGAACAAAAATCATGGAACTCGCGTCATCGTCACCGAACGCTTTCCATTTTTGAATTATTTTTGGTTTATAAAGAAGTATTTATGATCAAGGATTAAAGTTTTCACTTCTATCAGCAGTCGCCAAAAACTGCCCCATTTTTTTTATATTTTCCTTAGTGCGCAACGTTTTATTTAGCAGACTAAGCACACTTACTCTTTCCACGATGTTGCTACCTGCTATATATTTTATTACGAAAAAGAAAAATAAAATTATCCTTTCCGTTCAGGTTATATAATATATACAAATCATCTTACCAACAGTCTGTTGTTGTCAGTTTTTAAGGCGCGCCCTGGAATAACTTAGTTCATAAAGCGATACCTATGGCTTAAGTACTGCTTCATGGTTTGACCTTTCTTCGTTTGTAATTTACGTAGAAATCGTAACTGGGTCTCAACTATCCTGTTAATTATTTTTCATAGACATTTTTGACATTTATTTTTCACGCACAATTGTATTTCTCTTTTAACAAAATCTTCGAAATTTATAACCTATGGTTGTATGTAATTACATAACCATACCACATTATAACCATATAATACAAAGCATAGTATATAGTATAACAACTCGTTACCCGTAGGCTAGATAGAAACAAATTTTACTAAATATGATTTTCCGTCTAATGGGCAGATTCCGTGCTCTTACTTAGAACATCTTGACATATCAACGCAATAAAAATTTACCCGACCCGGAAATCGAATATAAGACCTCATGCATAGAAAAGGTATTCACTGCCGATGCACCACGGATACCTTTACGTATTTACAGCTATGTGCTACAAGTCATTAATCGAAACAGTGAAATCACAAGACGTGATCTTCGTTTTCGGCTCTTCACTTCATTCTTTTAAAATATGGGTCACCTCTTACAACTGGCCACACCTTACCGCCGAGCTTCGTATGGTGTATTAGCGAAAGGCCGACTGGCGGTCCCACACTTATTAAGCCCATTGATTTTATTTAAATCTAAAACACACTTGTATTTAAATTTTAAACACTTTTATTTAAATTTAATTTTATGTGTGCCTCGTTCTTCCAACGTTATAAAAGTGCATTGCAAATTGTGACTTTCCAGTTTTACCCGGATCGCGCAATAATTTGTTACGTTTGTGTCAGTACAATCGGAACATGTGCCTGTTAGATAACTATGAGCTCGTCCTATGAAACTTGGATGTTCCATACCTTTATGAAAACGGATGACTGTGTACTGCGGGCAAGCCTTAACATCGCTGCTCTTCTATGTATTGTATATCCCACAACATTATTTTTGTAATCTACAAATCATTCGACACTAAATGCACCCATACTTAGTAAAGTATGAGTGCATTTAGTGTCGATGAATGCATTTTAATGCTTTTTTGCAAATTACCTAACGACAATTGACTAAATTTCTAGTACACGAGAAATTATAAGTTTTCAAAATTAACTTACATATTAATTCGTTCAACAGAATACGAACGCCAGCGTCTAGACACAATGCTTTTGTAATATATCTCAATATGGTTAAGATAACAGGTTAAAAGAATGTGAACTTAAAACGACGATTTAACTAGCATTCTTACTTACAAGTAACAATTATTATTAACCGTCCAAAAGTCAATCCAGTTAAACTTAAAGGTGAACTTACAAGACACTTGACATTAAAAAAGATTAAATTCCAAATGAAATTGCATGGAACGAGATCAAAATCGCTTTCGTTTCCGGAATTATGAAATCACGGGTCAGCGTGAGGCTTTTAACCGCACACGTGTTTATAACCATATAGTGATCGAGCAATAAAATATTGATGTATATCACTTAGAAGTGTGTTACAAATAAATTTAGATGCTATAGGGCCGATTATTTATACCAGTATTGAATGTGACTGCTGTGCGTGACATCTCGAATCAATCCCAAGGCACACATTACTGACTTTTCAAAGTTATGTGCGTAATAAATAATTTAACGGTGAAGGAAATCATTACGAGAAAAATTAATGAGAGTTCTCCATATTGTTCTTGACGATATGTGAAGTTAGCCAACCCACACTAGGCCAGCGTGGTGGACTATGGCCTAACCCTTCTTATACTAAGAAGAGGCCTATGCCCAGCAGTGCGACAGTTTATATACAGGGCAAATATTATATAATATATATAATACGAGAAGCGAAATCTTTGGATCCCTTTTTACGAAAATTGGGCGAACGGAGGAGTATGAAATTTCGCACACTTATAGTTTATACAGAGAAGAAGTGACGAATGCTAATATTTATATAAAATATGCATTAGAAATACATTAAATTAATGAAAAACCACTACTCACACACAACCATGCATTTGACACACGCAGTCGAAGCGCGTAACTATGGTTACATATATGACATAATAATGTCAATATATATTATTATATCAGCAATATCTTACAGGCAAACTTTGGTCGAATTTAGAGCACTGGGCGACCGCTAGTTATTATTATTGTATGTAGATAGTGGCTTACAAACACACACACACACACACATCTATATCTAGACTGTTCCGCGGCTATCAGACTTGTTATCATAGGTATATATCTACATTTAACAGTCGTCTTGAAACTTTCTCCTCTTCCCTACAATCTATCTGTCTCAGAGCATAGTCGTTAGCTTTGAGATTCTAAGCACTATGATATGCACATGTAAGAATATACAGAATGATCTTATTGCCATATTGTTAACTATACATCGTTATAGTATCGGCCCTTGTAAACATTTAAAGAATAAAAACTAAATTGCTACTGAATTATATATTAATATTGCAGCTTTTAAAATACGGATGGCATCACTACATATTATAAAACAAAGGCCCCGCCATCTGTCTGTTCGTAAAAATCTTAAAAACTACTAAACGGATTTTCATGTGGTGTTCACCAAAAGACAGAGTGGTTCATGCGGAAGGTTTAGGTGTATAATTTGTTAAGGTTTTGTTCTATCCGTGTAAAGCTTGCTACTATAATATAACTTAATATTGTTAATATAACAATAAATAATTAAAATAAGTATCACACACATGACATGGCGGCCTCGATGGCGTAGTGGTTAGTGTAACTGACTGCCACACCCGAGGTCGCGGGTTCGATTCCCGCACAAGTCAAACATTTGTGTGCATGAACATGGATGTTTGTCTTGGTCTGGGTGTTTCTATGTATAATATGTAAGTATTTACAAAAAAAAAAGTATATATGTATGTCTATCCATTGTCTAGTACCCATAGTACAAGCTCTGCTTAGTTTGGGCTAGATGGTGTTGTGTGTATGTGGTAGAATATTATATTATTATTATTATATTATATATTTAACAAAGCCATTATATTTCAATGATAAACTATACAATAAACCTTAAGACAATTATTCAATTATCAGATATCTACTACACTTATAAATTCCTGTACATCATACAACTATCAAAATGCTAAATTTTACCGTCAATAAAATTAAGGTTTAATCGATACTAAAAAGATATGAAAATGCTAGGTGATAAAATAATAAGTACACTAATATAGACCTTATAGAGGGTAGCTCTCTAATTTGAACATAATTATTTTGAACATTCAAATCAGATTTTATAACAGTCAACCAATCGCCAAATTTTCTTAGCGAATTATTTAAAACATTTCCGGTACAAGAACTGTTAAAGATCTCTTTATTTTATCTCTTACTAGCTTTTGCCCGCGGCTTCGCTCGCGTTAATTTAGAATTTGACAACCAATTCGGGTTGTACTCTGCTTGTAATAATATAATTCAATAATGATTCGAAAGACACGTGGCGCCATCTATTCTCATAAGAACGTTATTGTTTTTTACCTCAGGAATTTTTTTCGGGATGAAAAGTAGCCTATGTCCGTTTCTGTATACTTGACAACGTATATGCAAAATTTCAGGATGATCGGTTCAGTGGTTTAGGCGTGAAAAGGTAACAAACAAACAAACTCATTTTCGCTTTTATAATATTAGTTACGATTAACAAATCGAGCCTAATGACGTTTCAAAATTATCATGCGAAACTCAGTTTTTATGTTTTTAGCAGCGATAATGATATTTCTTTAAGGAAACCTTGCGTTTACGTGTCCTGTCCTCGTGTTCTTATGACCTTCCTTATTACGTTAACATCATAACAGCCTAATTTACACAGAACGAAATAACAGTTACGCCTTTCTTTTACCCACAACGGTAAGAGCTACACCAGATAAGTGAAAGTTAGCACCAAACTCGTTACACTGTAATAATATTGATACTCGAAATATTCCGACGTACACACTTCATGCATTATATAAATAAAATAGTACTCATAACAATTAGAAACAGTGACTTTCTAAATTAAGAACTAAAATGTCTGTTAGTTCAGTAGTGTTAGTGGGGAGACCAACAGACTGCAATGCAGAGGGTCTCGGGTTCGAACCCACGTCGTGCACCTCTGACTTTCAGAAGTTATATGACTTTTCGAAATTATGTGCGTATTTATTGACAATTATCGCCTGCTCCGTGCCTCGGAGAGCACGTTAAGCCGTCGGTCCAGGCTGCCATGAACATCTATAGCTGTCGTTATTGGGAAGTCAGTGCCCTCTAATATCCTGACACTGGTCTAGCCTTAGGGTATCGTTAGCCTGCGGGTTGCGGAGGTCAGACGGCAGTCGTTCCGTGTAAAAACTGATATCCAGTCAAATCCGGTTAGACTAGAAAGCCGACCCCAAGTGACTTGGGAATAATAAAGGCTAGGGAAAAGAAGAAGTTCAGTAGTGTTAATAACTTGCTGTCATTAACGACTTGCTGTAACTGCCTCCGTGGCGCAACGGTAGTGAATGCGACTGCTGTGCATGAGGTCTCGGGTTCGAATCCCGGGTCCGGCCAACAAAAGACTATTGGGCTTTACAGTTGAGAAATCTTAATAGCCGCCCGGAGTTAGGAAGTTGGCGGTGTGAGACACCCCCGTGCTTCGGAAAGCACGTTAAGCTGTTGGTCCTGTGCCTGATCTCTTTCTGGTCGTGTCATCTCACTTGTGCACTATAATATCCGCCGTGGCCGAAATCGGTCTGGAGGATATTATTATTAATTGTGTTAATGACTTGCTGTAGGTATTGGTAATAAAATCCCGGTCAATTCCCGAGTAGAATCAAACATATATTTTATTATTAAACACTAATTATGCTAATAGATAGACAGTCAAAAGTATGACTAGCTATTGCACTTTTTTAATATTTATTTAATTTTTTTTCTAAACGGCCTTCGTTTCTACTATAAGACATTTCAAGGTTATCCATTAATTACCGGGCACCCTGTATGTAACTTTCGAAATCTTATATGTACATATCTAATTGAAGTAAAAGTTTTTACTTTGTTCATTATTAATTAAAATTTAGTCACTCAATAGTTTTAGTGCTAATTGAAAATGCTTAATATAGAAGTGGAGATGTTTCTTCGACACTTACTTAGTTATATTAGGAAACGTTAAAGTGGGCCTATGTGTAACTGTTGTTCATATTAAGTAGGTACTGGTTTCAATTTCCGAGTTGCAAGCTGGAAATTTTATTTTCCCGTAAACAGTAATTAGATTGATTCATCTCTACATGGAGCCTCAACATGGTTAAAAAATTGTTATTGTGATTTTAAATGGCTTACCACCAGATATAGTGAAATATACATAACAGTCAAAAATAGTAAATGATCATTAAATTGCGCAGCCAAATATAATTAAAGAGATCAAAATAAGTCGACGGAACCCCATTTTTCTATTTTTGGGTGGGTTTAAGAAGGAACCTAACATAACCTAACCCTTCCGAGACGGAATGCAGTTATTTGAGGCGTATAGTTGCTCGTTATTATATATTTTAGTAAGAATATTTTGCTGCGCAATTACTATTTTTGGTGATCATTAATTTATATTTATGTAAGATAATATTTTGGTGATTATTTATCATATAATAATTATTTAATCCCATTTTAAATTGGCCTGTCCTACCAAGAGCCATTTTTCTTTAAACGTTTTGGTTAAAATATATTAAAGGATTTTTATTTTAATCTTGTATTGCCACTGACGGTTGTATTGCTACATCAAACAACAAACAATACGAATTTCTTTTTCTAAAAAATAATATATTATAGAGTTCAAATATCCAATATATTTATTTCTACAAAAGGAATCTGAGGTGCACTTTGATCTTGTTTTCAGTTTAAAAGAACTGAAAACAAGATCAAAGTGCACCTCAACGAGAATTTTAAGAATGCAGACTTATAGTTTTCAAAAGAATTGAATATGTTGCGACGTCTATCTCGTAATCGATATATTATTTACATGCCAATTAATCGATTTATTTTATTATTCACATGCCAAATGATTTATACATATTATCTTCTGAGAGACAATAGCAGGAATATCTTCTTCTTGTCTATTGTACCAACTTTAGATTGGTATATAATAACCGGCTCGAGATGCTGTTTTGTCTCATCGTAATAGGTCATTCATTACAAAGTTTTGTTTGCAAAGAGATAAATCACTTACGAAACAATTAATTACCAGACCAAAACTCATTAAATAAGGATATTATTATAATTAATTTTACGGAAATAATAAAAATTAGATAAAATTGAAGTTGTTTGACATAGTTCTCACGATGAATCATATTCCAAATTAAAACCAATTGTATGAGAATTTTATGCAATAAATGTTATCAATAGTTCAAGTTCGCAGGATACGAATAATTTTGCATAATACTCGCATAAATTCTGCGGAGTGTTTTACGCACGCGACTCGTAGTATTAGTATAACGTAATAGTATAAATATGAATAAAGCAATATTAATATTTTGCTCATTATGTGTTTTATTATTTGTATTTTTATTATTATTTTGTATTAAAAATAAATAAAAAAATTCTATGAAATTTCTAATATAAATATTTGTAGAAACGAAACGTTATTTAATTTTAATTATTAATAAAAATTAATAGTATTAGAAAAACTCACCTTTAAAAATCCTAAAAAAAAAACGAAACTATAATTCCTTAAATATACAACACTGTCACAACCGACTCCGGCGCAGCCGATGCGCCGCGCACACGAAATACGACTGCGCACGATTGTTCACAAACGATCCAACCTTAGGTCCTTACGTTCACAAACAGGGGTGGATCGTGCGTTTTCCACTATAATTATACTTACGTTATGTAACGTAATAACTTAGCACAGAGAGTGTCACGAGTACGATGATGTTTTTGCTTCTTTTTGGTAATTTATCTCGGCATGATTCAAAAATTTGGGAAAGTACTATAAAATATGGATGAGTTACCACATTCTTAACATTTTTTTTGGGTTTTAATGAACACATATAGTTGGTTTCTCTGAAGGATAAGCAGAGATTATGGATTTTCACTTAACTTGTGATGAGGAATGACCCGAAAAGATATACCAGGGGTATAATATGTTATTAGGTCATTCATTCACAGTTTTCATGCTTGGTAGTGATTGCTTATGATACTCTTAATCTGGCTATTCCTTAGAATGACATTTTATAAATAAAATATATTTTTTTAGACACATTTGACCTACAAGTTAAAGAATGTTGTACTTGTGCGTGAAGTTTGTTTGTAATGGTGTAATTCGATCAATGTTTTTAATTTTAAAATGGTTAGCTCTGATCTACGGTTCTAGCGAATAAACATACATTACATTTCTGCTGAGGACAGTAGCAACTCAAATATTTTAAAACTCTAGCTTTGACTTTTTGAGCTCTCGCTGTGGTGGACTCATGCCTAGAGGTATAATGCAAGCAGAGGCTCTCTTTACAAAATATACCATAAATAAAATGCCTTTGCGTTGTAAATATTTTAAATTGAACTATGACTAGGTATAAATATTTCTTATAAAAATAATAGCAAATGTCAATTAATTTTATTGTCATTTTATATTCTAAAAATGTCTGTAACATGCAAGCATTTTATATGACAATATATATATCGTATATAAAGCCTGAATTTCCATACATGGTGGAAATTCCTAAAATTATTTCAATTGAAGATTGCAGTAACGTTTCATTATTGGCAGTCATCATAAGTACTCTCTTTGCCACGGGAAAATAAGCAGAAACGAGGCCACCTTTTAATAAATATTTTATAAAGTCACTATCAGAATAATCCTGGAATGACCCAGTCCGCTTTTCAAATAGAAAATATAAATTGCCAGTTAGTTCTGCGAAATAGTGAAATTAAAAAACCCTATTTGAAGTTTCTCAAAAGTCCACCGTTGGTCGGTTTATTCGCTAGCCAACCTTTTAATATTCAAATTTACTCGTAAAATTCCTGTTGTTACTTTCTGTGCGCTTTCAAAAGCACGATATTAGCACCGTTGAAAGGATTTTTTATAATGTTGTAGTTGCCTTAAATGTTAGGTTTAAAAGTATTCAGTTGCCGTGCATACAAAACTACATGGACAATTAGACGTCGTTTATAAAATGCCATTCAAGAATGTTTGTATTTCTGACATTTCTTGTTTGCTTTAACTAAATATATTTCTATTTTAAAGTCTAACAGAGTGCAGTTTAGGGCTATTTGTATATAAATACACGATGCAGCTACGTAAGAAAACGAAAAGAATAGAAACGTTTATGTGTTTCTCGTTCGCACGAACTACAACATCTGAATGACGTTGGCACTGCAGTACTTTCAGTAGTACTGCTACATGCGTGACTTACACAGTACTAGGTTTTATTCTTGAATGCTGGTGTTAGAAGAAGGAGAGCATTAGGGAATTATACAGAATCAGCTTTTAGTTGGATACGAAATTAGCTTGACCACTGAAATACATAGATAGGCACTAATCCGATCGGTGTCTGTAAGCGTAAATTCCAAGTGGTTCAGGAGTGTAATGTACGCCATTATTTTCATGCGCTGGTGCGCATGACCAAATACGCGATAAATTAGGTAGGACAGAATGGGTGGAGTAGGACACAAATATTTTCTTCGGTACGGTTAGGATAAAATATATTGCATTGATAGGTCCACAAGCTGCAAATAGGCAGCTTCAATTAAAAATAACCTTCTGACCTGGTATACCATGTCTCTGATTGTATCAAGTTGAATTACTTATTTAAAACAAATTTATAATACAGTTAACATTATTTAACTAGCTTTTCATAAGCTTAATGCGAGTAACATTTATAAACAATTTTAAACGTTTGTGCCGCTTTCGTTCCTCATGTTTCGTCCCAAATGCAGAAATACGCATTAATCCCAAAAAGCTTTTCCTTATATGCCCCTAAAATTAAATAAGTACCTATTAATATCTTAATGTAATACCCATTTCTTCCCAAATTATGTTTCTTTTCTGTCAGTGTTTTTTTTTGTATGGATTTTTTGTTGTAACCGACAAATATTTTATTGTTATCGTTGATCTCTCAGCAAAACATTGGGCTTATGATTGCATGACGTCACGAAACCGAAAACGAAAATTTAAAAAAAAATATCTGACCATATTTTGTTTTGCTAACCATATGTACACAAATGTAGGACAAAAAAGGAATAATTTAAAAAGAGAGCGAATGAGGAATATTTTGAAACGTAGGACGTAATGTAGGGGCAAATTCAAAACATTAACAACAACAACAGACCATTTTGAATTATATTTTATTTACTTACCTTATTCTTCTTGACGTATCAGATGACTTTCAGCCTCCACGGTGACAAGAAGACTGAGATATTTAAGTATCCAAGTATTAAAGAGAAGCAAATACAAAAAGTACCATCTACGAAATAAAAACTAAATTAAACAAAACTATTAACATATTACTAAAATGAAGTATTTTAACGAGTTTACTGAAGGCTTCAAAATATCATACACGTTGACATTTTGAACTAAAGTATCATTAATTTATAAACATGGCAAAAATATAGTTTTTGTTATGCTTATAATGAGGAAGTTTTACTCGTAGAAAATATTATTGTTATTACAGAAAGTAGAAGAAACCAAGACTAAATAATTTTAGGCTATTAATGATTATTCTTTATACCATTTTTTAATCCACTTAATAATAATGTATTTACAGGCCTTAATGAACAAGAAATGGCGTGACAATGCGTAGACTTATATGAGAAAACTAGTTAGTATTTCAGTTTAAAATATTAAGTACAAAATATGATGATTACAACAAGGCAAGGCGATAGTAGAAACTCCTCAGGTATCTTCTACTACACGTTGCCCATCCTGGAGAAAAGGAATTAAAGACGAGATGACAGGAACAGAATTGTAGACGAAATAAAGTTTTCGAAACTCTTAGTTGATTGGCCAATACTTACTACAGTGTTACTACTTATTCCACTAAATGTTTTCAGACTGACGCGATTTGTATCAACATTGAATACATTATTAGGCATTGGAACTTAGCCGCGATTGCGAATATTTATAAAGAAACTTCAAAAACTTCGTCAGATGCGAGTCAGTTGAATCATCGGAAAATACATAAACAGATGGTGATGTAGTATATAATAGGTGGTCGCCTCGCTGTTGCCGAGAGTTGTGGGCTCGCCACACGGGACAAAAAGTTGTGTGACCCACAAATAATTTTTTTCAAGTCTGGGTGTTATTAGTGTCCGTTGCTTGAATGTTTGTAAAGTACCCCGTGACACAGGAAACATACACCATATCATGCGGAATATCATACTAGTCGCCATTTAAATAAAAAATTAAATAGTCATATTATCAAATATTGTATTAAGTAGTGTTACAATTGTTACGCCTGTTTTCCCAGACTACTCATTTGAACCGTCATTAAATAATTGGCAACAGCAAGTTCTTCCATTCGTAAAATCATTCCAATTTCATATAAAATTATGTTCTATGCTTCGTTATACCGTTTAATTGGTATCTGTTTTGGCTGTAAATTTAAGATAGACGCTCCATGGAAAATAAAAAACTTTTTTTATATCTTTATATTATTTTGGGGTTTTTATCCTATACGGATATGTCAACCCCATCGTAACTTATCACAAAGTAGATAAATAATTTTTAACAATCAAAATAATACTCAGAAATTAACTATTTTACATGAAACGAATCACTGTTGGGCAACTGTTACCAAATGGCATAATTTCTTAGCTTCTTCCGATTTTGGCCTTGATAAAATGCCTTGAATTAGACCTACACCCAACCACCTATTTAATTTAAATTTGTCCAACAGGGACTCGTGTTCATTTTTATTATGGACACACTCCATCAGCAAATGTTGTACATCTTCAATTTGATTGCAAATGGTACAATTAGGTGAATTTACGTTCATCATTAAGTATGCAAACTTTGCTGATGGATAGTGTCCGGACCTAAGTCTTAGGGCTAGCTTGACATAATGCCAACTTAAGCTGGTATCATCAAACCAGGGGCTACGAGGGACCTCACTCTGTATAGTCTTTGTATAGTCCTATACCAGATGCCTTTTTCTAAAGATATATTTACAAAATGTGTTTTACAATAATTAAAAAAGTGATTTAAATTTTGGTACTAATTCCCAGTGGTCAGGTACATGGTTAATTAAAATGCCATTTACTGCTGCTAACTTAGCTACACGGTCAGCTTCCTCATTCCCCCTCAGGCCAATATGTGCTGGAACCCATTGCAACTTTAATTCTTTACCCATTTCATTAAAAGTAATAATAGTTTTCAGGATGTCATAGGCTATCGATGCGTCTCTGCGGCCAGAGATGCATCGAGCAACTAGAATAAAAACTATTGAGGAGAATTAAGTTTGTCAACACAGATGACGCAGTGAGAAAGCTGTCGCCTCGCCACTGCAGCGGTGTTTAGTATCGTGAATTCGAATCTTAAATAGGATAATCATTTATGAGCTCCAAAAACTATGTTACCAAATGTACTTTAACCTTGATCCCTATTTCGGGAGTAATCTTTTTTTTATAACTATACAGTAATATTATTATCAAAATTGAAGGTTTAAAAGCTGCCTACCTCTGATATTGTATAAGCCACTGCACGGCACTTAGCGACCCTCTCAGAAAGGTAGCGGAAGCCCAAACAGCCTTCTCGACGGTCAGTCTTCCGCTTTCTAAATCCAATCTATTAAATCTTTTTTGTAACTATCTACCTACTTACCTTACTTTAACCAAGTCACGGTCTCCAAAACGATATGCTGCATACTGGCGTTAAATTTAACTATGTTCATTTTAACCTACATAAAAATAACAGAAAGCTTCTACAACAGGTTTTCATCAGGGCAAATTAAATTTACAAGTCCAATAGTAAGAGACTTGTTAACACGTTTTTTTACTTATGTAATGTAAGTATTTGAATGAAACTGGTTGTACAGTAATCGATTTATAATTTCTACACATGTACATACATGCATACATATGTATATTATATTCACCAAGGTGTTAAAAACAGTTGTATTATTTCTACATAATATATATAATTATATGCCCAAGTGCGCATAAGTAAAGTGATTTATCCCGAAAATAACTTTATAATAATATCAACCCTGTATTAAACTGTCCCTCTGCTTGATATGGGCTTCTTCTCAGTGTGAGAAGTGTTAGACCACAGTCCATCATGCTGGCTCAGTGTGGGTTAGCAGACTTCACATAAAATTCCTTGAAAACATTATGAAGGACTCTCAGACATGCAGATTTTCTCTCGATGTTTTCTTTCACCTTAAAAGCGAGCGATAATTATCAATTACAATCAATCAATCAATTAATATTACGCACGTAACTTTGAAGAGACAGTGTGTTGCGTTGCAGTCCAAAGGTCTCACTAGGCTGTCGCTGCGCAAACAAAGATCGCTTTACTTAGATGTATTATTCTACGTATTTAAAGACTAGTATTTAGGTTTTCATTCAGTGATAGCTTAGTGGGGAGACCAACAAACTGCAATGCAGAGGATCTCGGGTTCGAACCCACATCGCGAAGCTCTAACTTTCAAAAGTTATATGACTTTTCGAAATTATGTGCGTATTGATTGACAATTATCGCCGGCTCCGTGCCTTGGAGAGCACGTTAAGCCGTCAGTCCCGGCTGCCATGAACATCTATGGCAGTCGTTATTGGGAAGTCAGTGCCATCTAATATCCTGACACTAGTCTATCCTTAGGGTATCGTTAGCCTTCGGGTTGCGGAGGCCAGGTGGCAGCCGCTCCGTGTAAAAAATGATATCCAGTCAAATCCGGTTAGACTAGAAAGTGACTTGGGAATAATGAAAGCTAGGGAGAAGATTTAGATTTTCAAATATAATTGGATCATTATTTCATTTTGTTTAGTTGTATTTGTATATTGCCAGACTATTATATTGGTTTAAAGCCTGTAAAGATAGTTGTTGATAAAGAGGAAATAAATATATTAATTTTTAAATACATAGGTTCCCAAAGGGATAAGCAGAGGTATTTTACTGTCACTTACATTTCACCAGCTATGACTTTAGGTCCTACGTAATGGGTTTGAGCATATCGCTCTTTTTTTTTTGTATGGTTAGTGGTCAACCTGTTTTCAAGAGTTGTTTAAGCCGTCCGAAGGCCTCTGACATGGCTTAACGACTGCTGTCAATTTGACAACAACCGGAACCGACTTTTTACGTGCCATCTGAAGCACGGAGACGCTCAGATGCAATACCACTAAGCGGTCACCCATCTATAGACTGACCGCACCCAACGTTGCTTAACCGCGCTAATCGTTTACCGATCAGTGAGTGCAACTGGCTATGAGCGCCTATCTAGTGACTAGTAGGCATAGTTGACATTAATCATTTCTTGACAGAAAGCCCAAAAGCACTTTGCTCGGCCTGTTATTCGAACAACAGATCTCCTACCAGTCACTGACTACTGCTGCGGGACCAAGGAAGTTTTTTATATATCATCACTACCACTATTCACATATTATAAAACAAAGTCCACCGTCGAGTCTGTGTCGCTATAAACTCAAAAACTACTAAACGGATTTTGAAGCGGTTTTTACCAATACACAGAATTACTCATGAGGCAGGTTTAGGTGTATAATTTATTTAAGTTTTGTGGAAATTGAAAATTAAATAAATATCATTGTCTAAAATGACGGCAAATGTCAAGCTGTCTGATCCCTTTGAAATATAACAAAACATATCCGTGATATAATATTGTAGTGATATGTTTTGTTTATTATGATAAGATTTACTATGGATAACTCTTATTCACATGTAGCAAATAGGGTCATGACGTTAAATACATAAATATGTCTCTCATTTATTCAGTCACGGTATTCACGAGAAAATGAAATACTGGCTATTTACTTAAACATACTTCCTCCAAACTGGCTTTTCCATTGGAAATCGTTGTATCGCAAACATTGCGGTCTAACTATCAAGGTCTTTCGGATGTGTATGTTTGGCAAACACAGCAATACTTTTGTGTTTGTTCCGCTCCTGGTTCAATGTTGTAAAGTAATACGGAACAGAGTTCAGAATATTTGAAATTTGAAATAGTGAAAACGAACGAATATTAAAACTTTAATTAGAACGCAATGAAAAAAATAGGGTAAAGTTAAAAGAAAATTGGGGCAGTCTTTGAGGACTGCCGATAGAAGTGAAAACTGTAATCCTAGACTATAAACACTTCTTCATAAAAAAAAAATAGATAGGATAGATGAGATATTGTTAATATTCTAAAATAATTCAAAAATGGAAAGCGTGGAAGCGTGACGATGACGTGAGCTCTATGATTTCTGTTCACCCAAGAAGTGCTCAACGCGCCTAAAGAAGTTTTCACTTCAAAAATGTATTTATTATATTTATAGATTTTGTACGCAGTTTGACTCGCTTAAATTTATATTTTGTCAATAAATTTCTATATAACACTATACACTTTTTTTCTGAATGAAAGGTACCCTCTGTTTCTAATTCTAATTTCATGATGATAGGCCGAGTAGTTAAGGTGTGAAAGCGTAACAAACAAACAAAGCCACATTCGCATTTATAATATTAGTTAGGACAACAGATCAAAGAGACACACCATAAAGCAAGACTTGAACCTGCAACCTTGACAAATCATGTCGTCCCTCTGCCAATTGAGATCATGGTCCTCCAAGTCAAGGATTAATATTTGCCTTCGTGTTTTGCATTAAATCAAATCAAATCAAATAATTTATTAATTTGCAGAAAACATTGTTACAGTGGTGTTATAAATTATCCAACAGGTACAAGTATCAAATGTTCCTACCTTTAAGTGGCATGCAAATAATTATAAATAATTATCATTACATATATTATATTCATTAGAATGGAATGTCATCTGTATAAAAGGGAAAAAAACAAAATTAGAATAGATTAAGATAAAAAAATAATAAATAAACAACCAAAATAAAAAATAAAAGCATAAATAAAATTAAAATTAAAGAATGTCGGGTCAATTTAATAATAATAAAATCTTTTCTAGAATAAGAACTTAAAGTTGGCAAATTATTACCTTTACATATTATTATATATTACTTTATTACGTAAACTCATTAAAATATAGTTTTACGAAAAGAAAATGAAAGTGTCGCACGGTAGAGTGATTTCAGACGTTTAGACGCATCTGCGCATAATATATTTTAATTAATTTAGTTTTGACTGCATTAATTATGTTCACTTTCTATGTTTTTATCTGTAGTACATAAAGCATAGTGTTAGCTGATACTGTATGACGTGGTACAATTGTAGGTGTGGTGATATTTTGAAGTCATCAAGTTTTGGTGTTATGATTAATTATTAAATAGAATTTTATTGAAGTGAAAACTTCTTTAGGCGCGTTGAGCACTTCTGGGGTGAACAAAAACCATAGAACTCGCGTCATCGTCACGCTTCCACGTTTGCCATTTCTGAATTACTTTAGAATATTAACAATATCTGAGAAATGGTGAGTCCTATGCAAAAAATAACGAAATTTTGACCCCCTTAATCTTAAGGGAGTATCAGGAATCCGACCCGCTCCCTTTTTTCTTTTTTCTTCATAAAGAAGTGTTTATGATCAAGGATTAAAGTTTTCACTTCTATCGGCAGTCCCCAATTGTATTTTTTTTTCAAAACTACTTTTCTTTCTTTTTTATACTTATCTTTATTTTTTATGCTTCTCTATATATAAACACGGTTTATTATACTTCAGTGCCAACTATAGAGGGCCAATTCACTGTAATAATACATGGATGGTATGATACTCCTATAAATGCGAACTTATTCTTCTTCTCGAGTCGATGGTACTTACAATTATTTTAAATATGTTCTGCTTAATGTGTAGCCACGGCAATCGCATCAGCAGTTGCGTCCATCAAGTCCTCCATGGTGCACCTACAGGGACAATTTGGACATTTCAACAGATGTGACATGGTTTGATTGGGATCACCACATTCACACTGTGCTTTGAGAGGCTCCCTGATTCCCCATTTTACCAGGTTGCAACCACAGCGGCCGATTTGAGTACGAAGTCGATTTAGGGTTTTCCCATATTGGCCATGGTAATTTCGACCCAGGCGAATGTCAATGCTAACTTAAATTGCAGTTCAGATTACATTTAACGTTTATTATTCTAGGCCAGGTTAAGAGCTCCTTGAACCGACGGGCGTGTATAAGGAATGTGATGAAAGTGAATGAAGCCAGAGAAGTGTCTCAGGATCGTAGCAAATAGAAATCCGTAGTCTTTGCCTATCCCTTTAGGAAACAGGCGTGAATCTATGTATGTATGGATGTAAACTAGATCAGGGCTCAATTGTTATGCGGCTTAAATTCGTGTTTACGGTTACGAACAATCGAAAGGTTCGGGTTTCAATTCTCGGGCCATCAGCCATACTCATGACAAGAAGTCACCGCTTACCATCATATACGCCGATAGCTAGTCTGCCATCAGCAGCAACAAGAAAAAGGCAGTAGGCTAGCCACGTATAACGTAAGCGTTAAACATAGCTTGCATAACGTGCTTATCACACGTCTCTGTCTATGGCGTCTCTGTTTGTCATATGGCGCTACATAGACGTGAATCTATAAGAATAATAAATTTATACATAATTAAATTAATGGCCTTTTACAACAATCACTGAAAGTGAAACGAAAAATAAAATAGTAGATGTTTATATTGCACAGCAAATTTATTTCTATTGTAGCTTTATTTTAGAACTGTATAAATAGAAGACGCCTTTCCAGGGAAAGGAAAGTATTTCCAGAACTATCCACGCTATTCAGCTATCGAATTGATGTGTTATATGAATATATAGAAGGAGCACGTGGGCGTCCTTTAGCAATAGGTCGTCGTCCATGATAATTCGTTGAAATAAGACGCAATTTGCACTCTTTAATTAAGATAGTCCAACAAACAATCAGCTCAAAATACACTGTGATAGCTCGGATGCAGACGGATTTACTCGGAACGCGGTGAAGTCGGCACAATGTTGGCAACACGACCGCACAGTTCGGTGTCTCGATCAAAAGTGTGCTTTCAACTGCTCCTTCCAGCCAAGTGTCGCTTTGAAATTAAACTACTATATAAGGATCTTGCTACCTATTCAAGGATATAGGTGTGAGACTATATTTTATATGTATTAAAGAAAAAAGCATCTATTTATCACACATCATCTCTTCATTCTAAAACAAGTGAGAAATGGCAATGCATTGCCGTAAATCTTAGAGTTCGAAAAATGGTTCAAGTAATATGCAAAGTTCACGTGAAACCATGTGATGTCGAGGTCAGAGGTCAAAGGTTATAGTCGTTTCGGGGGTATATCGACTATGCTGAGTCGAATGGCGTTGACCGCGAGTATCTAGGTCTTACGGTTCTTGAGTTGAAAGTTGTCTAACAGACAGACGGACGGATGGACAAAGCTTTTGTATAAGAGTTTTTTCGAACTCTAAAATAAAGGTGATATGAAATTTTAAACACATACATTCCTTTATATGAAAGCTATAAAGTTATTTAATGGCACACCCTCTAAACTATTGTCTCCAAAATTTTATGAAGTGCTAAATGATGACATATCCAATGCCGTGGGCTACGTGCTATGTTGTAATTAATACTAATAAATTCGAAAGCTCACCTTATATGTTATGTTTTATGACGAAACCGCTAATCCACAAAGAAGAAAGGTATTGGACCTTCGCTGTTAGCATAGCACCTTCTTAAGAAGCCTGAATACCTATTTATTCCAGGAACATCCACTAAGTTGCTTAACTTCGTTCTTCTGTAAAATTCAAGTACATTTTATGTATGCCATATATCAACTAAAATTCCTTTGCTTTAGTATCACGCCTCCAATAGTCGTTGGGCACAAGTAATAAGGTCAGTCGGTACGGAACCCTAACAAGGAATACAACGATGTTCAAAATATTTCATAACACCTTAACAAGTTAATGAAATATTAAAATCCGGAATTTAATGTCGGCATCTCCATAAAGTTTTATACTTAATTAAGTACTTCACAATAAGACATTTTGTAATTATATTATTTAAATTATTTCGTGGTGGCCCAGCGATAGTGAACTGAACTGACTGTCTGCAGTGCATGAACTCACAGGTTCGATTTTCGAATAGGCAAAGTGTTATTAGGACCTGTGTGTTAGGAATTGTTATTAACTGTCAAGATAATCTCAGTATAGGCGGCCAAAAATGTGGTCTACCACCCTACGGTTGAGGTTCATTTGAATGTCATGAAACAACAGGGTCGACTAATATTATGACAGTGACCATTGCTCTGTTTATCGTGTATTATATTTACGTCATGCCGTGTGTCAAGTTTGAATTATCACAGCTAACAACAACTCACCTCTTGAGTCTTGTCTAAGATCGCTTACACTTGGTTAGCAAAGTCGACCTTAGTGATAATCAGATCTCACAGAAATGTTTATCAAAACTGGTAGACTACTGTAAACCCAGCGCTGCGTATATAGCTGTGCCCGGCATCAAGCTGAACTGGGTACCTATTTTGGTGCGGCCACGAGAACTTTGATAACTTATTTTTCCTTAGTGTTATCGTCTTTATGGTTAATGTGTAATGTGTGTATTGTACCAAAATAAATATAATAATAATAATAATATTCTACCACATACACACTACACCATCTAGCCCAAACTAAGCAGAGCTTGTACTATGGGTACTAGACAATGGATAAACATACCTAACTATACTTTTTTTTTGTAAATACATACATATTATACATAGAAACACAATATGTTTTCTTTCTTTCGTTCTTTCACTTTCTTGGCCGACTGTATCAGCACGGAGTTAAGGATGGTGTCAGATACATGACAACAAGCTCGTTCCCTATTTTGTAGAATCTAGAATCAAAGTTTGTGTTTCTGGCTGTAATACACTTCTGCCTACCCTTTTATGCAAAGATATTTCACTTCATTAAAGCCTAAACTTCATGTATAGTACTCGCATTCAAAGTTTGAAACAAAAATTCAATATTGCTGCGTGACCGCGGCATTATTCTGAGACACTAAGAATTTATTGATAAAAGAGCTCGATAGCTTTGTGTACCGAACCGGCATTGGAAGCCAGGATCTTGTGATCCGGAATCGAATACTAGCCACTAGAAAACATTTTGAAAATTTGTTTTACTCCAAGTAATCATAATGTTGAGATTAAAGAAAATACGAATGGATAAACTATGTCTTGCTACAATATAAAAAAAAAGAAATCTCTTTGTGTTTGGAAAAGCATCGAATTTAATGTAAAAAGTTGACCTGTCTTATAATAATAATAATTAAAGATATATTAGCCACCAAATAAGTTACTGATTAAAGTGAGCTCTGCCCCCTGGACTAGGTTGTAGCCTGTATCCCAGGCAACAATGCCCTCCCCACGACTTAACTCTTATGTCTTTGTGTGCATATGAAGTATAAGTTCATTCATGTTTCTTCTGTCTTTCATTCATTTAATCATCTAATAGTCGGTGGGCCGAACACACTCTACTTTTTAAATGTTTGATAAAGGTAAATCACTTTTCTTCTGAAAAGTATACATGCTGTTATATACGATCATGGGATTCAATGGAAATAGTAAATGGGACCTATCGTTAATGCGTAAGATAGGATCCCAAACTAGGATCCAATGAAAATCAATGGATCGTTGTGGCAGAAATCGCACTATCACATATTATTATATTACTATATACATTATATAATTATATTATTATATGTGATAGTGTGTATCTGTGTCATACATGTAGTATATGTTTCTCAAAGTTTGTATAGCTTTATAAAACACTAAAATGAATTTTAAAGAATTAAATATGACTATAAGTATTTATGAGTTTATACATAAAATATTAAACTAAAATCTTGACCCACTCAACATCAAATAGCATCTGTTTCGGTCACAAAGGCATCAAGTTATAAACCAGTGAAAGGCAACGGAATGCCACTTGCTTTCGACTCTCGTGTTGCAACACCGGAACTATTTAGTAGGGTTGTCGAATTAGACTACAGTAGGTTAGGGTCATTGGCAGTAACTTCTTATAAAAAAAAGCCTATTATTTCCTATTATTAAAAAAAAACTTATACCGACATCAAAACTATACCTACAAGTACAGCAGAAATCACACTGTTCTGTTATCTCATTAATAACTAGCTTTTGCGCGCGGCTCCGCCCGCGTAGTACCTACATCAATAAAAAGTAGCCTTTGTCCTTCCCCAGGTTTTAAACTATATCTGTACCAAATTTCATCTAAATCGGTTGAGTGCTTTAGCCGTGAAAAGGTAACAGACAGACAAACAGACAGATAGACAGACAGAGTTACTTTGGAATTTATAATACCAGCTTTCGCGCGCGGCTCCGCCCGAGTGATACCTACATCAATAAAAGTAGCCTTTGTCCTTCCCCAGGTTTTAAACTATATCTGTACCAAATGTCATCTAAATCGGTTGAGTGCTTTAGCCGTGAAAAGGTAACAGACAGACAGACAGATAGACAGACAGAGTTACTTTGGAATTTATAATATTAGTAAGGATTATCAAAATCAATTCATAATTTGGCAAAGTGATCGCGTTACAATCATAGAAAAAAAATACAGTAGAATTGATAACCTGCTCCT
Source organism: Catocala sponsa (assembly GCA_963564715.1). Taxonomy (NCBI): domain Eukaryota; kingdom Metazoa; phylum Arthropoda; class Insecta; order Lepidoptera; family Erebidae; genus Catocala; species Catocala sponsa. The sequence continues at coordinate 4,986,026 of OY751329.1, forward strand.
TTTTTTGAAGTCAGTTAATAACTATTTACTTTGACTATTGTAATGTAATGTTGTCAACATAATACTAGCGACAAGCATTCCATACAAAATAATAATAATAATAATCAATTCCAATCATCCTTAGAATCAGGATCGCTACCACATTTTTTAACAACTGGCATCACCCACCTACTTCATAAGTCTGGTAGTACCCTGGATCCCAAAAACTATAGACCAATTACATGTCTACCAACGGTCTATAAACTTCTTACATCCATTTTGAGAACAAAATTATTTAAGCATATTAGTTATAATTCCATTATATCTGTTTCTCAGAATGGATGTAGGAATGGGGCCCGTGGAACTAAAGAGCTCCTTATTATTGATATGACTATTAGCCAACAGGTTCGCCGTAATCGAAAGGATTTGTCGACATGTTGGATAGATTATAAGAAGGCCTATGATTCCGTGCCACATACGTGGCTTATGAGGGTGCTGGAGTTGTATAAGATTGATACAACCCTATGCACCTTCTTGAAGACATGTATGAGGCAATGGCGGACTGTTCTTTGCTATCCAGGATGTCGAGAAATTGAGGATTATGGTGTACCGATAAAGATCGAGCGAGGTATATTCCAGGGTGATAGTCTGAGTCCGCTGTGGTTCTGTCTGGCTCTGAACCCTTTAAGCACTCTTTTAGAGAGTTCAGAGCTGGGCTATCGGTTACGGAAAGATGGTCAGGTTATATCCCACCTCCTTTACATGGATGACTTAAAATTGTTTGCCCCCAGCAATTTGCAACTGGCAGCGTTACTTAAGGTAACCGAAACCTTTAGTAACTCTATCAGGATGAAATTTGGTGTGGATAAATGTGCAGTTATGCATGTTAAGCGAGGCAAGATTATGGAATCTGTTGGGGTGCAACTCTCAGATTCCATACAACTTAGATCTCTGTCTGGAACCGAAACCTACAAATATCTGGGTATGTCGCAGGCATTAAATATCTCCGAGGCTGGAATGAAACAAGCGTTGCAGGAGCGTTTCTTTGGCCGCCTGAAGAAAGTACTGAGAAGTCTTTTAACAGGCGGCAATAAGGTGCGAGCCTGTAACGGTTGGGTCATGCCAGTCCTTGCTTACTCCTTCGGCATACTCAGATGGACTCAATCAGAACTGGATGCCCTGGACAGAAAAGTCCGGTCACTGCTAACCTCTCACAGAATGCACCATCCACGTTCTTCTGTAATGAGGTTATACATCCCGCGGAAATGCGGGGGTCGTGGCTTTTTATGTGCCAAGACCTTCCATAACCGTGAGGTGTGCAATCTCCGAGATTATTTTCTCCACAATAACGTGGATGTTCATCGTGATGTGGTGGCAGTGGATACTGGCCTTACCCCGCTCGCTCTGGCTAAAGAGAACTGGCGCAAACCGGTGGTGCTTACAACTGAGGATCACAAGGTTGTATGGAAGAGCAAGGAGCTACACGGACGGTTTTATCGGGCTCTATATGGGCCCGACGTAGATTTAATATCGTCCGTGTCCTGGTTACGATTCGGTGACCTGTTTGGAGAAACCGAAGGTTTTGTCTGTGCAATTATGGACGAAGTAGTGATGACGAATAACTACCGGAGATATATCCTAAAGGATGGTACGGTTGACATATGTCGGGCGTGTCACCAGCCCGGAGAATCCCTCAGACATATTATCTCTGGATGTTCTCGTCTTGCTAATGGCGAGTACTTGCATAGACACAACCAAGTGGCCAGGATTATACATCAGCAACTTGAATTAAAATACGATCTCGTGGACTTAGAAGTACCGTACTACAGGTATGTGCCCGACCCCGTTCTCGAAAATGGTCATGCAATGTTGTACTGGGATCGGTCCATCATTACTGACAGGACTGTTGTAGCCAATAGACCTGACATTTTGGTGGTGGACCGATTAGAGCGCCGTGCAATGATCGTCGATATCACCATTCCTCATGACGGGAATCTCGTGAAAGCTGAAAAGGATAAACAAGTTAAATATCTGGATCTGGCGCACGAGATTGTCGACATGTGGGATGTGGATTCGGCGATCATTGTACCGATAGTCGTATCAGTCCATGGACTGATTGCCAAGAGTCTCGATCACAATCTGAAGAGGCTCGCGTTAGACGGCTGGATTAAGTCTCTGATGCAGAAGGCCGTATTGCTTGACACGGCACGCATTGTGAGGAGGTTCCTCTCGCTGGAGCCCTAACCACCGGTAGCTTGGACCTAGTTCCCGATGCCGGTGGGTCTTCATAGTTTTTATATTTTTAAATGTGTTTTTTTTTATATATTTAAAAATGTAATTACTATTGAAAAATGTGTAAATAAAGAGAATAATAATCATAATTTTTTATTTAACTTAAATTGGTACAAATGGATACAGAGCATCGTAAAGGTAATTTATAAGGGGTGCCTGCTAAACACTAGTAGTTTAATTGGTACCAGTGCTCGCCCATTGGTCAAAATACCACCGTAATCTTGGACCAAAATTTGAGGGACATTATGTATATGTTACCGGAAATGTATGAAATCTTGGAATTGTATACAACTCCTAGGAAATGTATACAATTCCGGAGCTATTTAGGAAATGTATAAAATATTGTTTCAAAAATTATTTAATACATACATATCCTGGGAAATGTATACATTTCCTAGGAATTGTATATAATTCCAATATCGTATTAGGAAATGTATAAAAAAACGCCTACATAAAACTCCTATTTCTGAGTGGTTTAAAAAAAAATAACCGCGAAGGCTAAGGCTCCGCTCCGCTTCGCTCCCGCCTTAGCCTTCTAACCTAACCTATCTGAATCAAGGTACTCTGAGTCAGGGTGCTAATCATAATGACGTTTTTTTTATATATTAAACGTTAGACCTAATGTTCTTATGAATCTTATGAACGATAATAGAATGAAATTAGACCAAATAAGATTATACGTTAGAGACGCACCCGTTGAGACAATAAGGTAACAATCATAAAATATAACATCGTAAAAGTATTACATTTCCGATTGCTATTTAGGAAATGTATAGATTTCCTAGGAAATGTGTCTAATATATAATTTATTTCACACATTTCCGAGCGATTTTAGGAATTACATACATTTTCTAGGAATTGCATACAATGACGGATTACATACAATTCCGTTAACATAATATTATACATAAAAAATACTATGTAAAGAACTTAGGAAATTGTATGACAAATAGCGAAGAAAAAAAAATTTAGGAAATTGTATGACAAATAGTGAAGAAAATGGCACTGAACTATTTTATCTTTGCCTATTTATATATAGATTAATTAGAGGAATAATCATATCAGGCCCTGGATATAAACTCTCACTTCTAGGCTCGAGCTGATTTTACTTAACGAAGGGTTAGATCATAATCCACCAGGCTGGCCTAGTGCGGGTTGGCAAATTTAGCAAATCTTTAAGAATATAATGAAAATTCTTAGACATGCAGGTTTCCTCATTATCTTTTCCTCCACCGTTAAAGCGAGTGATTTAATACGCAAATAACTTGGAAAAGTCAGATGTACGTAAATGGATTGATTATGAGTTTTTATGTGTGATAATATCAATGAAATGCAACTATAAATAAGATGTAAGTATATTTTATCGGTATAATATGGGTCGGTATTTCGATCTTTTGTACAGTTACTGTTATGTACTTACCTGAACGTACATAATTATGTTAAAATATTATAAGTTCCTTCATTATTATGTAAGTGCATTACTGTATATTCGATGTAATAGATACTTAATAATGTATTGTTATATATTTTTTTATAAATACTGACATTTACAATAAATATATTCAAAATTAAATTTACAGTTATCAGATTGAGGACACTTGCCATTACGGCTGTAGGTATTCCAATTTATTGATTTCATTTTTATTTTTCCATACTTGCATGCTACGTTATCCTTCCTTCGATTTAAGAGGAAGTATTAAATTGATAATCACATTTTATTGTTACAATCACTAGTTCTTCTTGACAAAAAGCGAATATATTGGATATATTGAAGGTACTTCATCCTAACTTAATATTATAAAAGCGAAAATGAGTTTGTTTGTTTGTTACCTTTTCACACCTAAACCACTGAACCGATCATCCTGAAATTTTGCATATACGTTGTCAGGTGTATAGAAACGGACATAGGCTACCTTTCATCCCGAAAAAAATTACTGTTCCCGAGGCAAACAACAATAACGTTCCTATGATAATAGATGGCGCCACGTGTTCTTTCGAATCATGATTGAGAGTATAACCCGAATTGATAGTCAAATTCTAAATCAACGCAAGCGAAGCCGCGGGCAAAAGCTAGTATTGAATAAAATATACGTTAATGTAGATACAGGATACGGAGATTGTAACTGGTATATTATAATTAACAACGTCACTAAATAGCTGTCTTATTTCCCAGAGTAAAGTACTACATAACAGTATCTTTATCACTTTCAATTCTAGCACTAACATGCCATAGAACGTATATTGGGATTGCCTTATTATGAAACACAAAGTTGGTTGACATTCACATTTAAGTGCACATGTTATATAATTATTATACTGGGTGTAAGGGACGGTGTACCGAAAACTGATATACACTTGAGAGCAATAAAATCGCACACGTTGACTTTTTGTTGTTAAAGCAGTTTTTTTCATAAATGTGAATACATATTAAAATAAAACTTACACTATTTGAATGTTTACTTCAGTACCTTTCTAATGATATCAAATACAGTGTAAAAAAAGTACCCATAGGGAGTTTTAGGGCACAAAACCCAACATACGGATAAAATTACCCAATTTAGCTTAACAAAGAATAAAAATAAAACTCAAAATGCTTGATCAAATTGTTTTTTAATAAGGTGTATTCCCTCCCCTAGCCTTGATTACAGCTCTTAATCGGTTTTTCATGGACCGTATTAATTTCACCATGAAATCTTGTGGTATGGCGTTCCACTCCTCTTCAATGGCAAGTTGAAGCTCTTGGAGGCGCGGAGGAGCAGGGCTTCTTGCTCGAACTCTTCTTTTTAGCTCATCCCAGACATGCTCAATCGGATTGAGATCAGGACTACGAGCTGGCCACTCCATCGCGGTGATTCCAACATCTTCCATGTAGTCGCAAACTGTTCTAGCGACATGCGGTCTGGCGTTGTCGTGCATTAAGAGAAAATCTTCTCCCATAAGCCACGCAAGCGGCCTCACATGTTCTTCGAGCACTTCTTCGACGTATCGTGCAGCCGTCAAACTTCTCGATCTCGGGCCGGTATTCGCCGTAGTGATGAATACAATGTCAGTTTTAGTGTCCAACATTATGCCACCCCAAAACATACACGATCCACCTCCAAAAGCCACACGTTCGCTTATGCAGCATTGTGAAAATCGCTCTGATGACCTTCTGTAGACCCTAGAGCGTCCATCATGACCATGTAAAGTCATTCTGCACTCATCAGAGAACATAACAGCCCGCCATTGGTCATACGTCCAATTTAAATGTTCCCTAGCAAATTGTAGCCGGGCTTGTCGGTGAGCTGTGGTCAATTTGGGACCATTTGCTGGGCGATGTGAAGTCATTCCTGCTTCACCTAGTCTTCTTCGAACTGTCCACCGACTTATACTGACATTGCGAACTTCTCGAAGCTGTTGTCCCAGTTGAACCGCGTTCAGTTGCCGATTTCTCAAAGACCTTGTCACAAGAAAGCGGTCATCACGCTCTGATGTTGTGCGTCGCCGGCCAGATCCTGGTCGCCGAATGTAGCCACCGGTCTCTTGGAACCTCTGGTATACACGACAAACAGAGTAGCGGCTCAAATTTAGCCGTCGAGCAACTTCACTTTGGTTATGGCCTGCTTCGAGCAAGGCAATAACTTGAGCGGCTTCTGCGGGCGTGGTATCCATATTTTTCCAGTAAATCCGTATGCTTCCAGTAGAGATGTTATCACGTTGACCTTCGGTATGCAACTGAATAAAAATTCCAATAAACTGACCTTTTTATACCTGCGGCTAAGGGTGCAAGTAGTGACAACGCAAACGCGTGAATTTGGGGAATTCGGTGTACGGTCGGTTTTTGTAAGTTACGTGAAGGTCAATGATTTTAATTTTATGTTTTTGTAAAGCTAAGCTTGTATGCTTTAATTTTGTCTAATGATTTTTACTCAATATCTTTCGATTTTAGAAAACAATCAGTAATAAACCAAATTACAAGGGGTGTGCGATTTTATTGCTCTCAAGTGTAGTAAATTCAGACCATTATTCTGAGTTAAAAATCGTTGGAATTTTTTTCAACAATCACAATTCCTTTTCTGCAATTTTTCATTTTTCTGACTGTCACATTTTTCTACAATACAGCAATGTAATTAAATGGTCGTGATTTAAATAGATCAGCTGTTTTTATGCGCGCGGAACGCAGAGTTCATTCGTCGAGTGCGATGTATTGGTAGCAATCCATTGCGTACCACGTAATAATGTTAATATATATTACATTTAAATCTTACGTTTTTTGATTAATTGAAGTTTGCGTCGTGATAAGTACTTATAGAAAGACGTCTTGCTAAAGTTTTCGGTACGCCGTCCCTTACACCCAGTATACATAGACATCTTTCTCACCCTAAAGAGGTAAGTACCTACATCTCGTATTAATCTCGTATTAAGCCTACATGTCACAAGTCATATGTTTATGTCTGACGTAGTAGGAAGCGAGCTTATTGTCATCTATCAGCACGTTAAATAACTCCGTCCGCAGCTTCTGAGGGTTTCTCAACAGAAAACCCAATTAGACCATCGAACCCGAAATCCCTCGATTGCACGCAAACGTAAGCTCTAGCTTATACTGAAAGACCAACGAGTTTTATATAATTTAATTCCATACACAAAGTATTTCTAAGAGTCTTATTTCAATTCCAAATAAATGTCTCGCTGACAAAACGTGCCTTTCAACTTCAATCTGACGACTCTGCAAACATCCTGTGCAAACAACGGAAACACAAAATGCGTCAGCATATTTTGTACCTTTAGAAATATAGGTTTGTGAACAAAGGCTGAATACACGCGATATGCGTTACCAATAAAGCAATCGGATGATTCCAGTTATTCATAATCATTGGAATATTCGTTGTTGATGTTGATTGATTATTCGATGTTCTATTAGCCATTATACGGTTGCACATTAAGATTGAAAGAAAACGTCATCACCGTCGTACTTTTCCTAAAAGAAATTCCATAAAAGAAAATATCAATCGCATATTGATTGACGAACATGAAATTTATGTCAATCGGTTACTCGATTTCTTTTTTCGTAGTAATTACACATCGCTACTACCCAATGGATGATCTGTGTATTTTCATAATTATGTAACTTGGCACCAATAACGAAACCTGCTATACGACCGCGGCGGCTTTGTCGTCGTTTACATGAAGGCAGAACACCTCACGTGACGTCACTCTTTATTTGTAGGCGTATTGGACGTGTCTGTGTGTATGTAGTAATGTAAAAATCGTTATTAGTGTGCGTAAAGTTTTTGGTGTAGGTAACCCCACCATGGCCATGTATCAAAACGAAAATGTTTAAGCCATTGCGTGTCAAGTGCGAAGAAATTGTGGACAAGGCTTGGTTATTTGATTGATCATGTTGAATTATGATAAAAACGAAAGTGTGGTTGGTAGGGAGTCCGACTAAAGAGTGGGTCGGCGTTAATATGTGCGTGTCTGCTGCTAAGGGATCGTGTAGCTTGAGTTTTATACAAGTGTAAAAATATTGCTCGCTCATACACTTTAAAAAAGTTTATTTATGATTTGACCTACCAAAAAAATTTGGTTTTAAAAGTTGTTTGGCGTTACATATTATGAAATGTAATGCTAATATCAAAACTAGTGGGTCATGATATTAGTGTTCCCCTTCAGCTTATCAAATTGATTGCATCAGGCACTCCTGATAATAAAATGACACACACAAAAAAACATTTCACATAAATTCTATTTGGTCTAGATAAAAACGACATTTCTCAATCGACTTGATTATCAAGAAACTTGTTCATAATACCTCATGGCAGTCCTAATTTCCGTCTTGGTTCGTTTCAAATGTCGTTGCAAATTTTATAGTGCCATAGCAGCGTACATTTTTCGTTAGTTCTGACAGCGACAAAATTCGATTGATATTTCCCAAGCTTTAAATTACTCTCTCGTACCGAAATGCTAAATTCTCTATATAATATTTCATATTATTTTTATTTATTCATATTTATTATATAATATTTCGTTAGTGTTTTTAAAGAATTTACACAAACTGTTTCAATTGGAATTGTTTCAATAAAATCTTTCAGTCTAGAAATTTTCAGTAATAGAACGGAATCTAGAACTGTGTTAAGAGGACAGCAAAAGTTTGTAAGTACCGACAGATCTTACATAACTTAAGTCATATATAGCTGTTTGTTTATTTATCTTGTTATAAAGAAAAGGCCCTAAGAATGTGAAAAATCTATTTGTAAAAACAAACTTTGATTTAGATAGTGTGGTACAGACAATATATTTCTGTCTTTTAGTGTTAGTAAGGTTGACGTTATACGTAATCGTTGTGTGCTGTTTAAGTACTGTGCACATTATAAAAAGCTGTCGGACAGTACTACGTTACAATTTTCATACAAAAGATGCGTGGAAAAGCGGTAGGGTCGACGGGTTGCTACTTTTAGAAGCACTCTTTGTGCTCGCTCAATATTTAACGTGAAGGATTTTGCGCTACCGCCCCATGCAGTGATGCAATATTGAATTAAAGACTGACACAATGGCTGATAGATCTGTATGATGAGTTTGTGATCTGCAATAAGGCGCAATTTTTTCAAAACATTATAATTTGTGTACTTTGTTAGTTAAAGCAGTTATGTGTTCTTTAAAGGAGAGTATGTCGTCTAATCTATACTAATATTATAAAACTGAATAGTTTGTTTGTTTGAACGCGCTAATCTTAGAAACTACTGGTTCGAATTGAAAAATTATTTTATTGAGGAAGGCTATAGGATACATAACATCACGCTACGACCCATGGGGGCGACGTAGTAAAGATAAACGCGGCTGAAACCGCGGGAATGACAGCAGTATAGGCGTGAGACTATATTGTGTGTATGTATTGGTTATAGGGTAATTAATTCAATCACAGTTTGTAACTACACAGTAATAATTACAAAGTTTTAATTCAATTAGTAATGTTAGATATTTGTTCAGCTACTTATGTTATTAACTAAACTTATTTGTGACCGCCTCTTGAAAGTTTGCGCTTAATATGTTTTCAGAGGACCGCAAGATTCCGGGTTCAATTACGGAGTTTCAAGGAGTCTTATTGAATTTATCTATTAGGATATTATCAATAGCAGCACATAGTACAGGAATGGTTAAAGGACTTATAACATAGGCAGTAAGCTTACTATACTCTACTGGACATTAATAGACTCTGATGGTTTTTTTTTATACAACTAGGGTGGCAGACAAGCGTACGGCCCACCTGATGGTAAGTGGTTACCGTAGCATATGGACGCCTGCAACACCAGAAGTATCATTTGCGCATTGCCGACCCTTTAAGAAAGGCAGAAAACAAAACCCTATCAAGGGTAACAGAACTTCACCCACAGGATTGTATGTAAAATTGTTGTAAGACCTACCATGTATAATTTTCATTCTGTACTACAATCATTATTTCGTAAATAACAACATTATTATTATTATTATTAGCGGGAAGGAGGAAAGAGGTTGATTAGGCCACCGGCACTCTCACTCACCGAAAACACAACAGTAGAAATACTGCTATTTCACGTCGATATTCTATGAGAGGGTAGTCCTTCCCCGGTCGAGCCGGCCCCATTCATGCTGAAATCAGCGGGGCTCTACTACCTTTACCTGGTTAAATATACCAAAACAAAGTCCCAATAACCTTTAACTGACCCAAAAATCTAACTAAAAGCCATTAGTATGACACGGAATGAAACAGGCGGAACACAATTTATTAATGTAAACTTTTTTAATATAACTTTTTTGCTACACTTATTATGATGTCGTGGCGTGCTCACAAATCTTGAATTGAATCAATCGTAGCTTAACTTCAAAATGAACCATAAATTTTGTAGAGTGCTGCTGATAGTTAACGTCGATAGCCGAAAAGTAAAATATAAAACGGCATTCTGGGTAAAAGAAAACTAATGTTACAAATGTGAAGGTTTGTTAAGATGTTTGAATGTATATCAATACAATCTTGCGTGCATTGTTAAACGGACTAGACACTGATAGAGCATGTTCTGCATTATAACACAGAATACCGTCATTCTAGTTACATTATTATGTATAATATATAATAAAATAATAAGTCTTTAGCTATGAAATTGCCTTTTATGTCCTATATCGATTATAAGAAAGAAAGAAGGAAAGAAAAATAATTTATTAGACCAAAAACACAACATATTAACATACAAACACGAAGAAAATACAAAAAAAATATGCAAAAATAAAATAAATAAAATGTTGTGCAGTAGGTTCAAAAGGTTCCAGCTGAGCCTTTGCTGCGGATGACCGCAGCGCTGTTTTTCAGCCGAAACCCAAGGGCTAGCACGGACAATTATTTGGCATATAGTTTATAAACATACATAATACATAGAGTAAATATAATATAATGTACAGTAGACAGGCAATTACATATATGTGTAGAACAGAAGATTATATTTAAAAAAATGGATAATAAATATATATAGATATATAATAAACATAAATATATCCAAAAACACAATATAAACAATTAAGTGCTGGATTTCTGTTCAGACAAATATAATTTCTTTATCTTAAACCTGAAACTACTTAGTTTATCTACATAACATGTAGATAGATATTAATCTTTGGTACAATCTGTATTCAAATTTATATCGCTTAGAGTCTGCCTGTGTTCGTTGTTTCAATCCTCCATAAATAAATGCTGGTTGATGTTCTTGTTAATTTAAGACAAACAATAGTGGACTAAATACAAGCATAAATGAAATTAAAAACATAGAGTACGAATTGGCCATTCAAAAAATAATTGATTTTATAGTTAGTATGAAAATCATAACGTTACCGATTTTCTTCATACAAAGAGGCAATTTCATATCTATACCCCAATTATTATAAACCATATGCTTAAGTAAATAAGTAGCAGCGATAGCTCAGTGGGGAGACCAACAGACTGCAATGCAGAGGGTCTCGGGTTCGAACCCACGTCGTGACCTCTGACTTTCGGAAGTTATATTAATGTTAAGTTATATTGTAAGTATGTATTTCCTTTTTGAACTGTATCTGTGGCAAATAAACGGTTTTTCTTTCTTTCTTTCTATATGACTTTTCGAAATTATGTGCGTATTGATTGACAATTATCGCCTGCTCTGTTCTTCGGAGAGCACGTTAAGCCGTCGGCCCCGGCTGCCATGAACATCTATGGCAGTCGTTATTGGAAAGTCAGTGCCCTCTAATATCCTGACACTGGTCTAGCCTTAGGGTATCGTTAGCGTTAGGTTGCGGAGGTCAGATGGCAGTCGCTTCGTGCAAAAACTGATATCCAGTCAAATCCGGTTAGACTAGAAAGTCGACCCCAAGTGACTTGGGAATAATAAAGGCAAAGGAGAAGAAAATTTGCTTAAGTATCTTGTGTATTTTGTCCGGGTTTCATGTCAATGGAGACATTTTGACGTTTTACCAACTCTTTATTACGATGCTTCAATACCTACACCTAAACTCCTGTTATTGTGGCACCGTCATTGTCCCAAACGAAGTCGGACGAGGTGACGTTACCCTCCAATTAACGGTACAACGTGTGCTAACAAGGATTTTGGTTAATTGGACAACCAAAGCTTTTAGACCGGTACACTTAAAGTTTGAAGCGTCAATAACGTTTCACATAACGCCTCTCTTTAGTTGTAAAATAGATTACATAAGATAGTTTCGGCCATTACTTTTTATATATACAATTGCACGAATGGCAAATTGAAATAGACGCCTCGCTACTGCCACTATGCCTAGTGTTGTGGGTTCAAATCCCACACGGGACAAAAATTGTGTGACCCTCAAATGGTTGTTCGGTGGATGTTATTTGGATCCGTCTTTTGTAAAGCTCTCCTGCGATACAGAAATTATACCACAGTACGAGTGACGACTTAAAAAAGAAAAAGAAATTGGCAGTCTTTGGGGACTGCCGATAGAAGTGAAAACTTTAATCCTTGATCATAAACACTTCTTTATAAACCAAAAATAATTCAAAAATGGAAAGCTTTCGGTGACGATGACGCGAGTTCCATTATTTTGTACACCCAAGAAGTGCTCAAAGTGCCTAAAGAAGATGTCACTTCAAAAAAAGGGGCGGGGTTCGGATGCTAGTTCCTAATACTCTCTTAGGTGTTATTGAGGAGACAAAATTTCGTTATTTTTTGCGTAGGACACACCATTTCTGAGATATTGTTAAGATTCTAAAATAATTCAAAAATGGAAAGCGTGGTAGCGTGGCGATGACGCGAGTTACATGATTTTTGTTCACCCAAGAAGTGCTCAACGCGCCTAAAGAAGTTTTCACTTCAAAATACATACATTGTCTAACGCCTATCCTAACTAATATTATAAATGCAAATGTGAGTTTATTTGTTTGTTTGTTACGCTTTCAAGCCTTAACTACTCAACCGATCATCATGAAATTTCGCATACACGTCGTCAGAACTGAAAATACAAGAGGTACCTTTCCTCCAGTAAAAAGAATTGTTATGAACCTAACCTGCATTTACGCGAGCGAAGCCGAAGGCAATCCAGTACTCCATAAAGCACAAGCTGAACTTTTATATATTGTCTCGATAGCGGTAGTAAATGCAGCTGCTTCGCCTGAAATTTCACCTTCAATTCCTGGATGGATTTTTCTTGTTGTTTGTTTGTTTGTTGTGTGTTTCTGTGGTACAGACGACCAAGAAAGTGATCTACCAGTTTTGACGAAAGTTTCTGTGAGATCTAACTGAGGAGACTAGTTTCAAAACCCTCCAAAACGATATCAGAACAAAAATAATGTTCCCATTGAATATGAAGCTCCTTCGTTGTTTTTATCGCATTGCACTGATAGTTTTTAACAAAACCCACTAAAATTATATTAAATCAGCTCACAAAAGTAGCAGTTTGTTGCAAACACCGCTAAAAGAGACCATTTATATTATGTCTTAAATGGTTTTTTGAGATTCACCATTATTTGGTGAAAAGTGTTTTAGAGGATTTTGAAACTAAACTACTCAATTACCGATAAGGTTCAGTTTTTTAACTTGACACAATATGGCATGTCGTAAATATAATACATGACAAAGAGAGCAATGGTCACGGTCATAATATTATTGCAAGGGAAAATCGACCTTGTTGTTTCATGACGTTTAAATGAACCTCAAAATTTGATTAAAATTAACTTATTATAATTCAATTAAACTATATTTTAATCAAATATTTGTTGAATTGCCGGTGAAATATTCAAATATTGCTCCCGTAATTCGATATACAAACAATTCACAGTGGTTTTACAACCACTAATTAATCCTAATATTAGGAGTATACTTACTACTTACTTTATTACTTACTATTTTAGAAAACAAATATTATTTTTGATGCCACATGATTGATTTTCAACTTATCTATACAAATAAATAAAATTGAGGTGTCTGTTTGTAATCTTAAAATAACAGCTTTTATATTAAATGCATAATATGAAAGAACGTATATATAAGGTACTTACCTATATAAAATATAATTTTTGTCTGTCTGTATGTTTCTTTGTGCCGGTTAAACTCTGAAACGGCTGGACCAATTTCGCCGAGACTTTCTCTGGCAGATAGATGATGTCATGAGAAGTACTTAGGCTACTTTTATTTTAGATTTTTTTGTTTAATTCCACGCGGACGATGTCGTGGATAACAGCTAGGTTAAATAATATTTTTAACCGACTTCCAAAAAAGGAGGAGGTTCTCAATTCGGATGTATGTATTTTTTTTAAATGTATTTTCGGGCATAACTCTGTCAAATATAGACGGTTTTGCAAAATTATTTTAGAAGACTCTCTTAAACTCAACAAACGCAGCGTGTTCAGATTAGCCAACAAGTTAGATAACTCAATACGTCTACAAATAATACTTGCTACTTAAACTTTCTTTACACAATAAAATCGCGAAAAGCTTCTTCACTTAATGGCTTTTGAATGGTACCTACATTACGTATGCACACTTGTGTCATCATTTGAACACCTAAGAGTGCTAATTGTCAATGGCTTAGAGAATTTGGCATCTAGACTAATTTTATAAAGAAGAAAGATTTGATTTTTTGTTTAACAACCCTGTATTAAACTGTCCCACTGCCGGGCACAGGCAGAGGCCTGTGATAAGAGATCAGTGTGAGAAGGGTTAGGCTATAGTCCACCACGCTGGCCCAGTGCGGATTGGCAGACTCCACATATCTTCGATAATATTACGGAGAACTCTCAGACATGCAGGTTTACTCACGATGTATTCCTTCACCGTTAAAGCGAGGGAGGATTAACTATTTAATACGCATATAACTTCGAAATGTCAGAGATGCACGTCTAGGGATCGAAGTCGAGACCTCTGCGTGGCAGTCCAACGGTCAGCTACTACGCTATCGCTGCTTAATTATGACAATATGCATTTAATAATAATAATATTCTATCACATACATACAACACCATCTAGCCCAAACTAAGCAGAGCTTGTACTATGAGTACTAGACAATGGATAAACATACATATATACTTTTTTTTTGTAAACACACATATTATACATAGGAACACCCAGACCAAGACAAACATCCAAGTTCATGCACACAAATGTTTGACTTGTGCGGTAATCGAACCCGCGACCTCAGGCGTGACAGTCAGTTACACTAACCACTATGCCATCGAGGCCAACAAACATTTACATCTTAACATGCGTAAAAATCAAAATTCTACACTTATCAAAGCTCATCACTATGTTGATCTAAGAAAAATGTCGTGTTTCCGTCTGTTATATAATAATGTAGCTATGAGATCGAAATGTTTGACGGCATACATTTGTAACTAATGACAGCATTTGACGTCACTGTTGGTATTTAGGACGTGACCACATTGTTAGAGGGAGAAAGCATATCCACCACTGAATTGATAAATTTCGAGGTAGGTACGTGTTGAAGTTTAACAGCAATGATAGATACTGTTTCTACGTGAGGCAATTGAACAGATATGTTATGAAGGTGATTGGTGATTTAGTTGCAGACAAAAGTCAAAAATCATTTATACATTTAGGTAACATAGAACATTGATGAACTATGATACCTAAATATATTAATGATTTTTGACTTTTGTACTATGAGTATTTATGAAAGTAGCTCAGTGGGGAGACCAACAGACTGCAATGCAGAGGGTCTCGAGTTCGAACCCACGTCGCGCACCTCTAATTTTCGGCAATTAGATGACTTTTCGAAATTATGTGCGTATTGATTGACAATTATAGCCTGCTCCGTGCCTCGGGGAGCACTTTAAGCCGTCTGTCCCGGCTGCCATGAACATCTATGGCAGTCGTTATTGGGAAGTCAGTACCCTCTAATATCCTGACACTGGTCTAGCCTTAGGGTATCGTTAGCCTTCGAGTTGCGAAGGTCAGATGGCAGTCGCTCCGTGTAAAACCTGGTATCCAGTCAAATCCAGTTAGACTAGAAAGCCGACCCCAAGTGACTTGGGAATAATAAAGGCTAGGGAGAAGACTACCAATCCTTACTTAATATTATAAATTCGAAAGTAACTCTGTCAGTCTATCTGTCTGTCTGATACCTTTTCACGGCTAAACCACTCTACCGATTTACATGAAATTTTGTACATAGTTTAAAACCTGGGGAAGGATATAGGCTACTTTTTATTTATGTACGTACCACGCGGGCGGAGCCGCGCGCAAAAGCTAGTCTCTATTAAATCTGTAACGTCCTCTCAGTTTGCCAATTATACGTTGTTATTGTTATTTAACTAGATAGTTAAATATTAGTATAATAACATATACTTTAAGATAATATGGCGCCATCAATATAAAGATCCTTAGTTATAATCATAGTTCGATACATCAATTAATTATTATAAAATACTACAATGGCGTTGCGACGTATAAAGTGCCACCTTATCTAACGACTCAATTAATGAAGACGTTGTATGTGGAGGAGTAATTACTGTGAGCGTACGTTACATCGTTATGGGAGAATACACGATCATTTATAAAAAAAGCACTAAAGACCTTTCACCTCCTCAAGCGTTATATGAGCTTCGAGCCGTGTGTAATTATCGATGCAAAATTCGAATCATTCGAATGAAAAAGTGATTCGAAAATTGGTAATTATTCGAACACATAAATTGTTGATTGACATGTAAAGTGCGCAAAACGTAAACGAATGGTGAGTGTAGTGTGTAGTCAGGCAGTAGGTGTTTTCGATAATTAACAAGAAGACGAATTGTGCAGGCGAACCCAAATATATTTGAAGTTAAAACAAACAGATCGCCATTTAAAACAACTTATTTAATTTTATTTTTATCGAAATAAATTGAAATACAAGGAATGTATACGGCAGGCGTGCCTAAATTAATATCATCTATATTAATTCAGGTTTGTATTATTTATAACCCGACATGAGACTTAATAATAAACATGCGATGCTAAGTACAGGAATGATATCGGTATAATTAAGTCGCATAAAAATTATCTTTGAATCACTAATTGATAAATATACTAAGTAATATTACTTAGCTAGTCAGGGGTATCTAATAAATCTGTTTGTAGTCCTAAAATGTAAAATACTTTTCAAAATTAACATAAATCGCCTCCACCTCTAAGATCAAGTTGAGTTTCGTGAAGACCAAATTAGTTTTTCGTTTGACATAAGCTGTATCACTGGGTACTAAGGAATTAATGTTTTATCGATTGTTAAATGCAGTTTGTAAATCTAAAGAGGATCTTTGCATTTAGTATGCCAATTATAATTTTGAAATTTATTAGTGAACTAGATTTTGCCCGCAGCTTAACTCGCGTTAATGTGGGTCTTGTTAATACTTTCTATCCATTGGAAGCAGTAATTTTTGTAGTGAAAACTTCTTTAGTGGCGTTGTGCACTTTTTTGTGATGGGTAAAAAATGTTAAACTCGCGTCAGGACACGTGACCTGATCGAAAATTCGTAAGACGGAGGGAGAATTGTCATGTTTGTGTACGATAGCGCAATAAATGAATATTGTATTTTACCACATAAATGATAGTACTTTTATACTGATAATTAAAGCAATTCCTGCAAAATTATTCCCTAACCATTCCAAAATATCAAAAATGCACAACGTTAATATTCAAGTTTTCACTTCTGCCGGCACTCCCGGAGTGCAACCCGTTGATTTTTTTTCTAGGTGCAAGGTACCGTATGTCCACTGTTCTACCCGTGACAACTAGTATGTGGTTTTTTTTGCATTTTATGATTATTGGTCGATTAGTTAAGGCGTGAAAGCGGAACAAACAAACAAACTCAAATTCACATTTATAATATTATGAGTTAGAAAGTTAGAATAATTATCTTGATTTATATTATGTTACGGTTGTCTACTGGGCTGTCTATTTTTTGTATTTAGCTTAGTACTAGTTAAAAACAATATTAGACAATATTTTGTACCTATTGGTAGGCAAAAAACATTATCAAAGTCTAATTAGGTAAGTAATATCGCCTCGTCTCGATCGTTAAAACTTGGTTGCTTTTGATATAATAGTAGATTCTACTCCATCCAACATTTTATTACAAGGCACTTGTCGGTGAAGTAATTAGCATTTTCCTTGATCCCTTTCTGCATTTATCAATTATCATTATGTCTCTACATTATTTTTCCTTTCAGTTGATCTGTGTTCTGTTGCCTTGACTTAAGTTTTTTCTGTCTTTGCTATTTGTTTTTTCAGTCAGTTGATCTCCCTACTGAGCTATTGCTGCTCTAGATATCTCCATACAACTTTAAGAAGCCCCCTTTGCGCGCGTTCAGGAAGTGAGTCTTATGTGTATAATAAATATCGCAAAAGTTCACAAACAGTATAAACAATTAATTAATAATACAGTGTGACAATGGCTGATTGGCCGAATAAGATGATTGGACTTTGGCCAACCCGTGGTCTAACTTCCACAAACATTGGCCCAAAAAATCTCTTCAACCATTAACAAGGCAATGAACAAAAAATGCGTTAATCGTCAACGTCAATAGTTTCTTTTCTATCAGCCATCGCTTTGACAAATGAGATACCCATTCATTGACCTGCCAAAGGAACTAAATGGTATACAATTAAAAAAAATTTGATTGATTGATTATGGTGCTACTGTTAGGTGAGATTATAGACCAAGATGAACTAAATAATAATAATAATGATAATACCGACTGTCCATTCGATTGATGCTATTAGAGTATTCAGGACAGACGCCGTTTTATCATCCATAGTTACCAATATACCAGTCCATCAAACACCCATACCCATAGCCCATATATTAGAATCCATACTTAGCAATAGTCCTACGCCTGCTGCGGCTAGTGCCGCTGTAGGTGTTCCATCCCACCTTTGATTAAAACTCTCGAAGGGCCTCTTCACGTTGGACCCATGTCTCCGTGTAAGCCTCCCAAAGGGCCGGGTATTTTCCTAAAGTATTAGGAATATAACCGTGAAAGAGAAACAAATGATAATAATATACTAGCATTTAAACTACCACCTTCGCCTTGTGATATAAATGTGATAATATCACCAGGTTAAATAAAAGTGCACAAACCGCAGGGCAGCTTGTGGCGAGCTGAATGTGAGTGGCGACACTGCGGTCCTGAATGCCTCAGAGAGTCGGTTAGGGCTTCGTCCACGGCTTGCCGTTATTGGTTGGCTGCTCTAGAACTTTAAGAGCGCCCGTAGGACTCTCAACTCTGGCTTGCCTTGGTCGGCCGGTCAGATAGGGGCCGCTAGAGCTACATGCTTGGGGGTAGAAGTGTCATTTTCAAGGGCATAGCTACGCGGAAACCCGCTGCGGGTCTCCGTTGTCACGAGACCCGTGATAGTGAAACCGGCGCCGCACCGCTCGACGCCCCTAGCCTTCGCACCGGCGTTGCCTTCTGCTTCTGGCTTGTATGCCTATCGTGGCTATTCAGGGGGCCCATCTAGTGAGTTGGGGAGTAACTGTTTGTCCATTCGATTGAAACTATTATAGTATTCAGGGCAGACGCCGTTTTATCATCCATAATTACGAATATACCAGTCCATCAAACACCCATACCCAAAGATCATATATTAGAATCCATACGTAGCAATAGTCCTAAGCCTGCTGCGGCTAGTGCCGCTGTAGGTGTCCCATCCCACCTTTGATTAAAACTCTCGAAGGGCCTCTTCACGTTGGACCCATGTTTCCGTGTAAGCCTCCCAAAGGGCCGGGTATTTTCCTAACGTATTAGGGAAATACCCGTAAAAGAGAAACAAATAATAATATAAAAATAACTAAATAAATAATAATAATAGAGGCTCGCATTAGACGGCTGGATTAAGTCTCTGATGCAGAAGGCCGTATTGCTTGACACGGCAAGCATCTTGAGGAGGTTCTGCCCGCTAGAGCCTTAACCACCGGTAGCTTGGACCCAGTTCCCGATGCCGGTGGGTCTTCATAGTATTTATATTTTTAAATGTGTTTTTTTTTACAATTATATATTTAAAAATATGATTATTATTGAAAAATTTGTCAATAAAGAGAATAATAATAATACAAAGACTAAATCCATACTAATATCTATATACTAGCTGACCCGCGTAACTTCGTCTGCGTCACATAAGAGAATTTTCATTGATACACCGCTCGTAGCGTAATGTTATATAGCTTATAGCCTTCCTCGATAAATGGGCTATCCAACAATATAATAATTTTCAATTCTAATCACTAGTTCCTGAGATTGGCGCGTTCAACTGAACAAACAAACAAAAAAACTTTTTTGCTTTATTTTTTTAGTTTTAGTATAGATAATAAAAATGTAACTGGTCAATGTCTGTACATAGGAGATATTTAAAAAGTCATGCAACAACACATCGGCACGCAATTAAATGCGGTTTTTCCAGCTGTATTACTTGAGTCCAAAAGAAAAATATAGATTGGTACCGATTTTCAAATTTCATGCGTACGAAGTCGCGGGCAAAAGTTAAACTAAACCAGATTGTTTCTGTGAATTTGTATGCTTGGACTGCTGTACAATTTACCCGCAATGCTATTTATGCAGAGCACACTACTTAACAAATTTTCAGATTGTTTAATATGTTCATAGCCTTAAATTTTAACATTCGACTTCAAACTACCAAACATTGAAAACCGCTTCGAAATTCGTTCAATATTATTTAGTGTGAAGTTTGAATCAACAAACAAACAGATATAAAAAATGGATTTGGTTTTAGAAATCCCTTTGTACTTACGTACAGACTATAACACTAAATAATGGTACAGTTTAATGCGAAAATAATTGTTGAATTCTAACAATTTAAATGTTAAACATGATTTAAAGTATCCTAACTTAATATTATAAAAGCGAAAATGAGTTTGTTTGTTTGTTTGTTTGTTACTTTTTCACGCCTAAACCACTGAAGCGATCATCCTGAAATTTTGCATATACGTTGACAGGTGTACAGAAACGGACTTAAGCTACCTTTCATCCCAAAAAAAATTACTGTTCCCGAGGAAAACAATAATAACTTTCTTATTATAATAGATGACGCCACGTGTCTTTCGAATCATGATTGAATTATATTATTAGATACAAGCAGCGTACAACCCGAGTTGATTGTCAAATTCTAAATTAACGCGAGCGAAGCCGCGGGCAAAAGCTAGTAAGCTATAATTATTACTGCTGGCGTTCGCCCTTACTATTAAAGTAAAATATAGAGGCACCTTTTAAATCTAACAATGTTAAAGTTCCTTCTGTGAGAGCCTTGTTTTTGCGCCATTGATTCTCTTGTTCTTGGCGTAACTAGACGCTTAAGAAACCACTTACTGTTAACCAGAACTTGTCATTTTTTTATACAATTAATAATAATAATTATAATAATAATTTTTATTAGCCAAGAGAGTACAATAGTGACCCCGATGCTAGGAAAATCCTGTTATAGGGGCCACCCATTCGTCCGGAAAAGGGTTTCTAGGTATTACAATTTTCGTGCGACTATACTGACTGGCTTGACACATTAAATGTGTGTGTGTGTGTATGGGTGTGTGTGTGTGTGTGTGGTGTGTGTGTGTGTGTGTGTGTGTGTGTGTGTGTGTGTGTATGTGTGCGTGTGTGTTTGAAGGCGTTGTGTATGAAATCGTTTATAGATAGTATATTCATTAAATTACAGGTTATAGTACTATAGTATATGTAAATATATATGGATATTTATAGATATTTATGTATAAGGGGCTTTATCAGTGTTTCTGTTTCGTCATAATTTAAGTTGAGGAGAAACGCTTTAGTTTTTACTTTACAATTATGTGTATTTAGGGAGTGTATGTTATCTTTTTGGTTAATTTTATTGTAAATGAGCGCGCTTAAGTATGGGAAGTGTCGTGTGGCAAATGTGGTATTTGTGCATATTTTGGGACAAGCTGGTTTAGGTCTTCTCCGTGTTATTAGACTCCTATTTGCACTATATGGAAGACATGAATGTTTTTTAAAACAGTGCGGTAAATGTATAATTGTTGGACTGTGAGAGCTTTTAATTCCGTGTATAGTTGTTTTGTTGGGAATCTAAAAGGTTTCTTGAGTATAACTTTGATAACTGCTCTTTGTGCCCGTTCTACCTGAATTATGTCGGTTTTGGCTGCGCCACCCCAAGCCGCAATACAGTAGCTTAGTACTGATTCAACTAGTGCCGAATAAACTATCTTAAGGATATCGTTGTTGGGGTTTGGGTGGCAAACAAGCATACGGCCCACCTGATGGTAAATGGTCACCGTAGCCTATGGACGCCTGCAATACCAGAGGTATCACTTGCGCGTTGCCGACACTTTAGGAAAAAAAGAAAGTGGGAAGGAGAAGGAGCGGGAAGGGGGAAAGAGGGTGATTGGGCCTCCTGCACTGTCACTCACCAAACGAAACACAACAGTAGGAACAGTGCTATTTCACGTCGATATTCTGTGAGAGGGTAGTACTTCCATGGTCGACCTGGCCCAGTGATGCTGAAATCAGCAAGGCTCTACTACATGTTTAGAAGTCTAACACCCACATTATTAAATCATGCCTTCAGTATTGTTTTCGTCATTAAACTAAGAAAGCAGCAGTTTTATTTTGAATATATTGAAGCCTAATCAGGCTTTAATATGTTCAGACCATAACTGCTGCCTTTTATGCTGCCTTCTTCTATGGCATATTATATGCATTGGAGACATCCTCGATATATTCATACAAAATATTCATGGGCTCTCGCCTGTGTATATCTTCAAAAGGTTAGACAAATGTGTATTAAATATTTACATTTCGCCAGTTATGTTATGAATCCGTCGTAATAGTGAGCGGGCATGCTGTGAGCTATTGGACTCATCGCTGGACTCCGTTCGGCCACAGAGAATTTTCTAACAGTATATTATTCCATAGCAACCAGATCGACCCTGAAAGCTTACACAAGGACCTTATGAAAGCCATATTTTTCGTCAGCTTTTTATATATCCCGTTGCTGAGCAAAAGCCTTACCCTTGGACATCCAAATTACTCTGTTGGTGAATTTCCCCTGCCAGTCCCGTTCAAAGGCGTCCAGGACGTCCCGCCATCTCTATTTAGATCTACCCCGTCGCTGTCAACTGTCTTGTGGCACCCAATTAGAAACGATTGGTGCCCACTTTTCTGGGTGCATGCGGCAGACGTATCCCGCTCAGTCCCACTTCAAAACCAGGGCCATAAAAGCTTAAAAAATTAAAGCACTTTATTTTGACAAGGCAGTACGGCCTGTTGTACGTTATTATAATGTCTGTAAACTTGTAAATTTGCATATTGTTTTCTGAAAAGTCTACAGGCTAGACAGGATTTGGTTGTTGTTGAAGGAGATTTACGCCCACTCTATTATTCTAATTTAGTTCGAATCTCCTTATCAGCCCCATTTATATGGCGGCCCACTACTGGATACAGGCTATCTTTAGTTTCAGATGTGTAAGGTCATTTATCTGGCTGGTCCAGTGCAAGATAGCAGACTTGAGATAATAATGTTCGAGAATATAATTAAGAAGTCTTAGACATACAAATTTCCTGACGATATTTTTTACTTCATCGTTAAAGCGAGCTATAATATGTAAAGAAACTATGAACATCAAAAATTAGAGATTTGTGCCTTGGAATCAAACTCGACGGCCCACGTAACCTTATAGCCCGCGACAGCCTACTAGACTATCAGATACATCGTTCTACATATATAAAATATTAAGATATATGCCATTATATATATTTTTTTTTTATTTGGGGAAAGGAATTAACGCATACCCCTCCGCGGGGGCTGGCGGAGGGGTTATGTCGGACTCGCCGGGATAAAAGAGAAAGATGGAATAAGAATAATGTACCACCCGGTATACCGGCTAAACCTACAACGGTGTTCCACGCCAAAACCACTGTCGGCGGGGCCCCGCGAATCACTTGCATATTATGCGGTTGCGACCCCGCCTCGCTTTCGGCCCGCCGCCGCCGTATGAAACGGCAGGCCACTGCACAATAAGACAAGGCTTTGGTCACCACTCCACACCACACCAATCAAATTTTATACCTCTAGCTATTCGATATAATGTTAAATATAATGTGCTTCTTGGATATAACTTGTTAGTACATAGTTTCGCAAATTAGAAGGGACTGGCAGTATACAAGTACAGTGTAAGCGCAACCCTTAAGAAATATCAGATACCGGGGATCGCGACACCGGATATTTCTTAATGGTGGTTCTGTTGTTCTAGGCACAATATGTAGACTGTGACTATGATACAATAACTGGCCGATTCCAAAAGGTTTTAATAATACCCTTAGGTCTTCCACTGGACTTTCGTTGGATGGTGTTATAGATTAGATGAAAATGAAAATGAAAATAAATGAAAAATATTTATTTGTCTCAAAACAGTTACATTAAATTATAATAATAATATAATATTCTACCACATACATACAACACCATCCAGTCCAAACTAAGCAGAGCTTTTATTATGGGTACTAGACAATGGATAAACATACATATAATAGACTTTTCTTTTTGTAAATACATACATATTATACATAGAAATTATAAATGAGACATCCCCAGTAAGTAATTGATAATACTTGTGTTGGGGCTATCTCACTCGTTCCCTTAATTATTAACAATATTGAGACTAATTTTTACAAAAAAATAAGTTAAAATTAATATTAGGTTAAAATTAAATATAGGAAGAAAGAAATATATACCACTCAAAACAAAATAAGGGCCACTAAGATTTTTTGCTGTATCATGAAAACAATAAAGACATTAAATTGTTTAACTTATGTAACTACAAAATAATTTTATTGGTTATAATATAGGCTAACAATTGTTTAAAATAATGATCATGAAGTTTTTTTAACTTCATAATGAAATTGGCCATTTTGAATGAAAAATTTTAGTAACGAGTATGTCCTCCTCTCTTAGCAATACACTCCTGAAGCCTCGTATGCATACTCTGGATCAAATTCCTCACGTTTTCATCTGGAATCTCCTCCCAGGCACGTTGTAAAGCGTCAATCAGCTGCTGTTGGTTGTAGACCCCTTGCTCATTCTGTCTAACCCTTCGTTTCAATTGGTCCCACGATTGCTCGATTGGATTTAAATCCGGACTGTTAGCTGGCCATGGTAATACCTCAATATTAGACCCTTCTAGGACAGTTTGGGTCGATCGAGCTGTGTGTGCACGGGCATTGTCTTGCATCAGGATGAATCCAGGCCCCACTCGCTGTGCAAATGGGATCACTTGAGGCCTGAAGACGTCTTCGATGTAACGCTCTGCAGTTACAGTACCCGCATTTAAAATGGTGAGCTCGGTTTTACAGTGTAAACTAATCCCACCCCAAACCATTACGTTGGGACCACCGAAACGGTCAACTTCGTGGATGCAGGACTCCGAAAACCGCTCGCCGCGTTGTCTTCATACCCTAACACGCCGATCATCATTAAAAAATTTTACTATGTACTCGTCTGTAAAAAGCACCTTGCCCCACTGATTAATCCCCCAGTTCAAATACTGACGGGAGAATCTTAAACGGTTTGCACGTTGAACCCTGGCCAGAGGAATTCGAACAATTCATCGTCTTGACATTTGCTGGTCTTCGTGCAATCGATTACGTATAGTTTGATCACTGACACGGGTACCTGTTGTCAGTGATCAAACTATACGTAAGTTACAACACCACCTACGTGTTGTAACTTACGGGCCGTTACTGTACGATCACGACGAGCACTTAGTTAGACGTACCGATCCTCGTGCGCCGTTGTTACACGAACTCTACCTGAACCGGTTCTCCTGGCAACACTGCCGGTCTCTTGGAAGCGATTCCATATATTTTGGACAGCTCTTCGAGAAAAACCCAACTGCAAACCCACGTAACGCTGAGAACGTCCTTCTTGAATCATAGTTATGGCTCTGGTTGCTGTAATTGTATCCATGTGCCTTCGTACTAGTGGCATGATTAACACGAGATGATAAATGAATCAATTAAAATTGAAAAAGTAAAACTTTTTCCCTAAAATAACCGAAACAAGTTAAGAAGACAATCGAAGAAAAACATAAGAATAACATCCAATTTTTTTTTCTTAAAATGATGGCCAATACTTTTCAAATAAGGAACACGAACACCAGCATAAAAGAGATCAAACACCAAAGAGTTCGTAATATCAATATAATGCTACTTATCAGTTACTTTCAGTTTACCAAAGTGCACTTAAATGTAAATAAAGTAATGGCCGTTATTTTGTTTTGAGTAGTATACAATGACTTATAAACTAATTAGCAGCTCTTTGTGTAACTGTAGTTATATGCCTATGTGAAACTGTATGTGTGTTTTGTGTGTGAGGGTGTGTGTGTGTGTGTGCGCGAGCGTGTGTGTATACATATGCTTGTATGTCTTCGTTGAAGTGCCTATGTGTTCGAAGCGTAAGTGATAGATTAAACTCACATTACAAAGTTGTTAAATTATGGATAGGAAAGAAATAAAAAGAGATTGCTTAACCAAGTCTAACTAAAACTTGTTCAGTTGCCTCGTATATTAAGGCTTTTAGCCACTCGGTTATTACCTTTTTGTTTACGTATGAGACCTCATGGTGGAACTTTAATTAATAATAATAATAATATTCTACCACATACACACAACACCATCTAGCCCAAACTAAGCAGAGCTTGTACTATGGGTACTAGACAATGGATAAACATAAGTATGTTTAAGTATACATAAGTATGTAAGTACATACTTTTTTTTTGTAAATACATACATATTATATATAGAAACACCCAGACCAAGACAAACATCAATGTTCATGCACACAAATGTTTGACTTGTGCGGGAATCGAACCCGCGACCTCAGGCGTGGCAGTCGGTTACACTAACCACTACGCCATCGAGGCCGACAATTTTACGTTTATTTTATTATAAATGTAAGCTGATTGGTGCTTTAACATGCAGAGCTCTCGGATTTAATCCCAAGCATGTATCTCTATTTTTTACAAGGTATAGGTGCATTAAATGTTTAATTATAGCTTGCTTTAACGCCGAAGGTAAATATCGTGAGAAAAATTGCATGTCAAAAAATTTCTACCTAATGTTCTCGGAAATATGAGAAGTCAGCCAACCGCACTTGACCAGCGTTGTGGACTCTATAATAGTCCACCACGCTGGTCCAGTGTGGTTACGGAACAAACCCTTCTCACGCTGAGAAGAAGCTCATGACCAGCATTGGGACAGTTTTATATAACATGAAATGAAATGAAAATGAAATGAAACAAAAATGCAATAAAATGAAAATGAAATGAAATGAAAAGATTTTTATTTTTGTACCAATATGACATGCATTATCAATTGTTATAAAATGTGGGTAAGTATAACAAAAAGTAATCAAGTAAATAAAAATATATAAGTATGAAGAAACGTTAAAAGCAATTAAAATGTTTATGTGCTGATATTATTATTATATTACCTAAATTTTCAAAGGGGTTGTCAGAGGTGCATTACATCCATGTTTAACCAGCCATATTTTAAGATACGCAAGAAATGTGAAGTGTGCCACGCCGAACTGGGCCAGCGTGGTGGATTATGGCCTAAGCCCTTCTCATAGAGAGAAGAAAAAGGCAAGGAAGGTCCATGCTCCGCGGTGCGACAGTTTATGTACAGGTCAAACTGCATTTGTTTTTTTGTTTTTTATTTAATAAAGACAACTTCCACACTAGGGTAAAATACTGTGTCTCAGGGGACTTTACAAACATTCAAACAACGGACACAAAAGATCCAGACTCGGAACAACCATTTGTGAATCACACAAAGTTTTGTAGGGGTTCGAACCCACAACACTCGACGCAGTGGCAGTGGCGAAGTGAACACTTAAACCACTACGCCATCCGTGCAGTCAAAATCATTTAATTAATCCTTACTAATATTATAAAAGCGAAAATGAGTTTGTTTGTTTATTACCTTTTCACGCCTAAACCACTGAATCGATCATCCTGAAATTTTGCATGTACGTTGTCAGGTTCACGTTTTCAAGTGTACAAAAACGGACATAGGCTACCTTTCATCCCGAAAAAAATTACTGTTCCCGAGGAAAGCAAGAATAACGTTCTTATGATAATAGATGGCGCCACGTGTCTTTCGAATCATGATTGAATTATATTATTACAAGCAGAGTACGACCCGAATTGATTGTCAAATTCTAAATTAACGCGAGCGAAGCCGCGGGCAAAAGCTAGTCAATGATAAATGATTTAGTTGCTAAGCACAGCTATGCTATATTCATAAATACAATTTCGTCGCTATACGGTACGTTGAGTTCGTCGTCGAGACAGCCTTACGATTGAGAGCGCAGCGCTGATTTAAACGATATTCACTAACTTATTTAAACTCGGCGACGAACTCAAAGCGTTCCTCACCGTTTGTGAGTCGAATTCAGGCTTGAACAATTTTTGTCTTTCAAGTTATCTTGACTGACGGTTTTAAGGGATTCAAATATTTAACACTAGTTTTGTTAGCTAGTTTGTCCGTTGCTTCACTCGGTATCAGTACTATTTTCTGGGTGAAAGGTACAGTATGTGTTTTATTTTTCTTTTTTATGCTTAGTTGTACGGCAAGCAAGTATACAAAAAATTAATTTTTGATTTTTGAAAATGAAATAACTATATTTTCTTCAGTATTTTTATTATTGTTTATGTAAATGCATAACATTATTATTATTTATATATGATACAAAGTAAATGAAGTAATTACCATCTACTGAGAATTGAAAACAAAAAAACTAACATAAACGAATTCTGCAAATATCCATGATATTATTACATTTCGGAATAATTATTGTCGTCAGTATTTTAATACGTTTCCTTTTGTGCCAGCTGCTTATTAACCCGTTCATAACAAAAGAATTTGCATGATAATCTAATGGATTGCCCCTTTCTGTAAATTCCGTTTAAAGAGCATTTCCGTCCAAATGTTTCAAGTAAAGTTTCTATTTTAATTTCAGGTATAATCTTTAATATTAGATTTAAATTACAATTTTATATCTTGTTATAGTAGATACAATAGTGATTCTTCGTTGTCATACCACAATCAAAGTAATTAAGTCAGAAATAACCTTTTGTGATTATTGTATTTAGTACTTTCATTTACCTATTTGAGTTAGAGATAAGTTAATATGAAACAAATTTTAGTAAGGAAAATGCGAGCTAGTCCTGTCATATTAATTATTGTAAATGTTAACAATATTAAACAAACATCAAACAACTAAAACTAAAATATAAAAAACAACTTCAAGAACAGTAGGTACTCCAGATACACTGACAAAATTATTATTGTCTTCAATTTATCCGCAATTTATATTTGGCTTGACGTTCTTTAAATTATTTATCTCCCAAAAGGTATTCAATAAAATCTTTTTATTGGTTTAAAACAGGAACTTAACGTTAATTATATTTACCAGGATATTACTTAGTCAGAGACTATATAGAAAATAAAAGAAACAAGATATATACAATTGGTGATTGAAAAGTTGAGTGAGTTAAGTTTCTAGTCACCTTCTTTAAAAAGTTTATGACTCTTTTTATTTTTTACAATAGACCTTAATTGACAAGTCCAAGAATTAATAATACATGTTTATTTAATTTTCAATTCAATTCAAAACCTTTATTTCATACTTTTCGGTCCATAGAGTGTTAGTAGTAAGTACATCAAGATAACTTAAAAATATGAAAATAAAGACTTTTGACTTTGACTTTCGTATATAGCTAACACTGGCATTCATAATCTTCTGTTTAATTAACTGACCATATACTTCCCTCGTTTTACAAACTTTCATAATAACGATTTATTTCTGTATATCTTATGCCTTACAACAGCACTTAGTGCTAAGTCATCAAACCAAAGACGTCAGTAAGCGTACCATCGCCAGTATTGAAACTATTTGCGCTAACGTTAAGGTACTAGTATAGTATTGTATTATCTGTGGTTAAGGCTCGCGAAACAATGTTTGGCAAGTGTCACTTTCTCTTCGCCTTTATTAGTCTTTAAGGCTTGTAGTACACTGATATCGACAAATTATAGTATCAGAATTAGTTAAGCTTTAACAAAACGAATCTAAGCAAATTTTAATATTATTCATCAACTATATTAAAATTAAAAAGTCGCTTTTACTATTAGTAAATAAAATCCAGTAAATTTTGAATCTGTTTAAGACCATAAACTCCAACTAGAAAGTTTATATTTAAACAAAGTGGGTGAGTCACTGGACCCGGACCACAAACGATTATTACATGAGAAGTATAAATATTGTCAAAAGTGGAAAGAAAAAAGAAATTATTTACATAATATTGTCTTCTGTTTACGCGAATGTTATTCATTGAAATTAAACTACTATATACGGATTTTATCGCGTTGTTTATTTGACACTATTACAAAATTTTGAAAAACTGTTACACTACTATAATCACTATTAAACTTTACAAATTTTTAAGCTAATTAAATTATTGAAACTATTAAAAGTTGTCTCAATGTTCCAGTGTACACTGGAACATTGAGACAACTGCCATCTTAGTCTCCCCGTGACCATGGCTGCTGAAAAGCAACCGAAACGTCGGGGAAAGTGTAAACATAAATATAAATAGTATAATAGTATAGTAATAATATAAATAGTTTTAATAGTTTCAATAATTTAATTAGCTTAAAAATTTGTAAAGTTTAATAGTGATTATAGTAGTATAACAGTTTTTCAAAATTTTGTAATAGTGTCAAATAAACAACGCGATAAAATCCGTATATAGTAGTTTAATTTCAAAAAAAAGAAATGAGTCAGATTACTGTACCGCACTACACAATAAACCTACTCACGAGCCCACACTTAAACATATTTTTGTCTAATTGTTTTGACTGTAGAATTTAAACTATAATCGCAAAAATATCAAACACCAACAGAACGAACACAAATCTGATAGATAATATATGAAACCATCGATAGCAAACTGTGTTCCTTAAATGTTTATCTTCATTCTTGTAAATTTTTCAAATCAACATAATATAAGGATCAAAAATACAATTTTTGATCCTTTACAAGTCGTTTAAGCAGACAGGCACCTTTATTGTACAAAATTTACTTATCTTCTTCCTTGTGTTAATTAATATTTCCCACTTAAAACTAACCAAACAAGCCTTATATTATTCCTATTTTCATTGTATTTTACTGATGACACCGTTTGTTTTTATACCTCTGCAATGGTGAAATAAAACAGCCATATCCACAGCTCTGGTAAGCAACCGTCAGCTTTAGCAATAAAATAATAATAAGATAATTTTACTTTAATATGCAAGTTAAAAATCATATAGAGCTGTATGGTAACGCGTTGTTATCTACCTATTTTCTTATAGTTAAGAAATCATATAACCTCATATTTTAAATTTTACTTTATCGGTGTGCTACCAGCCTAAGATTTTGATTATAAACAATTCAATGCTATTCTTTTTCTAAACATAACTTTATCTTGCATTCAATTAGAATTGATTTTTGTAAGTTTCAGATTAATTAAATAGCTTCATAGCTTTTTTAATTGAATGAATGTTGTTCGATATAGGTTTTCTGCAAAAAATATTGTGTCTATACAATACCTAATACAATTAAATAGATAACATAATATGTATTTTAGAATATCAAAGAATGTTTTATTTTAAAATATTACTCAAACTTCGACCTTAGGGCGGAACAATTATTGAAGTTGCGATAATACAAAATAATAGTATTTCAGTCGTGAGGAATCCTGATTATAAAATTATTATTTTATCATGATACTACTTTGTCGGCCTTGATGGCGTAGTGGTTAGTGTAACCGACTGCCACGCCTGAGGTCGCGGGTTCGATTACCGCACAAGTCAAACATTTGTGTGCATGAACATGGATGTTTGTCTTGGTCTGGGTGTATCTATGTATAATATGTATCTATTTACAAAAAAGAAATTATATATGTATGTTTATCCATTGTCTAGTACCCATAGTACAAGCTCTGCTTAGTTTGGGCTAGATGATGTTGTGTGTATGTGATAGAATATTATATTATATTATACTTTTCCGTACGGACATGTAATATGCGTGTACCTACCCCGCTTAGAAGCAGGCGGGCCGCCAGATTATGCATATCTGTCATCCGAGCAGTACCTTTTTATCAAGTATTTTTATAAAGTCTTTTCAATAAACTGCAACTTACATTTAGAAAATTGCCTTAATATTTAATCAATTTATTTATCTACTAGCTGTCTTCGTCTGCTTCACATAAGAGAATTTGCCTCATTTTTGTAACATTTTTCATTGCTGCTTCGCTCTTATTGGTCGTAGCGGGATGTTATATAGCCTATAGCCTTCCTCGATCAATGGGTTATCCAACACTAAAAGAATTTTTCAATTCGGATCAGTAGTTCCTGAGATTAGCGCGTTTAAACAAACAAACAAACTCTTCAGCTTTATAATATTAGTATAGATGTATAAATCGGCAAAGACATGATCACCTCTATTTGTCAATATATCATATTGAATTTTCTTTGTTTTGATTAGTAGATTGTAACGAGATAAAAATAAAAAGTAATACAATACTTATTTATGTTTTCTCCAAATTTTCAATAATGACTTTGGTCGGACCTTGCGAACACTAGCAAGCATTATTAAAACGTAAAGAAAAAAATGGTTATTCCTTTTAATTAGGAGTGTGAAATATAGCATAGTTAAAGAAAGAAGAATTGCAAGTAGCTCAAAATTATAACATAAAATAAGTTTGACGATATAATTTCGACTAGTGAGCGACAAATACAAAATTTCTATACTATCGTCGGTGGAAGCCAGTGGCATAATGTATGTATTAAGCTTACTTAGAGCCAGAGGCAGTTAGTCAAAGTACCAGTCGTTCGAGAGTTAGGCACCTTCTGAAACTTTCACTACACGTGACTATATTCGTTTTACCTACTGATCTTAAGGTGGGTCTACGCTAGAGGAGCCGAGGACAAGCTGAGCACAAGCCGAGCCGCATACTCGCAATGTCAAGTGTGGACGTACAACAATCACTGTCCTCGAACGTAGTGAGCGCGATGCAAATCCCTTTGTACATACATACATACATACATAGATTCACGCCTGTTTCCCAGAGGGGCAGGCAGAGACTACAGATCCAAATCCCTTTGTGTTCGTCAAAAAACCAACAGTAAGATAAGATAAGTTTATTACTTCATAAGAAAAAAACTTAATCTAAGTACAAAGCTAGGGCTTAAGGAATAGATGACAAACTGGAGGCTCTGACTTCTAAACTATGTATAGACCTGTATCTTAGAAGCCAGTGCTACCTTCTGATAGTAACATTAATATAAGCCTCGCAATTGGTTACAATCATTGATATTCTCATAAATAGTGAGAAAATACTAAGTACAAAATAGGGTTAAGGAAGATGAAGAAATCTATCTTTGTAGGCGGAGCACAATCGAGCACGAAACAAACGCTTGAAGCGCGCTCGTTCGGGGCTTGTAAGTCGGTCCACACTACACGAATTTGTGCTCGGCTCGTGCTGCGCTCGTGCTCGTTTCGTCTAGCGTAGATCCACCTTTACGATGAACTGTTGTGTAACAGTTTTATTGATAGTTTTTTGTTTGATTGGAATCAAACGCGCGTTTCGTTTTTACTTTTGAACCGGTGTCGCTAACCAGTTGTGATTTCTTTATGTAATATGCAATTGAATTATGTTTTAGAAGCATAGATTTTGCGTTGTTGGTCACGTAGCGTAGGTTTGTAGATCGTAAGAGCTCAGATTCAATTTTAGATTAGAAATCAATTGGGTTTTGCTGTTGAAGGATTTTCAGTAGCAACAACGAAACTGCTCCCCCTCTATATCATGGGTAAGGTCCAGAATAAATCAACATAGCCGGTGCAATATATGTGTAGCCTCTGCCTATATGTTGAGAAAATATTATGTGTATCAATAATAAAAATAAAAATTATCATTAAAAAATACGAGCCCATTCTTAGTTTTACTTTTGTTAATCAGTAGGCTAATTCACGTAATTTCTTGACGCGCCGATCAAGTTGCGGTGCAGTTGCAATTAAGTTTACGTCTTAGTGCAAAATGGTATTCTTGTAATTGTTTAGCTGCGCGTGAGCTGCACGTAAGCTATGCGTAAACTGCGCGTGTGCTGCGCGTCAACTGTACGTCAGTCGTATGTAATACTTTTGACAAATTAATAGGTGAATACCAATCAAGTTGCGATCTGAATCACGCACATAAAACGCGCAGCAGTAGAATACTCTAAAGCGCTCGCGTGACGCGAACTTGACGCGAGCGTATCTGACAGTGGTTGTCAAAATTACGAGAATACGAAAAGGGCTGTTTTGATCGAAACTTAACTGCAACTGCACTGCAACTGAACTTATTTAATTACGTGAATTAGCCTACTGGTAAATGCTGCTTAAAAATATGACCCAAGAGCGCATCAGATACATTAGTTGCATTAATTAAATTTTCTTATAATTGATGGTTTTATAACATTATTAAGGCAGACGCTGGATGCGGCAAGCTGAAGACTATGGCGCTCTTTGGGGGTGGGCTATGTCCAGCAGTGGACTATTATAGCCTGATGATGATGATGATAATGATGATTGTAAAGTAGCTGAAATCAAAATTCCATCAGATAGCCAACATCATGTTTATCTGAAACCATCACAAAATACATAACAAATATTTTCTATGACGCGACGGACTTTACAGTCAATCAAACAGCGGATACAAACAACGCCCAAACAGCACAAATTTTCATTACCTATGCAATCCGTGCCGTCGATTTGAATAATTATAATATAACAAAGTTGCTTATAACTTCCTTCTGATATTTTGCGTTTATAACAACCATAAACAGCTGTAACCACTACATAATTTCCTACATTTTAATTTCATTGCCATACCAATATGTATCTTAGTGTATCGTAATAAAAATTATACTGCAATATCAAAGCTCCCAGACCTAAGTCATATTAGCAAAGTTGAGATTTCTACAGTAAACGTGTGATATATCTGTAAACAATGTATGCATATTCATTAATTTGAAAGCAGTCCGTTTTCTTTTTCATAGGCTCTCGGGATTAACTTGATGGATTTTCAAATAAAATATATACCTAAATTCAATTTACTGTACAATTTAGTCTAAAGGAACTATTATAAGATTATTTTGTAACCGGTCATCAGCACCAAAATATTAAAATAAAAAATGCTTTGCTTAGAAATTGGCAAGTAATCATACCTACTCTATTAATCTATAAACATGAAGTCTATAATTATCATTTATCTTACACGTTTATAATAGAAATCTTGGTCCGCCGCACACATTACATAATAATTCACAGTTTATTTTTATAAAGTCTTAACATTTTTGTCACGTCGACATTAAACTGTTGAAGTAAAAAACAACGGGTTAACGTTGTGCATTTTTGATATTTTGGAATGGTTAGGGAATAATTTTGCACGAATTGCTTTAATTATCAGTATAAAAGTACTATCATTTATGTGGTAAAATACAATATTCATTTATTGCGCTATCGTATACAAACATGACAATTTTCGATCAGGTCACGTGTCCTGACGCGAGTTTGACAATTCTCCCTTCGTCTTACGAATTTTCGATCAGGTCACGTGTCCTGACGCGAGTTTAAAATTGTTTACTCATCACAAAAAAGTGCACAACCCCGCTAAGAAGTTTTCACTTCAAAAACTTCTTTAGGCGCGTTGAGCACTTCTTGGGTGAACAAAAATCATAGAACTCGCGTCATCGTCACGCTTCATCATCATCACGCTTCCACATTTTCCATTTTTGAATTATTTTAGAATATTAACAATATCTCAGATATGGTGAGTCCTACGCAAAAATAACGAAATTGACCCCCTTAAAAATCCCTAAGAGAGAATTAGGAATCCGACCCGCGACCCATGTTTTTCTTTGTTTATAGAGAAGTGTTTATGATTAAGGATTACAGTTTTCACTTCTATCGGCAGTCCCCAAAGACTGCCCCAATTAGACCATGAAATGTATATCAGTTCGTTACACAGGGGAAATAGAAAAATCTTTGAACCATGATATGGATTTAAGATCACAGCACCGCATCGCTTTTTTTGTCGGATTGGCAACACGAAAGGAACACTAAGGTTTCGATCGAAATTATTATAAACTCCAATTATTATGAGTTTAACTTTTACACGATGCAAAGCCTACCTCGCTATACGCGCAAACTGTTCGCTAGAGTTTCATGCGCTAGTTAGTCATTATAATAATATAATATTCTACCACATACACACAACACCATCTAGCCCAGTTTGTACTATGCGTACTAGACAATGGATAAACATACATAATATATACATTTTGTTTTTTTGTAAATACATACATATTATACATAGAAACACCCAGACCAAGACAAAGATCAATGTTCATGCACACAAATGTTTGACTTGTGCGGGAATCAAACCCGCGACCAGGCGTGGCAGTCGGTTACACTAACCACTACGCCATCGAGGTCGTCAAATCATTAAGATCTAGCCCTCGAAAGACCTTATTATCTCTTCCGTAGGTTAACCGCACTGGTAACTGAATTGTTTACACGAAATATACAACTCGCACAAGAACACCTTTCGCATGTTACTCGCATCGTGTTCAAGTACCATAAAGACTAATTTGTGAAATGAAGAGATAGAGAGTATACACACGAGCAAATGTTTTGTTTGTGTAATAACAACACTAAGTGTCTAAACACACTATGCCGAAGATACACGACCGAAGTTCCGCGGCATTTTACGTACCGACCTATTCGGCTGATATGACAGACCATAAGCGCGGATATTACGCTACTGAAATATAAAAACCGTTCCCGCCGTACTTACGCCCGACCGAAGTTCGGTTGTACGCCAAAACGTGACGTAATTTCGGCAAATGTGTTGCTACTAATTAAAATAGCATCGCAGGCGTAATCACGCCGAAATTCGGTCGCGTATCTTCGACATAGTGTGTTTAGACACTTAGATATACAGTGCGGTTTCTATTTAACACACCACTGAATTACAAGTGACAGAATTCCCGCACACAAATAATTATTACTCAATTAAAATTAGTCGAATCACTTCACTCGAATGCGTATATTACCTATATTAATTTAATGAACATGTAGGTCTTTGAATTCAGATAATTTTAGTTGTTTGCGGAAACATACCATGAAGCTATTCAATTAATGAAAAGGAATTCATTACTTTCGAATTTCGATGAATGTTGACACATGAGAATTAATGAGCTACCTATGATTTTTATCATATTTAGATTTACGCCTATATGCGTCCTGAAGGGATAGGCAAAAATATAGTATATTCATATGGGTTCAAAATAAATATTAACATAAGTACAAATAAATATATGTAGATACATTATATTTTATAATAAATATAGCCCTATTCCTCTGTCATAATTTGATGTGCCCGACAGGGTCCATAATGACCTAATTTGTTTTATAAGTCCATCTATACATAACATTGTGAAATGCAATAAAATATGGCTTATGTTTAACTTACCACCAGATATAATAAAATATAACAGTCAAAAATAATAAATGAGCACCAAATTACACAGCAAAATATATTTAAAGAGATCAAAATAAGTCGACTGAGCCCCGCTTCGCGGGGCTCCTATTTTTGGGTGGGTTTAACATAACCTAACCCATTCGAGACGGAATGCAGTGTTTTGAGGCATATAGGTGCTCGTTATGATATATTTTAGTAAGCATATTTTGTTGTTGTGCAATTACTATGTATTTTTGGTGGTCATTATATTTAATCCCATAAAATATTGAGTATTGAGTAATTTTTAATTTATATATATGGTAAAGTGAGGGTGTAGTGGGCACTTTTCACTATATTCATCGAATAGCTGTATTAAAAAAGCGGTTACATTATTTTCTGTAATTTGACAGTTACCCCTACATCCAGATTTAAGACGCTTGTACCTTATTTATTCTAAAGTAGATTAAAAAAGATATTATATTTTAGAGTCTGGATGATGTAACTATTTCCATACTAATAAAAAATACTGGATGTCACGTTTGTTTGTGTGGCAGATGACAACCAAATGTCCAGAAAGGTGATGGTAGCAGGTCATCGTCAATTAATTTAAATCTTTAATAATATTATTCATATTCGGAATCCTGGAAAATATATTTTATGACGTCATAAGTAAGTATATTGTGGCAATGATTTCGTTTTCTCGCAGTATAGAAATATCTACCTTCATCCGTAATTACATTTTTCTTGTGACGTCTTCCAGGAATTGTAATATTGAACGTTCCATTTGTCAGATATGCGTTCGAACACAACATTGTATTGTGCCTTTTTCGTAATATAACTTCATAAGAAAAATTTATCTACGCAATTTTCTTCATAAAGTGTATGAGATATTTATTTTATAACTGGTAATTTATACACGAAAGCGAAATATTACTGACTGATTTATTCATAATCAAGTCTCATAAAAGGCTCGATGTTGCGGTGACATAAATATGGCCATAATATTGCAGTTTTTTGAAATTCTCGGCGTTTTTATCAAGTTAAATATAGATGATAATATGATCATTGATGAATGTTTTCTGTCGTGGGACCACTTAATCGCATACAGGCAATGGTATGCGACACGATAAACATTAAAGGAATGAACATGTCAGTCGATGCTGGATCTGATATCAAATAATAAGCAAGACATTCTATTACTACTTGTTTGAGCTGTAATTTTAATTCGAGGGGGATGACTTGACGAAACGCATGAACATCACTTTAACACGCATAAAAATCGTTTTGGGTTAAGTTAACAAATAAGTATTTTAGCTGAATAAGACTCAGAAGTTTGTTAGGTTGAACGCGCTAATCTCGGGAACTACTGGTTTGAATTGAAAAAATATTTTACTGTTGGATAGCCTATTTATCGAAGAAGGCTATATAACATCACGCTACGACTCACAGGGGCAGCGCAGTAACGATAAACGTGGGTGAAACCGCGGGAACATCTAGTTTACAATAAAGAAAAGAAAAAAAAAAAATAAGCCAGACGAGTAGAGCTCTCATGAGAAGAAGCCGGTAAGAAACTTATGGCCGCTCTTTTCAAACACCAATTTTAGAAATAGCCAGTGGGTAAGAGCAGTTCAATCCTTAGCAGTTTTATTTTCGAACTATAATTATAGTGACACCGAGTACTATTCATCTTAATAACATAAATAATCCGAGTAATATCCTCTGTGATGATCGATTAGTTCTTGTGATGAGTAGAAGTAAGACTAAGTCGCAGTGTTCACAATCGTGAGTTGCGTAAAAAATTTTTTTACGCCTCTCGTAGTATATCATTACAATTAGTATCCTAGAACACAGATCTATGGTAAAATTGAAGCTTGTTTGTTGAGATTTAAATAATATTCTGATAAAAAAAATAAACACTTATTTCGTACCTTACATGTACATATTAGGTAGTAACAGAAGTTTAAGAATATAGGTATACATACATACATACATAGATTCACGCCTGTTTCCCAGAGGGGTAGGCAGAGACTACGGATTTCCATTTGCTACGATCCTGACACACTTCTCTGGCTTCATTCACTTTCATCACATTCCTCATACACTCCCGTCGGTTCAAGGAGCTCTTAACCTGGCCTTTGTCCAGGACGCCTCCGATCTGGTCGAGAAACGTTCGCCTAGGTTTTCCTCTTGCGACTGTTCCATTCACACTAGCCTTATAAACTTTCTTAGTCAGTCTTTCCTCGTCCATTCTTTCTACATGTCCAAACCAGCTTAACATACCCTTTTCTATTCTTGTAACTATATCCACTTTCATGCCGCATATAGGTATAATAATATTATAATTATGGTGACTAACCTGACGACTGGCTTATGGACAGTCATCAGTTTCTCCATATAGTGTCATTAAAGTCATCGGGTTTAACGCTGTCCTGCACTCGACGCATAAGGGATTTTTTTATTTTTTATTATTCTACTTATGTGGCAAACAAGCATACGGCTCACCTGATGGTAAGTGGTCACCGTAGCCTATGGACGCCTGCAACACCAGAGGCATCACATGCGCGTTGCCGATCCTTTAGGAAAGGAAGTGGGAAGGATAAGGAACGGGAAGGAGGAAAGAGGGTGTTTTAGCCTCCGGTACTCTCACTCACCGAACGAAACACAACAGTAGGAATACTGCTATTTCACGTCGATATTCTGTGAGAGGGTAGTCCTTCCCCGGTCGAGCCAGCCCAATCATGCTGAAATCAGCAAGGCTCTACTACTCTTAAATGATGATAGGGATGCAATTCTCCTACGCATGATAACATAGAAGCCATATAAGCTTCTTACCTACAATGCCCTACGTTCTCTTTCGATGTCTATATCATACGCATGATATTTGCTAACCCAGTAACCCAGGTATTTAAACGTCTTTACCCAGACAAATATAAGAAGAGACGAATGACCTTATCTGTAGTATTCAAAACTAGGTATATTATTGCTAGTTTTATTATGTTCCAGATCAAATCGAAGGACTCCTGTAAATAATTAATGTGTATATCAAGTATGATATCGTGGTCGTGTAGTGCCATTAAATCGAGAGCTTAGGAATTGATAGCTAAATTTATTATTCAGATCAAGCTTATTGAAACAATCTTGTTTTAGATCGACTACATATTTTATTTTCTTTACTAAATAATATTTTCCTTTACAGGTGTTGGATGCTTTTAGTTGGAAGTATATCGACGTGTACTCCAAACTGTATAGTGCCTTGTTGGTGCCATAAACAGAGCACAGAATAATGTGCACCATATTGCGTGTGAAATAAAAAGGGACAAAGGGACCACATTTTCGCATTTATACTCACTGGTAATTTTAAGGTAGCCCTCAGGGTTGGTTCTAAGTGTAAACAGAAACATTTAGTAATCGTTTGCTTTATTTCAAAACAAAGTATTACAAGCCATACTTAATATACCATACTTCAAGCTAATAAATATATACATAATAATGATGTATCTATGTACGCAAAGAGCAGAGATAGCTCAGTGGGGAGACCAACAGACTGCAATGCAGAGGGTCTCGGGTTCGAACCCACGTCGCGCACCTCTGACTTTCGAAAGTTATATGACTTTTCAAAATCATGTGCGTATTGATTGACAATTATCGCCTGCTCCGTGCTTGGGAAAGCACGTTAAGCCGTTGGTCCCGTCTGCCATGAACATCTATGGCAGTCGTTATTAGGAGAGTGTCGACACAAAAGATCCCACTGGGTCGAAGTGTCGCCGGTCTACACTGACTGGCCCCCACATAAGATAAGATAAGATCTATGTACGCAGCAGGGCTAGGCAATCCACAAGGTGGGCCGACGACCTGGTAAGGATCGCGGGAAGTGGTTGTATGGCCCAAGACCGGACTTTGTGGAATAACTTAAGGACCTATGTACATCAGTAGACGTATTTCAAATAAGTTTATAATAATAATAATAACTATATTTCAGATAAAATCCAATTAAAAAAAATCAACGGGTTGCACTCCGGGAGTGCCGGCAGAAGTGTAAACTTGAATATTAACGTTGTGCATTTGTGATATTTTGGACCGGTTAGGGAATAATTTTGCACGAATTGCTTTAATTATCAGTATAATTATCAGTATAAAAGTACTATCATTTATGTGATAAAATACAATATTCATTTATTGCGCTATCGTACACAAACATGACAATTCTCCCTCCGTCTTACGAATTTTCGATCAGGTCACTTGTCCTGACGCGAGTTTAATATTTTTTACCCATCACAAAAAAAGTGCACAACGCCGCTAAAGAAGTATTCACTTCAAAAATACAATTATTAAATACAAATAAAATAAAATTTAAAACTTACGCAGTCAATGTCACATAATTACTTATAGTCTAAAAATATAAATCAATAATAATAAAATACACGATATCATGTCGGTCTTGCCCGATAATAATTTTTATCCTTTTGTATTGGATCGGACAGTCTGAACGTGAGGCAATCATCTTAAGGGTGCTGTTGCTACTGTCTATCAATCTTCTTAACAATGACGCTACTTTCACTGGCAGATAGCTGATGTTATAAGGAGTAACTTAGGCTACTTTGATTTTAGAAAAAAGATAGGGTTCCGCGGAGACACACTTTTTAGTTAAAATCTACGCGGACGAAGTCGCAGGTAATAGCTAGTAGCAAATAAGAAAACAAACCTTTTGCTAAAGTGAAGTCACAGAGTTTATATTAAGAAATTCTCAGTAATAACTCGTTTTCTATTGAGACGCCAGAATAAGGTTATTAGGTAGGCGTAACAATATAATCCTAACTAATATTATAAAAGCGAAAATGAGTTTGTTTGTTTGTTTGTTTGTCACCTTTTCACGCCTAAACCACTGAACCGATCATCCTGAAATTTTGCATATACGTTGACAGGTGTACAGAAACGGCCATAGGCTACCATCCCGAAAAAAAAATACTGTTCCCGAGGAAAAATATAGTAACGTTCTTATGATAATAGATGGCGCCAAGTGTCTTTTGAATCATGATTGAATTATATTATTATATACAAGCAGAGTACAACCCGAATCGATTGTCAAATTCTAAATTAACGCGAGCGAAGCCGCGGACAAAAGCTAGTCATAAAATAATAAAATCATTTATTTCTTCTCTCACACAGAAAATAGTTAACAGAAATCAATTTTAACCTAGAAATACAATTCAAAAGGTGTTAATCTGTGTTAGAAATTGATTTCCGTACTAGGTAGAAACCTGTATGACAGATGACCAGCCTCTGCTAACACTCGACAAGTAGGTACTAGGGTAGTGTAATCTGTAGTATAGATATTTTAATTTTTTTCTACCATCATTATGTTGGTTTTGCAGCTCCAACATACATACAGCTACTTAGGGCAGGAGCACGCGATGCGTTGCGGCGCCGCACCGCAAAGATTTCGCCGTATCGGCGGGCACACGAGCGGTGCGGCGCCGCAACGTTGTCATGTCGCAGCGGTGCCGCCGGGCCCCTGCAGCGTTGGACAGTCTATCAGTAAAAAGCCCTTCCTTCTGACGCATAAATAACTGAGCGATGCCGCTCCGACGTTGCAACGCATTCACCCCTCCCCACCTCGTCTCGGCGGTTGCAAGTCCGGTGCGGCGCCGCAGCGCATCGTGTGACACGCCACAGATATTTCTA
This sequence comes from Catocala sponsa, assembly GCA_963564715.1. NCBI lineage: Eukaryota > Metazoa > Arthropoda > Insecta > Lepidoptera > Erebidae > Catocala > Catocala sponsa. Next base: position 5,029,065 of record OY751329.1, read on the forward strand.
TGTAAGACGACGCAGCGACACCGCTTCGCCGCCGCGCCGCCACCGCATCGCATCGTGTGCTCCTGCACTTAATCTTGTAGCGATAATATGTAGGCGTAAATCTATGTTGAAAGTTTATAAGGCTTGTGAGAATTGAATAGTCGCAAGACGAAATCCTAGGCGAATGTTTCTCGATCAGATTGGAGGCGTTCTGGACAAAGGCCAGGTTAAGAGCTAATTGAACCGACAGGCGTGTATGAGGAATGTGATGAAAGTGAATGAAGCCAGAGAAGTGTGTCAGGATCGTAGCAAATGGAAATCCGTAGTCTCTGCCTACCCCTCTGGGAAACAGGCGTGAATCTATGTATGTATGAACTATGAACGAAAAACAAAGAGGCATTCAAGTCTAGGAAAACCTGCTTTACGCAAGAATATTTATAAATTGCCCGTTCAATTTCAATAGTTTATATTATGATTTGAAGAAGCAATTAGCGCGGGGCCATTGCAGCGATAAAACGATGCATTTTTTAGATAAAGTACGGCTCTTCATTATGAAGTGGTATTTAACCGTGAGGTACTGTTATTTTATGCAGCGAGAGCAACCTAGAATAAAATATACGTAATATTGTGCGATGAAATAATTATTTACCTAACTTATATTAAAAATGAGAATGTGAGTTTGTTTGTTACGCTTTCACGCCTTAACTACTCAACCGATCATTTTGAAATTTTGCATTCAAACTAATATTATAAGTGCAAAAGTAAGTGTGCTTGTTTATTTGTTTGTTACGCTTTCACTCCTTCGCCACTTGACTCATCATCCTGAATTTTCGCATACACATTGTCAGGAGAACAGAAAGCTTTCATTTAAAACAAATATTGATACTAATCTAACCTAGCCTACATTTACGCGAGCAAAACCACGGGCAAAATCAAGTAGTTGATATTTTTTTTAATTTAAAAGGATTACTCCTGCACTCAGAATATTTCCTGTGTCGCGGGAGACTTCACAAATATTCAAACAACGGACACAAAGAACACCGTGCTTGGGAACAATCATTTGTGGATAAAATTTTTGTCCCGCGTGGGAATCGAACCCACGACACTCGGCGCTGTGCCAGTGGCGAGGCGATCACTTAAAATACTACACTACCCAAATACAGTTAATGCCATTTATTCGATTAAGACATGAAAAGATATAAACATTTACATATACTCTCACATCTGTAAACTCTCGAATGCAAATGCTAGTCTCCCAAACATATTTTATCCAGCTACAAGGCTCATGTAATGGGAGTCTAATCCCAAAAGGATAAAAAAGATGTATCACAATCATACATCTGCAGCTATAATTAAGTCATCATCATCATCATCAGGCTATAATAGTCCACTGCTGGACATAGCCCTCACCCAAAGAGCGCCATAGCGCCCTGTCTTCAGCTTGCCGCATCCAGCATCTGCCTGCAGTCTTTCTCAGATCGTCTATAATTAAGTCTCACGTAATAAATAATAATGTCATCCAGACCGAATTTCGGTCACGATGGCCATCTTCACGGTGACAGGCCAACTGCGAAGAAGATATTATAGTGCACAAGTGTGAGCGCAAACAAAAGTGCACTCTTTGTTCCCTAACCCTTATAATCCGATGGGACGGATAATCCAACCCTTCGGATACGACCGGAGAGAGTTTTTTTTAATTTATTGACGTGAACAAACAATGACGCAATATAATAATATGGTTTTCAATAATTTGTACCAAATACATACAGCATAACTGTAACACCAGTGACATTTACCTACCACGTATTAAATATAACTAGCGGTCGCCTAGTGGTCAAAATTCGACCAAAATTCCTAAGCTTGCTACTTTTTGGAACGAAGTTCCTTACGGCAGGCTTGGAGGGGATAGGGATTTTGCTGCGCGACCGAACTGAAAAAAATGTGATAGTAAAACAGTAAGAAAAAATCCGTGGAAAAAAGTGCGTGGAATAAAACCGTTAAATGAGACGTGCGCAGGCGCGACAGTCGCATACACAAGCGAGTAGTGTATTATACCAGGATATCAGAAATCACTAAATGGCCAATATATTTAAATGTTTGGAATCATTTAAATATATTGGTATAAATGAATATTCTTTATTCTATTTAGTGAATTGAGCACGATTTTTTTTGCAATTTGTGTCGATTCTACATTAGCCGAAGGAACTTCGTTCCTACCTGGTGTCCCACGACACCACATAATTTGTTTTCTGTTTTTCTTTATTACAATAAATAAGGTATAGGTAACCATAGTTACAAAGAATTATACGACGTCAGATGAACAATGCCGAAATACTACGAACGCGATTCGACTGCGTGTGTCAAACGCATGGTTGTGTGCGTGTAGTGTTTTTTCATTAATTTAATGTATTTATAATGCATATTTTATAAAAATATTAGGATTCGCTCCTCCTTCTCCATATAAACTGTAACTGTGGCAAATTTCATTGTCCTCCGTCCGCGCAATTTTCGTAAAAAGGGGTACAAAGTTTTTGCTTCACGTATTAATATTATATAGATACAATGAGAACCAGTAGACATGTGCAATATTGACGGCCTCGATGGCGTAGTGGTTAGTGTAACCGACTGCCACGCCTGAGGTCGCCGGTTCGATTCCCGCACAAGTCAAACAATTGTGTGCATGAACATGGATGTTTGTCTTGGTCTGGGTGTTTCTATGTATAATATGTATGTATTTACAAAAAAAAAGGTATAAGTATATGTATGTTTATCCATAGTCTAGTACCCATATTACAAGCTCTGCTTAGTTTGGGCTAGATGGTGTTGTGTGTATGTGGTAGAATATTATAGAATATAATTAGTAAACATAAGAATTAAGAATTTTCACTTTTATTTTTTTTTGTTTTATCATTTCTTTTTTTTTTGTTTTGACATCAGGTGCAAGATCAAGGGTTTTACGTGCTTTTCGAGGCACGAGAGTTTCTTACATCACCAACTTCCTAACTCCGGGCTCGTATTGAGATTTCTTAAAACAAAAAAACCCAATCATTTTTTTTTAACCCATCTTTGGATTGGAACCCGAGACCTCATGCATAGCAAGCACATTCACTACCGCTGCGCCACGGAGGCAGTAGTGTCTCACGTAAAGGGGTTGTGGACCACCGGGAACTTAATACACTTACTCCAGGCATGGTACTAAATCCATCGATTGATCCCGTTATTTAATAGCAGTACGTAGTTTAACGGTAAACATATTGTATTTAAAACGCCTTATTGTTTTATCAGAGCAAAACTCTCGTAACCACACAAAACTAGTTGCTGACATAAAATTTTCAGGCGTTTTTATATATTATTCGACCGGATCATTAAACCGTGCAAACATTTGCTAAATACAGTGTTAAACATTTTACATATAGCTGCACGAAAGTGCTATTATTGTTGTTTTAATGCATACATGATTGTTTCAGCCATTAACCGCACTGGTATTTTCGGTATTCGTTACTTTTATTTGGTACAAGTATTGTATTTTAGAGTGTACCAAAACCCTTTAAGATTTTAGGTCCTACACTTAAGGCTGGATTGCTTGACCTATTCTAATTGATCGAGCATATATGGAGAATTGTATGTACTTAAGGTATAAAGAAGCAATGTTGATGCCTAAGTGATTTTTTCCTTCGAGAAAATACCTTGAGAATAAATGTCAGACTCATTTTTACCAGTGAACGCGTTACCATTCTCATTTCCACTCAGTAACAGTTAGTGAGTTCTTTATGCTTTACGGAAAACCAATTTTCTTATAGTTTCTCACAGAATATACGGCAGCACTGAACCGTATATCTAACATCATTGTCTATTTGCCAAGGACTGACTAAAAGCATGGAACCCTTACAAGAATCTTGCGCCAATCATCTTGTTGACCCACTTTTATCGCTTTTGTTTGGTTAGGTTGTATTTCGGCTAGATACTTTGTTCGAGAAGACACGTCCGTAAAAGGAAAAGGTAAGTGACCTCTTGAGTAGTTCCTTTTTTTATTGGATGCTCTTTCATAAAATGAGTATTGATCAATTTCTAATTGGCTGCCTCGTTTTCCTAGTAGTTACTGTATAATATATTGAATTGAAGTCGTGATTTGGACCAAAATAAATATTATTGGGCTCAGCAGTTAGAAGTTACGCAATTGGCAATGTTTTATGCCTAAGCCTCGACAAGCACGTTATGCCGTCGCTGCTGCAACTGATATTTTCTCCGGTGGTGTTAGATTGCCTTCCTATCAACCTTTGAGATTGAGAGAATATAGAGATCGTCTTACAAAGTCTCCCACTACGCTATCGATGATCATGAGAATTGGCTATGTATTTTTTAATTAGACCTTTTTTTGTTGAAACCATAACATTTGGCATAAAAATAGAGGTGAAGTGACTACAATATAACATCAGTTTTTGTTATTAGGTATGATGCAATAAAATTAAATGAATGAATCTGGCAACACCGCTTAACTTTACTACTCAGTCACTTCGTAAAGTCTCCTTGATTACAAAGTTTTTGTAAAGTGTGAACGGTTTCATAAAGTGTTATAAATTATCTGACAAAGAAGTGCCTGTGCCATTTTCAATTTATTTATTAAACTTGCTATTAATGTTTGAGAAGGCGTCTCAATTTAATATAAAAATTTAAAGTCATTGTAGAACTATATCAAGTAAAACAAAATCTAATTAGATGTTACTTGACATTGCCGTCAAGTAACATCTAATTAGATTGTAGTAAAATAATTGTAGTAAATCCATTGTAGTAAAATAATTGACAAGAGAGGAACCCACCACGCACTGTCATAGCCCATCCCAATGGGATTAAATATAATGACCACCAAAAATACTAATTGCACAGCGAAATGTGCTTACTAAAATATATCATGACGAGCACCTATGCGCCTCAAATCACTGCATTCCGTCTCGGAAGGGTTAGGTTATGTTAGGTTGCTTCTTAAACCCATCCAAAAATAGGAGCCCCGCGAAGCGAGGCTTTTGGTGGAACAAAGGCAATTCTGTGGAATTTTCTCTAGTTCGGGAGAGATCTTAAAGATAATAGATGAGTACAGACTCATCTATTATCTTTAAGATCTCTCCCGACACAGGGCCCATATAATCTCGTGAATGAAATTCATGGCAATGACCGAACTGATAATCTAACTGAGACCACATGATTGAACGCAAACAATTCTCAACTCAACCTTAAGCCATTCAACAAGGCATCCCATAAATAATAAAACAAAATACATTTCCACTAGGTTCATTCATTCAAAAGAAAACCGTTGGCTAATTTAAAATAAAATCCATTTCCAACTAACAAACAATTCAGGCTTAATTGATTATTCTAATAATTGGAACAACGTTAAATCCCAAAACAAAGATACGGAAAATTTGTTAACAAATAGACAAATTTAGGCTGAACCCTTTGTGTATTTAAATTGGCTGTACACAAGGGTCATTGTTATCTCTAAATGCTCTATCTGTTGACCGAATGACCAGTTTTGAACAATTGTATTAAGGTTGTTAGGTGTAATTAAAGTTATTTGAGCACAGGCGGGAAGGTCACATAATCATCAGGTACTTTCCTCATTAAGTAATTACTTATGCAATTACTTATTTACAAAAGTCTAGATGTACAGTACGTCCCAATTTTGAGAGCTGAGTTGAGACTATCTTGGTAGTGTAGCAGTAATAAATGCAAGAGACGTGCATGAGATCTCAGTTTCAATCCCCATGTTGGGCAGTTGTATTGGAATTTTACATCAAGAAAGCAATATTCAGACTAGATTTGTGCCCGGTAAACAGCGTGGGAGTACTCCCTATTAAGTGGGATTTAACACTATAGCTGAAGAAATGTAAGGTTACCTTTGAAGTTATGTATGTAAATGTATTATAATAATATCAGCCCTGTATTAACCTTATATGGCCGTGTAGCCTCACAGGCTACACAAATATTTAGATTTTTTAGTTTCTCATAGTTCCCTATGCTCCCCGCGACTGAGTGGCTCAATAGCTACAGTTATATCAAAACAACCAGCAAGGGTGTAGATTGCGTCGTTCGATGCGAAACTCGGGAGTGATGTTTATTGAAAAATTGTTTGGAGCCTGTCAGGCTACACGTCCATAGTTGTCATATAAAATTATATATTTAAAGTCTTCGTGATGGCTTTAGATGTGCCCGTTTGCTTGTGATGCCTCATAAGCAACGAAGTATAACGAATATAAATTTGGCGAGAGAGTTCAGGTCAAAAGTGACTCGAGTTTTAGGTGAAGATATAGATATAGTCAATGTCCTGGCACTAGCAGTAAAGCAGGAGACTAGAAAATGATGCAGACTTTGTCCACACATGCATGCATTAAGGTGTAGCAAATCTGTATGCCTACAATGTTTACGTCTCATGTGCAACGACTGCCAATAAGCTCATGAGCCTCTTCTCACTGTGATAAGGCCATGTAGGTATAGATTTAAGTAAACTAGCGGTCGCCTAGTGGTCAAAATTCAACCAAAATTCCTAAGCTTGCTACATTGTTTTCTTTTTTAACCGACTTTAAAAAAAGGAGGAGGTACTCAATTCGTCTGTATTTTTTTCCTTATAACCAGTGATCGGAATAGGTAGAGCTATTTAGGTTCATTGACCGCAAACATTGATGTTAATATGGATATTCCACGGGATTCCGACTGATACTACGGGATTTTATTGAATTTCATTCTTTTTGTCAATATATATAAAAATAGTTTATGTAAGCCAATAAGCGCATGAGCATCGTTGTAAATTTTACGTCAACAGCACGCTATAAAATTACACGCTATAACATTGACATCCTCAGAGAATATGAAGGAAAATTATCGAAAAATGATGTGAATGACGAAATTTTGTCATATAAATTCGCTTCACTAATATCAACAGATGTCGAACGCTCGTTTTCCACATATAAATGTGTGTTAGATGTAAAAGGAATAGATTAAAATTGGATAATTTAGAAAAAATAATGGTGATTTATTTTGACTCTGGTCATACTCAGTCTTCTAGTGAAGCTGAAGACAAACCAGACCAATGACATTTTTTGTTTAAATAAGTATATTATTGATGAAGCGTATGGATTATTTTAATTAAGATTTTATTGTAAATACATATTGTTCTATTTGATAATGTTTTGATTTTCTGAGGAACAAATAATTTGTATGGTAATATGTTTTTGTACAACTTCAGAATAAAAATGTTTAAATGATTCTTGATTCTTGAATAAGAAATTGTTACGTAAAAAAATACCTATATCTGGTTTAATGAATCAAGTTTATCTATTTATTATACTATTCTTAATCCCGTTCTTCTTATATTTACCCGTCAGAAAGGAAATGTAATCTATCATTAGTCCCGAAGGCGAGAATAGTTTTTTTATGATTTTACTACTTAAAAACCAAATTCCGGTACTCGAGGAATATCCATATTATTCTAACCTATGGCAAGTACATAAAACAGCTCTACCTATTCCGATCTCTGCTTATAACATATAAATAAGGTACTGTTTATTGTAATAAAGAAAACTTATAACTATGGTTACCTATAGGTAACCATCATCATGTCAGCCAAAATACGTCCACTGCTGGACATAGGCCTCCCCCAAGGCTTTCCACACCATACTTACAAAGGTTACCATACTTATAAAGAATTGTACTACGTCAGACGAACAATGCCGAAATACTACGAACGTGATTCGACTGCGTGTGTCAAATGCATGGTTGTGTGCGTGTAGTATTTTTTCATTAATTTAAAGTACGTCTAATGCATATTTTATAAAAATATTAGGATTCGCCTCTCCTTCTCCATATAAACTTTAACTGTGCCAAATTTCATACTCCTCCGTCCTCGCAATTTTCGTAAAAATGGGTACAAATTTTTTGCTTCACGTATTAATACGAGTAGATACCTCAATCATTGTAACCGTACACGCTAGCTAAGCTTACGAGATACTTTAGAATATTTTACCTACTAGAGATTGATATTTAACATAGGTATCATGTAATTTGAGGTCTCGAGTTCGATGACAAGGTCTCTGATTATTCGAAGTTATATGTTAATAATTAATGATCGCTCGCTTCAACGGTAAAAGGAATCATCGCGAAAAAACGTGCATGTCTGGGAGTTTACCATAATGTTCTCGAGGATATGTTAAGTCTGCCAACCCGTATTGGGCCAGCGCGGAGGTCCGTATCGAGCAGTAGGACGGATTATATACAGGGTTGATATTATCACTGTCACTGAATATTATAAAACAAAGTTGTTACACACCGCGTCTGTCTATCTGATCGCGATAAACTTAAAAACTACTAAACGGATTTTAATTCAGTTTTCACTAATAGACAGAGTGATTCATAACGAAGGTTTAGGTGTATAATTTGTTAAGGTTTTGTACAACTCGTGCAAAGCTAGGACGGGTCGCGAGTATTATATTATTTTCGTGTAAACATATTTTTCAACCATTACTAATTAAGGTAATATCTTTTACTAAACAAACCTCTGTTTGGTATAATAATATTGACATAGGCAATCAAAATTACAGTTAAATGAAAATCCCTCCATATTATATTTTTGTTTCAGAATTAGGCTAAGATACCGTTGACTGTAGGTCGTAAATCTAATAAGTCAATCTTTTAACAACTATTTACACAGAGAAAATCTCATACAATAAAATAGTATTATTTCTATTCGTATGTTTGTACACGTATCACTATTAAACCACGCATGCCATGTAGCGGACCAGTTTAGAGCGCACCCGTTTAAAGTGCACCAAGAGTATTCCACCTAAGAAACTCAAGAAATTTAATAAATATATTATTTATTTACCAAGCAGGTGCGCTGGGTGGAATACTCTTGGTGCGCTTCGAACAAATGCACTATAAACTGGTGCGCTATATAGCATGCCTTGAATAAACTACTGCACGAATACTGTTTTCACAATTTGTATTGCTGAAAATGTAACTTAAAATCTAGTGTATATTTCGTCTTGATACACAAACCTATAAGTCGCGTAATATCTGTAGATAAGCTTCTTAAAAAAAATTGTTTATTGTGGTATTATAAAAAATAATCATTGGTAGGTAAATGACGTATGACGCCGCGGATAAAATATAGTTTGGTGAGTTTCAGCTAAATAAATACTCTGAACTAGTCCAGTTTCAGTGTTCCCAAGGTGAGGTATTTAGGCGAAGGTTTGTCACAAATAATTGACACCGATGTTATACTCTTTAAGTGGCGATTATCATTATCTATACAGCCATAAAGCATATAGTTCGGTTTATTGTCTTTTACTTTTTCTTTTCGTTTACTTTCAGAATATTTTTCGTTTTTATAAATAGAGATGCCATAAAAAGAAAGACTGTACACAAAGATGGGTCTCTATTGTCTTTGCCTATAGCTCGAGACAATACAAGACACCTTATTTTCTTATTTGATAAATCTAGTAAGAACAATTGTAAATAATATTACAAAAAAAAAAAATGTAAATGTGAATTTGTTTGTTACGCCGCGCCGCTGTCACGCCTTAACAACTCCACCGATCGTCATAAAAGGGGAACGCCCATCTAAGGCCACAAGTGGACAATAGGCTAGAGAAAAAAATACTTTCCAGTTGATTTTGTCGTAAAAAAATATTTATTTACTTTCATTCAAATTGACGCCACTGCAATTTAAAAAAAATAGTTAAAAAGAGTTAGTCTATTGGGCAAGATTTGAGGCCTATATATCCTGTGTCTTTTCTAGATGATTTGTTAAAAGTATATGACAATGAAGAGAATATAGACAAATGTGTTTTTTTTCTTAACCTATTAAGTATGTAGGTATAACTGGAAAATATATTACAAACACACCTCCTATTATAATTAAATAATAGAGCATTGAGAAAAGAGATGTTTTTGAATTATCTCACAGCTAGACACATTTTCGTATAGAAAAGTAACCTCAATACATGTTTTTATAGGTATTTCTAGAATTGTGGCGTCAATTTCAATATATTTTTTAGATATGTAATACTGTTAAGATCTTAAAACACTCAATTTTTATAGTAATTTTTGATGTCCATCTTTGGCCTGAGACACTATGGAAAATAGGCATTCCCCTTTTGCACACACGTTGTCAGGGGTACGGAATAAGACATAGGTTATTTATCTTATATTCAGAAAAAATACTGCAGCCGTGCGAGCGAAACCGCAGGCAAAAGCTAGTAGAATATAACACCGCAAAATATTTTTGATATTGGCAAAAGTATAAGTTAACGGATGTATGTGGGAGATTGTAAGATACTGTTTATAAACACCTACGTCAATGAGCACCTGTCACCCGGAATATTTACATAGTCTTATGATTGATATAATTAGACCTGAAGGGGTATGCAAAGATATAACACACGGATATTAAGCCTATGATGTTTTAGGTATCATCTATATATTAATACGTGAAGCGAAAACTTTGGATCCCTTTTTACGAAAATTAGGCGGACGGAGGAGTATGCAATTTCGCACACTTATAGTTTATACAGAGAAGAAGTGACGAATGCTAATATTTTGTTTAAATATGCATTAGAAATACATTAAATTAATGAAAAAACACTAAACGCACACAACCATGCATTTGACACACGCAGTCGAAGCGCGTAACTATGGTTACATATATCAATATATAATGACATAATCTGTCAGCAATATCTTACAGGCAAACTTTGGTCGAATTTCGAGCACTAGGCGACCGATAGTACTTATAATAAGGCTATTGCCGTCACTCATCACAGCTACTGAGAATTTCTTCACAAGAAAATCTATTAGTTCAACTAAGGAATTAAATTCAGTGTTCAGATAACTTGTTAAGGTAGAATGTAAATTATAAACGAGTAAAGACAATTCATGAAGCAGGACTTGGAACTAAGACCTCTACAAACGGTGCCATCGCTTTGCCAACTAAACTATAATATTCATGATGCTACATCGTATTTATATACCCACAATTTTGCGAGCTATCAAATAAGGTACCTACATCAACGAATTTCGGAATTATACATTATAATTTTGCAATCTTTATTCTATTTTTATTTTCTACTAGCTTTTGCCCGCGGCTTCGCTCGCGTTAATTTAGAATTGATAATCAATTCGGGTTGTAAGTACTGCTTGTAATAATATAATTCAATCATGATTCGAAAGACACGTGGCGCCATCTATTATAATAAGAACGTTATTATTGTATTCCTTGGGAACAGTAATTTTTTTCGGGATGAAAGGTAGCCTATGTCTGTTTCTGTACACCTGACAACGTATATGCAAAATTTCAGGATGATCGGTTCAGTGGTTTAGGCGTGAAAAGGTAACAAACAAACAAACTCATTTTCGCTTTTATAATATTAGTTAGGAAGTTAGGATTAGTAGTTCTCTTTTTATCTTAAAGTATTTTTATTTATATCTATATAATACGTGAAGCGAAAACTTTGGATCCCTTTTTACGAAAATTGGGTGGACGGAGGAGCATGAAATTTCACACACTTATAGTTTATACAGAGAAGAAGTGACGAATGCTAATATTTATGTAAAATATGCTTTAGAAATACATTAAATTAATAAAAAAACACTATACGCACACAACCATGCATTTGACACACGCAGTGGAAGCGCGTAACTATGGTTACATATATCAATATATAATGACATATATGTATGAAAAATATTGACTTTGGTCGAATTTAGAGAACTAGGCGACCGCTAGTAATAATAATTCAGTGATATATATTGTTGTGTAGTTAACATGATGCGGAAGAGTAGAGTCTCCTAATACAGACATCTCTTGCTTAAAAGGAGACTCCTATCACAAATTTACGTAAAACTGTAACACTGTAAAGACAATAAATTATTATTATTATTATACATTCCACGCGTTTTGAAATATAACGACGTAGTAACTGGAGTTGAATAATACGTATGTGTACCCGGTAAAGCGCGACATACTGTGCCCTTCTTTAATGCGTGGGCCCTAAATACTAAGTGATCCTGCTGACGTGTAACTTTCTCCCTTTCAAGTCCATGAAAGCATAAGTGACAACTTAAGCCACAGTACAGTCAGCAATACAAGCAATTGAACATCAAAGAGATTTGTAACAGTGTATAATAATTTATATAAAACAATGTAATACTTAAACAAATTTATACGGATTTTATCGCGATGTTTATCTATACATCTATACAACGATATCTATACATACAAATAAATAAAATTGAAGTGTCTGTTTGTAATGTCAAATAACAGCTTTTTATCTAATGCATATGAAAGTATATAAGCTACCTATATGAAAACATCTATTTTTAAAATTTTTGTCTGTCTGTCTGTCTGTCTGTTTGTTCCAGCTAATCTCCGAAACGGCTGAACCGATTTTGACGGGACTTTCACTGGCAGATAGCTGATGTTATAAGGAGTAACTTAGGCTACTTTGATTTTAGAAAAAAAAAGTTTTCCACGGAGACAAATACTTTTTAGTTAAAATCTACGCGGACGAAGTCGCAGGTAACAGCTACTTTTTTATAAAACACTATTATTACATTATTTTGAAACTCTAAACTACTATTGTTAAACACAGTTACTGTTTACTTTTATTTAAGTTATTTAAATTATAAAACTATTTAGATTTAATTTTACACATTCCCCAACGTTTTGGTTGCTTTTCAGCAGCCATGTTCACGGGGAGACTAAGATGGTGGTTGTCTCAATGTTCTAAGTATAGTTATTTTCATAGTACCCGAAACATAATTTAATAATTGGTGTTTCTATTTACGCAGAATGAGCTCAAAGTATCATGAAGTCTGGCTGTGTTTTGCTTGGGTTTGAAGTGTTTTACAATAGTAAGTTTAGTAGTAAAGTAATAAGAGTATAAAAGTAGTTTTAAAGTAAGTTTTAAAAACTATTTTTTTAAAGAAAAACAAAAGGAATATAGAGATTTTCATATTAAAATTGTGTGTTTTAAATGTTAAAGCAATAAATAATGCATTCATTAATTATATTTTGACACGAGAAAACATATCTCAACTTTTTCAAATGAACGCGGTTTTTTTTTATGCGTGTACACGTATTTAACGGTACAGGCAGTCGGATCGAAACTACAGCGTTTACGTTTCATGGTAGATCTAATAATTTAGTACGACATCGTACTGAACCTGTACCAAAAAAAATTACTTAACTTTCGGATGACTTTCGGAAAAGTGAGATTACTCGATGCGAATAGATTGGTATACATTATCTCACACTCAGACTATTTCAAGGTACTTTCCATCAATAGTTAGCACGATTGACTTTATCGTCGCATACTTCAAATGACACGAAATTTACATTCGGGCTTCTGTAATGCACACGCATCTACACGTGTGTTCCTTTTGCCACGTCATATTGAAACACCATCTATTTCTATTTATTCAAAGTCAAAGTGAAATTCATAAATCATTTATTCATTTATACCTACCCCTCTGGGAAACAGGCGTGAATCTATGTATGTATGTATTTATTCATTTCTGTCACAAAGTAACACTTATTATCGTCAAAGGGGTTAGTGAGTTTATTACATTTACTGAATTTACATTTATGTTAGTTGCAAGGTTCAGGCAAAAGGTTAAAGCCTATGAGAAGATACCTGCAAGAAGCTCAAGGTCACTATTTAAATTGACATCAAAATATAATTTTCAACTCATTTATGTACCAGATATTGCAGTCATTATACCATAAATATATTACTGTCTACATAAAACTAAATTCTAAAAATATAGTAAAGGTTAATAATATTATGAAAGAAGCATTTCAGGTTTGAAATCTTGCGCTCCTCCGTGGCGTCGGCGTCATTTGTTACGCCGACGACACGCTTGCCACGGCGAGGGGTAAGTCGCACCGGGCGGCGGCCATACTCGCGACAGCTGGGATCGCACAAGTCGTCAATCGTATCCGGCAGTTGGGCCTCGAGGTGGCCCTGTCCAAGTCCGAGGCCGTTTCTTTTCACGGCCCTCGGAACCGGCCACCTCCAGGGGCCCATATCATGGTAGGAAGAGTCCGCATCGGCGTCGAGTCAACCCTAAAGTATTTAGGTCTCTTGCTCGACGGCCGATGGGACTTTACAGCCCATTTTAGACGTTTGGCCCCCATTCTTCGGGACGCTGCAGGCGCTCTCGCGCGCCTGCTGCCCAACCTTGGGGGCCAAACACCTCCTGCTGGAGGCTCTACGAGAGGGTCATGCGGTCCATGGTTCTGTATGGGGCCCCAGTCTGGGCGAACAGCCTGACGGCCCGAAATATGCCGGCGCTTCGTGCGCCACAGCGCGCCATAGCCGTCAGGTTGATAAGAGGATACCACACGATCTCGTTCGAGGCTGCGAGCCTCCTCGCCGGATCGATGCCATGGGACCTGGAAGCGGCGCTCCTGGCGTCACTGTATCGTTGGCGCCAGGAGGCGCTAGCTCGGGGCGAAGGACCGGGTCTTCCCGCTATCGAGGCGGCAAGGTCCGAGCTCTGCCAGGTCCTAGTGGCCAATTGGAAGGAGCGACTTGTGCACCCCAGTGCGGGGCACGCCACGATCGTGGCGGTAAGTTCCGTGTTTGAAGAGTGGCTGGAGAGGCGGCATGGCGCCCTCACCTTTCGGCTGACACAGGTATTGACCGGCCATGGTTGTTTTGGTCGGTTTCAGTGTCGTATAGGCCGGCAAGAGACGCCCGGTTGTCACCACTGCGGCGACTGCCGCGACGTTGTTGAGGACATGGCGCTGCACACTTTGGCGGTTTGCCCCGCCTGTGCATCGCAGCGCCGTGAGTTGATCGCGGCAGTCGGATCGGTTGCTCTCTCGCTCCCGGCCGTAGTTATGTCTATGGTCCGGAGTGAAAGGTCGTGGAATGCCGTCGCCTCCTTCTGTGAGGAAATGATTTCTGTCAAAGAGGTGGCGGAGCGGGAGAGGGAGCGTTTAAACCCTCTCCCCAACCGCAGAGCCGGGCGCCGGAGGGCGCGAGAGACCTCCAGCCACCATGAGGTTTGACCTGGGGGTGGCGGGCTTTGTGGGCCTGCCCGCTATTCGTTCAGCACCAGGTCCGAGAGGCGGCGTGCGTGTTCCCACGCGCGCCTCTGTGTCGTGTCCATGTCCCTCTAGAGAGGACAGTAGGGAATATTTAGAGGTGATCTGTGGGTAGGTCTTTTCGAGTAGTGGCCTGCCGTTTCATACGGCGGGCCGTAACCTCAGCGGGGTCGCGACCGCATGTGAAAGTGATTCGCGCGGCCCCGCCGATAGTGGTTTGTCGAGGAACACCGTGGTAGGTTTAGTCGGTATTCCGGGCGGTACATTTTTCTCATTCCATCTTTCTTTTACCCCGGCGAGTCCGACATAACCCCTCCGCCCACCCCCGCGGAGGGGTATGCGTCAATGCATAACCCCACCTTAAAAAAAAAAGGTTTGAAATCTGGGGGCACAGCAGTGCCCCCGCTAAGTCGAGCAAAAAAGCGTTAAACAATCTAATTTAATATAATATGTATTACTTGTGAAACACATATTGTTTTCAAACGATTGCCAAGTCAATCTATTTATTTAAAACATAAAAGATTTTTAATATTGATATGGTCACTATAAGATGTTGCTAGGTTAACTAATTACGTAATAACTTAAGACAGAAGGTCCCTTAAGTAGGGACTGAATAAATTAACCGACTTGGTATTACATGGATCTCACAACTTTTTACGGTAGAAGAACTGAGTTGCAAGACTTGGTTTTTCTTTTACTAGTATGTTTTGATGACATAATGTTTATCAGTGGTAATTTGTAATATACATTAGTATGGCATGAAGATGCATACACTTACATTTTGTGACATAATTATGAAGAGGTTGTTCGTGACTTAATGTAGTTGCAGTCATTATGCCATATATTACTGTCCATATAAAACCAAATTCTAAAATTAAGGAAAAAATAATCCTACCTAATATTATAAAAGCGAAAATAAGTTTGTTTGTTTGTTACCTTTTCACGCCTAAACCACTGAACCGATCATTCTGAAATTTTGCATATACGTTGTCAAGTGTACAGAAACGGACAAAGACTACCATTCATCCCGAAAAAAATTACTGTTCCCGAGGAAAACAACAATAACGTTCTCATGATAATAGATGGCGCCACGTGTCTTTCGAATGATGATTGAATTATATTATTACAAGCAGAGTACAACCCGAATTTATTGTCAAATTCTAAATTAACGCGAGCAAAGCCGCGGGCAAAAGCTAGTAATATTATAACCCAACATTAAAAACTTCTGTGATTCAACAAACAATGTTAAGGTTAATAAACTCAAAGTGTCTTCACTGCATACATTTCTACAAGAGTTGTGTTAATTAATTATTAACAGCAAAACGCTTTCAACTTTTAGATTGTTTTACAAGTACATTAAAAGCATTTTGTTAATCTCTTGAGACGAGTTTAAGCGAAATTATGAAACATTTTAATATATAAGTCTTTTAACATGTCTTTATGTTGCAGTTTGAAATTGTTAGAAGTATTACATCAATTTTGTACCAGTTCAGTATGTTGTATGGAAGGTCTTAGGTCCTAATAATTACATTGTTGGAATGCGAAACATAATTAAAAACTTATTGTCTGGTCACCAGAGTCTCGCTACTACGCAATAGGTCACCAATGGTGAACTATTATTAAAAACTATCTTCCCTATCTTTGGTAGACTGTCCTTAAGAATGTAAACTAAAAAACCAAATAACTTTTTGCCAGACTTGGAAAGAGAAACTGGGGCCTCACGTTCGCACCAAATACGATCGTAAACTTATGCTACAACATCAACAAGACAGTCTTATTCAATATCTCTATGAAATCCTAACTCAATATTATAAATGCGAATGTGAGTTTGTTTGTTATGCTTTCACGCCTTAACTAGTCGACCAATCACCATGCAATTTTGCGTCCACGTTGTCAGGGGCACATAAAAAAGACATAGGATACTTTTAATCTAGAAAAGGCACTGTTCCTGAAACATTGCTAGTTTAACTATGAATATCTGATTAGTAAATATGAGATACCAAAGACGATTTAATTTTGATAAGCATCTTTTGCTAGTTCGGGTTGTACTCTGTTTGTAATAACTAATAATATAATTCAATCATGATTCGAAAGACACGTGGCGCCATCTATTATCATAAGAACGTTATTGTTGTTATCCTCGGGAACAGTAATTTTTTTCGGGATGAAAGGTAGCCTTTAGTTATTTTTCCTTATACCGTTTCTTTGAGTCTGTTATAGTAAGTTATAACACTGGTTGGCAGTTAGTAGGCTATCATGAAAACGTTTGTCTGAAACTTCGGACCGAACGAAATATCCTAACTAATATAACGAGATGGGTGTAAAAACCCAGGATTCATCCTCTTCGTCTTAAATGTAAAAGTAATGAAAGGAAAGGCCCTTATATAGGTATCTCGGAGGCCTTTTGACCTACAGGGCCAATATTCAAACTCGACCAAGGTATGACCCCAAGGTGTCTGCACACCAAGTTACAAGTTAATATTTTTCCATTTAAAATATGTGACCCCTATATCTTGGGGGTCTTTTGAACCCCAGGACCCATATTCAAATTCGACCGAAAGATACCCCCAAGGTGTCTGCACACCTAGTTGCAAGTCAATCGGTCCAGTGGTTCCGAAGCTATGCCTGTCACTAACAGACAGACACACAGATCCACAAAGTGTTTTCATGAACCTCTTCGAAGAAGACTTAAAGGTTAATAAATGCGAATGTGAGTTTGTTTGTTTGTAACGCTTTCACGTCTTAACTGCTCAACCGATTATTATGAAACATTACATACACGTTGTCAGGTAAGTCGAAAACGATATAAGGTACCTTTCATCCAGAAAAAAGTACTATTGCCGAGCAAACCTGCGAGCAAGAGGTAGCTTATAATATTTCTAAAATTAACTTTTCTTTTAATTATTTCTGTCAAAGTGACACCGTGATTTGGATTAATTCATGGTAGGTGTAATTTGGGACGTATTTCAACATAAATGTGGTGAGAACCGCATGAAAATTGATTGTAATTAAATATTGAATATTGAACAATAATCGGTCCGAAATTACGGCATTTTTGTTTCATGGTAAGCCTACTGATAACCCCGATCCGTTGATAGAAAATATAAACACATGAACGATAATTCTAAGTGCACATGATTTCCGCTACATTTAGACCTGTGTTGGGTTCCACGTAGACCCTCGTCAAGTAGCCAACCGTAAATTGAATGAATAATGTTTATGTAATACTAGATGTGCCCGCGGTTTCACCCGCGTTTATGATTACTGCGCCGCCCCCGTGGGTCGTAGCGTGATGTTATATAGCCTTCCTCGATAAATGAGCTATCCAACACGAAAAGAATTTATCAATTCGGACCAGTAGTTCCTGAGATTAGCGCGTTCAAACAAACAAACAAACAAACTCTTCAGCCTTATAATCTTTATATATATAATTCTACTGTACGTGTGTATGTCACTGAACTCTTCCTAAATGGCTGGACCGATTTTGATGAAACTTTTTGTGTGTTCAAGTGGATACGAGAATTTTTTTTTCTTGTGTATAGGACAACGTCGGTCGGGACAGCTAGAATTAGTATAGAATGATATAATGAATAGGATGATGAATTTCTTATTAAAGATAATGTAAAATACAAATAATGAAATAATATCATTTTTTATTTTTACTTTACAATGATAAATCTTTTTGTCTTTTAGTAATATAAAGATAACTCCCGTACTATAAATAATTCCGGTGTCGCGGGGCACTTCACGAACAACGGACACAAAGTACACTTACACGCGAAACAATTATTTTGTAGATCACACAATTTATTGTTCCGTTTCGGAATCGAACCCACAACACTCAGCGCAGAGGTAACTACGTAAATTATCCATACATCGCCGACGTCCAGGCAAATGCTTTAACATTATGTAATTATCAACGCGATTAAAACTGATTGTCTAATATACATTCAGAATGTGTACAAATTGCAAAAGTCTAAAAACGTTTAAGAAAATCAACAGAAACTATTGTTGAAAACATTCTCTCTGATCCAAAAAATTATTTATAATTTGTTTACCAATTATATTGAGATATAAGCTATTATCTCAATATAATTGTATAATGCTCACAGGAGTCTTTCCTAATGCAGGGGTTGTGTATTTAAAACCAAAACCAAGCAACGCGAATTTTGAATTGTGATTGAACACAATCAGGCGTGTCATTATATCATCAATGCCAGAAAATCACCCACCATTAATTTTAAAGTTCTACAAGGTTCAATATTACATGGAGTGTAACTGTTGTATCCAGAATCAGACGGGATTAATATGCAAACCCTTCTTAAGCTTCTATATAGCAGTTTAGCAACACCAGCGAAACTCTGTTCAGCATCCCTAAGGCATACTAAACAAATTGAAGTACTTGTCGGGACTTATCTTTGGCTCAACTTTTAGTTAAGCTTATTTTACTTTTGGGTATAGATTCAAAGTAGCCATATAAAAGCAGTGCATTTTGCATTCAATTCAATTCGTTTATTGCACTCCATAATGTTTAAACAGGTCTTATAAATGTAGAAAGAACAATTATGGACCCCGTCGGGCACGGCAAAATTAGGAGAGAAGAACGAACATTCTATTATCTTATATCATATTAAAATAAATTTTAGAGCTTAGTATATATTTATTTAATTACTCACGTACTATTTATCTATTATAGTTTATCATTAATTTATTATAAAGTAAGTATTAAAGTTATTTTCTAAAATATACCTACTTACATAATTTAAATTATTAAAATTTATCGTTTAAATATTCGCTTATATCATAGTAACATTTTTGTATTAAAAAGTCTTAATTTGTCGATAAACTTGCTGAATTTGTCTTAATTTTTAATATTATTTGATAATTTATTATATATTTTTATGGACATAACGTAGAGACTTGATGCATGCATTTGTAATCTGGACGTTGGTAAGTTTAACCTATTTATGTGTCTTAGTGTATATTTTGTATTTAAATCTGCCCTTCTTGTGTAATAATGTCGGTTGTTCATTGTTTATATAGTGCTGAAGAAATATACTGTGTCAAAGTATTTTAAGCTGGCATTGCATTATTATAATTTGAACATTCGAGGATTTAAGTTTGCCGAATGCAAACGAATAAAAGTGATTACAAATTGATACTATAATTCTTCCTTATCTACTGTAGCTGCAATATACTGGCCGGCAATAATAGTGATATGATAGAAAAATACGAGAAGTGTCGCTGTCGACGGGTACGTCGAGGAGGACATCATTATAATCAACTAGATGTTCCCGCGGTTTCACACGCGTTTATCGTTACTGCGCCGCCCCCGTGGGTCGTAGCGTGATATTATATAGCCTTCCTCGATAAATTGGCTATCCAACACTAAAATATTTTTTCAAATCGAACCAGTAGTTCCTGAGATTAGCGCGTTCAAACAAACAAACAAACTCTTCAGCTTTATAATATTAGTATAGATAGATAATAAAAAGGGAAAGATTTGTTTATTGTATGATTGTTTATAATGAATAAACTCAAAAACTACTGAACCGATTTCAAGGCGGTTTAGTATTTTTAGATTTAATAAATTTTTTAGTAATTATTTCCTTATTTGTAATTTATTATACACAAGTAACATATGCTATATAACATGACACTACGAGCCACGGGAGCGCAGCAGTAAATATAAACGTGAGTAAAACCGCGGCAAACAGCTAGCTAGCTTATAAATTTAAACTTATTTTAACATTTCAGTAGCATTTTATAATCCCTTTTCATGTTACGAAATGGTATTTTCCTACACATCTAAATAAACAAAAGCCTGTGAGAGCAACCTTGATTCAAGTGTTTTGCTTTTGTCACTGATAAATTTTGTCACCGGCTGCGTTCCTTGACATAATATACGTGTGGCAACAAGATAAACAAACATACCATCGGACAATGTTTATCTGTTGGCTGTATCTATTTAGTAAGAATGAAACTGTCGCAATACATATTATAAAGAGGAATAATTCGGCCCCGATGGCGTAGTGGTCCGTGTAACCGACTGCCACGCCCCAGGTCGCGGGTTCGATTCCCGCACAAGTCAAACATTTGTGTGCATGAACATGGATGTTTGTCTTGGTCTGGGTGTTTCTATGTATAATATGTATGTATTTACAAAAAAGGTTTATATGTATGTTTATCCATTGTCTAGTACTCATAGTACAAGCTCTGCTTAGTTTGGGCTAGATAGTGTTGTGTGTATGTGATAGAAAATTATATTATAATGATTTTTGTTTGTTTGTTTGTAAGTATACGTCTATGGAGCAGCGATAGCTCAGTGGGGAGACCAACAGACTGCAATGCAGAGGGTCTCGGGTTCGAACCCACGTCGCGCACCTCTGACTTTCGGAAGTTATATGACTTTTCAAAATTATGTGCGTATTGATTTACAATTATCTCCTGCTCCGTGCCTCGGAGAGCACGTTAAGCCGTCGGTCCCGGCTGCCATGGACATCTATGGCAATCGTTATTGGGAGAGTGTCGACACAAAAGATCCCACTGGGTCGAAGTGTCGCCGGTCTGCACTGACTGGCCCCCACATAAGATAAGATAAGTATACGTTACTCGGTGACAATATGACTTACGACTATAGCCATCCGTGCTGGTGTAGTGGCTTAAATGGTTGCGTCGCAAGTGGCACTGCGACAAAAAATGGAGTGATCCACAAATGGGTTTTTTAAGTCTGGGTGTTCTTTGTGTCCGTTGTTTTGTCTCGTCTCCGCTTTGGTGGAGTCCCGGCCTAATGCTTGCAAAAGGTGAAAGAGTTTTTATAATCGGTCAAATAGTTTTTGATTTAGGGTTACCGCGCTTTGAGTCGCTCGCCGTCATTTTATTTCGTTGTACCAAATACAGTCGTATTCTGTAGCACTTTAGGTTGAATTTAAATTGTTACTGAATTAGTCTCTTCGCCGCCACTCCGTCCGTCGGCGCTGACCCTTAAATCGTTACAAACAAACAAGAAATCAAATTTAGCCTCTCTATAACATTAGTATAGATGTATAGATATAGAAGTACATATATAGATTATAGATAGTATAGATATCGCTGATAAAGGTAATCTGTGTATGTGATCGGGTCGAGTTCAATTCCCGAATCTTAACAGCAAAACTCAAAAGCACTTTGAACGACGCAAAGCAAACGCAAAGACTGATTGCTTTTAAGGTCTGTTTACACAGACCGGCTCGGAGAGGAGAGCAGATTTTTATCACGTTTAAAACAGAGTTTTGAATAATTATAATAAGGTTTATTTTTAAGCGCGTTCAAGCATTCTCAATAACAAAAAAAGTGAATCGTGCTCTCCTCTCCGAGCCGGTCTGTATGTACGGGCCTTTTAACAACAATGGAACTACATTATACAACAAAAACTCAAAAACAAATAAATACTAAAATATTAACTACTGCGGCGTGATTAGTGTGTATGCATGTAAGTGTGAGTGTATGTTTGTGAGTGTGTATGTATGTAAGGGTGTATGTATGTATGGAAGAGCGTACGAAAGTGTGTATACGTGTGGGGTTTCGATGAATGGTAGTGTGGTGTAAGTGGTGAGAGTGTGGTACAAAGCATAAGCGTATGATGATGTAGGGGCGTGTCGCGTGTAGCTGCACCTAACAGTAGCTGACCATGCTCCTTCGAAGGAGAATGGTCTTCTATGATCCACCATCTTACTTGTAGCGGCACGTTCGGCTTCCCTCCCCCCTATACTACATGGGAAACATCATACTTGGCATAATGTGAGTGTGATACCTTTGCCTACCCCTTCGGCATAAACGCATGAGACTGTGTGACAAGAATCTCTAATCCTCGACCAAATCGAAGATTATCCTAATCTTCCTTACAAGTGATGCTAGCTTCCATTTTATCGATGTGGTAGTAGTAGTCAATAATCAGATATCATCGGATATTGGTAAGAGTAGCCAATTGAGCTCCAAGGTAGGTGGCTTGTACTTCTTCTTTTTTTTTTATTGCCTTTGTTGGCAGACAAGCAAGTGGCCCACCTGATGGAAAGTGGTAACCGCCGCTCATGGACTTCAGCAATGTCAGGACACAGCAAAGCCGCTGCCTACCGTGAAAGAAGAACTCTCTTTAAACCTCGTTTGAAGAAGGACATATCATAGCGCTCGCTTTAGGCAAGATTTAAAATATTTTGAGATACCTATAGATATAGTAAAACTCTAAAAATAATTTATAATAGATATGTAGGTATATTTTTTTTGTTTAACTAAGGTGGCAAACAAGCATATGGCCCACCTTATGATAAGCGAACACCGTAGCCTATGGACGCCTGCAACACTAGAGGCATCACTTGCGCGTTGTCGACCCTTTAGGAAAGGAAGCAGGAAGAGAGAAAGTGGCTGATCGGATTGGGCCTCCGGCACTCTCACTCACCGAAAGAAACACAACAGTAGGAATACTGCTATTTCACGTCGATATTCTATGAGAGAGTAGTCCTTCCCCGGTCGAGCCGGCCCATTCATGCTGAAAACAGCGAGGCCCTACTACCTATGAAAGCGTATCAGCTCTTTTTATCACCTTTCTTGAATGACACATATTACGTCACTGGCATATGATTTCGCATCGGTCTTCTCTGTTACTCTTATTTTGCACATTACGTAAAGAATATAATTATGCAGTAATCTCATTGGTCT
Source organism: Catocala sponsa (assembly GCA_963564715.1). Taxonomy (NCBI): domain Eukaryota; kingdom Metazoa; phylum Arthropoda; class Insecta; order Lepidoptera; family Erebidae; genus Catocala; species Catocala sponsa. The sequence goes on from OY751329.1 coordinate 5,052,838, forward strand.
TCTGACTATGGCTATGTTATATACGACTACGAATCAAAAGGTTCGAATACCGGCACTAAAAAATCATGTAATTTTCAGTCACTCTGAGCTATTTTGGTCACTAGGATATAGTTAATATTAATTACAAAATTTCACCCGCGGCTTCTTTCACGTTAATCCAGATTTTTTCAATACATTTCTATCGTTTGGGAACAGCTTTCTGTTTCCCTGACAACGTGTATGAGAAATTTCATGATGATCGTTTGAGTAGTTAAGGCATGAAAGCGTAACAAACAAACTTACATTCGAATTTATAGGATTAGTTAGGATTTAGCCTACTCGATACGCAGATAGACTTTGTCTTGGAATCAATTCAATTAAATTCAATTCGTTTATTGCACTCCATAATGTATATACAGGTCTTATAAATGTAGAGAGAACAATTATGGATTTTTGGATTAACACATAGGAAAACTATCATCCCAGTTATTACTCCTGATAAACAATTTCTTGATTTCGCGCGGCTGAAACCACAGTCAGAAACTAGTATTTAGCATTTAGCTTCGAAATAAAAATTTGGGGCAGTCTTTGGGGACTGCCGATAGAAGTGAAAACTTAAATCCTTGATCATAAACACTTCTTTATAGACAAAAAAAATAAACAAAATAAAATGTAGGCGGGTCGGATTCTTGATACTCCCTTTGGGATTGGAGGTCAACATGTCTTTATTTTTGCGTAGGACGCACCATTTCTGAGATATTTCTAATATTCTAAAATAATTTAAAAAATGGCAAGCTTGGAAGCGTGACGATGACGCCAGTTCTATGATTTTTGTTCACCCAAAAAGGTGCGCAACGCGCCTAAAGAAGGTTTCACTTCAAAAATAATTTTCTTTGTATCTATATTAAACCAACATCTGTTGCTCAGCGGTTAAACATAGCACAAAAAATCTCATTTGCCTGAAGGTGTTCATTTCCATAATATCAACGGAATAGCTATGTCCATTACTTTTTAACGTTTGCGAGATGACCGCACGTGACCTATATAACAGCATTTAGAATTATTCGATGGGTATGGTAATCAAATCGTAACGAGGTACAGGAAATTTGACACAAATGAATATTATATGAGTTCAATATTTTTTGCCGACTTGTATTTTTTTGGGTTGCCAATATGTACTTTATATGGAGACCGCGATTTTGGCTGATTAACTTTTTTATACATACATAGGCTGTAAATCCTCAAAGGGGTTGGCAGCAGTGTATTACACCCGCATGCCAACTGCTATACATAGTTTTAAGTCCTATGTAATAGGTTGCCGTCAACCCGGCACATTGCCAGACGGAGTATTCCGCTTTCAGCACCAATTTTTCCGGCACCTATGGTTTCGGCACCTAAGCTATTCCACTTTCAGCACCAATAGGTATTTTATTCCACATTCGACAGTTTCGACACCAAGCAAAAATACCTATTGGTGCTGAAAGTGGAATAGCTTAGGTGCCAAAACCATAGGTGCCGAAAAAATTGGTGCCGAAAGCGGAATACTCCTGCCAGACAGCAGCTACATAGATTGTTTTTTACTGAAACCTGACAACACTTTTTTCGTCGCAGTCATAGAATTAAAAACCTCATCCTTATCATAGCAGCTGTTACGCGTTGTGGTTTGAACATTAGCTATTTATTTACACCTCCTTAAATAGATACCGCACCGGATACTTTATACACAGCCTTTTTCACTATCTCTGCGCCACTGACTAGGCACGAGGCTTATAAAGGTCGCAGCCGACTTATAAAACATCGCTTCCACACAGCAAAATAATGTTAATAGAAATTTGAGTTGTAGAGCGTCCTCTGTAGACATAATTTATATTGATATCACAAATTAGCAAACAGCTCGCTGTAAGCAAACTTACCGCCATCGTCCCACTCGATAGTTGAAGCCACGCTTACCGCGCGCTGCAAGCGGGTGGCCCGCGTGCTTTAAGCGGACGGGCGGATAGTAGTAGCTAGTCGACTGCTAGCTGTAAGCGCGTGGACAGCTGGTTGCCTGCTAGCTGTCGCTGCGTGGACAGCGGGTAGTGGCCTCTCCGTTTGGCTTAGCTGTGTGAGAGCGGTGTTGGAGCGGTGTTGTATAAGTCGGCTGCGACCTTTATTATTCAACAAAATGACGTAATAAAACTGCGAGTTTTTATAAGTAACCAGTTAAAGCGCGCGGCTGTGCCCGCGTGGTACCTACATCTATAAAGTCAGTCAGTAAGACCATGTCCTTCCCTAGTTATTAAACCTATTGAATTTTATCCAAACCAATTGAGTGGTTTAGCCGTGATGAAATAACAGACTGATAGTCATACAGAGTTACTTTCTAATATATATTTTTTTCTTTTTATTTTCTTGGGAGAATGCATTGATGCATACCCCTCCGCGGGGGCGGGTGCAGGAGCTATGTCGGGCTCACCGGGGTAAAAGAGATGGGAATGATAATAAGAATGGACCTCCCGGTAATACCGACTAAATCTACCACGATGTTCCTCGATAAAACCGCAATCGGTGGAGCCGCGCGAATCATTTTCACATGCAGTCGCGACCCCGCCGACGTTTCGGCCCGCCGTATGAAACGGCAGGCCACTACACGATAAGACCTAATATATAATACTAATAATGTAACCAAAGTTAGGTTAAGTTAGTAACATTTATTTTTTCTGGATGACAGGTACGTCTATTACGTACCCATGACAACGTATATGCGAAATTGCATGATGATCGGTCGAGTACTTGAGGCGTGAATATGTAACAAACAAACTTACATTCGCATTTATAATATTAGGTAGAATTAGTAATAATAATTTCCCAAACTATTGTCTTTGCAATTATAACTCACTAATAAACAATAATTTTTGTTACGTCGTGTTGTATATACATTTAATCTTCGTATACTAAAATTAAACCAACTTAAAAGCGATTTATCAGGTTATTTATTTTAAACACTATTATTGCATAATCTTGAAACTGTTAAACTACTACTGTTAAACTTAACCACTATTTAAGCTATTAAATTATCTAAATTTAGTTTTACATTATCCGCGACATTTCAGTTGCTGTTCAGCAGCCATGGTCACGGTGAGATCTAACATATATTATGTATCTTCATATTTTAGTAAGGAAGAATGTATCATTCATATTCATATCCCTAAAGATAGTGTCATGATTTCTTATTTTTGTTAATAATTCTATTCGGGAGTTTTTATTTATTCAATTGGCAACACAGCCAACTATCATTTTAAATAGTGGGGTTATTTTATTGTGGAGGGGAAAAATAACTCGTTCTCTCGGCGAAAGATCGCTCAGCAGTAAGGAACTAGCATTCAACTGAGTAAGACGTTCTCAATAGTCCGTGTAATAGCTGTGAGTTTGGTAATATAGTCACATAATATTTTAGACGATTGAGTTTTATTATATTTCAGAAGTGGGATTCGTAAGTACACGCAAACATTTTCGATAATTATCTTTTTGTAATGGCGTTATTTCTTTCTTGTTTTTAAAAGTTTAATTAGTAGATACTTATTCCGATTGTTTAACTGTGAATAAACTGATAAGTATAATACTTATAGTATAACCTATTGTCATTTGCCATCATAATGTGTCGACTTTTACAGTACACTTTACAATACACTACACAAATGTAATAAACTACCCACATAATTACACACAATGACATTATACGCGATTCCCATAGGAATCATCACAACTTGGTGTATTTTCGAGTGTTAAAACTGAACGGTTACCTTGAAATACACTTAGTAACTCTAACTGGAGTGCTGTTGGGGAATACCCTCAGTGTATCCTACATATTCAGCTAATGAGTAAGGTTTACTTTCTGGAGGCAACCATGCCGACAAACCAGAGGTCCGCCTGCCTATTGGTTGAAAACTCTACACGCACGAGTGTAAATTATTTATTTCATTGCGTATTATGTACCTACATTCTAATTCTTTAGTAAATAATTGAAATATGCATTGTAAATTAGCAGCGCTTAGATGATAAAATGATATAACCTATGATTTTTTTTTTAAACATTAGCATTTACATTGGATCTGGAGAATACTTGGTCAAGGTACTCCCTGATAGTGTTTCGTTTTAGTTCTAAGAGTGCATTGTACTCTTGCGTGAAATACTTGGACGAGGCTACTCTTCGTCAGTGTTTTTGCTGGAGCATAATGCCGTTGTTTGCTTAGGTATAACGCTTACGCTTACCTAGTCTGAGTGATTATACAGTGATATACTCTTCAGCAGTATTAGGCTGGGATGCAGTGTTATTACGTAGATTGACGAGTAAAATACTTGCAATAGCTTTTGTAGTATTGAGGTAATTTCTTTGTTAAACAAGCGCTGCTGGTTTATAAAGCTACTTGACTTAAAGGCTGTTGCCACTTGACTTGCAGGTTGTTGCCACTTGACTTGGAGGCTATTGCCACTTGACTTGGAGGCTATATGCGCTTCGTGCTATTAAGAGGTTATGTGTGCCTCGTGTGCTGCTAAGAGGTTATGTGTGCCTCGTTTGCTACTAAGAGAGGTTATGTGTGCCTCGTTTGCTACTAAGAGAGAGGTTATGTGTGCCTCGTTTGCTACTAAGAGAGAGGTTATGTGTGCCTCGTTTGCTACTAAGAGAGAGGTTATGTGTGCCTCGTTTGCTACTAAGAGGTTATGTGTGCCTCGTTTGCTACTAAGAGGTTATGTGTGCCTCGTTTGCTACTAAGAGGTTATGTGTGCCTCGTGCTACTAAGAGGTTATGTGTGCCTCGTGCTAATAGGCATGAAAGTGGATATAGTGACAAGAATAGAAAAGGGTATGTTAAGCTGGTTTGGATATGTAGAAAGAATGGACGAGGAAGGACTAAGAAAGTTTATAAGGCTAGTGTGAATAGAACAGTCGCAAGAGGAAAACCTAGGTGAACGTTTCTCGATCAAATCGGAGGCGTTCTGGACAAAGGCCAGGTTAAGAGCCCCTTGAACCGACGATATATACAAATTAGGTTTGTTTTTCTAATTTGGCATATATCATAATAATTTTAAAGGCATATTAATTAACTTAATTAAAACATAAACCATTATCATTTTGAGTTATATTTCTGATTGTTTTTATAACTGTGCATTCCATTATTGTGTCGCAATAGGTGTCCGACGTGCAATCATGTTATCTGACCCGTTACGCATACTATAGATGCGCGCGGTTTCACTCTTAATTTTATAGTACACATTATAATTATTATATGGTTAATAGTAGATTCAAATTGTAATCTTTCCAATGAAATATCTCCCTAAATTATAGTATGGTCAAAGAGACAAATATTTGGCAATTATTCTGACTTCTGTAGTAGTTCCTGCGTTGCAGCCTATACGTTTTACTAATATTGTTTATGTTCATTGTTATTTGGATTATAAATTTAATAATTCTATTATAATTTGCTAATCATTATGAAGCCATTTTATTTTGTATAAGAGCATTTATTAACTATAGCTGCATAATCAAGTCCACTTTTCTTACAAAGGTATCGTTTTAAAAATTTGACACCGTTATTAGAAATGAATGCATGAGAACGTAATGCTATCGGAGGGAGGCATCAGGCATTTGACATCAGTAACTTATGTAAACAATAGAGGTAATGAAATTTTACACTAAATCATGTGATTGAATTTGTTTGAAGGAGTTCTTAGAATTTTGACATAATTTTTGAATGATATTAATAGTCAATGATTTAAAATAAGATTGTATATTGGTTTGGTTTTGGTATAGGTTTTCGAAGGATATTAAAAATCTTTTTGTTATCTTTTGAATGCATTTAGGTATCGTTCATAAAATAAGATGGATGATATAGGACAGATATAGAGATGTGATAATAAGAGTGAGGTATGGGTATGAGTATTTTATTATGATTGATATGAATGTTAAGAAATGTGAAATACAGATAGAAATATTTGGTTGATATGTTTTTGAGAGCTATTTGACCCAATGACGATGTTGGATTCGTAAAGACCATATTGGTATTTGGATTTGTTTAAATAATGTACATGTATGTTTTGATTATTATGTATGAGGTTTCATTGTGAGGTTAGAAGTGAATTTATGTAGGTACACACAAGTGATAATAAAAGAATTCTGTTCCTTCAATTTGATCATGGTACAAACGAAATTTCTGTGAAAATTGTTAGAGTTCAAAGTAGCCTTAAATAAAGACCCATGATTTGGTGAAATGATTTTATGATGGCTTGATGGAATGGTTTGATGGAATGGTTTGATGGAACGGTTTGATGGAACGGTTTGATGGAACGGTTTGATGGAACGGTTTGATGGAACGGTTTGATGGAACGGTTTGATGGAACGGTTTGATGGAACGGTTTGATGGAACGGTTTGATGGAACGGTTTGATGGAACGGTTTGATGGAACGGTTTGATGGAACGGTTTGATGGAACGGTTTGATGGAACGGTTTGATGGAACGGTTTGATGGAACGGTTTGATGGAACGGTTTGATGGAACGGTTTGATGGAACGGTTTGATGGAACGGTTTGATGGAACGGTTTGATGGAACGGTTTGATGGAACGGTTTGATGGAACGGTTTGATGGAACGGTTTGATGGAACGGTTTGATGGAACGGTTTGATGGAACGGTTTGATGGAACGGTTTGATGGAACGGTTTGATGGAACGGTTTGATGGAACGGTTTGATGGAACGGTTTGATGGAACGGTTTGATGGAACGGTTTGATGGAACGGTTTGATGGAACGGTTTGATGGAACGGTTTGATGGAACGGTTTGATGGAACGGTTTGATGGAACGGTTTGATGGAACGGTTTGATGGAACGGTTTGATGGAACGGTTTGATGGAACGGTTTGATGGAACGGTTTGATGGAACGGTTTGATGGAACGGTTTGATGGAACGGTTTGATGGAACGGTTTGATGGAACGGTTTGATGGAACGGTTTGATGGAACGGTTTGATGGAACGGTTTGATGGAACGGTTTTATGGAGCGGTTTGATGGAACGGTTTGGTGGAACGGTTTGATGGAACGGTTTGATGAAACAGTTTGGTGGAACGGTTTGGTGGAACGGTTTGATGGAACGGTTTGATGGAATGGGTTGATGAAGTGGTTTGATGAAGTGGTTTGATGGAACGGTTTGATGGAGCGGTTTGATGGAACTGTTTGATGAAGCGCTTTGATGGAACGGTTTGATGAAACGGTTTGGTGGAACGGTTTGATGGAACGGTTTGATGGAACGGTTTGATGGAATGGGTTGATGAAGTGGTTTGATGAAGTGGTTTGATGGAACGGTTTGATGGAGCGGTTTGATGGAACTGTTTGATGAAGCGCTTTGATGGAACGGTTTGATGAAACGGTTTGGTGAAATGATTTATTAAAATGATTTGTTGAAATGATTTGATGGAATGTTTTGATGAAATAGTCTGCTGAAATGGTCTGCTGAAATGGTTTGATGAAATGGTTTGATGAAATGATTTGATGAAATGATTTGGTGATGGAATGATTTGGTGGAATGGTTTGGTGAAAAGATTTGAATGGTTTGATGACATTGAGATGGTTTGATGACATTGAGATGGTTTGATGACATTGAGATGGTTTGATGACATTGAGATGGTTTGATGACATTGAGATGGTTTGATGACATTGAGATGGTTTGATGACATTGAGATGGTTTGATGACATTGAGATGGTTTGATGACATTGAGATGGTTTGATGACATTGAGATCGTTTGATGACATTGAGATCGTTTGATGACATTGAGATGGTTTGATGACATTGAGATGGTTTGATGACATTGAGATGGTTTGATGACATTGAGATGATTTGATTGAAGTGATGTGATGACATTGAAGTAGAAGTTTATTCGTATGCATATGAGACATAATTACAGAGGATGTTACAAAGGTTAAGGTACATCATACCTCGCCTTTAGTAGGCGTACGCAGCGATAGCTCAGTGGGGAGACCAACAGACTGCAATGCAGAGGGTCTTGGGTTCGAACCCAAGTCGCGCACCTCTGACTTTTGGAATTTATGACTTTTCGAAATTATGTGCGTATTGATTGACAATTATCGCCTGCTCCGTGCCTCGGAGAGCACGTTAAGCCGTCGGTCCCGTCTGCCATGGACATCTATGGCAGTCGTTATTGGGAGAGTGTCGACATAAACGATCCCACTGGGTCGAAGTGTCGCCGGTCTGCACTGATTGGCCCCTCACATAAGATAAGATAAGATAGTAGGCGTACAGTCATGATTTGAACAAAAGAGTGGCCATGAGTTTCTTGCCCGTTCTTCTCATGAGCTCTACACCCTTGCCTTGCTGAACGTAGCAGTAAATGTAAATTTACAAAAAAAAATAGTGTAACTTTGACATTCATAAGTGTTGCCCTGAACTTGAATAAATTTATTTTTGATTTCATTTACGAATGTTATAAGATAGTACAAAAAAATATATAACAATAATTAATAGACATAATATTCATTATTAATAGGAACAATAATTATAAATATGCGAAGGAAATAAATAATATCGTAACTGTATAAAAAAAAATAGTTAAACAATGTCAATTTCCAGTTTAATAATTACATAAGTCAAGATAAATTAAATATAAATACATTGTATAATTTTATACAGTACTTATTATTATATTGCTAATAGACATTTCGTTTTAAAGTATGTGTGAAATTACAATATTCATTTAATGTATAAAAGCAATTCTTCAATAGTAATTTTTTTTAATTTTGTTTAAAATTCGATGATCGGGATGTTTCTCTGTTATGCATAGGGAAGTGGATATATACTTTTCATTCTTGCTAACACCATATCTTGATCGTTTGATAATGAAAACCGAGTGATTTTAGTTGAGGTTTTGCTCCAGGAGTAGCATGGTATCGGATGGCCGAATGTCATGATTTCTTATTTTTGTTAATAATTCTGTTCGGGAGTTTTTATTTATTGAATTGGCAACACAGCCAACTATCATTTTTAAATAGTGGGGTTATTTTATTGTGGAGGGGAAAAATAACTTGTTCTCTCAGCGAAAGATCGCTCAACAGTAAGGAACTAGCATTCAACTGAGTAAGACGTTCTCAATAGTCCGTGTAATTGCTGTGAGTTTGGTAATATAGTCACATAATATTTTAGACGATTGAGTTTTATTATAATAGCGTAAATTGATCCGATTTTGATGCTTTTGTCATATCGATTCAGTATTTACATTTATTCTAAACGATATTTGATTAAACTTCAGATAGCATGCCAAGGTTTTGTCTCCCTACAGAACATCTATCTTATCAGTACAATTATATTGGTAGGCTGATTTATTGCTACGTGACTGCATTTATCCAATAGCAATGAATTTTATCCATTCGACGAAGACGTATGTCTATAAATCTTATTGATAATAGAAGTTCAAAGAGCAGAATTCTTGGGCAAATATTTTTTTTTTAAATAATTTCATCATTCTATTGTCTTAAGTTTACGCCATTGTTATACATTAAAATTAAACTAGGATAGATGTTCTCGCGGTTTCACCCGTGTTTATCGTTACTGCGCCGCCCCCGTGGGTCCTAGCATGATGTTATATAGCCTTCCGGGATAAATGAGCTATCCAACACAAAAATAATTTTTCAATTCGGTCCAGTAGTTTCTGAGATTAGCGCGTTTAAACAAAGAAACTCTTCAGCTTTATTAGTATAGATTATTTGCAACCGTGATTTAAAACCACCACATTTTAATCATTTTAATAACTGTATGGCTTGGTGATTACACGACTGCTTACCAGGTAGTAGGTTAGGTGGAGTGTAGTCATTTTGACTGAGTACAGTAGGAAATAATGATTGAGCTCATCCACTTGAAAATAATTGGCAATAATACGCTCTACTTTGTTGCCTATTGACAACGATGCCGAGGAATGTTATGACACTTTTTTAATTACTATTTTCGATGAGTTAACTTTCTTGTATGCAATTTGTATGTATAATGTTACTAGCTTTTGCCCGCAGCTTCGTTCGCGTTAATTTAGAAATTGACAATCAATTCGGGTTCAACTCTGCTTGTAATAATATAATTCAATCATGATTCGAAAGACACGTGGCGGCATCCATTATCATAAGAACGTTATTATTGTTTTCCTCGGGAACAGTACTTGTTTTTGGGATGAAAGGCCTATGTCCGTTTCTGTACACCTGACAATTTATATGGAAAATTTCAGGATGATTGGTTCAGTGGTTTAGGCGTGAAAGGTAACAAACAAACAAACAAACAAACTCATTTTCGCTTTTATAATATTAGTTAGGATTAGGATAGGATTAGGATTAGGATTTAATACATACAAACGAATTGCATAAAAGAATTACATAAACAAATTGCATATAATTATGTATGTTATTGTCTATAAGAAATACGACATTAAATTAAAAAGAAAAATGTCGTTGCTTCTTTTATTTCTCGAGCTAATTGTCGTTTTGGATGTAACTGGCTAGTCAAGTAGGGGTAAAAATAGTCTTTTTAATAATAATTATGTAAAAAAATTCACCCTTATGTCTATAAACCTAGGTTAAATTGAATATGAAAGCGCATCCTCTCCGAAACGAGCAAGAGAGTTAGTCTCTTGCTGGTCTCGGAAAGGATGCGCTGATTGGCAAAGTTCTATTCTCTTATCTGCGTAAACTAGCATTATACGTGCTCGTGCGTTTCGTTCGGCGAATACCATAGGCCTAATCACGCCCTCAGTCCCTTCCTTTCCTTCCTTCACCTGCCTGGTTCCACCCATCTCCTTCATTTAAGCTATGGAAACAGTTTACCATCAGGCAGAAAGTGCGTTTGTTCGTTACCGTTGTAAAGTGCGTTTGTTCGTTACCGTTGTGATTTTCAGAAGGCAGCCGCTCGTAGTCAAGTAACTTATTTAACTACAAACGGCTATTAAGCTAAATTATAAATATGTTTGTTTCTTTATTAATTATCAAAATTTTTAGTTTTTGTATCACACTTTGTGTTAGGTGTGACTAAATATATTTATTAGTACCAAAGCCGTAAGGATCGCACTGTTTCTTGGAATATAGGCTCCACCTATTCCAGGAGGCAGAGACCACTTTCATTTGTAATTTATTTATAATATACTAGCTTTTGCGCGCGGCTCCGCCCGCGTGGTACCTACATCAATAAAAAGTAGCCTATGTTCTTCCCCAGGTTTTAAACTATATCTGTACCAAATTTCATCTAAATCGGTTGAGTGGTTTAGCCGTGAAAAAGTAACAGACAGACAGACAGACAGGCAGATAGACAGACAGAGTTACTTTCGAATTTATAATATTAAGTAAGGAAGTAAGGATAGAGCAACATCAACTCTGTATTAAACTGTCCCACTGCTGGGCACGGGCCTCTTCTCAGTGGGAGGAGGGGTTAGGACATAGTCCACTACGCTGGCCTAGAGCGTATTGGCAGACTTTACATATATTCAAGAATATTATGGAGAACTCACAGAGATGCAGGTTTCCTCACGATGTTTTCCTTCACCGTTAAAACAAGCGATAATTAACTATTGAATAATCATATAACTTCGAAAAGTCAAAGATGCGCGTCTTGGGTTCGAACTCGAGACCTCTGTGTGGCAGTCCAACGGTTTCCCACAGGGCTATCGCTGCTTTATTTGGTTGCTAATAAATATATTGTTATTATTATAAACGCAGCCATATCAGTTTCCCTAGCAATTAGGTATTATAGGAATTAGGTCTATTGTAAATAGGCTGATGACAAGTTGACGCAATGTATTAGATTTGTCAAGCAATAGTCAGGCGGTCGGTATATCTCAGTCTAATGTGTCTACAGATAAGTCTCTAAACGTGTTTGTTGTCAACATTTCGTTGAAGACTGATTACTTAATGTGATGTGGTAATATTAGATTATAAATACCGAGATGTATTACATAAGTCTTAACATTTCAGTGATCACCATTATCATAATTTCAGAGGATTTTATGTTTTCTGTCATCATCACCCAATAAAACATAAAAACCTATTATTTTACTTTAGCTACAAATAAATACTTGCAAAAATAAAAAAATATATACATTGACATATGTATATGTCAATATTGAACAGGCTAGTTAATGAAAGCCTCATCGATCTTGTAGCATAACTCTGTCTGTTTTTGAGTTTTTTTTTACAAAGCTGTTTGTTTTACATAACAATTTTAGTTTTTTTTTAGAATATTCTCATCAAAAGCACGTGCTAAGGAATATAAGCGATAAACGGCAAAAAGGTAGCTCCCTGCTACGTACAAATCTGAATCATATTATTATATCACCTCATCTCTTTAGAAAGTCAGAATAACGTTTGTAATCGTTTATTACAGATCAAATCTAACCATCCCTAATATTGTAGGTCACAGAGTAATACCTTTACACGTCAAAACTACACAAAATACTAATTTATTTCTAATAGCAGTCTTTTAAGTATTTATAATAAGTTAACCATTGTAAAGTACATTTAAGTTTCCTGGCAGCCAAAACTATTCAAAATATTAGAAATATAATCACGGCCAATCTTTTTAAATCAACATGGCTTATAAATCTAATCTTCTAGTAGATGCAGCCGTTTCAGCATAGCTATGTAGACTGTTAAAATCTAATAAATCTATGGAAGTGGAATGCAGAATAATTGAATAACGACAAAGGAAGCTGCGACTGTTATAAACTGATTCTTTCAGAAGAAGTTTAATCGTCGTGAACGCTGAAAATTTTACGGTATTTGATTCTTTTCATCCCAATGACTTAAATTTCATACCTTTCACCTATTTAAGGCAAAATTTACTGAAATAATCTTGTCAGTACTTGTCTGACTGCCTCAGTAATGCAGCGGTAGTAAACACCTCATTTGTGTATGGGGTGTCGGATTCATTCCCGGTCGGGCAAACTGTTATTGTTTTGTTTTATCCAGAATATCTCAGTAGCATCAAGGCAATTCAGGCATCGTGTTCGGTAGACAGCAATAGCCCTGTTTTTGTCACGGGATACCTAAAATGTAAGCTGGCGAAATGTAGTACAGAATATACCACGAGGAATGCTCTGAAGAGTTATTCCACCTTATCCCGCCCTCCCATTTCCTATCCAGAACAACGCGTGCTGGGCTCCTTACACGGTAGAGTCGATTAGAGCGCGTACCAACAAGTTTGGGTCCTCATACCTCTGCCGAACGACCAAGGCATGGAATTCTCTGCCAAGGCACGTGTTTCCTTCTTCCTTCAATCCTGGGTCCTTTAAGCGGGGCGTGAAAAAGCACCTTCTCTGGCCGTCAAAGTAGAGACCTCAACATTGCCTCGGCTGCTATGAGGGCAGTGTGGAGGCCACTGCTCTTAGACCACACGACTGCTTACCATCAGGTGCAGTGTGGTCATATTGACGAGCAAAATATAAAAAAAAGCCTACTTCTCTCACTCTTTTGGTTATATACCTGAAAGTAACCTAAATGCTCTCACGCCAGTACGCCCCCAACGACTGCACAGTCATTCAAATCGTTGTCACAGATATATCTACTGAACTTGAGATAAACCACTTGAAATTACGAAAACCTGTCAACATCACAATCAATATATCACAATCGTTGCTACTAAAAACCATAAAGTTATAGATTTCATATCTTTACTGATTGATATCTAACTTATCTTGATTGCATAAGCCTAGATTTTCATCTAAATTTAGGCATCTGTTTAAGCAACGTTGGGACATTGACTGTCGCGGGAGGGGCAGCGGTAGTAAATGCTACTGACATACGTGATGGTCACGGGTTCGATTCCTAGGTGGAGAAACGTTTCTGTAAAGTAATTCATAGTGGCTGTACGGAGTCCGGACCGCTCGCCGCCTATTACGTGTCCCCTAGACCGAATTTTGGTCACGACGGCCAATCTTAACGGAGACTGGTCATTTGCGCAGGAGATATTATACTGCATAAGTGTGTGCGCAAACACAAGTGCACTCTCTGTTCCCAAACTGTCATGATAGGAACCGTCCTTGTCATGATAGGATTACCGAATCCCACATGACTGGAGAGAGATCAGGCGCAGGACCAACGGCTTTACGTGCTTTCCGAGGCTTTTTCTTAACAGAAAAACCAATAACTTTTTTTGCCCGAGACCTTATGCAGAGCAGTCGTATTCACTACTGCTGCACCACGGAGGCATACAATAGATTCATAATTTTCATTGTTACAATTAAGTACCCAAAATTGGTTTATGTGATTACCCCGCTGGTATCAGAGTATCCAGTGTTCTAAATTCGATACTTATTCGGAATAAAAATGTATTTGTTCCAGAAATTGTTGCTCCCGGTTTGAGTGTTCTTTGGATTCGATGTTTCACTTTTTGTGTAATAATAATAATAGTTTTATTGTCTCATAAAAACAATCTCACAAAAAATAGAATAAAATGAGATGAAAATACAAAAAATATATTATGTAATTTGTGAAGTATGGTTAGTGAGAATTGGTGTGGTGTGGTGTGGTGTGGTGTGGTGTGGTGTGGTGTGGTGTGGTGTGGTGTGGTGTGGTGTGGTGTGGTGTGGTGTGGTGTGGTGTGGTGTGGTGTGGTGTGGTGTGGTGTGGTGTGGTGTGGTGTGGTGTGGTGTGGTGTGGTGTGGTGTGGTGTGGTGTGGTGTGGTGTGGTGTGGTGTGGTGTGGTGTGGTGTGGTGTGGTGTGGTGTGGTGTGGTGTGGTGTGGTGTGGTGTGGTGTGGTGTGGTGTGGTGTGGTGTGGTGTGGTGTGGTGTGGTGTGGTGTGGTGTGGTGTGGTGTGGTGTGGTGTGGTGTGGTGTGGTGTGGTGTGGTGTGGTGTGGTGTGGTGTGGTGTGGTGTGGTGTGGTGTGGTGTGGTGTGGTGTGGTGTGGTGTGGTGTGGTGTGGTGTGGTGTGGTGTGGTGTGGTGTGGTGTGGTGTGGTGTGGTGTGGTGTGGTGTGGTGTGGTGTGGTGTGGTGTGGTGTGGTGTGGTGTGGTGTGGTGTGGTGTGGTGTGGTGTGGTGTGGTGTGGTGTGGTGTGGTGTGGTGTGGTGTGGTGTGGTGTGGTGTGGTGTGGTGTGGTGTGGTGTGGTGTGGTGTGGTGTGGTGTGGTGTGGTGTGGTGTGGTGTGGTGTGGTGTGGTGTGGTGTGGTGTGGTGTGGTGTGGTGTGGTGTGGTGTGGTGTGGTGTGGTGTGGTGTGGTGTGGTGTGGTGTGGTGTGGTGTGGTGTGGTGTGGTGTGGTGTGGTGTGGTGTGGTGTGGTGTGGTGTGGTGTGGTGTGGTGTGGTGTGGTGTGGTGTGGTGTGGTGTGGTGTGGTGTGGTGTGGTGTGGTGTGGTGTGGTGTGGTGTGGTGTGGTGTGGTGTGGTGTGGTGTGGTGTGGTGTGGTGTGGTGTGGTGTGGTGTGGTGTGGTGTGGTGTGGTGTGGTGTGGTGTGGTGTGGTGTGGTGTGGTGTGGTGTGGTGTGGTGTGGTGTGGTGTGGTGTGGTGTGGTGTGGTGTGGTGTGGTGTGGTGTGGTGTGGTGTGGTGTGGTGTGGTGTGGTGTGGTGTGGTGTGGTGTGGTGTGGTGTGGTGTGGTGTGGTGTGGTGTGGTGTGGTGTGGTGTGGTGTGGTGTGGTGTGGTGTGGTGTGGTGTGGTGTGGTGTGGTGTGGTGTGGTGTGGTGTGGTGTGGTGTGGTGTGGTGTGGTGTGGTGTGGTGTGGTGTGGTGTGGTGTGGTGTGGTGTGGTGTGGTGTGGTGTGGTGTGGTGTGGTGTGGTGTGGTGTGGTGTGGTGTGGTGTGGTGTGTATGATAGTGTTTATAATTGTTTTTCTAAAAACAATTTAGTAGTTCTAACTACTAGAGCGTTGCCACAATTTTTCACTAATTACTAGCTTTTGCCCGTGGCTTGGCTCGCTGGGTACGGTTACTTTCTTCTGTATTCAGAAGAAAGTAACCGTACCCAGCGAGCCAAGCCACGGGCTTATTATTATTATAGGTACCCAATGTGCTTTGATATACCCCTGACAAAGTGTACCTATGAGAAATTTTATGGTGATCGGTCGAGTAGTAATTAGACAATTAATTAGCGAGACAATTAATTAATTAGTGAGACAGCGCAAGGAACAAAACAAACTGAGATTTACATTTATATTAAATTCGGATTACCAGTTAATTGCTGACTGTTTTTACAACAAGCAATAATTTATCAGTGGACAAAAGACGTTGCGTTTCTAGCTCAATTACTGTTTCTCGCTAATCATCAATACTATTATTATATAGAGGAAAGACTTCATTCGTTTATTTTTGTTTGTTGTAACGGTACTCAACCGATTTTTAAAATTCTTTCACTATTAGGAAGCTTTATTATCACCGAATAGCATAGCCTATATTTTATTTAAAAGTACTGTAACTGAAAGAACTTAACATACTTTATGTCAGCGAAGCTGCGATCAAAAGCTACCAATAAAGCAAGTGCGTAAGTATATCTTAGTGACTGACAGTTCACACGAAGTGCGATCACGATTAAGATCTACATGAAACAGGTGTGATTTTATTGATAACGTTATCAATAAATCCCCACCTGTTATATATAGATGTAAAATAATATGTTCAGTCGCTCACCCATCACTAACATGACATATTATAGTACCTAGTAACAGATTTAAAAGCCTGACTAATATTATGAATGCGAATGTGAGTTTGTTTGTTACGCTTTCACAACTTATTTACCAGACCGATCATCATGAAATTTCGTATACGCGTTGTCAGGGGAACAGAAAAGGACAAAGGGTACCTTCATTCAGGAAAAGTACCGTTACTAACCTAACCTCCATTTATGCGAGCGAAGACGCGGGCAATGTCTAGTCTTTTACATATACGACCAGGTTTCACACAAGTGGTTACATCTTCAAACTATATATTTCGTAGAATAAATGGAAAATTAAATATTTACGTAAATTCTTAAACTAAAGAAGGAACTTGTTTTAGGAATCTGAGCCAAATTTTCAAAATTATAATATCTGATGTAAAAAATACAGGTTCTTCTAGGACGAGCGAAGACGTGAACGACGAATGGCTAATTATAAATTTGAAACAAAGACAAAAATTACAATTTTACATTTATTAGCCAACCAATGCATTGGTCTTTGCATAATATTTTTATCAGCCAATCAGGGCTGATATTAATATTATTATAATCAGTGCTAGTTATTTGGGACCTACTTAAAATAGAGTGATTTTTGCAATATCCCTGAAAATAACTCGTATGATTGCGAAACTCTTATAATATCAGCCCTGTATTAAGCTGTCCTATTGCTGGGCTTGGGCCCCTTCACAGTTTGAGTAGGGTGAGGCCATAGTTCACCTTGCTGGCCCAGTGTGGGTTGGCAGACGTTACATGTCTTCAAGAACATTTATTTATTTATTTACTAGATGTTCCCGCGGTTTCACCCGCGTTTATCGTTACTGCGCCGCCCCCGTGGGTCGTAGCGTGATGTTATATAGCCTATAGCCTTCCTCGATAAATAGGCTATCCAACACTAAAAGAATTTTTTCAAATCGAACCAGTAGTAATCACGCAGAATAAACCAGGAGAAACATCGTTTGTACTATGTCTACAATGGGTAATTATTTTGCTGCGATGTTATTTTAAAACTGCTATATCTCCTAAGATATTCATTGAAATCGAATGACGTAAAGGGCAATTTTGTTTTAAATTAAATACTTGTGATGAATAACGTATTTATTTGGATAAGGATTAATCTCATGTTTATAAAAATACCTTCGCAAATAATGCATTATTTTAGAACAAATTTCGTTAGCATAAAAATGGTTATAGTGAGCCAACCTTAAAAGATAGACATATGCTGTCGCGGACTTTTTTTTAGAACTTTTAAAGGGGAACAATTCTGTCATACATGATTTTTGCGAAACTTTAACTGTTTACGCAGCGCACGCAGCGGAAGCTCTCAAAAGGAAAAATACTCTCCGATTTTGAAACATTCTTCATTAGTGCTCCGCTCCTATTAATCTTAGCGTGATGATATATAGCCTATAGCCTTCCTCGATAAATGGGCTATCTAACACTGAAAGAATTTTTCAAATCGGGCCAGTAGTTCCTGAGATTAGCGCGTTCAAGTAAACAAACAAACAAACTCTTCAGCTTTATAATATTAGTATAGATAACACATCCCACACAACCATTACAGGAAGCCCAATGCGATTGTGGGGCCAAAATGCACACATAATACTCAAAACTTAAATATATAATACATAACAAAAATTAAAATTTAAAAATAAACAAAGAAAATTGACAAAATCGTAAACCTAAATTATGAAATTAAAATATTATCATACACACTATTTATATGCTACTACATATAGAATTGCTTTTGCGAGTTCGTTCAGGTTACAGGAGAAGATATCAATTTTAGTGCTGAGCTCGTTGATTACCCTTATTGTGCGAGTAAGTGGTGTTTTGGCCAGTAAGTTGGTCCTGGCAGCAGGGACAACCAGAATCGGTGGAAGTCGCCTCCTCCACACATAGCGATCAGGCACACATAGGCTCAAGCGCCCTAGCACAGTGGAGAACTCTCAGACATGCAGGTTGTCTCACGATGTTTTCCTTCACATTTAGAGCAAGCGATAATTAACTATTTAATACGCATATTAATGCAAAAAGTCAGAGATGCGCGCCTTGGGATCGAATTCAAGACCTCTGCGTGGTAGTCCAACGGTCTCACACTAGGCTATCGCTGCTACATTTTTTCTATAATCCAGTCATACTTGTATTTTCGTCGATTGTAGAATTACTAGCGGTCGCCTAGTGCTCGAAATTCAACCAACGTTTGCCTGTAAGATATTGCTGATATAATTATGTCATTATACTCGTATATTGATATATGTAACCATAGTTACGCGCTGCCACTGCGTGTGTCAAATGCATGGTTGTGTGCGTGTAGTGTTTTTCAATTAATTTAATGTATTTTTAATGCATATTTTATATAAATATTAGCATTCGTCACTTCTTCTCTGTATAAACTATAAGTGTGCGAAATTTCATACTCCTCCGTACGCCCAATTGTCGTAAAAAGGGATCCAAAGTTTTCGCTTCACGTATTAATATATAGATTCCTGATGCAAGAGATTATTTTACAAAAAAGTTATTTAACTGTTGAAATTGGAGCTAGTGATCCAGTTTCGGATATCCGCGATAATATAAAATCTAATAACGATGCAGTCGGATAGAAAAATAACGCGTTTTTCGTTATGTGCTTATTAAATAGTTAAAAATGATCACTAGCTTTGACGCTGAAAGAAAACGTCGTGAGGAAACCAGCATATCTGAGAGTTCTCCATAATGTTCTCGAAGATATGTGAAGTCTGCCAACCCGCACTAGGCCAGCGTAGTGGTCCTGACCTAACCCGATAAACCATTCTCACACTGAGTAGAGGCTCGTACCTAGCAGTGGGACAGTTTAATACAGGCCCGATATTTTGTTCATATATTATAAACACTTTTTATAAATTAAATCTAGAACACTTAACAACAATATCACCTAACATTTGTTAGTTTTCTATGCGGGTTTAAGTTTTAACTTTTATTATTTCCTAGATTTTGCCCACGGCTTGGCTCGCGTAAATATAGGTATCTTGCAACTCACAAAGGCGAGCGGGCTTTACGTGTACATGCATACGTGTACGGTAGTGTGCGTGTTTGACAGAGCGGTCAGTTGCGAGCGACACTTACACACACACATACACAGCCCGCTCGCCATAGTGAGTTGTTTTTTTCTAGATGATATTAATCCTTTTCTGTTCCCCTGACAACGTTAAGGCGTGAAGTGAAGCGAAACAAACAAACATTTCTTAGTTACGATGTGAGTTGTTATATTGCAGTATTCGTTAATAATTTTAAGGTTAAGCGATCAAATGATACTAATAATTATTTGAATGAATTGATTGTTAATTAATTCTACAGATATAAACCACTAAATTAAATCAACTAATGCACAGTCCAAATCAAAATAATTACAAGATCTCGACGCTCACGTGTAGAAGCAATACAACACATCAAGAAGATAAATGATCCACAAAACGGAAAAATAATTAATATGTCATCAAAAAATAGTGGTTTATTCCGTCAAATATGTTATATATATTTGACGGAATAAACCACTATTATATATATAATATGTTGCGCACACGACGGGTTTATACAAGAAATGTAGGTAAACCTAAGCGACCTATGCACTAAAGTACGGTCAGAAGTCAGTTCAGTTTCTACTTATTGGTACATGATTACAAAATACTTAAATAAAAATAAATTATTTTTATTTATTTTGCAACAAACGTGAAGTTTAGAAGACTTGACGAGCTGTACGTCATCTGTTTTAAGCATTATTCGAAGAGTTCATCAGTGACATTGCGTAAAACGCCATTTGTTTCGATCATCATCAGTTCGAACATGCTGTAGAAATATCAAATGACTCGAAAATTTTCGATATTTTTTATGACAATTGCGCTTTGCCAGTTCTTTGGCTGTGATTTTCTGTACGATGCAGTTACTTCTGCAGTCAGACTGCTTTAAAACGATAATACTGAACACATTTTGTAAAAAATCTATCAACAAAAAAGATTACTTTTTTATCAATGTTTCTTCACCAGAGTCTCGATTCTGGCTATTGATTTATTAAATCAAGATAAGAAACGAGAAAATGCCTCGCCTGATGACCAACGCTTACTATAGCCAACAGACGCTTGCAATATCAGATGTATCGCTCTCGAAGAACTACGCTCTAGCTCCAGTCTGGCAAACCTACTGTAGGAATACAACGAATGGCTGCAATGTGGTAC
Organism: Catocala sponsa; assembly: GCA_963564715.1. NCBI lineage: Eukaryota > Metazoa > Arthropoda > Insecta > Lepidoptera > Erebidae > Catocala > Catocala sponsa. The sequence continues at coordinate 5,073,674 of OY751329.1, forward strand.
TCCGCCAGTCATTACAATTTAAGCAAGACTCCTGTATTAACCTCATACTTGATAGTAGACAGGCACAATGAAAATAGACATAGAAACTCGCGTAGATAGACCATAGCTTTTGTACCCTGCCAGGTATTTTAATGCCAGTTATAATAATAAAAGCCTACTGTGTCTAGCCTCCGGTGTACCACTTCGACTCAAAAGGTTGAAAATAAATAACACTTATTTGCTTGAATAAGATATACACAGTATTGTCTTCTGTTTACGCGAATGTTATTCATTGAAATTAAACTACTATATACGGATTTTATCGCGTTGTTTATTTGACACTGTTACAAAATTTTTTGAATAACTGTTACACTACTATAATCACTATTAAACTTTACAAATTTGTATATAGTAGTTTAATTTCAAAGATATACACAGTCCATAATAAAAGTAATGAACTCTTATTCTATGTAAAATAGTTTCGCATACGAAGGATTCGGCAAGGTACCCTCTTTGCATTACTTCTCAAATATTCTTAACTTTTTAGAGCTCATTATATTAGTATCTACTGGAAACCTGATTACAATTAACATTTGTGAATTTTATGGCTTAAGGTTGGTTTTGCTCGGGTTGAATGACTAATCTTCAATAGGTGTTGTGTTTGGTAAATCCAACATTGTATCTTAATAATTAAGATATAATGTTGTTTATAATAATAATTATTATAAACATTTTTAATTTGTGCTAAAACACGATAGGTACTACACACTTACGCCGCGTTCACATTAGGTCGGACCGACAATTTTACAGTAACGACAAAGGTGTCGGATGCAAATTAGTACATGTTTGTATTTCAATAGCGCTGTTCACATTATGGCGACCCAATAAAACTGTCAGCGACGACACATTTATCGGACGTCCAGTCACAATTTTGATCGGGTCCGACGTAATATTGGCAGACTGCTTTATGTGGCGCTGTTCACACTTGTCGGATCGGAGCGGCGAAACCATCCGTCCGACACCCACCCACCCGCGCGTTCCCTGCTACACTGTCAGTAAACAATAACAAAGGACATCACCCATTATATATATAACGTCGCGCGTCGTCGTCGTACATTGTACGCAAAACTGCTTTATGACGAGTCGGGCAGCGGTAAATCGACAATAACGACAGCTGTACAGTAGTGTTCACATTTGGTCAGATCGGCAGTTTCAAGTGTGAACAGTAGCCCCATTAAGCCGACTACGGTAAAACTGTCGGTCCAACCTAATGTGAACGCGGCGTTAGGGCGCGTTCCCACTATGTCGTGAAGATAGATTATCGTGTCATTTAAAGCGTCGTGGCTTGTGTATTTAAATAGAGGTGTTCACATACAGGACGACACGATTAACTATCGTCCACGACATTTTTTCGCAGTGACGACAGATTACCAAGTCAATGGGAACTGCTAGCATGACAGTCGTAAATCGATAAAATAACGTCACGACTAATCATGACGGCAAATCGTGTGTCATTGTTGCAACTATCCATCGTAGCCGCGATAAAAATATCGTCTCGTCGTTTATACGTTCAACGATAAAATATTGCGACGACACAGTGACGATAAACAGTCGATATAATGAGAACAGCTAGAGACGACAGTCGTCCAACGATAAACTAATCGTCACGACATAGTGGGAACGCGCCCTTAGATGTTTCGAAAATATACCTACGTATCATTTTGTTTTTAGAAAGACAACTTCCGCACTAGAAATAATTCCTGTGTCCCGGGGGACTTTACAAACATTCAAACAACGGACACAAAGAACACGCAGACTCGGAACAGCTATTTGTGGATCACACAAAGTTTTGTCCCGAGTGGGATTGGAACCCACAACACTCGGTACAGTGGCATTGGCGAGGCGACCACTTAAACCATTAGGTCTGTATTAATCTAATTTGTGATATTATAACATAGTTTTGTAAAACGTGACTGATGTTCAACGTGTTATTCAAACCTTTTAGTGTTATTTTATTGCTTTAAACTTAAACATTGGAGAGAAACATTGTATTAAACGTAACTCACATGATGTTGTCACGTTGTGAGTTAAAATACGCTTAACTAGCTTATGCCCGTGGCTTTGTCTGGCAATCAACTACTCATACATTCTAGTCTACTAAGTATATTATTTGACTGTGAATTATGAGAATTTTCGAACCCAAAATCTCAATTAAATTGCCAAAATCTCAATTGTATGCTAAGCGTCCATTCAGATTTCACGACGTATCTTTCGCTAATAATTTTGATTAAAATTGTTACTATTCTTATAATATTGGCATAAATAAGTCTTGAACATAACCTGCTGCCAAGCCATGCATTTGACAGTTGACACGTGGTGAACGCCACGTAGCTATGTACAAGTTGCCAGCCACGTCTGAGGCACAGATTAATTAGAAAAACTTAAAATTCGATCGCGCGTAACGTGCATTCTCCATGGAGGTATAGATAAACAATGATTATCTATACCTTCATGGAAGTCTCGTAGCGTAAGCGGATTTTGATTTGAAACGTGGCATTTGTGGCGCAGGGCTATCACTTTAATTTATGTTTATTTATTATTGTGTATATGTGTGTTCTAGATATTGTGAAAGATTTCGTGATTTTAGAAATAAATATGTTTTCTTTCTTTCTTTCAAACAGTTTGAACAACTACCAAGAATACTGACCCGATAATTATTACTATTACAAAAAACAACTTACGCAGTAGCCATAATTAGGGTTGTTCCCAGAGGTCCACGACTCTATTGTTCTGCTTTTCCCAGCGGGTCCATGAAAAATTATAATAATGTTTTAAATGTTACGGGGATCTTTACAAATATTCAAACAACGGACACAAATAACATCCAAACTCGGAACAAGCATTGGTAGACCACACATTTTTTTGGCTCGTGTGTGCTATGAACCCACAACACTCGACGCAGCAAGGTGATCAATTAGGCCACTACACCTTCCGTGCAGCCATTTTACTCATGGTAATTGAACTCAGGACCACACGATCGGTAGCATTTATGTGCCATGAGATCAGCGTGTTATATCGATATTGACTTAATACATAAATACATAGATTCACACCTGTTTCAAATAGGGCTAGGCAGAGACAACGGATTTCCATTTGCTACGATCCTGACACACTTCTCTGGCTTCATTTACTTTCATTACATTCCTCATACATGCCCGTCGGTTCAAGGTGCTCTTAACCTGACCTTTGTCCAGAACGCCTCCGATCTGATCGAGAAACGTTCGCCTAGGTCTTCCTCTTGCGACTGTTCCATTCACACTGGCCTTATTAACTTTCTTAGACAGTCTTTCCTCGTCCATTAACTTAATATCAGTATTAAAACAAGTTAATCCTTACTATCCTTACTAATATTATAAATTCGAAAGTAACTCTGTCTGTCTATCTGTCTGTCTGTCTGTTACCTTTTCACGGCTAAACCACTCAACCGATTTAAATGAAATTTGGTACAGATATAGTTTAAAACCTAGGGAAGGACATAGGCTACTTTTTATTCAAGTAGCTACCACGCGGGCGGAGCCGCGCGCAAAAGCTAGTTTATAATAATTATCTCAAAGGCTTTATTCTGACTGTAACACCAATCCATTAGATAAATAAGTAATGCGAGGCAATTATGCTTTTGTTATGGACAAGAGTAAATTTTAAACATCTGGTATTTAATGCGGTGATGCTTTGTAAACTATTTTCTGACCGTAACTACTGAGAAACCTACGGAAACACACTAACTGGACAAATGTATCCTATTTGATAATTCCTATTAATTTATCGAAAAATATTTATATCGATGAAGCCGGCATATTATGTAATCGACATCAATGAACACTTAAGCTATTGCGACACCCGTCCAGAAAAACTGTCTCCTTACACAATTTGAATAAACTCGAAGACGATCTTTACCAGGTTTGAGAACTATATAGGATAAAATCTATCAGTCTCACTTGGTGAGGGTTTACTTTAAGAATATTCTAAAGAAATTTTTGACAGTCTGCATGAATGGCGCAGTGACCTCATCACTGCGATCGCGCCGAATGATATGCGTTTGATACCCGGCCGAGGCAACTATTTGTGTGATTCACAAATAGTTATTTCGAGACTGACTGTTCTTTGTACCCGATGTTTGAAGATTTGTAAAGTCTCCGACGGCACAATTCCTGATGCGACAATGTTTCCTAATAAAAAAATAGAAACATGTAGGTTTCGGTGCAGTAACGTTAGTGAATACGACTGCTGTGCATGGAGTCTCGAGTTCGATTCTTGAGTCAGTCAAAATATTACTGGATGTTCTCTCAAAAGATTCTCGCACAGAGTTTGGAAGTTGGGTCTTGTCGTTAAGCATAGGATCTAAAACCATAATTTATAAAATGTGGTTGTAATACGCCTGTAGGAGCCAATTAGTGGTCCTACACTCGAAGATATATGTAAGTTGAGTACACAGAAAGAACTATAAGTTAAGTTTAAAACTTATATTGTTAAAAGTTAAAGTAAATGTTTACAAGTTAATTAATAAGTATGAATTCTCTCTCGCCAAGTGTGTTGTTTTATAGTTATAAATGTACTCGAATGTTATTATGAATTACATCATTATATATCACAGTAATATGAGGTAAATTGCAACGCTCTTTATGAGCCCATTTTAGAATGGCTTATGTTTAAGATATAATAAAATATAACAGTCAAAAATAGTAAACGATCACCAAAATTAAAACCGCATTTTAATACCAAAAATATTAATTGCACAGCATAGAGATCAAAATAAGTCGACGGAGCCGCGCCGACGCCGCGATGCGGCGGGGCTCTTATTTTTGGGTGGGTTTAAAAAGGAACCTTACATAACCTAACTCTTCCGAGACGGAATGCAGTGATTTGAGGCGTATAGGTGCTCGTTATGATATATTTTAGTAAGCATATTTTGGTGTGCAATTATTATTTTTGGTGGTCATTATATTTAATCCCTTTTAGTATTACTGCGTCGACAGAATGAGTATGTACGGTAACGAAACCGTACAACGCTACTACCTACCTTTTTGAGGATATAGGTTTAAAGATCCACTTTAAAGTAATAAAGGCTAATTTGATGACGAGAATTTAATGCGTTTCTTAATAACAAAAATTGTATAATAGTTCTAAATGACATAGATACGTAAATTATTCCAGTAATTAATACCTATAGGCAGGCATTAGTTAACGAGTTTCAAATAGAAAAAACCTAACGAACTATATGGTTTTAATTAGTGATTGCCTTGGTGTTGGTAAGGTTGCGCTTGTGTTTTCGTGCGAGCGTGAGTTCTCGAATTCGATTCCCGTGTCAAGCAAAGTTTTCTTGGATTTTTGATTAGTAAATCTTTACTAGCTGCACGAAGTCTAGACTTGTACTCAGTAAATGGTAGTGGGCTCGCCTTCTTTTACTTGGGACCTAAAAATACAGCGGTTTTCTTAACAGAAAACCCAGTAACCTCTTGCCCAACCTGGGACTCTTACCCGAGTCCTTATGTTCAGCAGTTGCATTTACAACCGTTGCGCCATCGAGACCAAATAAATCATCATATTAACTTAAACTCAAAATTTAGGCAACTAGTGCGGATTGTATGCATACTGTAGTTTGTATAAGTGACCATTCTAAATGCAATGCATTACTCGACCCAAGAATCAATCCAAAGATCTCATACATAAACGTCTCTTATGGCTTATTCCCGCCCACTCCGCTATTTTGCTCCCAAGCGCTCCAAGACTAAAATAAAATAATATTATTATTTTGTAAAATCGTTCCCAAGGGCTCCAAAAGCTTATGAAAAATTATTTCTCTAAATCCTCTGATCTCCATATATTTATTCCTAGGAGCCCCAAATTATATTACAAATAATTAAATGAAGAACTACTTACTAGTGTGTTCCCGACAGCTCCAAAACAAACTGTGTGGTTAGCAGAATTCAAACATGTAATAATATAATATTAGTTTTTGATAAGAAATAAAATCTCAAAGTACCTAGAGAATGTTTTGGAGCTGTAGGGAATTAAATTGGTAAATGTGGCTTTATTTATAATTTTTCATATAAAAATCTTTGGAGCTCTTGGTAACTAATGTATGGAAAAATGAATTTTAGAGAACAATAGATTTGGAGCGCACGGGAATAAGCCGTCTCATTGATTACGACTAATAGGAGTAAAGCGTCAATAAAAAATGTTGCAAAAACGGGGCACATTCTCTTATGTGAAGCAGACGAAGTTGCGCGGGCAGTTAGTTAATTATATATAATAATAATAATAATATTCTACCATATACACACAACACCATCTAGCCCAAACTAAGCAATGCTTGTACTATGGGTACTAGACGATGGATAAACATACATATATACTTTTATTTTTGTTGTAAATACATACATATTATACATAGAAACACCCAGACCAAGACAAACATCCATGTTCATGCACACAAATGTTTGACTTGTGCGTGAATCGAACCCGTGACCTCGGGCGTGGCAGTCGGTTACACTAACCACTACGCCATCGAGGCTAACTATATCTATAATATATAAATAGTCAGACAACAGACACAAATAACACCCAGACTCAGAACATCTATTTGTCATGACACAAATTTTGAAGTGAAACCTTCTTTAGCGGCGTTGTGCACTTTTTTGTTATGGGTAAAAAATGTTAAACTCGCGTCGGGACACGTGACCTGATCGAAAATTCGTAAGACGGAGGGAGAATTGTCAAACTCGCGTCAGGACACGTGACCTGATCGATAATTCGTTAGACGGAGGGAGAATTGTCATGTTTGTGTACGATAGCGCAATAAATTAATATTTTATTTTACCACATAAATGATAGTACTTTTAAACTGATAATTAAAGCAATTCGTGCAAAATTATTCCCTAATCATTCCAAAATATCAAAAATGCACAACGTTAATATTCAAGTCTTTCACTTCTGCCGGCACTCTCGGAGTGCAACCCGTTGATTTTTTTGTCTGAGCGGAATTCGAACCTACAACACTCGGTGCAATGACAGCGGCGAGGCGACCACTCAAACCTCAACGCGATCCGTGCAGACAAAACTGTAGATACATACGTAGGTTCTTTGTATTGTATGTTTGATCGACACTCGCTCAGGCCGTGGTCGGAAGCTGAATGTGAGTGATATTGATCACGGCCAATGTAACAGTTGATTGCTTGGTACAATGTGCAATACAAAGGTGTGGTTACTTTCAATGTTGTATAATATATACATAAACACATGTTTATCCCTAAAAGGGTAAGCAGAGATGTCTTAAGACTAGTTAGTACTTAGCTAGTTACAGTAAAATGTTTAGTTGAGATACAGTAAAACTATATATTATTTATGTCTTACGTAATGACGGAGGCGTTCTGGACAAAGGCCAGCTTAAGAGCACCTTGAACCGACGGGCGTGTATGAGGAATGTGATGAAAGTGAATGAAGCCAGAGAAGTGTGTCAGGATCGTAGCCAATGGAAATCCGTAGTCTCTGCCTACCCTTCTGGGAAACAGGCGTGAATCTATGTTTGTATGTCTCACGTAATAATTAATAATTTATTTAGACCACCAACAGCACAAACAATAATCAACAATACAAGTATGTAACGTATACATAGATAGTCTATAATATAGGTCTTTACTTGAAATGTTGACTTCACAGATGTCAAAGTGGTTCAAATAGCCTGGCCACTGCCATTTTTTCGAATGTAGGGATGAATAGACCAACAAAATCTTGCGTGATCCCCAGAAATATTTGTGCCACGTTCCGGTATTCTATATGTCCATTGTTTGTAGTCAAACGCGATTTAAGAATTATTCTTATTGCGGTGTCTTTAATAAAAGTAATACTCGACAAATGTTTTGCACGAAAATGACCTGCAAAAATATGCGCAGTAGGGCAAGTAATCCTAACTAATATTATAATGCGAATGTAAGTTTCTGTGGCAAGATTTCACGCCTTAACTACTCGACCGATCATCATGAAATTTCGCATACACATGCCCGGAGATCAGAAAAGAACATAGGGCGTACCCTATGTCCTTTTTTGTGTTTTTCTGAATAAAAGGTATTTTATCCAGAAAAAGAACTGCTGTTACAAGCATAACCTAACCTACGTTTACGCGAGCGAAGCCGCGGGTAATCATTGTATAGTTAGATTTATTAAATGTTATTGAATAAGCTAAACTGGCGCGTGAATGGCAAGTCTTAATCGGAGGTCGCAATGTAGGTTGTGTTGTGATAATGATTTAGTGACAAACGTGTTTCTGCGCGGGCGCCGGTACGACGGTCATTCGGTTTTCGAGTGCTGTGCGGTCAATAGTGCCTTCGTTATAAATACTTTATTTATTTTGTTCTGTTGACTTTTCAAGAACGTTTATAAAGTTGCGAGTGACGAAGTTTTTTATTCTATCGTTTCGTGTTCTAGGTTCGTATATATTTTGTTTCTTTTTGTTCTATTGTGTTTTGTTTTTGTGTTGTTATTTTTTTTGTACACTTAGATTTGTAAACCTTCTTACCATAGTACAGTAAGCTGGACGTCTGTGTAACGGCTATTTTAAATAACTGGTAACTTCAATATTATTATTAATTTTTTTTCAGCATCAAATTTAAACTGTGTTTAAATGCAATTTTATAACGCCATCTAAAGTTAGACACAGTCGAAGTAGTACTCAGTAATAATATACCTATATATGTATGTTATTATTAAATCACCGCTGCCACCTTATAAAATACGATTTCTTATAGAAACAACTTGAACATTTTAATTTTATTTAAATGCAGGTACAATAATACCCCGAACTTACGCGATAGGTGGGACTGAGCGATAACCGCCGTAAGTAGAATTCGCGTAAGTCGGGGTATAGTTCAGCATATAAATACATATTGGATTTTACAAATATAAAATCGCTTGTCGTTATTGTGATATAGAAGCCTTCATAAAATCTAAGAAAATAGTTTGACGACACATTATGCCCTCAATGCCTGAACAATAGTGCAGGGGTAGTAGGTCTAAATTGATATTTGAGAGTTGTGCGATGATCAAACAAAATACGAATTGAAAAGATTTGAAAATCACGTAACTCCGAGTTCGCGTATATCGGGGTAGCGTAAGTCAGGGTATTACTGTATTACATTGAAGTTTATTACGCTATTTTCTCAAATGTACTACCTACTGTGTTGTCAATTGCCTCAATAATTTGTTGTGCAAATGATCGCAAATTACCCTGCAATTATTCATTATTGAATCGTAGCCTTGGTCACGTTGAAAGGTTTGTACAACATCGGGATAGATGAAGATATAAATGTTATGATTCGCGATAATCTATACTAATATTATAAAGCTGGAGAGTTTGTTTGTTTGTTTGTTTGAACGCGCTATCTCAGGAACTACTGGTCCGAATTGAAAAATTATTTTAGTGTTGGATAGCCTATTTATCGAGGAAGGCTATAGGCTGTATAACATCACGGTATAACCTATGAGGACGGCGCAGAAACGATAAATGCGGGTGAAACCGCGGGAACATCTAGTATTTTATAAGCCCCGATATTAGAGATATTTTATTTATTTAAATAAACGTGAAACTTCTTTATAATAAGACTACTCCTCCACCAAAGGTTATTCCTGCATCGTTTTATTAGATACTAGTTTTTGCCTGCGGCTTCGCTCGCGTAGATGTAGGTTAGGTTAGATTAGTAACAGTCTTTTTTCTGGATTAAAAGTACACTTTGTTGTATCCTGTACTCCTGACAATACGTATGCGAAATTTCATGACGACTGGTCGAGTAGTTCAGGCGTGAAAGTATAACAAGCAAACAAACTCACATTCGCATTTATAATATGGCTTATGTTTATGTTTAACTTATCACCAGATATAATAAAATATAACAGTCAAAAATAGTAAATTATCACCAAATTGCACAGCAAAATATATTTAAAGAGATCAAAATAAGTCGACGGAGTTCCCCTTCGTGGGGCGTCTATTTTTGGGTGGATTTAAGAAGGAACCTAACATAAACTAAGCCTTCCGAGACGGAATGCAGTCATTTGAGGCGTATATCGTTATGATATATTATAGTAAGCATATTTTGCTGCGCAATTACTATTTTTGGTGGTCATTTTATTTAATCCCATAATAATACAATATTAGTTAAGATACGACCTGTCCCACATTAAATTATACCTGCATCGTTTTAATAGATTGTGTGAATTAAATATTCAATTATCGCTTCCATTTAAGGAAAAATCGTTAAGAAACCTGCATGTCTGAGCGTTCGCCATAATGTTCTCGAAGGTATATATATATAGATTGATACACAAGGCTAGCATGATGAAATATAGCCTGGGATCTTTTATAGTGGAAAGAGGCTCATGCCTATCAGTGTTAAAGTTTATGAAAGGGGATAATATGATTATACCAGCTACGACTTCACAACGAGAAAATACTTTGATGTCAATCAATGCAATGTCCTTCATACTACAGAAAAGTATATAATTAGCAGAATTTAATACGACTGACTGCGGTTATTGTGACGTAATAGCGTAGCGGCCATATTAGAATCGAAAAATTGGTGTGGTTAATCTTTTTTTTTTAATAGCTTGCTAGGAATTTGTTTTTCAAATGACTAGTATTCTTGTTAACCCCTAAGCTAAGCTAGAATGCTTGTATTAGGAGTGGCTTCACGTCAATAGTGCAATGGGTGTGATTCAAACCCACGACCTCTCGATCGCAAGTCCAATACCTTATCCAATGGGCTATCACTATTTATTATTTGCCTGCCACTGGTACGATTATAGCAGCTGCAACAGCCTAGTGGAAGACTGATGGACTGCTATAGAGAGGTTTCGATTTCGATCCAAGTCAATCTCTGACTTTTCGAAGTTATATGCGTATTAATTTAATTGGTAAGAAAGAAAGAAAGAAAACAGTTTATTTTGTCCTCTACACTGGCATAAAACAAATTAAAAAAAAAAAGAATAAAAACAAAAATTTTAGATATACAAAAAAAAAACAAGTATAAGCTATTTATATAAAATTAATCCTACCGCCAGTGCGAGACCAAAAATGGCACTTATCTCAGCATAATGCTGCAGCACCGTGGTAGGTAGTGCAGCGCTGATTTTCGGGTAAGTCCAGTGAGGCCACGGACAGCTACGCTTGCCAAATAACATAATACGTTTAATGTAAAAAGGTTATTATGCTTATATGGTAAGTCTCCTTTAAAATCTTCCTTCATAGCCCAGTACTTGTTCCAAATGTTCTTTATCCTTCGGTCTATTTCCCTGTCTGTGCAACACTTGAATGGTAATGGTACCTCATAGTTGACCTAGATACACATATTTATCTATACTAGCGGTCGCCTAGTGCTCGAAATTCGACCAAAGTTTGCCTGTAAGATATTGCTGATATAATAATATATATTGACATTATTATGTCATATATGTAACCATAGTTACGCGCTTCGACTGCGTGTGTCAAATGCATGGTAATGTGCGGTTTTTCATTAATTTAATGTATTTCTAATGCATGTTTTATATAAATATTAGCATTCGTCACTTCTTCTCTGTATAAACTATAAGTGTGCAAATTTCATACTCCTCCGTCCACCCAATTTTCGTAAAAAGCGATCTAAAGTTTTCGCTTCACGTATTAATATAGACTAGCGGTCGCCTAGTGCTCAAAATTCGACCAAAGTTTGCCTGTAAGATATTGCTGACATATTATGTCATTATATATTGATATATGTAACCATAGGCTAGTGTGAATGGAACAATCGCAAGAGGAAAACCTAGGTGAACGTTTCTCGATCAGATCGGAGGAGTTCTGGACAAAGGCCAGGTTAAGAGCTCCTTAAACCGAAGGGCGTGTTTGAGGAATGTGATGAAAGTGAATGAAGACAGAGAAGTGTGTCAGGATCGTAGCAAATAGAAATCCGTAGTCTCTGCCTACTATGTATGTATGTAACCATAGTTACGCGCTTCGACTGCGTGTTTCAAATGCATGGTTGTGTGCGTGTAGTGTTTTTTCATTAATATAAAGTATTTCTAATGCATATTTTAAAAAAATATTAGCATTCGTCACTTCTTCTCTGTATAAACTATAAGCGTGCGAAATGTCATACTCCTCCGTCCGCCCAATTTTCGTAAAAAGGGATCCAAAGTTTTCGCTTTACGTATTAATATATAGATAGTCTATTGGCATTGATTTTTTTGGTATTTGTGTTTTGTTTCTCTTTGTCATGATCTTTGTTCATTTTTTGATTTTTGATCATAGAATGGATCTCTTTTCGTATACACTGAACGAATTCACACGGTCCGCTTATTGTGTAATTTGTTAAGTTTTGTTTATTATTGAGTTACCATTTTGTTTCTTATTTTATATTTATGTACCTATTAGTTTTCACCCGCGGCTTTGCTCGCGTAAATGTAGGTTAGGTTAGGTTAGGTTTGCAACAGTTCTTTTTTCTGGATGAAAGGTACCCTATGTCCTACTCTGTACCCCTGTAACGTGTATGCAAAGTTTCATGTTGATCGGTTGAGTAGTTAAGGCGTGAAAGCGTAACAAACAAACAAACTCATTTTCGCATTTATAATATTAGTGAGGAAGTAAGGATGTATTATTTTACCTATTGCATTAGATAGTAAGAATCTGTAATAATAGTTTTATGTGTGTGTGTAAAATAAATAAATAAATATTTTACAAATATTTTCTGTAAGCATTACACTACTTACCACTCATAAAACACTCAAGCAAGCTATACTAATATTATAAAGCTGAAGAGTTTGTTTGTTTGGTTAAACGCGCTCTAATCTCAGTAACTACTGTTTTGAATTGAAAAATTATCTTAGTGTTGGATAGCCCATTTATTGGGGAAGGCTATAGGCTATATAACATAACGCTTTGACCAAAAGGAGCGGAGTATGCATGGAGTATCAATGCAAAATGTTGCAAAACGGAGAAAATACTGAAAATTTAAAATTCTGTGAAGCAGACGAAGTTACGCAGGGCAGCTTATAAGTAATATATGTAGTCTCGCATTCGAATAAAATAATAAATATGTCTCAAAGAAAATTACAAAGATTAAGCATTAAAAACTAATTGTGGTTTGCTTTTGCACGAAAGTAATTACAGAGTTAATACTTAATGAAATGGATTCATTCTTTCATTATAGATACCATTTACTACTTAAATAGGTTTTATATACTTAGACATTCAATAAAATTAACGACGTCTATTTTTCTATTCCATTATTTAATTCTTAAAACTGTTTGTAAAAATAAAACTAGCAAAGTGTGTGATTTATGCAAAAAGCCTTTATGTGGAAGTTGCAATCAATCAAAAATGTTTACGTGTCGTAACTGTATATTTAATTTTTCTTGTAAATTAAACACTTATATTATTCTAGAAATCTAAAATTATTTGTTTCTATGAGTATCTCCTGTTATTTCTGCTTATAATTCATATTATATACATAATTAGAACTACAAAAACAGTGATGGGTCAAATGACCCTTGGCCGTCTTTGTAGGTTAGCTGTTTTTTCCGTCTTGCTAGTGTTAAAGAAATCTTACGCTGTAGTAATGATTTTTATATCGAGGGGACTTAATAAATATTCAAACAATGAACACAAAAATACCCAGACTTGGAACAAGTAGTATTTGTGAGACACATATATTTTTGTCCCGTATGGGGATCTAACCAACAGCACTCGGCGCATTGCCAGTGGCGAGGCAACATAACCTTTTGACTGCCACTGTCATGTATACATGACAAAGCAAAATAGGTCCATCACGCCACGGTCACGACTACATGACAGACTTTTAAACGCTAATAAATCTTATAATTTTTTTTTCTTTTATGTGAACTGTTTACTATTTATTTCATCCGTCATAGCACTACTAATACATAGGCTGATTTTGAAATCGTGTAATTCCTTTTAATCACGCATTCTACTGAACTATACCACTATAGAATAACCCTGACCATATTTTTTTTATTAGAATTATTTTTTTGGAAAATTTTATATACCGGTTTTTTTACGTGAAATGGTTTCAGGTAGCCATATGTTAACCACCCGAGGCAATTTTAATTTTTTACTAATTGAAAACCAAAATAATAAAATCAATAATTAATGTCATAAATAATAACGGGTGGTCCTTTTTATTGCCCCTTATTATTTACGACATCAGATATTGTTATGTTATTTTTTTAAATTAGTAAAATATTAAGATTGTGTCGTGTGGTTAACATACATATGCCTATCTGAAACCATTTCACGACAAAAATCGATACATTAATTTCTCCAAAAACATAATTATAATAAAAAATACAGTCAGGGTTATTCTATATCAGTAGATTGCATGGTTAAAAGGAATTACACGATTTCAAAATCACTCTGTATACAGACAAAATAAAACCTTGACTGCACGGATAGCGTTGCGTTTTATGTGGTCGCTTCACCACTGTCACGTCGCCGAGTATAATTGTGGTATCAACACCCCCCCCCCCCCCCCACACGTGTCAAAAATTTGGGGATCTATAAGTAGTTCTTCCGAGTCTGGGTGTTTTTTGTGTCCGTTGTTTGGATTTTTGTAAAGTCCTCCGCTACCCAGGATTTATTTCTTATTCCTAAAGCGGGACATAATAATAATAATAAGGTTGGTAAGGTTCACACCCACCAGCATCAAAGCTGAGATTTGAAATATTTTATAACCCATAATAATAATAATAAATAAGGTTTATTTGCACCCAAATATATATATTTAAGTATATATAAAAATTGTTATAAATATATTTAAGTATATATAAGTTGCCTTTTAGAAGAAAAAACTTGATTTGAATTCGGGTCCTCATGGTAAGCAGTGACACGATCTCGTGTTTAATTCAAAGCCTATTCACTAGCAGTCGTGTCGCTAAACCAATGAATCACAAGCTGCGTTGATAGAAATGAAAAATCGTTTATTTTCCATACGTCCATTCACACGGCCATGAACGTGAATCAGCCGTTTCAAAAGCCACGTCTGATTGACTTTTATTTATCCATCAGTTTGCGCGATAGCAAATTAACTGTAAGTCTTTGGGCATTAATTAATGAGTTATTTTGATCGCAGACTGTGATCGATTCAGGATTTTTTCTGCATTAAACTGACGATAATTGTGTACTACTTCGGAATTATTGTTGTTGTGGCATGCCTGTAGTTTTACAATGGGCCTATTTAAATACGTCTTTTTAACAACACTAAATTAAATGAAGTCGCTCCGCGAAGAATAAGAAGAATAAGGCACAGGTTTACAACATAGCTTAAACTTACAGCGACAGCCTAATGGAAAGAACGACGGATTGCCGCGCAGATATCTGAAGTTCCATCCCTTAGCACGCACCTTTAAGTTATACATACATCTTTGAGTAGTAGACCCCCGCTGATTTCAGCATAAATGGGCCGGCTCGATCGGGGAAGGACTACCCTCTCACAGAATATCGACGTGAAATAGCAGTATTTCTACTGTTATGTTTCGTTCGGTGAATGAGAATGCCGGAGACCCAATCACCCTCTTTCCCCCTTCCCGCTCCTTCTCCTTCCCACTTTGTTTCCTAAAGGGTCAGCTACGCGTAAGTGATGCCTCTGGTGTAGCAGGCGTCCATAGGCTACGGTGAGCACCTACCGTCAGGTGGGCCGTATGCTTGATTGCCACCTAAGTTGTATAATAAAAATTAAAAAAAGCATATTTATAATCCTTCACACATATCTTCCATCAATATAGGAATTACGGTCTAGTGGCTTAAGTGGTCCTCCACACTTCACCGCTGCCTCTGCGCCAAGTGTTGTGAGTTCGATCCCAACACGGGACAAAAATTTGTGCGATCCAGAAATAGCTATCCAAGTCTTCATCTCCAAGTTATTTGTTTAAATGTTTATAATGTTGTCCGCTACACAATATTTATGCCTAGTAGGGAAATTAATTCAAAAAAAATAATTTAAATATATTTGAATACAGTTGTGCATTACGGTATAACTACTTTGATATGGTCAAAGGCACCCGTACGCTAAGGGTACGGGTTCTAAATATATAGTAGATAGTATATATTGCCCTCGACTTCGCTCGTCTAAATGTAGATTAGTTTAGTGACAGTGTATTTTTATGGATTAAATGTAGCCTATGTCCTTTTCTGTATCCCTGACAACGTATATGCAAAATTTCATGACGATCGGTTCAGTCGTTAAAGCGTGAAAGCGTAGCAAACAAACTCACATTCGCATTTATAATATTAGTAAGGTTTCTTATTTTGTTAATACAATCGAATATATTACCAAAGCATATTGTGACAATACTGATACAGTATATTGTATATTGTGGCAATACTGATACAGTAGCTAAGCACATTTTATCAATACACAAGTTGCGCCCCGCGGTTTTAACCGCGTAAGTCTCGATGCCGTGATTTCACCGTGGGAGAGCCACGCTTCAGCACGAATGGGCAGGCTCGACTGGAGTGATAGCACGGCCTCACAGAAAACCGGCATGAAATAACGCTTGCGTTGTGTTTCGTCGAGTGAGTGATACCCTCGTATCGGAGACCCAACTTTCTCCCCTCCTGGGAGGCAGGCAAATTTAAAAGGCTGGCAACGCACTTGTGACTCGTCTGGTGTTGCGGTTGTCCATGGGCGGCGGTAATCGCTTACCATCAGGCGATCCGTCTGCTCGTTTGCCTCCTATACAATAATGACACAAAAAAAAAGATAGGTAAAAAAGTACCCTAAGTGTTAATCCAGGTCTCCAGCTATCTACATACCATGTTTCATCGCAATCGGTGTACTAGTTTTTGTGTGAAAGAGCAGCCAACATCCATCCATCCATCGTCACAATCTTTCACATATTTTTTAATATTAGTTAGATTTAGGTTTGACAGATTGAAATTCAAGGTCGTTTGAAGTGATAGTGGATCCAATCTCAACGAATCTGTCAAAGATAGTGACAATCTATTGATAAAGTCAAAGTGTGAGGTAATATTCAAGTATGAGAAATATCTATAAATTAATACGTAAGGCAAAAACTTTGTATCCCTTTTTACGAAAATTGCGCGGACGGAGGAGTATGAAATTTGGCACAGTTAAAGTTTATATGGAGAAGGAGCGGCAAATCCTAATATTTTTATAAAATATGCATTAGGAATACATAAAATTAATTAAAAAACACTACACGCACACAACCATATATTTGACACGCGGTCGAAGCGCGTAACTATGGTAACATAATAATATATCAATATAATTAATAACATAATATATCAGCAATATCTTACAGTAAAACTTTGGTTGAATTTCGAGCACTAGGCGACCGCTAGTTTAAAGTATTAGGTGTGCATCTATGTATTCATCTAGATCAGAGGTTCCCAGACTTTTTCTCACAGACCACTTTCAAAATTTAGCTGGTTCCAGTGGACTCCTTGTAGCTAAAAAAATTAATGCAATTGAAAAATTTGATCAAATCTCTACGGGCTGACCTTTTTTTGACGTGACAACGTCTAATAAATCGATGAACGCCGGCTGCATGCACGAAAAAGGATGACTCATTGTCCTGTTACGCTTATTGTCCCGTTACGCTCATTGTCCCGTTACGGTTTTTGTAACGTTTTCATCGATGTTTTGTTATGACGTTGTCATGTTAAATTATCGTCCGTAAACCGACTTTACAGACAACCAATTTTTTTCTGCCGTGGACTTACGAATTGTGATACCCCATTTTTTTTGTCACGCCAACGTAGACCCCCGACGAGTCTCCCGTGGACCCCTAGGGGTCGTAAATTCGATTCTCGAAAGCTTTCGTTTTCTATACCTGCTGACTTCAAGTCTCAAAGAAGAAGAAGGAAATTTATAATTTTATTTTAATCTAGCGCCCCGCCCTGGCTACGCAAGGGTAACCTTAACAACTTATACACCTAAACCTTTCCCATGCATCACTCTGTGTATTATTGAAAACCGCATGAAAGTCCGTTCAGTAGTTTTTGAGTTTATCGCAAACAGACAGAGAAACCGACGCGACCAGGGACTTTTTTTTCTAATATGTAGTGATGATTGTAAGAGTGACTAATATTTAAAGTATTGAATGTGCAATCAAGAGGTCATGAATTCGATTCTCGAAAGCGTTCGTTTCCAAATTGGCTAACTTCGAATCTCAAAGATGAAAAACTTTAATTTTATTTTTATTGTGTCACTAATATTTAAAGTATTGGTGTGCAATCGAGAGGTCGTGAATTCGATTCTCGAAAGCGTCCGGTTCCAAAACTGCTGACATCGAGTCATGTAAAAGGAAAACTATAATTTTATACGATTTTATGATTTATATGATTGTATCCGGTTGTAGTTTGGGTCTCGTTTGTGCGCATCGCAAATTACTTTATATGTTAGATTAAGAGCCAGTTGTATATTTTAGAGAACAAATAAATTGAACAAATAAAGTGTGACTTATATTTAAATTACTAGCTGTTACCTGCGACTTCGTCCGCGTAGATTTGAACTAAAAAGTGTTTGCCTCCGCAGGACCCTATTTTTTTTCTAAAATCAAAGTAGCCTATGTTACTCCTTATAACATCAGCTATCTGCCAGTGAAATTCCCGTCAAAATCGGTTCAGCCGTTTCGGAGATTACCCGGAAAAAACAGACAGACAGACAGACAGACAAAAATTTTAAAAGCAGATGTTTTCGTATAGGTACCTTATATACTGTCATATGCATTAGATAGAAAGCTGTTATTTTGACATTACAAACAGACACTTCAATTTTATTTATTTGTATAGATGTATAGATTGGTTGCGCGTTTTATAGGTCGTGAATTCGATCCTTGACGAACCCCTTCCTATTTCAATCGCGATCAAGTCCGGGAGGCGGAAAAATGTGAGGTAATATATTATGTTGTTCTAATTTTAGTTATAGTAAACTTCAACAGAACTCGATAAGATAACTCCATTAAAATCTGACATTTCGAGTGATAATTGAGCTCGAAATATATCGAAGTTATTTTTGTTTGATGCGGTTATTAAAATACGCACACTTAAAAAACAGTGACTTATCTCGAAATTTGGAAGCAAGGTAATTTGAACTCTAACTGTGTGACTATAAATTATAATATTATATTTGTGTTAAGTAATAGCAACAGAGTTCAAATTTTTTTAATCTAAAATACGATAGGTCTCTAATAAAACATTAAAATTGCGATACGGTATATTACAATGACTTGTGTGACACAAGTCATTGTTGTACTATAAGAATATGAGTTTCTTAATAAGCTGCTAATATAATCACCGGCAATCAATGAATATTGTGTAGCATGGGTTTAAGCAATTTGTACAAAAATACAAGATATTGTCCGCGGCTTCGCTCTCATAAATGTTGGTTAATTTAGCTTCGTAACAGTACTTTTTGTGTATGAAAGGTACCCTATGTCGTTGCCTGTTCCCCTGACAACGAGTATGCGAAATTTCATGATGATCGGTCGAGTAGTTAAGGCGTGAAAGCGTAACATACAAACAGACTCACATTTGCATTTAAAATATTTGTAATAATAATAATAATAATAATCTTTATTGTTCAGAAAAAATAATATACATTACTAAAACAGATAAATCACTGGTCTCCACACTAGGATTCCCTGTTTCGCGGAGGCCAGTCTCTTTCATCGTGGTTCAAAAGATAATATAACATAAATGTACAATAAGGAAAAAGTTAAACAAAAACAAAAAAATATTTGATGAATACATGGCGTCTTACAGTAAGTGCGTACGAAAGTATGAGTAGTTAGTAGTGTGATGTTGGTGTGTGTGAGTGTGTGTGTGTGTGTGAGGGTGGGTATGTGTGTGTGTATGTGTGTGTGTGTGTGTGTGTGTGTGTGTGTCTGCGTTTGTGTGTGTGTATGTGTTTTTGTGTGTGTGTTTGCATACATATGTGTGTGCGGTGGTCATGTCTACATAACGAAAAATATCATGATAGTATGTAATTAGTGGTTTAAAAAGAATTTAATAGTTTCTCTGTGGATTTTCATATTAAAAAGAACACGAGGCAATGCAATTAGTATTCACTCCAAACTGACGCAGATAAGATGTGAATCTAATTATTGTACATTAACCCGGTGCAACATACCTTTGCTCTTTGATAGCATATACGCCGCTGTATGATTGACGCAAATTGTCGTGCCCTTGCTTATATATTTTATAGTTGTCGTATATCGTTTCTTACCGCTAGCATAAAATTTTATTTGTGTTAAAGTTGTGAGAAGGCACTGACTTCAGTAACACAGGTAGATAATACGTAGCTCAGAGGTCAGAGACTTCAATATTTTCTGTGTAAAGATTTTATGCCAATAAAAATTATTATTATTATTATTAAGTACTAGCTGACCCGCGCAACTTCGTCTGCTTCACATAAGAGAATTTTCCTAGTTTTTGCAATATTTTTCATTTATGCTCCGCTCCTATTGGTCGTAGCGTGATGTTATATAGCCTATAGCCTTCCTCTATAAATGGGCTATCCAACACTGAAATATTTTTCTAATTTTTACCCGTAGTTCCTTAGATTACCGCGTTCAACCAAACAAACAAAATGTGAGTGAAGTCGGCGCGTGAGCGCCCCCGCCTTTTTATAAATGCAGCGGATGGCTGGCGCGGCGAGATTTGGAAGTTTTATTTCATCTATATCTTGTGTGTTTATAAACCGATTCCTATATTTTTTTTTATAATATAAATATTAAAGTGTACTTTTGAATATGGGAGTTTGATAAAGATATATCTATGTGAAATACAATATATTTATGTATTTTAATACACTTTGAAGAAATGCCTAACGATTAAACACGTTATTGTGGCTAATTTATAAAAGATAGATATATACTATTAAGGACTTTTTTGTAGATCTTTTGAAGACCATCATCTTTGTAATACATACTTTTGGTGTATGATCAACGTATGCGAGGATAAGAGCTCGAAAGCGCATTTTCGTCCGACTTGCTTCAAATTTATCGTCACTGCTCAGCTCCTATGTGTCTTAGCGTTATGTTATATAACCTATATCCTGCCCAGGAGTATGGACTACAATCGTACCAAGTTTGGTTAAAATCCCTTCAGTAGTTTTTGACCCATGCGTGCACATACAGACCGACAGACAGACAGACAGACAGACAAAAAATTTACTGATTGCATTTTTGTCATCAGTATCGATCACCATTCATCCTCCAATATTAATTTTGAATATATATTCAATGTACAGAATTGACCTCTCTACAGTTTTATTATAAGTATAGATTAGAAAATGAATAATTACTACATTTATAAAACAAAGTGCCGCGTCTGTCTGTCTGTTCGCGATAAACTCCAAAACTACTAATCGGATTTTTATGCGGTTTTCACCAATAAACAGACTGATTCATGAGGAAGGTTTAGGTGTATAATTTATTAAGGTTTTGTACTTACTACTCGTGCGAAGGCGGGCCGGATCGTTTAAATAAAATATTAAAAAAAAACAATTTTAATGACTTACAACCTTGGAAGAAGTTGACATCCTGTCGGCAGTGTGTATACAATTCACAGATATTTCGCCAGGACGATCCTATTTTTATTACTTTTTGGTTTTATAGTCTCTACTATCTCAATAAAGTTCTCAATTCAAAATAAAATATTAAAAATATCTACACCTGTTTTTCCTCGAAGGTATGCTCCATCCGATCCAAAGGCGAGCTTATTTCCGCTTATCCTTTTCATTCCTAGACTCCGTACTGCTTCTAAAAATAGCGTAACAGGATAAACCTGATAATATTTTTCGAGAGAACCGCAGCCACAGTCGAGAATCGAACGCAGAACCTCTTCGTCATCGTCCACGGCACCAATGAGCCAATAAAAAATATTTATGTTTCCTCAATCCGTGTTCCGGTGGCTGGAAATCCTACCTCACCTATTCTTATTTTACACACCTTATTTTTCTCTTTAATATTTCTAAAGGTCAGCGAATAGGCCTTTCGATTTTACAAACAATGACTCACAATGTTTTCCTCGCCCTTAAAGCAAGCGAAAATTAGTTTATAATCGCTTGCTTTAATGTTAAGAAAAACATCGTGAGGAAACCTGCTTATCTGAGAGTTCTCCATAATGATCTCGAAGATATGTAAAGTCTGCTAACCCGCAGTAAGCCAGCGTGATGGACTATGGCCCCACTGTTCTGACATCGAGAAGAGGCTTGTGCCCAGCAGTATGACAATTAATATACAAGGCTAATATCTTAATCTAAATAAATTACGTGTCACGTTGTTTGTCCGCTATGCACTTCTAAACTACTGAACCGATTTTAATCAATATAATATTAATATAATATTATATCACATACACACAACACCGTCTAGCCCAAACTAAGCAGAGCTTGTATTATGGGTACTAGACAATGAATAAACATACATATATACTTTTGTTTTTGTAAATACATACATATTATACATAGAAACACCCAGACCAAGACAAACATCTATGTTCATGCACACAAATGTTTTACTTGTGCGGGAATCGAACCCGCGACCTCAAGCGTGGCAGTCGGTTACATTAACCACTGCGCCATCGAGGCCGTCGTACTTCGTAACTATCTGTAATTTGGTCCAACTGAAAAGATAGGATATTTTTTTTAAACGGGCAATAATTGTCTTATGTGAAATAGACAAAGTTGCGCGGGACAGCTAGTTATTATTATATATTACAAGCAATCATACTTGCGTGTAGTGATAGCATACCAACAGATGGGACTTGTCTTTTTTACGATCATTCGAATACTCGATAAAAATGCCAACATTTTAACTTATGTACATCAATGTTGTATAAGTCAAATCCTAATATTGTTGTAACCAACGAAAAGTCCCAAAAATATATATGTCAAATTCTGAGTGCCTTTTTTGTACTTGTTTGAATAAATATTAAGCTTGTGTGTTTGTGTCTGCATATTTTGTTTTTATTCGAATAAAGTACTTTCAACTTCGATGTTCAACCAAATGCATTTTAATCCAACAGGTTTTTAGTCAAGGTTAAATTTACGAGAACATTCCACGCGATTATGTAGTTAATTACTTTTGTTTTATGTACGTACCTAAGAGTTTATACGTGCGATTGCATTTTTTTGAAAGGGTAGGCAAAGACATTATGAATTTAGGGAATACATAGAAGGTGAGCAAACTTCGTACTGCCGAGAAGGGGCCGGTACAAATATTATGTCTTCATTTCACCAGTCATAAATCTAAAGTCCTACGTGATGGAGGCAAGACTATTACTGCCAACCGGGTACAGTTTAAGCCTTCGTGCTACTACTCAGACTTTATTTTCAAATATACCGAATAATACTTTGATCGAACCGGAATTCGAACCTTATAACTTATGAACGTTGCATTTAATACCGTTGCGCTACGGTATCTTCTGGTTGAGAGGTTAAATACATACAATTAATATCACAATGGAAATGCGAATTTTGTGAGTTTATGTGTATATGTCAGTCAGCGATAGCTCAGTGGGGAGATCAACAGACTACAATGCAGAGGGTCTCGGGTTCGAACCCACGTCGCGCACCTCTGACTTTTGGAAGTTATATGACTTATCGAAATTATTTGCGTATTGATTGACAATTATCGCCTGCTCCGTGCCTCGGAGAGCACGTTAAGCCGTCAGTCCCGGCTGCCATGAACATGTATGGCAGTCGTAATTGGGAAAGTCAGTGCCCTCTAATATCCGGACACTGGTCTAGCCTTAGGGTATTGTTAGCCTTCGAGTTGCGGAGATCAGATGGCAGTCGCTCCGTGTAAAAACTGATATTCAGTCAAATCCGGTTAGACTAGAAAGCCGACCCCAAGTAACTTGGGAATAATAAAGGCTTGGGAGAAGAAGATATGTATATGTCGGTAATCTCCGATACCTCTACACTTATACACTTAGAATATGTACCCGATGGATATATTATGCTATATTATATTACGTTTAACCTGGACGAAGTTGGAGCGCGCTACTAGTCTATATCTATTCTAATATTTTAAGAGGGGAAAATAATCTTATTGTATGTTTGAAATGAATAAACCCAAAAACTACTGAACCGATTTTTAAACAACTTTCACCATAAGAAGCTCCTTTATCCAGAAATAACATGCCACAAGGGCTGATGAGTTATCATAAACTAGATGGAAACCGCCGAGGACGTCTCGTTCTTCGTAAAGGAAGAGGGTAAGGCATGACTTGTTGTTTTTAGAGGACTATTTACCTGTCCTTTTGGACATACAAGGAAATGTCCCCGTAATTATGAATTATGAGCTGTCCAGGATGTTCCGTGTCTGACCCAATGGGACAAGTAAAGAATTGCAATGAGGAAATATCAGATGGTTGACATTGCTGTCAATAGTGAGGTCGTGTGATAGCCTAAATAGAGTTCGTTAAGCTCTTAAGTTTTGATTTGAAAATTAGTTGTAAGTAGTTGAATCTTATATGAAACATAGACTGATGATTATTTCGATCTAGGGCCTAATCTAAGTGTTCTCTGTTTGTAAAGTTTCCAGAGACATCGAAATTATACTCCGTATTTTAACAAAAAACGTATGCTCTAACATCTTTATCTAGCTTACACTCGCTGCCTCCTTGGCGCAGCGTTAATGAATGCGACTGCTGAGCATGAAGTCTCTGGTTCAAATCCCGGGTCGTCCCAACAAAAAGTTATTGGGTTTTTCAGTTAAGAAATCTCTATAGCAGCCCGGAGTTGGGCAGTTGGCGGTGTAAGACACTCCCGTGCCTCAGAAAGCATGTAAAGCCGTTGGTTCTGCGCCTGATCTCTCTCCGGTCGTGTCGGATTACCGTCCCATCGGATCATGAGAGTTAGGGAACAGAGAATGCACTTGTGTTTGCGCTCACACTTGTGTACTATAATATCTCCTGCGTAGTTGGTCAGTCTCCGTTAAGGCTGGCCGCCGTAGCCAAAATTCGGTCTGGAGGATATTAGGTACTCGCTGCTACCGTACGCTTCTGACGTCTATCTTATGTCACTCCCTAATCCATAAACTATAGTTGTATAATTTGAGATTAATGATTTTTCATTAATCTCAAATTATACAAAACTAAAAAAGAGGAAACCAACAAACTCATTTTTGCATTTATAATATTAGTATACATGTGTATCACATAATATTGTCATTAAAAGCCCATTACAATTTTGGTCACAGTAGTATGTTTTTTTAAGATTATTATCAACTAATTGTATTTTGACACATTCAATAACATTGATCTGCAATGTTATTCAATGTGTTATCAATAACATACGACGTCTAATGTCATTTAATATCAATATGTACTGTCATAAAAACTACTTGAATTTTTGCTCTTCAAATAATACAACCACTATTTTTTTAATATATTTTTTTTATACATCTAAGCTGGCAAACAAGCATACGGCTCACCTGAAGGTAAGTGGTCACCGTAGCCTATGGACGCCTGCTACACCAGAGGCATCACTTGCGCGTTGCCAACACTTTAGGAAAGGAAGTGAGAAGGAGAAGTAGTGGGAAGGTGGAAAGAGGGTGATTGGGCTTCCGGCACTCTCACTCACCGAACGAAACACAACAGTAGGAATACTGCTATTTCACGTCGATATTCTGTGAGAGGGTAGTCCTTCCCCGGTCGAGCCGGCCCATTCATACTGAAATCAGCGATGCTCTATAAATTAATACTTGTTACTCAATAATGCTATTGAGTGGTAGTGACACACCGGCGGCCAGACACAATAGGTTTTCAATTATTTGTGGCATTCCAACAATTACCAGGTTAAACTGCTAATAGATTTAGATAAATCTTAGTACATAGCACGCAGTTACTTAGTTAGTCTCTGTGTAATTGACTAAGACTAAGTAAGTAACTGCGTTCGTCCGACAAGGAAAAGCTGCAGATACCTACAAACACCTCTTGCATTCCATTGTTTCGTTTCAACGTGAATCCTTTTTTTATAGATTTGGCAACGCGCGAGTGATAGCCTAGTATTACAAGCGATCACAGTCTACAATATCTCTTTCAATGCTTCCTGCATTGAGAGAGAACACTCTCTAATACAAAATAGTTAATTTATCTTTCTTTCTTTAAACAGATAGTCCTCGCATTAGGAATTATTGCTTCGTCGCGGCGAACTTTACAAACATATAAACAACGATCATGATAATAACACCCAAATTCAGAGTAACTATTTGTGGCTCACGCAATTTGTCCTTTGTGAGGAGCGAAGCCACAACACTTAAATCACTACGTAATCCACGCAGTCAGATCAATATCGGTTCATCCGTTTTAGAGACAAATGCAAAGATACACATATTACGCTTACAATATACCTCTTCTTTAAAAATAAGCAGATTTCTTAAATCACTGATACGTTTACATTAAAACGACAAGCAATGTATGTATGTATTCAAACCTTTCTTTGTCGATTGAAATCTGTCAATCATATTTTTGTTTCTCTGTATTCACAAAGTGGTTTTAAATCATAAAGAAGAACAAGCGGTTTTTGTTTCTACATTGTTTTTTTTTTTGAGTTCCTTTATTTTGTTAAAGATATTTGCAGTATACGTTTAATGATGTTTATGCTATTATCGTGTTTTTAAAGTATGTAACACAAAATCAAATGTGCACATTACAGTATTTTCAGTGTTTTTATATGTAATACAA
This sequence comes from Catocala sponsa, assembly GCA_963564715.1. NCBI lineage: Eukaryota > Metazoa > Arthropoda > Insecta > Lepidoptera > Erebidae > Catocala > Catocala sponsa. The sequence continues at coordinate 5,100,408 of OY751329.1, forward strand.
GGTTTTGATTATGGCTTAGCTCGGAAACAGAACTTTTTCTGGATGCAAAGTACCTTACGTCCTTTTTTACCCTTGACAATATGTATGGGATTTTATGATGATTGATTAAGTACTTAAGGCGTCAAAGTATAACAAACTTTCAAGAAAAATCACATTCGCGTTTATAATTTTATAAAGTTATAATTGTGCACTTGAACACATTTTGGTCACCGCGGTAAATGTTGTCACCCAGTTTCTAAAGATAAGAATGGAGATATTATGTGAACTCTGCCTACCCAGACTGGGGCCAGCGTGATAGATTATGATCTAATCCCTTTTACTCTGAGACGAGGTCCATGCCTAACAATGAGACAGTTCATATACAGGACTGATATAATTAATTGTAAAAACACAAATGCAGTATTTATTTCCTTGCTCTCAAAATCTGCGATAGCAAATTTGCCGACTAAAGCAGAATAGCTGTTAATTTGTAGGCAACGGTTTGCCTATGTTCCTTTCGAATTACTTCTGTAATATATAATGCATCCAGCCATTATTTTCCAGCCATTATATTAATAATAATATTCTACCACATACACACAACACCATCTAGCCCAAACTAAGCAAAGCTTGTACTATGGGTACTAGACAATGGATAAACATACATATATACTTTTTTTTGTAAATACCTACATATTATACATAGAAACACCCAGACCAAGACAAACATCCATGTTCATGCACACAAATGTTTGACTCGTGCGGGAATCGAACCAGCGACCTCAGGCGTGGCAGTCGGTTACACTAACTACTACGCCATCGAGGTCGACAACTGTGACATTCATTCGTTTTACGTTGACCAAATAGCGGTATCCACTCTATAGCTTCTTTGCTAACACGACCAATTATAGTCCTTTGCCATCTCAAAGATAAGTATATGCTATATGTAGAACGTTGAGCGACCTCTTTGTTGCCATGCATTGCAATCGTATTTTCTGCGTCACGTTTCAAGTCTGAATACGAAAAATAAAACAATAGATACCTACTATTTTTTTAAATCATTCGTGCTAGTTCACTTAATAAATAAAGTTTGATAATAAACTTTATTTATTAATAAAGTTTATTATCAAAAATAAAATACTATTTTTGTCACGTATAGATGATAAAGCAAGTATAGTGTTGTAATAATATAAAAAATATGGTTGCTACTTACTATTATAAAAGATTAGCCCGACTTAGTGCCCGCAAAATAAAAAAATCATTGATAGGTCGAATGTTGGATTACTACTCGACTATTCCATTAAATAATAAAGTAGTAGTTTTGTCCACAGCTTAGCTCGGAAACAGTACCTTATGTCCTTTTTTGTACACACAGCGACACGTCAACCTAGACTGTTTGGACTTTGAACTATTAGAAGTTGAAAGCTGCGAATCGTGCGAGAGAGCGCGTTACATTTTTGTTACGCTCTATCCTTACCATTACATCGACACCACTACGCACTGTTCCTTTCCGACAATTCTCTATTTTGTATGTAGCGTAGTTATGCGTATATTAGATGTCTAACTTGATGTGTAGCCGTGTGTAACTCTGACAAAGTGTATGCAAAATTTCATGATAATTATTGGAGTAGTTAGGGCGTGACAGCGTAACAAACAAACTTAAATTCGCATTTATAATATTACTAGATTTTTCCCGCGGCTTCGCTTGCTATAGTCTAGATTTTATCAATAAACTGTCCCTCGGGAACAGTCCTATTTTATAGATGATATCCGAGTTCTTTTTTGTACCCAAGGTGTGCGATTTTTTATGATTATTCATCGATTTTGGGCGTGACATACAAAAAAACAAATATCCGCATTTATATCTAATATTAAAAATAATAAGTAGGATTAAGATATTAGGAGTAGGATAGTTTTGTACTCAGTCACGTATGAAATTAACATAGGTTATATATTATAATGAAATGCGAATAAAATCACAGCTGACGGCTTACCATTTCATAGAAAATCCCATATGGCCTTATGCGGTGAAATTATAATATAATAATATTTTATCACATACACACAACACCATCTAGCCCAAACTAAGCAGAGCTTGTAGTATGGGTACTAGACAATGGATAAACATACATACATACATACATAGATTCACGCCCAGAGGACTAAGAAAGTTTATAAGGCTAGTGTGAATGGAACAGTCGCAAGAGGAAGACCTAGGCGAACGTTTCTTGATCAGATCAGAGACGTTCTGGACAAAGACCAGGTTAAGAGCTCCTTAAACCGGCGAGCGTGTATGACGAATGTTATGAAATTGAATGAAGCTACAGAAGTGTGTCAGGATCGTAGCAAATGGAAATCCGTAGGCTCTGCCTACCCCTCAGGGAAACAGGCGTAAATCTATGTATGTATGTATGTAATTATGTTCGCGCGTATATAATTACAATTATTATAAGTTACGCTCATAATAGCCACGAATGTGTAATCCGTTCTCTTATTACGGTTTTTACGGTTTAACTTCATTAAGACCGGTTTTATAGCCCTTGGCAAGGACTGTGACGGTTGGTTCCGGTCTTTAGATGAGAGTTTATTTATGTTATTTTTGAAGACTCATTGCTTTACGGAATAAACTTTATTTGAAAACACCCTTACGTACAAGTTATATGTTATTTTTATTCTATTTATTTGGGACAAAAACAGTTATACATTGCAGTCTTTACAAATAACTTAGCATTTAAATATCAAAGACGTATAAACCCACACTATTTTCCACGAAATAACAAGTGGAGTAAAAAAGATAACGGACGTGTATTATGCAAACAGGTATATTATATTGTAACAAAATAATTTTAAAAAGTATCATATTTTTGAATTAAGAATGTGTTGCGTTGTATAAAAAATACTCGGCCTTTCTAATAAAAACGTTTTAAACGTAAACACGTTGTGCATAACGACTTGAGTTCAATTCCCGGGTCATAAAAATATTATTAAGTTTCTCTGTCAAGAAATTTTCAATAGCACAATGGAACTCTACCCAAGAAAGGCCAATAGGTTCGCCCCCTATTACGTGAAATACATCTCTGAATATGAGTGTAAGTCATCTCTGCTTATCTCTTCTAGGTTAGAGCAATAAAACTATATATCTATATAACAGAACTTCAAATGCTTTAAAGTATTCTCTTCCATATTTGTGTGAACGTAATCGTGTCAAGGCTGACGTCTTTTTATCCTTTCCTTCTTTGTAAAGATAATAACTTTGTTAATATTCTATAATGACGGTGTGGAAACCTTTGCAAAACAATATTCAAATGACTGTTTGAACAAATATTTTCTGTGTTATGAAATTTTACTTCTTTTACTACTGATAAGAAGAAAATAAACTAAGTTTTTGTGTATAGGGCATTAGTCCAGTATATAGGTAATTGTCCAGTTGAGTCCGATTATAAGGAGATAAATAAAAGAGGAACTACACCGAAATTTATATGTATTTCAAGGCCACAATAATCACTTATAATTATTTTCCCCATTACGTGTTAACTTAACAAA